>OX457017.1:2428405-4828405 GCA_949752705.1 Callimorpha dominula
AACAATTGACTTGAGTGCGAACAGAGGTACGAACAACTTGGCAGTTACTGTTAGTGATTTTCATAGTTTATATCAGTGGTAGTGAGACTGTTTCTTAAAATATTTCATTTAAATTCAAAATCAAATATACTTTTAATAGTAAATTTTAAAAACATTAATAATTATTAATTAAATGTAAATTAATACACACACAGAGTAAGAAAAAGCAGTGGAGACTGTGAATCAGCCAAATGGACCGACGACCTGAGGAAGGTAGGAAGGTGGAGGACCCGGTGCTATGGCGTACATTGGAAGAGGCCTGTGTCGAGCAGTGGACTAGTATAGGCTAATTGATTGATTCATTGCCACACAAAGTATTTGTCACAATTCAACGCTAACTCCAAGAAACAAATTGTCTGCCGGGCATCACTGATGAAATATTTGATTATATTAATAATTACTGATAAACCAATTAAGCAAAGTGCGTGTGCTTTATGTTTTTATGAAATGAACAATTATGGTTGAATTAGAATATACAAACAAATATGATTTAAAAATGAAGTTAAATATGCTTTAGTGTTCATTGCCAGGATGAATTACATGAATTTGTAAGTCCCAATGGAATACTTTTTATCTTCAAAAACTATTGATTCAGATAATTTAAGAGTAATCGTTGATTCTGTGACTAATAAATTATTTGAAAGTGGCTTGTTACTAAAATTAACAGTTTGTGATCAAGCCACAACAAATGTTAAGTTAATTAAAAATTTGGGAGAAAGTGTTGATTATCCTTTCTTTTTTATAAATGCTCATAAATTTTTTACAGTTTTTTACAGTCATTTTATAAAAAAAAAACAAATAATTTACTTAATGATAATTTTTTATTTGATGGTAATCAGATTTAATTCAATGATTTAATCAATGTATATCATATACATAAAAATAACAAAAGTAAATCTTTATACAAATTGAATCCAATGGACATTAATACTAATAATTTTCAAAAAAAAATTAAGTTAAACCAGCCACACAAATTTTGAGTAATTCGGTGGTTGGGGCAATCAAAACTACAATTGACAGTGGAGAGTTGAAGTGCAAGTACGGCAAAAAACACAGCTGATTTGGTTAAATTGTTTATTAATTTGTTTGATTGTCCGAATTCAAATAATACATTATAAATTTGTATGGTCTTATGAAAGTTATATACAGTAATTTACAAAGAATAAATTTGATCATAATCCATCCACATGTGCAATCAATCACCAACAATCAGAATACTGTTGTAAATCAAACTTTAATCAAAAACAAACTGATCTCCCTCAACTGATTTAACTGGTTCAGGGGGAAGCTGCCCTCAGCTTAACAAATCCGTCCTAGCCTCTAAGGAAAAACTAAGCCATCCATTTTTAGAGAATCTTCGGACAGGGGTAAAACTAAAATCTAGGTTCCCAGGCATTCCCAGAAAAGTACTTTCAACATCTACACCAAGTTTCTCTGAAAAACAAATAATGACAATTCTGAGCACAACTCCAAGCGTCAGCCTTATGGAATTAATGCGGTTCATCCTCACTCAAACCGGAGAATATAAGCGGATGAAGAATTATTATAAACTTGATGATTCGCTATAAAGGAGCAAAGATTTTTTTAGGAAATGAAATGGAAAGGAAACAAGTAACCCGCCCCCAAAGCATGGTTCAAACAATCAATGCAAACGCAAACTTCGACTCTCCGCTGAAGAATTCACCGCAGGCACTGGCGTTAAATTTATAATCACTAATCGATTTAAGATCAAGATGTGATTAAAATGTGTTCGGTATGTACAGAATCTAAGGAGGATGCAATAAAAACCCTACATCAATATCATTAAGATCAATGTTTCGATCAAATTTGTTATATAATTTAATGATTTTGATAAAACTAATTATGAATCAGATCAAGAAATGTATGTATCCACTCATCCAAATAAGATGTGTATTTTGATGGGTACAAACATTTCTGATCCCAAACCATCAACATCATCGCAGGCGTGGAAATAGACAATTAATTGATTACTTACTTCTTTACTTGTTTCTATATTATCTTTTTTTTGGACATAAAAAGTAAACTGTGTCAACCATACTTATGTTTTATGGTGAGAGTTTTTACCAGAAGGTGGTGCCCGCGCTGTTGCGGGCAGGCGCTAGGAGGGGTCCGGATGTCTTAATAAAGCTGTTCCCGGGTCCCTCCTATATACGGCACAACGTGTGGTTTTAGTCGGTTCGATTCCGACACACCGCCCCACCGAAAACCCCGGTGGGGTGACGGCCCGAGGGGGTTTGGAAACCCCACGTACAAAAAAAAAGGGTTATAATAACCTCTTTCTGAGAAAAGATTGATACTTGTGTTTTAAATTTCCAAACAGAGTTTATGTTATACATCAATTGTATGTTTGTTTCTTGTAGTAAATAAGTGTAACTATGTATTTTATTTCCTTCAACTGAATTTTGAACAAAAGTTCCAAGAACACAACGTGCGTTTTTAAGAAAATGGTAGTTTCAACAGTCAATTCCATATTTTTCTGTAACAGTTATAGCCATTGACACGATTTTTACATATATGTTACCATATTAACAAACGTTTAAGGTAGTAACAATATTTTTGAATTTCGTGTATAAATATAGTTCTAATCTTTTTTTAGTTGGTGTGAAAAATTGGCTTCCAGTGGCAAATTTTTACAAAAAGTTGTAAGCCTGTTAATAAATATTTTTATACTACGAATGCGCACGAAACGCAGCGTATTCGTATCAAGGAGAGGTTCGTAAATTGGTGCACTACGTCTGCAGGTGTACCACAGAGTAGCGTTCTATCTCCTTTGCTCTTCGCAGTTTTTATAAACTCTATTTCCAACAAACTAACTTCTTCCTATCACCTTTATGCAGATGATTTACAGATTTATACCTAAGCTCCTATAGAACGGCTAGCAGAGGCAATATTTATCATCAACAAAGACATAGAGCAGATTTGAGTATGGAGTAGGCAGCATGGTTTATATGTAAATCCGGTGAAAACACAAGTAACTGTTGTTGGTAGCTCCAGAATTAGAGCTAAGGACGATTGGTCACGACAGCCCCAGATACTATTATGCGATTGTGCCTTAATTCCTATTGCAAATGAAGTTAAAAATCTGGGAATATATATTGATAATAATTTGTCCTGGGGTCCACAGCTGCAAGAAGTAAGCAGGAAAATATTTGCATCTGCAGGGTCTTTGAGAAGGTTGCGTAACTTGCTACCGGTTGCGACCAAAATTGCGCTTGCAGAATCCCTTCTTCTTCCAATTCTCGATAACGCAGATGCCAGCTATCCTGATCTCACCGAGGACCAATTCAATAAACTAGAGCGACTCCAGAACTTCTGTATAAGGTTCATTTTTGGATTGCGCAAATTTGACCACGTTTCTGAATATCGTAATGAGCTCAATGGTTACCTATACGCCTTCGCCGAAATATTCATATCCTTCCACTATCACTATTCCTTCTATCTTCAAAACACAAACACATAAAATATGCCAATGTCAATTGGCCGTTTTTTTACTTTTCAATTCAAAACTTTTGATTCTAACTTGAGTCGTTTATGGATTTCTGGATTAGATTTATTATTTAGCTACCGATTTTATAGTGCAATGTTTTTTTTGTACATTTGCAGTTCGAATTGCTACCGCATCCACCCTATTCCCCAGATCTGGCCCCGTGCGACTTCCACTTATTCCCAAACCAGAGATTTTCATCAAATGATGAAGTCATTCTTGCCGTAGACGAGTATTTTGAGGGGTCCGAGAAAACATTTTATCAAACTAGTGTAACGGCATTGGAGAAGCGCTTGGACTAAATGCATCGCGGTAGAAGGAAACTAGTTTGATAAATTTATTTTTAACTAGCAGCGCCCCGCGGTTTCACCCGTCCCAATCCTGGGGGAATATCGGAATAAAAAGTAGCCTATATGTTGATCCAGGTCTCCAGCTATCTACATACCAAGTTTCATCGCAATCGGTTCAGTAGTTTTGTCGTGAAAGAGTAACAAACATCCATACTCACAAACTTTCACGTTTATAATATTATATATTATAAAAGTGACATATACACATATACATATATGTGTACCTTAATAATTTCAAAACTATGAGTCTTATAAACATGAATCTAGTGCCATAACCATAGCTTATATAGTCAGCTCACTGCTGTGACCTTGAGTTTGTGTCTGGGCGGTGAGGGAGGGGCAATGCGTAGAATGACCGAAACTCGTGCTCTCGCTTGCTTTTATTCAGTGTAACTCACGACTTACACATGACAGCGTTATTCTTGCGATGATTTTATAGAGTTAAGTAAAAACAATCGATTAATATTAAAATAAGTGTAAATTTGGAGTTTAAAAAAAAAATTGAATATGTCGGCCTCAGCCCGTGTGAGTCAGAGTCAAGAGTCAGCAAGAAATGTTAATCACGACTATCGTCAGAAAGAGGGGGTTATGGGCCACGTGGATACACCCATGTCCAGCTCGCCGAGCGAGCGAGGTGGTTTTAAGCTGCCAAGACACGCTTAATAAAAGATGCCAACTCCGCGAATACCTCTACCTCTGCCGCCAACCAATCGTTTTCGAATATTCATTGAAATAAGTAACATGTATTATAATAACAATTTGACACATCTCACACACGGCCGTCTGATCCCAATCTAGACAAAGCCTGTACTATGGTAACCAGACTGCTGATAAACATACTTATATATCACGAAATAGATACATATTATAGATAAATTACACCCAGACACGACAAATTATCGTGCTCATCACACAATTATTTGTCCTGGGTGGGAATCGAACCCACGACCTCTGGCTTAGCTGTCAGAGTCACTAACCACTAGACCAACCGGCCAGTCATTATCTCTACAAGTAACATGTATTAGTATTGAATCAAAATATTTAGAACGAAGTCAATCTTGTTTTCATTTCAACATTTAGCACTAAAGGTGAACGCACACTTATCCCTTTGTCGGTTGACTCCGCTCTAGGAGTGCCACGTCAGAAAACACACCTCTGTGTACTCCGCTCCTGGAGTTCAACGTGTCATCGAAGCTTATTTTAACCGTAGTGTATCGTAAACTATATCTTTCCTGCTTTAACTTGCACAAAGTGTTTAGAGAAAAGAACAAGGATCGTATATTGACACATGTTAAATCTTTAAAACACGCCTACGACGATTACTGGACTTTTTAAAAGTCGTCTGCCAGTTTTGTTTTCGAGTGCGTACCGGCCAGTGCTATTTAGTGTATTGTGTTAAATAATAAAAGAAGATAAACAAAAGGACAGCATTACAACATGAGTGGGTAAGTAATAAACACTTTTTAATGCATAGATTAAGGATTTTGGACAGAAATAGTTATTTCAAGAAACATTCTTTGTCATTTTGCGCGCAATGCCGTCGCCATGCCCGTACATTTTTACTTATTACGAATAATAAATACACTATTCGTGACAAACTGTCGTTATTACGTAAGTTGTTACGTATCTTTTTATTATTACTAAGCATTTAATATAAAAAGTACTGCAAGGATTTTGCGTAACATTCCAATGAAAATATACGCAACCTAAACATGTCTCTAGGAGCTTAATCAACATACTGGAAATATGACGTCAGTGACACTTAACCGCCATTTTTATGAATTTTGCTCCGTTGATCGATTGGTATGGATAAGACTTTCGTGGATTTGAATTTCTATATTTTTGGTGACGGATTATTTTTTTTTTCTTCTATTTATCATTTATTTTTTTATTAACTTAAAAGATTTTTGCATTTTTATATATTTGCGTATTTCTTACTACTTCTCTAAAAACTTGCATGTTTTATTTGCATTTTATTTTAATGTTTTTAAGTGAGATAAGACGTCCTCGAATGCGCGGTCTGCGACGTGGTAGGGGTGTGCGTGTGCGAGGTGGAAGAGGTGGTCCAGGTGGACCACCACCGGTGGCGGAGGTGGTGGATATGGTAGTGGTTGCCGATCGCGGTGGTCCTAGCGGGCGTGGCAGAGGGCGTGGAGGCCGCCTCAATGTCCGACACGAGCGACCAGGACCTCGCACTATTGACGAGTTAGCCTTTTTTCTTAACTCTTTCTTTTTTCAATTCACTAATTTAATTTTTTACTAATCTAAATCATTTTGGGTAAAACAATTAAATCGTTTTGAATTGTAGACTTGTGATCTGCGATATCGACGCGCTGCCGGAAGGCCGGGGTCTCGAGACCGCCATGCATCCTAAAAGGATGCGCGTGTGGCAACCGTAAGTAGTTCTGCTTAAGTATGTTATTTGTAGATATTCTTGTTATAATACTTACTAACAAGTTTTAACTTTTGTTTTAAAATGTCCATCTAGATCAAATCCCGCACCACCACCACTAACACTACCACCTTCATCACCATCGGTTGCATCACGATCACCATCGGTTGCACCACCATCACCATCGGGTCCATCCCGATCATCGGTGTCATGTTCGGTGCCTTCGCCAGCAATGTAAGTCGCTTACGGACTTTTCTAGTTATCTGTAAAGATATGGGTACTACAACACCGCTCCTGTTCCAGGTTTATGGAATGTGGGGATCAGCAGTCGATTTCAAGCTCGCTACCCGCTTCCTCGATATCTCCACCTCCACCTCGTCGTCCTCAGAACCTGCGAGATGCAGATATCACCTCCCTCATCAATCATGGTAAGTACCTGCTGATTTTATTTGGGGCATGGGTCATGGCCAAATTTCTGGTTCCAACCAAATTTGAAACCAATCATTTGTTACAGGAAGCGACGAAGAATCTGATGAGAGCGCAGACGAGGAGGAGAACATTGGTCCAAGGGTGTTTCAGATCATGATGGAAACACCCTTGGACCATGATGCTGTCGTTGAGGATGCTGCCGGAGACCAAGCGCCCGCCGCTGACACAGCACCTGCCAGTGAACTTGATCCCGCCGATGTCCCTCCAATAATGACGGAGCAGCCTTGGGGTCTCCATAATTTTGACTGGCGGACATTTCCAAACCCTCCGATTTCACCTGAATCGAGGCGGGAAACATTCTCCGTAATTAATGTCGGTCCGACAACTCCTAGTGCCGACCCATATGGTATTTTTGTTGAAATATGGGATCGGCAAATTATGGAGCACATTGCCTCGGAGACTAATAAATATGCTCAACAGGTGGCATCCCAGATGCTTGAAAGTTCCAATCTCCATCCCAGAAGTCGCATCAGCCGGTGGCATGACGTCACGACGGATGAACTGTATGTTTATTTCGGCATCATTCTGGCGATGGGGATTGTTGTTAAGTCGAGGATGGAGGAGTACTGGGGTTCCACCCCTGACATATTTTATACTCCGGGTTTTAGCGCACACATGTCCATAGATAGATTTTTTATTTTAAATAAATGCCTGCATTTTAATAATAACGACGACATGTGTGCGCTAGAACTGGACTACTCCGAGGCCCGGCTTTTTAAAATAAAGCCAATACTGTTACACTTAAACAAAAAATTTCAGGATATGTATACCCCGGCGCAGAACATTGCCCTAGATGAGAGTCTCTTAATGTGGAAAGGCTGGTTGGAATTCTGCCAGCTTATTCCAAATAAAGCTGCAAATCGGGGTATAAAAACCTATGAGATTTGTGAATCTCAAACCGGCTACCTATGGCGGTTTGAGGTTCATGCTCATAAAAAATCTCCACCGCAGCAGTTTGGAGATCCGCTAGAGGCAGCTACACCGGCAGTTGTTTTGCAGCTGATACAAGGCTTGGAGCACAAAGGGTACACACTCTGGATGGATAATTTCTATCAATCCCCGTGTCTGGCTCGGCGCCTGAAATGTTTGGGCTTTGACTGTGTGGGAACCCTGCGGACCGATCGCAAGTTTGTCCCGCAGGCCCTGCATAGCCTCACCAAGCAGAACATGCGCCCGGGCCAGATCACTGGTCTTACCTCAGGGGACGTCGATGTCATGGTATGGAGAGATACTAATAGGGTGGCTATGATTTCTACATACCATGGCAACGGTCAACAAACAGTCCGAGGGTCCACCAAACCCATCCTGATATTGGATTACAATATCATGATGGGTGGGGTGGATAAAAAAGACCAGCTCCTGGCCATGTATCCAGTAGAACGAAAACGTACAAAGGTGTGGTACAAAAAACTTTTTAGGAGACTTCTCAACGTCTCCGTTTTAAACTCCTACATAATACATCACCACACTTCTTCTCTCAGTCATCGAAATTTCCGAATTAGCCTTGTAAAATCTCTTCTTGCAAACCATTCTACCCCGCCACCGATTCCGCCTGCAACCACGCAGAACAAAGCAGACGTCACACACCGCTTGGCTGAGTTCCCGATGGGGAAACACCAACGGATTCGGCGGACGTGTACGGCCTGCAAGAAACAAGTGCGTACGTTCTGTGTTGGTTGCGGCAGAACCGTATGTATGGACCCCTGTTTCCTCATTATACATTCATAGTTTTATATGTGTAAAATACATTTATAAATATATATTTCTTTATTTATTTGTATATATTTTTGTACCACACTTTTGTACGTAAATACTGAAGGTGTAGCGTGATACAACACACTGCCAGGTAATGTGCAAGGCTTGTTCATAAAGAAATTTAAATCGTTTATAAAAAAATGTGTAGTAAATTGTATTTTTTTTTTATTAAAATAATATTTATTTTATTTCATTATGTATTTTTTAATTAATTCTCATATTATGTTCATATTGCAAGTTTAGGTGTAACAGTATTGGTCGTATCCATATTATGTTAGACATGTACTTTTTCGTCCGTCGCATCTGGTGCTCGAAATGGTTAACATTTTTTGTTGATTTCTGAAATGTATTTGTAAGGCAACATGCCTTTTTTTTGTGCTTATCGGTTTGTAACATCCATCAAATTGTAGAATGTTAGTTTGTATTTAAAATAAATGCATTAAAATTTACCCTGTGAACCAAAGTTTGAGAGGACCTTTCTTGCGCTTATTTTCAAGTGCTTTGTTTATTGTTCGATTTCTAATAAATTAAACATTTGTAGCAGTTGAAACTCTGTATGTGATAAGTATGTGGACCATACTGAAGTATAAGTTAATAACCTAAGTCACTTGATCAACAGTGTTCTCGGAATTTAAGTATGAACTTACCCTATTTATTTGTCTGGACGTTCGGGTCGCCTAAATGATGCGTTTTTGTAAAGCTTGTGGTGTGAAAAAAATGTATGGCGAGGTGTGTTTTTTTTATTGATTATTGTTAAATAATGTATATTTAAGTAAATAAAATAAAAACTTTTTCAATAAATTGTTAATTTTTTCTATTGTAATGGCTTTTATACAATAAAGTAGAAAAAAATCGCTCATCCTGATTTCAAATTAGAATTAGTAACACATTACAAAGCAAAACTGAAGTATTTTTCTTTTTTAATGTTAGCTTGTTTCATAACGATTCCAACGACGTAAGTAATATATAAAGCTCCCATACAAAACATTAGAGATATAGTCATTTTAATCACATGCGCCGATATCGCGCGAGACCACCCAGAAGTAACTACACTGATGCGTCGATTCGCGCAAAATAGCCGCCACAGTAGAAGGGTTATCAGAGTCGAACGCATGGAACGAAACGAATTTTAGAATTCTGTATTTGAAATCTTATGAAAGCTCGCACACTTGCCCACGTCGAATCGTCCAAATCTGGAAGAACCCCAGAAATCGTAGACGAATTAGATTCGGCGCGGCTTATGCGGTCGACTCGACCGATGCGCTCGCATTATGTCTGTTGAAATACAAGCTTAGGCTAATATTAACGTATTGTCTTGTCTTTTTTTAACTATACTGTAACCGAATTAAATCCATCTTTTCACTGCATGAATAATCACAGGTTATTCGCCCAGTCACAGAAATATATTAAATATATTCGGTTGGAAGTCCTATTTAAGTTGCATTGAAAAACACTTTGAAAATTGTAACGTGTTGTGCGTGGCTGGTTCAAGAAAGAAAAATCGATCTCTCTACGAAGTGTACTTGTGTACACGATGTCTGATTCTCAACCCGCCATAGTTTTTAAGCTACTTGGTGAAAGTAGAACGTTTGGAAGTTCCAGACAGCCGTATTATTGCGTGGTCAAGGTCTGATGGCCCTTGTAGATGGGACGGAGGAGAAATCAGAAGATCAATCAGAATGGCTGAAGCCCGATGCCAAGGCCCTGACAATCATGGTCACAAGGATGTCTGAGGAAGCCATGCCAGCCTTTTAACGTTGCTTTCTTCCCATCTGTAACAAAAAAAAACGCTTGGCGGTAGATACTTTATAATTGTAAAAAGACCGCCGGGAAAATGCAGGCTCAAAAATATATTTCCGGCGTGTGTAAATATTAATAAGTAACGAAAAAATATTACAACTCGGTTTGAAAAGTGCGGCATAAGTACGATTAAGATTTTTAGACAGACTGCCAAGTACAAATCCAGAAGGTAGAAATGAAAACTTTAAAGGTGCAATTGATCAAACAGTTCTTTCTATGCTCAAAGAAATCAGGAGGTAAAGTTGGAAAAGTGAGAAGTGAAGAAAAGGGCACTCTTATCACGACATGCTGCATGGTTAGGGCTACAGGCCACACCCTGCCTCCTGCTATAATATTTCCTCGAAAAACTTTGATGATGCATGTGCACCTCCAGGTAGTTTAAGGCTCGCGAGTCCTTCAGGTTTGATGACTAGTGCCTTAATCGTGGAAGTAGTAAAACATTTCATTAGGTGTTCCCATCCCTGCTAATAATGGATAATCATGAGTCGCATTTATCCATTAAGACTCATGCAACAGTCTGGTGTTGAGGTTCTTACGATTCATCATCACACTACTCACAAACTGCAACCCTTAGATATTCGTTTGATGGGCCCTTTAAGATCTACTGTTATTCCGCACTTGAGTTATGGATGCTATAGAACCCAAGGAAACTAGTTACAATCTACGAAATAGCAAGATTCATTGGTCATGCTTATTTCATTTTTATTTTCTTTTCCTCTATAATAAGGATATATTCTCTGAAACGTGATTGACATACCGAACCGTACACATGTTGTTTTGTTGTCACAAAACTTTTCCGATTCTGAAGCTTCTGTATTTCTCGACATGAATAGAAGCAATAATCGACAGCTCCAGGATTTAACTCCTTTAGAGACACATCGTTCAAGTTATGTTCCCGTTGTTACCCCTGATCTAGATCTAGTGTGGACTCGGCTATCGAACTGTGAATTTTATTCAACATTTAAAAAAGATAGTTCTAGTAGTAGATACCGGAAGAAAAAAAGTGTAATTTAATATTCGATGAAGTGGCACTGACTCCAGGGACAACATTTACAACAGGCACAAGATGAATACAGCATAGCAACAGATTTGAAGGTGAAAAAAGGAATATTTATGATAAAGAATTTCAAGAGAAAATATAAACAGTCAATTTGTTTCACATTTTGTCAGAGTGCGACAGTTAAAAACACAGCTTCAACATATTAATTAAAAACGTAAGCAAGTACACCACTGGGTTAAAAATTTGTTTCACAATCTGTGACCAGTCTGCATCAAACAGGAATGCGTGGTTGGTATCACGGACTTTCCATGGCATATATATTTACGAATGCGCGATATTTGAACAACAAAATATGCATTTATTTATGAAAAGAGAAAGAAAACGCCATTAAGGTAAGCTGTGTCGTGCCAAGCAAAACAAAATTGATGCACAAAAGCATGTTCTGCAGAGCACCTTTCATCTACAATACGATTTGACAAATTTATCGTAGGATGTAGGGGTACGTAATTTTTTTTTACGTAATCTTGGAAGATTGTTTACAAAAAAAAATTATTGAACAACCAACCAACAACAAATCAAGCAACGCCAACAGTATCAAAACGTGTGTATGTAGAAGACACAATAACATCAAGCACTCAAAAAATAGACCTGCCTCAGGCGTCAAACAAAATTCAAACCGTAGCAGTTTTAATGGATCTTTTAAGCAGAGCAGCAGCATTTCAGCGTGTGTCGGAAAATTGGACCATTGCTAGGAGGTGGAAGTCAAATGGCTGTTCAGTCCGAGGAACGCATTTTAGATGTTGTTCGGCGGAATCCGAACCTACACGTAAACGTACACGTACACGAAGTATCGATAAATTGTTAATGCGTCGGGATAGAACAGGTGTGGCATACTAGACAGATCACAAGGTGTTAAAGCGTAAACCGAATGCGCTCATACAAAGTGCACGAAATGCAAGCTTTAGTACCCGGCGATCACGACCGCAGGCGAGTTTTCTGTCGTTAGTTATTACACCAGCAAAAACGTGTGCCTGGTTTCGTTGAGCAACGTCATCTGGACGGACGAGTTGTCATTCACCAGAAACGGGTTGTGGAGCCGAATATATGTGTATTCCGAGGTGAACCCCCCCCTGTTCGACAAACCGGACACCAAACCAGTCGGTTAACGTATGAGCAGGTTTATTTAAGGATTGCATACTAGGACTAGAGGAGGATATTCCGACAATAGCGGAGCTGCCGCATCGATTTGGGCATCTGCATCCGTATCCGTAAAAATCAATGCGGATGTTTATGCAGATGCTGATGTAGTTGAAAGTCGCGACAAGGAAGAAAGTGAGGTACAGACTTGCTACCAAGAGATGATTTTGTAAAAAAAATGCTGTGCAGAAAACGAGAGGCGTACCCAAATAGGTGAATAGGGCGGTTAGGTCCTATGTTGAGCTCATGTCCTCGTATTCAGCATTATTTACAGAAAACAGAAATAAAAAAACGTTTTTAGTTAAATGCTGTATTGAACTGTAAATTGATATTTTTGAAAACCTTTTGTTTTGGAGTTACGTACTGATTAGGTTGATTTCTTAAGTTTAATATGTTTATTTTAAATTTGAAAGATATAATTTATTTCAAAAAATTAAAGGAATTAACATAACGGAAAGGAAATAACTTAACGGAATATTATATCCTATTTAATAACTGATTTTGTTTCATAAACGTTCATTAATTTTTTTAAAAAGAAATTTAATAAAATTATGTTGCCAATAAAAAAAAATATGTCAAATTCGAACCATAGCAGTTTTAATGGATCTCTCAGTTAACATTTAGACTACGGAAGAGATTGCATTTAACAATAAGTCCGCCCTTTGGACATTACCTGTCACATGTAGGTATGGTTCTTCCAGTGTAACAATGGTGAACAAATAAAGTATTATTTATATATCTACGTCCATCCACAGAAATACATAATCATAACGGAGACATCAATATTAGGCTCTAGGACTTTGAGGAGTCCCATGACAAGAAAAAATGCATACATACTACAAGATTCTACAGGAAAGCTAATCTGTAGCAGTTTTATACCGACACTTTTATAATTATACTTCATGAAGCTTATTTACGTACAAAAAAAAGCCGCTCATAGAACAAGCACTGAACGAGTACAATAGTACTAATAAATCATTAATTGCTATTGTACAGAAATATAACATCTCCAAATCAGTCCTTCATAGACACAATACTTTTATCATGAAAAAGTAAGGTGGCAAATGGCTCTGATTGGTCGCCGCGGCTCAAACAAAATGGACATCACATTCTAATATGAAAAATCTCTCTCGATTCTCGTTCGGCAAATGTTCAACACGTAATTTTTTGGTGCTTTAATGAACAGTTGTGTAATATAAGTGAAGCCGCAAGAACCCGTTTAACATCGCCCTGCAGGAACTTCGGACATTGTGTTCGATATCTGGTTTGTGTAATTGCTAACGGCTGATTAAAGAAAGACGAGCTGATCTCCAGGTTAGTGGGACCAATAGCTTTCGGTGCTACGTTTTGAAATCATTTGTTGACTCAGTTTCTACAGAGCGGGTTTAATGAGAACAATAAATACGACCAAAAAAAAACATAATAAAGTTCCCGCGTGTTGTCAATTACTCTTGCGCCTAAAACTGCAAGGCGCTTGGAGGGATTCCAAAATAAAATTATGAACAAATTACCTTTTAAACTTATGTATTTATACGGAGTCACAGTCAGCCTGTGACCACGGCCAGTGCAACCTGGTCGAAACGTCAGGCAATTCAAAGGCGACATAACTATATTATGTTCGCGTTAATTCCCGTATAAATACATAATTAAGTATTACCAAATTGTCTTATCTGGGTTACAGTGATATGGTGACCCAAATATATTATATAATTAGTTTTTTAATCTTTTTTGTACTGAATTTAATTCAACATTTATTTTATTCCCAAGACAATTTCAGTTAAAGGCACTGCAGTCTTTAGTGAAAGGGCAACTTTTGGCATTTATAAAAACAGACAAAGACTTTATGACCTTTACGATGAAAGGAATTATAATCAAACAGATTCAGCTCTGCTTTATGTCAGACAATACTCGAAGTTATATAGTACTGGAAAAGATAAGCATACTGACTTTGATTATTCTTCGAACATTAATAAATTCTCAGAGTAGTACAGATTTAGAAGAAGCTTCCACTTTTTAAAAACTCTTTACAGAAATTCCAGTCTCAACTACTAAATATTTGAACTCTTCCTCCATTTCTGCTGAGTATTTATTAAAAGAGAATGTAAATACAGTGAAACCTGGTTAATTGGGATCTCAAGGGACCAAGACATATGTACCAATTATTGAGGGTTCTCAATAATCCAGTTTTCCAATTAAACAGGTTTAAATTTATAGTTGTCTCATTTACAGAGGTCCCCGCTTACAGAGGTCGAAATGTGCCGGTATTCCATTTTTAGAGGTGGAAATGTTTATAAAAATGCGTATTTTTGATGTTATGAATTTAATGTAGGTATGAATGTACAAACATAATGTATTGCGTCGAAAAAAAAAAATACGGTAAAGTTTATGACTTAAAGTAATCGGTTATGTTTGTTTGTATTTGATTGCTAGTTGCTGAAACCTGTTTCTCGATAGAATAAATTTGATCAAAAATATTAGAATTATCAATATTTGACATTTCGAAATACTTGTGTAAAGTTTCTAAAGCTTCCATTGCCTAACGCTTCGAAATTTTTACTGGAGTCTCTTCACAGTCTTCTTCTTCTTCTTCTTCTTCTTCTGTGTCCAAAGAAGAATACATAGCAACTATGTCATCATCATTGAGCTCCTCTGAAATGAGTACATTATCATCCATAGAAACGAAATCCTGAAAAGTCACCTGCTGCTCATTTAAGTCATTCCTACATGTGGTAAATATTCTATCCCATTCTGGAAACGCTGCACAAATCTCTAGCTCCTCTTGTAGGCTCTCAGGTTCAGATACATTGGTCACTTTGAATCCAGCTTTTTGGAAGCAATTACTAATTGTGGTTTTGCTAACAGAAAACCAAGCTTTTCTTGCAAATCTCATGGCCTGGAGGATGTTGATTTCTGGACTTTTATTCTCTTCTATAGATTTAAGAACATACTGAACAACTTCCTTCCTGTAGTAAACCTTAAAGTTGTTGATAATACCCTGATCCATGGGCTGCAATTTACTTGTGGTATTGGCGGGTAAGTACAATAATGTAACATAGTCTAATTTGGGCATATTGTTGTGAGCTGTGCAGTTGTCGACAAACATAATGATTTTTCGATTTTGGGCCCTCATATCGGCGTTCACTTTTTTTAACCAATCTGCAAATAATTCAGAAGTCATCCACGCCTTTTTATTGTTTTGATAATGAACAGGCAACGTTTTAATACCTTTGAAGCATCTGGGGTTCTTAGATTTTCCAATTAAAAGAAGTGGCAGTTTTTCAGTTCCAGACATATTCGCACTTACAAGTACAGTGACCCGATCTTTACTCAATTTACCACCATGGCAAGACTGACCTTTGAATGTAAATGTTTTATCCGGTAGACACTTGTAGAATAAGCCTGCTTCATCGGCGTTGAATACGTCATCGGGGGAATAATCGTGTAATAAAGCTGGAAGGTTTTTAATCCACTCATTACATTCGTTATTGTCCACAGAATTGCTCTCGCCACAAACATTTTTGAATGCGATATCGTTTCTTTTCTTAAATCCCTCCAACCACCCATTACTGCCAGAAAAATTATCAATATGGAGCTTACTTGCAAATTCTTGAGCTTTCTCTTTGATCATTGGTCCGCTTATTGGAATGTTATTATTCCGTACCTGCTTTATCCATGTACAGAGACACTTGTCAACTTCAGGATACTCTGCAGCTCGTATTCGTTTGAGTTTTCCTTTTCCATCAATACACTGAGACCGAATTTTCTCTTTGTTGTTAATAATTCTACACAAGGTTGACTTTGGTATGTCATTCTCCCTACACAGTTCATCACGCGACTTTCCACAATCATAATGTGATAGAAGTTTTAATTTTTCAGATACTGATAACGTTTTATATTTGCGTTTGGACATTTTGCACACTTTTATTCCCTTGTTTTCAGGTCAAAACATGAGATAGTACTGACAATCAAAGCATGCGCGAAAGACAACGAGAAATGTATGTAAACAAACACGTCAAAACGTGTTGAAACCTGATTAATTTGTCTCACTTATACAGGTAATTGAGCTACAGAGTCTCAATTATAGAGGTAAACATCGAAAAAGTCTTAGAATTCAAATCTTATGTAACCAGGTTCAAAAAGTCCCATTAACAGAGGTAATTTAATGAAAAAGAATCGGGACTTCGTTGCAACTCTCAATAATAGAGGTTTCTCATTTATCCAGGTCCCACTTAACCAGGTTTCACTGTATATGCAATAATGAATTTATATTATTATTCTGTCATGTAGCTCCTAAATAAATTAGGAAAATGTTTAATACTTTAAATCCATAGAAGATCATTGATCTATGGGGTAATTCTGTCGTGATCAGAAAGACATTAATTGCCATAGTAGCAACTGAGTTGACACTAAATATTCACTAGGTATATTGACTGTGGTGTATTTCTTGATTATAGCATTATTTAATTTAGGTAGTACATACGGCCCACAAACTTTAGGCTTATTTCTACTATTTTCAGTAAAATATTTGAGAAAATTATACTAGACTACAAAGTCACTTTAATAAAAACAAGCTGCTACACCCGAAACAGTTCAGTTTCACAAAGAGTCGATCACAACTGATGCTGATGTTGAGCTTTTCAATCATATTTTCAATGTTTGGGAGGATTCACACGATGCACTAGGCGTATTGTGTGGCTTGTCTGAAGCATTTCTCATAACACATTGATCAGAAAACTACATCATTACGGCATAAGAAATAAGGCTCTAGGTCTTCTTGATTCGTATTAAGTGATAGGATCCAGAGAGTACATATCAATGGAAAGAGATCTCCTGGATCAAAGGTCACCCTGGGCGTTCCGCAAGGTTCAATTTTAGACCCGTTTTTGTTTCTGGTATATAATAATAAAGTTTATTTTCTAAAACAATGGTCATTAACACTTACATTAACACAACAAAAAAAAAAGTCTTACAGAGTAATATTATCCTAAATAATGTGTAGTGTCGCATTGAACTCTGGTACCCACGGTAAGATCTAACTTGTATTATATATAATATGTATATATATAGCCACGGTGTAGTATTATATTTGCAGTGATACTTCATTTTTATTAAAACTTAACGACAGCAACCTCTCACTGAGGATGTAAATAACGCTCTCTCTAAACTAGTGCGTTGGTTCAATGTTAACAATTTGTTATTAAACGAAAAAAAGACCAACTGTATCAGATTGTCACATAAAATGGCCGATGATATCAACATATATATACATAGATATATATATATAGTTATCGAATAGACGCATTTCAGCAGCATACGCAGTATATAAAATTCGTCAGTTACCGGACATTGAAACGGCCCGTTTACTATATTTCAGTTATTTCCATAGTGTCATGTCGTACGGTATTTTGCTGTGGGGAAATGCTGCCGACATACAAACAGTTTTTGTTTTGCAGAAAAGAGCTATTCGAGCAATTCATAACATAGTTCAGTTTCAAGAAATAGGTGTCATGACAGTGGCATCCGAATACGTTTATGTAAACCTTATTTATGTACGAAAGCATATTAAAAAAAAAAAAAAAAAATAGAGATGTACACATAGTATTCCCAATCCTCCCGGATTGCCCGGGAGACTCCGATAATAAAGTTTAACCTCCCGACCTCCCGGGATAAAACGATTTCTCCAGATTTTTCTAAAATTATACTCATCCGTCGCACGCTACTCGTTAGCTATGCGCGCCGCTGCCGTTTAAACCTGTTCGTTTAGTCACGTCAGTCGTCGCGTTCGTTGTATCTGTCTCTGTCATGCAAGCCCGCCCGCGTATCGCCCGCCCCGCTGCTTGTCTAACATGTGTAGCTCGTTTGTCTCTTGCTGTCAGTCTTATTATTATTATATAATTCATTGTGTGAAATACGTATTTTTTTTTTATAGTATTTTAAACGAGCAGACGGGTCACCTGATGGTAAATGACTACCACCGCCCATTGGCACCTGCAACTCAAGAGTTACAAGTGCGTTGCCGGCCTTTAAGGTGGGAGTAGGGGAATAGTGGAAGAGGGGAGGGGAGGGTTAGGGCCTCCGGTAACCTCACTCACTCGGCGAAAAGCAATGCAAGCATTGCTTCATTCCAGTTTTCTGTGAGGCCGTGGTATCACTCCGGTCGAGCCGGCCCATATGTGGCGAAGCAGGCCTCTCCCGCGATCAAAATTGCGCTAACGAGAGTCAATAAGTCATTCGGGAAAATGGAGCATGATAGTAACTCGGGTGAGAGTAAAACAGGTGCAAAGTGCAAAAAAAGTACTATTGTTGTGGTTGTGGTTAAAACAACATACGTGGTTATCGAAAAAAAGACGAGTTCACAGCAAAATGTAACATATGTCAGCAATTGTTTTCGGTCAAGTTCGCCGGTTTTGGATCTGTGAAACAACATGCAAAATCTTCGATGAATCATCAATCAAATATTTGTTAAGAACGCCAAAGAAAATCAAAGAATCTTGTTTTTTTTTTTCGTCTAAAAACAGTGAGGCAGAGGATTTAATTACGCTGCCGGAGTTACTTCAACTTTCCATGGTATCAAACATTATCACAGTTATAATAGTCAAGACTGTGGACACAAATTGAATGCTGCCATGTTTTCTGACTCGATGACTGCGAAAAAAGTATCATGGCGGGAGAACAAAAGCGAGCAGTGTTGCCGAAAATGTTTTAGGGCCGGCTAGTCAAGAATGCCTACTCAGTAATTTAAAAGCAATTCAATATTTTTCGGTAGCGAGTCTCAAATAGAGGAAATTTAAAAATGTATCCATTATTAGAGTTGAGCATAGAGAGTTGGCAAGCCCCTACGTACACACCATTAATACTAGAAAATAAGGATAAGCTTGTGCTGCCAATGCCTAGGCTCCGAAAAAATTGTATTTTTGTAGAAAATGCATATGTAAAGTGGTGCACAGGACACTGAATTACAAGGTAAAGGACACGCTGAAAAAGTAGTCATGATGCTTATGAAAGATTCGTTGAATACAGGACACTCTCTCTACACGGATATATTTTATAGACTAGTTATTAGATAAACATACTTACCTTACAAGCACACTTAAGAGTCAACAGATTCCGAAATTAGAGGATTACGAGATCTAAAATTACTAGGGCTCACCAGACGGTGAGCCTCTTAAGGACTTAAGAGGTATAATAGACAAGGGGTATGTGTCACATATTATAGGGATAAACGCCATATTTTAATGATTTCAAGCGAACATCACTCAACTTTTGTCAATTATAGAAATTAGCGTGGCGTAGTGTCACAAAAACCAAAGGTCATCGCCGAATACAACAAATATATGAAAAGCGTTAACAGAAAGGATCAAATGCTATCATATTATCCTAACATTTTGAAATCCTTAAGGTGGTACAAAAAAAATCATAGTCGTAATGCAAGACATGATGTTGAATGCTTTCATGATGTATAATTCCAATGAAACAGATGGGTTCCAATAATGCAATTTAGTTTTTAAATTTTCGTTCAAAAATAGAAGTTTAAACACAATACAACATGCCTGTATATCTCATCACAGAATAACTGAACACATCACAGAAAACGAGAGGCGTACCCAAATAGGTGGATAAGGCGGTTAGGTCCTATGTTGAGCTCATGTACTCGTATTCAGCATTATTTACAGAAAACAGAAATAAAAAACGTTTTTAGTTAAATGCTGTATTGAACTGTAAATTGATATTTTTGAAAACCTGTTTGTTATGGAGTTACGTACTGATTAGGTTGATTTCTTAAGTTTAATATGTTTATTTTAAATTTGAAAGATATGATTTATGTCAAAAAATTAAAGTAAAACTTAACGGAATATTATATCCTATTTAATAACTGATTTTGTTTCATAAACGTTCATTAATTTTTTAAAAAAGAAATTTAATAAAATTATGTTGCCAATAAAAAAAAATATGTCAAATTCGAACCATAGCAGTTTTAATGGATCTCTCAGTAAACATTTAGACTACGGAAGAGATTGCATTTAACAATAAGTCCGCCCTTTGGACATTACCTGTCACATGTAGGTATGGTTCTTCCAGTGTAACAATGGTGAACAAATAAAGTATTATTTATATATCTACGTCCATCCACAGAAATACATAATCATAACGGAGACATCAATATTAGGCTATAGGACTTTGAGGAGTCCCATGACAAGAAAAAATGCATACATACTACAAGATTCTACAGGAAAGCTAATCTGTAGCAGTTTTAAACAAACACTTTTATAATTATACTCCATGAAGCTTATTTACGTACAAAAAAAAGCCGCTCATAGAACAAGCACAAACGAGTACAATAGTACTAATAAATCATTAATTGCTATTGCACAGAAATATAACATCTCCAAATCAGTCTTTCATAGACACAATACTTTTATCATGAAAAAGTAAGGTGGCAAATGGCTCTGATTATTCGCCGCGGCTCAAACAAAATGGACATCACATTCTAATATGAAAAATCTCTCTCGATTCTTGTTCGGCAAATGTTCAACACGTAATTTTTTGGTGATTTAATGAACAGTTGTGTAATATAAGTGAAGCCGCAAGAACCCGTTAAACATCGCCCTGCAGGAACTTCGGACATTGTGTTCGATATCTGGTTTGTGTAATTGCTAACGGCTGATTAAAGAAAGACGAGCTGATCTCCAGGTTAGTGGGACCAATAGCTTTCGGTGCTACGTTTTGAAACCATTTGTTTACTCAGTTTCTATAAAGCGGGTTTAATGAGAACAATAAATACGACCAAAAAAAACATAATTAAGTTCCCGCGTGTTGTCAATTACTTTTGCGCCTAAAACTGCAAGGCGCTTGGAGGGATTCCAAAATAAAATTATGAACAAATTAACTTTTAAACTTATGTATTTATACGGGGTCACAGTCAGCCTGTGACCACGGCCAGTGCAACCTGGTCGAAACTTCAGGCAATTCAAAGGCGACATAACTATATTATGTTCGCGTTAATTCCCGTATAAATACATAATTAAGTATTACCAAATTGTCTTAGCTGGGTTACAGTGATATGGTGACCCAAATATATTATATAATTAGTTTTTTAATCTTTTTTGTACTGAATTTAATTCAACATTTATTTTATTCCCAAGACAATTTCAGTTAAAGGCACTGCAGTCTTTAGTGAAAGGGCAACTTTTGGCATTTATAAAAACAGACAAAGACTTTATGACCTTTACGATGAAAGGAATTATAATCAAACAGATTCAGCTCTGCTTTATGTCAGACAATACTCGAAGTTATATAGTACTGGAAAAGATAAGCATACTGACTTTGATTATTGTTCGAACATTAATAAATTCTTAGAGTAGTACAGATTTAGAAGAAGCTTCCACTTTTTAAAAACTCTTTACAGAAATTCCAGTCTCAACTACTAAATATTTGAACTCTTCCTCCATTTCTGCTGAGTATTTATTAAAAGAGAATGTAAATATATGCAATAATGAATTTATATTATTATTCTGTCATGTAGCTCCTAAATAAATTAGGAAAATGTTTAATACTTTAAATCCATAGAAGATCATTGATCTATGGGGTAATTCTGTCGTGATCAGAAAGACATTAATTGCCATAGTAGCAACTGAGTTGACACTAAATATTCACTAGGTATATTGACTGTGGTGTATTTCTTGATTATAGCATTATTTAATTTAGGTAGTACATCCGGCCCACAAACTTTAGGCTTATTTCTACTATTTTCAGTAAAATATTTGAGAAAATTATACTAGATCAACTACAAAGTCACTTTAATAAAAACAAGCTGCTACACCCGAAACAGTTCAGTTTCACAAAGAGTCGATCACAACTGATGCTGATGTTGAGCTTTTCAATCATATTTTCAATGTTTGGGAGGATTCACACGATGCACTAGGCGTATTGTGTGGCTTGTCTGAAGCATTTCTCATAACACATTGATCAGAAAACTACATTATTACGGCATAAGAAATAAGGCTCTAGGTCTTCTTGATTCGTATTAAGTGATAGGATCCAGAGAGTACATATCAATGGAAAGAGATCTCCTGGATCAAAGGTCACCCTGGGCGTTCCGCAAGGTTCAATTTTAGACCCGTTTTTGTTTCTGGTATATAATAATAAAGTTTATTTTCTAAAACAATGGTCATTAACACTTACATTAACACAACAAAAAAAAAAGTCTTACAGAGTAATATTATCCTAAATAATGTGTAGTGTCGCATTGAACTCTGGTACCCACGGTAAGATCTAACTTGTATTATATATAATATGTATATATATAGCCACGGTGTAGTATTATATTTGCAGTGATACTTCATTTTTATTAAAACTTAACGACAGCAACCTCTCACTGAGGATGTAAATAACGCTCTCTCTAAACTAGTGCGTTGGTTCAATGTTAACAATTTGTTATTAAACGAAAAAAAGACCAACTGTATCAGATTGTCACATAAAATGGCCGATGATATCAACATATATATACATAGATATATATATATAGTTATCGAATAGACGCATTTCAGCAGCATACGCAGTATATAAAATTCGTCAGTTACCGGACATTGAAACGGCCCGTTTACTATATTTCAGTTATTTCCATAGTGTCATGTCGTACGGTATTTTGCTGTGGGGAAATGCTGCCGACATACAAACAGTTTTTGTTTTGCAGAAAAGAGCTATTCGAGCAATTCATAACATAGTTCAGTTTCAAGAAATAGGTGTCATGACAGTGGCATCCGAATACGTTTATGTAAACCTTATTTATGTACGAAAGCATATTAAAAAAAATAAAAAAAAATAGAGATGTACACATAGTATTCCCAATCCTCCCGGATTGCCCGGGAGACTCCGATAATAAAGTTTAACCTCCCGACCTCCCGGGATAAAACGATTTCTCCAGATTTTTCTAAAATTATACTCATCCGTCGCACGCTACTCGTTAGCTATGCGCGCCGCTGCCGTTTAAACCTGTTCGTTTAGTCACGTCAGTCGTCGCGTTCGTTGTATCTGTCTCTGTCATGCAAGCCCGCCCGCGTATCGCCCGCCCCGCTGCTTGTCTAACATGTGTAGCTCGTTTGTCTCTTGCTGTCAGTCTTATTATTATTAGATAATTCATTGTGTGAAATACGTATTTTTTTTTTATAGTATTTTAAACGAGCAGACGGGTCACCTGATGGTAAATGACTACCACCGCCCATTGGCACCTGCAACTCAAGAGTTACAAGTGCGTTGCCGGCCTTTAAGGTGGGAGTAGGGGAATAGTGGAAGAGGGGAGGGGAGGGTTAGGGCCTCCGGTAACCTCACTCACTCGGCGAAAAGCAATGAAAGCATTGCTTCATTCCAGTTTTCTGTGAGGCCGTGGTATCACTCCGGTCGAGCCGATCATATGTGGCGAAGCAGGCCTCTCCCGTGATCAAAATTGCGCTAACGAGAGTCAATAAGTCATTCGGGAAAAATGGAGCATGATAGTAACTCGGGAGGTGAGAGTAAAACAGGTGCAAAGTGCAAAAAAGTACTATTGTTGTTTTTGTGGTTAAAACAACATACGCGGTTATCGAAAAAAAGACAAGTTCACAGCAAAATGTAACATATCTCAGCAATTTTTTTCGGTCAAGTTCGCCGGTTTTGGATCTGTGAAACAACATGCAAAATCTTCGAAGAATCATCAATCAAATATTTGTTAAGAACGCCAAAGAAAATCAAAGAATCTCGTCTTTTTTTTTTTCGTCTAAAAACAGTGAGGCAGAGGATTTAATTACCGCTGCCGGAGTTACTTCAACTTTCCATGGTATCAAACATCATCACAGTTATAATAGTCAAGACTGTGGACACAAATTGAATGCTGCCATGTTTTCTGACTCGATGACTGCGAAAAAAGGATCATGGCGGGAGAACAAAAGCGAGCAGTGTTGCCGAAAATGTTTTAGGGCCGGCTAGTCAAGAATGCCTACTCAGTAATTTAAAAGCAATTCAATATTTTTCGGTAGCGAGTCTCAAATAGAGGAAATTTGAAAATGTATCCATTATTAGAGTTGAGCATAGAGAGTTGGCAAGCCCCTACGTACACACCATTAATACTAGAAAATAAGGATAAGCTTGTGCTGCCAATGCCTAGGCTCCGAAAAATTTGTATTTTATTCAGATGTCAAAGTATACGCTTCTACAACAAAATACCAAGCCATATACAAACTCTGAGCTTAAACAAATTTAAAACTTTAATCAAACAAAAACTGTTGTAAGGTATAATATAAAATAAAACATATTTTCGAGAAGAAAGTTTTTTTTTTTCTCTGAAAATACCCATCCTACATGTAAACGCCCACGGATTGCGCATGATTTTAGACAGCGACCTCCCCAATAGTAGCGCTTTGAATTTGGAAAAATACTAATGCTGAAGAAATTCGCGTTTTTGTAGCGTTACTTTTCCATAAGGGTCACATACGGTTGCATAGGATCAATGATTACTGGAATACTGATGAGTTATTTAGCTAGAGTTTCAGAAACTATATCTAATTTAACTTATTCCGATTCACATTCTTACAGTAATACTGACCCTAGTCGATCCGTGAAGACCGTGAAAGAAAAGAAAGAAAGAACATATAATTTATTGCAAAAACTTTAGCGTACATTTTTTCTATGTTACTGTCTATATTTAAAATACACATTGAATAAGGTAAGGGAAGATTAAGACAAAAAATAAAATGTTTGGAAACAGGTTATTTCCAAACATCATATGTTTTTTCAATGATCTCATGAAAACATTAGTAAGTCCTCCTAAGAATTTAAAAATTGATGAAAGTATAGTACTTTGGCGAGGTCGCTTAAAGATTAAACAAAATATTAAAGGCAAACGATGTATTTAATGTAATTAAGCTTTGTGTACTTACGGATTCCAATGGCATCACTCAGAAAATGCATATGTAAAGTGGTGCACAGGACACTGAATTACAAGGTAAAGGACACGCTGAAAAAGTAGTCATGATGCTTATGAAAGATTCGTTGAATACAGGACACTCTCTACACGGATATATTTTATAGACAAGTTATTAGATAAACATACTTACCTTACAAGCACACTTAAGAGTCAACAGATTCCGAAATTAGAGGATTACGAGATCTAAAATTACTAGGGCTCACCAGACGGTGAGCCTCTTAAGGACTTAAGAGGTATAATAGACAAGGGGTATGTATCACATATTATAGGGATAAACGCCATATTTTAATGATTTCAAGCGAACATCACTCAACTTTTGTCAATTATAGAAATTAGCGTGGCGTAGTGTCACAAAAACCAAAGGTCATCGCCGAATACAACAAATATATGAAAAGCGTTAACAGAAAGGACCAAATGCTATTATATTATCCTAACATTTTGAAATCCTTAAGGTGGTACAAAAAAAACCATAGTCGTAATGCAAGACATGATGTTGAATGCTTTCATGATGTATAATTCCAATGAAACAGATGGGTTCCAATAATGCAATTTAGTTTTTAAATTTTCGTTCAAAAATAGAAGTTTAAACACAATACAACATGCCTGTATATCTCATCACAGAATAACTGAACACTGTTGTTGTTTAAAAAGACAACTCCCGCATTAGAAATTACTCCTGTGTCGCGGGGAACTTTACAAACATACAAACAACGGACACAAAGAACACCCAGACTCGGGTGGAAATCGAACCCACGACCTACGGCATAGCAGGAACCTAACAGTGTACATGTGTAAATACTATTCTTTGTCTAATTTAGGATGATAATTTTGACAGCTCACGCCCATGAAGTTTTATATTTAAGATAAAGTTTTCAAAATTTACAACATAATGTTCATTGATGGGTACCACCCACTTAGGGAAGTGCCACGCGTAACGAACAACCAGACTATTGAAAATCATAGTATTTATAGTGAGTATTAAATTTCGTAAAACAATATAAGTACAACATACGTAGGTGTAATCTTTAGATTGTTACCGTATCATTGTCATTACAATGCCATCAAACGGATTTGGGCTTATGTCAAAGATCTGTTTGTTTTATTTTATATAATCATACCAAGTACCTATGTGACTGCAAAGGGCATTGATGTCACCACCATAAAATGGTTAAAAAGCATGCTCACTAACAGATATTACTAAATGAAACTTCGCACAAATTCTATACGACACGAGGGTGCCCACAAGGAGGCGTTCTATCCCCACTACTTTGGACCCTCGCTGTTGACCAACTCTTTGTTTAGGGTGTCTCAGTAAAAGTGCACTTTTTAAAATTGGAATATTATTTTTTTCATGCAAGAGGCAACTCTGAAATTTGACATCTGTCACCTCTGTTTATTATGATTATTAAAAATGGAGCGCTTTTCCAAAGAACTTGTGAACAAAAAATTGTGAAAACTCATTACAAAAATGGGGAAAGTTACGCAGAAACCGCTCGCAAACTTCGCCAAATTTTCAGCCGAGAAAGTGCACCTAATGTGTCAACCATTCGAAGAGTGGTCAAAAAATTTGAAGAAACTGGGTCGATTATGGATAATAAGAATCCTTTGCGTCAACGTACCGGTCCGTCTCTTGAAAACATTGCTGCTGTAAACGAGAGTGTCGCCGAAAACCCGAAAACATCAATTCGGCATCGTTCTCAACAACTTCAAATTTCACGAAGCACTACGCAGCGAATTTTGACTAAAGACCTTCATGCGTACAAGATTCAGCTAACTCAGGAGCTCTAACCAGCAGACCACGGAAAGCGCCGGCAATTCGTTCAATAGGTGATGGAGCAAAGTGAAGTCGATGCCAATTTTTCGAAAAAAGTAATTTTCTGCGATGAAGCGCATTTCCATATGAATGGCTTCGTGAATACACAAAATTGTCAAATTTGGGACTCAGAAAATCGTCATGTAATCCATGAGCAACAAATGCACCCACAACGAGTAACTGTCTGGTGCGGATATTGGTCAGGCGGCGTGATTGGACCTTACTTTTTTGAAAATGAGGCCGAAATTGCAGAGGACGGACGGCATGAATCTGGACAACATGTGGTTTCAGCAGGACGGCGCAACCTGCCACACCGCGCATGAATCAATCGACTAATTGCAGCAACGATTTTCAGAACACATTATCTCACGAAATTCTGATGTCAACTGGCCACCAAGATCGTGCGATTTAACGCCGTGCGATTTTTTTCTTTGGGGTTTTGTGAAATCTCGGGTTTATGCGAATAAACTCGAAATGCTGGTCTATGCTAAAGCTTTGTTTGTGTCAGTGCAGCTTATAAATAAAATTGTGTTTTTGGTTATATTTAAGTGATATAACAAGAAAAAGTTAACTGAAATCATGCATGGGTAAGTAATAATAGTTTTCAATTTATAGCTTATGTTTTAGATAAACACTTTAAGCAAAAATTGTTTATATTTATCGAAAGTTGTAGGGCATGTCAATCGCCAGTACATAATATTTTCAATTTTTCTGTATAATAAATACTTCATTAAGAATGTCGTTCGTAGCATCATTAAAATATATCATTACATAGGTATACATAATTTAATTGGTGTATCTTCGATTTTATTTTGCGTAAAATACTAAAATATAAGTACGCAACCAAAACAAGCCTCCTAGAGGTATATCGATAGACAGGCATTTTACGTTAGTATAATAAGTTTATGGTTTTGACGTCAAGGCAGTTGAATCGCCATTTTGTTTGGTACGCGGAAAAATATGGATAAGGCTACGAATTATGTTTTCTTTATTTATAGAAATTTTTAGTGACTTTTTTGGTAAATTATTGTTTAGCATTTTACTGTTATTTTTAAATAAAAAAAAAATGGATTCGTTTTGTTGTTATAAAAATTTAAAAATATAATAAAGCACTTAAGCTTTATTATATTTATTTGCTAGTGTGATAAGACGTCCTCGCACACGATGTCGCGACGAGGAAGAGGTGTACGTGTTCGGTAGAGCTGTAGCACCGGCGGTGCCAGCAGTGGTGGAGGAAGTGGTTGTTACACGGTCGCGGTGTTCGTGGTAGTTGCTCTCGAGGCCCCAATAAGCGTCCTGGACCCGCCACTATTGACGAGTTAGCTTTTAATTTTTCTAATGCTTTTTTTTCACTAATTGTATTTAGTCATTTTTTAATCATAAATACATTTTTCAGATTTATTAATTTCAGACTTCTGATATATATCTAAAATGCCGATGGGCCATAGTCTTGAAACCCCCTTACACCATTAGCGGATGATCATTTGGCAGTAAACCGTAAGCGTTTAATTTTTAAAGTTTGTTATAGATATTATATTGGTTATATTTCTAGCAAGTATAATTGAAAACAATTATAATTATTTCAAATTGTCAATAGAGCGGCTTCCGTACCACCACCATCTAGCTCTGTGGAGATGGGAGAGCATTCTGATGTGAGAGCTTCCCCAGCTGGACCGTCTCATATTATGACGCCTCATATTATGAGGCCATATAGCTCTGTGGAGATGCGAGAGCATTCTGATGTGAGAGCTTCCCCAGCTGGGCCGTCTCATATCATGACGCCTCCATTGCCGGCACTGTAAGTTGTTTACGGATTTTTCATCTCTAATCCAGCAAGTATAAATAATAATCATTATTATTTTGAATTGTTTATTTAGATCTAGACCGGTTTTAGATTTTTAGAATGTGGGAATTCACCCAACCCATGTAGCTCACGGTCCGTCCAGTTCAATCATCCTCGCCCTTGTCAGAATTTGAACTCTGAAGACATCGACAATGCGCTTAATTATGGTAAGTGGCAACAGATTTTAGGTTGAGATTGAACTAGGCATAAATGTTTGGTCTCGACCAGATTGTTTACTTAACTTTTATTTGGAACAGGAAGCGAAGTAAGCTCTGACGGGAGCGACAATGATGAGTTTGTGGCTCCGTTCATCCCTAGGACATTTAGGAGTACCACGGAGACACCTCTAGACGAGGATGCTGACCCCCCTGCTACAGCCACCACCAGCACATAAGCTGTTATAGAGATTAATCGTCTAATGGCGATGACCCAGCCTGGGAATCTAAACGATTTTGATTGGAGACTGTTTCCAAATACCCCGATTCCAATCATCTCAATCGAGACGAGAAACGTTTTCACAGAATACTGTTGGTCCAACAACTCCATTTGTTGATCGATATGACATTTTTGTTGCTATACGATAAACGGATATTTCTAGTAATAATAAAATTCTAAAAAAATATTTTTTCAACTCCCTAATCCTTCACAACTTCCCTGACAAAAAATGGTATAAATAGGACGTCATTTTTAAAATATACATTCATTTGAATACTAGCAGTCGGAGTGATAACATCAAAATGGAGAAACATGAAGTGCGAAGCGTCATCAAATACCTGTGCTTGAAAAAAATGTCCACCAAAGACATTCAGTATGAATGTCTTTGGTGGACATTTTTTGACTTGGTGGAAACATTGGGAGACTCTGCTCCTCCATATTCTACAACTGCACGCTGGTGCAAGGAGTTTAAGATGGGAAGAACATCCACGGAAGACGAACACCGCGAAGGCCGTCCGTCCTCCTCCCTCACTGAAGAAAACGTCAAAAAAGTTCAAGATCTGGTTTTGGCAGACTGAAGAGTGACCATTCGTCATTTAGCTGAGAACACAGGCATTTCATTTGGTAGCATTCAAAGGATCTTAACTACCGAGATGAACATGAGAAAGGTCTCTGCACGTTGGGTCCCGAGAATGTTAACCGACGAACAAAAGAAGAAACGATTCGACATTTCAAGGACCAATCTTGAAATGTTCCAGGCGGATCAAGATATTTTTTTGGCTCGATTTGTGACTATGGACGAAACGTGGATTCATCATTTTGATCCCGAAACCAAACAACAGTCAATGACATGGAAAAGGCCATCTTCACCGACTCCCAAGAAATTCAAAGTTTCAAGCTCTGCCGGCAAGGTTATGGCGTCTGTTTTCTGGGATGCTGAGGGAATAATTATGGTTGAATACCTTGATAAGGGCGCTACCATAACAGGCTCCTACTATGCTGACCAAATCAAAAGATTGCGAGAGGCCATCAAGGAAAAAAGACGGGGTAAACTGCGCGCAAAAGTTCTGTTCCATCAAGACAATGCACCTGCACACAAAGCTGAAGTTGCGATGGCTGCCATTCAAGAAGCTGGCTTCCACCTGCTTGAACACCCACCCTATTCTCCAGATCTAGCCCCCAGCGACTTTTATTTGTTTCCTCGGCTCAAGGAACACCTCCGGGGCCAGAAATTTGAGGATAACGGCGAAGTGATGGCCGCTGTAGAGGCATTTTGGGAGAGTCAAGATAAAGATTTTTTTTTGAAGGGTATCGTTGGTTTAGAAAAGAGATGGACTAAATGTATTGACCTATTAGGAGACTATGTAGAAAAATAAATTTTATTTTTAAGTATATAGTTATTTTAATGTACCCATTCTCATTACTTTTGGATCACCCCTCGTATGTATATTTTGCCATCATTATTGCGATGGGGGTTGTGGTTAAATGCCGACAGGAGGAGTACTGGAGAGCTACCCCTGACATACTCTGTACTCCCGGTTTTAGACCACACATGTCTACAAATAGGTTCATTTTCAACAAATGCTTACATTTCAATAATAATGAAAACAAGTGTGCTCTTGAACTGGATTTTTCCGAGGCCAAATTATTTAAGATACAACCAGTACTGTCACATTTCAATCACAAATTTCAGGAGTCTCTCCGGCAGTGGAAAGGTTGGTTAGATATTAACTAACTATTTCCCAATAAAGCTGCTACGGTGAGGATAAAATCTTATGAAATATGTGAATCTCAAACTGGTTATTTAAGGCGATTTGAGATTCACGCTCCTAAGAAATCTCCACCGCAGCAGCATGAAGATCCATTAAAAGCATCCACGCCTTCAATTGTCTTAAGGTTTACACATGGTCATGAGGGAAAGGGCACACTCTGTGGATGCAATAAAAATTGACTGTGAAGGAACCTTACGAACAAATCCTTAGTTTGTTCCGCAGGCCTTACAAAGTCTAACCAAGGGGAACATCGCCCTAGTCAGATTACTGGATTAACCTCAGGGGACGTTGCTATGAAACTTAGAAACTCCACCAAACCCATCCTGATATTGAATTACAATATCATGATGGGTGGGGTGGATAAGAAAGATCAGATGCTGGCCATGTACCCCATTGAACGTAAACGCACAACGGTGTGGTACAAAAAATTGTTCAGGAGACTATTAAATGTGTCCGTACTAAATTCATATATTATTCATCATCACTCTTCTACTATTTCTCATCGTAATTTTCGCACTGCTCTTGTAAATTCACTTCTATCAAAACATTGTTGTGCCGTTCCACTTGCACCGCTTCCGTAACCACACAAAACCGACCTGTCGACCTTACGCATCGCTTGGTTGAGTACCCACTAGACAAGCACAAACGCTAGCGGGTGCTGTGCAAAGTTTGCAAAAAACGGGTACATACGTTTTGTGTTGGTTGCAGCAAAGCTGTATGTATTGATCCTTAGTTCTTAACTTTGCATTCATAATTATTTATATAAATATATATACTCCACGTATTTATCTGTATACGTTTTTTTTATATAATATGTATTTCTACAGATTCAATCTTTTCAAGACAGATTTTCGGAGTTTAAAAAAGTGAAACCTCTGTTGGACATATTCAGCAATCCTTTCACGATTTAAGTTGAAAATGCGCCAGAGTCAATGCAGTTAGAAATTATCGACATTCAAAACGACCAAGATTTACGCATCAAATTCAACGAAGGAGACTTGCTGAACTTTTACCGCTGCATTGATAAAAATACGTACAAAGAGTTGCGCATAAACGCTCTGAAATGTGCAGGCTTATTTGGTTCTACCTATATATGTGAACAAACCTTTTTGATACTAAATAATAATAAAACAAAAAATCGAAACCGCCTTGCAAATGAAAGTTTTGGAAGCAGTTTTACGTGTTGCTACAAGTAAATTTGAGCCAAATATAAAAAAGATTGTAAGCACTATGCAGTGCCACGTTTCAAATTAATAAATTCTTTTTCAATTTTAATACATTATTATCAATTCTTTATTGTCTTTAAATACCTATACTTCTTAAGAAGGACGGCTATCTACCACAATCCTTTAAAATTACAGAAAGTCTGTAGTTGTTTTACAAAAATCAGTCAAAACATTTTTTTTTTCATATAATTTAATAGATTTTTACATTCTACGCACTTTCTAATAGGGTTAAAAAAAAAAGTATGGACACTACCATGGCAAGTTTTATTAATAAAAGTTGGCGCAGCTAACCGAGATTCCAAAATGGTATTATATTCTAGGATTACTCACACTCACAAAATAAATTTGAACATAAAAAGTGTTAAGTATAATCAAATAACTTTTACTGTGGGGCTTCCTTTGTGCCACATATTCTTAGAATTCGAATGGGACACGTGCAACGTTAGCAAAAAGTGTTAGTTAGAGAGAGATAGCTAGATAGATGTTCGTAGTTGAATAACAATAGGCTAATGTCTCGGCTCAGCCCTCAGGACGCTAGTACGCTCTGCTCCTTTGTTTACCGTGCATCGTTTCGTATTCAATTGTTGTGGCTCTCGTGCTAACGACTTTTGGCTTGACTTTTTGAGACTGGATTAAGTGATTTGTGAATTGAATTGACCTGGCATTATTTTGGACTGTGATTGTGTATTTTGTGATTTGGATTAGAACCCTATAACATTTATCATGCCACTACAATATACACCCTTAGAATACACTAATATGCATCTAATTTATGGGGAATGCAGAAACAATGCTAACGCTGCTAGCAGATTGTATAGACAAAGGTACCCAAACGCTATAAGTTACCCGGATTATCGGGTTTTTATTAATGTGCATCAAGCATTTTCTGAGGGTCGATTACCATCGGATCGGAGAAACGCTGGAAGACCGAGATCAGATCGAGATGAAGAAGATTTAAACCAAAAAGAACATGACTCGACCACCTCGGTGCGTGCCATAGAAGCAGCTACAGGAATCCCAAAAAGTTCTGCACATAGAATTTTAAGACGTCACAGGCTTCACCCATATCACTACAGGCGTGTGCAGACATTATTACTTAGACTATCCACTTCGGCTCACATTTTGTCGTATCATGCTGCAAAAGCATAGGGAAGATGACCATTTCTTAGATAAAATTTTATGGTCAGATGAAACAACTTGCAAGAAAGATGGCTATTTAAATCTCCACAACCTACATAGCTGGTCCAATGAAAATCCGCACCTGATGAGGCAAGACAAATCCCAGTATCAATTGTTAATCTTTGGACGGGCATATTAAATGGACAGTGATTGGACCTTTTGAGTTACAAGAAAACTTAGATGGCAATAGTTATTTGCATTTTTTACAGAATCACTTGCCAGAATTACTAGAAGACGTGCCCATAAGTAACTTACAAAGTATGTGGTTCCAAAATGATGGATGTCCAGCTCATTATGCCAGTCCTGTGAGAGAATATTTAAGCCAAGAGTATCCGGGGAGGTGGATCGGAAGACTTGGTTCTATCTTATGGCCACCCCGTTCACCGGATCTAAACCCCCTGGACTTTTTTTATTGGGGTTGTCTCAAGGACAAGGTGTATTCAAAGCCCATTGCAACATTGGACGAGCTTCGCCAAAGAATCAATGAGGCTGCGAATAGCATCAGCGGCAGAAGATATTCAAGACAAATAAAACGGTCTTTTTTACGAAGATGCCATGCCTGCATTAATGCCGGTGGCAAACAATTTGAACATTTATTGTAATAAATAATAATAAATTATAATAAATGTAAAATTACACCATTTGTCTTGTTTTATTCAAAAAGAAAATAATACCAAACATCATAGTTTGTGTACATAGTAAAACATAACATAAACTCATGCCTATATCCCCGAAGGGGTAGGCAGAGGTGCTAGCACCCACATTTCGCCAGTTTATGTTTAGGTCCTGATATAATAGGTGGCGAGCCTATTGCCACATAGTAAAAGTAGTAGAAAAATGTCATATTCATCAGTAATATGATTGTTATTTATAAATGATAACCATTTCCTTGTTTTGGATTGTTGTTTTGAGTATCCTACCATTTTGGAATCTCGGTTAGTTGCGCCAACTTTTAATAAAACTTGCCATGGTAGTGTCCATACTTTTTTTTTAACCCAGACTATTAGAAAGTGCATAGTAAAAATATTTTGACTGATTTTTGTAAAATAACTACAGACTTTCTGTAATTTTAAAGTATTGTGGTAGATAGCCGTCCTTCTTAGGTTGCTAATGCACAAAAAATATCAAAAATTGTGGTCATGGTAGTTATATATAGCATAATGGGTATCGAATATCGATTAAAATTATGAAAGTCTCTGTAATGAAAAAAAAAAAGTTATACATTTTTTTTATTTTTTCCCGAGTAGTCATGGTAGGTCCATGCCCCGGTGCCGGCTTATCGTTGAATTTTGGGACACGTTGTATATATATATATATGAATGTTATGTGTAAATTCTAACAAACTTCGAAGACATCCCAAAAAGAGAACACAGCTACCAGGACGCGAACCGGCGACAGTGACTCGCGTGCTGCGCCAAGTGGTCAACTGGCCTCCCATTCAAAATAACTGTTTAGTGCTGACACTCCAAGTTACGACGTAATACTATTACCAATAACTTGTTGCTGATTAGTTGACACTGTAATAATAATTCAATAACAATGCCTCGCATCATGTATTCTCCGCCGAAGAGTTCGCCAAGCAATCGAACACTTCAAGAAACACAGTCAGAGCCGGATATTTCAACGACTGGATCCACCGCGGTTCCTGAATACAAGACATGTGATTCCGTTAACACGTCAACTAGGCCTGGTAAACGTTTACGTGGTGACGATATCTATTTAGAAACAGATAAATTTGATGAGCTTAAGAGCATGCTGCAGTCTTGGAAGGTCGATCAGGATGCCATTCTTAATAAACTAATTACAGAAGTGTCGGAATTGAAACAACAAAATATTTCGATTCAAAAAACTAAGTTAGAAATTGAAAAATCGATGTCATACATGAACAATAGCTACTGGGATATGAGAGGTTGGCTAGAAGCGCTGGAGAAGAACCAGGGCAAATACGAGAAACATTTGAATGACACGGTTGGTGATGGTTACGGGGCCACCGTAGCTAAGGTTGAGGCTAAAATTGAATCAATGGAGCAACAGGCTCGCAGATGTAGAGATTTGCAACTTACCCGAAAAAAGGAACGAAAACCTGCTTACATTAATTGATACCATCAGCAAAGCACTCAATTTTCCTTTACGGCCAACCGACATAACACAAGGTTCCACATGCACAACAACACAGCGATGAAAAGCCTAAATATATTATTGTTAAATTAAAATCGAAAATAATACGTGACAACATAATCAGCGCCTTCCGAAAAATTAAGAGCATTAAGTCGGATCAAATAGGAATTTCAGGCGCCGCAACACCCATTTATTTAAACGAACATCTTACCTTGAAAAGTAAAATATTATTTCGTAAGTGTCGAGATATCGCTCACAAAAAAGGATACAAGTATGTACGTATGGATTAAAAATTCGACAATATTGGTACGTGAACGTGACGAAACACTGTAACGAAACATTGTATATTTATTGTAGATTACAGATCTTAGAGAAAAATAAATGAAACATCAAAATATTATTGCGTTTTATTGGTTGACCGGCGGGGAGGGGGCGCAGTCTGAGCTCCGCACCCTGGCGCTATATAGCCTTAAGACGGCCCTGACAAAGGTGTGTCTTCAGAGAACCCTACGGACATATGTAACCTATTTTGCTGCTTTCTTCTGCTCTGTTAACGAGCCTTCCACTCTAAATCCAAAAACCTGGCGACCCTCCAATCTTTACTCAGATTACTCTTCTTGTATTCCTGATATTTACATCTCTGACCAGTCAATTCACACGGCTATTAAATCATTGGACCCTTCAAAAGGAGCGGGCCCTGATGGCCTACCACCCTACTTCCTAATAAAAATATCAGATAACGTGCACAGTGCATTACATATCATATTTAACAAGTGCTTACAGGAGTGCATCTTCCCATCAATATGGAAACAGGCATTTATTACACCTATTTACAAAAATGGAAATAAGAGTAACGTCGAAAATTATGGCCCCATCTCAATTCTTTCCAAATAGTCAAAACTGTTTGAGAGGCTCGTACACGACGCACTGTATCCTCATATTCATAAGCTGATAATACCCGAACAACATGGTTTTGTCAAGCGCCGTTCAACTTGTACCAATCTTTTGAGCTTTGTTGACCAATTGTTTAAAAATATGGATGAAAGAGTTCAAGTTGATGCTGTTTATACGGACTTTCAGAAAGCTTTTGACAAGGTGGATCATGCACTGTTATTGGAAAAAATTGCCTTTAATGGAATACGGGGTAATTTGCTTCGATGGTTTGCATCATATATTTCTAATAGGACTCAAAGGGTTGTTATAAATGGTTTCAAATCTGAGTCTATAGTTTTAAGTTCTGGCATTCCTCAAAGATCTATATTAGGTCCACTCCTGTTCGTCATATTTATTAAAAAACACTCGGTTTCAGATGTATGCAGATGACATAAAAATCTACAATCCCTGTAAAACCATTCAAGATTGTTCGCTCCTTCAGGATGATCTCAACAGGCTTTATAATTACTGTCAGCAAAACAAGCTCTTCCTCAGCCTCCCTAAATGCCATACAATCACTTTCACAAAAAATAAAAACAAGCTTCATTTTGACTACTCCATAAACAATAAAATTTTAAATAAAGTAAGCGTTGTTCGCGATTTAGGTGTAATGTTGGATTCATCGTTGCACTTCGATCAACATATAAATAGTATAATAAGTAAGGCCTTTCGTATGTACGGCTTCGTCATGAGATCCTCTCGTGACTTTGTGCAGCCTTCCACACTTTTGATTCTGTACAAAACCTTAATTAGATCTCAACTGGAATATGCGATTTCAATTTGGAATCCTCTCTATGCTAAGTACACCCAAAGTTTAGAATTAGTACAAAAAAAGTTTTTACGTACCGTAAATTATAAATGTTATAGGTCAAAAGTTACTTATGAACAGTTGTTAAAAAAGTATAACATTTTAAAAATGGAATCTAGGCGTCTACTTCTTGACGCCACGATGCTGCATGGTTTGTGTAACAACAGATATGATTATCTCGATATTACGAGTAATTTGTTTTGTGATGCGCGTGACTCGCCTGTTTCACACACGTACTTGCAAAACGAACGCAGGGATCCGAGCACCTCTTCGTCGCCTCGTGGAGACTTGTAACACACACTTCATTTCAATCAATATTTTTGCTCTCACTAGCCAACAATTTAAAAGACGAATTATCGATCTTTTGTCTGCTGTTTGATTCGTGTTTGTATCACCCTTACATCACCCTCAATTTCTATTTATAACCACAATCTGACCGTCTTCTTAGTTTTATACTGTTAATCCGCGAACAATAGTGTGGGTTATATGTTAACCAATTTTTAATTTTAAATTTTACTTTACCATTAAAACATGTAACTGTTTTTTTGTTCCAAATAAATAAAATAAAAAATAAAATCCCTGCTTTAAACGAATTACAGAATATTTGCAAAACTACGACTTTAGATAACAGAACGATTAAGCTACGACTAAAACTGAAGTATGGTGATAAACTTATTATCACTGAGAATCGGGAGCATCAACATTCATATGCTTTGGAAAATCATCATGATATTATGAAACAAGCCTGGTACGAAAAATAAAATGAATAAAAAAGAAGAACGATTCAGAGTCCTAGATGCAGCTGCAGCTATCATTCGAGAAGATATTCAAATCGCAGTGTTTGATAATTCTAACTACCCTCCACCAGGTCGCATGTTTGAAGATTTGAATGATGAAATCCCAGAATCCTTGACATATTTTGTAGAACGAGTGATATTTAAGAATAAACGATCTTTCCGAGAAAAAGAATGACTCCTCAGCTTGAGAAAGACGGTCCTGCAGGAGCTATTTACAAATATTCGGGTAATGGGTGGATTAATGAACATCTATTATTTGAGTGGCAGCAACACTTTGCCATTTATACCAAGCCATCGTCACAGGCGCCTGTTTTATTAATACTTGACTATCACGCCATACTTCTTCGATGATTTATGATTTTTGTAAACAAAATTATATACATATGCTGTCACTGCCTCCACATACATCCCACAGGATGCATCCATTAGATATCTCACATTTTTTGGTCCTCTTAAAGCTATTTACAAAATGGAGTGCCATTTTATTTTTAAAAAATCGCTTTGCAGAGAAAATAACTCCATAAGACGTGGCAGCTATTTTAAATAGAGCATATTCTACCTTGACATCTGTAAATAAAGGTGAATCAGGATTCCGGGCATCGGGTATGGTCCCAAATAATCCGAATAATTTTTTTGAAGAAGATTTTACCGCAGCTGAAATCGTAACCACATTTGAAGTAATTATTCAAAATACCTTAATCGTCATTCCATCTACGACTGCTTCAACAGATCCAATACATTAGCAATTATTATATGATTCCAAAAGTAATGAAACTGTCTGAGACTGATAGTGTAATGATTAAAATATTTTAAAAGTTGATTAAAATAACGATAAAGATAAAAATTATGTGTTTTAGTCTATATCTTGCTTAAGTGACTCCCATGACCCCTTTTTCCCCTAAATAATAGATTATTGCCAACCCCTCACTAACAATACCAAGCATTTTAGAAAACTTGGTAAATGGTATTGAACATGATACCCTGGACATGATAGCCGCCGTACCGGACTTTCAAGCTAATTTCAATTTTTTTCCAATAGTATTAATACCCATCATGAAGTAAGCAAATATCTCGACCCCTTTTTAAAAATATCAGTTCGTTAATTATTGCAACAGACTTGAAACAAGCATAAAATAAATTATCAAGAAAACTATTTGTTTTTGCATCAATGAGATATCGAAATTTTACTTTACATTTATAAAGAGATTCACCATTCACCGGTAGGGATATACCGGTAGGAATATTATGTAACAGGCGTAGATAAAATTTCCAATTATTTATTTTATTAGATACGATTGTAGGGTATGTTGGTTTTATGTTAAAGAACCATGTGTTGAATGGTCATAAATATGGGTATCTGGGTCCAATATCGGGTATTCTATTGCAAGCCGTATAAAATGTATTCTATTGCAAGCAGTTCCACAACTGGAAGGACCTACCGACTACTACGTTACGTAAGCTGTTATGCTTTTTCTAATATATTTTATTGTTGGTAATCTATACTAAAACTAATGTATTATAAAATAGGAGAATGATGTTGTGATGATTTGTTACTGTGTGATACTGTTCTAGTTAGTATTCTGCTGCCTTATACCATATATGATTAATATGCTTATATGAATGCTTATACGAATATATGGTATACACAATTATTATAAACAATGTAACAAGTACCTTGTAAAGAAAACCTGTTGAAAAAGAGTGTCCTTAGAGTTTCTTGCCTTGTTCTTCTCCAAAGGATTTACGTATTGGAACAGGCAACTAGATTCACTACCTACTTGTACTGTGTCCGTTCCCGCAGCGGAATGTTGTTGAATTTAAAGATTTTAATTATGCAGATATTTAGTGTATGACGTCGTGTAATTGTGTATGGTAAAAAAAAATTGTGCATGCAGCCATTGTGGAGAAATTCGCTAAAAACTGATTCCGCTGGGCGAACGTTGTCCTGGCGGAACTTTTTTTAATCGATGGACTTATTTGTGTGTAATTGTGTATGTATGAATAAAATTAGTGCATGCATAAACTTCGGAGAAATGCAAGTTTATATAGAGAGCTGTAGATTTTTACATACGTTATTTTGAATTTGTTTATATTTGTTTAAAAAACAGATTTAGAAAAAATCTTAGGGTTTAAAAGATAAAAATATAAACGTAAAATACGCTTATTAGGTCTTAGCTCGTAAAGTATGCACTTTGGGGTCTAGATTTTCACGTTTATACAAACCTTGTAAGTGTCTGCAACATGTTGCCAAGTATCAATGATGTTCCGTTAGTAATTAAAGAGTTATAGGACAATTTACCATGAATAGACCACTGTTTACAAAGCAGTCAAATATCACGACGTCCTAAAGGAATTGCATAGTAAAATGCATTCCAATAATTAGTGTATTAATTCAACTACTCACATGCAAAATTTCATCTCATTAAATTCAGTAATTAAAGAGAAACAATTAAAATACTAACAAAGCATCGAAAACCTACATAACCCGACCATGTTCGGATGGCTACAAAAAAGCGGCCGTGCCATATATTTAAGTAACGTATCGCAATCTGTCATTTTCGGGCTATTACAAATTAAATAAATAAAATAAAATTAACACCTACCGAAAAGTATTTTATTCGGTTTTATTATCTATTGTAACATTTGTAACACTTGTCACACACAAAACTGTCACCGATTGGCGGTTAGCGGTTACATCAAAGATATTTTTTCAAAATGTCCTCCAAAGCCATTGTTAACAGAGCACATTTAAAAACTCCGTTGCTGTTGTATTCACTGGCATTTTGTGTGTGATATTTTGATTATTTCTTGGTGTGTTTACCCGTCGATATGAGCTACGGTTCCTCCGTTTAATTTTTTTTTAGTTTGATTTCAGATAAGGACTTGTGCTGTGTGCTGCTATTTGGGACAGAACTTTTCTTATTGTAATTTGGTATTACTATCAAAATCGGATAAGAGAATATGTCTTCAGATAAGCAATGCTGCGTTCCTGGGTGCAAGGATAGTGGAGGTAAGCGAGACCAGTCTTAACTTTCACCATCATTATTTCCTATGTTTATCAATCTAATGTCTCTCATATTCGGTGAGTGAGCCTGTCGTTTGTATGCGGATTACCCTCAAAACTATATTGCAAATATTGCAATCATAATAGGAAAAACCGACACGCTAAGTACCTATAACGGACACATTGACACCGCCTATAGTGGTTAAAAGAACAGTAAAATAAAAGACGAACTTGGTACCATCCCGAATAAAATAACATGTTGGTTAAATGAACACAATCTAGCAGTCGATTTCTCAAAAATATAAATAATAACCTTTTATTAACATTGGAAGCAACCTTTAAAAAAAATAGAATTATCTTTACAACATTATTAGAGTCGGACATAAATTCAAATATAAATTGGAAATTTTTACAAAAAACGAATTCGAAATTTTTATAAGTTCTCGTATGCCCTTCGCGAAAATACCAATATAGAAACTGCTCTCGTCATCTATCATGCTTATGCATACGCATACATATGTCTCTGTTATGGTTAATTATGGTGATATTCAACTAAATCGACAGTCTTATAAATATATTTTCGATCTATGCAAGTACACATGCAAATGCAACTCAATCATTATGGTTACCTATACATTACTTACTACTACTAGCTACTATGTGCTTTTACTACAGTTTTCATACCCTATAAGTTCTACATTTATTCAATTTACAGTCAGATCTTTGTTGTTCAAATAATTGTTTATACCTATGTCTTTGTTTTCTGCCATCCTATGAAATAAAATTTAGTTTAGCTAATAAAAATAAGTTTGACTACCTGGCTGTTGTTGAACAGTTAAATAAAGATCCTTATGCTCTCTCCTTACAGGATATTTTGTAAATATTGTTGGTTGCATTCGTTTTCCTTTTGTAAAATCTATATGGGTTGGTCTGGAGAAGTTGCTCTGTCATTCCAGTTTTGTAAATAAAAAAATATAATCCATACAATTAAATAAAATTGAAGTGTCTGTTTGTAATGTCATAATAATAGTTTTTCTTTAAGCTTGTACAGTTATTTGCACAATACCTATGCTTAAATGATTTTCAATGCTATAAATCACTTTTAAAATTTTTTGTCTGTCTGTTCCGGCTAATCTGTGAAACGAGTGGACCGATTTCCTCGGGACTTTCACTGGCAGCTCGCTGGTGTTACAAGGAGTAACTTAGGCTACTTTTATTTTGAAAAGAAGAGTTAGGGTTCCGCAGAAAATTTATAATATTTATACATGCTAACAAAGCTGCCCGAGAAACTGCTAGTGCTAGTTTCTACAAATTAAGAAACTATCCTATTTCTCAGTTGGACCAAACTGCACACTATTTACAATTTTATTAAAATTGGTTCATTACTTTAGAAGTTCATCGCGAACAAACAATGTGACATACAATTATTATATAATATACGATTATAATAGGTCAATCCTTTTCAACAAACTTACCTCTGTGTATGATCATTGATCACACAGGTAGTTTGTTATTATTACCATCATCCTTAAATTAAATTTAAAATTAATTAGAATAAATGCCTAAATACATTGAAGGGCTGTATAGAATTAATTATCATTATATTATAAAGTTTTAGATTGAAGTTCCGGTTTTATTATTTAAGATATGCATCCAGTGCTCCACGGGTTCCCGAATCCAGAAAAGGAAAGAGAAAGATTTAATACATGGCTTTATGCAATTCCCAATCATGTTGTCTTAGGTCTAGACAATAAGCACATATTTATGTATCGCCGACTATGTCACTTACATTTTGAAGACAGATATCTGTGCCGCAACAATAAAATCAGCAAATATTGCTGTTCCAACCTTAAATTTACCAGGTTAGTGTTATATTCCACACAGTTTGTAAAACATTTCGAATCTCTTATGCTTCGGATTTCCTAAGTTCTTAACTAATACTATCATGTGTTGTTTGCTGTTTGTTACATAAAATTTAGCATGCCCATAGCCTGTAGGTACTGTTCTCGAAGGATACTATAATAAGTTTTATGCGAGTGAAGCCATTGGCTAAAGCTAGTAGTTCTATTTATAATAATAATAAATAAATAATAATAATTTGAGGTCAACTTTAGTAACTAAGGTGCTTTCTGTTTTAGGTATATTATCACAGAAGAGATATGTACATAGAAACCCAATGCATCAAATTGAGAATTTGACAAATCCATATACATCATCAGGTATAAGCTACTTAAAATACTTACTTACAATACTTATAACATTGATTTTCTTTTATGTATACTTAGCAATGTGTTCCAAGTAACATTCAGCAAATGGTTAAGGGTGTGTTTTATCTCGGAGGGTAGGCAGTCTAGTGACTCGGTCTTTCTTAGTCTTTTGATTTTTTAGTCTTTTTTATCAGCTGACAAAATCAACAACAGCTCTATATTTTTGCTTTTGTAGGGCGTGCTTTATCTCATATCTGATGTTGTTTCAAGATCATTGTGCAACAGGATTTAAATATTTGAGTTGGAGGCAGCCCCGATAATTGATTGCCCCCGCCTTTTTGTAAAGACAAAATTCTCTATGACTGGATGAAAGTTTAATTCAAAAACTAAATAACAGGCTTTGATGTCAAAAATATTTGGTTTGCCGCAAATTAAGCTAAAAATGAAGAAATAGTTTTTTTTTAAACATTACATTAGTAGCGATTTCTATAATAGAGTTAAAAACGATATAGTGCAAAGTAGCCCATGCTTTTTCACAATATATAATTTTTTTAATCACTTTATTTTTATTACTTTTGTTTTTGCTTTTTAGTTTGGTTTGCGGTTAAAACATGTTTTAAGTTGTTGAACTATAATACTTATAATAAAGTCATTAGTATTAAATCATTGTGTAAATTTTTGACTTTAACTCAATATCTTGAAGTGGATGAAAATTAAGTATTATGTTGAACGATTTCGTTACATTAGTACGAACATAATATAAATTATGTTTGGGGGAGGACGGGCGCAGGCTGACAAATGCCACCAATGAATGTGTATGGCCAGGTCTAAGCAGGCCAATGAGCTATCATCTGCCTATGTGAGTGAGGTTTCTTAGTGTCTGTCATATCTGACTGAGGTTTGGTGTTAAGTGTTGTTTGAGTAAAGACCCCCAAGCTATCTTTGAGTATCATCCGGGTTATTTCTTACCACTTTTCTAGCTATTTGCTAGTCAAGTTGATTACTGCCTAGACTGAGTTTTGCCATTCATTTAGCTCCTGCATGTAGGGTTGATCTAGAATAGATGATAAATTCTATGGATGTGGGTAACTTAATCTCTTTCATTACAGTTGTAGTTTGTATAGAATTGATGCTTAAATAGTTACTATTTTAACATATTGAATAATTTCTGGTTAACTTTTATAATTTTCTTTCTCTCAGGTATATTATCCCAAAAAAAATGTGTACAAGTTAATACAAACCCGTTGCATCAAATTCAAAATATGGTGGAACCCTTATCATCAGGTAATAACCGACTGTACTTTATACCGGGTGTTAGATAAACGCTGCCGCAAACGAAGACCGACGGTAGTACTAATGATACCTTTGATGATGGGTGAGATAAATAATCAGTCCCGATGAAAAAAAAAACGAATTAATTAAATTAGTACTATTGTCTGTCTTCGTTTTCGGGAGCGTTAGCCTAACATCTTGTACATTATTTTAGAATAGCAAAGACTTATCAAATTGAATTTATAAAAAAATATTTAAATTAAATCTTTATTACAGACGTCCTGATGTATAGGCGTAATTTCCCAGCTTCATATTGTACACAATCTACGACAATGGAGCAAACTCGGGGTAAGTTTTATATTGAACACATTTTTGACAACAAAAATGCTTTTTAAATTTTGTTATTAGTTAATAAATGATTAATAAGGAAACAGTTTTTTCTTATCTTCATGAATTATTTCAATGACATTTAATTCTTAAACCAATAGCAGAGATTACGACATCTCTTTGCTGCATAAAACGTAAAAAACACAGAGAACATCCAAGTGTTGTATTTTCAAATACTTTGACTGGCCTGTTGGTCTAGTGGTTAGTGACCCTAATTGTTGAGCCTAAACATTATAATGAGATTGTGACGCATGACGGTCGCGATTATCTTCTTATTTGAAATGCATAGGTACTGCTAGTAAAGCGGCAACTGCAACACTTATAATAAAATGTTAAATTGTAGTCTTACTTTATTTATAGGAGACCAAAGGGTTGTCAGGAAAACCACCAAAAAAATAATTCTCAACAAAGCCGAGGAGGAAATGCGCAAGAAAATAGTTCTTGCAAGGATAAAAATTAGCAAATTAAAAAATAAATTTAGGAAACAGTCTGCCCATATAAAAGCCGCAAAAAAACTGGCCACCAATCCTGCGGTTTTAGACACTCTTGAGAATTGTTCAAGTACGGCAAAATTGGTTATGCAAATGCAACTGCGAGAGAATAAAAAAAACCGCAAAAGGTCGACGTTTTACACTGGAAGAAAAGATTGCTGCTCTATCCATATATAAACAAAGTCCAAAAGGATATTGATTCTTCAGAAAAATATTCATTTTACCTGCCCAGCAAACTTTGTCGAAACTAATACAAATGGCTTATTTCAAACCTGGAATAAATAATAATATTTTTAAACAATTAAAAACCAAAGCTGAGTCCATGACAACGGAAGAAAAACTTTGTACACTTCTGTTTGACGAAGTTTCATTAAAGGCAGGTATCACACTTGAGGAAAAAAAAGACCAAATCACAGGACTTGTGGATAATGGAGACCAAAGAAAGGCAGAATACGCCGATCACGCCCAAGTTTTCATGGTGCGTGGTCTAATCCATAATTATAAACAGGCCGTTTGCTATACATTTTCAGCGGGTGCAACCAAAGGTCCTGAACTGGCGAAACAAATAAAGGAAGTCATAAAAAGCATCCAAAAAGCAGGGTTGATAGTAGTGTCATCGGTATGTGACCAGGGTTCCAACAACAGACAAGCACTGAAACTGTTGCTTAATGAGACTAGGGGGACCTATTTACGAAGAAATGAGTTACCGAAAGAAAATGTTATATTAGTCAATGACTAAGAGATTATTCCTTTATATGACCCCCCACATCTTCTTAAAGGCATAAGGAATAATTTAATAACCAAAAATTTTAACTACACATCTAAAGAAGGTGAAATTAAAATAGCAAAATGGTCTCACTTACAATTGTTGCTTAAAGAAAATCCTGGTTACAAAGGCATAAGACTGATCCCTAAATTAACGGAAAACCATGTGAACCCTGAAAAACTGAATAAGATGAAAGTGAAAATGGCCTCACAAATTTTCAGCAGAACTGTGGCATCTAATATGGGATATTTAGCAGGTAATTTAATCTCATTTAATTTTTAAATAATATGATACCCTATCATACATACTTTAGTACATTGCTGTATGAAATACCAAGACATGGCGTCACGCATTGTGTTGTAATATCATGGACTTAGATGTTCATTTGTCAATTATAATATTAATTAAAAGGAGGACATTTTTCGCAGTATTTTAAGATGTTTAATTGCCTGACGAAGTAACGAAATAATTTATTTTTAGCATAGGCGTATCTATCTCTTGACTGGCCTGTTGGTCTATTGGTTAGTGACCCTGACTGCTAAGCTAGAGGTCGTGGGTTCGATTCCCACCCAGGACAAAATAATTGTGTGGTGAGCATGATAATTTGTTCTGTGTCTGGGTGTAATTTATCTAAAATATGTATGTAATTATAAATATATAAGTATGTTTATCAGCAGTCTAGTTACATAGTACAGTCTCTGCCTAGTTTGGGATGAGACGGCCGTGTGTGACATGAAGTTATAATTTTCGTCGTTTTGGGAGTATGATGCAAGTTAAAGGTGAGAACGGATATTGCCTTTCCTTGATGAAGAGAATGGAATGTAGCTTTCACAGGTTAGGGAGGGTAAGCAATAGCTGGAGCAGGTCAAGGTCGCATACCTGTCACTCGAACTGACTATAATATTTGTGTAATTAATAAAAGTAGCAGAAGTTGGAAACCACAGTTTTTCATACATTTTAGTTTTCATGTTTTTCAGACAAGGGAATCTTACCTGCTGAATGTCAAGACACAGCAGATTTTTTATTACAAATGGACGAAATATTTGACTCAGTCAACGGAAGCCGCGTCAAGAATCGACATGCGAAACCTCTACTTGGACCAGCAACGCTTAACTCCATCCACCATGCTACATGGAAAGAAGCCATAAAATTGTTCAAGAATATGACTTTTGTAACTTCTAGTGGTAAGAAAGAAACTGTACCTACTGTAGAAAATTGGGAATGGACACTGAATGGAATGCAAATTTTATTAAAAAAATTAATAACTGATTTTGGTGTCTCGTCTGTATGGATGCGGCACCTAAATCAGGATCCTCTAGAAAATTATTTTGGAGCAGTAAGAAGTCATGGATGTCGTAACACTAACCCAACTTGCAGTCAGTTTGAGTCGGCGTTTGCCACTCTTTTAATAAACAATATAAGCAGTGTCGAAATCAAATCGAAAAACCCTCGGTGTTTCAAGAACATAAAACAGTTGCCAGTTACGTACAAAGCAAACAAGTCAGCTTGGATGACATCGCAGATTTTTGAAGAGGAAGTGAGAAAATGGGATGCTGAATTAAAATCACGGAAAATCTTGCTTCTAGTAGACAATTGTCCTGCTCACCCAATCATATCTAATCTTCGAAACATAGAGTTCGCATTATTCCCAGCTAATACAACCAGTATTTTACAACCAATGGACCAAAGTGTAATTAAAAGCCTAAAGGGCCACTATAGACGGAAAATGTTGATGGATATGATCGAAACTGACGGCAAGGTCTCGATCAACATGCTACAAGCAGTGAACTTCTTATCAAAAGCCTGGCAAGAGGTAACAGCAGTCACTATCCAACATTCTTTTCGACATGCTGGATTATGTAGTAGCCAAGAAACGAACTTGACAGTGAGACAATCTACCACTGAGTGAATGGATAAGCCAGTTCAACATACCAAACAATTTTAACGAAGATCTACAATCGTACGAAAATATAGATGAGGATGTAGCCACAACTGGTACACTTACAGATGAACAAATTGTTGATTTAGTGTCAAAAAGTCAGGAAACACCCGATTATCAAGATGAAGAAGATGATCAAGTGAACAAAGTCGAATCACCACCAACAATTCAACAAGCCCTAGATGCCGCCAAGTTGGTAGAAAAATTTTTGTTGTTTAATCAAGACGATTCCACCACATATCTAGATATGAATAGAATACATAAAATAATACAAAACAAGTACTGGCATAGCAAAAAACGTCAAACAAAGTTATCAGACTATATGTGTAAACAATAATTTATAAGCATTTATTATCTAAGACATACATATTAAAAATTCTTGTTAATTTGGTTGTTTTTTTGTTCACTCCATATAACGATAACTCTCTATAACGATAAAAAATGCTGTCTTGAGTTTCGTTATAAAGAGTTAACACTGTACATACTATTATCGTTGGTATTAGGGATTTACTTTTAAAGTGCTGTAATCTAAATTTAATTGTCTATTTAGTATGGATACCAAGTCATTGTGGAATCGTAGGAAATATAATGGTAGACCGTTAAGCTAATGAGGCTGTACAGGATGGAGTTGAAGATCCGTATATAAATTACTACCATGACACGGCTTCTTTATCATCTATTTATCTAAAAGAGCGTTGGGAGAATCTTTGGGCTGAATCCAGCCGTTACTAAGGTAAACATTATGCTAGGATCCAGTCAAAGATTCCTTCAAAGCCTTGGTTCAGCAAAATTATTTACAATAAACGTGTTACAAGCTCCCTCATGATGAGACTTGGTCATGTATGTACTCCAGCTCACCTTGCCAGATTCCAAATTGTCAACAGTGACTTATGCGAATGTGGTGAAGTGGGTGATTTGAATCATTTATTCTTTTCTTGCCATTATATGATAACTCGAAATTAATTTCATCCTTAGTTTCCATCTGCATTCCACATCCTTCATCTATTCCCCTACTTTTGTCTTCTAATACTCCTGATGTCTTTGAAAATCTAAATATGTATATTAATTTGTTCCTTATCTCCTTTTGATCCAGATCCTATCCAAATTCAAAATTTCCTTTTATTTTTTCATTAAAAAAAAAAAAATCAGCGTATAAAAAGAATACTTGGATAACATTTGGCGGGTAAAATTTAATTTTTTTGACACTTGAATGTAGCGATTCGCAAAGTTCAGTGTGTTACTCAGAGCGCCACCATTTATTTTAGATTTTTCAATATAGCAGTGAATTATTTAGTTAATAAAAATATATTTGTCAACAATTGTTAGGTAAGTTATCGATTTTTAATGTTGCTTTTATGAATTTTATTAGACATTTGACAAAAAATTGAGTAATACTGTATGTTGCCAAATGTCTACATTATGCGTTTGAAGCATATATAATAATACGCGGGTGCATATATCGAGTATTTACTCACAGCACTTGAAGACGGAGCTATTTCTCAAGATGAAGAGGAAATCGGTGACGAAAATGGATGGATGAGATGGCATCTTACATGGGAGAGCCATGCATCGGCACGTATGGGCCGGCTCGAGTCCGCTCGATACCACGGCCTCACAGAAAACCAGTAGTGAAGCAATGCTTGCATTGCATTTCGCCGCGTGAGTGAGGTTACCGGAGGCCGTAACCCTTCCCTATCCCCTATTCCCGTCCTTCCCCTCTCCCCTCTTCCCCCCTCCCTCTCTTCTCCTACTTCCACTTTAAGGGCGGCAACGCACTTGTGACTCTTGAGTTACAGGTGCCCATGGGCGGCGGTAGTCATTTACCATGAGGTGACCCGTCTGCTCGTTTGCCCCCGATACCATAAAAAAAAAAAAATGGATTACTACCCAAATGTACAGTCTCTAAGACAAGAATTAGAAGATGATCACGGTGATGAAGAAGAAGAAAGACTATTTGTCTTAAGTTCGTTATCTGGATACGAAGGATGAACCATATAATTTATTTTGATAATTTTTATATGTCCATTCCTCTACTGTATTACTTATGAACTCAGGGAATTTATGCATTAGGTACCGTTCAGAGCAATCGCCTCGGGAAGAATTGTAAACTGCCAGCTGTAAAAGATTATATGAAGGACTCTGTTGCACGAGGAACTTATGAAGAGCAAGTAGCGGACTATGAAGGTGTTGATGTCTCAGTGACATGCTAGAAAGATAACAAGCTTGTTACGTTAGAGTTAAGTTATGTTGGCTCTGAACCAGTCCAAACCGTTAGTAGGTAGGTAGGATAAAAAACAGAAGAAACAAATCTCCATAGCCTGTCCAACGGTGGTGAAAGATTACAACGCTCATATGGGAGGAGTTGACCTCATGGACAGTTTTTTGGGTAGGTTTAGGATCAGAATTAAAAGTCGCAAGTGGTATATTAGATTATTTTATCACATGATTGATATGGCTGTGATTAATTCATGGGTACTCTATAAAAGGAACAACCCAAACCTTACACTTGGTGACTTTAGATCAGAGCTTCCAGAGACATTATGCAATTATAAAAAATACATATAATGAAAATAAAAGAGGAAGACCCTCTAGCAGTTTCGCAGAAAGGGAGATTGAATCAAAAAAGCGACGGGGTCCCATGAAGCCTGTGCCGCCAAAAGACGTGCGAAGTGATGGTTTAGGTCACGACGAAAGAAGGTACAGCTCTAAAAACAGGTGCAAACTTCCAGGTTGTAAGGGTTTTTCGCGAACAGGGTGTACTAAATGCATGGTTGCTTTGTATCACACCAAGGATCGCAATTGTTTTGCTGTATTTCATTCAAAATAGATTGTATATTTCTTTTCAAATAAATAGTTTACATAGGTAGCCTATTGTTTAAATTTACTACTTAACGCATAGTGTTGCCAAAAGTCTACATAAATTTTTTTTTTAATAAATACTTATTATTATTACCTAGATTTTTTTAATTATTTTTTACGTAATCTATGATTGTATTTCTTTCCTAAACAATTTTTTTATCAAAAATATAATATCGCCTCTTTACAAGAACAAGGTGCCATTTCATCAAAAACTATTTTTTATTATTTGATATTCAAAACCGCGATGTCAAATTTTATTTTCTACAAAAACGCGGCATTTTTAAAGTGAATATTCGAGGAGTTATGCGAGAAAGAGACAACACGACCGTGACAAATGGCGTTGCCACGTTGTCTCTTTCGGTGTGGTGCTCGACTTTGACAACGCGTCGCGGCAGTTAGCCCCACACACGAGACGAGTGAAGTGCTCCCGCTTTTTTAAAAAAACATGGCATCACGAGTATACCACGTTTTTAGTGCAAAGGTATTTTTCTAGTTGTTATTAACTTTAATAATGTGATATAGTTATTTAACTCGTTTTTGTTGTAAAACTCGTGTGTAATGAAAATGAGACAATTAATATTGTCACATTATTCATAAAAAAGTCACAAGTTTTCTTTGTGATATATTTGATGGTAACAATGTTGCTGATAAATTGTTTTTAAATACTATGGGTTATTTTATTTATTATCATTATTTTTGAAAACCTTTTAGTTTGGGCCTATAATTATGCTAAAATGTTACATTATACATGCTAAAATAAAATAACTTCTACGAATTTGTTTTTCAGATGGAATCACGATCTAGGAAGTTAGTTCAATTAGCTATAGATGTCAAGAATAATTTAAGCGTACAATTAACTGATTCAAACTCTCAGATGGATATTACAACGCAAGACGAGAATGAAAATTCTAAAAACTCGAACTTGCAGAGATCAACAGAAGGTATTTTTTTACTTGTACTAATATTATTTGTTCTATTTATGTTCCTGTAATTACATTATTTCAATCATCTTTGTAGACCAAAAACACCGCAGTAGATTCCATCCGACCTCGTTGTAATTCAACTAGTAGCAGCAGTTCCTCAAGTTCAGACAGTTCTTCGAGTTCTAGTAGTTCTTCAAACAGTGGTCTATCTATGTATCAAGGTAAGCTAGTTTAAATGTAGAGTGAATTTTGTGAAACATCTACACTTCAAGAAATTGATTGCATTAATAACGTTTCAGACAGCGACGACTCAGTAAAGGATCCTAATTATGAAGTCCAACAAACAAAACGTGCTGAATGTTCTTCTGATACTGACGTGGAACAAGATGTCACTACCAACTGTAACAACATTTTGGATGATCAAAATTTGGTAACACCTAATATAGTATCAATAAACGCGGAAAATTATGAAGAACCACACTCATCTACTAATGAACTTGCTATGGATTTCAATGATCTCGGTGTGACAGAGAATAGCGACTATTCAGCGATTAAAAACGTAAGTAACGAAAATGCTGCAAGTTCAGCAGTGTATAATTCTAGTCCAACTAAAACTGGTAAAAAAAGAATATTAAATGAAGCAAACTGGAAAGTCATTGTAGCTAAACGACTGAGAAATAGTGGGAAACCTTATCAATCTACCAAATCAAAAAAAAACATACCAGGTCGTGAATTAAAACCTTCTTGTAAAGACAAATGTAAATTTAAATGTGGCTCTAAATTTACAGAGGAGCAAAGACAGACCATTTTAAATGATTACTGGAGTCTGGGTGCAATAGAGAAACAATGGACATTTATTGCTAATAGCGTAGACATAATCATCCCAAAACAACGTTACGTTAAAGTTGATTCCGATGGAAATGTTGCAACTATTCGAAACAACAACAACGCTTTTTTTCTGACTATTTCGGGTAAAAAAACAAGAGTTTGTAAATTGTTCTTTAAAAACACTTTGGGGATTAATAATCGACCTATAGAAACAGCTTAAAAAAAAAATAGTAACACTAATATTTCTTCCATGAAAGATAACCGAGGTACTCATTGAAACCATTGTAAAGTGGACAACGAAATTAAAAATGGTATCAAATTGTTTATTGAGTCTATACCGAAGATTGAGTCGCACTACATCCGGGCTAACTCAAAACGACAATACATTGATGGTAGCAAAGCTGTCACAGATCTTCATAGAGATTATGTGGATAAATGCAAATCTCAAAATGTCCCCTATGGAACCTACATTACTTTTTATCGTATTTTCACAAAGATTTTAATATTTCGTTTTTCACTCCTAAAAAAGATTTGTGCGATGTATGCGAAGCCTATAAAAACATTCCAAATGAAGAGAAAGAATCTAAGAAACAAGATTATGAATTACATATTAAAGAAAAGAATTTGTCTCGTATTGAAAAAGATAAGAACAACAAAAATATTTTAATAGCGGTCTATGACCTTCAAGCCGTTTTCCAATGCCCCAAAGGAGACGTCTCAGTTTTTTACTACAAGTCCAAACTGAATGTACTTAATTTAACAATCTATAACTTACATAATAATTAAGTTGAGAGTTATGTATGGGATGAGTCTAACGCCAATAGAGGTGTAAACGAAATTGGTACCTGTGTTTACAAATACCTCGAGAAAATTTCCACAACGGCTGAAGACCTCAATGTTGTCTTTTATTCAGATAATTGTGCTGGACAGCAAAAAAATAAATTTATGATCTCAATATACACTTATGTGATCAAAACTCTGCCAAATCTCAAATTGATCACACACAAATACCTCATAGAACGAGGGTGATTCAGCTCAAATCGAGAGAGAAGTTAAAAGGCAACGCATTCATCGGGGCTATAAAGGCAGCACGAAAAAAAATCGAACCATTTCATGTTAATGAAATGTGCTTTGATGATTTTTTTGATTGGAAAAATATATTCGCTCAAATGAACTTTGCAATAACGAAAGATGAAGACAATAATACTGTAAAACTGGCTGGACTAAAGATGATAAAAGTTGTAAGGTCTGATCCTGATGCCATATTTTTCAAAGAATCATACGCTGATGAATTATTCAAGAAAGCTATAGTGGTGAAGGAAAAGAGAAATCATAATAGCCAAAGCATTAATTTAGATTTGCAAAAATTATATCTTCAGAAACCTGGACTAGCCGAGGGAAAAAAAGCTGATCTCATGGATTTGGTCAATAAAAACCTCATTCCTAGATACCACAAGCCATTTTACCAATCATTGTAATAAGACTGATTATCTAAGTATAAAAATTTTTTGAACAGTATTTTTTTTAAGAAATACAGTGCACCCTTAATATAACGTACCTCAATATAACGACTTCCTCGATTTAACAAATTCTTCGTAATCCCCATGAATTGTCCTTAAGAGTCAATATAAAATATACCTTTACATTGCGAACATTCTTTGCGTACAACCTCTTTATAACGAATTTTCAACTATCAAGAAAAAGTATTCATACCTCTAATTAACGAATTTTGCCAACCCAAAACCTTTATATAAAGTTTCCACCAATAATATAACTCTTAATCTTATAATGTGATTCATGTCTCGACATGTTTCGACACGCTTTTGTTTGTACAGTAATCATTGTTGTTTTGATGGAAAGTAATGTAAACACCTCTGCTCGTCACTATTGTTAAAGATTTAAGTTAAAATGGCTCAGAAACGTAAAAGGTGTTCCTTATCGGTCGCAGAAAAGCGAAACATCATTAATTATGTTGACCAAAATCCCATGACGAAAAAATTAGACATAGCTAATAAGTTCGGGATTCCCGCAAGTACATTGGCTACAATTTTAAAATTTAAAGAAGTTTTCAGAAGAAAGTGGTTTGAATGTAAACACTGCCCACCAGAGACTAAAGAGCAGTAACAGCCCTTTTGTGATTTTTCGTTTTATTAGTGATTCTGAAAGCGGGTTTCTTAAGCTTTCTATTGAATTAACTTACTTATTTCTAAGACTATTAGAATGGTTTTTATTTAACAGTTTTCACTTACTGCAAACGAAAAAAATTAACAATTTGGCGTGATTTCCCAACTAAAATACAGTATAAATTATACTGCAGATTAAATTTTAAGGTTTCATAACTAAAATGCAGTAAGCAATATAATTTTACAGTTCTTTAGATAGTTTTATATTTCTGGAAAAAAATTAAAAAAAAAATTAATACGCAGTAAAATTTACCGCCATACAAGCTATTTTTACTGCAAATTAAGAAAATACAATTTATTGTCACGAACTCCCAACTAAAATGCAGTAAAAAAAAAGCTTGTCGCATTTTAGTTGTGAATACTTAACATTCTTGTATCATTATAAACTGACTAACACGCAGTAAAATACAGCATTACTGCAGATTAGTTTGGATAGCATAATGACACAGATATGATTATTCCTAGCTAAAGTGCAATTAATGTTTTAAATACTGCATTTTAATTGGGATCAAGTTTAACAAATTATAGTAAATTAAACTAATTTAAACGCAGTATCAAGGTTTGAATAGATAAAACTTTATTTGTGAGACAGAGTGTGCAAAGGATTTACTGCTAGATTGCATGCGATTTGACTTAATTAATCAGTCGCTCCAGTGAACCGTGCCAGTGTGGACGTGCCCGTCGGCGTCGCTCGCACTGCTTACGTTTTTTTGGCGACAGGATTTGGCGGGTAAGATTACATAATTATATTACTTAAGTTTATTATGATTAATAAAACTTTTATAGTATTAAGACGTACTTTAAACAGATACTTTAACTAATAGGTTATTTTCTATCCTTACATAAAATGTTTCGTGTGTTGAATAACTATCATTTGTTTGTGTTTGGATGGTTTTCTATTTATGTATTATAAGTATTTATTGACTTTAAAAAGTAGTATCTATGTACCTATATCAATCAGTAGGCCAATTATTCTCGTAACTCGTAACTAATGGTAACCTATGGTTTGACTTTTAACGAACTGAGTTAGAATTGAGATTATATTTTGAATAGACTAAAAATAGATAGGGTAGGTATTCACCTAACCATACATTAATACAGTTCAGTGTCGCTATGATCTCATTCTAAATTCAAATTATTCTAGGTACCTGTCTACAATCTCATTGCAAACTTAACGGCCATACACTTGCGTCAAATTTATGTTTGGTTGATATACCGTTTTGCCGTTTTAGCATTTTAATCAAGTTTCAGTCCATTTTCGATTTCAAAATAATTTAAAACTTTAGTATAAATGTAAATTAAAATTAGTTTTAATGTACCTATACTAGTCAGTAAGTACTTACCAATTCTCGTTTATCTTTCTGTGCAGGTTCATCAATATGAATGTGAGATCAAAACAAATTATGTCACTGCTAAGCAATTTGGAAAATGACGTCTTACCACCGGATAGAATGATATCGCAGCTACCTCATCACGATAACAATGACTCGCCTCCAAAAGCAATATTAAGGGATGTGCATAAAAACAACGACTCTGTCGTCCAAAATATTGATTTGAGCAAAATCTCTGAAGCAACACAACACCACTCCATAAATCTGCCAGAAGCTCACCAGGACAGCTTAATTAGTAATCTCGTGGATACAGCGACCTTTGATCTTTTATGTAATGAAACGCTGCCTTCAACATCATTCTGTGATTCATTCATAGAAGATTCAGATGATTCTGTAAAAGATAAAAACTATGTTCCTGAGCCATCTTCAACATCGTCGAGTTTAAGAGATTTAGATATCACAAACGATCCAGCAGAAATTCAGGTCAACAATGTCAATACCCAGCCAGCACAATTACCTGTTGTGAAAATACGGAATAAGTCATGTAGGAAACGTAAAAGTGAACTTCAATATGCCAAAAACATACAGAAATATCCGGTGCGAGAACCCTGTCAAAATTTATGTAAAAAACTATGTACTATACATTTTACTGAAGAAGATAGAAAAAAAATTAACAAATATTATTGGTCTTTGAATTGGGAACATCAAGGAATATTTATCAAAAATCTTGTGACGGAGGAGGCTTGCAAGAAAAGTACAAAGAATTTGAAACGACCACGAAACGTAACTTACAAGTACAGTTTAACAAAAAGAGATACAGAAGAACTATCGCATGAGGTATGCAAAGTATTTTTTTTAGGCACTTTAGGATATGACAAAAAAAATGACAGGCGTGTAAATTCTGTCCTGAAAAAGTCAATTTTAGAGCAAAAGGATAATAGGGATGGCCGTAATTTGACAAATTGTCATGCTATAGATCGTACTTTGATCACAGCTCATATTGAATCGTTCAATCCATGTGTGCATCATTATAGACGAGTGCATGCACCCAATAAGAGATACTTGCCCAGTGACCTTACAATTGTTGATATGTATGGAAACTTCCAAGAGAAGTACCCCGAATTCAAATGCAGTCTTGAAACTTACAGAGATCACTTGACAAACAAAATGAACATTTCTTTTGCTAAGCTCGGCCATGAACAATGCGAGACATGTGAAACCTTCAACCTCCATAACCTTGATCATGTAAAAGAACCGTGTACTGATTGCCAAATTTGTAAGACCTACGCTCATCATAAAATTAAGTATACACTAGCCCGAGAGATGTACGATGCAGATACAAAGGCTAATAGTCAGCGTAATACTGTAATTGTTTCTGTGGACCTCCAAAAAGTAATAATGTTACCTCGCATTGATACCTTTAAAGCAGCTCTGTTTTGCCCCAGGCTTGTGGCGTACAATGAAACCTTTGTACCTCTAGGAAACTTCAAGAAAGGTCACGTATTTGCAGCAGTTTGGCATGAAGGAGTGGCAGGGAGAAAGCAAGAAGACATCACTAGTACATTTAAAGCATTCTTACTAAATAATCGTGATGCAGAGCACATCGTTTTATGGCTTGATAATTGCTCGGCACAAAATAAAAACTGGTGTTTTTTTACTTTCTTGATAAGTATAATTAACAACTTAGAGATTTCTGCCACAACAATTGAACTCAAGTTTTTTGAACCGGGCCATACTTTTATGTCCGCCGATTCCTTCCACCATTTTGTAGAGCAGTCGATGGACAAAAAGGGTAAGTTGTACGATTATCAAGACTTTTTAGAAGCTGTTGAAACATCATTGAAATCGGGGAAGGTAGAAGTCAAAAGTATGGAAATAATAGATTTTGTTAATTTTAAATCTCATATTTCACATAAAAAAAACAAAGATATAGATGGAAACCGGGTATACATCAAAGATATTGTACATCTTATGGTAAAAAGGGGAAGTCATAGTTTCTTTTACAAAAAGAACTTTGATGATATAGAATTCAAAGAACTATATTGTCTCAAATCAAAGAACTTGCCTAATTTTACTGTAAAAACTGTTCCTAAAGGCATTGATAGGGAAAGGAAGCGAAACATCTTAAACGTATTAGGGCCGCTTATTCCACCAAATAGATTAATCTTCTGGAAAAATCTTTCTGTTGGTTCTACGTCACAAGAACCAGAAGAATTTAATTTTGATATTGATGAATAATCTTAAACTGTTAATGTGTTTTGAATTTATTTTTAATAGTCTGTATTTTTTATCTTCAAATTCTAAGAAACAATGTGCCTTAAAGTTAACTTAAGACTGATTATTAATAAGTACAAAAAAAGAACTAAGTAAATATTTTTCTGATCTGTTTTGATAATTGTATGATACATACATTTTTATTATTTTAAATCTAGTAGTAAGAATAATAAGAGGCTTCAAAAGCTAAACTAAACCAATGTTATTTTTAAAGCGCGTTAATATACTGTTAAAAATTACTTTTAGAAACTAATTATGTACCTACCTAATAACCAAGGCTTGTAATGCTTTGTGTGTGATGATTGTTTTACTTTAATGTTGATCTCAAGATTATGTCTAGTAGTAAGAATAATAAGAGGCTTCAAAAGCTAAACTAAACCAATGTTATTTTAAAGCGCGTTATACTGTTAAAAATTACTTTTAGAAACTAATTATGTACCTACCTAAGACTTACCAAGGCTTGTAATGCTTTGTGTGTGATGATTGTTTTACTGTAATGTTGATCTCAAGTTTATGTCCACCTTTATAATACTCACCTACATTTACTATCTATATTTTATTGTTAAACATAAAGATACATTATGTTATATATGTTAATATTAAGAGAAAACTGTCAAAGGAGGTTGTGCATTCTGCGCAGGGTCCTTTATTAATTAGATGTTTTTTTTTATTTTTGATATGTAAATTTTACATAAGTGAGTTGAATTATTGTGATTAAATAATAAGAAATAAACGGTCTTTAAAATGTGAACTAGCTATTTTTCTTACTGCACTAGTAAATTGAACACTTTTTTCTTAAAAAACTAACTAAAATGCAGTATTTTTTTGACCTTACTGCATGTTAGTTGGGTTTCTTGACAAAATAACTGATCCAAACGCAGTAATAGGGCTTTTTGCTGCATTTTACTAAGTTTAAAATGGTATTTTTTACAAAAAAGGCTATGCAGTAATAGGCACCAAAAAGAATAAATGGCCATAATAAATTCAGTTATTAAGATATATTTTTTTTATTGCTTTAACGTGTGAACCTATGCCTTTACAACCTTTCTGCATTCAAATTTTTTTGCTTATACATTCTGTTGATTTTTTAAAATCAATTCTTAACTTTAAATGCGTTTTACTCGAAATCGTGATTTTGCTGTTACTGCACTTTAGTGTATGGTGGGCAGAACAGTAAAAGATTAAAATCATGCGAGTTCAAAGACGTAGAGGAATGTGTGTTAAAGTGGTTAAAACAGTGCCGAGACAAAAAAATCCCAATCGGAGGCCCTATTCTTCAGGAAAAGGCTCAGCGGTTTGCAGTAGAATTGGGACATGAAGGGTTCCGTGCTAGCAACGGGTGGCTTCAAAATTTCAAAAAACGAAACGAGGTTGTTTTTCGAAAAATATGCGGTGAAAGTGGTAGTGTTAATGAACAAGTATGTGATGATTGGAAAGACAAACTGGCAGAGCCGACCACCGGATACGATCCCGAAGACATCTTTAACGCCGATGAAACTGGACTATTCTATAAATGTTTACCTGACAAAACCTTATCATTCAAAAGCGATAAATGTAATGGTGGGAAAAACAGTAAACTTCGCTTAACAGTACTACTGGGAACAAATTGTACTGGGACTTACAAACTAAAGCCACTCATCATCAGAAAATATCAAAAACCGCTATGTTTTAAGAATGTCAATAATCTGCCAACAGATTACACGTCCAACCATAAGGCTTGGATGACCAGTGATGCGTTTTGCAATTGGCTTAAAAGTCTGGATAAAGAGATGAAGAAAAAAAACAAGAAAATTCTAATGTTCATCGATAATTGTACTGCACACGGAGAAATTCCTAACCTGAAAAATATAAAAATAAAGTACTTACCTCCAAATACCACTTCAAAACTACAACCACTGGATCAGGGCATCATCCAAAGCTTCAAAATGCATTATAGGAAGGAAGTTGTCAGACGTTTTCTTGCTGATGTTGAACGTCAAACACCAACTACAATTGAAGTTTTACAAGCCATGTGGATGATCGCCAAAGCTTAGAATTTAGTCACTGAAAAGACCATTGCAAACTGCTTCAAGAAAAGTGGGTTTAAAGTAACATGCGAAGATGAGGAGGACGATTTACCAGTCGCAGAACTTGCTAGGACCTGGCAAAGAGTTCAAGAAGAATTACACCTTCAAGAGACTGACTTCGAAGACTTCGTTACCTTTGATAATGATTTGGCCATCTGTGGAGAACTAACTGATGCTGACATCGTCATATCTGTGTTGCCAGTTACTAATGCAGAAGCGGATGAAGACGAGGAAGAAGAGGGTGAAATTGATGAGCATAACTTCACAATAAAAGATTATAATGCTTTGAATACAATAAAATCTGTGTTTCTCAAAAAGGGAGGTTTGAGTGACGATGTAGTGAAATCCATCACGAAATTAGATTGCGCTTTGGATGTCATAACTCATACCGATGGTAAACAGACAACTATCAATGACTTTTTTTCTAATCAATGAACAAAATTGAGATTAAGCTACTATGTATATAACCACATTGTTAATTGTTTTACCTCTTTATAATGAATTTTAGACCAATCTAACCTCAACATAACAAACCTCAGTTCAACGAATTACTTGATATTACGAATATTTTCTTGTTCCCCTCCAATTTGTTATATCGAGGTTGCACTGTATTATTATTGATAGTGTTTATATTAGAGTTAAGAGAATTTGTGATTCTATGTTTATGAAGGTTGATAGCAATGTTCCTATTTTGAATGTCTAATAATATAAAACTCGGTGCCATAATATTGTTAGAAGTCGTTTATTAGATAAGTAAAGTAGAATTTTTGATATTTTACTGTGTGGAAGTAAAGTTTTAGTTATCTTATAATTTTAAGTAAAGCGAGTACTTAGTACTATGTGATTCATTGTGATCTCTTGTTGATTATTGTGCCTTAAACTAATTTCAGAGTGTAAGTAAGCCATTGTTTTTGTAAATTTGTGTTTTTAAAATACAATATCTTTATTATGACAGTGTGTTTTATTAAACTTATCACACAGCCTTACACATACATTTAACACTTTCAATGTGATATATCAGTATGTTACAAGCATTTTGTGACATATTTTCATTAAAAACGTGACATGTGTTTGTATGTTTTTTTAAACCAGTTTTTTTACTTATTTCATATTGAACTTTGGTTTCTTTATTTTATTTTTAGAAAGAACATTAATAACTGCAGCAATTGAATTGTTTTGCTACCGTAAAATTATCAATATTTTAGAATTTATGAACACTTAAATATTTGCAATTGCTTTCCTGTAAAGTTGTGGTTTTAAAAATACCACGTTATTCTTGTAAAGAGGCGATATCATGCATTTAAGGGTTAACTATAAACAGTTGTTTAATGCAGAATAAGACAGTTTTTTTGCTGTCCTGAACAGTTGCATATTTTGACACAATATTACTAAATTATTACAATTTATTTACTACATACCTGCATTTAAATTAGTTTATTACACATAAAATTACATTAAATTAAAAACACAATAGTTTGTATTACAAAGCCAGAGAAATACCGCAATAAACATAAATCTCAATGATCTCAAAATCACAGATTGGACAATATTGCTTAAATCGGCCCAATTACTACTTCACGATGATAAATTTATTTTAACAAAAAGTATTTATTTTTAAGCCTCTTTTAGCCCTTTCTAGCCCCACTTTTAAGGACAGAATTTGTAAAATATAGCCCTTTTTCTCTTTAAAAATCAAGGTGGGAACAGTGGTTTTGCACGCGGGCGGTGCAGGTGTAGCACCCAGCCACGGCGGGCACGACTGGACGTAGCTGTCATAATTAAACTGTTCAACAAAATTTCCAATCTATTTCAACAATCTCAAAATGACAGTCAAAAATAAGTGACAAACACTTACAATTAAAATTATTATCCTTAAATTTATCCCTCTCAAACACTAATTTGCAATTTGTACGACCAAACACACGCCATTTTTATTCTTGTTTTGCTATTTGCTAAGGATGATATTCGATATACATTGATGCATTGAAAACATCTCATCGTTTGAAATGCTCGATGTATCGATGTTTTTTCCATTTTTAGTAGAAAAACATCGAATCGATTTTAACTAATTAATTTCATAAGAACTCAAATTTGACCACCTAAATTTTTTGACCCAGAAAGTAGCAGACATCCGACGAAAAATTAGTTGAGCTAGGGATATTTAGGTTATAATAAAGTTACCATCCATCACCATCCAACCAACCATCCAACCATCTCTGACTAGTATATAGTTATCTGTGGTTACCATAAATTTGAAAGTTGCCACTTACTCATTGGATCGAGATCTTTAAGTGATAGATTTCAAAAATTTTGTTTCTAGTAGAAAAGTTTTTATGATGAAAAATCATTTTGAGATGGCTCTCCAAGGATTACAAATTATTAAAATTAAATTTTTATTCATTAATCTTACACTATATACGATTAGGTTTAAGTTAGAATAATACATATGCATATTATATGTACCTACCGGCAATGTTGACAAGTGAATCTGTAATGATAATTTGACAAATATCGTCCAATCCCTCAGACTTTCTTTCCGACAAATACTCAAATACATTAGGTAAGCACTTTTCTCTCACGACTTGGCATTTTAACATATTAAAACCTCGCAAATTCAACAATAGACCACGCTTATACCTGCTTTTACAGCAAGTAACAATAAACAATGATGCCTTGCCACTTGCCATGTTGACAGACTTGACGGTTAAAGTTACTCTTGCCTGTTAGATATTAGTTTCATTTGTTTTCCGGAACATAATGAGGTTTTTTGGTCAAGCTATATATCTTAATACCTACTCTTTATTATATATTTTGTACTTGTATGGAAGGTATTTTATTTTAGTTAGGATTTGTAGTCCATTTGACTTTTTGAACATTTTAATTTGTGTCACTTAACTGAGTTTTAATAATTTTAAGCGTTTCTTCGACACCTCAACATGACGAATTTATATTCATTATTTTATTATGAACGTATCTGAAAGTCTAAAATAGATCGACTTGGCGTTTTATCCACACGTCATCGGTGACGTTCAGAAGGTGCATTCGAAACCCCTAAATTTCAAAAATTATTTTATTTAAAGTTTATTTTTATAACCACAATAATTGCTTTAGATTATTTTAATTTAATTATCATTATTTAGTAATTGCTATTGAATTCTGATAGTACTAATATAATTGAACATATAATATGTTATAACTATCTGTTGATAGTTATTTACTGAAGAGTCGAGTAGGTTGATAATGATTTAAATATCAGTAATAATCTTCTGAACGCTTTCAATCATACGTGGAGAAATATTCATAGAAAGTGCAAATAGAATATTGTTGAATTAAAATCATTAAGTCACAATTAATAGTCAGAGCTGCAAAATGGTCACAAAATACGCTATCTGTTTGTTTGCGCTTGCATCTGCAGCCTTTGCGCAGAGCTGCACGAATCCACAAGTCGAGGCATCATCTTTCACCAGTTTAGATGCTACAGTAGTCACACAGATAGCTTACATTACTGAATTTACACTAAAATGCGACAGTCCTTTGCCTGAAAATTATGCGTTGTACGCCGAAGTTGACGGAAAACCGCTGTCAGCTGCCCACATTGCAGAAAATAAATATCAGGTATGTTAACCTTTTCTTTTGAACTAACTTCAACTCTTCGAAGTTAGCTGTCAGAATCAGTTTCATAATCATGCCAGGTCAGTACTGAGTTGTTATTTTCCATCTAAGAAAAGAACTGTCACTACACTTCTGTTCAGTTGAATGTGTGTGTGCTCTTAGCCTAGGGATAAAGCAAAATACGCGCTTTGACATGGAATTGCATAAAACTACCCCTGTAAACTTAACTTATCCTAGAGACAACACAGCATTTGGCAACAGTTTATAAGTCATGCGTTTAAGTAGTTCACTGTGGCATATGATTTCTACTTTGTGTTCGGCAGCAAGTGGATTGTAGAAAATATGATAGTAGACTTGTCAAGTCTTATCAATTCCTCTTTATTAAACACCAAAACTATGTTCTGTAGAAATTTGTTTTAAAATTTGGATTATGACATCATAGCCTGCTTGGTTTACAATAAAAAAAAATTATATGTCCTAAATAAGTTTTATTTAACACCTATTTTCTTAAGAAGTGTGCCACTGTTTAATGAATTTATAAACAAACTGATCAGCATCTTTAGTATTAGCAAATTCTACAAGGTTAAGTTCTTCTCTTGTCTATATAGAGATTGTTATAGAATGGTGTGGTCATATTTTAGGGTTGTATTGAAGACCTTGTGAATAACATTAAGTGCTTACAATTTTATGAAAATTACTGACTTACAGAAATCTTATTTTGAAACTGAAAATTGAACTTGCAAATTGACTGACACAGCTAATATTTGTTTTGTAAGAGTCCTGACACAAATGAAGCTGTATAATACCAATGATGATGTTTTCAAGCTAATTCAACTATTTGTCGGCTACACATAATGCTCCTAAAATTTTGCCACATCTTTCTGTAACACCCTGTTTATATACACTAGCCATTCATGGTTTGTTGGTGATGGTGCAAGTTACACATTCGCGCATGGTCACTGCTCCACTCATGATGTTACATGGCCTATACTATTCCTCATGAATTTGAATTTCACATACTAAACGTTTTTTTATTCCCACTGTTAGTTATAGAGACTAGCGCATTCAAAATGAAAGAACCCTTCAGCCGTATTAGATTCGTATAAATGAAAAGAATTAACGAATAGAATAAAGAATTACGTAACCATTTAATGTGTAATTCGGTACTTAATCGCGATAATATTTAAAAGGTACAATACCTCTTGGTTACCCGACGTTTCGATCGAATTGCACCGATCGTGGTCAGGAGTGGACTGATGAGAGTTTAGAATTACACATTTAATATGTATCAAAGTCGCGAAAGTTTGAAACAATTAAGTAACCGTTATTAAGCAAAGTCTACGCACAAACGAATTTTGAATACTTAAAGTGTAAATATAATATAAACTGAAAACCAGCTAAGTGCAGCCATGATAGATTTGAGTTATTGCATTTTGAAAGTTTACACCTAAAATTAAAATGCAAATTGTATATGTACAGTAGGCGCTATACGCTAGTAGTCACAAGTTAGGGTACTAAGTATGGGTAGGTTATTTATATGGTAAAGATTTTAATTTTCTAAAGTAACTAAGAACGTAGCTGGGGTTACCAGTATGCAGAGCTCAAAAAAGATGCGAATTTTCATGTGTTTAACTCGTTTTTACCAAATATGTAGTTAAGCAGATTTTCAAAGTAAGCCTTCGATATAAATGGAGAAATCTAACATTTTGAAACAATATGCGTTATAGCTTTAAAAAGCTACACTTGTCCAGTATATATGTTGACCCATCATGGTACAGAAAATGTTCTCAATGACAGTCAAGTTATACTGGCCAATGACTGTCTTCATTTATGTCACAAATTGTAAAAAAAAACATTCGAAATTTTATGGTTGATAACTTTTGTTTTATTATATTTATTTTCTCTGCAGGTATCCTGGACTGAAGAGCCAGCCAAAGCAAGGTCAGGTATCCACGAAGTTCATATCTTAGACGAGGAAGGCTGGGCTTCGTTACGTCGTGCGCGCCGTGCCGACCCCTCAGCTACCGTCGCTCCTTTGATTGCTATACAGCTACATCACCCAGGCAGTAAGTATATCATACATTTTTAGTTTCACTTATATAGTTCAGACAATTCTGGCAGAGACATGAGACCAAAAAATCTCCCAGCTGCAAGCAGTAGAGTAATAAATAATATAACAATAATAACACATCCTACACATGGCTGCCTGATCCCAAACTAGGCCGAGCCTGTACTATGCTAACCAAACTGCTGATAAACATACATATATTTTACTAAATACAACATACATATAATATATAAATTACACCCAGACACAATTTGTTAGTTTCAAAATAAAATTTGTCTATTAAAAATCACGAATTTTCATAAACCTTTTAGCGCCTTATATTATTTACGGGCTATATTATGCCCTGTATATTACTAAGTAATAGCAGTCATGAGATGACCAACCCTGACTGACGGAACCCGTTCACGAGCATGACGCCTGTATCAGACACTGCCTTGCTCAACCATATTGAATAGATTAAGAGTGCCCATGAGATTTCCCTTCTCACAATTCCCTAATGCATTCATTGACTGGCCTGTTGGTCTAGTGGTTAGTGACCCTGACTGGTAAGCTAGAGGTCGTGGGTTCGATTCCCACCCAGGACATATAATTGTCTGATGAGTATGGTTATTTGTCCTGTGTCTGGGTATAATTTATCTATAATATGTATGTATTAAGAAATATATAAGTATGTTTATCAGCAGTCTGGTTAACATAGTACAGGCTCTGCCTAGTTTGGGATCAGACGGCCGTGTGTGAGTTGTGTGGAGTTATTATTATTATAAGTTTTACTTGGTAATGTATATAAATAACATCTTTCAGCTGTCACATTGACCGTGGAACTGTATTGACAAAGGATATTTGAAATTCTTGATATTTTTCTTGCAGGTTACTCCGGACCTTGGGTGAACTCAGAAGTACTCGCGACTGCAATCTCTATCCTTGTCGCCTACACGGCTCTCCGTAACAAGAGCAAAATTTTAGCATAATTTTAATGTAATTAAATGTTTTTTATTTAATAAAGAGTAAGTTATTATTTATATTTGTTTTCATATACTATTTAGAGGATCCAGAGTTGTTGTTTTATCAGAAAATACTATTCTAAAATTGAGTATCGTGGAACTCGCCATTTTCTCTTTATATATTGTTTTTTTTTTTGTTATTTATCTCACTAATAAATCACTGATGTATTGTAAACACGCAAAGAAACACAGTTCCTAGTCTAGTGTTAACTCGACGTTACCAAACATAAAGTGAACTGGTCCGTCCGCCTGCGCACAGCAATCCCCCTCCACCTAGACTGCGTAACGCCGATAGTTGGCGCTTGTGTTGCTTTCCGGTGAATTTATTATAGAGGGCGCTCTAAGCATCCGTACTAATGATCGAAGATGCGACAATTATTAATATTATAAACGCGAAAGTAAGTCTGTTACGTTTTCACCTCTAAACCGCTGAACTAATTTTGCTGAATTTTGATTTAGAGATAGAGGGGACCTTGGAGAAGGACATAGGCTAATTTGTCGCGAAAATAAAGCTAACTTGGTGGTGAAATTGGGGATGAAAGTTTGTATGGGAGAGAAAGCGAGTTTGTTTGTCTGTTATGCTTTCACGCCTTGACTACTCAACTGACCGTCATGAAATTCTGCATACACCGTGTCAGGGGTACAGAGGACATAGGGTATTGGTTAAAGGCTCTGTTGCCGCATTAAGACTAAAACGGTCCATTATGCGTTCAGATATAGCTGGCTAATTGAGCCAGCCCAGCTCCTTCCAGAAGCACAGAAGCCTACTGGGGCGTTCACAGGCTTCCAGAAGCGACCTCGCATCCGCGAGGATATTTGAGGACATAGGGTACCTTTCATAAAAAAAAATACTATTCCCAAGGGATAGAAGGTAATTAATCATAATTCTAGTACTCAAAATCTCATTTTAAGTCTCTAGAAGCAATTGATCAGTATTAGACTGTGATAGAATTAAGTATGACTTAGAACGTTTAAAGCATACTTGGACATATTTTTATCGTCACTAGATTTTTTTCTATAGTTGTAAGACACGCTCTTAAAAATAACCAAAAAACCTGTAAAAAAATATGTTGAAAAATAATGTCCTTAGAGTTGTTTGCCTGTTCTTCTCCATAGGATCTACGTATTGCAACAGGCTTCTAGCTTCAAGACCGACTCAGTCTGGCTGACTACTATTCCTGTCAATGCAAAAATACCTATAATCACTATATATTATAAAACAAAGTCCCCCGCCGCGTCTGTCTGTTCGCGATAAACTGTAAAACTACTGAACGGATTTTCATGCGGTTTTCAGTAATAGACAGAGTGATTCATGAGAAAGGTTTTGGTGTATATAGTAATTAAAACAAAAAAAAAAACATCTAAGCATTTATTCATATGATACTTACAGAAACGTACTGCTACTTTAAATCTAAAAATACAATTTGCTTATTAGTGACAAACATTTTCGACAATGACCTCTTCTGGTCGCGTTGAAAAATGTAATAAACAACGTGGATAAAAGCCAACGGACGGCATGGCAATGTATTCATCGAAATGGCTAGGGATGCCTTTGCATCTTTTGGGATACCTAAAGATCCCGCGGCGTACCAAAACATACTGTGTATCAGTGTTTTTACGATAGCGACAGTAATAATCTTTTTCGATAGTGCTATCGAAAATATCGACATTTTCAATGGTATCGCTATACAGCATTAAGAAAATACTATAGCTAGAAATCGATAGTATCGGTAATATTGAAGTATCCTCCTAATAAAAATAAGAAAAGTAATACTATCGATAGTATTTTCTAATGTTGTCTATCGATACTATCGATGGACAACTGACATTAAGACTTATCGAAGTCGATATTTTCGATAGGACTATCGATAGTGCGACTGACTGGCCACGAAAGCATCGCGAGTAAAGGAGCTTGTCGCAATATGCTAAAGACTGCCGAAGTATGCTTACGGCTTTTGATGATTTCAACGAAATGTGAGTACTAAGAATATTAAATTCAGATTCAAAATCACATACATTAACTAATATACTTTGGGATGCCGTCCCGCGCCTTGACACTATATAAACGCCGACTTTATTTCAGATTATAGTGTTACAGTAAATTATTATCGAAATGAAGACTTATATTCTTGAGGAATAAAGATCACTTTGTGTCGATAGTTTGTAAAAATATTATGTGACTTCTAAATATTTTTGTGCAATATTGTGGCAGTGTAATAAGTGTTAAAATTCAACTTCACATAAAGTTTAGCCAATAATATATATTTATGAGACAGACATGGGATATACGAGTATCGAGGTACTCACCCTTTTTGATCGTCTTCAAAAAAACGTATGTATTCGATCCGTATGTATGTATGTTTGTATGTCCGCGGTTTTCTTTCAAAGTAATGGACCAATTTACATGATTCTTTCACTAACTTATTCTATATTGCAGGAAGATTAAAATAATTACATTAAGTATTATTTTATTAGTTCATTTTTTTTCACAATTAATTTCGTTGGTGTCGATTTATTTTTTGGTAAAAAAAATATCTATACATCTAATGACTTTTTATTTTCCGAATTTCAATCTACACTAATGTTAAAAAGCTGCAGATTTTTTTTGTTTCGTTGTTTGTGTGTTAAACGCGCTAATATCTGGAACTAGGTATCTGTCAGATTTGAATAATTATTTTTGCGGAAGGCTATGTAACATCACGCTACGACCCTTAGGAGTGGAGTAGTGATGGTCACGCGAGTTCGTTGCTTTTTCCCCATACCAAAAGTACCCAACGTTCGTAAAGAAGTTTTTACTTAAAAGTCCCGTTAGTCCCTTTCAGTGATTTAAGTAAGTGTTGCTGTTTTAAATACACACACAATATTAATACGTGAAGAGAAATCTTTCTTCGCACTTTTAAGAAAATTTCTCGAACGTGGGAACGTGATATTGTAGAATAAGTACTTAAAATTTTGGTATAAAAGTGTAGACAAAAAAAGAAGTGTTATAAATGTAGTGAAAATCGGTCCACCCGTTCCAGAGATTAGTCGGACCAGACAGACAGACAAAAAATTTAAAAACTGATTTTTAGACACAGGTATCGTGCAAGTAACTATTAGCTTAAAAAACTATTATTTTAACATTATAAGCAGACACTTAAATTTTATTTATTTTTATTTGTACACAGTAAAGAAATTGTTCTAGAAGAAAAACAATTTTTTTTAACTTTATTGATGTCTTTAGTTTTAGTATTAGTTGGCCAGGTCCACTCCGCACTTTAGGTATAAAGCTACAAGTACGCGGTAGGCTCGACTAATCGTGCCAAACATTCAGTTGCGGCGATTGGCGAGCACGTTAGTTACGCGCTGTGTGGCGTTCTTTCGTTCGTATTTAGACTATCGAGTAAATAGTACCTAGATTGTGTTTATTTGTTCACAAAAATAGAGCAATATAACTTACTGGTAATTCAATATTGAGATTAATTAATTTAAAAAAAGACAACCCTAACTATGCGGCGTCGTCAGATTAGATAAGAGTTACGCGATAGAAAGTAGATAGAAATTAAAGTTCCGCATAAACTGTGACTAACTAATTAGTGTTCGAGTGAAGAATTTACTTAAAATATAATAAGTGGGTAAAGGCAAACAAATTTACAACCTTTCTTTATCTGTCTGTCAATTTAGGTAAAGCAGATAAAGCGCGGTTTGACTTCCGCCAGTATTTATGGGAAGTCGGGACAGGTTTAGACATAAAAAGCGCTCACCGTCCGTTCGATTCGGATACAGTGGCTTCGGCGTTATCTAACCGAATATTACGAAGATAATGACTCAAAGTAGGAAAGGGCGCTCACGGGCGGCTCAAGCGGCGCGCAGCGTGTCGTCGATCTCGGCGAGCGCCATGGCGGCGTGGCGCAGCGCGTCGGCCTGGCGCCGCGCCGCGTCCGTGAGCGCCGCCAGCGACTCGCGCAGCGTCGCCACGCGCGCCGCCGCGCGCCGCCGCTCCGCCGCCAGCAGCGCGCCCGCGCACCCGCCTTCAAACATACTTGATTAACTTCAAAATAATAAAATAAATGTGAAAAAAAAAATTATGGATGCACATTGCTATACAATATATTATTATTATGATTTTTTATGTCGATTTAAGGAAAATAAGGACACTTGATATTTGTTATATAACTATATGATACGAAACTTAGTTTTAAGCGCGTGCGGACTACGACCCCACGCTAGTAAAATTTTTATTTTTATAGCATAGTTGACAAACAAAGAGACGAATGGTATGTGACTGTCATCGTCCATGGACACCTGCAACTCAAGAGTCACAAGTGCATTGCCCGCCTTCTCTCCGGTAAAATGAACCAAACCTTTTTTTTTTTTTTTGTGCGTGTGGAAACCCCCACGGGCCGTCACCCACCGGGGTTTTCGGTGGGGCGGTGTGTCGGAATCGAACCGACTAAAACCACACGGTGTGCCGTACTGCGCCTTAAATAGGAGGGATCCGGGGACAGCTTTTATTAAGACATCCGGACCCCCCCTAGCGCCTGCCCGCAAAAGCGCGGGCACCACCTACGGGTAAGAACCTCTCAAATAGGCGACGCCCAGGCACACGCGGACGCCGCCTCCTCGCGGGGGGCCATTATAGCGGGTGGAGGGGAAAACCCGTCCCGTCCACCCGCGGCCACACTCAGGGCGGCATGAGGCGCTCGTAAGCGCGCCTCCGCCGCCCAGTTGGCCGGCGGCGAATTAGGTCCGAGTGGAGATCGTCCTCCCGGACCCTTTCCCTCCGCCGCCTCCTTCTGCGAGATGACGTCCTCACAGGAGGTCGTGACCGCGGTAAAATTCCTGTCGCTACCGGCCATAGAGCGTATGACGGCCGGTAGCGAGAGATCCCCTCCGATGACTGCAGTGAGGACCCGACGCTGCGTCGTCTAGGCGGAGCAAACCGCCAGCGTGTGCTGAGCCGAGTCCTCACTACAGTCGCAGTGGTGACAAGCGGGACTCAGTTCCCTCCTAGCGACCGAGTGCAGGTACTTCCCGAAGCACCCGTGCCCGGAAAGAACCTGCGTCAGTCGGAAGGAAAGGGTCCCGTGCTGCCGCCCTGCCCACTTGACGATGACCGGCTGGAGCGCCTCCACGGCGGCAAAGCCAGCACGTGGAGCCTCCAACCGGGACGACCAACGAGCCATGGTGGCTCGGCGAGCGGCCTCACGCCATTCGCGTACCTCTTCGGGCGGGGGCCGACTGCCGCTTCCCGCCCGGAACTCAGCCGTTCGCCGATATACTTCGGCGAGCACTTCCGCCTCCAAATCCCACGGGGAGAGGCCAACGTGCACGCCGCCTCCGTTGACACGATGTATCCGCGTATGGCTCTAAAACCGCCATAACCTTCTGAGGGCGCCCGCCCACACCGGTGCACCGTACAGTGCCATTGACCGGACAACCCCCGTGTACAGCCGTCTTGTAGAGACGCTGGGTCCGCCCAAATTGGGCAAGAGTCGCCCAAGGGCGGACGCAGCGCCGAACAGCTTAGGAGCAAGCTGTCGGAAGTGCTCGTCGAAGAGCCACCTGCCGTCGAGGATCAGGCCCAGATACCTTATGTGGGCCCGAACCGGGTTAACCTCGATAGAGGCGCCAGGGGATGGACCACGACGGGGCCCATGAAATAAAAGGGCCTCCGTCTTATCCAGGGCCACCCGCAAACCCAGCGCCTCGATGCGCCCGACCATCAGAGAGACTCCCCTGGTCGCCAAGCGCGCCGCCTCCTGAAAGTTCACCCCCCGGGCTGTGACCAACGTGTCATCGGCGTAACAGATTACGCCCAGCCCAGGGGGGAAGTCACCTCGAAGGGCCCAGTCGTACCCCATGTTCCACAGGAGTGGTCCAAGGACAGACCCCTGCGGAACACCGCACGACATGGGCCGACTACTCAAAACTCCATCTCGGTCCTCGTACATGACGTACGCTCCTCTAAATAGTCTGCCACTAGCCGCCTCAGATACTGTGACACCCCATGATAGAGGAGTGCTTCCCTGATGCAGCTGAATGGCAGACTATTGAATGCGTTGGCGATGTCCAGAGACACCGCCAACAGCACGCCGCCACAGCTCACTACGTCTTCGGTCACAGCCCTCAGGCGCAACACAGCACCGACCGTCGAACGCCCCGCTCGGAAACCGAATTGGGCGTCCGACAAATCGGGGCCGACCTCGCACAGGTGCCGAACGATGCGGGCAGAGAGGACCCTCTCAAACAATTTACCCGTCTCGTCCAGCAACACGATGGGCCTGTAGGCTGCGGCCGAGTCGGTAGGCCGTCCCGGCTTCGTTAAAAGCACCAGCTTCCCGCTCAGGGAAGTATCCGGACGCCAGGCTAGCGTCGAACACTTCCCTGAGGCGGTCGGACATGTGGTCGAGGGCGAGGGCCAACACTCGGGCAGGGATTCCGTCTGGCCCGGGGGCGGTGTTCTTGGAACGGATCCGTAGAACAACCGACCCTACCTCCGCCTTCGTGACGATCGGAACACCATCCTCCTCGTTCTCCCCGTCGTATCCGGCCAAGGGGGCCATCGACGGGGGTACGTACTCCACCCGTTGCGGGAAAAGGCCCTCAACCACTTCCTGCAGGAAGCTGGGCTGGAGTCTCCGTAAGGGGGGGCCGACACGCGGAGCTTTGGTTGCGCCGCGCGATATGGGCGTCCCCAGGGGTCACCATTGAGACCCTCCAGCATCTCCTTTCTTTTGTCCTTTGGCGCGGCTAATGGCCAGCTTCAGAGTTTTCCGCGCCTCTCGGTACTCCTCATGAAGCTGGTCCTCCTCCCCCTCTTCGCGGTGACGCCGCCGGCTGCGAGTGTAGGACCTCCGGGCACGAGTACAGGCCGCACGGAGGTCCGCCAACTCCTGGGACCACCAGTAGACCTCCTTCCTTGGAGGCCGACGACCTCGGACGCGGGGCATGGCCGCATCGCAAATCTGCGTAATCACATCGCGAAAGCGGCCCGCCCCCATGTCTGCCTCCTCAGTCAGAGGCCGCGGAGACAGCCAAGCGTAAATAATGGCTGCCTCCTCCAGTAGGTCCCTATCCACCTTTATAACAGCCCACCGCGGGAAGCGGGAAGAACGCCGCGCCGTGTGACCCCTTCTGGAGTCCTGGATCCGGGAGAGATCGAATCGGATATAGAGGTGATCCGAGAGCGTCTCAACCTCTTCCAGGACACGCCAGTTCCTTACTCGTGCGGCGAGAGCAGGGGTAGCGAACGAAAGGTCCACTATCGACCCCCCCTGCTGTCACACGCACGTGTTGGTGGAGCCTCTGTTTAGGAGACAGAGGCCCACCGATGCCGCCCACTCCTCCACGGCATCACCCCGTGCGTCCGTCCTGGGGGAACCCCACGCAACGGACTTTGCTTTGAAGTCCCCCAGCACTAGGACGTGCCCAGACGCTAGAAAATTAACCAAACCTACAATAACTTGAACAAGGCCGAGGGCAAAAGCTGTTAGAACTTACCGAGCAAAGGCAGATAGTCTGACGCCCGTTCAGCTCTGATGTCAAGCGTGAACCAATCATCGAAATCCTCTGAGTCTGATGACGGAAGCTCCTGAAAGTAAAAACAAGGTAATTAAAAGGAGTAACAATATCGCGGGTCAATAAGAGGACTGTGGATTGCCCTTCTGAAAGCGTTGTCATAAAAGATGTCGTTAACGGCAGCCCACTCATAATAAACCGTTGACCCGTTGACCATTTCTACACTATGCAAGAATGAGGTTTTTTATATAGAGGACTGAATTACAATTCATTATATTATTATTATTTTGGACATTTATAAATACTGCCACAATTTGACCCTTTTTGAAATTGATATTGACATTGTTTACATTTTTAATATTTTTTTTTTGTTTTTATGTATTGTTGTTGACATTAATTAAGTATTCATATGCATGTTTATTTATTTGTATGCATTAATTTATTAACAATAATTGTATAATTTTGCTAATTTGTATAGTTTTTGCACACCATAAACGGTGAAACATGCTGTACTGTACCCACACATGTTTCATGCAGATATATATTCTTACTCTTGAAACCTCCAACCACGTTATCCTGGAATGCGAGGGAGTGGGGCCATACAACGAGCAAGTATCCTAATACGAGCCTAGAAGCCTGTGAACGCCTCAAAAGCCTTTTGTGCTTTTGGAAAGAGCTAGGCTGGCTCAACTAGTCAGCCTTATCTGAACGCATAATGGACCGCCTATGAGTCTAAATGCAGAATCAGAGCCCAATAGGCCGTTTTTTAATGTAGCAGAGAACCCCCTGCAAGGTGTTACAGGAAGGTGTGGATATAATTGAAGTTCAGAAAGAGGCATAGGGTACCTATTATTCTAAAAAAAATACTTTTTTCCCAAAAAGAACCAAGCTAAAACTACACTTACGTCATATAAGCTGCCATCTTCAGAGTGGCTCTCTTCGTCACTGGGCACCTCCTCGTCCATCATCTCCGGCTTCATGATGCGCTGTTTCATCGGATTCTCCGACTCGGACTCTTCAGCGAATTCCTGAAATACCCGTACAACAATAAATGTTTCTGTAAAAAATACCTCACTATGGGAATTTCCTCATGCTATTGTCCTCTCAATGGTCAAAACTCAACAACAATAACTCTTTTATTTGTTTTTTGAAGTGAAAACTTCTTTAGGCACGTTTGTGCACTTTTGCTATGGGGCAAAAAGCACTGAACTCGTGACCGTCACGCTAATAATACATATATAGATCTATTGGAGGGCGCTAATCTAATGTGACGTTTTAAGTTCGTCGTTTCGTTTAAGTTTTCACTTCTGTCGGCAGTCCCATGACTGTCTATTATTTTTTATTTATGTTTCTTTTACATTATTTTTTAATGCTATGCCATATGTATATTACAACCAAAACAAAAACAAAGCTTTAAGAAAATTAAAATGGTTCTTAATTGTTTTGTTTTGCCTATTTATATAAAGATAGATACTTAATAATTATTTTATTTAAAACTTTTTGCACCTAATGTACCTACAGAGGCGGACTAATGTCTTAGGCGTTTTCTGCCGGTCAATCTTCAACTTTTCGAACTTCAAATTATCCACAACAACGCCACCTAGTAGCTAACTGGCAAAGACTTGCGTTCGAGTGGTTGCAGGTTCGAACTTTCCCACTTCTAACACAATCATATGGATTCATGTTGGATGTATGTATTGTCGTTAACCATTTATTATGTTGTTACCTATCTTTGTGACGACGAACACTGCTAATATTTATAATAGCCATGTTCTCATGGAAGTGATGTAAATCTTATATCAGTATAAATGTCTTTAAACCTAAACCTAATCGACGCAAAGTAGGTGCAGTTGCGTTATCTATATGAAAGAATGGATGTTTTTTCCCTCCAACACAAAAGAGAGAATCTTCGAACAGGCTAGGGAAGTACAGGTACAGGTCCGCTAATCAGCGCGAGAACTTTAATTGAGCGATGCAGTATTAGCAGCTACTTCGTAGTTCGACTTGCAGTTGCATTATCTATTTGAAGGACTGGATAATGCAACTGCAAATCAAGCAAGAAAGGATGTTATGTCCCGCTAGGAAATCAGTGCGAGAACTTAATTTGCCCGATGTAGGATCACTAGTTACTACGTAGTTCGGCTAGTATTCGCTAGATAGCGTTGAAGTATGTTTTCATTGTACGAAAATGTCGCTACCCCTATCTATACCTGTTGTCTGTTTCTACAGAAAATGTACTCTTACTTCTTCGTCTAATTCAAAGTTGTCATCTTCTAAGAACTCCTCCCCATCAATTATTTCATCCTGTTCCTCCATCTTTATATTAGCTTCGACAATAGGCTCCTTCTTCACATTTTTATTATCTGTGGTCTTAGGTTCTATCTTGACAGTTTTTTGGGTTGTGGTAACACCTTTGCTAATAGATTTGATTGGTGCCGGTGTTTTGACATCTGTCAACTTGACAGATTTACTTTCAACCTTCGGTTTATTTGGAGTCTGTTTTGATATATTTCTCTGTTGCGGTTTTGATTTATCTGCAAAAATAAACATTTTTAATGTTCAATAAATTGTTGAATGGTATGGCTCTCATCAGTACGCATGTACGTGATTATTTAATTAAATTGTTATTATTAGAAAATACGTGCAAACATGTAGTTTAATATGTTCTGGGTATGTACCCCCTCCATGTACACTGTACAATATCCTAGCTTGTGATTTAGTATTTAAGAAAACATTTGTACAATACAGGATGTAAGTAACACCGTACCGAATCTTGAAATAGTATATTCAAACCATAATTCTGAGTTGAAAATCGTTGGAATTTTCTGCCGGAAAATTCATATTTTTTTTATTTAACATTTTTTTGCTTAAAAGTGATATTACAATGAGTAAACAGAAAATTTTACTAAAAAAAATGTAGTACCTAAATACCGCATACGGCCAAAAACTGCAATGTAATCAATCCTCCGAGGCGAGACATCGCCGAACGTTTAAGGTCATTCACCGTACGGCACAAAAAGAATATCTACACATGTTTCGTGTTCATTGCGTAGCGCCAAATGAATTTTATAACTATAAATCATTAGGTAAGGAAGGTACGAGGGAAAGAGCGAGAGGAGCCAACAGGCAAAAGATAACAAAAACCTGGAACGTCATACTTTGAGTGTTATTGACTTGAATGACATGCTTCACTATTCTCTTACTCCCTTCGTTGGGTTTGTTCAATGTCTTTTTCGGCTCTCCTTTCACACCGAAAATCCTCTTCATAGTGGCACCACCGTCTGAGGACTGCAAACCAATAAAAATATTGTTTATTTTAACCAACTAAAAAAATAAAGAGTGTTTGTTCCGAGATACCTTCCGATAAATTTCAATATGAAATTTTGTATATTGTTACAAGCTGGGTTCGGTATTAGGATAACAACACTTGTTTATTTCTTTTTAGACCTTTTTTATAATAACTTGAAACACATCTCACACACCGCCGTCTGATCCCAAACTAGGCAGAGCCAGACTGCTGATAAACATATTTATATACTATCGATAAATTACACCCAGACACAGAACAAATGATCGTGCTCATCACACAATTATTTATCCTGGGTGGGAATCAAACCTAGGATCACTGATAGACTTCTGGCTCAGCAGTCAGGATCGCTAAGGCCCCTCAATAATAAAACAGTCATAATGGTACATATAAGTTGGGTTATTTTTAAACTAACTTTTTTTTAAATAAATATTTACTAATTAATAACACTAGAACTGCAAAATGGGCACCGTAAATTTTTTTTTTATGGAACTAAAGTAGCAAACAAGCTACAGAAAGAAATTTTTTGAGCAATGCTTACCGCGTCAGTTTCGTCAGAATCACTCATGTGCTCAGGCTCTGCTTTGGAGGGTATCCGTTTGATCAAAGCGTTCTTGGCCAGTTTCAAGGTCTTCACTTTGCTGCGCTGCAAGCAAGTTAAAAGTATATCTATATATATAAAATATTTCGTGTCACATTGTTTGTTCGCGATGAACTCCTAAACTAATGAACCGATTTTATTGAATGTGTGCAGATTGGTCTCACTTGAGACAATCATTTTCATTAATCAAACAAACAAACTCTTAAACTTTATAATATTAGTATTAAATACCCATCAGGCGATCTCTAGGTTAATTATACGCCGAAAGTAATGTTACCTACCTCCCCCCTCCTAATATATTCCTAATTTCCCCATCGTTAATTCCCAAAGTACCCGTTTGACGGCAATGGCCTTGCCCCCTATTACGTGAATGCCACTAAATTATAATTGACAAAATAAGGGGCTTTAATACATCTCTGCCTACCCCTTCAGTTACACTTACTTCGTAAATAAACTCGTCATCGTCACTGGACTCTTGGTTTTCGTTCTTCTCACTCCTAACTATCTTTATAGCCTTCTTCTTTACCTGCTGGTTATCTTCTAGAAGACGCTGTTAATAAAATAAACTATGAAGCGTGTTACATCATAAAACAAAATCCCCTGCCGCGTCTGTCTGTCTGTTCGCGATAAACTGCAAAAATACCGAATGGACTTTCATACGGTATTGTATAAAAACAATATATTACGGAGCTTTAACTAATAATAATATATCGCTTGTTTGCGACAATATCGACATAATTCAAAATTCAGTCGAATTGAACTAAGTATGCCAAGTGATCATATATCTTTGATATTTTATGGTGACCAAAGAAGCAACGTCTATTTCGTGCTAACGTTCGTTAGAAAGCGACATGTTCATTATATATTTAGAACAAAATACTCTAGAGGAACTCACAAAACATTGTCTCTATTGTCGCAAACGAGCGATATATACAACTACCAACCCACCCCGGCTTCGCACGGGTAGCAGACATCTTAAACAATCATCATCATATTTCAACCAATTTACACAAAACGTTAAATAATTATATACCTAAACCTTCCTCATGAATCGCTCTATCTATTGTTGAAAACCGCATGCAAATCCGTTCAGTAGTTTTTGAGTTTACGCGAATAGACAAACAGACGCGGCGGGGGACTATGTTTTATAATATGTAGTGATAGAGCAAAGCTATATATCTATCTACTAAGATTACGAAAAAATGTAGGTACGGGGATGGTGCGGGTTACAGGTATTTAATATTTAACGCCAACAATATAACTATAGATATTTAATACGAAGTATGTTGATCATTTGTTGGCAGTCCGGAGTTGCCAGTAGATATATGTCTGAATAATAAAATCAAGACAAGTGAGAGATCCACGCTTCAGCTCGTATGAGCCGGCTCGACCGAAGTGATACCACGGCCTCACAGAAAACCGGCGTGAAGCCATGCTTGCGCTGCGTTTTGCCGAGCGAGTGATCACCGGAGGCACTAACCCCCTGCTCCCAACTTAAAGGCCGGCAACACGCTTATGACTCTTGAGTTGCAGGTGTCCATGGTTGTAGTCACTTACGAGTTACACGTACCATCATGTGACCCGTCTGCTCGTTTGCCCTCTATTGCATAAAACAAAATATTTAATTTGTATGATAATGATTATTGACAGGACATAATGGGTATGTTCCCATATACACTGAGAGCACTGTTCAGTACTCGTACTGGGGAGAAGTTCGTCTCGTTATAGACTGACAGTATACTGCCGCAGTATCGTAGGAAAATATATGACGTCATAAACGTCGACATTTTTGTACTGTGAGCACTGGACTTTTTTTTTTATATATGGACTCTGAGCCTCTGAGGTACGGTACTCTCAGTGCTGTCACACTGTCACTTTTATTATGCGATTTGACAATTGACAACTGACAGTATACTGGACTGCGTTCCGTTTTATACAGTAACCACTGTAACCAGTATAGCTAATTATAAAGGAACGGTGGTTTGACGTCAGAACAGAACTCAAATCATATATGCTTCGCTGCAAAACAAACAAATGGAGTAAACAAGTGACCTTATGGTGCTGTTAGACCAGTTGCAAGAAGAACTCACCAGCAGATCGTCAGTGTCATTTCCGTCGTCTTCTTCCTTAATCTCTTTTATCACCTTCTTTTTATTCTTCTTAGTTTCTAATGATTTAAGATCAGTCTTTCTGTGAAAGAAGAATATTTTTTGGTCAATAAGTGATATTACAAGACATTTAGATATGATATCATCCAAACTAATGTATTACTAATACTAGTTGACCCGCGCAACTTCGTCCGCGTTTGTAAATTTTGCCCGTTTTTGCAACATTTTTCATTGATGCTCCGCTCCTATAGGTTGTAGCGTGATGTTATATAGCCTATAGTCTTCCTATATAAATGGGCTATCCAACCCTAAAAAAAATTTCTATTCAAACAAGTAGTTCCTGAGATTAGGGCGTTCAATCGAACAAACAAACTCTTAAACTTTAAAATATTAGTATCCTACTAATATTATAAACGTGAAAGTTTGTGGGGATGTATGGATGGATGTTTGTTACTCTTTCACGCCAAAACTACTGAACCGATTGCGATGAAACTTGGTATGTAGATAGCTGGAGACCTGGATTAACTCATTGGCTACTTTTTTATCCCGATATTCCCACGGGATCGGGACTTACGGTGAAACCGCGGGGCGCTGCTAGTAGATTATAACGGCGAAAGTTTGTAAAGATGGATGAATGTTTGCTACTCTTCCACACAAAAACGGCTGAACGGATCTGGATGGAATTTGGCACAGATATAGATTATAGTCTGGAATAGCACATAGGCTTTTTATCCCGGAAAAAAGGTACAGTTTTCGTGGGTTAGACTAGCTAGTCATAAATACGAATGTAAGTTTGTTTGAACTACTCAACCGATCGTCATGAAAACTTGCATACGTGTTAATGCTCGAGCAGTCGCGAGGAGGATGTTTTAAGGCACGATACGATTTTGTGTGTGTGTGATCGCAGATTCAATAGGTAATTAAAAAAAATTGTAGAGTTTAACAATGCGACTATAAAACAATATACCTAATTAGGAATGTATCTAAATCTTCTGGCAGTTCATTTCTCGAATCCAAATTGTTCAGGGTATCTTCTATATTCTGGTCAGCTCCCTTTTCTGAGCCATTGGTCTGGTCTAAAGTCTCCTGGTTGCTCATCATAGTATCATGGTCTTCCTGCATCGTATTCTCCAGGTTAGAGTCAGTCTTGTCAGGATCAGCCTGCAATGAGAAAGTTCACCAGTGGGAGAATTGCCTGCACCGACGGCGTGGCTTCGAAACAGATTTATTCCATTGGTATATTTTAGGAGATTACTACTATTCACAAACCTATTTTTAATACCATTGTAATCCTTATCCTTATGACTTCTTTTAAATATTATTGAATTATTAATCTATAATGAACTAGCATCCTGCCCCGGCTTCACACGGGTAGTAGAGACATCTTGAACAATCGTCATCATATTTTAACCAATTTACACAAATGTTAACAAATTATACAACCAAACCTTCCTCATGAACCACTCTGTTTATTAGTAAAAAAAGCATGAAATTCCGTTCAGTAGTTTTTCAGTTTATCGCGAACAGACACAGACGGCGGGGCACTTTGTTTTATAATATGTAGTGAAATTTTCCTTAATCATTGTAAATAACTTACTGTTGAAATGTGATAATCATCATCTGTTAAGACACCTTCGCTGAGCCATTCCTCCTGACCGTCATCCAAGCCCTCCTCCTCTTCATCCAAATACTAAAACAGACAAGCAAGATATTATCACAGTCATCTCCAGTCTAGTCAGTGGACATCCTCTGCTAAACAAAGGCCTCTTGTAAAGGCTGAATACATGTGTAATACTTTCCCACTTCAGTTAAATGCAAAAACTGTTAATTGTAATACAAAAAATGTTGTTAAAATAAAAAAAAAAAGAGGTTGTTTGCCCAGTGTATCAACTTTAATGGATAGATGTATCAGGATGCAATGAGACACCAATATGAGAAGTGTCTCCCCGCGCCACATAAAACCATAAGCAGATATAAATTTACCAGACAAAGCAGTGGCTTATTGTTGTATTGTGCCCTTGTATTGTCATTGTGCAGAAAAAGAGAAAAAAAAAGTATTACTTGTTAGTTACTGTTATAACAATTTTACTTTCGACAGAGCAACCTCTTTTTAGTTTAAAAATAAAGACTATTTCAAGCAATTTTTAATTAATTAGACAAAAATAAAGTATGCTGCAAATTGCCTGAAACAGTAGACTGTGGAAATAGAGCGATAGCCCAAAGAACAAGCAACTGCTAGGGAATAAAGGCTTTATAGTGTATAGAGTTTTTGAACCTCATAACACAACCATCCAATAATTAATTTAGCCATTTAAAACTGAACAGTTTAATTTATTTATTACTAGCTGCGCCCCGCCGTTTCACCAGCGTAAATCCAGATCCTGTAGGAGTATCAGGATAAAAAGTAGCGTATGTGTTAATCCAGATCTCCAGCTATATACGTACCAAGTTTCATTGCAATTGGTGTAGTAGTTTTTGCATGAAAGAGTAACAAACATCCATCCATCCATCCAAACTTTCACATTTATAATATTAATAATTAATGAGATGTAACTACTATGGAAGGTTTACAGCCAAGTAAAACAGAATATTAGCAGACAAGAAAACATAATTATAGCCAATAACAAATCTATCCTCACTCACACACATCAGAATATAGCTAAAGTGAACAAGAAAATACAGGATAAAATATACAATTTAAATTATAAGTATATATTTATGTACCAATTTCTCAATACATCAATAGAAATGTTGTCGCCACATCAAAAACTCTTATTTATTTTATTAAAAATAGGGACAAACTATAATAGATGATAACACAGTTCACTATTTAATAAAAATAAGTTAATAGATATAATTTTGACTGGTTATACCGGTAACGCAATACTATTGGTCGATGGGTAAATATTAACAAATTGTCTGATTATAAAACGGTAGGAATATGTTTAGAATGATTGACTTGAGTGCAAACAGAGGTACGAACAACTTGGCAGTTACTGTTAGTTAGTGATTTCATAGTTTATATCAGTGGTTGTGAGACTGTTTCTTACACAAATAAATAAAATATGTAGTGTCTGTTTGTAATGTCAAAATAATAGTTTTTTTTAGTAGTTTTGTAGTTATTTGTAAAATTTTTGTCTATCTGTCTGTTTGTTCCGGTTAATCTACGAAACATGTGTACCAATTTTCACTGGGACTGGGACTTTCATTGGCAGATAGCTGGTGTTATAAGTAACTTGACTACTTTTATTTTGGAAAAAGAACTAGGGTTCCACACAAAATATATAAATATGTACACGGCAGCGAAGCTGTGCAAAGTACTGCAAGTATATTATAAAGGTGCCTCTAAACAGGCAATATTTTTACTGAAATGTATGGCTACAATAACAGCCAAGCTGTGTAATATACAACAATATTTTAAGTGTGGCTGGCCATATAGAACATACTTTTGGTACCTACTGGCCAATGTATATTTATGTGTTGCCGGCAGTTCACTTAATGATCTCATGGGAATCAAAAACACTGCAATATTGCCTAGCTCGTTCTTTCTTTTTAATTTTGGCCCATTTTTGTTAAAAAATAATTCAAAGGCATTTCTGTAAAGTTTTAGAATAACTTGTTATCCAGGCTTATTTCTTTACTTGTAAGTATCACACCTGTTATTCCTTTGTTTTGCATTTTATCAAAATAATATAAGCCACTGCCACAGAAGTTATATCTTCAGCTATTATGTTTTTATAGCTCATTCAGAGGCAAAGATATTGAGCCATACTGGTTCAGACATATTGCTGAAATATATTGCATAAAAATGTTTTTGTGTGGCCAGTAAAAATATTAATCCTTTAGAGACTGAAGTACGTGGTGATTATCTCTAATTGAAATGAAACCACTTCTTGTTAGAACTGTAGAATAATATTTTCTGATGGAATACATGAGCTTATTTAGGAATTAATCTAGGTTATCATATGTAGTATGTTACGTATCTATGACATCACAATATTATTCACTTAAAGGAACAACCTATGTGACGACCTATGTCATGAACTACATCATCCCCATAATTTTTTAAGACAAAAATTTATCATGAAATTTTTGACTTTCACATGAAATTCGATAATTAATTAGTCTTACTTACGATGATTACATTGCATTAAATACTTTGATACATTTTCGTTTATAATAATTTTTATTTATAATATTGGTAGTTACATTTGAAACATTATAAGTTACATTCCATAACCTTACACTTGTGTATGTTGCATGTTATTGTTTATTAATGCTGATACATGCCAAATTGATATTTGATCTTAAGTTATGCATCTTTTGTTGATGTACTGATAAATGTATACTACTAAGGTATTTCTGGATAAAAGAGATGGAACTTCTAATTTAATTAGGTACTGTTTTTGTAATAGATAAATGATTTAATCTTTATTCACTATCTGATTTTGAAAGTGATTAGTTAATACACTTTACTTCTTAACTTTTTCTCAACTTTGTATTTAAAAAAAAAAAAAACGACAATGGACAAACACTTCCTATGAGAGCTGCTTTAGCACAAAGCATCCTATTTCTGTGGCAGTAAAGGGGTTTATTTAAACGAAAATTTTGGACGAGAGTGCTCCAGAACCTGTGTTTTGTACCATAGTTGATGGGCCTATCAACCTGGTTATGAATTTTGTTTCTACAAATTTACCTAATGGCAAAAGATTATGTTTCGACATAAATAAATCTCCCAGCGAACTATTTTGGTGGCTGGAATGGTCATACAAATCGTGGGAAGAGGAGTTCTCTATCATCGCTGGTGTGCTCTAGTGAAGTGATGAAGTGGACTTTTTTTTGTTAACATATGCTATGTATCTTTGAGAAAGAAAAAAAATGATAGGTTCTAAAATTCTCTTGTCTGTTTTTAATATAATTATTTAATTTTTTTTAAACCATAATAGAGTTTAGTGTTACTACAGACACCTAAAGTAAAATTTATGACATTTTGTTTACTTAGTTCAAAGAAATTTATTTATTGTCAGAATACATAACATTACTATTGCGTCTAAATAATTAAAAAAAATACATCAAACTATCTGTCAAAGCTAATGATTGGTTACTGCATTTTTTCTCTTTTTTTTTCTTTCTCAAAAGAGAAAGAAAAAAAATTATAGGTTCTAAAATTCTCTTGTGTCGGTTTTTAATATTATTATTTAATTTTTTTTAAACCATAATAGAGTTTAGTGTAACTACAGACACCTAAAGTAAAATTTATGATATTTTGTTTACTTAGTTCAAAGAAATTTATTTATTGTCAGAATACAAAACATTACCATTGCTTCTAAATAATTAAAAAAAATACATCAAACTAGCTGTCAAAGCTAATGATTGGTTACTGCATTTTTTCCCTTGCAAAATATTTTGTTTAATAAATAAAACTACTCATTATTTCAAAATAAAAGTTTTATTTAATATATCCCTGATCCTAGTCCTTCCTCTCTATATTGTAAACTATTGCAGTAAGATATAATACCGATTATTGACATGTTACAAACATTTAGTCAAAATAATTGGCAGTTTATATCTCCCTGCCATCACTTCCAGACAACCATGTTTGGTGTCCTATTTATCAGTGTGCTGTCTATTTCAAAGTATGATCTAGGTATTAGTGATTGGTAGTAGGTACTTTTAGGAACTGTGTGGGTGTAATTTATCTATAATATTAGGAATGTTTATAAGCAGTCCGGTTTCCATTGCACAGGCTCTGCCTTCTTTGGAATCAGACGGCCGCGTGTGAGATGTCTCAAGCTAATACATCATTGCAATATTATATATTTTTAGATAATTATTTAAACTATTGTTAAAAGTTACAATTATGATGTAAATACAATATTTTTAAACACATACCTCCTCGTATTTTGACATTTTAGTCGGTGGTTCTTCTATATCCGACATTTTCAACTTCAAATTATATGTCTTGAACTGTATCTTGCCTAATTTCTGCCTTTGCAGTCAGAAAACAGCATTATTTTCGCACAAGAAGTTAGATTATTTTCAAGCGATAACCCCAAATTTCAATTTTCAACTTCAATCAATAGGATACGTTTCGTTTCACGTTTCACATATCACTATGTATTGATCTCTGGTCTGGTTTGATAGTTAATAGTTATTAAATGCATTATTTCTCCATGTTATTTATATATTTACTACTAACTACTCTGGTTTTTTTTTTTAAACATGTATACAGCTTTGGCAAAAATACAAGGAGATTTTATGATCATTAAACAAAATGATAACGTAATGTTTATATGTGTACGCGAGTACGGAACGCATTAAAACGCTACGAAGTGTGGTACCTATTTGTAAGCTGTCTTATGGTGGGTTTACACGCTGGCGTTCAAACCGACATTCAACGAGCACATTCAACGACGCAAGCATGTGAACAGGCTGTTTGTGCATGCCTGCGTGAATGTGATCGCGCTTGCCGCCGATCGGGACGACTAACGGCTGCGTTCACACGCTCGCGTTCAAACCGACATTCAACGACGCAAGCATGTGAACAGGCTGTTTGTGCATGCTTGCGTGAATGTGCAAGCGTTAGTATAGTTTTCATCTTCGTGGCATACAGACGACGTAACGATCGAAATTAATGTTTGACGACACCAAATATATCGGAGTGGTCTGAACCTTTATCATGCATGAATCGAAAGCAAAAGAAGACTTCAGAAAGATGTTTCTGAACTATTCTTTTAGTAAAAATAAATATTGTTTATCAGGGCCCAAAAAATATGAAACAAAATAGTGCCAATTCTTAGGATTAAAGTTAGTATTGATTGATTGACGATTAGAGAATTGTAACTAATCGCATATCAATGATGTGCAGTAAATAAAATAGATTTATGTATGCCTTAAAACAGTTACTAAACACATTTAATGAAGAAGCCGCCCCCAATGCTTATCATGGTTAATTGTGTTCATGTTTATTAGAAATAATAAAAAATTATATTCAAAAGTTAGCGAGGATAGTTAATTCATTCAAAGAGATCCCACTAAAGTAAGAAACGAATTATGTAAAAGCACTCTTCGATGTAAAAATAGTTATAACGCATATCAAATAAAAAAATCAAATTGAAAAGTGTTTTTACACCATAAATGATTTTTTAATTGTAAAACCTAATAGTTTTAAGTAAAATTTCGCATGCATAATTATGTCGGGCTGTTTTTTTTTGCAATAAAAATAGATCAAGCCCAAAGCAGTAGCTCCTACGAGATCTACGTCTACATCGTCTCCCATGTTTGCACTGACTACCATGTCCACAGAACACTAATACCCTACGGTGGTCCGTGTGTGCAAGTGTGTGAAACAGGGCTGCCAGATTGTAAATTGGATACAAAATTGGTATAATATCGGTTATCTTTTGTATCCTGATTGTATAGTAGATTGCATAATTGGATACAATGTCATTGTTGATGTTATAGCGTAAAAAGTACGTACATACACATAGAGATACTTAAAACAAATCATGTCTATGATAAACTGTTAAATCCTTACACGTTAAAGTTAAAACAACTTTTACTAAAATCCCCAAAGAGTGACGTTCTATAGTTGTACAACACTGATTTTGTATAATAGTACATGATTTTGTATAATTTCCGAGTCTTAGCGGTATAAAATAAGTTGTCTTTACTGGCAGCCCTGGTGTGAAAAGCTTGCATGTCACGCTGCGTGGCAGGCTGCGCGCCGAGCTGCGTGCCATGCTGCTTGCCAGGCTGCACGGCGTGCGTGTAAACGTACCATTAAGTTGGCGGGGAGAAGTCGTTTTTTTACACTTTTTTTTGCTCTTTCAACTGTACGTTAACTGTTCGATCAAAATTTTTATTGGTTCCATCTTAGTTTTTTTTATTAAAAATTAAATAAAAAATTACCCTCAAGTTGGCGGGGAGAAGTCGCTTTTTTACATATTTTTTTTGCTATTTCAATTGTTCGTTAACTGTTCGTCATTGTTCGGCGAGTGCCAGAACCGAATTTTATTTGATCGAACAATGACGAACAGTTTAAATAGCAAAAAAAAAATAATTGAAAATGACTTTTCCGCGCCAACCTGAGGGAAATTTTTTATTTTATTAAAAAAAAACCAAGATCGAACAAAAAAAAAATTTATCATACAATGACGAACGGTTAACGAACAGTTGAAATAGCAAAAAATAATTAAAAAACGACTTCTCCCCGCCAACTTGAGGGTAATTTTTTTATTTTATTTAAAAAAAAAACTAAGATCGAACAAATTAAAATTTTGATCGAACAATGACGAACAGTCAACGAACAATTGAAATAGCAAAAAAGAAATGTAAAAATACGACTTCTCCCCGCCAACTTAAGAAAGCAAATTTTTCATTTTATTTATAAAAAAAAATCTAAGATCGAACAAATAAAAATTTTGAGCGAACAGTTACGAACAGTTAACGAACAGTTGAAAGAGCAAAAAAAAAAGTGTAATAAAACGACTTCTCCCCGCCAACTTAAGACAGCCCTATTTGTATCATAAAGGAGGTCATTCATTATGGGCCCAAAAGTCAAAGTGCCGGCCAGCAATAACAAATGTGATATTATTGTAGGGGAGATCAATCCGAACATTTTTCACTGTGGCACCAAATCTCTATTACCACTCCTTCACCTGATATTTTAAGTAGAAAAAATCAGATTTTTAGGTATTTGATCAAAAAACATTTTTATCTTCTGGTGTAAAACGTGGTTTGCTTTTTTAGGATGATGGCGTACAACTGATACTAGTATCACATTAAACCTTTGTGAATGTTAATTCCATAATTTATCGACTGTGTAGAAAAAAAAATCCTATTTAGAGCTTAAAAAAAGTTATAATTATGTCAAATAATCTAACGGACGGTAAATGCGCGGCAATACCTGCGGTATTGCCGCGCATTTACCGTCCGTTAGATGAAGAACTCTTTTGAGACATATATTTAATGCATGGGAGAATTCGCAAGATGCGATAGGTGTATTTTGCGATCTCTCAAAAGCTTTTGACTGTGTAGAACATAACACGCTTTTTCTTAAACTTAAACATTATGGTGTCAATGGTATTGCTTTGGAACGAATTGTTTCCTACTTGAAGGATAGAATTCAACATGTAGATGTTAATGGTGCGAGGTCTTCTGGATTACCGGTTACTATGGGCGTTCCTCAGGGCTCTATATTAGGTCCTCTACTTTTTCGCATATATATAAACGATTTACCTTATTATTTATAAGATCTCTGTGATATAGTTCTATTTGCTGATGATACGTCACTTATTTTTAAAGTCGATCGTAAGAAAAAAATTTTTTGACGATGTGAATAGGGCACTAAATGATGTATTATATTGGTTTTCAACTAACAATCTCCTACTAAATTCAAATAAAACAAAGTGTGTGAGATTTACTATGCCAAATGTAAAACAGTTAGGTACTAATTTAACTCTAAATAATGAAATGTTAAGTATTGTAGACTCAACAGTATTCTTAGGAATTACATTAGACAGTAAACTACAATGGGGAGCCCAGATAGACAGCCTTGCAGGTAGGCTTAGTTCGGCAGCTTATGCAGTTTGGAAGGTACGTCAGCTCACTGATACGGACACAGCTAGGCTTGTTTATTTTAGTTACTTTCACAGCGTTATGTGATATGGTATACTACTTTGGGGCAAGGCGGCTGATGTTGAAACGATTTTTATTCTCCAAAAACGAGCCATCCGCTCCATATACAACTTAGGTGCTAGAGTCTCTCTTCGAGAGTTGTTTAAGAATATAGGTATTTTAACTGTTGCATCACAGTATATATTTGCAAATATTATGTTTGTTAGGCACAACATTAATAATTATAAGAAAAACAGTGATATACACAATATTAATACAAGAAACAAGTCTAAACTCGTAGGGACCTTTCATCGCTTACATAAAGTACACAACTCGTTCGAAGGTCTTGGTATACGTTTTTATAATAAAATTCCGATACATGTAATCGACCTTCCTGTAGATAAATTCAAGCGAACGGTAAAAAATCACCTTATTAGGAAATCCTACTATACGATCAACGATTATCTAAACGACAAACAGTCTTGGGCTTAAGGTGTCATTAGGTATATACACACAAACTTCTTTGTCTTATAATTAAGCTAAATTATTAACAAACCATTGTCAGTTCAAAAGTAATGCGTGACGATTATTATGGTAATTTGACTATTAGTGATTTTTATCAGTATCTCGACTATGGTTCGTCATGCTCACTAAAATGTCATTGCTTGCGGCGTCGTCATGGGGCGGGTCATTTCTTTCCCTCTGATATGGCGAAGGAGATGATGGCTGGTCCATGCGTCATACTCGTGAACGGGTGCTGCTTGGGGTGACTGGTCGGCCTAGTCAGCGATGCTTTAGCCTATACTATTATTTTGGTGCGATCAACTGCAACTCTAGCCTCTTAATCCAGTCACGAATTATTTTTAACAGTAGATTTTGCAACTGAATGAAGTTAGATGTGCACCTTGAATGATTTCTATGTTTAATAGGTTCAAACCTTCAACGGTATCACTGAGTGATTTTTATTTTTTAGTACGTTAGCTTTTGGAGCATTTCAATAAAATGAAATTCAGGTGGCATCAGCTTGCATCCTGTTTACCTCTCGTGTAACACTAACACTATTGTACCTGAAGATCTGACTTTTAAAAAGAGTGGCCATGAGTTTCTTTGCCAGTATTCTTCTCATAAGGCCCTACGCATTTTGGAAACGGAAGTTATAGATCGACACAAACAGGCAGTAGATTTTGGTGTTTTTCACCTAATTTACCTTGACAATCCAGTACATGCTGTGGCGTCTGTTTGTGCCGATCTATGATTTTAACTCTAGCTTCAATTTAACGTTCATAAATGTCACTTAGTGTCTTAATTGAATAAATGATTTTGAATTTGAATTTGAACTTAAAATGGATGAACGAATGTGTATTCAGTGTCGTGAACCTATTGGTAATAGGAGGAGCTATTCTTGGGTTTCCAGAGAAGAACACTACACTGATATCGCGCAGATTATTATTACCGAACTGGTTCAAACCCGAGACTAGCTTCAATTTTTCGAACCAGCGAAGCTACTTTTCCGCGAATGCCTCTTGCAGGATTTTATGTCATTACACCTAGGTTACGGTCACATGAATTGTCAAGACGTAGCCCGGAAAAAATCTCACTGTGCCGGAAGTGCTTTTTGGAAATCCCTAAAGGTCGTTAGAGAAAAGAAAGCCAATCGTAATTTGCGATGGAACTTATATATATATAACCCAACGAAGACACAGGTTTGTGCGTTCACCGCTAAAAAGATACCGTTTGTCGTGTCATCTCGCTTTGAGAGCACTCCCCTGACTGCCACCGCCAGCAACGGAATCCTTGGCGTCGATATATCGAGCGAGAAAAGAGCGTACTCCTTTCTCAAAGGCCGGCAACGCACTTGTGACTCTTGAGTTGCAGGTGTCCATGGGCGACAGTAGTCACTTACCATCAGGTGACCTATCTGCTCGTTTGCCCCCTATAATATAAAAAAAAAAGTTTGTCGAAGGAAGGTCACACGCGGGGTTCTCCAGGGGTCGGTCCTAGGACCTCTTCTGTGGAACCTCGCGTATGATGCCGTCCTGAGGACCAGCCTTCCCCCAGGATTGAGTTTAGTCTGCTACGCGGACGACACTCTGGTACTAGCTGGGGGGCATGGCTTCCAGGAAGTCCTGGAGCTCACCGAGTTAGTGGCTTGTGTCGTCCAAGGGATCAGCGGTCTGGGTCTAAGGGTAGCACCTCATAAGACAGAAGCCCTGTGGTTTCGCAAGAAACGCAGAGGTGCTGTTCAAACCCGCTCGCTTATTAGAGTGGGGGGACCAGAGGTCGAAGTCGGACGGTACATTAAATACCTCGGCCTCACCCTGGACAGCCGTTGGAGCTTCGAGGAGCATTTCGAGCGGATGATCCCTCGAATTCGCGTTGTGGCGGGCTCCCTACGGAGGCTGTTGCCTAATCTAGGGGGTCCGCGGGAGGAAGTTCGCCGCCTCTACTGTGCGGTGATACGATCCATGGCCCTCTACGGAGCGCCGATATGGGCCAAGCACCTATCGGCCTCCTCCCGCTGCCGAGTTAAGCTCAATCAAGCGCAGCGGGTAGCGGCCATTAGGATCGTACGGTACGCTATCGTACAATTTCATCGGAGGCGGCGACAGCCCTGGCACATTTCCCGCCTTCTGATATCCTTGCGGATATGGACGCGAGGGTCCATGATCAGAGTTGCGCGATCCGCCAGGGTGAGGGTGGGGAAGACCAGGACGAGCTCAAAATGCGGCGGAACGCTCACCGACAGGCACTGGCGGGTGAGGAGGGCTGGGGCGCAGTGGTCTCTTTCTGTGAAGCTGTAATGCTCCAGAAAGAGACCGCTGAACGGGATCGGGAGAGGGCCGATCCCGAGCATGGAGGACGTCAGCAGCGGTATCAGCCGACGACAGGGCCGCAGGCTGCCAGAGAGTGGGGACATCTGGTGGCAGATTAATTACTGCTGTAGGCGATAGGATGGCGGCCCGATCGCATTTTTGCGATCGGGCCGCAACACACATTGATTAGGCCGATAGGCGTGGAGAAGCCTGATTTCCCCGGGATAGGGCTTGGCTAGGCGCGGCGTCGATCCGGAGGGGGGACCTGAAATAACATGGTCCGGGTCCTCCTCAGAGCACCTGAGCCTGAGACCGGCTGTCGGGGTGGTTTTTAGTGGAAACCCACACTCCACATACTCCTGGCTCCTGCGTCCCCGAGGAGCCGGAGATCCAAAGAGATTTTCCACCCCATCAACAAAAAAAAAGCCATCATCCTCACAAACACATATCACTTTTTTCATCAGAATATAAAAATAGTTTTTAATCAAGTACCTAACAATCAGATTTTTCTACTTAAAATATCAGGTGAAGGAGTCGTAGTAGAGATTTAGTGCCATAGTAAAAAATGCTCGGATTGATCTCCCCTACAATAATATTAAATTATTTTTCGCTGGCCGGCACTTTGACTCTTGGGCCCAAACTTGTATTTTTTCTTTAGTGTAATACTTTACGCTAGTATACTACCAAGTTTATGGTTTGTATACTCTTTGATGCTATTCTATGACTAGTACCAGTTATACTTGCTGATAAGCGACCAAACCGTCCGAAATTGTTTACGTGAAGTGGGTCTGCGTTCCCGAAGGCCGCCGAGAGTTCCACCTATAGCAAACCGGAATCGAAGGTCCCGTTAGGCCGTTAGGTAGTTAAATTTTGTGAGGAAGTTCATTCATATTAAAGGAGAAAAATAATGGTTTGGGCCGGTTTTTGGATCGGTGGCCGATGGCCGATGCTCGCATCAACGTTCTGCCGTGGGCCGCTCAATCGCCAGACCTCAACCCAACCGAGCATGCATGGGATATGGTCCATAGAAGAGCACTGCTGAGTATGGATGCCGTGCATACCGTACAATAACTTTTTGACTTGTTATAAAGAACGTCACGTCATCAGTTCATCATCACGAAGTGATCTTGATGAACTGATTTTAAGCATGCCAAACCGCTTTGATTGTGTCAACGGTGGAAACACAGATAATTTTTTGTGTCTTTACAATATAAAATTTAAAAATCCTAATTTTTGCTATCCACCGGATGAAGGACCCCAGAAGGGGTCACACGGCGCGCCGTTCTTCACGCTTCCCGCGGTGGCCTGTTCCGATGTTGGACAGGGCCTACTAGAGGAGGCAGCCATCATTTACTCTTGGCTGTCTTCACAGTCTCTGACTGAGGAGTTAGACATAGGGGCGGGCCACTTTCGCGATGCGATTACGCAGATATGCGATGCGGCCATGCATCGCGTCCGAGGTTGTCGGCCTCAAAGGAAGGAGGTCTAATGGTGGTCCCAGGAGTTGGCGGACCTCCGTGCGGCCTGTACTCGTGCCCGGAGGTCCTACACTCGAGTCACCACGAAGAGGGGGAGGAGGACCAGCTTCATGAGGAGTACCGAGAAGCGCGGAAAATGCTGAAGCTGGCATTAGCCTCGACGAAGAGGAGAAATGAAGGGAGATGCTGGAGGGTCTCGATCGTGATCCCTGGGGTCGCCCATATCGCGCGGCGCAACAAAAGCTCCGCGCGTCGCCAGCCCCCCCCCCCCCCCCCCCCTTACGGACTCTCCAGCCCAGCTTCCTGCAGGTAGTGGTTTAGGGCCTTTTCCCGCAACGGGTGGAGCACATCGAGGGCCCCCTTGGCCGGAAACGACGGGGAGAACGAGGAGGATGGTGTTCCACCCGTCACGGAGGTGGAGGTAGGGGCGGCTGTTCTACGGATCCGTTCCAAGAACACCGCCCCCGGGTCAGTCGGGATCCCTGTCCGAGTATTGGCCCTTGCCCTCGACCACATGTCCGACCGCCTCAGGGAGGTGTTCGACGCTAGCTTAGCGTCCGGGCGCTTTCCTGACTGCTGAAAGAGCGGGAGGCTGGTCCTTTTAAGGAAGCCGAGAGGGCCTACCGACTCGGTTTTGGCCTACAGGCCATCGTGTTGCTGGACGAGGCGGGTTAATTGTTTGAGAGGGTCCTCTCTGCCCGCATCGTCCGGCACCTTGGCGAGGTCGGCCCCGATTTGTCGGACGCCCAATTCGATTTTCTAGCGGAGCGTTCGACGGTCGGTACTGTGTTGCGTCTGAGGGCCGTGACCGTAGTGGGCTGTGGCAGCGTGCTGTTGACGGTGTCGTTGGACATCGTCAACGCGTTCAATAGTCTGGAATTCAGCTGCATCAGGGAAGCACTCCACTATCATGGAGTGCCAGGGTACCTGAGGCGGCTAATGGCAGACTATCTAAAGGAGCGTACCGTCATGTACGAGGACCGAGATGGAGTTTTGAGTCGTCGGCCTATGTCGTGCGGTGTTCCGCAGGGGTCTGTCCTTGGACCACTACTGTGGAACATGGGGTACGACTGGGCCCTCCAAGGCGACTTCCCCCCGGGCTCGGCGTAATCTGTTACGCTGATGACACGTTGGTTACAGCCCGGGGGGTGAACTTTCAGGAGGCGGCGTGCCTGGCCACCAAGGGAGTCTCTCTGGTGGTCGCGACCTTCTCTGAGGACGTCATCTCACAGAAGGAGGCGGCGGAACGGTTCCGGGAGGACAATCTCCACTTGGACCTTCGCCACCGGTGAACCGGGCGGCGGAGGCGCGCGTACCAGCGCCTCATGCCACCCTGAGTGTGGCCGCGGGTGGACGAGACGGGTTTTCCCCTCCACCCACTATAGTGGCCCCCCGCGAGGAGGCGGCGTCCGCGTGTGCCTGGACGTCGCCTGAGAGGTTTTTACCAGAAGGTGGTGTCCGCGTTTTTGTGGTCAGGCGCTAGGAGGGTTCCGGATGTGTGGTTTTAGTCGGTTTGGTTAAATTTTATATTTTTATTAGATATTATAGAAAAACGAGCCAAGGCGCGCGCGTCTCGAATGTAGATTTTTCCTTGTTTACTTTTCTTTAAAGTTTGTTGGGGCATGTTTTTGCCTACAAAGATTTTCTCTATAAATACGCTACACTGATCCCTGTTAAATCAGTCGCGTTTCCAAATTTGTAAAGACAACATCTCAAGGGCTCTATAAATAAACCATATGTGTGACTTCATAGTGTTTCCCTTTGATAACTCCAGAGATTAAACCAACGTAACCGACAAAGTTTACCAGCTAGGGGCGCTACACCTTTCGTCGGACATTTATTTTTCAACTGAACAGATGGCGCTCTTTATCTCCACTTGCCCATTCATCAGACCGTTGTTCGTACTCGTTCACAGAACACCGGGGTTAGGTACGCTTACGAGCGATTTTTACTTTAGCAACTGTGGTAACGGCAAATATACCAGGTCAGAATCGTAATTTTAGGAAGACATAAACCAGAAAACTAGTTCAGTCTATACAGAAGAATAAAATTTAAGTCTGTTGGTGATGTTATAAGAACAGCTTTTTACTAAATGCATCTGATGTGTTTACACGGTACATATATAAAAATATTATTTTTTAATTTGTCTGTTTGTTTCGGATAATCTCCGGAACGGGTGGACTGATTTCCACGGGATTTTCACTGGATAAGGAGTAACTTAGGTACTTTAAAAATAACACTGCTATTACAATAGACATGTATTTATTTATCAATAAAGAATTTATTATTTACAATTCAAAATATTTATAAGTAATCACGTACAATTTAATCGTTTAAAGCAGTCTATTTGTTTATTTATATAGTTCACCACTTCACGGAGAGTACTGAATCATCAGCGCCAAATACTAAATCAAAAACATGTTTAAATATATTAGAATAAAAACATACGTGAATGGTATTTGTACTTATTAGAGATATACGGTTTTACTCACGTGTGTCTGGCGCTCGACCCCGACGCGGAACATAGCTTTAATCCTGGATAAAGGGATCCCCGTCGGGTCCGAAACATGCACAACAAACAACACAAAGTACACACGTTTGCCAAATCGTATATCTTTAATTAGTACATATGTTTAGATATTGAAAAGTACTATAAAACAAACAAAATTCAACAAAGGGTAAGTACCCATTGTTGAGTTTTGTTTGTTTTATAGTACAAACAAAATTCAAGTGCTTTCTAAGTAGAAAGCAGCACTTGTAAACAAAATCTATAATATCATACCTTTTGTAATGATTCCGACTATGGAGGGCAGAAGTAAGGAGTATATAGGGATCAAAGTAATAAAGGTTCCAGCTAAAAGCAGTCAATAACAGTTCTACAATGGCGCTAGTAGAGGCAAAGACAATTATAGTTATCAGTTGAAGTGAGTGAAGTGTGCTGCGATTTTTGTAATTTTTGATTTCCTTAATGTATTAATAAAAAATGTTTTCTTTATATCAATTAACAGACACAATTATCTATCATACTATAATATTTTAGCTAGACTCTTAACTACAGTAGCGCCATCTAAATAAAGCCTTTTGACAGATTCTTTTTCGCACAAAGACGGTCCTCTTTAGTTCTACCCTCCATAAATGTAAGAACAAAATTACATTTAAATAATATTCATTATGGCTCACATTATTGATCTTTCCAGAAAATATATGATTATCTAAGTTTTACAGAACACAACAGTTCATTTACAACCTTTGATTATATATATCGCACTGCTATTACAAGAGTGTATCAACTCAAAATGAAGCTTTTTTCAGAAACGACAGAAAACTGATTAGTCGCTTCCTGTTAAAGATTATAAAAAGTGAACACTGTATACAGATTATTGATAAAATTAAGGGATTTCTGTATTAATGAATTATTTAAATGATTGCAGGTTATCAAGTTGTTTCCAATTTTTGAGTTAATACTCTAATATCTGAACAAATAAAAAAAAATATTAATTATTTTTAGTTGTTTTGTTGAAAAATTTAGCTTATTACAATTTATTAGTATTATTTTATATTTATTGACGCGTAGGGAATTGATATTTACGTATGAAAAATGAATTATCTCAAATTTACCATATTTTGAGTTGATACAGTCTCGTAATAGCAGTGCGAATATGTGTATATTTAAAATCAAAGTCTACCACAACATAAGCATTTTGTCCATTTGGGTGTAGTTTGAAATTTCATTACTTACATTACAAAAAAAAACTATCTATGCGGTTCGTTCTTTTTAATTTTATAGCCTGCATAAAGATTTATTTACCTTTTCTATCAGAAGCTTTTGTTAAATCTAAACATGTTTTTGTTTTATATTTAAATATTTGTTTGATTCAGATTTTTAGCGTCAAACGGCATTGATCTTGAAACACCTAAGAGTAAAAAATAAAACTTTACATTTCCATCTTTCGCTTGCGATATTTCTTATGAATACTTTGACAGAGACATTTTGAATGGGTTTGACTCGAGGCAATCTTAGCATAAAATAAACTCAGAATACAAGAAAGTTAAAAACTAATTTTTATTAGTGGCAACAATAATTATTTTAATACGCAACATTTTCATAGAGATTTCAACAATATTGTGCTACTTTCTAAGAAAATGAAAAATATACGATTTAAAAGTGACGACATACCTTGTTCTTTGAATATTTATTGTTAGCCTATGTGTTAATCCAGATCTCCAGCTATCTACATACCAAGTTTTATCGCAATCGGTTCAGTAGTTTTTGCGTGAAACATACATCCTCAAAAACTTTCACGTTTATAATATTAGTAGGATTATACGTATGAAATTACCTGATATAAAATGCTTTGTAGCAAGGCTCAGTTATAAACTCGTTGTGTTGTAGATCTTTAAGAGTGTAAATGGCGTGCACCTTTAGTCGGGTTTTGGGTTAAAAGGTGAACAAACATAAATGAAATAAGAAATAAATTAATTTAATTTAATTATAAACAAGCAATATATACAAAGATTGCGTTAATTCGGAATTATAAAAAAAATATTATATTGTAACAGATCAGAACAGAGATAACAACCTTTGTAAAATAACTCCACTGGTCCCATCACTATTAACATGACTTTAAATAACGCGGGAACATGGAAATCGAAAAATTTAAAACATAAATGAAATTTCGTTTTTGCACTTGTGTGCAGTACCTACCTATACACAGGTGAAAACCACGCATTATTAATTTGGTCTATTCAAGAATTGTAGGAAGTACCTAATGCTGGAACTAGATAAGGGACAGAAGTGTTCTAAATTAATAGTACAAAAAAAGGAACTTTGCAAATTAAATTACAAATAAATTTGCTTTTAAACTATATAGTAACTGAATTATATTTACAATAATTAGTTGAGGAATATTACTTATACAATAAATGAAAGAAAAAAAAAACGATTTTATCCAAGATTTAAATCGTTAGATATGCCCTCGCCTCAGCCCACACTGTACTTACAGTCCATACTCATGTGAATAGAAAATCAAAAATATGTTAACAAACAGCTCTAAAATTATCACAACTAACAGTGTAATAGATCTTGCTATAAATGTGTTACTTTTAATTTATAAGTACATACATTGTATATTAGATAGAAACGAGGCCATATCGACGATTGAAATCTTTATAATACATTTATAATTGTTTCCATTGTTATAATTAAATAACAATTGATAAATCAAACGTGTAATCTATTGCTACATAAACTCTTGGGGTGAATTCTCAGAGCATGGGAGTAAGGCCAAACGCGCACTACGAGTTTTTTACAAGCTTGTCAGCGACTTTGCGGTATATGGCAGATTTTTGCCGTGAGGCTAAAAACTCTTAGTGCGCGCCTGGCCTAACATAAACAATAAAGTCTTGGTATATTTTCTCTCTCGCCAGAAGCATTAGACAAGTTTGGGCTCTAAATTAACATAGCTGCAAAAACTATTAAGCACATTATCATCTATTCGGCGAAACAGAGAATTAATTATCTGTTTCGCCGAATAGATGATAATGTGATAATCGAGATAGAATCGAATATAATAGATTAACTTCGAACTTACTCGATAATTCTAAATTATATACTTAAAAACTGCCAATTTCATTGACATGAGTTGCAGGAGGGAAAATGGTGTTAAAACGACAAAGAATCCTATAAACGGAGTAAATCGAAAGGCCCAAACAGACTGGCTCCGTGACATGTACGTCCAATTATAGTGTATGAAACTTTAAGAAACACATGTGCTCGGGCCTTATGTAGGTGTTTTTTTTTTTTTAATTGATAACAAAGTTGCCTTGAGCCAAACCTCACGTAAATCCAATCCCTATACAATGTTAAATTCTCAAAATTTTACACAGACAAAATCTTTTGAACGCCATCAACATGTTATTTTTTATATTTCGTGTAGTTTCTGTAAGGGAAGGGAAGCTGCAAATGTTGGTAAGGAAAAAAAGTTTTGTTAAAAATAAATTAGACACTGGTCTCAAGGCGCAAGGCTCTGTTAGAGGTAATTGACTAGCCGTATTGATGTTCGTGATTTTTGTTTTTTAATACCTTGACGTATTACTAGCCTTTTATAGTAGTGACTTTGCATCACATTGTATTATTATAGTATATATGAACTAAATTTTACTAAAGTTCTATTTTTTTTTGTTTATTAGCTATTGATGCCGATTCTATTGTACACTCGACTTATCTAAAACCTGACTTAATTTCTTCATATGAAATCAACCTTGTATTCTTCGTTACAAGGTCTATTTGTTACTGGCATCTATTTCTCAGCGTCACAAAATTTCACTAAAACCTGTCAACGTATACTCAACTTTATTTCCACGCAGCGAGATATTCAAATGCCGTATAAAAACTTGTTCAAAACGAACTAAGATGACGTTATTTTAATCTACACCTACGAAGACGCTTACTAAAAACACAGAGCAAAAGAGATGGCATTCAACGGATAGCGGCTCTCGCTACGTGGTATTAAAGTTTATTTAAGCGTATCAGACTTTAGTCGACAAATAAATGGCTTATTTCGATAGCGACATATGTTACCTACTTGTTTCAATTTGAAATAAGACTTTGTTTCGAAGTGTACAAGGTTTACATCTTATATAAAGAAAATTTTGTGAATTTTAAGTTAGCGAGTGAAGTAACAGAATTGGGACCATTGACGACCTTCAGTGTTGTCAATAAAAATTTCGTTGACGTTATTATGTTGGTCTTATTTTTATTTCGAGCTCTGAGCGCACACTAGTACGTTGAGTTGTTCTAAATATTTTTAAACCAATTCTGTTTGCAGCTTCCTTTACACACCTAGTGTTAGCTTAGATGTAATTCCTATATACTATATTAGCTATCTACTGTCAAAGTTATATAAAATTTATCTACTCTAAAGCTTTTACAAATGAAGTCTAGAGGCACAGTAGTTATTGCTTTACCTCAATAATTTAGCCCAGGTAAGGGTACTACGACCTTGTATTGTTATGCTGGCTCGAAGGACCAAAAAGTTCGTTATAATCGTTCAGTCAGATTTCTCGGTCGTAGTAACGTGTCCTATTTCGGAAAATTTGTTGGTTTATCTTCAATTTGTACAAATATACGGTGGCGTTCAAAAGACAACTTCATTATTAGATAATTAGAACATTTTTTATATAAATTATACTATAACATCTAACTTGTAATTCTCTAAATACTTCGGGCAAGGCATTTTTATTTTATAGCGGGCGAAATGCGTTTTTTGTTTTTTTAGTAATTGGCAGTTACGGATAGCACGGGGTTGAATGTATATATTTATATAGCCAGTTAAAAAATTCAAAAGTTATCTTAATATTGTACTGTTCAGATGTGACGGGATGGTTGTCTATTGAATATAATTTTACTATTTATTGAATTTATAAAAATAACAGACTGGCATCATCATCAACTCACCTATAGGGTTGCCACAGCAGATTATATAGGCCTCTCCTAAAGAATTTACTGAAATACCAATCTTTCTTTGAACTAGTAAATATAGTTTTTATAAATTCAACTGTAAGAGAAAAGAAACATATTTCACGAAAAAAACAAATTATAAAGCAAATAAGGTGGACGTGTATTTCTTAAAACTATTTATATTTATTTATATATTTTTCTTCAAACAAAAGAATTAAATTTATGGGTTTCCCACTCAATCTTATATACGAATATTAGCGAAGACATCAGCATTTATAATAATTACATTTATTTACATATATACAGCCTAGTGATCCCGATGTGGGGTCACAGTACCCACGAATGGGACCAACTGTGGAGGACTAAAACAAAAAACGCATCGAACCCGCACTCAGTTTACAATTACATATTATCACCTAAACTCACTTTAATAATTATTTATACAAAATAATAATAAAAAAAATCTAAATTTCGCACACACTTAATAACATTTATTTAAAACCTTTAGACATCTCTAGCTTTACCTTTATTTGAAAAAAAAAACTATTTTTAATCTACATCGCTCTATATTACAAATTAGTAAAAGTCGAGGAAAAGTTAAAAATAAAATTTTGTTACCAACATCGAACAGGCGGAGAAAAAATTCGAATTCTACCAACTCAACATGATTGGCTTAAGTAATCTAATTATCAAACATAAGAATTTATAGTTGGGCGATAATCTGGAGCTGCCTTAACTACATCCTTCGTAAATATTGCCTTAAACTGTTCAATACACTATTAGGGGGCATCCATTTAATTAGTTTATAATCTATCAATGTCAAAACGGTCAAATTGTGAACAGATATCTAAGGGGCACGTGACTACCTTGCGCTGATTGGTTGAACATGAAGTGTTCCGCCATATTGGATTTGGTTATGTTATTTGGATTTTACCTACCAATAAGGCACGCGGTTTATAATTTTAAGGGGGATAAAACCGGATAGATTATGAACAGTGCACATTCGTTTACAATTTGACATTGAGAGATTATTAATACGTTAAATTGCAAACAGTTAGATGCAGTTCATAATATTTCGTCAGTTTATAATATCGCGATATTGTTATATAAACTGACTGTATGTTCACAATCTTACGGTGACACATACACCATTTACATAATGTTACTAATTTATAAAATGATATTCCTCATTGTAATATTTTTTCTTTTCTTTTGTTTTTCTGTGATAAAAATATTACAATATATTTAAAAAACATTTCGAAATTATGTCGGAGCTTCTTTGTAAATTTATATTCTACAATACGATGAGAATCCGAAGAGATGAGACATAAAACTTGTCGTTGACTTTAAGCCATGCAAGAAAACTGTCCGATCGATGAAAGCCAACATTTTTATAAAATCAGAAAAATATTAAACATTTATTTTTCTGAATACCCTCACCGATCAGTCATAGGTTTTCTTGCATACTTGAAATTGAATAAAGTAATCCGTAATATAAAAAAAAACAATTTTTCTCTACATTGATACATAAATCAAAAATCATAACAGATTTATGATTGTAAACCAATTTCCAAACAATTTCCTCGACAGTACATATCCTAGATATTTTCCTTAACTCAGTACGTTTTTACCTATTTACAAGATTCGTCGTGACCCTGGCAGGTCTAGCGCAGGGTTCAATCAAAAAAGAAATTACGGCCTACATCTATAAACACTTGCTCGTAGGATATTTTTCTATACCCAAGGTAACACAGTCTTATTGAGTTGTATTGCGAACTGTCAGACTGTCTCATTAGACGCAGAAAGAGTCGGTTGCTTACTGCGTTTTGTTTATTGTAAGCTAACTTTTGCTCGTGGCTTCGTTAATGTAGATTAGTACAATATTTTTTCATGGTGATCGGTCGAGGAGTTAACAAATAAACTCACTTTAGCACTTAATCCTCTCATATGAATGCGCCAGGAATGCCTGAGGACGCCTAATTAGGGCTGCCGATTGGGTCAGGTCAACTTTTTAAATACTAGCCGATTGACGAGTGTCGTTTATAGTCACGTTTATAATCACTGGAGCAGTGAGTCCTAAGGTGTTAAGTCCTAAAATAAAAGAGTGGCCGTGAGTTTGTTTGCCCTATCTATCTCTTCTCACAAGGCTCAACTATTTGGAAACGGGCGGTTATAGATCGACAAAGGCAGATACGGTTATTATTTTATTATTATTTGACAAAGCTATTATTGTTGCGGTGACTCTCTGTGTGTTGATCTATAATTTTTAATTGTTATTCTTTTTTTATTGATGATTTCGAATAATTGATGGCAAAATTTATGAAATAAAAATCTTGAATTTGATTTGAAGGGACTTAGCGTGATTTTAATTACCTTCTTAAAAAAAATGGGCCTTTAAATGCAAAACAATGTTTTTAAATCTGTCTGTCAGTTAAAAAGATTAGTGGTTCAACCCAAAGAATAAACAAACTCAGCTCAACCTCAGCTTCAGAAGGAAACTTTTCGTAATTATATTAATCTATACTAATCGTCGTATTTCAAGGGAAATTTCACGCACTTAGAAATGTTAAATTTGAATACTTTAAGTATATACATACAGGGTGTATTTGCAAAAGGAACACTTAATTAAATCATTCAAATGACTACCATGCACTTACAAGAAGATTAAAGGTAGATTTTTTTATTTTTTATAAAAGTAGATTGAATGTCTAAAGTAAAAAATTTTAAATCGTATTTAGATATTTTTTAATTTTGGAATTTTTCATTCAGTTTAAGTAGGTTTTAATGTTTTTTTCTCAATAATTGAGTGAACAGGTCCAAAATAAAATAATGTAAGATTTAAAATCTTTAACTTTACACATTCCAACTATTTTTATCAGAAACGGAGGTAAAAATACCTGGAAATTCAAACGGTCATAATTTGTAAATAGAACTGTATGCTAGAGTCGTGCCCTTTCAGTGCTTTTTTTTTTTTTCTTAAAAAGACAACTCCCGCATTAGGAATATTCCTGTGTCACGGGGATTTTATTAGGAATATTCCTTCACAAACATTCAAACAACGGACACAAAGGACACCCAGGCTCGGGACAACTATTTGTGGATCACACAAATTTTTGTCCCGTGTGGGATTTGAACCCACAACACTCGGCGCGGCGTAGTGGCGAGGTGACCACTTAAACCATTGCGCCATCCGTGCAGTCAAAGTAAATGTTCCTTTTTCAAATACACCCTGTTTGTAGAAGAAATACAAAAAGCTAAAATATAAGTGTAAACAAATATGAATTATGGTCAAAATACGACCACCAGGCCATCTGGCAATCTGTACTAATGTAATTAAGGTTGTTTGTTTAAACGCGCTAATCTCTGGAACTATCTGACAGATTTGAATAATTCTTTTTGTATTGGATAGAGTATTCATTGAGGAAGGTTATAGGGCTATGTAACATCACTCTACGACCCTTAGGAGCGGAGCAGTGACCATAAACGCGATTGGAACAGCGAGGAACGCCTAGTTAAAGATATATGGTTTGACTCATTCGGCTAAGGGTGTGGGCAATCCCGTTGTTGGCATGTTTTGGGGGTAGTGATAGTCTGATAATACTTTTCAAATCGGCTTTCTCTTATGAGATTTTTTTAACTAGATATGTTCGGCTTCGCTCATAAGCGCTTCGCATCTAGTATTCCCGAAACATATACTGTAGTTTTGTTAACAACTCAGGTTGGGTTGGGTCCCCCTACTATTTTGTATGTTTAATGTGGTCAAATTTTATAAGCGTTAAGTGTAACCGACAAATAGTTGATTTAGCTTGAAAAAAAAAACTTAAAATCACGAATTTTCATAAAATTGTTAGCGCTTTACGTTATTCATGGGGTCAAGTTACTATACGACCCTAAAATATGACCACACCTTTCTGTAACATCCTGTATATGTCGTGACACTCGGAATTTTGTTTATGCGAACCACAAAATAAATAAATTATGTATGTGTGTATTTGAAATAGTTTTAATAGGTGAAGTCATAAGCAAAATAGCTAGATATGTTTTATGCGATCTAAAACAGACAAAAAAAAACTGAAGTAGGCCAATTGGCCTACTTCAGTTTTATCATTGATTTTGATAATGTTCGGAATATTTAGCATTATTATATATAATAACATATCTGTATCATTTTGAATTATAACATGATTAATCAAAGTGTAGCAATTAAACTATCAGTAGCTTCAAGTCTACAACAAATACCGGATAACACTATTTGCTTTACTGGCTCTTTCTGACGGCAAATTGAAAACATTGATTTAACGTCAAATTGGTGTTAATAATTTTTAAGGCTTGATTTTTAGACCTTAGATTTGTTGACATACAACAAGCCGATTTAACTACAATTATTATCAGTCCACGCTATTATTATATGTAAAAAATAATTATAACGATAAAGCGACAGCAGAAACCAGTATTATTAAAGAAGATGTTAATTTATAACTAATTGCCAAAGGGCTCTGATTTGCCAGCAACAGCCAGTTTGCGACCCCGACTTGCTGGAGCTATTGCCTACCAATCTATCCGTATTAGCAACATCCTTTTTTTTCCCATACCCTTCCCTTCTTAGCTTTCCCAATTTTCCCATCTTTAATTCGACAATAAGCTTGCTCGCTATTACGAGAGTGCCACCAAATTAAAGTTGGCATAATGTGGGTGGTAATATACCTACGGGGATACAGCGTGTAAGTTTGAGTTAGGCGAAAAACTTACATAAACCTTTTCTGTTTATACTTATCACAATACAAAAGTTAGTTCACCATAAAAATGCGAGATTAAGGATTTATTAGTCATTAGTTTCATTTGGCGCTACGCAACGTAAGCGTTACAAGCGTAGGTATTCTTTTTGTGCGGTGCGGTGAATGACCTTAAACGTTCGGCGCCGTCAAGACCAGCTGATTGCATAAAATGTTTAAATGTGATTTGATTGATTACATTGCAGTTTTGACCGTATGCGGTATTTATTCCATTTTTTTCGGTAGAATGTTCTGTTAACTTATTGTGATGTAACTTTTAACCAAAAAAAGTAAAATTGATGAATTTTCCGGCAGAAAATTCCAATGATTTTCGACTCAGAATGATGGTCTGAATACAGTATTTCAGGAATCGGTACGGTGTTTCTTGCACCTTCTATATGTGTAACCAATTTGAATAACCTTCCTTGACTGGAATTAATCATTATTATAGACTAATCACTGCTGGACATAGGCCCTTAACAACTTTCAAGAAGACCGGAAATCATCGATAGTATAATCATGGGCGTACCGAAGAAGGGCAGAAAAAGGAAGCTGTCCCCCCCTCCCGACCTTTGTATGCTTACGTAGTATAAAGTTTAATTTTGAGTAAATTTTTGGTTAAAACCGACGGAGACAAATTTTGCCTCCCCCAGGGCGATAAAAATTATTGTCCCAACTACGTCCAAAAGCTAAGTATAAATAAAAAAATAATGTACACCAAAAACTACAAGTGCACTAACTGGAGGTGAAAGATGATGATGATGAAAGACTAACCGGTCCCTGCGGTTTTACTCGCGTTTACGGTAACTACTCCTCCACTAAATCAGAATGATAATAAGAACACTACAATTTAATAAAAAGGTAAAAATAAAAGAATTTAAATCTCCCGACTCCCTTCAACAGTAAGAAAAGAGCTGACGATCTTCAACTGGCTAAATATATTATCCTGAATTATAGCTAGGAATACGCTCGATCAAGTCACCTTTAATAATAAAACTAAATCATAACCGGGCTATCCGTTTAGAAGCTATAATGCTAAACAAACACACAGATATACAAGTTAAACCCTGTCCTGTGTCCTTGAAGTTTCTTACCTCTTCTTCTCCATTAGATCAATGAATTGGAACAGGCAGCTTCACAACTGACTTACTGACTGACTTCTACTCCTGACAATTCAAAAATACCTATAATTCTTTTAATTGAAATCGACGATATCAAAGTTTATTTTTATGTATTTGTAATATTTGTATACACAATTAATCCACAACATTCTAGGACATTCCAAAGGTTTAGTTTTTGATGCACTTTTCATTATACTATCGATAGCTCGGCGCTGTTACATCGAATGGTGATTACACTAGACATAGTTATGGCGGCATTTTACAAAATGGTGACATACTATCGGTAATTTCGACGGTTTTACTTCAAATGGTGATTATTATTATCGATAGCTCGGCGCTATTACATCGAATGGGGATATACTATCGATAATTTCGCTACTATCGCCAGTACTATGAACATAATCCACAATAATTAAAACTATTTACATGGATCTGTATTTCGAAACAGAATTTAATATTTTTGTGATATTATATTATCTAGAGCATCAATACTATTATAGTAAGGCAACTATTGGTGTTCAACACTATCGATTGTATTGCATATCGATCGTGTTGGCGCGAGTAGTACATGTATAATATCGATACTATTGAAGGCGCTATTGAAACAATTTCTTTGTCATGGTTTATCGTTAGGCTCCTAGTATACACGATTCTTTCCCAATCTATCGATAGAGGTGTTACTATATTATCGATAGAATATAGTTACAAGCGAACTTATATACCGTCGCGAACCACTTGTACAGTACCGCGGACCACTTATACACCGCCGCGGACCACTTATATACTGCCGCGGACCATTTATACACCGCTGTGGACCAATTCAACTGGGGTAGCAGACCACTGCACTAGACTTTTGAATGAAATTAAATCAGCTTTTTGTATTTCATACTGCCTCGTTTAGGTTCATTACAATTAATAACATTTTCATTAAATCTTACAAACAAATGTTCTATACAATAATTCGCCCTAAAAATACCTTTAAACGCTAAATATCGCGGCCGAATCGCATCGCACAAGTGCGAGTGGTCCTTAACTGGTCATGGTAACGTGTGTATAGTCTTTAACAGTGACGTGGTGTGACGTCACCGGGCTTGCGAGCGCAGCCTCTAGTGATAACAAGTCTTGTGTTGTCCTTAGCTAATTACCTGGAAAGAAAAAAAATATTAATGATCACGTGTATTGTATGACAATAATGGGCCTGTTGGTAGTGATTCTAGTGGTTAGTCATCCTGACTGCTGAGCCAGAGGTCGTGGGTTCAATTCTCACGGAGAACAAATAATTGTGATGAGCACAATCATTAAAATAAGACTGAAGAAGTAGATTCGTTACAATTTTCATTATCCTTAAACCACATTTTTTATTTTGTAAACGCTATTAAAATTTATTGAAGAAGGCTAAAATAGTAACTATCATCACAAGACTGCAAACGTCGATCAGATCCAATACGTCATTAACGGATGAACAAGCTGACATCTTATTACCTTCACTTTTAATACTCCATGGAGAATTAATCGGTTAGTGATGTAATCAAATGAGATGCGAGTGTTTTAGTGGGAAATTTTAAAACTTTATTTCATAATTTTTTTTTTTCAATTGTTTATTTTTTTTAATTATATTATTTTTTGCGTTAAATATGGGCCCGAGCTATAAAATAAAAGCGTTCCGTAAATTTGTCAACATCCCTATATGTAAAGCGGCGAACCATGATAATGTCTCAAAAGGGTTGAAAGGAGATAAAGTACAGTACAGAACAATGATTTTGATGATGTTTGAAAATGAACAAAAAAAAAACCAGAATATCATTAAAAAGGTGCTTGGCCATTGTCCAGTACCTGCTTTGCTTGCCAGGACAAAGCGAAATGTGCCTACGGAAAGATCATTTTAGATGATGAATGCAATATGGACGTCTGACAATATTTTGTCGAAACCCTACTATGCTCAAGGTGAAATTCGATATGGTAAGTTTCGAAAACTTCTATGACTCTGAACTAGTCAAAAAATGTCACTACCTATCCCGCGTTCACTTTTCAGAAAGTTGGCCGCCACAAGTAGTATGACGTCACAAGTTGCTATTCGATCCATGTGTCCTACAGAACGTACCGTTTTGACGTAATAAAGAGAAACTGGTTTGACTTCGTAGAGGTCGTGTTAGCTAGTCGTAGATGTCGTGTTAGCTAGTCGTAGAGGTCGTGTTAGCTAGTCGTAGAGGTCGTGTTAGCTAGTCGTAGAGGTCGTGTTACCTAGTCGTAGAGGTCGTGTTAGCTAGTCGTAGAGGTCGTGTTACCTAGTCGTAGAGGTCGTGTTAGCTAGTCGTAGAGGTCGTGTTAGCTAATCGTAGAGGTCGTGTTACCTAGTCGTAGAGGTCGTGTTAGCTAGTCGTAGAGGTCGTGTTACCTAGTCGTAGAGGTCGTGTTCCCGCTCGTGGTCGGGCGAGCGCGGGCGGGCGGCGTGCGACGCGAGGGGCGCGGGCGCGGGGGAGGCGCCGCCGTAGTTTAGGAAGTCCCACACGAGGATGGTGTCGTCGTGTGACGAGGAGACTATCTGGAACTCGTCGAACTGCAGTCGGAACACGCGCCCGGTGTGCTCCTGGAACAAACGCATACCTTATAATATGTATATATCTACACGGATACTACGTCATCCGTGTCCGTGTGTATTGTACTATTGGTCGCCTCTGTTGTTTGAATGTTTGTTATTTTTTTTTAAAGAGAAAAAAAATCTGTGTAATATAAAAAAATTTAGAAGTTTGTTATTTTTTGTTGCAACTGCAGGTCGGATTTTAAATAATGTTTTTCAATTCGATAGCCCAACCCTTGAGTATTAAAAATATCAAGCTATGACCCTTAGGAGTGTCGAAATTGTGGGGAACATCTAATCTACTTTCATGTATGCGCGTACGCAGTCTTCTACAGTTTAATTATAGTTTACAACTCTATTGAGCTACTACGTAAAATCCAAATATTAAATAGAAATCTTTTTAAAAAACGCTAATCGGAAATAAGTTCTTTTTTTAAACTGAATAAAATGGCGCCTAAAAGCCGCCATTTTGCTTTTCGTTTTGAGCCACATTCATCTAGGACACTTATGTTGCCAAAATGAATTTAACGATACCTTATTATTATTAAAATAAATCCAGTAGTTTAGATAATACGAGGTAATAATAAAGAAGATTACATCCATACATACAAGATCCTTCCTTGGCAGTCGGGTAAAAAGGATGCTCTATTGGTACTGGTCGAGGGCTCCGTTTTCGCATTTAGACTCGTCTCACAGACGGTCCACTCTGTGTTCAGATAGGACTGGTTAGTTAGTCTAGTCAGCTCCTTTCAGAAGCACAGAAGCCTCCTGTGGCTTGCCCGTTGTGTCACTCCCACGCACTCCAGGATATAGCGTGGGCAGTTGTCTGTGACATTGATGGTAAATCGATGACGATTCAGAGTCAAATGGCCCGTAATTGGTTCTACAACTATTCTGATGTCGATTTGGTGACCCTACACGTACCACGAGTGTCCGCAGACAGAGGTCCTGGTGCGGAGTGCGCACGTCCAGCGCGGCGGGGAGGTCCCACACTTTGATCTTGCCGTCGTACGCACCGCTCACTATCCTCTTATTGTCGAACCTGACATAACCATACCACAATTAAAAAAAAGAAAAGATAAGATATTTCAGAAACATAATATTATTATTATGTAAAATAAATTAGAGGCTTCGGGCTACCCGGCAACACTTCGAGTTACAAGTGTGCGACCCTTACTTGTTATACCCCTCAATACTAGGCTATATCCCTAGGCTATATACTAATGTAGGCTATATCCCTTTGGGGCCATCCATAAATTACGTCACACGAATTTCATGCTTTTTGGACCCCTCCCCGTCCTTGTCACATTTGTGGAAGTCCTCTCCTGGTATGACGTCACATACTTTCCAATATTACACCCAGAACTGAAGAGAGCAGTTCTAAAATGATAATGACTTAGTAAAAGTATAGTCTTTCGTTTATTATATTATTATTTGTAATGTTTTGTGTTTCATACTTTACAAAATCAAACACATTTAAGCACACATTTACACATTTAAAATCAATTTACACACTTTTGACATGTGACGTCACGAATCTTATGACAACCCACCCCTTGTCACACTTCGTTGACGTAATTTTTTTTTTATTTTATTATGCAGACTATTTTAGAAAAATTGGAGCATTCCATCACCATGCTTGGTATTAAATATACATACGAAATATTAACTTATTGGTCAATTTTCAAGTTTATTTTTTCGGTTTCAAAATAAGATTTCTATATGAAAAATGACGAATTTTCATAAAATTGTAAGCGCTTTACGTTATTCAGGGGGTTTACTAACCGTATACAGCGCACCAGCTCCTCGTGACCCTCCAGCACGCGGATGCACTGGCCGCACTCGATGTCCCAGAGACGGATGGTGTTGTCGGAGGAGCCCGACACGACGAGCCGCTCGCGGTACTGCAGGCACGCGATGCCGCGCTTGTGGCCGTTCAGCGTCCGCACGAACTCGCACGACGACGTGTTCCACACCTGCACACGTGTCACATAGGGTTTATAAGCTGCCAGACTCGTGGTAGACCTAGTTGCGAGTTATTTCCAAAAAACAATTTCAGGTTGTTTGAAAAAATTGCACAGCAAATATTTATATGTATAATGCTAATACTTTCAGCTGAAAAAATAATGGTGGATACGTCGGCTGCTCATATGAACCTGTATTAAAACTAAATTACGAAAAATAATTTCAGGTTCAATGAAAATTATACAGTGAACTGTTTATTTTAATAAAATAATACAACGCCTAAACTACTCAACCAATCATTATGAAATTTTGCATATACTCAGGGGTATAGAAACACTTTTTATGCTGAACAAATATTCCAGAGATGATTTTTTTTTTACAGGAGCCGCGGGTAGTAGCTAGTTGCCGATAAGGTATACCTTAATAGTACGATCCCCACTCGCGCTAACAATATATTTCTCATCGAAGTCGACCACGTTCACCGCTGCTCTGTGTCCAACTAAAACTCTCCTTAGCATAATTTCTGTTGTTGATGTCATGTCCCAAACTGCTATTGAACGATCCTGGAATAATATAAACAGCTCTAAGTTTAAAATAATTCACAAATCATTAACTCCTTCTCTTTACAATCATATCACCTATTTCTTTTTTTTTTCTTAACTAAAAACTACTAATAAAATGGTTACACATATTATTAATCCCTCAAAATGTGCTTTTTATTGGTCTTTTGAAGTTTGAAGTCGATTTATAATATATTGTTACGAATAACCCGCCATCTATTGGCGACTGTGGGAAGGCGTAGAGAGCTACAAAAAAAAGATACACGCCATCTGTTGAGACAACACTGAACTAAGTAGTAACCCAGTAATGGAACATTTTACTGGGTGTTGGGGCATTATGTTGTTTTGTGGAATTTGCCAGAGGAGTCGCGATTTTTCTGGAAGTACCGTTTCGCTATATAAAGTGTGGCATTGCGGAGTAGTTAGTTAGTTTCAAGTGAGTGTCAAGTGAATTAACAGCGAGTAAAGTGTAAGTGAATTAAGAAGTGTAATAGTGATAAAAAATTATTGTAATTGTGTTGTTTCTAGTTTCCCTGTGTATTTTGTGATCTATTAAAATCAATTTATTGTGTCTATTTTGGTGACAACTTGGTATAATTTTCTAATCTCGAACCTCAGCTCGTAACAATATTTACCTCCTCCAATATACTTGTTTACATTCGGCCACGGGTTCCCTGGGATTCATTGAGTGACATGCTTGATGCTTGCCAATGTGAATGTGCGCGGGATTAGTCCCATGAAAACCACGTATAATATGAGTAGAATTCTCATTAATGTCCTTCACATATTATGCTGGGTTTGACCAAAAACGAAAATATATATAAATGTGTTTGGTAATAATATATTAATAATTGCTTGAGACACCTCACACACGGCCGTCTGATCCCAAACTAGGCAGAGCCTGTCCTATAGTAACCAGACTGATGATAAACATACCTATATATTACTAAACACACCTACATATTATAGATAAATTACACTGAGACACAGAACAAAAGATCTGCATGATCATTTGTTCTGTGTATAGGGAGCAAACGAGCAGACAGGTCACCTGATGGTAAATGACTACCGCCGCCCATGCACCTGCAATTCACAGTCACAAGTCCGTTAGGGGTTAGGGCCTCTGGTAACCTCACTCACGCGGCGAAAAGCAATGGAAACATTGCTTCACTGCCGGTTTTCTGCGATGTCGTGGGATCACTCCGGTCGAGCCCATACGGCTGCCGAAGTATGGCTCTCCCACGAACCGGGTAGGTTAGCACATTGCAAGGTTAAGTAATGCTCCCACGAACCGAGTAGGTTAGCACATTGCAAGGTTAAGTAATGCTAGCCAGGTTGGTGTTAGGTTGGTTGACCATTCTTAACACATTGTGACCCCTCCGTGCATCGGAGAGCACGTTAAGCTGTCGGTCCCGGTTGCCATACGAACATCTTATGGCGTTCGTTACGGGTAGTTGGAACCTAAAAAAAAAGTCCTTCGGTATCGCCTAGTACTTGTGTTGTGGAGGTCTGATGGCAGTCGCTTCCCGTAAAATATCGAAGTTCGGCCATTTCGTAGTTAGACTGAAAGCCGACCCCCACTTGGTTGGGGAAAGGCGCGAGGCAGATGATAAACTTCCATCATGAAACTACATGTTATGAAATAAGATTGAAAATTTTTATAAATTTTTGTTCTCAAGTTTGTCATTACATTTTATTTGTTATGTAACATATGACGTCACAACTTGTCAATCTGTATGAGTTGTCTACAGAAAATACAATGACTCAAGACAATGACGTTCAAAGAACAGTCGACTATCATACCATATTGTGACTTACCTTACTACAAGTGACCATCATGCCGTTACAAAATCTGAGATGCAGCACAGCCTCACAATGGTGTATGAGGGTGTTCAGCATGGCTCCTGTGTTGACGTCCCAAACTCGAACGGTGCTATCTGATGACCCCGAGATGATGGCTCGCTCATCATATTGTAAGCATAGGACTGAACCTGTGTGACCTTGCAGTTCCTGTAAACAGATACAAACAAATAACAAACAAAAAACGCGTGAAGTGTCTTGGGGACATCTGACTTTTAAGAAGAGTGGCCATTAGTTTCTTTGCCAGTATTCTTTTCATAAGGCTCTACGTATTTTGGAAACTGGAAGTTATAGATCGACACAAGCAGGCAGTAGATTTTGGTGTTTTCAGTACATGCTATTGAACGGTACATGCTGTGGCGTCTGTTTGCGCCGATCTAAGATTTTAACTGTAGCTTCAATTTAACGTTTATAAATGTCACTTAGTTTCTTAATTTAATAAATGAATTAGAATTTGACGCGTGGTTGGAACGAAGTTTCTTATGCTATATTTGATGGATTGAATAAATTGTATCAAAATATAGTAAATATTGCAAAAACTCGAAAGTAAAATTGCGCCATCTATGAGAGTTGTTCGCACTAATATACGGAAAATTTGTATACAAAATATTACAGCAGTATCGAGCAGAATCCACAGATGGCCTAAAAATAAAATAATTCAACTCGCGGTCATACAAACAAAAAAAAAATAGGCAGTCATGGGACTGCCGACAGAAGTGAAAACTCAAACGAAAAGACGAACTTAAAACGTCACATTAGCAGGTTGGTAACATTAATAATTATTAAGGAGTTGACAGAACTCAATGTTTAGATTAGCGCCATCTAGTAGACCTATAAATGTATTAATAGCGTGACGGTCACGAGTTCAGTGGTTTTTCCCCATAGCAAAAGTGCACAAACGTGCCTTAAGAAGTTTTCACTTCAAAAAAAACAGTCAAATTGAGAACCTCTTTTTTAAAGTCAGTTAAAACCATAGCAAGGGAAATTCAATGAAAAGTGTCACAAATTACACAGAGTACAAGAGAACATAGTACAAGAGGCATGAAACAGACTACAGAATCTTTCAATATGTTTTTATAGGACAAGCTTCTCACAGACCCCTTCCACCTCATTAACATCACTATGCTAATCCTGTTGGTTGTTTTTGTAAGCACACAGTAATGCTAACGAAGCATTAAGTAACCACGTTCCTGAGCAGTAGCGAAGCGAAGCGTGCCATCGTAAACCATCAACAACAAACTAGCCAGAGCCTGTGCTATGGTAATCAGATTACTGATAAATCTATACATATCTATATATATAAAACTGAATCTCTATTTCTATTAGTCACGGCATCACGCGTGAACGGCTGGACCGATTTCGCTAATATTTTTTTTGCGTTTGTTATTGTCAGAAGGTACTTAGGGAAAAAAAATAGGAAAATTTAAGAAAACTTAACGACCATATTAACTTATCCAATATAACCTTAGCGCTTTTGACATAACTGTCAGTAGCTTGACAGTTGGCGCGATTAACAAAATGCGCGCTGCCAATATCGTATAAACAGATGTTTTTGGAATATTTTTTTTTTTTATTAATTATACCATATTCGAATTCAATATTCATAGTTAAGGCAAGGACAACGTCTATCGGGTCAGCTAGTACATATATAAAAATCTCGCGTCATGTTGTTTGTTCGCGATGAACTCATAAACCAATGAACCGATTTGAATGAAATGCGCATTGTGTGCAGTTTGGTCTAACTTGAAAGATAGGATAGATTTTTAGAACGCGTGGAAAGTTACTTTGTTTGTTAAGCTTTCACAGCTTACTACTCAACAAACGATAATTAAATTTTGCAAACGCGTTACCAGGGGGGAAAGGACATAGGATATCTAGGGCATCCGATTTTTTCTCAAAGGACTACAGTATAAGGTTCTTAAGAAAGAAGTGTATAGTTTTTTAAAGGGTCGGCAACGCGCATGCCTGTCCTCTCAATTGCAAGCGTACATAGTCTACGGTAACCGCTTACCATCAGGCGGGCCGTATGCTTGTTTCCCACTGAAGTTGTATAAAAAGAATATTTCATTAAAATACCCAAATCGCTTCAAGTGTGCCTATAAAATTCGAAGAGCTCCCTCGATTTCTCCAGGATCCCATCATCCGATCCTGACCTGATGACCATGGTATTACCTAGGAAGTACGTCCTTTCAAACAAAAGAAGAAATTGCCAAATTGATTCAGGTGTCTTTGAGTAATCGGGGATCATACATAAAAAGATTCCAATGAATCGAGAACCTCCTCCTTTTTTGAAGTCGGTAAATACAATCACATAAATACGAGCAAAATCTTGTTTTAGTATAATAACTAACTCGTCAAGTGGTAACAAAACTTACCCTAACACACTGCAATGTTTTTCTGTCCCATATTTTGATTGTATTATCTCTTAAACCTGACACTATTTTGTTGTCGTCATACTGCAAACAGTAAACGCCTTTCGAGTTTTCTGATCTGCAGTTTATCCTCTGAAAGAAAACATTATTATATGACAAAACGCTTGGTACAAAATATAACCTGGAGGCAAATACTCTGAGAAATTTAAATTCTTACAATAGTAGCACTTCTAACTAATCTTAAAAGTCAATTTTAACCTACTTCTAATTAATTATCCTCCGCGCCTTCTCCCAACTAAGTTGGGTAGGCTTTGAGTCTAACTACGATACGGCCGAACTTTGATATTTTAAGTGAAGCGACTACCATCAGACCTCCACAACCCAAGTACTAGGCGATATCGAAGTTCTGTAGTTAGACCAGGTTGTCGGACTTTTTAGGGCTTCTGCTGTAACGAATACCACAGATGTTTGTATGGCACTCGGGACCGACGGTTTAACTGCTCTCCGAGGCACGGAGGGGTCTCAATATGTTAAGAATGGTCACTGGCTACTATTACGTATCTTTGTAAGTGTTAGCGATAGTTTTCTAAGGCTACCACACATTTTTTAACACTCACTAGTTTCTCTTGAGGTCTCAAGTTTGGAAAATTAGATTTATTACTATTTACACTTTAATTATATTTTGAAATCAAATACGAAAAGTAAATAATTTGACGATAGCAACGTATGACGTCACAGGTTATCATTTCATTCAAGTTTCTAGAGAACAAAAACAGGAAAACAAAAATCACCATATATCTAAACGAAACAAACAGACAAAAAATGGTTCCTGATAAATGCTCAATCCAAATAAATGGTCGAATAAATCAAATAATGTTCTCTAATTAATATCCAGCCTGTATACAAGTGTTATAACTCAGTGTGGTTTTGCTGCAATCCTTCCTTAAGTATGAGTAAATCAAAAAGCTGGTATATCTACTAACCTGCAAATTGTGTTTGCCCATTCTCCAATTGTCCTCAATAGACTGAATGTCCTTTATGATCTTGGGATACAACTGTCTGTAGAAAGAGTGCGATGGATGCTGGCAGCCAGGCTTCGGTTTGAATAAGTATTGGATCCTAAAAAAATACAATTTATTTTAGATATACCCACAGATTAATAAACTCTATTGATCGCCCAGTAGTAGAAATTCGAATTTTATTCAATCAATTGTTGCTCAAGAAACATTATTAGTCAATACCATAATTGACTTACTGTAAAAAAAAAGTAACATTTTCTTGAAGTTTAATGGTTCTGTTGTAAAGAAACAATAATGGTGCAGATAATATACTGAAAGCTAAAATATAATTTGGTAATAAAGTCGTGGGCCGTAGTGTAAGCTGAGTAGATATGTAATGTTTGCTACGCCTAACGTAAATGTTTTTTTTACTTTTTCATATTTTCATGATTTGGGAGGCAGTTGTAAAAAAATATGTAAGCCGACATTTTGTGGCAGCGGCCATCTTGGATTTACAATGTATACCGAAAACACATAATTGTGTTGTCTTCAGAACTTGAGTGTATACCAAATTATAGGTCAACAGGACTGAGGTAAAATTGTACTTACTCGATTTGACCCACACAAGACACAAGCAAGACAATCTAAATAAATACGTTTAACAACATCTCTGTGTATATAGATAGGTTACACTTTGTTTGTACACCAGGATTTTACAAAGAATATGTAACAGGAGATGTATCTTATCAATAGTGTACAAAGGGCTTCCAGGCAACCTTAGGATGGACTGGAGTTATTTTATTTAACAGGTGGTAATCGTTGACGTTAAATTAAAAGGTTGTCAATGCTTATCATCTATTACATACATACAATACTCAATAATTATACCTACTCAAGTACTCTTATATACATAAATAAAAATACATATATACCTACATATAGACATACACATATACACAATAAATAATGTATACATTATATTTTAAATATAATTTTATAGTGACAGATAATGCTCTTGTAACATTGTTTTGCACTTAGCTAACGATTGTGCTCGTCTGATAGCAACAGGCAATTCATTCCATAAACGCACGGCTTCCACAGTAAATGATTTATCATAAAAATTGCTAAAATGTTCCGGCTTTTCCAGTCTCAAGTTTTCAGTTGACCTCAGGCATTTTAAATGTGTGTCATGAACGAACTTAAAGCGTTCCTTGAGGTAACAGAGAGTCAATGGATTAAACAATATATAGAAACGTAAGGATATGAGTATTCCGGCGAAAGTAGATTGGAAGCCATTTGAGCCTTCGACGGAACTGGGTAACGTGATCATATTTGCGTAGGCCAAATATAAATCTGATGCAAAAATTTTAAAGTCGCTCAAGTTTATCAAGTTGTGCTTCAGTAGGATTAAGATACGTCGGCATAATCAATAATCGGAAGGAGCGTTTGCGCAAGTGTAATCTTAGTAGCAGCCGGAAGAAATTTCAATAGCCTTCGCAGAGATCTTGCTACATGCATATACGCTAACCTGATCCTCTTGAACCTGAGGACCCCACCATAAGGAATAATTGAACTGGACGTAAATGTGACCAGTTAATTTTAGCAAACATTATGGGACTCCCAATGACGCCATAGTCCTTACTCCATGCAGCTATTAGTTCTAAATCCGAGTTAATTGCACTACTAAAATTACGTTGCATGAGAACTTGATGTTTTGACTTGGGAGGTCGGAGGGAGATAAAAACAATAATAGGTCATGATGGGAGAAGTCATCGGCTACACATTGACTATGTTTGACTACGTGCTCTGCGGCTGATACAATAATGAGGTCCAAAAGTGAGGGAATGCACTTTGAAACGTTATGGGTGGCATCTAGAGGTACTATAGACATATTGCTCGACTCAACTACACGCCTGAATAAAAAGCAGAGCGAATCTCTTTTTTAAAAAACTCATAATATTGAAATCTCCCATTATGATCGTGTGCCGATGAGACGGGGTAACGTTTTCCAAGATGTGTTCGAAGGAAGAAAAGTACTTGTAATGCAATGAAGAAGAATATTAGACACCAAGCAACAGTTTATTATGAAAAAGTTCCACTTCTAAGAAAATATGCTCGCCAGCGTCGGATGGTGAAGGCTGTGAAGACATCCTTACGATTGAGAATGGAATGTAAGTGGGTAGGTATATGGCCACGCTACCCCCTCCACGGACTGCGGTCATTTCTTATTGACTTTAAGCCAGGAAGAGAATGAGAGTTAGATGGCAGACAAGGTTTCAGCCATGATTCCGAGACTAAAATTGCATGTATGTACTTACAGTTGAAGTTTGCCAGCATGACGGAAAAGTAAGCAGGAATACTCTGGGCGGTAATATGGACTACATTAAAATTCTTTGGTACATTCGAAAATTGAGACTGAAGAGTTTCTTCAAGTTACGGAATACTAAGAAAAGTTTCATCGAGGCTGTTTCAATGTCACTATTGACTAAATCTGTCATTAAATACGAAATATACATATATATAAATTACAAAAAAAATAAAACCGACTATTAAGTAGGTTTATTATACAATTTACACTTTTGTTTGTTTTTGACTTTTTTTTATTATTAATATAATGAAAAAAAAATCTTTGTCCATCTGCCAGTTACGTGTTACATTTGAAATAACATGACATCATAGAACTATCTTAACAAAAACAAACAAAAGTGTGTAAATTGTATAATAAATAAATTAAAACATTTCGTTTCATGGGCTATAAGGGTGTATACTTGTCAAAAAGCTTCAAGTTCAGAGCAATACAATTAAGATGGGCAGAGAAAAATATGTAAGTACAGTTAAAAACAAACTAAACGATTGGCTATTAATAACTGGTAACATTGCCGAGATTAAAATAAAAGGATAACTTACATTAAATAAACTACTATTCATGTAAAATAATAAAATAAAAGTTATTTTTTACTGGGTTAAGTAAAACTATTTAATAAAAATATATAAATATACAAATCGTGATTCTACCGAACACAGCGGTGACGCGTGAAACGGAACGTGATCATGCCAAGCTAAGCTACACTCAACACGACAATAAAATGTCAAAAATCTTTGTTACTTTGCTTTTTTTTGTCATTGACTCATTGACATGTTAATAATATAATTATGTGCTTGTAACTCCAAGACTACTAGACTGATTTATATGAAGTCCGGTTTTTAGGATTTATCTAGTTTATGCGAGAAACACAGTCGGCAACATTATCTAATAGTAAATTTTAGATTACTTACCACCCACGTCTCTCAGCTAGTCCCCGCCAGAGCGAGTCAGTCCTCACTTTCCTCTCAATAAGTTTCTTCCACAGCATGCCTTCGGAGATGACTCGGAGCCACTCTCGACAGACCAGTTCCGCGGCACATAGTGAACCGGCATCCAGATACGAGAGGATGTTTTCTGCTACATGATCCAAGCCTTTTTCTGTAAAAAAATTAAGGTATTAAATGACACAATAGTAGCTTTTAAATATCCCTCTCACATAAGGATGTTGACACTAGTCTAATCACAAATTTATGTAACGTTGTAACTAACTGATTAAGCGGCGGTACCGTAATGGATAAGGCGTCGGACTTGCGATCAATTGGTTGAGGGTATAAACACCACCCAGTGCACTCCAGTGCACTACCGAGACGTTAACCCACTCCCCTAACACGAGTATTGAACTTAATTGGAGGAGTTAACAAGAATACTGGTTAGTAAAGAAAAAAAAATTGTGACCCACTTAGAAAACGTCTTTGAAAAAAAATATTATAAAATTGATTAAAAAGGGCATGCAAGTAAATATTATCACATGAATGCAATTCCCAACCAGATCTTCTATGTCATTAACCGATGAACAAGTTGACAGCTTCAGTCAGTTGTCAGTTTGTATAATGATATTGATTACACAAAAAAATATTTTACTCTATATAGAACAGACCCAGGATATAATTATTATTACCACAATATTTCCAACCAAAGCAAAAACCAAAAAAGACATAACAAAGTAACTGTCAATAATTGACAGTTACTGTCTCTCTGTTACTCTTGGTTAGCGACGTATTTAAACAAATTAAGGCAGATGCGAGTGAAACGGGAAATTTTAAAAGTAATTTTTTTGGGTGCGGACCCGTGCTTCACCTACTTTCTCCACCTGGGTGAAGCACGGGGTCTATATAGGGTCCCGTGTTCCAACTGATGACGTTATTGTACAGTGATGCAGTAAATTGTTTTCCCTATATCATTCAAAAGATTTAAACAACAACAATTATTTAATAGGGGTGAATATGTACAAACAAAAACAAGAGAAGCCTTTCACAGTTTCACAAGAGAAAGCCCAGAGAAAACCCAAAGAAAATCGGAAAAACAACAGAAGATCATTATAGATCATTTAGGCAATACTGGGTTCACGCGATTTTTGACCATATTAACTTATATTCCAGTTCTTATTTGACTATTTTGCTGCTAAAAGACAAGAAAAAAAATTAGTCAATAAGGTCGAAAATCGCGTTTTTCAACCCATTATTGTCTAAATTATCTATAATGATTTTCTTTTGTTTTTCCGATTTTTTTTGGGTTTTCTCTAGTTTTTATAATATTAGTGGGATTTGCATATGAATGATTATAAATTAAATTATGTATTTTTCTTAATTACTTGACTGTACTGATCATCAGTTGGAGCACGGCACCTTATAGGTCCCCGTGCTTCACCCAGGTGGAGAAACTAGGTGAAGCACGGGTCCGCACCCATTTTTTTCGATTGTGTCTTTTCAATTAATGTTTTTTTAATAGAATATTATTTTTTGTGTGAAAATTTGTCAACAACAGCCCTATTCACAAAACGCAACGCTATTGGTTGGGACAAAACTCAGACGTAAGCAACAAAACGAAACTAACTTCGACTTTAGAAGAAGTTACTTGCATTGTTTGACCATTGTTGCTGCAAATCATAGTTTTTATAGCAAACAACAAGCCTTTGTAGGTAAATAAAAGCAATTCCTATATATAAATTTTCATGTATTTACGTTAAAATTATCTTCTCTATATTATGAAGTATTTGAATCTCTTCTAATCGAATTGTACCCCTTTCTTACATTTGAGCATCTCTTGGCATTTGAAAATACACTTTCTCACTTTTCAGTTCTGATCTTATTTTAGCAAATATTTCTTTATAAGAAAAAAATTAACAAAATAACATTTAAAATAACTTTGTCAATATTAATAATTATTTAGTGTAAACAAAAATTAGATTCAATATATACTTTAACTGTCAAACTAAACATTAAAATTAACCTATCTAAAGATAACAACAAATGACGTCACAAGCCGTTATTCCAAAAATGTGTTTTGACCAAAACGGTAGTTGACTCTCAGGTCAAATCAGTTTCTCTTTTTCAATCTCAATGACTGTGAGATGAGGTACTTACTGGGTAGCATGCTGATAAAATCTCTCTGTAGCATAGGTTTGAGGTATGCGTTGATGTGTCCATGCTGATAGTGGCACATACGCGCCAACAACTGCTCCACAAACTCCACCTGCGTAAAACCAGATCAGAATAACCTATATGTAAAGAGAAAAATAATTATTTATATGCTGATCAAATTGGTGATCTCCTGAAGAATTGGCAGTCAAGTACCCGACACTGGCAGGCATGTATGAAAGATTTAATGACAGTAGGGGGAGCGCTTGTAAGGTGTGTAAGAATAGGAGCAAGTGAAGGCTGTTGTATCAACCTACCTACAAAGGGAGCAAGGTTTGAGTGTATTATATATGTCTATGCGCTCATCCTTACTTAGAATCAGTTAAAGCAATTTCAGTTCACTGCATCACAGGCTTCTAAGACAGAGGAAATTAAGGAGACAGACATCTTTTAAGTATTTATATACTATGTATACTAAAGCTCCAGAGTTATTTTTTTTGTTGAATGCACTAATCCCTGGATTCGACAATCGGATTTGAAAACATTGTTTTTACATTTGCCCAATGCTTCGGGAAGGTTTAGTTTATTTAACATCACATTAAGACCCTAGGGAGCAGATTAGTTAGCATAAATGCGGGTGATATCACCTGGTCCGTCTCGTTCCATCTTGAGAAGTAGTTGAGACAGGCATCACGTTCAGCAGTATACGCTGCACTGCTTGGTATAGGACGCACGCCGCTGTCTACACATGTGATTGACGTCACCTGTAATTATTAAACATAGCCCCTTTAAGTGCCCTTACTAAACAGACAGTATTCTCATTGTCATACTATAATTTTAGTGTTTAAGACATGTATATGTTGTAATGGATTATTGAAGTGATATCTTAGAACAAGCGACATCTTTTCGTAAGTGAAATTGCTGTCCTTACATGGCGACCCTGCCGGTTCCAAGCCAGGACGAACCCTTATCATCGCCATGTAGAGTCGGTAAAATAACAGATTATCTCGATCAACAAAGGAGGAGGGTTGATAAGAGGCATTTTTCGCCCGTCACACAATAAAACACAAAGATTCGGTTTCCGGTTTTTTTTAAATGCATTTGCAATGATGTTTACATGGTAAATAAGTCAAAGCAATTATAGCCCAAAATGAGAGTGTTTCGTCTTATCTGAAGATTTTTTCAATTTTAAAGTTATTATCTCTTAAACAAGCACTCCATGAACCATAATTTGACTCACAATGATACTAATACTAAGATACTAAGATAAAAGGAAGTTGTCACTACTATCTACATTGTCTTGCATACTAATTTATTATAATTGATTTATCTCCCAAAACACAGGAGAGCAATGTTGATTTTAATAAATGCTGATAAAATTCACATAAACATTTGTTTTGTTTATTTCATCAATTACCAATTAATATTTTTTTATTTAAAATAATTATTTATTTGTTTGTTATGATATGATGTATACTATTAAATAAAATTAATATCACATCAAGTCAATGGGCGAAAAATGCCCCTGATCAGCCCCCTTATTTTGCATTTAATTCAGTTATGTGGCAGTGGAAGAAGATCACGACCCAGCGCGGGGCACGCCACAATTGTGGCGGTAAGACCCATCATGGAGGATTGGCTGGAGAGGCGACATGGCGCTCTCTCCTACCGGATGACACAGGTGCTCACCGGACACGGCTGCTTTGGTAAGTACCTGTGTCGGATAGGCCGGGAGCCAACGTCTGTGTGCCACCATTGCATGGGCTGTCGCGAGGACACCGCTATCCACACTCTGGTGGAGTGCCCTGCGTGGGCGCGGCAACGTGCTGACCTCGCGATGGCCTTGGGTGTGGGTAGCCTCTCACTGGAAACCATGGTGATGGTTATGGTCCAGCACGAGAGCGCATGGAATTCCACCGCCTCGTTTTGCGAAGAAGTGATGAGTGCCAAGGAGGCGGCGGAAAGGGAACGGGAGAGATCTAGCACTCTTCCGTCCCGAAGAAGACGCACCAGGCGCCGGAGAGAGCGAGACGATCTCCGGCCTCCATGAGCGCTTGCCTGAGGGTGATGGGATGGGTTACCCGTCGCCCTAGCAGAAGCAGGCCCGAGACGGCGGCGCGACGTGTTCCACGCGCACCTCTCTAAATCGGAGGGGGCAAGGCCCCCGCGCGAAATTGTGAGGTCGCCTGTTGTCGAGCAGGCGGCCAAGTCTGCCGGGGCTCCCCGTGCCTGCCTCGTCCCCGGCAATAGGACCCCGTGACGGAACACCGTGTGGTTTTAGTCGGTTCGTGTCCGACATACCACCTTACCGTTAGCCCCGGTGAGGTGATGACCCGTGGGGGTTTCCACACGTAAAAAAAAAAAAAAAGTGGAAGAAGATCAGACACTATATAGAAACAAAATTTTAAATATCAAGAGCAGATCCAGTCTCCATTTTTTTAGCCTCGGACTGTATATAAGCACCTATTAGACTGTATATATTTAATAACTGGAACTCATATTACACTTTAAGTAATTTTCTGGATCCTGTTGTATTTTACCTGTTTTATTGAATAACTAATAATTTTTGCTTGAAGTAACTTTTTAACTAAAAATATAAAGATATTTATATCTCATAATTTTATATAAACATGGAAGGAATGCTTTTTTCTTTTTCCTACTATTGCATGATAGGCTTTTAAATGTACACTATTACTATTGCATGTCAATAAACATCTACTCTAAAGTACCAGTAACAGAATTGAAAACTGATGTAAAAATATTATGATTTGAATATTAAGAGTTTTGCTAAAGTAGAAATGTGTGGCATCACTATAATTTTGTATGTCTGTAAGCCAAGAGATGGTTCAAATATAAAAATTTATATTAAAAAGTAACCAATTTAAAATAAAATTACCTTCTGCCCTGCCTAAAAACGAATTATGCAACATAGTGAGAGAGCCATGCTTATGCACGTATGGGCCCAGCTTGACCAGAGTGATACCACGGCCTCAAAGAAAACCGGCAGTGAAGCAATGCTTGCATTGCTTTTCGCTGAGGTAGTGAGGTTATCAGAGGCCCTAACCCTTCCCTCCCCCACTCTCCAACCTTTTCCCTACGCCTACCTTAAAGGCTGGCAATTTTTTGATTATTTATTTCTTAGAATACAACTAACAATGGAAAATGAGTGGGTTAAACATTTAACTAGCGAATCAACAATATGACCAGTTTGGAATGTTCAAAAATGTCCCAAAGGTTTCATGGATGGGTTACTAATTACAAAGTAATAACAATTATGTATTCGACAATAACAGGATAAGGTAATATTACAATAATAATTTTCTTTACATATATTATCCTTCTCAGTGTTTTACAAGTATGTAATATATTCTGAAGTGTTTAACTGCCTTGGCACGAGGAAATGTGTAACCATATAGTACCTTGTTATAGCGTTTTATGCACAATAAACATTGTTGTACACTGTCACATCATCAGAAATTATATAACACTAACAGCGCCTCGTGGTTTCACCCGCGTAAGTCCCGATCCCGTGGGCATGTCGGGATAAAAAGTAGCCTATGCGTTAATTCAGGTCTCCAGCTATCTACATACCAAGTTTCATCGCAATCGGTCCAGTAGTTTTTGTGTGAAAACATTACAAACATACATGCAAAAATACAAATGTTTCCTCTTTATAATATTTGTTTAGAAGTTTAGAATTTAATATAATTATGTTGAGGGGAATTAACTCAATCACATTTTTACCTGGTATTACATATCTATGATTTGCCTGATGTTTCGACCAGGTTGCACTGGCCGTGGTTACAGGCTGACACAGGTAAATCTAAGGTATGTAATACCTATTAAATACCTGATAGAATGAATTCTCCTTAACATAATTATATTACCACTAGCAACCGGCCCCGGCTTCCCATGGATAGCAGAGACATCTTCAGCAATCATCATCATATTTCAACCAATTTATACAAAACCTTATCAAATTATACACCTAAACCTTTCTCATGAATCACTCTATCTATTGGTGAAAACTGCATGAAAATCCATTAGAAAAAAATGTGCAAAGGAAGGTGATGATGATGGAGGATTGGGGATGTAAAAAAGTATGTTATAATTGTAAGTATGTGTAAATCCTACTAATATTATAAACGTAAAAGTTTGTGAGGGGATGTATGTATGTATGGATGTTTTTTAATCTTTCACACAAAAACTACTGAACCGATTGCAATGAAACTTGGTATGTAGATAGCTGGAGACCTGGATTAACATATAGGCTACGTTTTATCCCGATATTCCCCTGTGGAAATATTTTTCCCCGCAGTTTCGCCCGCGTAAGTCGCGATCCTGTAATCACGACTTACGCGGTGAAACCGCGGGGCGCTGCTAGTTAGGTTATAATTTAACAGAAAGCATATCAAGTATTTGTTTAATGATAAGAGAAAAACAATGGTGTACAGAGAAAGTGGTGGTCTTGAAGGGAAAGTATAAATATGATAACAGTGTGATAGATAACATCGAGAAAGAGTATTTAAACTATACTAGATGTTAATTTTGTGTAATGTCACTGATTTTTATTAATCTCTTTAATTATACATCTACTGAGTAAAGTTCTAAATATTTTGTCTTGACAAGTTCAGTTCCCAATGGTCCAAGCCTTTATATTCCTTGTGTTGAAAATGATATACCAAAATTTGAAGGCCTGAACTTTGTATACATAATTAAATGCATTTTTAAATTAAGAATTATTTTATTGAAAAGACACTAACAACCACACATAATAAGCAATAACAATAAACAAAAGACTGCATATCTTAAACCCTTTAGTAACAGAAAGTTTATTACGATTACACGATTATGACAAAATAAAAACTTGTTTTAAATTTCATAATGACCAGCAAATGTACATAATTATTAATGAATAACTAATTTAAAGACAGGATAATGCATTATACAAACTGATTCTCTTCACCAAACATCACGATTACGAAATAATTATTGAAAGTGGCACAAGCCTTCTTTTGCTGGAACTTCTTTTTTTATTCTTTTAATATGAAAGTAGGTTAGTCGTAATGAACGAAAGATAGGTTCTACAATGTATGTTTACAGACTTCCTAAAGAAAGTTTTGCTTTTTATTGCACTATTTCCTGTTAAAATGTGACCGAGATTTCCAATAAATATTTTGGTTTATATGGTAAGTAACGAGGAACAGGATGATGAAGAGTTAAAAACAACACTTAGTTAGTAACGTTTCTTAAATATTCACAAGAAGTACAATAAGGAATGCATAAAAAGACTAAAAATCCGCATTGCAGGACGACTAAAGTATTGGCTGACCCACTCTATCATATCATTTATAACATACACTCTAGGTAATATATGGTTTAGAAAACGATTTTAATAGACGGTATCTCTTCTTAATAGTTTTAGTGATCAGATTGGTCACAAAAACACAAAATAATCCAAGCGAATAATGGTAAAAGTAAATATGGCGGACGAACCATCATGACATTACGGTATGTTCCATTTAAAGATTTCTGCCTTACCTGTGGCGGTATACTATCTTCTATCATCCTTTCGGTCTCCATTTTCTGCTATTTCACAAGTAACATTAATATTAAATCCACTAAAACACCACAAATTAACGAAACCACTATCGTTATATACTCATAGCTCGCATGACGTCAAGCACTGTATAAGTTTTTTTTTTAATTTTGTTCTACAAGTATGTACTGGAACTCAAGTCATCCGGCCTAAAAAAACTTTTCTTTTAAAAATATAATAGTGATTTCAAGACTAACAAAATAACATGTAAATAATTGAAATTACGTGCGCTACCTTTAGCCATAAGAAATTTCTTTGGTATGTTTAAATTAATTGTGTGTATGTTAATATTAAAACCAATTTCTCCACTATAAATGAGTGTAATGGATCGTAATAGTAATCAAAACGTCATCAAAGCCTAGTCACTGCACTATTGAAATTTTAGTTTATGCTAGCGACTAGACTAGATTCTAGTGACTCAATAATCAAATAAATGTCTACTAACATTAACTGAGTCTTAGAAATATAGATATAGGTAAACAATAATTAATCGTTTAGCCACAGAACAGACAATATTCCGTTTTAGGGACAGTCAGTTTCATTGCTAGATATTTTGTAATAGAATGTAGATGACAAGGAGGATTCATTTATTGAAACATACTAAATGAAAGCAATAATTTAGCATTGACCATTTCAGAGTAGAATGAAATAAGAAGTATTTTGTCCTCATAGAGTCCTTGAAGTTAAGGCGAAATTATAAGCATAAAGACTGAACTGTACAAATCTGTCTATAGTTGTAAGTTTTTTATTGCATTTGATACCAGTTGTCTCACAATAAAGAGTATTATTATTAAGGCGTTGAACTTGCGATGAAGTTGTTCTTGGTCTGAAGTTCTGAACCCTTTCCAGTACACCAACCTACGTAAAAGCAAATCTGTAAACACACGATAGGGCTACCAGACTCTGTAGGGACACACACAGCCAGTGGGCAGTCCTATTGCGTGGGTATACTATGAGTGCTATTGTTACGCCACATCAAAAACTCCTATTTATTTTATTAAAAATAGATACCTAATAAACATTATTATGACTGGTTTTGCCGGTAAAGCAATATTATTGGTGGGTTGATAAATATTGATAAATAGTGGGGTTATAAAGGGTAGGAATGTAAAGGGTCTTTCAAATAGAGCGGATCGATGTTAATAATCTGTGGCGGCCATTTTGTTTTGGCGGCATCTGTCAAATGTGTTTTTTCTTATTCAGTCACTGATGCCAAATCACCATGGCAAGTTACACGGTTGAGCAGCATGTGCAAATGATAAAACTTTATTATCAAAATGAGTGTTCGATAGTGCAAACGTTGCGCGCATTGCGCCCATTTTACGGCAGACGCGGTGAAAGTCTACTCTCCAACGATTGATGACCAAATTTGAGACGACCGGTTCGGTAAACAACCAACCAACACCTTTACGTCAAAAGAACGCCAGATCGGCCGAGAACATCGCCGCTGTACGTGAGAGTGTTCAGGAGACTCCGAGGCAGTCGATTTCTCGCCGTGCACAAGAACTCGGCCTTTCGCAGACTTCAACTTGGAGAATTTTGCGTCGGGACTTGGGCTTGCATCCGTACAAGATCCAACTGACCCAAGAGCTCAAAGTTAATGACCATAGATAACGCCGTGTGTTCGCTGATTTGGCCGAAAAATAATCTTTAGCGACGAGGCACATTTTTGGATGAATGGTTTTGTTAATAAGCAAAATTGCCGTATATGGGATGACCACAACCCACATGAGGTTCGCCAGGTGACAATGCTTCCACAAAAAGTTACCATCGCTCAGATTCAGCCGGATTGGATTGGATTGGATGCAGCAGAGTCATTAAAAATTGGACCTCTCGGATTCGTGCCACCATACGAAGCCGCGGCGGACATTTGAACGATGTCATATTCCATCCATAATGGCATAAATGGGCCTTTCAAATAAAAAATTAATTTCGTTAATATCTCACACACATCTTGTTTTATTCAATTTTAAGATCGACCCGTCCTTGTTGAAAGACCCTTTATTATAAGTAGATAACAATCACTTTAAGTGCGAACAGAGGTACGAACAACATGGCAGGTATTGTTAGTCAGTGATTTTTATAGTTTAGCATAGTTTAGCAGTGGTCGTGAGACGGTTTCTAACATGATGAACAGTAGAAATGTACGTGTGTTCACGTTACCAATTACACCCAGCCTTATAACAATACTCGACGCTACGTCAGCATTAGTGGTAGTCAGATTAAATTTAACACTAGCGCCATCTTACCAAATAGGTGTCCCTATTAGTATAGTATGTGACGGTACATGGCGAAACAAAAATATCAAAAATTTCGAAAATGTGAGGGTGGATTAGGAACCTTCTACCTCACCACCTCGACGACGGAGGGCGTGCACCACTGAGCCAGTCAGACTATGACCACGGCCAATGCAACCTGGTCGAAAAGTCAGGCAATTCAAAGGTATGTAATAGCTATTTCGTGATCGCGTTAATTCCCGTATAAATACATAATTAATTAGTTGACTATTTAATCTAAATGAGTTAAGACTTTACTATGTCTAGTTATAGCGGTAGTGCTACACTATTGGTCGGTTAACAATAGTAGGGTGTTAAAAGGACAGGCATGCTTTATGAGTTGATAACAATAACATAGCAGTTACTCTTATTTAATGATTTTGACAGTTTATAGCAATAGTTGTGACGTTGTTTCTAACAACAGTCTTTTTCTGTACATGGCAACGTGTATGTAAAATTTCATGATGATTGGCTAAGTAGTTAAGGGAACATACCCATACTACGTGACCCATTTTTTACAATTTTTTATACCCCTCGGTGACCACCCGTAGTATATGCCAAGAACCCCCCCCCCCCCCCCTCTCCCTTTTAATTTTCACGTAGTCATTTATAGATAATATTCCTTTTTTTTATGCTATAGGGGGCAAACGAGCAGACGGGTCACCTGATGGTAAATGACCACCGCCGCCCATGGGCACCTGTAACTCAAGAGTCACAAGTGCGTTGCCGCCCTTAAGGTGGGAGTAGGAGAAGAGGGGGACGGGGGAAAGAGTGGGAAGAGGGGAGAGGGGGAGAGGGAAAGGACGGGAATAGGGTAGGGGGAAGGGTTGGGGCCTCCGGTAACCTCACTCACGCGGCGAAATGCAATGATTAGTATTGCTTCACTACCGGTTTTCTGTGAGGCCGTGGTATCGAGCGGAGTAAAAAGCTTGTTGTGATAAGGCCCATTGTACATTTTATGTTTAAAGTTTTTTTTTATGTGTATATATATATTATGTGTTTGGTATACAATAAAGAGTACTATCTATCTATCTATAAATATGGTTTTAAATAATTTTTTACTGACAGAAAGTTAAAAAGCCCTAAAAGCTTGCTTGTTGCTACCTGTGAGTTTAAAAAGCGCTAAACGCTGCGGGCCATATTTGTATATAGCTTGAAATAGTACGATAGTAGTAGTCACGTAGTATGAGTACGTTCCCTAAGACGTAAAAGCGTAACAAACAAACTCGCTTTTGCATCATAATTTCATAGAAGTTCTTATAGAACTTACCTATCTATAGCATCAGCTATTTTAATTTAATTATACATGAGGGGTTCCACCGCATCTGAAATTCAAAATAAAAGAAAAACAAGTGACATAATAAATTGATGCTCCCTTCCAATCCGAGTTTTAATTTTTCGTCCCACATAGAAGCTGCGTCACGTTACACTGTACCTGACGTTGAGTCGCGTCTCTCGAACTCGTTCACGACATCTGTGATGTTGACAGTAGAACATCCGACTGCCAGTCGGGGGTTACAAATCAAATTATCGCTCAATGCAAGTATTGTTTGCATCTATAACAACAATAATAACAACTTGAGACACCTTACACACATGGTCTTCTGATCCCAAACTAGACAGAGCCTGTACTATGGTAACCAGACTGTTGATAAAGATAGTTATATATTACTAAATACATACATATAGATAAATTACACACAGTCACAGAACAAATGATCGCGCTCATCCCACAATCATCCTGGGTTGGAATAGAATACGAACGACCTCTGCCTCAGCACTCATGATCACCGTCCCCTATGGGGTGCTAGAGGTTTTCGTGGGGGCGGTAGCGGATCCGAAGACAGAGGAAGGGCGGGGAGGGGGGGGTTATGACAGTCAAGGGGCGGTCGCGGCGTACCTACCTAATAGAAATTTAATATAATAATTTTTTTTTCGGTATAGGGGGCAAACGAGCAGACGTGTCATCTGATGGTAAGTGACTACCGCCGCCCATGGGCACCTGCAACTCAAGAGTCAAAAGTGCATTGCCGGCCTTTAAGGTGGGAGTAGGAGAAGGGGGAAGAGGGGAAGAGGGAGGGAATTGGAAGGGGAGGAGAGGGAAGGGTTAGGGCTTCAGGTAACCTCACTCACTCGGCGAAAAACATGCGTGCTGAATGCATGGCATGGCATGGCTCTCCAACGAAGTATAACACTAGGAAAAGCATTTTTTCATGCTCCTCTTTTTTTAAGCTAAATCAATTTTTGTCACCTTTCTCCATTTATGACTATTTTAAAACAAAGAATCTTGTCAGTCATTATCTGCAAAGTTTAGACTACAACCAGACTGAAGATTTAATTACTATTGTTAAGTAAGTAATAGTATCATAATGTTAATATTCCTATATTGTTAGATATCGCATAGATAAGTCTATTTGTAGACAGTATGTTTCATAATTATTGTTAAGATGAAATAATTACATAATGTAGTAAAAGTCTGTAAGTGCACTTAGCGCCTGTAGCACAGGTTTACCCTAGTACAGGCACCCATATATTTTAAGCTAATTAATGTTATATAAGATCTGTAATAATGTGTACCAATTATAAATGAATTATTATTATATTTTAATTTCTGTAACACCCTGTATAAGTATGTCACAAACCTGGTTACCATAGTACAGGGTCTGCCTAGTTTGGGATTTGGGATAGAGTGTGAAGTGTCTCATGGTACTTATTAAAAACTACAGATACATTAAACATCATCATATGAACATACTGAAAAAAAGGTAGGAATATTAAATTAAAACAACTAAATACGTATTTACAATTGTTTAATATATTTAAAAATAAAATAATTTGCCTAATATAATGTGTTTCAATGAGATTATAAGTGCCCTGTATACAATATTTAAACTAAGATTGTAAATCGACTAATATGATACTAAAAACTTGTCGATTATCTGACTATTTCTATACATGCAAATGTTACAAGGTATTATTAAAATTATTTATTATCTGTCTTAGAATTCGGGTATCTTTAGCCATTTTTTACAGATTTTAGATTTGTCAAATATTTTATAATAATAGCCAACATGGTAATTGTATTGAAGACTCTTAAAAATAAGGGAAAATGTGTCTTAAAGATAAAGTGAATCAGATGTATTTATTTATGTCTTTCTGTCGAATTAAAACTATGATTAAAAATTAAAACATACTTAGTCAATAATTAAAATACGTTATAAAAATAAATAGTTATTGAATAGTCACATAATCGACTATTTAATGCTTGAAATGAATAATCTAAATATAATTTTGTTTCAAAAATGCTACTAATTATGCGTGGTTTCACGGCGTCTAATCTCAACTTATAAATAGACTAATGACATGCGACATTCAGTATATATATATATTTATATGTCTATACATTTGATTTTTTTTTTGAGTTGGCATTACACATAATAAAATAATTTTGAGCCAATGCAGCTAAAACAACGACATATACACAAAAATAATCTATAGGTACATTGTCATGACATCTAGCGTTAATAGTTGTCTATGGGGTATTTAGTTACTGGATGTTATGGACAATATTCGAAACGTTCCTCAAAAAAGTAAACCATTTGAGCGGAATATTTCAACCAATAATTTGTACGACACCTTTGCCTATATAGACGCATCTTTCGCTTCAATAATGGCGGCCAACGCTTGCCTGTCCTTCTTGTTTTCACACGCGCAAGTCACCAAAGCCATTAAATGTTTATTGGAATACTCAGTCCTTTCTTGAAGGAATTCCTCAAGCCCTTTTCTAGGTAAATAATAAGCTTTCACATATCTATCGACATATTCTTGGAATGGTACCGGCTTGAGACCGGATATCTTTTCCAATTTTAAAAATAACTGCCTGTAATCCAATTGCATTAATCCCCTTCCCCCATTAGAGCATTTCGTCGCATTTGAGAACCCTTCAACTAATAAATGTACTATAAATTTTGAAACCATACCCCATATGGCGTTTAATACTTCCGAATTGAGAGTGATCTTGCTGGATACGTTTTCCAAACGCAATGCAAACACTTGAATTTTCCGGATAATCATATCTACGTAGGCACTATGCTCAACCGCTACGTTCTTTACATCCCATTTGACATGAGACATAGCTATTAACGCTGTTCGAGCGTCAACAGCCTTGGACGCTGAACACATATACACAGGAACTCTCAAATCTTGAATTACCGCCAGAGTATTATCTTTGAAATGCTCTAATATCATCTTCTGATGAGAAGCTACTATAGACTCTAAATATGGTTGCAACAACTCGTATTGTTTAGCTAAAAAAATTACACTCTCGACAGCCACAATTCTTTCTGATAGCCCATGTAATGTTTCTTCTGAAGATAAATTTAAATGTTGAGGAGATTCAGGACATGATACTTTGCCGTCCGCTTCTCCTGAATTTGACGTATCAATATAATTTTTGATTCGTTTAAGTACTGAATTCAATTTTGAGCTATACAACGTAGTCGAAGCAACGTCCAAATCGGACGTAAAAAATAAATGTACGCTGAAAAAGTAATAGTCGAACAATTGATTCATTAACATGACAACTTCTAAGGATATTTGAGGAAGATATCGACATATCTGTAAGTACTGTCCGCAATGTCTTAAGACCGATAGTGTTGTATTTGTTACTATAACACTATCTTTAACCTTACTAGGACTCCCATTAGTCGATTCCGGTCGATCATTTTCATCAACGAAATCTCTTTTTAACTCTTCAGGTTCGTCATCCGAATCATCGCTAACTGCTTCCGGTTCTAGGCCAAAAATATCATCATTGGTAATGTTTTCGTTGCGGAAAATTTCAAAGGGAGTATGATTAGTATTCTGTTTAAAATATTTAGAAATATACACGCTATCGTCTTGTGAATGCACTGAGGACGCGGTGTCGGATTGTGCTTTCACAATAGACGTATCAGATCTAAAATTCAGGTATTTTTTAAACTGTTTAAATTCTTGTAGATTAAGTAAATTAAATGTGGATTTTACCGGACACTGTTCCCAACCTTCATTCTCTAAAAACAATTTCAATTCCTCCATCCTACCCCTATGATAATTCTTTATATATAAAACGCTTTGAGTCCTAATAAAGTCTTGCAACAGATCTGATTTATCACCGCAGAAAACTTCAGCCACCTGCGTCAGCTTTCTTAATATACCTAGCATTTGTATAAATTTCTCGAAGGGGTATTCCTCTAAACCGGAACTTTTAAGAAAAGTAGACACTTTCGCTTGCACATCATGCCAGATCCTAACCAAACCTGCTTTCAGCTTTTGCCTAATATATTCTCGACTGACATTCTTTTCGATTTCAAAAACGTTATTACATATGGGCACTGTTTCCTCGTCATCGTATTTCGAATGCCAATCGACCAATAAGAAGTAACTCTTCATGATCAAAAACAGATTTTCACATAAGTTTAAAAGGCATATAGGAGCCTTATTTGGTTGCACTGACTGGCACATGTCTTGGAATTTCATATCTGCAGAATCTCCTACATAGTTTTTAACGGCTTCGATTGAGGATTCGTTGACGGCTGAAGAGTAGTGCATATGTAGCTGTTCCATTGCTGCTTGTGTTTTGCCTAACAGTGCGTACGCCTTTCTCAACTTTCTGAAGATATTCTCATCAAATTTGTAACATATATTTGAAAGTACTGAATCCAATTTCTCCTCTGTCATGTCTAAAGTATCTTGGAGTCTGGTGGCTAGATCTGCTATGCATGTGTACTCCTTATGGCTACTAGCAGCTTTTTTACTCTTCAATATAAGTTGGATCGCTTCGTAGTATTCCTTCTTGATTAGCAATTCGGCGACATCCTTCTCAACGCTTCTTAAGCTTCGGAGTAGCTCAAGAGATTTAAGAACTGATCTAATGATTTGCCGTTTCCTGAAGTTGGCCAGGATAACGAATGTAGATATTGTTAAGTGATTGGACGCAGCTCTGAGCTGTTCCCTAGCCTTCTGGCAGGTTTCAACAGTGGTGGACAGTTGAGATCGGATGGTCTGGATCTCTTTAAATTCGCGATCACAGTTGTCGCGTTGCTGCGATATTAGGTGTAGAGCTTTGCCTGATACTACCTGTGTACAAAACACCATCTATTAAGATGGAACTTTCATGGAACGATTAATTTATTACCTAATCAGAAATCGTAACATCAGAGACAAGAGTTATCAACAGAAAATCGCAGTTAAATAATACATTCAGCACAGTCTTGCATTCTTATTGAAGAATCTGTAAGTAGGGCAAGCAGAGCTTTCAAAATTACAATATAACTCTATACTTTTAAGCACAATACAATACTTAAAAGCAAATAATTTAATAAAATTCACGTGCAATCTTCGGAAAAGCCTTTTTAATTAATGTTAACTGCAAAAATGCTGTTAAGTGGATTTTTGACAGAAGACCGTCTTTTTTCGATTCTACTCGCGTAGTACCTTTCAAGTCCTATTTGGGTTCGGTGGACAACCCAATTAGTAACACCATTAATACCTGCCTACTTTCCAGTTTTAAAATGCTTTTGTTTACGTGTAATAAATTTTCTTAAGTCGTCTTAAGAAGAAGGTATTAGACTCCATCGAACCTATTGGACCAGATACTTGCCTGCTGTTGTCTTTTCAGCTTAGTGAACATCCGTTCTATGTCATCGCAGGAGGTCGCTGGAGCGTGTTCCAGCACAAAGCGGCCCGCATCAAATTCTGATGGTGGCATGAAGTATACATTTTCTATTTCACGGAGTACCTGGTTGGAGAAAGGTTTTGTTAAGGACAGAATACCCTTATTATCAATATATATCTGTTTTATTCGGGATGTTTTTGTTATTGTTTGAAAGTCTTCGGGTACTGTATCGATCGAGATGAATAGACTAAAACTATCCGGTGACTTCAACATCAAGCCGTTTTTAGGGGGTTCGGTTTTTCATAAGTTCAAAGGTACCAGAAAAATAGATCCTTATTACCATATCTGGCAAACCTGTTTAGTCAGTGAAGAACTACGTCCTACTCTCAGAAAACCTCAAAGAAGACATAAGCGTTCTGCCTGATCCGTCGGTCGGGTGGCAATTGTAACTTCCACCTACGACTAGGCTATCTAAAGAGCATTTTTTTTGTAACAGAAACGAGTCTTTAAGAAGAGAATATTCATAACGCACTAATGGACTAAATTATAGTTGAGAATTGTAATTATTTCTTTGCAAAAGTAGATGTCGATTTGGAAAAACAAATCGAGAAATCCCATCCCGCTTATAAATATATTATTTGTAAGCTATTCTATTTTTAAATTGTATTGTTTAAACTTAGAACACTCTTGACTATAGCTAAACATTCTTTTTATCTATAATATGTATGTATTTAGTAATATTATATTATCAATAAGTATGTTTAACAGCAGTCTAGTTACCATAGATAGGTTACAGGCTCTGCCTATTTTCGAATCAGACGGCCATGTGTAAGATGTGTCAAGTAATAAACTTACTTCTAAATCTGCAGCGGAATGTGCAACACTGAGTGACCGCGAGTTGACTCCTGGAGGAGCATTCCTCTTCTCTACAGTTTCTTCGGCAAGCATCCTTCACGCCTGTAGACATAATAAAACATTAATATAGGTACTTTATAGTATGAGATTAACAGAGAATGTGTAATGGAAGGGCACTGATAAAAGTTGTCAAATCTATAAATGTGATCGTGCATGAACGTTTATTATTATTACCTCACAGTTGGACATGTTTTTTGGGATAATTTATTTTTTTGGAAATTTGAATTTGTATTTTTACGTTAAACTGAGTCACTACGCAGCTGGAAATTTTTTCTAGAAAATTTCTTTTTTGGGAACTCTTTATCTATTCTCTTTATCTCTCTTTCCTCTCCCCTATTCCCTTCCTTCCTCTCTCCTCTTTCCACTCTTTCCTCCTCCCCCTCTTCTCCTACTACCATTTTAAAGGGCGGCAACGCACTTGTGACTCTTGAGTTACAGCACAGATAAGATAATAGTTACTTCGTAACAGATACATCACTCCCATACAAAACTCAAAATACCTACGTTATAATAGCCTAGAAAAATATATATATAGAAATATATCTTATTTACGCTTTTCGAAAGTTGAGAACGCCTTGCCCACCGCGCGACTTTCGTCTGTGCATGTAGCCGAACTGCCGGACACTCTAGGGTTGTACAAAGTACAAAAATAATGAAATAAATTATTTATTTGGGGTATGTCCCGATATACACTGCGAGCACTGTTCAGTGCTCTTACTGGAGATAACTTCGTTCCGTTATGGACTGACAGAATACTGCCGCAGTATCCTAGGGAAGTATATGACGTCATAAATCGTCGCCATTTTTGTACTGTGAGCACTATCGTTTTCGAGGAAAGGTGCTCTCGGTGCTTTGATCATGTGATCAACTACAATTTTTTTTCCAGTTAGATTATAAACAATTATTTGTAGAAATATGTTTATCACTTTTACCGTACATAGCCCCATTTAAATAATTCGGTTATAAAGTTATTATGCATTCGGTTACTTAAAAAACAATATTTTCTTTTATTAAAAAGTAAACTTACTTTTATTATGCGAGTTATTGTCAATTGACAATTGACTTGAATATTAAATTTTTAAATATAACTACATTCAAACAATTTTTTTTCTTGTTGAACAGATAACTTGTACCTATAATTATATGATAATTATTTTCACGTCAAAAAAGCGCCAAAAAAAATAGATGCCAGTATACTGGACTGTGTTCCGTATTAAACAGTAACCAGTAAAGCTAATTAAATAAACCAGTAAATAAAGGAACGGCTTCGTAGTATACTAAATTGACGTCAGTTCTTATAGTGCTCGCAGTGCATATCGGAACACACACTTGATTATAAAATTTATGGGTGTTAAGTTTTATATAATGATTAATAAAATTATTTCCCCTATGAAATTTATATCTTTAATTTTTATAGGAAATTAAAATATCCTTAAACCTACAATGGTAACATAAAATGTTGATGCTGTAGACATATACATCACTATTACTACATCACTACATTTTATACCGCCGCGTTTGTCTATCTGTTCACGATAAACTCTACGGATTTTCATGCGGTTTTCATCAATAGATACAGCTATTTATGAGGAAGGTTTAGGTATGTAATTTGTTAAGGTTTTGTGTAAATTGGTTGAAATATGATTATGATTGTTGAAGATGTCTCTGCTACCCGTGCGAACCTAGGGCGGGTTGCTAGTAATAGCTGTTGCGTAGACTAGAGAAAGATACTCTTATAATTTAATACTTTTGTATTACATATTATATCACACAAAAGTATTAAATAACAAATAACTACTTACTCAAATAAAAACCTCAATCCGTGGCGCTCTCAATATGTTTTACATTTCAGTAGCTCTTATTATTATTTTCACTATATTTCTAACTATATTACATATTGTGTGAGAGAAGCAGCCGTCAGTTGGCCTTGCCTACAAGTTACAACAAATGAATACGCTGGCAGTCCACACCTTCTAAGTTCGTCACCTTTCGTAGAAATTATGGGTTTATTATTGACGGTTTAATAGACTACATTTATTACAACTTCACTCTGGCTAATCACTCAAAACCTGATTTAGTGCAACATTGTATAGAATATATATATAAGTAACATTTATTTTTTGTTGAGAAGATAACTATTATTTATTATTAGTACAGCCACGCTGCAATGGCGAGTAAAGAATAAACACCTAAAGTATTTTTATATTATATTGACAAAAAAGTAATAGCTAAAATCATTTTTGCAACTTATTTTTTAAGGGTTTTACAGATCACTAACATCTAGCAATAACGCAATTTAACATAATAAATACATTTAACAATAACTAAACATCTCCACTTCATAATAAGTTCGATTTGACATTTTGTTTTTATTACGGAGAATGCCGTTCTGCCGTGCGTGCGTGCTCTCAGCTACGCGTTGTTGCCCCTACTGACACTTTTACCGTGGACGGATAGCTAAATTGGTAGGTATATAAAACGCGACCTCGAGTGAGTGATGTAGCCCTGGTTACAGGTGAACATGGGCGGCGGTAGTCATTTACCATCAGGTGACCCGTCTGCTCGTTTGCCCCCTATACCATAAAAAAAAAGAAAAACCTAGTGCCTTGAAAAAATTACGTCGGTGATGACAAAATCACCCTGTTTACATTTACTATTATGATTCATATATATACATACATATCAACACTATACTTGTCTTGACGTGTACTTGTTTAGTAATTCGTAAGGAACGTAACAAATTATTTGATCAGGATTACATATTATGCATTCTAATCATATCAAGCTGATAAATAAATTCTTAATTGATATCGCAAACAGTGATAGATTATCACTGAAATTGACATATTGGTGAGTTGTTGGTGTTGGATTTATTCACTATATAGTACATAGCCTGCGTTTTGTATACAAGTTGTTCCTGGACATAGGGGCATCCGTTAATTACGGAAGTTCAAAATGGGGGGAGGGTTCAATCGATGTCCGATTGCACCATGGCTCACCAAGGAGGGGTCCAAATTTTTAAGTGCACCTTCTACTTCTTCTTTTCTCTGCATGACCTAAAGGTCGACTGGTAGAGAATGCCTTAGGCTAATGCCTAAGGCATTCTCTCCGCCTATGTATTAAATGTCCAAAAAATTGGAAAAAAATACTTAAAATTTAAAAGGAAAACAGCATCTCATAATTTATGCGTGGTCCTTTATTACACAGAACTATCTACTTAAATTGAGTATAGCTTATACTTAGATGGTTTATTTTTGTAAATCTATATCATTATATTGATATATGAAGAGAATTCTTTGTACCCCTTTTTAAGAAAATTGCGCTAACGTAGTAACGTGAATTTTGGAATATTTACAGATTATATATAGAAGAAGTGCAGAAAGTTAAATTTTTAAACAATATTTGCTATTAAGTTAAAATAATTGCAAAAACAGGCACATAAATCCATGTGTCTAGTATATATTTTGGCCTGTCATGGTACAAAAGTCATTACAATGACAGGTCAAGTAATATTGGCCAATGAAATAAACCATGGTCGAAATTTGACCACCACGCGATGTCTAGTACATATATTATAAATAGGCATCACAAAACAGTTAAGAACTATTACCTCCAATGTTTGTCATGCGATTTCTTTTTTTTTTTTTGGATCAGATAGTTTTTTTTTTTGGATCAGATAGATTTTTTTCTTGGGATCAGATTTATTATATTATTTTTAATTATGTGAAAACGTGAACAAAAAGCTACAGCTAATGTTATAAATGCATCCCGAAGCCGTGAGCCGTGAAGCTGTTTGTTTGAACGGCAACAGACAGACAAAAATTTAAAAACTGATCTTTAGGCATAGGTATTATGCAAATAACTGTACGACCTTAAAAAAACTATTATTTTGACATCACAAACAAACACTTCAATTTTATTTATTTGTATTGATGATGATGTATTGATAGTGCCGGAACAATAATGTGTCAAAAATTATCATAAAATCGAATGTTTTACTGTCAGATACAAAATTTTCTAAAGCAGCTGAACAATATTTTATCATAAAATTTGCAACTATCAGATGATGGAAATATAATATTACCATACTGTAGTACAATAGTAACATTTGATGGACTGTCGGTCTCCGAGATGGTCGGTAACTTTAAAGGAATTTTTTTTTGTTATGGAATAGGTGGCAAACGAGCACGCGTGTCAACTGATCGTAAATGACTACCGCAGCTCATGGACACCTGCAACTCAAGAGTCACATGAGCGTTGCCAGGCTTTAAGGGGAAAGGGGGGCAGAGAAGTAGAGGAGAGGAAGAGGGAAGGTTTAGGGCCTTCGGTAGCCTCCCTCGTTCGGCGAAAAGCAATACAGCATTGCTTCACTGTGGGTTTTCTGTTAGGCCGTGGTATCACTCCGGTCGAGCCGGCCCATATGTACCGAAGCATGGCTCTCCCACGAACAACATTGTGACTGGGATTCTTTGGGGCGTAGCTCGAATAGTTTTTACTCCCACCAACGCAAAATATGTGCTGTGATGTGGAGTTGCAGAATACAAATGGTGCGGTAAACCTAACCTAATACTAAACTGTATGTTTAAACCTATGTGCCATAGCAATAACATTATTTGCCACATAGTTTCACCTTCAGTAGTAAAAACTGCTATTTGTCAGGGTGGCCATTTTTAAGCTTTGACTTTTATATTATATATATGTTGAGATTTCAAATTACGAATATTATTTCGGTGACTGAGTATAAGTTGATATAAGAAAATATCAATGTTCATTCACCGAATCATGTGAATCGTTACTTTGACATGAGGTTTTCTCAAGTCAGACATGTTAAAATGCGAGATGTCAACTCAAAAATGTATATTTGAAACTGTAATTTTTGTCATATAAATTCCTAATGTGTTAATGTTCACCCCAGGCACGGATATTTGCATGTAGTGATCATCATCATTTCAGTCATAGGATTATACATAGGCCTCCCTGAATGACTTCCAAGAAGACCGATGGAAGCAGCCTGCAATCATGGATGACCTGCGATCTTTACAAGGTTATTTGCCTATCTCATTATTGGACATACTTCACTACAATGTATGTCCATAATTATATGTATGAATATGTATATTGGCATTGGAAAGAAACTCAGTCGCAATGCATAATAATATGTACATCTAAACTAACATTATAAAGAGGAAACATTTGTGTGTATGATTGTAATGGTTTTCACACAAAAACAAAACAAACAATAAAACTTGGTATGTAGATAGCTGGAGACCTGGATTAACGCATAGGCTACTTTTTATCACGACATTCCCACGGGATCGGGACTTACGCGGGTGAAACCGCGAGGCGCTGCTAGTGTGTTATATGTGTAGTTTCTCTATACATAATAAGTATGTGTACATACTTATTATGTATAGAGAAACTCTCAGCACAAACCTACAGTACACACAAGCTACACTTATTTTGGATCTAAATAGAGCAGTGTAATAATGTTCCAGAATATGTGAATAAAAGTTTAGGCATTATGAGTATGTTTTGATGTAAGAATATCAATCTATGTTTCTCATAAGAAATAGACGATTTTATATTTTAATTTAAGTGCCTAGTAGTACTTACCTTTAGAGCTGTGTTTTGAACTGAGTTTAGTAATCTATATTTATCACACCAATCATCATATAGCAATGCAGCCATCACCCAAATTTAAATGGCTACTGATTATTTTTTTTAATTTTCTGTGTTTGCTGAAGGTAAACTCTTGTCAGTCTGTTTGATATACAAACAGACTTTTATTTCCATAGAGTTGTATACTCTCATAGCAACCAACGCATTAACATAATGTTAATAGTTGATTGTAATAAGTATTTCAGAACTTTCAAAAACAATACAAAAAAGTATTTTAATAATTAAATTGTTAAAACAGTTTATTAATTTGCTTGTTTTTTATTATTTTTTTTGATACCAAGAAACACATTTAAGTGCATAGACATAATTACTATTTAATTAACTATGAGATTAGATACTTAGATAATATTGATGTCAAATGATTCCACAGTCACATTTTATCTAACAGAATAAATCCGTATTAAAGATAAACAATAAGCAAATACTGACCTGCGTTGTAATAAATAATGAATTATTTATCAAAACACTTTAAATTCAAATTGATTATTGAAAAATGTAAATATACAATGTTTTTCATGTTTAACGTTATTCAAACTGGCACGAACGTTGTTGCTCTTATAAATAATGTACGAATTGTTATTTTATTACGCTTCCATCATAAAATTATATGTAGTTTTACGGATTAAATGAACACAGGCCTTTAGCTTGCGAAGTGACTTTGGCCATTGAAGGAACTGTCATTAACGTCAGAAGTTTTGACTCAGAACAAGTGTTGCTACTCGAAACGACCATAGACTAATTTAAATGAATTATTTTAACTTTGGCTTTAAGCTATCGGGTATGTATAAGGATTTTCCTTTGCTGTTGGTCAGCAGAACATCTACTGTAGTAGTAGTATTGACGTTGCAGCCAACATTATTGCAGTGCTCTTACTCTGGTAGTGAGTAGAGAAACCAGACGCCCAGGTTTGGGTTATATATACGGTTGGCAATGTATTGGCGACGATACTGATATGGCGATGTTTTAACGCTATCAATGAAAGTAACTAATCCTTCAAATCGTTTTCGTCACCTGTTTCAAGTTTGGGGAATATTGACAGGACGCATCAGGTTATTCTTAATAGACCAAGTGATTCATTAATAATAATAATTTTTATTTCAATCCCACACAAAAAATTACAAAAACATTTTACAAAAGTTTTACAAGGTTCAAAAATGTTTACATGCTGTTGTTTGAAGGTCCAAAAAATTTGTAGGAGTCAGAAGTCCAAACTAGAATACCCTGTGCTATGGACTCCTGGCCCACCCCTCTCAGATTTTGAAATTAGTTTTACCAGTGGGTGAATAAAATAATTATATAGAAAATGCAAACTTAAAAATACCAATATATCAAAAAAACAAGTTCTAAAATTAAAAACTCAAAAATTGTGTGCGTGTGTCTCTGTGTGTTTGTGTAGTGTGTATATTGTGTAAGTGTGTGTGTGTGTATGCGTGTCGTGTGAGTGTGTGTGTGTGTGTGTGTGGTGTGAGTTTATATGTGTGTGTGTTTATGTCTAACTTAATATAGTGAGAAGTTGTTCCGTTTGTTCATAGTCGTGTTTCAGGAGCCATTGGTGCCGATTCTATTGTACACTCGACTAAACTAAAACCTGACTTAATTTCTTCATATGAAATCAACCTAGTGTTCTTCATAATAAGGTCTACCTGTTACTAGCATCTATTTCTCAGCGCCGCTAAATTTCAATAAAACCTGTCAACGTATACTCAACTTTATTTCCACGCAGCGAGAGTCTTCGTTTATTCAAACGCTGTATAATTGCCGTATAAAAACTTGTTCAAAACAAACAATGATGACGTGTTTTTAATCTACACCTACGAAGACGCTTACTAAAAACACAGAGCAAAAGAGATGGCATTCAACGGATAGCGGCTCTCGCTACGTGGTATTAAAGTTTATTTAAGCGTATCAGACTTTAGTCGACAAATAAATTGCTTATTTCGATACCGACATATGTTACCTACTTGTTTCAATTTGAAATAAGACCTTGTTTCTAAGTGTGCAAGGTTTACTTCTTATATGAAGAAAATTTAGTGGATTTTAATTTAGCGAGTGAAGTAACAGAATTGGGGCCATTGTGTGACTTTTGTTTTACATTCCACTTTGGCCATATTCGTGATGGCTAGTTGCCTATTAACTTTATTACATAGAAAGTTACCCCTAAAATTATAAAATTTGTAAGCAAACGAAGTTTTACATAAAATGGGTTCACAGACTTCTAAATGTCTTCTAGTATTTAATTTATTTTTCGAAGACGTTATATCAATGGACGAGTGTTTTTTAAGTATTATTGCCAGTATGTAAAGTTGTCTAATTGTGAGTAATTTAGTGTCGATATATAAAGATTTCGTTGAGTATAACCTTTGGTTTAAAAAGGGCATCTTTAAGCTCCTTCGACGTTTAAGATGTGATCTTTACACGAGCCTCCCCATAAAGATATACCGTACGAAAGAATTGATTGGCAAAGAGATTCGTTCACTGTTTTAATAATTTTTCCAATTTGCACCATGTCTTAAATCTTTAAAAATGTAAACTAGTTTTCTTGTTCTTTGCATTAAATTTAAAATGTGATCTTTGAAGGATACACTTTGGAAATAATGGGACAAGTAGTACAGTTTGTTGTTATAGGATAACATGTGTGAGCGCGTATAATATAGTTATTTTGATTTGATGTTAAGTTCTATATTGAAAAGGTTATACACTTGGTTTTGGAGGCATTCAGCGTTAATTTATTCAGAGCAAGCCAGTGAGTTACTATATTGAAGCCTTCTTGGGCTGCACTAAAAGTTTCTTCCCAAGAGTTTCCATAAAAAGTTGGTGTGGTATCGTCTGCATAAGAGATTATTTGACAGCTTCGAATATTTAATTTACAAAGGTCATTAATGTAACATAGGAACAAAGTAGGGCCGAAAATACTGCCCTGGGGGACTCCAATATTTACAGGATTTTCCACTCTTTGCGTATCACCTATGCGAACCAATTGAGATGGGTCTTGCAAATAATTTTGGAGAAGTTTTAGCTGAATATTTTTTAAACCCATCTTTTCGAGCTTAGATATTAGTTGTTCCGGGCAGACGGTGTCGAAAGCCTTTTGCAGATCAATAAAGATACTTAAACATTTTTGCCTTTTGTCCAGTTTATCAACAATGAGCTCTGTAAAATTATGCAAACAATCAGTAGTAGATAATATTAGGTTGTTTCCATTTTATGAGATGACATGTGATTTAATTTTTTTTAGTAACAAGTGGTCATAGGCTTCGATAATCGCTGACCACACGTGGAACATTTAAGAGCATTGACTGAAGATTCTAAAGACACTTGGCCAATAGTGGTGAAAGACAGAAACTTGGCTCCGAAAGAATGTTGAAAAAAATAGGATTATAGATGATGGGTATTCAAATTTTCGAGTAGAAAATAACAGTCAGTATTAAACGTTATCAAAAATTAAAATATATTACTATTTGTGTATAAAACAATTTTCTACGACAGTAAAATCGTTTAAAAAAATAATCCTGTGACATCGAGGTTTGGTAAAAAGTCGATTTCCTTTACGAAATCATCATATTCGCAGCAAAAGCTATGTGTCCCATCATTAGACCGCCATCTTAGCCACGAGTACTCCTTGTTTCCCTCGCAAATATCTTCGCAAAATTGCAACTCTTCTGTCATCGTGTTGTTATAGAATGAAGAATTTATGGAGATGAAAGCAGCAGCAGTTTTCTTCTTGGGATCGTAGACAACCTGAAATAATAATAAATTGAATATCACCATTTTAATAACCATTTTTACGGAGGAGGGTTTCAAGTCGACTTGTATAAATTTTTGAAGTGAAAACTTCTTTAGGCACGTTTGTGCACTTTTGCTATGGGGAAAAAGCACTGAACTCGTTACCGTCACGCTAATAATACCACAGATAAGTGATAATACATATATAGATCCACTAGAGGGCGCTAATCAAAACATTGAGTTTTGTCAGCTCCATATTAATAATTAATCTTTAAAAATGTGTTTTCACTTCGGGCGTGCAGTCCTACGACTGACAGTATTTTTATTTATATAGATATTAAAATCATGTATTGTTACCTTGAAATAATACATTGGAACAGGCAGTTGCTCATTGTTGTTTTCGTCAACATGGAGGTAGATTTCTTTGAACCGACCCTGATCGTCAGGAAGGGTCAACACTCCGTGGGTGCCGGTGTACACGAGGACATCAGAACCATAGGCTTGAACGCGACGTCTCAGGCCCTAAATACAAAAATATTAAGTTTGTCCTTTAACATAGGATAAGTGACTTGTTGAAAAAAAGAATGATTAGCACTATGGGAGGTCCCTCTTAGCGAGGATTGGCTCTGCAAATAAACACAAAGTTAAGTACATATAACAAACACATTATAGGCCTTGCAAGAAAACCTACAAGTCGTTACCACGTAGGTTGGTTTGTTTTTGCTAGATGGCGCTGTGGCATGTTTTCACGTGCAGTCTAAAAACCTTACGTTGTAGTCATACGTACATCTTCCAGGGCAGCCCAGTCACCAGCGTTGCCTTTCAACCATTGTGGCGCGGTGTTCACGTAGTGGAAAGTAGCTCTCATTTTTGTGCTAGTAGTAAAATCTGCACGAGCCGCGTAGTGACCGCGAGTTAATGCCTAGAAAGTAGATGTTAAGCTTTATAACAGTTTTGCATGGACGTAATACTATGATCTAATGGGATCATAGTATTACGTCCATGCAAAACTTACTCGGAGGAGGAGGAGAGTGATGTTCTGAAGGAAGAGCAGGTCAGAAGCTTGTACTAAAGGTTTAATGACAGTAGTGGAAGATCGTGAGGCAGTGGCGTAACAATAGGATAGCAGAGCGGGCAAAATGTCAATGGCCCCCGGTTCGAGGGGCACCCCGGGCACGAAAGGCCATGTAACAGGAGGCACTAATTACAAAATGTATTAAAAAATATCAATTTTGTATTTAATCAATATTAGTTCTCGATAACTAATAAACTTAGTAAATTACACGAGTTAGAAAAATAACGTGCGAGTCAGACTCTGTCAGACTACAATGAGGTGACATACCTCAAATGTAAGGTACATACGTCAGAAGATCAACCGTGGATCGTTTCGGTCTAAAGCCATATTGTCGATCGTTAAGTAAGCAGTGATCCTCTAGCTAGCGCCCAACTTGAATTTCCAAAGTGACCTGTTAGGGTTAATAGGCTTGCCCTATTTCGTGAGTCGGACGAAACCGTCGTCGTCATAGAAAAAAAGACGGATTTGATATTTAGTAACTTTACAGAAGAGCACTTTGAAGTTTTCAAATGATATTTTATGTAATATTTTGGAAACGGCTGTTTCTGTTAATGAAATCTGAATAAATGAATGGTACTGTGTGTATGTGAATGTATGTTTGCATAAAAACATTCTAGATAAGTACCTGATCTTTACTGACATATCTTTCGCCCATATTGTTACCGAGTATGACGTCAAGTCTTGCCTTTTGGTTTTTCAGCTTGTAAATTGTCGAAAGGCGCACTTTGCCGAAAAGACCACCTTCTGCAAAAAAATATAAAAGAAACACTTCACTAAGTTTAATTAATAAAAGTTTCATACTCTTTTTTTCTTTCTTTTTTAAAGGATTACTGGTATGAAGTACACTTATTACTAGTATTCTTGTTAATCCCCCCCCGCTGAGCTAAATGCTTGTGTTAGGAGTGGGTTTATGTCTGCGGCGCGCCTTGCTACCAGGGGAGTTTCTCTGGTGGTCGGGCGCATCGATGCGCTAGGTTTGCGGTTAGCCCTGAATAAGACGGAGGCCCTTTTATTTCAGTGGCCCCGTCGTGGTCCACCCCCTGGCGCCTCTATCGAGGTCAACTCGGTCGTCCTACCGGTTCAGGCCCACATCAAGTATCTGGGCCTGATCCTTGACGCTTCGATTCGACGAAGGTGGCGCTTCGACGAGCACTTTCAGCAGCTTGCTCCAAAGCTGGTCGGCGCTGCGTCCGCCATTGGGCGACTCTTGCCCAATTTGGGCGGACCCAGCGTCGCTACGAGACTGCTGTACACGGGGGTTGTTCGGTCAATGGCACTTTACGGTGCACCGGTGTGGGCGGAGGCTCTGACCGCCCAGAATAGGGCGCGCCTCTGGCACCCTCAGAGGGTTATGGCGGTTAGAGCGGATACCGCACCGTGTCAACGGAGGCGGCGTGCGCGTTGGCCGGGACTCCCCCGTGGGATTAGAGGCGGAAGTGCTCGCCGAACTCAATCGGCGGACGAGTGAGTTTCGCGCGGGAAGCGGCAGTCTTCCCCCGCCCCGAAGAGCCCACGATGGCTCGTTGGTCATCTCGGCTGGAGGCTCCACGTGCTGGCTTTGCGACCGTGGAGGCGCTCCAGCCGGTCATCGTCGAGAGGGAACAGAGTCCCGCCTGTCACCACTGCAACTGCTGTGAGGACTCGGCTCAGCACACGCTGACGGTTTGCCCCAGTTGGGCGACGCAGCGTCGGGTCCTCACTGCAGTAATCGGAGAGGATCTGTCGCTGGCTGTCATACGCTCTATGGCCGGTAGCGACAGGAATTTTACCGCGGTCCCGACCTTCTGTGAGGACGTCATCTCGCAGAAGGAAGCGGCGGAAAGGGTCCGGGAGGATGACCTCCACTCGGACTTAATTCGCCACCGGCAAACCGGGCGGCGGAGGCGCGCTTACGAGCGCCTCATGCCGCCCTGAGTGTGGACGCAAGGCGCAGTACGGCACACCGTGTGGTTTTGGTCGGTTCGATACCGACACGCCGCCCCACCGAAAACCCCGGTGGGGTGACGGCCCGAAGGGGTTTCCGCACGCACAAAAAAAAAAAAAGGAGTGGGTTTATGTCTGCATAGTACCGGGTGGGGTTAAAAATGTTTTCGCATTTGATAGCTCAATTCTTCAGGAAGTAATAGGCTACTTAATATCACGCTACAACAATAAGGAGCGGAGCAGTGATGGCTAGTAAAAATATAGTCTTACCAACAAACAAAGGTCTCTTTAATCCCGTCTGTATGTAAATGCTTGTCGGGGATAGCTGGTGGCTTACATAGCTTGTGTGCAGTAGGTTTTTATCGAAGCACGCTGAGTATAACGGGTAAAATACGTTCTTGATCTTATATCCTACGCTGTAACAATAATGATATTCATAAGTATGTTGCAGGGAAAGATTGTCGGCAGCCATTATCTTCGCCAGGCGACTGCGGCGTTGTGTGCTTAGGTTCTTGAAGTCAAGGCCAGGGGCACCCCTAGGGCCATGGGCCCGTGGCATTTTGCCCGCTCTGCCACCCTATTGTTACGCCACTGGCCAATGGACGACCTTATAAAATTACAAAAACAAAATCCAGGCAACCTGATCGACAGAAATTTCAGGTGTCATAAGAACAACAAAAAATTGAGGGTTTTATGCAATCTGTGGATGCTTTGCTTAAATAATACACTCGAGAGCATTGAAACCGGATCACATAAAAATGCCTAAAAATATTAGCAATTAATAATGCAAGCTTAGTGAAATAAATTGCGTTTAATAGATAATTAAATACTATGCTTATAGAGCATAAATTTTGATTCGTTTGAGAACATAACTCTTGACCAATGTTTAACACTCCAATTAAAGTGGTTCTTATCTTATCTCTATCTCGTTATCTTAGTCTCGAAATACAACGCTGACTCTTCAGTTTAGGGCCGTTTGCATGTCTAAATAGTTTTAAATTAGCTTCATAGACACATACATAAAATTAAATTTGCTAATTAATTTATATTATTATTGTACTTGTAGTAGTATTAATTTTAGCGGAAAAACCGATTGGCGTTAGGTTAAGCCTATAAGATAACTGAAGCACCCTCCGGGTAATTTTTATTGTGAACAACAGTTTGATTCACATTGGCCGCTACTGATCAGACATCAGAATTCTTCTCCTCTTTTTGGGGAAACGCCATACCGTAAACACCTTTAGATACAACACATTCCTGTTAATCAAACGAGAAAATATCACTCACCCATAAAGTTCATTTTCACCTGCACACGTTTCGTCCGCCTTCTCAGTCGTGAAGGACGGCTGTAAGTTACATTGAATATCCTTGAACTGCAAGATCTTTCTGTCTACTCGGAATGTGGAGTTTATGATGCAGTGAGCCTCCTAGAATATGAGAATGAGAACCTCCTATATTTTACTTTTACCTCCTATCACAATATCAAGGTTCAAGTGCTCGGACTTAGCAATATTCCTTTCCTTCTTAGCTACCAACCCTTCGGGGATACAGACGTGCGTGTCTGTATGTATTACATTCAATTACAGGTCTTCTAATCGTACTAAGAACTTTTTCTGGGTTTAAATTGTAGGTCTTAGTGATAGCCAGCTATGATAAAAATTTGGTGATTTTTTTTGCAATTTGCAAAAACAAAATGGCCAAAAATACACCAAAAATTGTCCAAATTAAATTTTTCAAATTGGTTGATTTCTTTATTTTCCTATAAATTAAAGATTTGATCGGAGCTATTACATTTAAGGGAGCGGAAGAGGCCGTGATAGCTTTCAACCAGCACGTGAAAAACACATGTTCTTAGACCAATGGTCCTCATGTTTTCAAAAATGGTTTGACCGAATTAAAAAGTGTTTAAAATGTAATGAAGAATAACTCGAAAAGCAGTAAATATATTACTTTACATGTAAATGTAAGTAACATTAACGAAATTGTTTCAAATCTGCGAACACATGTACATATTTATACACTTGTTTTATACACGCTATAATAATATAATGTAATTATTTATACTAGAGATCGTCTGGGGGTCAGATTTCGACAGTTTTGAATGTCGTTTTATTTCATTGCCCAGTACAACTTGAATTATCATGGTATAGACTTTTGTTCCATGACAGGTCAAAATATATACTGGACCTCTATAGCTTCATGTAGTAATGGTATGTTTTACATAATTATTAGGGTTCCGTATCCAAAGGGTAAAAACGGGACACTGTTACTAAGACTCCACTGACCATCTATCTCTCTGTCACCAGGTTATATCTCATTAACCGTAACAGCTAGACAGTTGAAATTTTCACAGATGATGTATTTCTATTGCCGCTATAACAACAAATACTAAAAACAGAATAAATTTAATATTTAAGTGGGGCTCCGTTATTACAAGTGTGATTTTTTTGCTCGATATTAATAACGGCAACAGGTAGATGCTTGAAATATTCACAGAATATTATAGTGTCTAATGTTGTATAGATAATTATAGTGTAATTATAGTATAATTATAGTGTCTAATGTTGTACGGAACCCTTCGTGCGCGAGTCCGACTCGCACTTGGCCGGTTTTTGACTTTATAGCACATATTGTTGAAATTTTTTAGGTTTTTGCACTTCTTATACATGTACCTAACCTTCAAGTACCTATTCCAAGTTTCACACTCCTGTCTGTGCGCGTTTGCTTAAAAATGCGTACAAAAATTCTCTTCACATATTTAATATAATGTGAGGTTTATTGTTTCCATTTATTTAAAGAAGACTTCAACAAATTTATTTTATATAACTTTAAATGCAAATATACATATTCATGCAATCGTGGGAGAGCGTGTGCACGTATGGTCCCGGCTCGACCGGAATGATAGGCCTTACAGAAAACCGCCATGAAGCAATGCTTGTGTTGTGTTTCACCGAGCGAGTGACGTTACCGGAGAAACTAACCGCCCTTCCCTATTCCCACCTTAAAGGCCGGCAATGCACTTTTGACTCTTAAGTTGCAGGTGTCCATTGGCGGCGGTAGTCACTTACCATCAGGTGACCCATCCGCTCGTTTGCCCTATCCCAAGTATGAATTTTGCACTGACCGGGAATCAAACCCGCAACTTCTGACGTTGCAAATGAATGCCTTTACAACCACGCGACAGAGGTCGTATCATTGATTTGAGATGTTGTGGATGTATTGGTATTGGTATAGGGCTCTGTTTCCGCAATTAGACTCATAAGCGGTCCATTATGCGTTCAATAGGCTGACTAGTTGAGCCAGCCCAGCTCCTTCCAGAAGCGCAGAAGCCTCCTGGGGCGTTCACAGGCTTCTAGGAGCGACCTCGCTCTCGCGAGGATTCTTGCCCGTTGTGTGGCCACTCCCTCGCACTCCAGGACAACGTGGGCGGCCGTTTCGGTGAATTACTTACTAAAACATCATATACGCTCGTCTCCTTGTCTAAAACGACTCTCCGTTTACTGCCTGGGCAGGCCACTAGTACAGTTTCAGACCTCCGAAATGAGAACTCTCCTCCGATATTTGGCTCTAAATAATTGCCATTTCTGATAAACACTGGGCTCATGCGCCCAAAATCGTGCTTCAACGTTAATACGCAATCTGAAAAAAAAAAGGAATACAGTACTGTAGCGACATCGACATACATCAAAAACATACTTTAACGTCATCTAGCGGAGACTATCCGAAATAATTAGTTACTACTGATTATGTAATATTATGAAGCTGAAGAGTTTGTTTGTTTGTTTGGTTGAACGCTCTAAGCCTCTAACCTAAGGAACTACTGGTTCGAATTGAATTTTTTTTTAAAGACAACTCCGGCATTAGGAATTAAACCTGTGTCGCGGGAGGCTTTACAAACATACTAAGAACGGACACAAAGAACACCCTGACTCGGGTGGGAATCGAACCCACGACCTATGGCATAGCAGTCAGGGTCACTAACAACTAGGCCAACAGGCCAGTCAAAATTCTTTTAGTATTAGATAGCCCATTTAGCGAGGAAGGCTATTGGCTATATAACATCACGCTACAACTAACAGGAGCGGAGCATCAATGAAAAATGTTGCAAACAAGGGGAAAATTTACAAACGCGGACGAAGTTGCGCGGGTCAGCTAGTCTATACTAATATTATTAAGCTAAAAAGTTTGTTTGTTTGGTTGAACACGCTAACCTCAGGAACGACTGGTTAAAATTGAAAAATTATCTAAGTGTTGGATAGCCTATTTCTCCAGGAAGGCTATAGGCTGTAAAACATCACGCTACGACCAATAGGAGCGGAGCATCAATGGAAAATGTTGCAAAAACGGGGATAATTTACAAACGCAGACGAAGTTGCGCGGGTCAGCTAGTCGCTGAATAAAAGTACAAACAAGCGCGGAGTAGACCAATACTATGTATGTAAGATACTATCAGCGCCCCGCGGTTTCACCTTCGTAAGTCCCGATCCCGTGGGAATATCGGAATAAAAAATAGCCTATATGTTAATCCAGGTCTCCAGCTATGTACATACCAAGTTTCATCGCAATCGGTTCAGTAGTTTTGGCCTGAAAGAGTAACAAAGATCCATCCATCCATCCACACATCCATACATCCTCACAAACTTTCACGTTTATAATATTAGTAGGATTACAGAAAGGTGTCATCATATTTTAACACTAGCTGTGCCCGCGACTTCGTTCGCGTTTATGTCGGAAAACAGCAGTATGTCGCTTTAAATAGGCGTTGCACATCTTCCTGAAAGGAGGGAAACCTCCACGAGTATTTTTTTATACTGTATTGGCGGTGAAACAACCTGGAGCGTACGCGAAAGTTTAATTATATGTAAGTAATGCTTATCTACAATTAATAAATCATTTCTTTCAATTAAAATGTAAGAAAGAAAGAAAGAAAGAAAAATATTTTATTTGTATCTTCTACATAATAATAAACATACGTCTTAACACCTAGGGTGGTATCGAAGATCAAATAGGGTACCTGCGTCAGCTATTGTTACAGATCGCTCTGCAACGCTAGTATTCTCGCAGGCCCCAATTACAATTCGAACATTTAAATATCTGAATATCTATATTATTATATATATTATAATTATTTTCATATTTTACATACAAATAATATCAATAATGTTAGATAAATAATCATATACTATATACATTTTATAATACACAAATACTTATATGTCACACAATTTAACTTGTGTACTTACCGATGTTCATTTATTTAAAAAAAACTCAATAAATTATATTACTTACTAGCAGTTCCCGAGCGGCTTCGCTCGCGTTTACATATTTATATATTTTGCTCGGAACCATAATTATTTTTCTACAATAAAAGTAGCCTAAGTTATTCCTTAAAACACCAGCTATCTGCCAGTGAAAGTCCCGTCGAAATCGGCCCACCCATTCCGGAGATTAGACGGAACAAACAGACGGACAGACAGAGAGACAGGCCAGACAAGAAATAAAAACTGATTTTAAGGCATATTTAGGTATTGTGTAAATAACGGTATGAACTTTAAAAAAAACTATTATTTTGACATTACAAACAGGCACTTCAATTATATTTATTTGTATGTACCTATTATCAATTTTATTTATTTGTATGTATGTATTGATATATTGATTAACTGTGTGAATTCGATCTAAACGATTAAAAGTCAAAAGACAAAATCAACAAGCAATTATCAAATGAAACTAAAAATTAAAACCGTTTCCGGGATACCTATATATTATACATACATAAATAAATACATATATACATACATACAAGAATTGCTTAGTAATAGTACCTGGGAGACTGAGCTTCGCTCGGTAGCTTTTTGTAAAATCGTAATTTTATTTTATTTTCTGTTTTTTTTTTAAATTGCGTGTTTACTGGAAATACAACTATGCAATTGAATTTAAAATGCAATTGTATCTGTATACAAAATTTCATCGAAATCGTTAGAGCCGTTTCTGAGATACCCAAAATATAAATACATACATAAATAATTACATACAAGAATTGCTCGTTTAAAGTAATAAGATATAATTAATTTATAATCCTACTACTACCGTAGAGAATATAGGTATACCGTATATAAATAAATAAAAAAATCTATAAAAATAATACACATTAGACAAAGCAGTACCTATAACAATCAGTAAACAAATAATAATAATATATATATATACTTTTAGCCAGAAACTAATAAAAAATAATTATATGTATAACCCTAACCTAAAGGCATACAGACAGGACCTTTGATTGAGATAATAATGTAATATAAATCACATTATAATAATATTAATCAATTGTTATGAAATCAAAACTAATATGTATAGAAAATAATTTATTATTGTATTTATAAACAAAATGTCTGATTGAAGGCAGTAATAAAATATGAACCTTACTCTGTCAAAGTTAGTACAAGTAAGCGTAAGTATCAAGTTGGAATGGTCAAATATTTTGTATCCGTACACAACAATGTTTTCGTCACAAGCTGCTGTTTACAGCGACATAGCGTCCGCTCCATGCTATGGCAACTTGGAACATAAAAGAATTGCCCTTTTTTTATTGAGTCCAGTGCCATCCCAAGGATAGATATCGGAACTAAAATTACTGTGTTACAATATTTAAATTTATAATTTGTATGAGGGGAAATTTATTACCCTCAAATGTATTACGATTTAAAATTCGCATTTGTAAATACCAAAATATTGTGTATTAAATATCTAAAACCACTTTAAATTCTTTACAAACAACAATTTGTTTACCAACACACAATAGTATTAATTAAAAATACAATCGAAACAATCAACAATTTTTTTTTAATATTTGGAACTTTATGGTTGGCAACACTTCACTTATATTGCAAATGGCTGCGTATGAGTACCGATTGCCGGTTTCTTGTGCTTTTCTTTTTGCAATAAAAGTTTTGGTTTGAATATAAAAATCGGAGATTAGTCATAAACATACATTAATTAGCTAAAGTATAAAATTCTCATGTTAGAACCAAACCAAAAGTTAAAACAAGAAACAGGTAACAACAAAACACATTCATACACCGTATAAGTAGGTACCTATATATTGTTCAATTGTATATATATATATATACCTATAGATATGTATATTATATTAGTTTTCGGTATCTGACCACTAGGCAGAGTTTTGTGTTGTCAATAAAAAAAAGCAGAGTTGCCTGTCTATATCCTATATACTATTGTAGTCTTTGGCGCAGACTGACCGTTCATGTCAATTACTTGTAGATGAAGCCAGGATACACCACCACTAAAATAACCCTTATTCAGACTGCATAAGACTTACGAATACAAGCAAAAACCGTGCAAAAAGGAGTTACTAGATTTTTTTTTTTTGGAGACAAATAGTAAAATTTCTTTTGGTTTTTTACCCAAATTTTTAGCTAAGGATATCCTCTAAATTAAAGTATTGTTTGTGGGTTGTGGGTTACAAGGATTTCGTCTTCCCGCGTGGTGGCGACGTCAACTGGCCGCCGAGATCGTGTGATTTATAGGGATGAAAACGATACATCGATGTTTCAAAAACATCGGTGTTTTGATAAGAAAATATCGATGTTTACCATCGATGTACACTATTGTAAAACATCGATGTATCGATGTTATTCTATACGATGTTTTACATCGATGTTTCACCCGTCATCTATCAGAAATCTTTGGTATGTTAGAAACAGCCTCAAAACTATATAACTATATATAACTACACTATGAAAATCACTAACTAACAGCAACTGCCAAGTTGTTCGTAGCCAAGTGAACTGTGTTATCATCTATTATAATTTGTCCCTATTTTTAATAAACTAAATAAGAGTTTTCAATGTGGCGACAATAGGTACCTCTGTCCCGTCCGTCCAAAAGTTATTCGAATTAGGAAGCAACAATAAATCAAAAAAAAAACCGTTTGACTGGAAAACGGCTTACAAAACTTTTATTTCTAAATTCATTTTTTAAATTACTTGCTGTAGTTTGGAAAACTGAAGTTGATAACTTTATAGTTTTTTTATTGAAATTAAAGTTAACAGTTAGTGATTTTATTTTATACGACACCTAACTTGTTTGTTTTAGATACCTATTTTCCTATTTATTAGCTCATTATGAGACTTTAAAAAAAATCGATGTTTTCTAGACGATGTTTTTTCTGAAACATCAATGTATCGATACATCGATGTTTTTTTTAGCGATGTTTGCATCCCTAGTGATTTAAACCCGCTCGACTACTTTATGTGGGGCTACGTGAAATCTCTGGTCTTTGCAGACAAAACTAGAGACAATTGCCGCCCTGAAGGCCAACAAAACTCGTGTTCTTATTTATGCGAAGATGTTGTATAAAATTGGTCTACATGGATACACCACCTACAGTCGAGTCGTTACGGCCATGTGGCTGAAATAATACATAATGTCATTGAATGTCCTTTAAAATAAAATAAAAATTATAGTAATAAAGGGTGTCTCAGTAAGAGTGCACTTTTTAAAATTGACGCCATTTTTTTTTCCTTGGAGGTTGCTGCTCTGATATTCGACAGCTGGCATCAACGATTGTTCCGATTATTAAAAAATGAGCGCTACACAACTGATCAATGCGCTATCATTGTCAAAACCCATTACGAAAATGCAGTGACTGTGAATGGCGTTCGTTACAGGAACATGCTGACGGAGTTCTTGTGCCTCAACTGGTTGGTATGGATCTGAACGACATGTGGTTTCAGCAGGATGCCGCCATCTGCCACACCACGCACGGAACAATCGATTTATCGAAGCAACGATTTCTAGACCGAATCATCTCTAGAATTGGCCGCCAAAATCGTGCGATTTAACACCGTGTGATTTTTTTCTTTGGGGTTTTGTGAAATCTCGGGTTTATGCGAATAAACCCGAAACAACTCCTGAGCTCAAATCGGAAATCCAACGCTTCATCGGTGAGACACAGCCACATCTCTGTGCAAAAGTCATGGAAAATTTCATGAAAAGAGTAATGGCCTATCATCGGAGCCGGATATCATTTGCCGGATATTTTATTCCATACTTAATCGGAACATGTCTTCTTTACAATACAATAAAAATATCACAAATCTGTCATAAAATACTTGTTTTTATTTTAAAATGAAAAAGTGCACTCTTAATGAGACACCCGTTATATTATTAGTTACCGCTTACACAGATTTTTTATTTCATTTCAAAGTTCGACCGCTTTTAATGAAAAACCCTGTTTATTCCAGAATATTTAATATGATTAATTGAAATTAATTTGTTTTGAGGTGTTCATATACCGTTTGAAATTTTGACGTCATATGATGAGCTCGAATTTACATGGTTTTCCTTATTCCAATTGTAGTAAATAAACACACAAACCTACTAATTTTATTATAAGCGGTGACTAAAATACCAATGTCTGTAACGTAAGCTCTCATTGTCGTATTTGTTAAACTAGTTCAAAGGAAAAAAAGTCCTCCTGCTTTGTTACACAGCACAAAATAGAATATTCGTATCAAATTATATTGTTTTTTATAATTAGATTGTATCTGCGTTATGTAGAGAAAGATTGCGTCTTGCTTGGCAGCGAGAGTCGATATTTAATTAGGATCAATAAGTGGGTGTTCTGTACTTATATATATGTACTTATGTGTATGTAGAGCAATATTTTGTGTGGCTATGGTTCAAAAACATTCTTCAATGAATCCAAAAATATATGTTCCTGAAAATCTCTTACTACGGCGTGACAAAAATTTTAATATATTCCACAGGTCTCTCTGCGTAAGTGAAGTCTAACTATATAAAAATCACGTGTCACGGCTCGACCGATTTTAATGATTTTTTTTTGTAAGTATATTTGGTAGGTATGAAAATAGGTCGTAAAATCTTTTTCACCCTCCTGCCACCAGCCCTCATTTAAAAAAAAAGGCATTTCAGCGCATGCCGGGTGCAGCTAGTAATATAATATTCTTTGACACATTACCCAGCGTTATCTAGACACAAACTAAGCATAGCTTGTGCTGTGTGCTCCAGAACACGGACAAACATCTTTGCTAATTTCATCATCATCATCATCATCCTTCCCGGCTTTTCCCAACTAAGTCGGGGGTCAGGGGGGGGGGGGTCGGCTTTCAATCTAACTACGATACGGCCGAACTTTGATATTTTACGTGAAGCAACTACCATCAGACCTCCACAATAGGCGATATTGAAGTTCTGTAGTTAGACCAGGTTGTCGGACTTTATAGGGCTCCAACTACCCGTAAGGAATGCCACAGATGTTCTTAACGTGCGTCTTAATATGTTCAGAATTGTCACCCGTCCTAAGATTGACCTGGCTAGTATTAATTAACCTTGCAATGTGCTAACCTACTCGGTTAACACTTAGCCAGCTCCTGTCTCTTTCCCTCCGTCTTATATTCATTCTAACTCTTCATTTATTTGTTACCTTTTCACCACTAAACGGCTGAACGGATCGTAATGAAATTTGGCAAGGAGATAGAGAGAATAATGAAAATTTTCTTAAAACCTGATAGCAGCATCCCTAGCCCTCTGATGAACAGTAGGCATTGGATTCAAGGACACGTCCAAGTCGCACTACTGCTTTGGATTATAATGTTTTACTGTACTACAGTCGTTTCTCAAAATGTTTTAGGCTTTGTCTACAAAGAAAGTTAAAAAAAAGAATTAAATTACCACTAATTAACCGTCATTAAGGCTAATTTGATACTTACATACAATTATTAAAGACAGGTTATCTGCAGAACGTGGGTTATTAGTAGACTAATCACCTTTATAGGCCATTGCTTCAAAGGTACCATTATAGACTAACTTATACATATACTATACTAGCTACATGGCCACGAGGCCGTGGGGAAAAAACTGCACACATCGCGCAAAATGTCATTAAAATCGGTTCATTTGTTTAGGAGTTCATCGCGAACAACGTGACAGGTATAGATATTAACAAGTTCTGCGCCACGTGTATATGTTACACTTACACCCTTTTTTTATGCGTGTGGAAACCCCTTCGGACCGTCACCCCAGCTGGGTTTCCGGTGGGGCGGTGTGTCGGAATCGAACTGACTAAAACCACACGGTGTGCTTTACTGCGCCTTAAATAGGAGGGATCCTTACTCCCAAGTGCAACTCTAGCAGGCCAGTGTATCTGGTTATAAACCTTGAGTCGTCAAGATTAGAGGCCAGTGTATCATTGAATATTCATAGCCCTGGCCCTCACAAATCCTTTGGTGTGTCTGGGGTATAAAAAAGTGATATAGTTTACACTGGCCTCTGAAATTGACTATTCGACACGTATAATCAGATATTGACTGGCCTGTGAGAGTTTCAATAGACAAATACACGTGGCGCTGAACATGTTAAACTACCGTTCTCTAAAAGTTTCACCCGCGTTTATGGTCACTGCTCCGCTCCTAAAGGCCGTGGCGTGATGTTAAGTAGCCTATAACCTTCCTCACTGAATACTCTATCAAGTACAAAAGGAATTATTCAAATCCGACTGATAGTTCCTGAGATTAGCGCGTTTAAACAAACACACAAACCCTTATTCTCTTCAGCTTTACTATATTACGAGTAGTATCTAAATATGTTTAAAATTATATTTTTTTATTCCATTTTATTCCCTTCTATCGGACATAATTCTTATCGCGACCTAATAACAGTTAGACCGTCCATCTATGAGGGCAACATTATCATTTTGATAAAGCCCTCCTTAAATAAATAAAGATTAAAAAAAAAAAAAGTTTGACCGTGCCGAAAATTGAACTCAAAACCTCACTGTCGCAATCGAGCCGTTTGAATTAGTTAGATTTAAACCACTTTTATTATGTACCAGCAGCACCCCGGGGTTTCACCCGCGTAAGTCCCGATCCCGTGGGAATATCGGGATAAAAGGTAGCCTATATGTTAATCCAGGTTTCCAGCTATCAACATACCAAGTTTCATCGCATTCGGTTCGGTAGTTTTGGCGTGAAAGAGTAACAAACATCCATCCATCCAAACTTTCATATTTATAATATTAGTGGGATACGTCGGTGAGAGTGCGAACTAATTGGACTCTCATCATTCCTTCATCGGACGACTAGACGCAGACAGAGGTTCATCCCTTTCATTGTCGAAACACCATAAAGTCTCACGAAACGTTTTGACAGCTACTTTTTGGTTCGAGTGGCCAAGATCTGGAATAAACAGCCCGCGTCTATTTTTCCAGGCAATTATAATCTTGGAACGTTCAAGAGTAGAGTAAATAGGTTTCTCTTGGATAGGCGTGTACTATCTTTGCCTTTATTATCACTTCCCATCAGGGAGTTAGAAGACAAACGTCTATTCCATTACACAATATATGCACAATATACAGCGTGTCAAGTACCACTGTCGCGAAAAACTTACAAAAACGTGTTTCTTTGGATACTTATCACAATGCAAAAGTCAGTTCATCATAAAAAATGCGAGATTAAGGATTTACAGTCATAGTTTAATTTTGCGCTACGCAATGTAACGCAACACGAGTACTGTGCGGTACTGTAAATGACCTTAAGCGTTCGGCGCCTTTAAAGCAGCTGGTTGCATAAATGTTGCTTAATTGATTATATTGCAGTTTTTGGCCGTATGGGGTAATTATTGGATTTTTTCGGTAAAATGTTTTGTTTACTCATTGTGATATCACTTTTAAGCAAAAAAAATTATGAATTTACTGGTAGAAATTTCCAATGATTTTCCACTCAGATGATGGTCTGAATCTACTATTTCAAGATTCGGCAGGCAGTTTTTACACCCGTTATAAAAAAAATTAAATTGTCAGTTGATTATAATTTGTCATTTCTCAATAACGTCTTTCTCTGTTATTATACTCAAGTTTTAACACTTTTATTAGCTACATTTACATGTACATTTTAACCTACTTCTAAAAAAAAAAACAAAAAAAATATTGTCGTATCGAAATGAATCTTTGTATGTAGGTATATGTAGTTCGGATGACAATACTATAATTTGGCATCTTGTAGCTGATCTGTTGATGGAATCAGAAGATGGATAGTAGAACTCTTCAGTGGCTAGTAGTAAACCCCTCGAGTTTATGCTCATATGATTCGTTTTGACGAGTCCAACAGATTGCGTTTAGGTTGGTAAGGATGGTCTGATGTTGGAATCAGAAGGTGGATAGTATATTTTTTACTTTGGTTAGCTATTGAAGAATGTTTATTATAGTTTTTCTAAACTATAATTTATTTGGTCGAACACACTAATCTCTGGGAATATCCACCAGTGGGATTTAAAATATTGTTCTTGCATTTCAGAGCTCGATTCTTAATTTTGTGATTTATCATCACGCTAATACCGTAAGGAGCAGAACAGTGGCCATGATCGCGAACTACGGGAAACATTAATTTGATATTACCAAGAGAATTGTGAGATCTGTTGTAAATGTTCGTAGGTTATCCTAATCAAAGAGGTTATCATAACATAATTTATACGCGTTTTACCGAAAATAGCCGTGATGTTTCTACAATGTTAATGAAATATCGCTATGAACAAACTCCTTTTGGGTTTTTTATTGAGCTCTCCTAAATGATTATTTTTCACCAGCGACCATCCGCAATTAGTCGTCCGAATGCCTACGTCATAGGGTGGGATTTCCGCTCAGTGTAAATACTTATATTTGTATGGATAAATTTATTATTATTTAAATATTAGAAAAAAAAATCTAAGTATGTTTACACGTGTTTTAGAACCAATAGTAAAGAAAGAAAAAGAAACATATTTATTTGCACTCATACAAAGGCACAAAAGATTCAAGGAAAAGTGTTACAACAAATATATTTGAAAAGCACCTCTGCATGCGCGAAAAATGGTCGTTAGCTCAGCATTGTGCTACTTCATACGAAGCAGCGCTGGTAGTATGCTAACACCGTGAGTGATATTCACGAACAGTGAGCCATCGCCAAGTTCTGAGAGAGAAATAAAAAAAAATCTGGTATCTGATAATAGTAATAATCATATTGCTGATATTGTGTATATAGTGAACATATACATGTAGTATACAATAGCACAAACTATGCATAGTTTGGGTCTAGATAGCACTGGGTAATGTCACAAATTATTCAAAAGTTAACCGTGGAAGCCATGCTTCGGCACGTATGGGCCAGCTCGACCGCAGTGATAATACGGCCTCACAAAAAAAACCGGCATGAAGAAATGCTTAAGTTGTGTTTCGCCGAGTGAGTGAAGTTACCGGAGGCCCTAACCCATCCTTGTCCCCCTTTCCCAACCCTTTCTTCTCTCGCCCTCTTCCCCCCATCCCCTACTTCCAACTTAAAGGCAGGCAACACAGTTGTAACTCTTAAATTGCAGGTGCCCATGGGCGGTAATCAGGGGACCCGTCTGCTCGTTAGCAGGGGGCAATCCCTTAATAAACAAAAAAGTATTTTTTTTATCTAAACAAGACAGCACTATTAACATCATCAACAATGATGGCGTATCTCCAAACAAAATTATCTCAAGATTAGGTATTTTTTCAATGCTACTCGGTAATCTTCTAATATATCATTTTTATCTAAGTACCTATGTTTGTCCTCTATGCATTTCTTAACCGCTGATGAGATTGTGGTGAAAAGATTATTTTAGTACTAGGGCTGGAATTCTAGGAGCGGTGGGTGGTGGGAGAGTCAAGGAACCATGATCCCTCGAATCTTATTTAAACTTTTATGATATTTGAAAAACTATGTATCAAACCTGTATAAAACCGATATAACACCGTATATTAGTCTATAGAAAGCCGAATTAATTAACCGAACCGATATAATTCTTGATCATTACAAAATAATTGTGTTTGTTGTTCTAAATTCTTACATCTGAATTGTTTACAGACGTTATTTTCACACGTAACTTCGCTAAAATGTATTCAATTATCATGACAAAATTGTGACTAAAACAAACTACGATAAACTCCACAAAGGATTTCAATTCTAAGTAGTTAATAACTAACAAGATGATAAAAAACTCACCTCCTTTAACGTCACTGATTAAATTAATTAATATTAGTGCAAAAACATGTTTGAAAACGTCAGCCATCGTGTAAATTCAACGGCCTTCTGAAGTGGAGTGTTCGTGATTCGGTAAATATAACGGCAATAATCACAGTGTCAATTACTATGCTGCTTAAACTCGAACCAACGAGGTGAAATGAGTTCGTGTAATAGCATTGGTAGCAAAACCATTATTCAACCTCTTTACTGGATGATAAAAGGTGTCAAAGCAATTGGGCAAAGAGTATACATACACTATAATAAGGCACGGTTCCAGTTACCTTAGCAGCTTTGGATAAAACACTTGACATGTGCGGAATTCTTGCGCTAATTCTTCGCGCGGGATAGAGTCCATGATAAAATAATATATAATATAGCAGCTCTGCTTTTTAAACCACCGCGGCTTTTAAATATGGAATATTTAACTTTAAAAAAGTATGTAATCGACTTCAATGCCCCTCCCCTAAATCATGATAAATTGTAATAAGCCTGTATTATTTTCTTCTAATTTTCCATCCTTAGAGGTGGTATTTTCTTAAAATTCCCTTTTAATTAAAAAAAAATTATAAACAGACAAATCGAGAACTTTTCATTTTCGAAGTCGCTTAAAAACTTTAATTAAAAAAAAATCAATTAATTTTAATTCAAAGAATAGATAAATCAAAATTCAAAATGATTATCTTTTCTTATTACATTTAAAATCTATGTGTATTATTACATGGGAATATTTTATGTTCTAAATGAGCGCTGGCCTGGGGATAATGAGTGGGGCTGTTCGTTACCCTAGCAGAAGCTGGCATGAGACGGTGGCCTGAAGCGTTCCTCGCGCGCCAATTATCGGGCAAGGCCCTCGGTATTCCACGGGGTGGCCGCCTTCTGACCAAGAGTAGGCCAAGGTCTGCAGCGCTTCCCGCAGGCTTCCCTCTTATAGTATACCCGGTTTCCTTGCAATAGACCCACCTGTGACGGAATACTGTGCGGTTTTAGTCGGGTCGATGGCGACACTTCACTGTGAAGGAAAGAAAAAAAACTGTGTGTGTGCGAGTCTGACTCGCGCACCGAGGGTTCCGTAAGCAAACAAACTTGTACGTCCTTCTCGGGAATCAACTCTCGACGATTTTTGCCTGTCTTTGCCGAAAGACAAACTTAACTGTGCAGTTCGAAAAATACTCAATGATACATCGATATACGATAAAGTCAACTTTCCAACTGCAAAATATAACTTTGTAATCACATAAACAATTTTTTCATGTGATATAACAACAAATTTTAAATTATTATTGCAAAGGGAGGAACATTCTAGAAAGGGCTCGTGGCTAAGTGGTAACCGAGTAGGTTAACACATTGCAAGGTTAAGTAATACCAGCCAGGTCAGTCTTGAGATGGGTGATCATTCTTATACATCCCACCGTGCCTCGGAGAGCACGTTAAGCTGTCGCGTCGGTTCCGGTTGCTATACGAACATCTGTGGCATTCGTTACGGGTAGTTGGACCCCTAAAAAGTCCGACAACCTGGTCTAACTACAGAACTTCGATTTCGCCTAGTACTGGGGTTGTGGAGGTCTGATGGCAGTCGCTTCACGTAAGCTTTCGTAGTACTAAGGTAATTTTGAGTCAAATTTTTTATTTGCCCCCCTCCTCCTCTCTGGACCGACAAAATCGGAGGCTCTCAGGCAAATTTTGCCCACACCCCCCCCCCCCCTATAACCGGGTTGCCCATGATTAGGTATGTAATGTCTATTTAATACGTAATTATTTCAATAACTGCCTTTATTAATTATTATGTTATGTTATGGACGAAACAAGGAATACTGGCCTTTGCTCGTGGGTTGGCTCGCGTTTTTGTAGATTTCGTCTTTCGCGTTTATATCGTTACGAGCCAGGATTCGTGATTAGACGAATATACTAATTTGTTATGAAATAGACACAATTTATTTAAATACTTCATTTACAGTTAACAGCAACTTCTTACAGTAACGTCGTGAACATTCCCGAAAAGTCGCGTAAAAATTGTCTGACTAGACAACCCTTTCTAAAACAACGTCGAATATTGTATTAGTTCTCTTTAATACGCAACTCTTTAATAGATGGCTTATTATTTGGATTTGCAGCTGTTTGTTACTATTAAATACACTAGCAGCACCCCGCGGTTTCACCCGCGAAAGTCCCGATCCCGTGGGAATATCGGGATAAAAAGTAGCCTATATGTTAATCCAGGTCTCCAGCTATCTACATACCAAGATTCATCGCAATCGATTAAGCAGTTTTGGCGTAAAATAGTAACAAACATCCATACATCCATCCATCCATCCATCCATCCAAATCTTCAGATTTATAATATTAGTGGGATTATTATAGTATAAGCTGAACTGTCATTGTGCGGAAACCCTTGCCCTTTCTTTTTTAATTTTATTTCTTTTATAAATAAACTGTAAGTATTCTAAACTGCACGTACCTACCTACCTGCGTTTGCGAAAATTTATTGAATAGGGGTACAAAGGATCCATTTTTACGTATTGTAATATACAAGCAACCCGCCCCGGCTTCGCACGGGTAGCAGGGCATAATATTATGTTGATTTTTTCCGACATCTTCAACAATCATCGTCATATTTCAGACGTTTTACACAAAACCTTAACAAATTATAGACTAAACCTCCTCCTCCTTCCTCATGAATCACTCGGTCTATTCGTGAAAACCGCATGAAAATCCGTTTAGTAGTTTTTTAGTTTGTCACGAACAGACAGACAGAGAGACGCGGCGGGGGACTTTATTTTATAATAATTGTAGTGATATAGATATACAACATTCAGACTTTAATAGGCATGACCATGTACCCTGCATGGTGGACCCTCCCATTTTGTTATTGGGAAAATACTTCCAAACTTAGAAGGGTTCGATTCCCGCTCTGTATTTAAATGAGTGTTCTATTTTCAATTACACCCTGTATATCTATGTATATATATATTTTACACCATAAATGATTTTTTAAATTGTATAACCTAATAGTGTTAAGTAAAATTTTGCATGCCTATTAAAGGAGAATATGTCGGGCTGTTTTTTAATGTTATCACCTAATGTACCATATTCTTGACGAATAAATATCTCATCTTGTGTTTATTTAATAATGTACTAGTATATTATGTATCCATATAATTTGTGTATTTCATGTAATGTGTATATTAAGTTAATGACTTGATTAACCTAACTATTATAATGTGGGATATTTTAACGTGGGAGAGCCATGCTTCGGCAAGTATGGGCCGGCTTGACTCCGCTCGATACCACGGCCTCACAGAAAACCGGCAGTGAAGCAATGATTGCATTGCTTTTCGCCGCGTGAGTGAGGTTACCAGAGGCCCTAACCCTTCCGCTCTTCCCCGCCTCCCAATTTAAAGGGCGGCAGCGCACTAGTGACTCTTGAGTTACAGGTGCCTATGGGCTGCGGTAGTCATTTACCATCAGGTGACCCGTCTCCTCGTTTGCCAACAATACCATAAAAAATATATATATTATATATGACGGATGGGAGGCGTCATGGTTGTTTTTAAAAAGAGGGACGTCAGCAACACTGACGTCACACTCTTGATTATGTTCCATTTTCTTTAAATTAAAACTTGGTACACTTTCTATAACTTTTATTCGTTGACAAAACAATCAGTATAAGTACAATGACTCACAGAGGTGTGTTCCGTCCGATGGTTTGTGTGCGACTGACTAGCTCTGGGGCCGTTGCTCGTATTTATAAAGACAGACTACGCGCGCGACGCACGTGTTCAAGTTTTAGGTTAGGAATTAAACTATGTAAATAAATAATGAATTTAACAATCTTGTCGAATAAATGATTTGATTTTAACATTAATTTAACCATGCAATTAATAATCTAGAAGTAAATAACAATAACTTAACTATTGAATCAAAACAAATTGATTAACTACAAAGTCATTTGTGTTTTTAAACAGTTGTTTCATAATCATAATGTTAATCAACTCCTAATCTACTTATTTATTGATGTAACTGCATCTTACAGATTACAACATATTGATGAGATCCTTCAAATAACATAATTGCGCCGATACGGCCATTCTGACAGGCGGTGCGTGCTCTGCACCAGCCTGTGTTTTAGAATTGTAATTATCTGAAACATTGAGATTTATTTTTGTTCTTTTGAGTTTGGTATCTGTAAGCAGTAATGCTATTGATGGGGATATTTTATTAATACCAAACATTTAACTGATGTTGGCCTTTTTGTAAAATATTTTGTTGTCAACCATAATGTTTTGTACTTTAAAAGTACTTATGTATTGATCTTTATTTATGTTTTGTTATGTGTTTCGACCATCCATCACGTCTACACACATTTTGTTTCTCGGAGATTGCCTCGTTGAAAAAGGAAGATAATTTTGTTGCTGTGCTCTGGGCGGTCCTGTTCGCCGTGGTACACAGAGGCTCTATTGGGAAGATGAACAAGGTCGATGCTGTGCTTTACACAGAGGCTCTAAATGGTAAAGGATAAGAAGAAATTATTTCTTTATAAAAGCACTTTGTTGCTCACCATTTATTGTGGATGTGTTTTCTGTACTTGAGTTTTGTGTATGCTGCTCTAGCACCTCAGTTCGTGAGGTGGAAGGCCTGGCTACTATTGCCCCAGCTGGCATTGTAGATTGTTTATCTTAAACCGCCAATACGGTTGCCTGATCACCTGGTTTTGGAGAACGCCGAAGCTGATCATGCGCAACCTATCGTGGGCGTCCTCTACCAACAACTCTTTTTACTAGATAACGTTTGATGTTAGTGAACGTTCCCGCTTAAAGCACACTTCATAAGTGTGGCCCATTTTTTTGCAGAATGTACAGGTAGGTGTGTTTGTTTGCTTCGTATGCTTGTTTGGGGTTCCAGTATTGGTATCCGGAGTTTTGGGCTTAAATCGACAGTCATTCGAGTTATGGTTGTTTCTTTTGCAGAAACGGCAGGATGAATATGATTGAGTGTCTTCTGAAATTCGTGGTCGTTAGTTTGGCACCGTAGAATTTTGACTTGGATGTGAACGTTTTGTTCGTATGGAAGAAGCAACTGAAATGAGTTCAGGAACTGTAGTTGCCCTTGCATTTAATAGTTCTATTCTTAGGTGCTCATCATTAATACATCCAATCACGACTTCTACGGTATCTTCATTGCCAAGCTTATCCTTGGTGAGTCTTTTCCACAAAACCCAGGCACGTGATAAATATTCTGCTATATCTTTTGACGAGTCGTAAACATGTTCACGGAAGCGAAGAATGTCTCGAGAATATCTGTTTTCTGGTTCAAATGTGGTTATAAGTTTAGTGCGGAGATCTTCCCAGGAAGATGTGGTCACCATCCAGTCATCCACCCACATTTTGGCTCCGCCCTTCAAGAGACCGCCAACTTTCATGCGTACATCAAAGTCACTTAGCTGGTATGTCTCGATGGCTTTATCAAGGTGTTGGCACCACTCCCGTACCCCAATATTTGTATCAGGGTCGAAGGATGGTAAGTAGATATCGTTGATCTTGACCTTTACTTCAGCGGGCTTGCAAAGACGCTCAGACATTTGTTGCATCATCTGCATCATTTGCATAAGAAATTCTGGAGGTACACCCCCCGTGGGTATGTTAGGCATGGGTAAATTTATCAGCATTTGTTGCCGTGGCGTATAGTTCATTGCTGTTGGCTGTGGCGGTGATGGATTAGCTGATGAAGTAGAAGCAGGAATTTCTTCGAATCCCACTTCTGATGACGGATGGGAGGCGTCATGGTTGTTTTTAAAAAGAGGGACGTCAGCAACACTGACGTCACACTCTTGATTATGTTCCATTTTCTTTAAATTAAAACTTGGTACACTTTCTATAACTTTTATTCGTTGACAAAACAATCAGTATAAGTACAATGACTCACAGAGGTGTGTTCCGTCCGATGGTTTGTGTGCGACTGACTAGCTCTGGGGCCGTTGCTCGTATTTATAAAGACAGACTACGCGCGCGACGCACGTGTTCAAGTTTTAGGTTAGGAATTAAACTATGTAAATAAATAATGAATTTAACAATCTTGTCGAATAAATGATTTGATTTTAACATTAATTTAACCATGCAATTAATAATCTAGAAGTAAATAACAATAACTTAACTATTGAATCAAAACAAATTGATTAACTACAAAGTCATTTGTGTTTTTAAACAGTTGTTTCATAATCATAATGTTAATCAACTCCTAATCTACTTATTTATTGATGTAACTGCATCTTACAGATTACAACATATTGATGAGATCCTTCAAATAACATAATTGCGCCGATATATATAAGAAATTTTAAATTCGTACCTTTGGAATTTTATCTCTCTCTCTTTACCATATCTTTGCAGCTATCTCTCTTTATTTCTGCATCACCCTAAGGTTGACAGATATTAAGTTTGCTTTTTTTTTTTTTTTTTTCGTGCGTGTGGAAACCCCCTCGGGCCGTCACCCCACCGGGGTTTACGATGGGGCGGTGTGTCGGAATCGAACCGACTAAAACCACACGGTGTGCCGTACTGCGCCTTAAATCCGGAGGGATCCGGGAACAGCTTTTATTAAGACATCCGGAACCCTCCTAGCGCCTGCCCGCAAAAGCGCGGGCACCACCTGTGCGGGTAAAAACCTCTCATTTAGGCGACGTCCAGGCACACGCGGACGCCGCCTCCTCGCGGGGGGCCACTATAGCGAGTGAAGGGGAAAACCCGTCCCGTCCACCCGCGGCCACACTCAGGGCGGCATGACGCGCTGGTAAGCGCGCCTCCGCCGCCCGGTTCGCCGGCGGCGAATTAGGTCCGAGTGGAGGTCGTCCTCCCGGACCCTTTCCGCGCCTCCTTCTGCGAGATGACTTCCTCACAGAAGGTTGCGACCGCGGTAAAATTCCTGTCGCTACCGGCCATGGAGCGAATGACAGCCGGTAGCGACAGATCCACTCCGATGACTGCAGTGAGAGCACGACGCTGCGTCGCCCAACTGGGGCAAACCGCCAGCGTGTGCTGAGCCAAGTCCTCACTGCAGTCGCAGTGGTGACAGGCGGGACTCAATTCCCTCCTAGCGACCGAGTGCAGGTACTTCCCGAAGCAGCCGTGCCCGGAAAGAACCTGCGTCAGTTGGAAGGAAAGGGTCCCGTGGTGCCGCCCTGCCCACTCGACGATGACTGGCCGGAGCGCCTCCACGGCGGCAAAGCCAGCACGTGGAGCCTCCAGCCGGGACGACCAACGAGCCATGGTGGCTCGGCGAGCGGCCTCACGCCATTCGCGTACCTCTTCGGGCGGGGGCCGACTGCCGCTTCCCGCCCGGAACTCTGCCGTTCGCCGATATACTTCGGCGAGCACTTCCGCCTCCAAATCCCACGGGGGAGTCCCGGCCAACGCGCACGCCGCCTCTGTTGACACGGTATCCACGTATGGCTCTAACCGCCATCACCCTCTGAGGGCGCCAGAGGCGCGCCCTATTCTGGGCGGTCAGAGCCTCCGCCCACACCGGTGCACCGTACAGTGCCATTGACCGGACAACCCCCGTGTACAGCCGTCTCGTAGCGACGCTGGGTCCACCCAAATTGGGCAAGAGTCGCCCAAGGGCGGACGCAGCGCCGACCAGCCTTGGAGCCAGCTGCAGGAAGTGCTCGTCGAAGCGCCACCTACCGTCGAGGATCAGGCCCAGATATTTTATGTGGGCCTAAAGCGGTACGAGGACCAAGTTGACCTCGATAGAGGCGCCAGGGGGTGGACCACGACGGGGCCCATGAAATAACAGGGCCTCCGTCTTATCGAGGGCCACCCGCAAACCCAGCGCCTTGATGCGCCCGACCACCAGAGAGACTCCCCTGGTGGCCAGGCACGCCGCCTCCTGAAAGTTTACCCCCCGGGCTGTGACAAAAGTGTCATCGGCGTAACAGATTACGCCGAGCCCGGGGGGGAATTCGCCTCGAAGGGCCCAGTTGTACCCCATGTTCCACAGGAGTGGTCCAAGGACAGACCCCTGCGGAACACCGCACGACATGGGCCGACAACTCAAAACTCCATCTCGGTCTTCGTACATGACGGTACGCTCCTCTAAATAGTCTGCCACTAGCCGCCTCAGGTACCCTGGCACTCCGTGATAGTGGAGTGCTTCCCTGATGCAGCTAAATGGCAGACTGTTGAACGCGTTGGCGATGTCCAGCGACACCGCCAACAGCACGCCGCCACAGCTCACTACCTCTTCGGTCACGGCCCTCAGGCGCAACATAGCACCGACCGTCGAACGCCCCGCTCGAAAACCGAATTGGGCGTCCGACAAATCGGGGCCGCCCTCGCACAGGTGCCGGACGATGCGGGCAGAGAGGACCCTCTCAAACAATTTACCCGCCTCGTCCAACAACACGATGGGCCTGTAGGCCGCAACCGAGTCGGTAGGCCGTCCCGGCTTCCTTAGAAGGACCAGCTTCCCGCTCTTCCAGCAGTCAGGGAAGCGCCCGGACGCCAAGCAAGCGTCGAACACTTCCCTGAGGCGGTCGGACATGTGGTCGAGGGCGAGGGCCAACACTCGGGCTGGGATCCCGTCTGGCCCGGGGGCGGTGTTCTTGGAACGGATCCGTAGAACAACCGCCCCTACCTCCACCTCCGTGACGGGCGGAACACCATCCTCCTCGTTCTCCCCGTCGTCTCCGGCCAAGGGGGCCATCGACGGGGGTACGTGCTCCACCCGTTGCGGGAAAAGGCCCTCAACCACTTCCTGCAGGAAGCTGGGCTGGAGAGTCTCCGTAAGGGGGGCGCCCGACGCGCGGAGCTTTTGTTGCGCCGCGCGATATGGGCGTCCCCAGGGGTCACCATTGAGACCCTCCAGCATCTCCTTTCTTTTGTCCTCTTTGGCGCGGCTAATGGCCAGCTTCAGAGGAGGTCCACGGAGGTCCGCCAACTCCTGGGACCACCAGTAGACCTCCTTCCTTGGAGGCCGACGACCTCGGACGCGAGCATGGCCGCATCGCAAAAATGCGTAATCGCATCACGAAAGCGGCCCGCCCCCATGTCTGCCTCCTCAGTCTGAGGCCGCGGAGACAGCCAAGCGTAAATAATGGCTGCCTCCTCCAGTAGGTCCCTAGATATTAAGTTTGCCTATACTAACTTATCAACTTAAACATTAAATGTTAATGGACATTAAATATGTGATTGCGTTAATGCCCATTAACATAATGACATTATTAAGTTTGTGTTTGTACACTAAGAGCATGAAGTTTTGAATAAATTATTTTAATTATATTCTATACATATTAATAACTAGCTGCCGCGACAGACTTCGTTCTGTCAAAAGTTATTGATTGACATCAAGTGTTTGACAGCTGGAGACATGTGTTTTAATTATTATTTAGTATGTGGTTTGTATAGGAAAATAAAAGTATTGTTTTTACTAGTTTCCTCTCAATTTTTACGTTTTTTTCTCTCCATAAGTACCTTCCTTGTGCCTTACCGAAAATATGAAAAAAAAAATTTGCCAAATTGGTCAAGCCGTTCTCGAGTATTGCGCTTAGCAACATTTGGCAATTCATTTTTATTTATATAGATAAGGGACAGTTAAAATAATAATGTCGAGTATATTATATGATTATATTTTATGTTACAGGTAATAAGTCTCCCCAATTGCTTGACCTAGCACACCTATATGTTGTCTGATCATATTTTCCTTTTGAGAATATAACTTCTTTTAATTCACCTTGTGATGTACACAGTCTGCATATTGTATGTCCTGACCGTACTATAGGAGCACGGACTACTCTCGGCCATTGCGGATCATCAGAAGGACGCACACCTTTCTTGAGAATCACATAAGAAAATATGTCTGCACAAACTTCCGTTTTACCTCCAAACGGTAATGTTTCATATTTCATAAGAAAATTGCAAGGTGTCTCTTGTTCTAAGTACCTTGGACAAACATTATCACTTGGGCACGGTGAAAATACATAGCCATTGCCTCCTTTCGATCCTTTGGGCAAATTTAGAACAAATTCTCTAGCCTCGTTCACTACCTTAAATCCAGCAAAAGAGCCTTGTTCCACAATGATTAAATAGTCTTCTGTTTTGTTCCATAGTTTCTGAATTGTTTCCAATCTAGCCTGCATGGTTGGCATTTCAAATAATGAGTATGCCGATAATACAATGCTATATTTAAGTTCAGTAGATGCAGGTAAAAACTGTCTTTGAAAATAACCTTTTATTGGCATTTCAACATTGTCTTTGCCACGACACAATATAAGACGGGCTAAATCATGCATATTAGACGATGTATCTACACAAAAGTATTCGAAAATTTCTTTGGGCCAAAAATGGTTAATGGCCCATGTGCCCGTACCTACACCAGATCCAAAGTCGAAGAAACTTCGAGGTTTGTAATCGGGATATTTTTTTTTTATTTCGTCTAAAACTCGGACTAAGATCGCATACTCTTGTGCGGCCCGGCTCATTAAATACTGCAAACATGTCGCTTTATCGTACGATATATTGCCCCATCTATAAACATTCTTTTTTAAGACGTTAAAAACTTTAGTTTTTACTTTTTGTTCGTTTAATTTCGCCCTGTCTTCACTTAGCTCTTCATTTATTTGTGAATACACTTGCTTAGAAATACGGTCGTGAATACTCTGTGCTTTTTCTTCGATTTCCCCTTCTTCTGGTGGTAAATGACGCGAGCGGATATAGTTGTTTAATTTTATGCTGTCTTGGTACATCGATCTAGCTCCAGTGTCTTCCAAGATTACTTTAATAGCACTTTGAATGTCTGGTGGAATGGCTGCAACTTTGATACGCGTAGTGCCTGGATGTTTTCTAGGTTTGTACACTTTAGCATCAAAGTTCTCCCTCAAGTTAGAATCAACAGCGACTCTGGTAGTATATGTGGCATTATTTAGAGATAAGTAACACAATCTTATATTTCTAAACATTTTCATAACCTAGCTTTCACAGTATTTATTAATTTTATTTGAATGTCAGTGTCAAACTGTCAAATTGCATTGTATTGACAGTCAAATTCAATGCAGAGTTCCCAGATACGGCAATTGAAAAAGCAGAATAAAATAGTAGAACTTTTTCAATTTTTTAAAGCTTACTCTAAAGGTTTTACCTGTAGATATACAACAAAAAAATTTTTTTTTTTGAAGGTTTACATTTTGACTAAAGATTTTGCTGTCTATGAATGTTTATCATCGTTCTAGTTAAATGGTGCGTTTACACGCTCGCGTTCAAACCGACATTTAACGAGCACAATCTCGGGCACAAGTATATGAAAAGGCTATTTGTGAATGCTTGCGTGAATAAAAGTGCGCAGGCTTCATAGCAGTCTGCGTGCCCGGATGCCTGCTAGGCATCCGGGCACGCAGACTGCTATGGAGCCTGCGCACTCTTTTGCAGCAATTATTGCAAAACAATAATTGCTTAGGTTTAAGTCTGTCAAGAAATCAATGATAATTTTAAATGTTATGTAGCTAATTTGCAGCCATTACATTGTTTATAATTCATTCAATAGTATAGTCTATCTTCTTACGGAGCTGCAGCAACAATTCTGTTATTACTTAATTAATAACAAGTTAATACTGGAAATATTTAAGGTACTTTACTTTAGGTAACACTAACAAAGTTATAATGTTTCCTGATCCTATTAGCTAAAATCATTCACTTTGTATGTACGAAAGTAGTGGTCGCAATAAATCATTCATCGTGGCATATGGCAGTATAATTTCACCACCAAATCATCAGCAGAATCAGCCCTATAGAACTCTGCACAACGCTAAGCTATCTCTTTTGGCATTGCACTATCAAATAATATGTTGTTAATATAAATAAAAAATTGAAATATAATATTCATTTGTTTCATTTCTAAGATTAAGTAGACAATAAGTTTATGTAAGGGGGTTGGTTAAGTACCAGTTCTAGTGTACGCATACTAAATTCCTCACTAAACCAGGGAAAATGTGTATTGTAACAAAACGTTTTTTTTTATTGTCGGAATATTTTTTTTTAACAAGACCGTCAATATTACGATGGAATTAACATTCACAAAGGTTTGATGTAATACTAATATCAATTCTAGGGCGACTAGGGCATCATCCTAACAAAAACATACTCCGTTTTTCACCAGAAGATAAAAATTATTTTAATCAAACGCCTAAAAATCTAATTTTTCTACTTAAAATATCAGGTGAACGAGTGGTAGTAAAAATTCTCGGACTGATCTCCCCTATAATGATTTTATTGTAGGTTACAATAAAATCACATTATATTTTATTTGGCTTTTGGGCCCAAAGTGAATGATTTCCTTTACCTTCTTCTTTCTTTCCCATCTGAAAATTACTGCATTCCCAAGAGGGTTGGCATCAGGCAGCCGGGCGGCCATAAAATAAATCAGCCCCTACCCTTAGCAATGTTATACGTTGCGCCGTCCTTAATGAAAATTGGAAAAAGGGCAAGAAGATGTTTATAACCTGCATGTTGTTTCCTAATAAAAACAATTAAAAACCTCCTAATATATGAACATTAAGAACCAGCTAGGCTAGATAAAGACTTGGAAGAGTTACAGGGCACTATCCTATTTATTAAGATATACCTTAAAATACTAAAAGAAATGTGCTAACACAATTTAAAATATAAATTCAGCAAAGTTAAAGGTGGGTAGTAAAGTGGCAAAACAGTGAAAGGTGGGTAGGTAAAACAAACGTTTCGGAACTGCTTTTATATTCAAAGCATATCAATAACAAAGTTTATGTAATATAAGAGGTTAGCATATTTCAGCCTATAATAAGAAAAAAAAAATCAGTATACAATGTAAAGCTTTAAAGGATTTAATGGCAGCGTAGACCAATGGTGGATAATAGTTTTTATAAATAACACTATCAATAAATTAATCATTATTTTGTTTCATTTTCTTTTTGTTTTTGCTTTGAGATGCAATTTCTAAAGTCGTTGACTACATCTTGGCACTTTCTCCAATCTTTGGTTTCTGCTATGCACTCCTGAAAAAATAATGTAGTAATGGTTCATAAACATAGATGGCGCTTAATGGAGAAAATAACAAATAAAGCCTTGTTAGTACAGTCCAGCTACTCTTTCTTGCATATGGAATCAAACCCAGAGCTCTAATGATCGGGCACTGTTGAGTATATATCTTGCATACCTACCTCAGTGAATTAAAATTATTTTAAGTTCTAGAACAGTTACATGGTTTCTTATTAACAAAAATATTGAACAACATAATTTTTTACAGTTTTCAAATAATCACACAACCCAATTCATTCTTATTGGTTAAACATGATCTGTAGGACAGAGATATTATTGCAACCTGGTTTGAGCAAAAACCTGCTGCCAATTATTACCTAAGTAAACTTTTCTTAAAAAACTCTTGACCCAAACAAAGCATACTTTGTACTTGTATACTGGATTCTAGAAAAGGGATGAAAGATACTTGAAAAGATTTTATTTTACATAAATTACAGACAATCCTACCCATTTCACTGGACGTCTATTATATAAAAATAAATAAATAACAATACTAACACTACAGGAAATTCAGAGGAAAATTTGTGATATGTTTTATCTTCAAATATATCAATAAAATTGTTAAAATTTTTGTTTATGGATAATGAATATATTATTTTGTACCTGAACTTTGTAATGTAATTCCAAGCAGCCAGTTTTCTTTAGCATGCTTTCCACTGGATCTTCGTCACCATCGACAAGCTTTTCTCGTGGTTTTATGGTCATGTTACAATAGAATTCACAATCATTAAGAACAAGCGAATATACATTATGTCAATCAAAACATTTAGATTTAGCCTTTTAATCATAATCAGCTGTCACAAGTGTTGCCGTTTAAAAATTTGATAAACTATTAACATGAACCTGAAAATCTACTAAAACATACTATGTAGTCAGAAAAAATTTACAACATTTTTTTGAATAACAAGCTTTGATTATATTGAACTGCAAAAAGATCTCTACACTACTTAAAAGAACATATTTTCTTACCTCTAGGTAGACTACAATTATATTTATATAGTGTGCTCGTGCTCAATAAGATGTACCTACCTATAAAAATAACGGCCAACAGAAATATCACATTATCTCGTGGACCTACTAAAAGGACAAAAAGTATTCCCACGAGAATAGAAACTGTAGTAGGTATGTAAATTAAATATAAAAAAAAAAAATCCTGTATTAAAAAGATTTTACTGTCAGGGTCAGGAACTCAGGACTATGCCGCGCCAAGTATTGGGGTGCGTTTCCAACCCAGTCAAAAGTTTGTGTAAACCACGAATAATTGTCCTGAGTCTGGTTTTATGTGCAAGTTGTTTGAATGTTTGTAATGTCCCCCACGCCACGACACAGTATCATTCCAAGTGCGGGAGTTGTAATAATAATAATAATAAAAATAAATAATAAATAATAGTGTGTGGATAAATGTGCAGTCATGCATGTAAAAAGAGGCAGGATTGTGGAATCTGAGGGGATGGAACTCTCAGATTCCACACACCTTAGATGTCTTTCCGCCAACGAAACTTACAAGTATCTAGGTATGACACAGGCGTTAGGTGTAAATGAATTGACTATGAAGCAATCGTTACAGGAACGTTTCTTTGGCCGCCTGAAAATAGTATTGAAAAGTCTTTTGTCAGGTGGTAACAAGGTGCGGGCCTATAATGATTGGGTCATACCAGTCCTAACCTACTCCTTTGGCATACTTAGATGGACTCAGACTGAACTAGATGCCCTGGATAGAAGAGTTCGTACACTGCTTACCGCGTACCGAATGCACCATCCACGTTCATCGGTCATGAGATTGTATATCCCGCGGAAATGTGGGGGTCGTGGTTTTTTAAATGCCAAGACCCTTCATAACCGCGAGGTATGCAACCTTAGAGATTACTTCCTCTCCGTTGACTTGGATGTGTATCGGGATGTGGTGGCAGTTGACAACGGACTCACTCCGCTTGCTCTAGGAAAAGAGAACTGGCGCAAACCAGCAGTACTTACTATTATAGACCGCAGGGAGATATGGAAGAGCAAGGCGTTGCATGGACGTTTTTATCGGGCCTTAAATGGGCCCGATATAGATTTATTAGCATCAGTATCCTGGCTACAGTTCGGTGACCTCTTCGGAGAAACTGAAGGTTTTGTCTGTGCAATTACAGATGAAGTTGTTATGACGAATAACTATCGGAGATATATCCTGAAGGACGGCACAATTGACATTTGTCGGGCGTGTCATCGTCCCGGAGAAACCCTCAGGCATATAATTTCTGGTTGTTCTCGTCTTGCCAACGGCGAGTACTTGCATAGACATAACCAAGTGGCCAGGATAGTCCATCAGCAACTTGCTGTTAAATATAATCTTGTGGCTGTCGAGTTACCGTACTACAGGTATGTGCCCGACCCAGTTCTCGAAAATGGTCGTGCAACATTGTACTGGGATCGATCTATCATCACTGACAGGACTATTGTTGCCAATAAGCCTGATATAGTGGTTATAGACCGATTAGAGCGCCGAGCAATGATTATTGACATCACCATTCCCCATGACGACAATCTCTTAAAAGCAGAAAAAGATAAACAAATAAAATATTAGCCCACGAGATTGTCGACATGTGGGATGTGGATTCAGCAATCATTGTGCCGATAGTCATTTCGGCCCATGGGTTAATTGCTAAGAGCCTCGACCAACACCTTCAGAGGCTCACGTTAGGCAGCTGGATTAAGAGCCTGATGCAGAAGGCAGTCCTCCTTGATACGGCACGCATAGTGAGGAGGTTTCTATCTCTGGAACCCTAACCACCGGTAGCTTGGTCCCTGTACCCGATACCGGTGGGACACTATTTTTTATATTTTTAAATATATTTGTTTTTTTTTTTTATAGTGAAGGTATTTAAAAATGTAATTTATATGTATATTAAGTAAATAAAGAGATAATAATAATAATAAACGTATCAGCACAACGACTGTCGGATCAGGTACGGGCTATACAGCGCTGCCACCTGCTGAATAATACCGTACTTGACAGGATACGCTCTGACGTACGGGATAGCTTTATTGTCCCTTCTTCATCGCAAACTGTGAGTTTGGTGACTAACGAGATGCCACAGTTACTACCTCTTGATGAAGTTGTGGAGAGTGAGGCTATATCCGTGAGTACCCAATACAATGAGAGACTAAGGAGTGCTTTGGAGGATGCGATTCTGGAATACAGGTCTGTAAATTATCAAATTAGACCACGTTTATCCCGTTTGCCTATGCATAAAAGAAATATAGTGCTGGTGTGTGCCCTGGATTCGCTATTGTCTGACTATTTAGACAATAGCGAAGATCTTAGTGATACACACTCTATTCTCTACTGCGCGGCTGTCGCAGTATGTCGAGTAGCGGGAGTTAATTTTTTCGTAAATACCACTACTACTCGACCCAAGTCTACTGTGCCAGCCTGGCAGTGTAGAATTGAGCGTCGTATAGCTGAGGTTAGGACGCTCATCAGTAAGCTAATTAACTTTCGATTGGGCAATACGCGGCCAAAGGTGATGCGCTTTGTGAAACAGGCATTTTTGGGGACTGACATCAGTCCTCAACAATACATGTCATGTGTCACAGAGCGCATAGACTTTCTAAAGCAAAAAGTTTATGCGTGGGCAAATAGGATACGACGTTACAAAAAACGAATTGATAGGTATAATCAGAATCGTAATTTCCTTAGAAATGAGAGGTGGGTGTACCGAAAATGGGAACAAGCTGATCCATGTATGAGTGATGGGCACTTACCGGATGAAGATGTTACAAATACATTTTGGCGTAACATCTGGTCGGTGCCTGTCACTCATACAGAAGGTGATTAGATACGAGATGTTAAGCGGTCATGTGAGCGTATACAAAAAATGGAACCTATTGCCATAACCACAGAGGACGTAAGTAGTGCAGTCCGTTCATTACCAAATTGGACATCAGCTGGACCAGACGGACTGCACAACTTTTGGCTTAAGTGGTTCCGAAGCTCACACGTTCGTTTGGCATCTCAATTCCAATCAGCTTTAGATTCAGGGTTATTACCCCATTTTATGACCACTGGCATTACCCACTTACTCTACAAATCCGGTAATGCCACGGATCCCAAAAATTATAGACCTATCACATGCCTACCAACCGTGTATAAGCTTCTAACTTCCATTCTGAGACTCAAAATTACTTTACATTTAAATAAAAATTCGATCATTTCTATTTCTCAGAATGGATGTAGAAGCGGGACCCGTGGTACTAAAGAGCTCCTTATCATGGATATGGCCATTAGCCAACAGGTACGTCGTAACCGTAAGAATCTGTCGACATGTTGGATAGATTATAAGAAGGCCTATGACTCGGTTCCACATACGTGGCTTTTGAAGGTGCTAGAGTTGTATAAAATTGATACAACTCTTTGCACTTTCTTGAAGTCATGTATGAGGCAATGGAGGACGGTACTTTGCTATCCAGGATGTCGGCAGATTGAGGCAAGCAATGTACCAATAAAGATTGAGCGGGGCATATTTCAAGGTGATAGTCTGAGTCCCTTGTGGTTCTGCCTGGCTTTGAACCCTCTCAGTACTCTGTTAGAGGGTTCAGGGCTAGGCTATAGGTTGCAGAAAGGTGATCTAGTTATATCTCACCTTCTATATATGGATGATTTGAAACTACTAGCCCCCACTAATTTGCAATTGATAGCGTTACTGAAGGTAACTGAAAACTTTAGTAACTCCATCAGGATGGAATTTGGTGTGGACAAGTGTGCAGTCATGCATGTAAAGAAAGGTGTGATAGTGGAATCTGAAGGAGTCGAACTTTCCGATTCAACAAAACTCAGATCTCTGTCTGCCACCGAAACCTACAAGTATCTAGGTATATCACAGTCATTGGGAATACCTGAACCTACTATGAAACAAGCGCTGCAGGAGCGCTTTTTTGGCCGCCTGAAAAAAGTGCTAAAAAGTCTTTTATCAGGGGGTAACAAAATACGTGCCTACAACGGTTGGGTCATGCCGGTTCTGATGTATTCCTTTGGTATACTTAGATGGACTCAGACGGAACTAGATGCCCTTGACAGGAGAGTCCGTTCACTGCTTACTGCATTTCGAATGCACCACCCACGTTCATCGATAATGAGGTTGTATATCCCACGAAAGTTTGGGGGTCGAGGACTTTTAAACATTAAGACCTTACACAATCGTGAGATATACAACCTTAGAGAATATTTTCTTCATACTGATGTGGGTGTGCATTGTAATGTGGTTGCAGTAGACAACGGACTCACTCCGCTCGCTCTGGCTAAAGAGAACTGGCGCAAACCTGTAGTTCTTAGTATTAATGAGCGCAGGGAGGTATGGAAGGGCAAAGCACTTCATGGTCGTTTTTATCGGGCCCTAAATGGGCCTGATATAGACTTAAAAGCGTCCACATCTTGGCTACGGTTCGGTGATCTATTCGGAGAAACCGAAGGTTTTGTCTTTGCAATTATGGACGAAGTTGTTATGACAAATAACTATCGGCAATATATCCTGAAAGATGGTACGGTTGACATCTGTCGGGCGTGCCACCGCCCCGGTGAATCTATCAGGCATATTATTTCTGGTTGTTCTTGTCTTGCCAATGGTGAATATTTGCACAGACACAACCAAGTGGCCAGGATTGTACATCAACAGCTAGCCCTTAAATACAACCTTGTGAATTCAGAGGTGCCATATTACAGGTATGTGCCCGACCCAGTTCTTGAAAATGGTCGAGCCACATTGTATTGGGATCGATCTATCATCACTGACAGAACTATTGTTGCGAATAAACCTGATATAGTGGTGATAGATCGATTAGAGCGCCGTGCAATGATCATCGATATCGCTGTTCCTCATGACGAGAATCTCGTGAAAGTTGAAAAAGATAAACAAATCAAATATTTGGATTTGTCTCACGAGATTGTCGATATGTGGAATGTCGAATCGGCGATCATTGTGCCGATTGTCATATCTGCTCATGGATTAATAGCCTAGAGCCTCGATCAACACCTTCAGAGGCTCGCGTTAGACGGTTGGATCAAGGGACTGATGCAGAAGGCAGTTCTTCTCGACACGGCCCGTATAGTGAGGAGGTTCCTGTCTTTGGAGCCCTAACCACCGGTATCTTGGTCCCTGTACCCGATGTCGGTGGCCTACTATTTTTTATATTTTTAAATATATATTTTTTTATGTACATATTTAAAAATGTAATTTATATGATAAAAAATGAATAAAGAGAATAATAATAAACGTCAACGTGTCAGCACAAAGACTGTCGGATCAGGTACGGGCTATACAGCGCTGTCACCTGCTGGATGATACCGTACTTGAGAGGCTACGGTCTGACGTACGGAATAGCTTGGTTATCCCTTCTTCATCGCAAGTTGTGGGTTCGGTGGCTAATCACACACCGCAATTGGTTACACAGTTATATGTTGATGAAATTGTGGATAGTGAAGCTATCTAAGCTAAGTAAGTACCCAATGCAACGAAAGGTTAAGGAGTGCCTTGGAGGATGCGATTCTGAAATACCGGTTTGTGAACCACATTAATAGACCACGTTTATCCCGTTTGCCTATTCATAGACGAAATATAGCGCTGGTGTGTGCCCTGGATTCGTTATTGTCTGATTATTTAGACAATAGCGAAGATCTTAGTTATATACACCCTATTCTCTACTGTGCGGCTGTCGCAGCCGGTCGAGTAGCAGGAGTATATTTCTCTGTAAATACCGCTACTACTCGACCCAAGCCTGCTGTGCCAGCCTGGCAATGTAGAATCGAGCGTCGTATTGCTGAGGCCAGGACACTCATCGGTAAGCTAATCAGCTTTAGATCTGGTAACACGCGGCCGAGAGTGATGCACTTTGTGAAACAGGCATTCTTGGGGACTGACATTAGTCCTCAACAATATATGTCATGTGTCACAGAGCGCATAGACTTTCTAAAGCAGAAAGTTTATGCATGGGCAAATAGGATTCGAAGATACAAAAAGCGAACAGATCGGTATAATCAGAATCGTATGTTCCACAGAAATGAGAGGTGGGTTTACCGAAAATGGGAACAATCGGATCCCTGTGTGAGTGACGGGCATTTCCCAGATGATGATGCTACAAATGAATTTTGGCGTAATATCTGGTCGGTGCCTGTCACTCCTTCAAAAGGTGATTGGATACGAGATGTCGGGCGCTCATGTGAGTCTATACAAGCAATGGAACCAATTTCTATAGCCACAGGTGACGTAAGTAGTGCAGTCCAGTCATTATCAAACTGAAAATCGGCTGGACCAGACGGACTGCACAACTTTTGGCTGAAATGGTTCCGAAGCTCGCATGCTCGTTTGGCATCTCAGCTCCAAGCAGCATTGGATTCCGGTTCATTACCCCATTTTTGGATAACTGGCGTAACCCACTTACTCTATAAATCTGGTAGTGCCATGGATCCCAAAAATTATAGACCAATTACATGCCTACCAACTATGTATAAGCTTCTAACATCTATTCTAAGACTCAAAATTACTACACATTTAAAAAAAAGCTACTCACTTAAACCGTAACGGTTTTTGTGTGAGCAGAGTTCGCGTTCGCCATACATATTAGGTAGGTAACTATATCTTATACCTGTAAGATATAAATACCCTTATACTACATACAGAATCTTAGATTAAATCAGTTTAAAATTGATTATCTTATTACTAGTTTAGATTTGCTGTTACACGCGTGTACACAGGTGTACACGCACTTACTTAGGACTGCATCATGCGTAGTAAATGCGCGTACACACACACACACACTCACACACACCCATATTAGATTGCATAACGCAGTAAACCAATTAATTAAACCGAAAATATGTGTAGGTATGTATGTGTGTACGTACACATACAAACACGCATTTACAGAATATTGAGACTACATAGATTCCAAGGTTGTATATTCAGGGTTTGTTTTGAGATGTTTTTTTATTACAATTTTAAGTTTATTGGAGAAGTCGCCTTAAGAATCTGGTGACATGTTGGATAGACTATAAGAAGGCTTTTGATTCGGTTCCACATACAGGGCTTTTGAGAGTGCTGGAGTTGTATAAAATTGATACAACTCTTTGCACTTTTTTGAAGTCATGTATGAGGCAGTGGAGAACGGCACTTCGCTATCCAGGATGTCGGCAGATTGCGGCAAACGATGCACCAATTAAGATCGAGCGGGGTATATTTCGAGGTGATAGTTTGAGTCCCTCGTGGTTCTGCCTAGCTTTGAATCCTCTCAGTACGCTGTTAGAGGGTTCAGGGCTAGAACTATAGGTTGCAGAAAGACGATCGAGTTATATCTCACCTTCAGTACATGGACAATTTGAATCTTATTGCCCCCACTAATTTGCAATTGACAGCGTTACTGAAGGTGACTGAAAACTTTAGTAACTCTATCAAGATGGAATTTGGTGTGGACAAGTGTGCAGTCATGCATGTAAAGAAAGGCGTGATAGTAGAATCTGAAGGAGTCGAACTTTCAGATTCAACAAAACTCAGATCTCTGTCTGCAACTGAAAGCTACAAGTATCTAGGTATACCACAGTCATTGGGAATACCTGAATCTCATATGAAACAAGCGCTGCAGGAGCGCTTTTTTGGCTGCCTGAAAAAAGTACTTAAAAGTTTTTTAGGTAACAAAATGCGTGCCTGTAACGGTTGGGTCATGCCGGTTCTGATGTATTCCTTTGGTATACTTAGATGGACTCAGACCGAATTGGATGCCCATTGGATATCCCGCGAAAGTTTGGGGGTCGTGGACTCTTAAACATTAAGACCCTACACAATCACGAGATATACAACATTAGAGAATATTTTCTTCATACTGACGTGGGAGTGCATCGTAGTGTGGTAGCAGTGGACAACGGACTCACTCCGCTCGCTCTGGCTAAAGAGAACTGGCGCAAGCCTGTAGTACTTAGTACTTATGATCGCAGGGAGGTATGAAAGGGCAAAGAACTTCATGGTCGCTTTTATCGGGCACTAAATGGGCCTGATATAGACTTTAAAGCTTCTACATCTTGGCTACGGTTTGTTGATCTTTTCGGAGAAACCGAAGGTTTTGTCTTTGCAATTAGGAACGAAGTTGTTATGACGAATAACTATCGGAAATATATTGTCTCGTCTTGCCAACGGGGAATATTTGCATATACACAATCAAGTGGCCAGGATTGTACATTAACAACTTGCCCTTAAATACAATCTTGTGAATTCAGAGGTGCCATATTACAGGTATGTGCCCGACCCGGTTCTCGAAAATGGTCGTGCCACATTGTATTGGGATCGATCTATCATCACTGACAGAACTATTGTTGCCAATAAACCTAACATAGTGGTGATAGATCGATCAGAGCGCCGCGCAATGATTGTCGATATCGCACTTCCTTATGACGAGAATCTCGTGAAAGTTGAAAAAGAAAAACAAATAAAATATTTGGATTTGTCTCACGAGATTGTCGATATGTGGAATGTCGATTCGGCGATCATTGTTCCGATTGTCATATCTGCTCATGGATTGGTAGCCAAAAGCCTCGATCAACACTTTAAGAGGCTCGCGTTAGACGGCTGGATCAAGGGACTGATGCAGAAGGCAGTTCTCCTCGACACGGCCCGTATAGTGAGGAGGTTCCTGTCTTTGGAGCCCTAACCACGGGTGTCTTGGTCCCTGTACCTAGGGTTGCCACCCGTACTCTTTATCCTGGGTCTTTATTGTTTTTATTATTTGTCCTGGGTGGGAATCGAACCCATGACCTCTGGCTCAGCAGTCAGGCTCACTAACCACTAGACCAACAGGCCAGTCAAATAAAAAACAAAGATAGATCACAAAAGTTTAAATGACAGAAACAGAGAGCCAGCAACTCCTTGAATTTAATTTAAAACTTTGATAGAAATAGAAACGCTCGAACATTGAACTAGGAACCATTCCTTCTCAATATTATAACCGAAACGAAAAAAAAAAAATATCTTAAGAGATAAGTACTTCACCTTTACTTTAAAAAGTTCGTTAAAATTCTGATTAAGTGTGGAAAATAATGAACGGTACCTGCCCCTGACCTAACCACCGACTGCTTTACCTAAATACAAGCAGGTATCGATTTGAGCCGCTTCTCACTAGGGACTTAGTTACCTAAAAGTCCAGGGAAGGACTTTCTCACCCATACCAGCTGATACATCTGCGTCGGCCGTTCATAGCGTGTGTGGTAGATTGTCTCAAATTTAATTTTTTAAATACGTATTACCATAGATAGATAGATAGAACATTCTTTATTGTACACCACAGTTGAACAGAAATTAAACATAGTTAGTTAGTTTATACTAAGCGGCAAGTACAATGGGCGGTCTTATCGCTAATAGCGATGTCTTCCAGACAACCTTTGTATGAAAACACCAGAGGAAAATAATCGGTAGCTGGCGCCAAAAATATTTAGAACGGGAACAATGAAATAATAAATATAGTATCTAGATAAAGCGAATGATATTATCTGAATGATATTATTTTTAAATACATATATTACCATATGTATTTAAAAATAGAACTGGATAATATTTTCTAAAAGGGACAGTGACTAGTAATTGCAAAAAGAGTAGAATAAAAAGATATAAATATACTCTTTATTTAATACGATGTAAAAAATAAAACAATCACATGAAGTCTTATGCACTAATGTACCTTAATAAGTTAATGCAATACACAAAACAAATAGAAAAGCCCAGTGGATCTTTCACTGATCAAATAGCCATACAGAAATACAATACAGGTGTATTTGAAAAAGGAACACTTACTTAAATCACTGGTGCCCGGTTCCTATAATCAAGACACGATTCGTTTTGCTTACAGACGGTAAAATTTCGTTGAATTTATTCAAAGAAATTTTACCGTCCGTTAATCAGAATTTAAAAAAATTGTGTGGCATTCGTAAATGAGACCGGAGTTCATGGTGTTGCCCTCCAGGGCCTTTAGGACGGCCAAACTGTCTGACAGTATGCGGATGTTGCACTCCTTTATACCCCTTGGCATGACCGCGGTAGCGGCGTAGGTTATTGCTACGCACTCACATTGAAATATGGAGCTGTGTTGGCCCAGCGCCAATGATATTGTTATATTCAAGTCTTGTGAGAAGACTCCGGCTCCAGTCCCTGTCCCCATCTTGGAACCGTCCCTGTATATCCGGACTTCATTTATGCCAGATTGATCTCTGTCGTTTTCAGATAGTTGTATTTGGTACCTCCTTCCGAAGATGTTTTGTTTAGGGATCCTATCGATTGGGTCAGCTTTTAGTAGTTGATATTCCACTAATTGATTCCATAGTTTGGAATGGGGACCCTCTCGGTTGTACCCCAGACCCAGGTGTTTGAGTCTGATGGCTGCCACAGCTGCTTCCTGTTGTATATATAGATCTAGTGGTGCTAGATCTAGAGCCACTTCAAGGGCAGCTGTGGGTGTTGTGCGCATGCAACCAGTGACGGCAGAACATGCGAGTCTCTGGAATTGCTGCAGTTTATTTCGGACTGTACTTAGCTCTGTGCTCTGCCACCAGGCAATAGTACCGTACGTGATGATTGGCCGTATGACCGTTTTGTATAGCCATAGTATGATTTTTGGTGATAAGCCCCACCTTTAGCCGAGGAGTCGCTTGCATTGGCAGAAAATAATGCTGGCTTTGTTCTGTTCAGTTTTGTGTCCAGGTGCCTGTTCCATAGGAGTTTACTGTCCAGTATCACTCCTAGATACTTGATCTCCTTGGTAAGGGCTAGACGAGTGTCAAATAGTTTAGGTAGTCTTAGTTCTTCTAAACTACGTTTATTTGTGAACATAATCAACTCTGTCTTTGTCGGTTTCACTTTTAAGTCGTGTTTCTCACACCACTGTTCAACGACCTTCAAAGCGGACCTCATTCGGTTTCATACCACACTCTCAAAGGGGCCGCTGATGAGGATGGTCAGGTCGTCTGCATAGCCCACTGTGAGGAACTTGTGGTCATTGAGCTGAGTAATAAGCTCATTGACCACAATGTTCCACAGGAGAGGTGAGAGAACTCCGCCTTGCGGACACCCTCTGGCCACCACCCCTCTTGTTGTGTTGTTCACAGTGAATTGTATGGCTCTGTATCTGAGCATGCTGTCTATCCACCCGGCAATTGTGGAATCGACCCCATGTCTTGACAGGGCTTGGCTAATACTGGTGAAGTTATTTTTGTCAAAGGCACCTTCGATATCGATGAAGGTTCCTAGGGTTGACATCTTGCATTTTAGATTGCCCTCTATGTATGAGACAACTTGATGAAGGGCAGATTCTGTTGATTTGCCCATCGAGTAAGCATGTTGGTTGGGGTTCAAAGGGTAATTGACTAGTACAGTGCTCCTGATTTCCCTGTCTATTAGTCTCTCCAGCACTTTAAGTAGGAATGATGTGAGATTGATGGGTCTGAATGATTTCGGTTGTGTGTAGTCTCCTTTGCCGGGTTTAGGAATGAAGACTACTTTGACCTCTCTCCACTTCAGGGGGACGTAGCGGTGTGCCAGGCAACTGCCATAGATGATCTGGAGATGATCTATCAGTGCCCCATCACACTATTTTAGCAGGCCTGGGAAAATACCATCTAGTCCTGCCGCTTTGTATGGGAGAAAGCTGTTAATCGCTTACTGTACTTTTTCATGATTCACGATTTTGCGGGCAGTGGTCCAGTCTGAATCGCCTAGTGTGTTTCCCTCGCTTTCTTCCCATGTGTCCTTCTCATTTGATATACGACATCCTGGGAAGTGAGTTGTCATTAACAGTTCTGATGTCTCTGAATCTGTTTTTGTATAAGTCCCATCAGGTTTTTTCAAGAAGCCGAGAGCCCAAGACTGTGCCTTCGTTCACCGAACATGATAGTCTTGACTCTGTTTGCCAGATTGTTGTTGTCTATGTTAGTACAGAAGTTTCTCCAGCATTCAGTTTTACTGATTCTGATCCGCTTCTTGTTGTTAAGTCGGGCCTGTTTAAATCTAATTCTGAATTTTTTGCTTTATTGAACAACTTTCTAACCTTACGCCGTTGTTTTTCCAGTTCCGGTCCCCACCAGTGTTGTTTACTGCATAGTCCAGTTCTCGGTAACGAAAGTGCTCATGTTTGTTCAAAGCAGGTGATTAAGGTAGTAGTAAGGTTGTCTACAAGGTTATCAATATCCGCTGTGGTTCCATGAGCATTTGGCAGATCGGTGTTTTTCAACCTTTCCGCGGTGACTAGCCCATACTTACGGACGTCCATCTTACGAGGATTTCGTCTGGGTTCAGGCAGTGTGAGAGGTCATCTTCAGGTCAAATTTGATCCAACGATGATCCGAGCACGACGCCTCATCCGAAACATGCCAATTCGAAATATATGATGACGCATGCTTACTGGCTAGTGTTAGATCTATAATTATTTGGGCTCTCGATGTAACAAATGTCGGTTCTGAGCCAGTGTTGATTACGTTGAGCTTAGTTATGAGTAAGAAAGAAACAAATTCCTTGCCTCGTTGCTTATTGGTCTTACTACCCCAAAGCACTTAGTGCGCGTTGGTGTCAGCGGCAACGATCAGCTCCAGTCCTTCTCGCTCGCAGTAGCTTGCAAGTGCGGCCAGTTCGGGGGTGGGGATGTCTGCGTCACCCGGCAAGTAGGCGGACGCCATCACCACGTCTGGTAGGCCTGGTAGGCCATCATCCATTTTTCATAAAAGTAGGTGGAATGTGTAAGGTTAAAGATTTTAAACCTTACGTTTTTATTTTGGAATTTTTCAGTCCGTTAACAAGAAAATCCATAAAAACTAACTTCGAATTTTTTTAATTTAGTTTTTAATAGATTTTCTCAATAACTAAGTGAATAATTTCAAAATAAAAAAATATGTACTTACGATTTAAAATCTTTAACGTTACACGTTCTACCTGCTTTTATAAGAAACCAAGGTAAAAATACCTGGAAATTCATAACTTGTAAACAGATAGTTTATTTTCAAAAAATCTTATTGCAGCTGTATGCTTGAGTTACGCTCTTTCAGTGAATTATGTAAATGCTCCTTTTACAAATACAACCTGTACATAAATAAAGAATTCGTTGGCATTTCACAAAATAAAATTAAGTCTTATTGCTATTTTAAATTATTACAATAGGATATTTGCCTATGGTTAAAATAAATTATTTAATAGACCTCATTAAATAAGTCTTAAATAAGACTAGATTATTTTCCAATTTGTTTTAATTTTTTTATTGTAAAACCAAACATTACAAACGTCAAAAGTAATTTTACACAAGTTTCTATAAAAAGTGTAGCTGTGATGTTTAATACTGATCTGACTTGAAAGTCCGCTACTGTACGATTCGATACGTATCTTTTCCATCAATAGCTTACAAAAGTGCGATGCTGACTCGCACACCGAGGGTTCCGTTAGCAAACAAACTTGTATGTAGATAGTACGTCCATCTCGGGAATCGATTCTCGGAGATTTTTGCCCGTTGTTTCCGAAAAACAAACTTAACTTTGCAGTTCTAACCATAATCTTCCATATACCTATTTACGACAAAGTCAACTTTACAACCACAAAATATAATTTTGTAATCACAAAAATATTTTTAAGTGAAATAACTACAAATCAACGACTTTTGGATTTTTTCCTTTACTTGTGCTGTGAGTCCTTGCCTCTTACCAAATTTCATGATTTTAGGTCAATGGGAAGTATCCTATAAGTTTTGATTTACCTTCTAAATGTTCAAATTTGTTAAAATCTAATGCTTAATGGCTATATCTTTAGATTGCATTGACTTAGAAGCTTGATTTTTTACAGCTCCAAAGGGACCGAAGATAAGTATTTGGTATTAATTTCAGCTTGATGCGTTCACGGATTTCTGAGGGAAAGGTCTTAACAGACAGACAGACATACAACAAAGTGATCCTATAAGGGTTCCTTTTTTCCTTTTTAAGGATGGAACCCTAAAAATAACAAATTTAAAACATAATAACTAATTTAATTTTTCAGTCTATTTAACAATTAAGTTTAATGAGGCTGTCAGATAATTATATATTTGTTAAAAATAGTTAACTACACTTGTCTTATGAATTAAAATTATAAATGGCGGAACTCTAACCACTATAATTTTATTATTTAAGTTATAATACATACGAGTGCCACCATTAATAAATTTGTTTACTAGTTTAAAAGCGACTTATACTTTTGATAAAAATGAGATGAAAATTACACTTGCTTTAAAAAACTTTTTACAGTTCGGTCTCCGTTGCCTTGCGGTTTAGTTGTACTCTGTACAGTTTATAAAATCAATAGCTTTAATTTTTTTAAATCATACTACTGGAATGAGTTCCGTCATTGGTCGAGACACAAATCCTGGAAAATATTTTTTTAAATGAGGTTTCATAACATCAATCAAATCATTGTCAAGTTCACGCCGTCTACTAAGGTAATCTTCTATATTATTTTGTACAAATGAGGGGTTTTCGAAGTCTTCTAATGTAGAATTTAGTAATCTGACGTAAGCGCATTGGAGTAGCGTGTCGCGGAGCGCACCGGATCTATCAGCGTATTTTTTCTTAATTATTGGTACATATTGAACATATTTGTCAATGAACGGTTGATTTTTTTGTATATTTTTTACAACGTTATTGAATTCTTCATCCATTTTCTTTTTTTCTTGCATCCATGTATTAAAAACACTTGTGTCACTATTATTGGAAGTTAACGACCGAAACACAATCCACATCAGCTGTCTGTCATCAAAATTATAGTTATTGCTCTTCAGCACGTCACATACAAACTCAAAGGCGAAATACTCAGCAAATGTCTTGTGAATAAACATCGGGGTGGTATCGTAAGTAACGTAAGAAATAAGTCCAGTCTTCTCTTTGGCTTTTCTAAGGCGCGAAATTATATCGCAATATTCTGCGTTGTAACCCGCTGCATTAAAACAAAATGGCGTAATGTCCTTAAATTCTTCGAAACAAAAATTGTACTTGCTAAATAGTGGGCTCCCGAAAATAACATGAGCACCAATTTTTTTATACATAGTCATGCACTCTTTGAGTTCTGCTGTAAATTTGTCCTTAAAATATGGCACATCGATATTTATTCCGTATTTATCATGAATATTTTTTTTTAAGTTATTTACTATGAAATTTTCGTACATTGTGAGGGTGTTAAAGTTGCTTTTGCTATGCAGTTTACTAGAATCTAAGATCACATTCACAAAATATTCTCCCGCCAGACACAAAAGTAACGGAGTTCCCATGAATTGGTCCAGTTCCGATTTCAGGTGAGCATTAGCCGGATCTTCAAAAACCTCATAAACATTGTCTATTTGCTTGATTTTCAGTCTTAATTCTGGCATATTTTGAATTATTTCGTCTACAAGACATGGGAATTTAGAAATTATTAAAGAATAAAAGTGATAGCAAAGCACACGTAACTTGTAATCTATTTCAGTTATGTTATTTAACATAAAATCTAGAAATGATTTAACATTATCTTCACTGAGTATTTTTAACATAAATTTGCTTTCCCAAAACTTTAATAAATAATCCGTCTGCTCTGATTTATTGAAACTTTGCATTTTATACGCTCTACCGAAGTTTCGCTGCAATGTCGGCATTGGGTTATATGACCTACTAGTAATCCATATTTTATTTTTTTGAGGAAAACTTTTAACGACTTGGAGAAATTGTATAACTTCATCATTGTAATCAGGGCAAATTTCGTCAAAACCGTCAAATAAAAATAACAGTTTTTTCTCGTTATACAAATGGAGGAACATGTTCAGATATAATTTAGACAAATCATCATCTGAACATTCTTCCAGATATATCTTGTCGCAACATTCTTTTAATTCAAATGTAACGCTTCTATCTTTTAATACAACTTGACACAACAACTTTAATGTTGCCATAGTATTTATGACGATGTTAGTATCTTTCTGCCATCTGTTGAATTCTGTCGAATAATCTCGCAAGTTTAATCGTACTATCCAGACAATGTTACCTATTTCCTTTGTCTTAAATGATAAATGGGTGAGCAGAGTTGACTTGCCCATCCCTGGGGGAGCAGTCACGTGAACAACATCATCACTGATATCACTAAATGTTTTTAAATCACAATGTCCATTATAATGAAAACGGAACAGAAAATCAACATATCCTGCACTGCTTTGCAGTCCTGGTTTGTATTCAAATGGAAAGCCGAGAACGAGATATTTTGAGGTATTGCTTGAAGTAGCATTATCACATATCCTGGATTCATTACCGGCTGAAACCACCGGTACTTTGGTTCTAGTGACATTGTCATACAAAACATAAGAGCCGATTATGACGTCAGTGAGGACACCGGGCTTTAACATTTTGAAAGAAGCTACCTGATAGTTGTTGTCGTCGTCTTCTCGGTTGCGTGGGGTGAAAGAGTCAGAGTCTGTTTGTTGGGCATTTGAGTTTATAGTACTATGGGACTCTTTATCAATGACTTTTGAACTCATGTGAGCTTTGTCTTCTTCAACGTTTTCAAGGGTATAATGGTTTTTCAGGCCTTCTTGTATGTCTTCAGTAATGACATTACCAGAGTCCTTTTCTACAGGCTTTGGCCTGACATCAACGTTTTGTGGGTCGACAGAGGTAACGTCATTATTGTTATCTTTTTTAATGTTGTTTTGGTCTTTATTATTGCTGTAGTTCACTTTTTGGGCGAAAATAATAGTTGGGTGTTCCCGAAACCAAAAATATTCCTTTTCCATATCTTGTTTTTCCTTGAATACAGTATTCATTGTTTCGACACTTAAATGATCAGATACCTTTTGTGGGGCCTGTAAAGCTTTGTTTTGTAGAAGAAAGTTCAAAATATATCTTTGACACATCGACTTCAACGTTAAAAGCGTATCCACAACCATACTTTTATCTGACTTCCATTTTGAGAATTCTTTCAAAAAACCCAAAAATTTTATTTTTACAATCCAAAGCTTTCCTTGCACTTCTTCTTTATTGAATGAGAAGCAAGAGCAAATCATCGGCTTGCCGTTTATATTTCTAATATCATATAATTTTAATTCTTCGGGACTTTTGGTGACTGTTAGATCAAAGCAGCATTCAAAATGGAAAATAATGTGATGTTTACATCCGTCTGTATCTAAAATTACATAACAATTTAAAAACTTAAGGATTGACAAAAGATCATTTTTGCATATATCCAAATAGTCCTCAAATATATGATTGTTTACAGTTTCTTTTACTTTATATTTACATTCATCATTTTGAAATTCTTCAATCGTAATAGTTGAGGCCATATCATGTAGTTCTTCGTTTTGAGCTTTATCATTTCTAGAAAGTTCACGTAGATCGGATGTGACACCAATGTCATAGTTCTTTTCTGATTTATCTAAAATATAACTATTTAGATTTAGTAGAATATTTTTCACCGAATTAGAATTTCTATAGTCTTCGTGGTCAACTCTTGAGATGGAAATTTTACCTAAACATAATTGACTCTTAACATATTCGACTCTTCTGTCTTGGTATAAATCTTTAATCTTTGTGTAATTTTCATCATTAAGTGATTCACCTATATTAAAAGGTTCATTTAGTATTATTTTATTCAACACATACCCTTCTATAAACGGCACAGACACATCATCAATAAGGAACTCTAAATTAATAAGCTGACCTTGAAATAATATTTTACAGTTTTCTGTTATAATCTTTCGTGATTCTTTACTCAAATCAACTAAATTATTTTTCTCAAAAATAATGGTATGATCGTTTTTTGCTTTGCTCTCTTTTTCCTTTTTGTCGGAAATAAATAATTTCCTTGCCATCTCAATACAATCTTTATTTACAATAACCACTTTTTTTTTCTTTTGTACCATTTTTAGAACATCTTCTATATATTTGTCACGAAAAGTATTGCCGTTTGGTAAGTCATCGCATAAAATAATGAGTATCTTTTCGGTTTTTCTTAATTCTGTTTTCATTTCAAAAAACTCATCAATGGATAGATTAACAATGCATTCTAGATCCAAAATAACATAGTTATTGATGTCTGCCTTTCTCAAATACTGAGTAACTTTTATAGCTGACAGAGTAATTACATCAGTAACAACAATAGATGTTGAGGTCAATTGGTATTTGTCACTCTCATCTGTCTTTTTTAAAAGACACTCTAAAGATTTTAATGAATCTACCGAATACTCAATATTTCTCATTTTAGTCGTATAAAACGTGATTTGTAATGAAGTAATTTGTGGTTCAACAATTATATTTTTTATCGCTCGTTTATATATATCGCTTTCTTTTGTTAAATAAGGCCCTTTTTCTGTCAACAACCACCATTTCAGTATTTCGTTACGGTAGCTCTGAAACATCAAGTCAGGTTCAATTTGAATATCATGTGGATCTCTGGTATTATGATATTCTTGAATTCTTTTCGTTAACAATTCTTGTACTCCTTTGTGATTGCTTTGCTGGGCATAGATAACGACTCTGCATAAAATTTCTTTTGCTATGGCTTGACAGTCAAAAGATAGTTTCGGAAACGGCAAGGTTGATTTTACGTCAAATCTATATTCATGCCAGTTACTAAGATTAGCTTTTAATTTATTCAATACCATTTTAGCATTACTCTGCAGTGATGTTAAATTATCTGTTAGTTGAAGTAGACTCGTTGTTTGATCATGAGCAAATAAATTGCCAACTGCTCCGGCTAAGCCACCATTCAAACGTAACAGTCCATCTTCTATAGTATCATCAAGTGTTACAATGTTGTAACAGCTATCAACTTTAGATTTATAGCATAAATTGATGATGCTTTTAGTTAAATGATCCACCCTCCTCTCACTTATTACTAAATCTGTGTTACCAAATGTGATTGGAACTTTCAATTTAAGGAACAATAATATCTTCTTTGCAGCAATGGTTTCCGCTTCCTCTATGACAGTTTGGGGTAGATTAATTTGTTTCAATTTATCAAGATCATTCTGCAGTCTCTGGTTTTTACGATAAATAAATTCCAATTTACCGTTTTTATACTCAATGCAAGTCCCAAGCACAGAGCTTAGGGTTTGAGCACAAGGATTGAAGAAGAAAGTTTTTAATGACTCATCTACTATTGATTCATCTTCAGTTTTGCCCTTAATTTTCATATTGACTTGATTTTTCAATACTATCTTGCAAATAGACTTTTTCAATAGTATAAAGTATTTATCACTTGTCTCAAAAAATTCGGGTCGAAATGTCACAATACGAAATTTTGAATCTGTTTTTAGGGCTTCACACTGAATTTCTGACACTTTGACAACTTTTCCTGCTAATAGAACATGATACCTTAAAATGTACTCGTCAAGCATTATATTCATTGACTGGTTGCTGTTATCGTTGAAGAACTTTGCAAACCGTGTGGCCAGGGTATTTATCTCTTCTTTTGATATGGTTTCTGCTGATTCCTCTATAATTTTGTCATTTCTTATCAATTGAGAACCATTTTTGCCTGTAGAAATCAAATTATTTAAGGTTCTAGCGTAGTCGCTCTTCCATTCGATACCTGAATCGTTTTTATATTTTGCATTAGTGTATAAAATAAAAATACATTCGTGATCATCAAGTTTTCCAGAAAATATCTTATCTTTGCTTTTCGATTTGCTACTAGAATAAAATTTTTGAATTACTTGAGAATAACTGTCAGGAAAGTTTTTACTTACGTCAAAGTCTAATTTATCATCGCCTTCCTTGTGTTTGGCTTGTACTAAAGCCAAGATCGGTTTGTTAAGTCCCTTTATTCTTACTTTGAAACAGACGTCATCAAATGTACCGATCTCATCTATATTCGACGCCAGATGAAATTCTTCAATATTCTCGTCATGAAGCAACCCAAATAATGTATAACTTATAACATTAATTTCATACAGTTGTCCGCAAATCCCTGAAGTACCAGATCGTTTTTTATACATAGTTTCTTTGTTTCTTAACAACTTTGGTTGTTTGGGCAAGAATTGTTTTAGGCGGTCTGTAAAAGGATGATATTATTTTAGTGATCTTAATTAAGATTAATCAAAGTATACACACACATAGGCAGTATAAGTAGTTGTTGGGGTTTTGTAATGCTTAGGGCTGTAGTTTGTACTTAGAAGTTTATTAACCAAAGAAGAAAGACGAGAGGCTGGAAGGGTTTTCTATCCCTCGGTTTTTTATAGAACTATTTATTATTTAAAATCTCTTACAAGAAATGTATGTCCCAGACGATACATTTTGATAGTGAAAATCAGGGTCCTGTTTAATAAACGTTACAAATTGTAAATTGTGATTGTATTTTACAAGTTACAAATCTGTAAGTTTCTGTTTTATAAAGAATGCAACTAGCAAATTTACCATGGTGGAAAACTGACAAAATTGTACAATTGTACCTATAATGTTACATATTTCTGTTCAATAAACATTTTCTCTTTACAGGTGACAATTAACATATTTGTAAGGAAAACTGTTTTATTGAACGCATTATTGTAATTTACATATTTTGTAAATTGTAGAACAATTCCGACAGGACTACCCTTGTGTCAGAACTTAACAATTTTGTCCCTCAATATAATAAGTGAGGAAATTTAATTCGTATACATTAAAAATGGTTCTAACAACTAGCAGTCTAGTAACTAAGTAGTGACAGTAGTGATGATAAATATATGAGTGAACGGCAACGGCGAGTTTTTCGTAAAAGGATAAACTTTACTTTTGTTGTGACAGATTTTACGTTCAACGAAAAATTTCGGGTCAGCAAAACTACCATTGAATATTTGGTGACAAAAATAGGACATGATCTTAAAAACGATTCTAAGGGAAATGCAGCCCTTACACCCACTCCACTTGGATCACAATACCATGTTATAGCATATGCACACGGTTTAACTAAAGGAACGATACATAACTGCATAAAAAATACGTCTAGGTTTGAGGTCAGTAAATTATTTGGAGAAGAAGTCCGCTGGCCAACTAATTGTCTCGATATCCCTAGATTGTTTATGAAATATATTATACCAAGAATAGCAGGCATTGTAGATGGTTCGCTAAGAGCTTCGGTGTCACAGACAGACACACAGATACAAAGACACGCAGATACAAAGGTCAAACTTGTAACACCCCTTTTCTTCCGTGTAATGAGCAGAATTCTAAATACTAAACTTAAAATCTACTTATGATGGTCCTTTTTTTAAAGTTTTGCCATGTTGTGTCACGTAGGTATTTGTGCTCCATGAATTTTGTTATAAATTAAAAAAATAGAAAAGTACTCTGTAAACCAAATGCTAAAACCAAATTCTAAATATTTTAAAATTCCAAGATTTTTGAAATCTACCCTCGATTTAAGAATTCAAATTCAAATGGTCACAACTTGTACACGAATAGATTTTTTCAAAAATTCTTATTGTGACTGCATGCTAGAGTCATGCCCTTTCAAGGATTTAATTGTTCCTTTTTCAAATACACCTGTATATACAGACTATTTAAATGCATGCGTCATGAAATTACTCCGCATCGCATTCCCAAAAGGCTGGCAGCTTTGTCATTGTTTGTGAATAGGTACTACTTGTGATGATTAGGCAGACTTGATGTTCCGAGGCATTTCCAATCTATATACAGATTCATCCACGATTAACACCACGCTAATACGTTAACAGTTGACCGCGAGCGGGCGCCGATTTCGCGCGGCCCGCAGCTAGCGATCAGTTTGATCGTTGACCCGGTCAGCTTTTATAAGTTTCGTATTTCATTGCCGGTTGTTTTTTTTAGTGAAGTGATGTATTTTTTTATGAAATCATCGTTTCATTTAGGTGTACATTAAAATTGTAAAAAAAAAATTCTCTATGGAATCAATTTTTTTCTGACCCCAAATTCAAAGGTGTCATTAATACTATTGTCCGTCTTCATCTTCGGGAGCTTTTACCTAACACCCTGTATACAGATGTGTGTGTACCTATATATGTGTATGTGTTTTTACTTCTGACGTGCAGTCCTACTACGACAGTTTTTTTTAAACATTTAAAATTTAAAAATATAAATCAACACAATGCCACCGCAAAAATATGTTGTTTGTCAAAAACAATACCGTGTTGCAAATAGGTAAGATGCCGTCAGATCTTGATTTATTAAGTACTAGCAGCGCCCCGCGGGTTTCACCCGCGTAAGTGCCGATCCCGTGGAAATATTGGGATAAAAAGTAGCCTATGCGTTAATCTAGGTCTCCAGCTATCTACATACCAAGTTTCATCGCAATCGGTTCAGTGGTTTTTGCGTGAAAGAGTAACAAACATCTATCCATCCATCCAAACTTTCACATTTATAATATTAGTGGGATTCATTTGCAGCAATTTCACACAATGAACAACCACATCAAATAAGAATATTTTTATGGCATTGAACTAGAAATAATTTGAAATGGCACTCCTGTACAATTACAATAAGTAATGCCCTTGTCTTATAGAAGGTGCGAATTATTCCAATCCAACTGGTAGTTCCAGAGATAAAAATTTATTTTTGCCAAAAAATACCAAAGATTGAAAACCACCATTATAGATACGGGTGATACTAAAATGGTGGTCCAAAAGGCACATAGCACATTTAACCAAAAACTCACTCTTCGACTGTAGTTGCGACTCTGCATCACCTTAAATGGATGCTGATAAGCAATAATGTGTCAACCCACAAAAACTCAAATTCGGAGATTTTGATGTTTTCCGATAAAGCGCCACGTAATTAGCACTATGCAAAAGAGCTTTAAGTCACTTAAATCAAATAAGTATGAAAGTTATATATTTCATAACATACAATAGTAAATATCGTATACAACATTTTTCAATACGCCATCAATCTCTTTAACACAGTCCATATTCAAAGAAGTGCCATCTATCGTTGCGATAAAGATGTTATGAAACTTGACACTGTATTGTATTGCGAAATGTCATTCAGTGCGTCGGCGTAGCGGCAAAAAATTAAGTCCTCTCAACGTTGTATTCCTTTTGAAAAACCGTTTGCATATACTTTTTCGTGATAAACACTGTTGTTGTAGTATAATTGTGCGTAAACCACCCAGCGATCAACAAGGTAAGTTAGTAATTATTGTATTATATTCAGATTTTCCTTGGCAGTATCTTTTTTGGTTAGGTTGCCGGTAAAAATTATAAAACGATCTTATTATATACCCACTAATAATTGTCCAGACAAACGTAAAAGGCAAAGCTTTATTATACTAAAATTGTGTAATTTGGTCCTATCAGATTGACTTATTTGTAAGCAACAGCTATGATATTCACTTGATTGGTTTTTGCTAAATACAAAACAATACTATGTATTGTACTATGTATAGGGTAGTTTACGGTGTTTAAAATATTATTGCGGAATATAGATTACTTTTTCGGGATATAATTTATATTTTGAGTACCTTGAAATTGTATTGTTAAAACACTGTTATTCAAAACCCTGATAGTCCCCATGTCAAAAGGTGTCATGCTTGAGTGTATTTTGTTGTCTTTTGATTGGGCGTTTGTGCGTTATAACCAACTGATAAACATAACATACTTATATATTAATATAAATACATACAAATTATAGATAAATATCCAAACACAAAATTAGCAATCATGCTCATCACACATAAATTTATTCTCTGAGGGAATCGAACCTACGATTAATTTTTTCCTTAATTTGTTGTAGGAAAATGTCACAGCTAAAATCAAGAGGTCATTTACTGGTCAATCTTGCTAACTCCAACACAAAAGAAGATTGTAATAAATATATTAGACCTGTTATCTCAGATAAATCTCAAGTTATCCCTCTAGCTAATGTGAGAACTGATCGAGATCTAGAATGTTCTAGATCCCTCCCTGATTATATCCCCGAAACAAGCCACAATACTTCTTGTGAGCCGCCATCAAAATATAATGGTAGACCTAAAAAAGGACACAAAAGGAAATACATAGACCAGAACAGCAGCATAAGAAAGAAAAAACCGAACACCAATCAGGATTATTTTAGTGCGAAAGGATTAAAAGTTAATGCGAAGGAAATTAACCGTAAAAATTGTTAATGCCCTTTAAAATGTACAGAAAAGTTATCTATTGAACAGCGTAAAAAGAATTTGAAAAATTTTGATTCTGGTTCCTATGAAGCAAGGTGCGCAATGTTACAGGATAGTGTTATTGAATCTAAAAAGAAAAGAAGCTATTCCATAAATTCTAAGCGAGCCTTTAGCAGAAAATACAAATTGTGCAATACTCCAGTCTGTAAAGAAGGTTTTTTGATGATTCTTGGGATAAGTCAATCAAGAATCGACGTGGCTCTTAACAAATTTAGGGAGCCACTTCTATAAGTGATAAAAGAGGTGTTAAATCTGGGGGCAGAAACGCCATTGATGATGACCAATTGCTGCACATAAAGCAGTTCATAGAGAGCTTACCAAAATACTCCTCCCATTATTCCAGAGATAGCGCATCAGCTATATTTTTGGCTCCAAATTTGAACTTGAGCATAATTTATGATCTTTAAAAGAAAAATACGAAAATCATGTAAGTTTTTCTAGATTTAGGATTTCTTTTTATAAAGACTTTAACCTCAGATTTAAGAAACCACAAAAAGATACTTGCTTACGCTGTGACTTGTACAAAGCAAACAAAACTATTGCCACTGGTGAACAATTAACATTATTAGGGGAAGAACACAAAGATCACTTGGAACATGCCTACAAATTATGAGATCAAATGAAGAAAGACTTGGCTGCTGCTAAAACTAATGCTTCAATAGAAACGCTGACCTTTGATCTGGAAAAGACTCATTGTTTACCGCGGCTACCGACAAGTATTGTTTATTATAAACGTCAACTGAACCTTCATAATTTAGGGGTACATTCCGGTTCTGATGATGTATAAAAGGATATTTCCATATTTGGCTAGAGCACGAAGCTGGACGTGGAACCCAAGAAGTGGGATCTTGTTTAAAAAAGTTTATTACCACTCATTTTAAAACCTGACGTAACTGAACTGACACTTTGGGCTGATTCATGTGGCGGGCAAAACAGAAGTATAAAAATGGTACTGATACTTCTAAATATTTTACACAGTCACGCAACGCTACAAACAATAACAATAAGATACCTTCAGCCGGGGCACACTTATCTTCCGAATGACTCGGGAGTTCGGAGATATTGAATGTGCTTTAAAATCACAGATTCGATTATACACTCCAGAAGACTACATTTATGTGATGGAAAATCGACGTCGTAAGAACAAATTTGTTGTCACTAGGCTCCAAAAAGAAGATTTTAAATCAGTTACACCTTTACAAAATTCTATCACAAACCGAAAATCTGATGTCGATAAACAAAAAGAATCTTTGCTTAAAACTTTCGACATAGAAGCACGTCGTGATAACTCATTGAAACTTTTCATGAAATCAAAACTCGGGGAGCAACCTCAGGTGATTGATATATCAAAAAGTGGAAAAAGTCGCAAACAAAAACCAAATTTCGCACTTGATCTTCCCATTCTATACCCCAATGGGCGTGAACTATCAGCTGCAAAAATTAAAGATCTGAAAGAGTTATTAAAACTCATTCCATCAGATGCAAAAGGCTTTTACAGTTTCTTGAGGAATGTTGCGTCGGGTAATTTTATCGATCACACTGATGGTTTGGGTAATTGTATTGACTTCGATATTGAAGATAATTTGTTTGAAGATTAAAGACTTTCTCGTTTACTAACGTGTTAGCTGTTGTATTTATTTGCTTAGATATTATAGTTAAAGTGAATTTCCACTTTATAGCGATATAGATGGCGTGCATATTTATAAAATAAATATGCACGCCATCTGTTGAGACAACACGGAACTAAGTAGTAACCCGTTAATGGAAAATACTAGTATGTATTAGAACATTCTATTGTTTTGTAGAATTTACCAGAGGTGTCGCAATTTTCTAGAAATACCGGTTAGCTATATAAAAGCTATATAGTGGCATTGCCGAGTAGTTTAGTTTCCAGTGTGAAGTAGAAGTGAATTAAAAAGTTTTATAGTGATGATAAGTGATGATAAATTATTGTAATTGTGTTGTTGCTAGTTTTGTGTATTTTGTGATCTATTAAAATCAATTGTGTCTATTTCGGTAAAAACTTGGTATAATTTTCTAATCCTGATCCTCAGCTCGTAACAATACATTAGTTGTTTAAGAAAACTGATTAAAGTTTAAGAAAATTATACTAATAATTCAAATTCAATTCATTCAAATTCAAATATTCATTCAAATATTTTGTTTGTAAGCAATGAGTCTCGGCATAGAACTAAATTTTTGATACAGACATTTAAGTTTTGGTAGCTTGTTAAATTAGATAGACACTATGTTTAAAAAAACGTATTTTTTTGTACTTTCATATTAAAAAAATATTAAAAATAATATTTGCGACTTTTATTTTAAACTATTTTACAAACTAATATATACGAGAATGTAGTTTATTCAATACTCGTTTAAGTTCCATAACATACATTCACTTTCATTAAATTCCGGAATCAAAATTTAGCGAAATAGTGTTAAGTTCCTCAACGTGTTTCGAATATTATGGCGTGTTCCACATTTTGCAATTTGCAATAATCTATTTTATTTCAACAATCTACCAGCTTTTTGTCTTTTTACTTTTAATCGAAAATTCCTTTTACAAAATTTAAATAAGAAAGGTGAATAGATATTTTTTCAAACAAATTGATTAGGAATTGGTATGACATCTTAAAACACCATTTTCTCTAAACAGAGTATGTGTGGCTTGACACTGTATTGCTTATCAGCGTCCAAATGGACTGTTAGAGAATACTTCATACAGGTAGCATAAAGTTGGCTTATGTTATACTAGCAACCCACCCCGGCTTCGCACGGGTAGTACATATCTTCAACAATCATTATCATATTTCAACCAATTTACACAAAACTTTAACAAATTATACCTACATCTAAACCTTCCTCATGAATCACTATGTCTACTGGTGAAAATCGCATGACCCAGCATTTTGATCCCATCCATCGCCCTGATTCAAATGCTGAGATAATTCAGAAATTACACCAATTATTCCCCACATTCTTATTGCTTTGACCTCTGTACACCATTGAAACTAGCACAAGATTCATTAGAATTATATGCGAGGAGTTAGAAACATAATAATGCCCCTTCTCTCCATAACAAAGCAGATGATTAAAGATATTAGAAGTGACCACTCAAACCGCTTTGCCATGCATGACCACGTACTTGTGACCATTTTTGACCACATATACCAATAAACTATAACTGCATAATAGTTTACTTATACAAGTGGTCACAATATGAAATATTAAATAACAGGATTTTAAAAGATATGTACTTAAGGATTAACTCACAGTGATCCTGTCAATAGAAGAAACTTGTTACTTAATCACGTAAGACAAGGAAATTAGAAACTGAAACCTAGTTTAATATGTTCAAGCTACATAAGTTATTGTCACTTCAATTTGATGATTCAGAAATTCAAAAGGAGGAAAATAAAGGGAAGAAAAAACCGGTTATAGATGATGTCATAAAATAATTATGCAGTTTTTATAAATCGCAACATCAATTTTTTAAATAGGGTCTACACCGGTTACATGAATCATAATTATTTTGATTTTGAATCATTTCACAAATTTCGTAATTATAAACAGTAGAAGCAGCTGATAGGAATTGGCAGTGTTGCCGTGTCATGTTTCAGCTGTAGTGAAGTACTTTGTGGTGTTATGTCAAGTAAGCTCCGTCCGGTCCCGACTATAGATGGGTCCGTCTCAAAAAAGTGGCACCGCTCGAAGAAATTTATCGATTTGAGAAAATGTATCAATTATTGAGTTTTTTTTACAAAAATCCATTCTGAGTATTTCTCTTATGTTGAATTGTTCCAAGGGAATACAATTTTCACATAAATAGAGAAAATACAGCTTTTTAAAAAAACTACTTTACAGGTTAAAGAGATACCGTACGGGTTATTGAGAAAATGTTTCGAGGTTAAAGAGAATCAAACAAGTTAATGAAAAAAATAACAATGTAACCATGCAAAATCAACTTTTATTATTATTAACTACAAACAATAACAGTTATATTAAGAAGAACTGCTTTACAACCAAGAAAACATTAAAAAATCTCACCTAGAAGTCATACTAAACATTTCTGTCGATACATTTAGAGAAATACAATTTTCAATATCTGATCTCTAACAAATAAAATATACATTTTCGTCGTATCTATTCAGTCTCAAATAATCAGTCAGTCAATTAAAATTATAATAACGTTAAACATAAAGAAACCTCTAAAGAATAATTAATCTTTGGATCATTTAATTTTTGGTTCTGGAAACAATCACATTAAATCAAAGCTTTTTTGTTAAAATATGTTATAATCGGAATCACTATCACTATCAATAACATGTTTGAAAGTGTTCAAAGAAGACTCTGTTACATTTGCGGGCCCTTCATTTAAAATCCTATCTAAAGTACTCCTTTGAAGTTCCGGAGGCAATTCCATTTCAGACAGTGCTGAAAATGGTGTAGATCTATGAAGAACAGTTACGGATTCATCTATAACACTCGTGCCAGGGGCAATAAAACTGTCGTCCTCCAAATCTTCGAGCTCCATACAAGACTCTAAAACTCGAGCAGTGGCCACAGCAGAAGCCCTCATTGTTTTTTTGCGTTTAAGCTTTGGTGTGCCGACTTGTTGTCTTATAACATCATGAAACCCAAGGTGTTTGCCATGCTTACAATATTCGGCTTTAGTTAAACACGTTTCTTTGGTACAGCTAAGACGTCTTAAAACGACAGATGCACTTTTTGTATTACACCATACAATTTGATGAACTTGCTGCGTGCCTTTAAATGGCAGTAATGTATTGGGTATAAGCATGTCTTTTTCAAAGATCTTATATTCGGAGATAGTGTCTATTACGATGTTTTTCACGTTTTGTTTTAACAATCGTGAAAAACTTTCAAAGTCCGGTACGTCAGTGCCATGATTCACACATGCATCAGCAGTACGCTTTAAAACAGCTCCAACTCCATCTGGAGCTCCCTTACCGTGGCCTGATTCAGAGTAATTCCAAGTGACACATTTAAGCTGAGGATTATTCCATCTTAGAGCTGTTATAACAAAATATATTTTGTAATTGCGATATTGACTACTTGCAGAATCCGAAATCACGTGAAAAGTTTTTGCTTGTGGGGAATGTATTTTTAAGAAATTCATAATTGGTTCCATATGGGCCCATACAGCTGCTGTATCATGTCTCAGATTTGGACTGAGAGTAGCAAAACATTGTGACGTTTTCAGCCCATTAACATCAAAAAAATAAAGCACGCTGGTATGAATAGTTATTTGAGGCTTACTAGCACCAAAATGCGCAGATTGGATTTCTTTCGAGTACGCGCACTTATAATTTTCCGAATAATCGACATGAATAACAGCTTCGTCGTGTTTCAATTGATCTTTTATCTTTTTTATCGCCTCTTGTTGACTCACCATTCTCCCACAGTGTTTCATATACTTGTCTATCATTTCTTCGTAGTGCCTGATGCCTTCTTTTGGTTTTGTTACAATTTTCTCCTTTTTAACCAACCTTATAGTTTTATCACATCCATTTTGTACAATACATTCAGTCTTAGAGTTCCACGACCAATAGCAGAAGTCTATAGCATTGTCATATACCAAATATTGAATAACTTTGTTTTTGCAGCTTACACAATCACGGAATAGGCATTCTGCATTATACACACTGCAACAAATACTTTTAAGAAGATTTGTTGGGTCTTTGGGTTCAATTATTTTATATTTGTGAAGTGCAGATACTAAAAGTTGAAAGTTTTCATGAATAACACAGAGACAAGTCTCTCGTGGTTTTTTAGAAGCTGACAAAATCCAGAATGGTCTAAATCGACAAAAAGTAGCGAAACTTAAAGTGTATGTGTGCGAGGAATTAAATTTTTTATGAAGATTACCAAGAGAATCATTTAGATAGCGTTTTTGTACCTTCACACCTTCTTTCTTTACGTATTCCTTTTTTCCAGCTGTGAAGCTACTATTTTCATCATCTGAAAGGAAGGTTTTCACGTCGTTCTTCTTCTGCAACATCAACGCGTTTTCAGATAGTCCATTTCGTCTTCTAAATATACTCTTGAATCTTCCCTTTAATTTGCTGGCTTGAAGAGGTATCTCTAGATGAGGTTTGAGACTATTTGAAATCATTTGTTTCATCTTATACGATTTGATACTCTTGCAAGAACGTAATACACCTTCAGCAAATGAATGATCACCACTAGTACTAGGTCTAAGAAGGAGAGGATCTCTAGGAAGTTGGACGACTGAATTTTCCAAGTGAATATTTTCTCCAAGGTTGGCGTTCTCGAAGAGTATTGATGTACTTCGTTTTTCTTGTAGTGGTTGTAATCTTGATATCTTTTTCCGATAGGCATCATTTAATTTAATAACTGATTGTAACTTAAGTCGTAATGACGCTATTTCCTTGTCTTTTTTATAGCGCAACTTTCTCACTAAGTGCTGTGCATTAGGTGATACGATCCCAGAACTTACTGAAGAACCTTGTGAGGTTGCAGGACTAACTTCTCTTGACCTAGTAATTCTTCTGCCCTCATAATTACTCTGTGCCCCTCTCGCTGGATCTTCTCTATGGCCACCAACCACGTCTTCAATATTTTTTATATTGATATTTTCGATATCGCTGCAAGGTGGACTGTTGCATTCAATAAAGCGTTGTATTCTTGCTTTTTGTTCCTTTTTGCGTTGGTAGGATTTTTTCGCATCTTCTCTCCACTTCCTTCTTAACATTTTCTGATCTCTTGGTGTCAAACTGTTTATAGATACTACTTTCCCCTCCTTTTTTCGTTTTTGGTACTTTTCTTTATTTTTTTCTTTATATGTTGCATAAAGCTCTGGATTATTTTTGATTTTTTCATATCTTTTTTTTTCAAGTTCTCTTTTCCTAACTAAGATATCTTCTTTTTTCTTAGTTTTTGGCATTTTACCTTAAAAAAATAAACAAATAGGTTAGAATAAAATTCTAAATGCATCAACAATAAGCATTTTCCGACAAAACAATAAAAATGCCCTAATAAAAAACTATATCAGATTTACTTAACTTTTCTTGTCATCATAGTAAATATATATGCCTAATATTCACACCAAATTGTAATTGTAACTAGATTTTTCTAATAAGACAGTTTTACTAAATGATAACAGGCAAATTCTATTTAACCTGGTAATAGTCTCAATAACCTGTACTTTCTAAACAAGTTAAAGAAACACAGGTTAATGAAAAAATTAAGCTTATGATCTGATAAGAAAAAAACGGTTACGTTTTTGGAGTTTATATTTATAAAATAATTAGGCACTTAATTACATAATCTAACGTTTATATTCGCAAAGTAGTTTAATAACCACAAATAAAAATATTAAAGTCAGATTATAGATAACGTACCTGTTACAAACTCCGATTGAGGCGCTTCGACGTAATTTAAAAAAAAACGGCGCAAATTTCTACACTTCTTTCCTTGGCAGCGGTTAGTCCGATACTGCCTGGATATTTTGCGCGGGGGTGGGATGTTGAGTAAGCAATAGTGTTTGTGTGTTCAGCGTTAGTGTGCAACTACAGGTTATGGAGAAAATCACTCCGGACACAATTTGAACATGAATAACTCGACAATTATATTCATTATTAATATACCGTTTAAATAAAGTAAAATGTATTAATATACAGACTAGTATTTTAATAATTTTGAACCCATATTTAAGATATTTATTTTTTTATGTTTACTTAAAGTGTAACTCGTTGAGTTTGGACATGGCAAGTTATTGAGAAACAGACATTACAATTTTATTTTGTTGTAAAAATACCACTGCGATTTTCTTATTATTACGCAGCCTCTATGTGAAATATCTCTTTAAGCACAATATTATATAGAACACAATAAATAACATTTAAAAAATCACAAATTTCCAACAAAAACTGCCTGACAGGTTACAGAGCCACTTTTTTGAGAATAATCCAGATGTAAAACATCCGATTTAGACGGATTACGAAAACTTATAGTATGTAGGTATCTACTTATTTAATAAATAATTATATTACACACAGACCACCACAGACTCACCATCCGTGGATGTGCGTAGCAGGCTGTAGTACAAACACACACGCACACTCGCGCAAGCGTCCTGCGCCGCTTAATAATTCCTACTAAGTAGGTAATAAAATAACATATCTAATTGTATACAAAGGGTACACTGGATTTTCTGCGCTCCTGGCCGCTTAAAACTGTTTGAATTACGAGTGTTACATATTTTTATATATAAGAAACTCAGCTCCGTTTTACGAATTTTCGATCAGGGTCCTGATGCGAGTTTAACATTTTTTACCAATCCCAAAAAGTGCACAACGCCGCTAAAGAAGTTTTCACTTCAAAAAAAGTGTGTAGGTATATGAAAATCATTGCATGGACACTTAAGGCTTTTTTTATTAGCTTAATTTTTAAGCAAGGGTAGCGATGAAACCTTTTTGTTACTCCACTGACAAGAACAACTTATTGCATGCACACTCTGGAATTTGTAAAATGACATACTTATGATAAACATAAACTTGGTATAATTGACGCTAGTAATTCTAGCCTAGGATACTAAGTTTATGCATTAGAATGACAAATTTAACATTATTCCTTATGAGTAGTTAGGAGTATTTATTCAGAATATGCAAGGCAAGGATGCACAGACTCATTAAGACTAGGGGCCACTCGGGCAAATTATGAACTGATGGCGGGACGCCAGAAGTATAGGTAATTAAAGACAATAAAGAATTGATAATAATGTATTAAAATTGAAAAAGAATTTATTAATTTGAAACGTGGCACTCCATAGTTTCTTTTTTATATTTGGCTTAAATTTACTTGTAGCAACACGTAAAACTGCTTCCAAACTTTCATTTGCAAGGCGGTTTCGATTTTTTGTTTTATTTTTATTTAGTATTGAAAAGGTTTGTTCACATATATAGGTAGAACCAAATAAGCTGGCACATTTCAGAGCGTTTATGCGCAACTCTTTGTACGTATTTTTATCAATGCAGCGGTAAAAGTTCAGCAAGTCTCCTTTGTTGAATTTGTTGCGTAAATCTTGGTCGTTTTGAATGTCGATAATCTAACTGCATTGACTCACATTTTCAACTGAAATCGTGAAAGGATTGCTGAATATGTCCAACAGAGGTTTCACTTTTTAAACTCCGAAAATCTGTCATGAAAAGATTGAATCAAAATATCTAGCTTTTGTACATAACTGAAATTAATCGCAGTTTTGTTGAATTTTTCAGCCATTTTCTTATAATTCGGAAAATGATTGTAATTTCCAGAATTCAATTGCGATCTGAAAAGTGTCAGCTTGCATTGAAAGGATGATACATGAGCGTAGAGCTGGGATATCAGTTGATTTTTGCCTTGAAGCCGAGTGTTCAAGACATTCAAATGATTTGTAATGTCAACTAAAAAAGCCAAATCACACAACCAATCAGGATTTTTAAGTTCCGGGACATCCCTTTGCTTTTCCGCCAGAAATATTCCAATTTCTTCTATTAAATTTAGAAGTCGTTCCAGTGTCAATCCACGACTTAGCCACCTTACTTCTGTATAATACAGTAAATCTCCATATTCGCTTTCGATGTCATCAAGGAATTGTTTGAATTGCCTGTGATTGAGTCCTCGTGATTTAATGAAATTTACAGTCGAAACTACCACTTTCATGACATTTTGAAATTCATTTTTTTTAGAACAGAGGATTCTTGGTGTATAATGCAGTGAAACTGCATGAGATCTTCAGCGTTTATGTTTTTTTCTTGCAGATGCTTTTTCAGCAAAGTAACTAGCCCAGAATTGACACCAATCATCGAAGGAGCACCGTCAGTCGCAACTCCCGATAATTTTGATAAGTCCAAATCAGTTTTTGAACACTCATCCAAAAGTACATTGAGTATATCAACTGCTCTGGTTTGACCTTTCAATGAACACATTCCTAATAACTCTTCTAAGACTTCAAAATCTTGAGTAACACCTCGCATGAATATGAGAAGTTGAGCTGTGGAACTAATATCAGTGGATTCGTCGAGTGCTAATAGAAAAAAATTGAATGATCTTAGTTTTTTCATTTAATTGTTCCGCAATATTACCTGACAAAGACATGATTCGTCTTTGGATAGTCATACGATTCAGTTGAATTTTCTCAAACTTTTTTGCTGCTTCTGGACACAATTTCTTAGTGGCGATTTCTATTCATTCTTTTACAAAATCCCCATCATTGAAGGGGCGACTTTGCTTTGCTATCATTCGAGAAATTTCATAACTAACGTCTGTAGCTGTTTCTGAATCTTGAATGGGTTTTGTGAACATAGCTTGCTGACCAATAAGCTCCCGTTTTAAAGATAACATTTTTTGCTTTCTTAATTATCACAATTATCATAATTAATCTGTAAACTTGGTAAAAGTAGGATGCTGCGTTTCATAGTGCCTTTTTACATTATATTCCTTTGCAATCGCAACAGAATTCTTGCAAATTAAACAAACGACTTTGTTATGCGACCATACAAAAAAGTATTTCTCAGTCCGAATTTCTTGAAACTGCCGATTTTCATCTTTAACCTTACGTTTTTTACTAGGTCCTGGCTTGTCCATGTTGCGTTCTAATCCTGGCTAGGATTAACACAGCATCTAAAAACAATTACAGTACCTACTTAAATTACCCATCCTTTTTTAAATTACCAAAAATAATTGATTAAATTGGTAGGGAAACACTTATTAATAACAGAGTTTTACTTACGATTTCACAACACAATTATACACGGCACTTGACGGGAAATCTACGTTGAATGTGGATCAAAATATATGACACCGGCTAGTCGAGTTAAAATCTACACTAGAACTATTGACACTTCACTCAAATTAAAACCGAACTGTCGGTCGCTGCGGTTAGCGTGGCTTTTATACCGCGCGTATAGAGTCGAAAACTGTCTGGAGAAATCTCGAAACCGACTCTGGAAGCTTCGTGTATCTACCTACGCGAGCAATCGGGAATTCGGGACTATTGCTATCTCGGTTACTCTAACAATATAACCCGTGGATAAGCCGCCACCGCGCTGCCGTCGTCGCCGCGCCGCCGGCAGCGGCACTTCCTCAAGAAAACAAATTTAACCGAGATCAGCCCGAAAATTACCGACCGCTGTTACCGACGCAAGCACGGCGCACCGATAAGCGCACTTAAGAGCGCGTGCGCGAGATGCAAATTACTTTTCGAACATATTTTTTTTGGTTTTATTCTGGAATAGAATTCAATATTTTTCGAATGTACGAGAGTATTATTTTTGCTGTCGGCGGGCCACTAGTATTCGACCGGCGGGTCGCATGCGGCCCCCGCGGTCTGTGCATCCCTGATGTAAGGGTTGTGTCATGCTTACGCCCTTAGGATGGATTGAGTGAAATGTCACCATGAATTATTTCTAACTCGTTCGTCGCTGTCTTAATTTGAAACCAATTTTCAGATGGTGAAAATAAATTTCGATTTTATCAAAACCTTATTAAATTATACCCATATGGAAACTGATATGAGAAATCTTCTTATACGTATGGCAGCTTAACCACTTAACAACACACGCCAGCATTAATTATTGAAACTGAAATATTAAATAAGATCGAAACTTCTTGCGTATGTGATACTATACTACTTGACTCCAGGTTATGGAGAACTGCTGTAAGGACTAAGTGGTACATCTTTTAAGTGAGGCCTGCTCTGTGATTGAGTTTTCGTAATGCCATTTCTTTTCATATCCATAGTGTTGATTTAAAATTATTCCATGATTTTAAATATCGATACTATGTTTTGTCGATGATTTCATATATCGATTTTGTTTACCCAAGGCCTATAGATTTGACATAATGATGAAATAAAGCTGTCAAACAAAGGTTTTGGTATAGGACGCTTTTGTTTTGATAACATGAGAAAGCAAAAGGAAAACTTGTTTCGCGAGAAATTTCGATTACTTAATTCACAAGATCATACTGAGGATATCAAGTGGTCTTCTACATCGTCCAGTGAAACTGAAAGTCCGTCTTTAAACGACAAGGTTAATGAAGACAGAAGAAGATACCGCAAGTGTAAACGCAAGAACAATGTGGCAAAGAATGTATCTAATTTAGACATTACTTTTATTAATTCTTGTAAGAACCAAGACAGCTATGTGGATATTGAAAAATCACCGATTTTGAAATCTAGACGCGTTACAAGTGTCGTGTCTCCTGTTTTGACAACAATTAATTTCCCGCCTAATCGAGATCCTCACGCAATTTCGCCTGTATTGTCAACAAAAAGATTATGTCCCAAGAGTCCTGTTCTAAATCTTAAAACTACATCGCCTAACTTTTCAGGGAGAGTGAGAAAAAAATTGTGTTATGAAAAAGATAGTTACCAAAAAGATGATTGCATTAAAAATGTTACCCTAAGTAATAAAGTTTATGAGATTGATACAAGATTAGCTATGGAAATTGAAGAAAATCACACTGAACTAATTACTGATAATGATTTAAAAAACATTTCAGAATCAAATCCTATCGTATTAAATGAAAGTAATTCTTCGTTGAAATCAAAATTAATGGTGAAGGTTAAAAATTTTTTTGACAGTCACTTTAGCTCAGAACACACCTCTCAGAATATAAGTACCACAGATACTACTCCTAGTGATTGTTCCAAGAATGAAGATATTGACATTTTAAGCTACAAAACTCAAACAGTAACCAACTTACAATCTGTAAAATGTGAAAGTGTAACCAACTCGGACACATCAAATTTTGATAGGAGTATTAAAAAAGTAAGGTACAAAAGAGGTGGATTAGCATTTCGTTTGAATGCACTGGTGAAAAAACAAAATGCACATATTTCTCTATGGCAACATGAAAGATTTTTAGCAAGTAATTCAAATTTTGTTATACCAAAAGAAGAACATATAGTGTTCCGTATTCAAAAGTTTGAATTCCAATATGGCTGTTATTTGTTAAATGCTGTTGATAGGGATAATAAAAAATATCTAATATTAATTAATAAGAAATATATGAATACTACTATTGTTGAAGAATCTGTTTTAAAATTGTATGAACCATTTAAAGTTTTATCAGTAGACCCAGATATAAAAATCATTGTTGATGTTTGTAAGTTTGAATGTGTTGTAATAAAATCATAATATTTCCTATTTTATTTTTTATTTTAGCTACTGTATGTTTACAATTACTCACAGTTCATTTACTACCTACTGCATACTTACATCACAAAACCTATTCTAATATTATAAATGCGAGAGTAGTTACTTGTTTGTTACCTTTTCACAACTAAACAGCTGAATGGATTATAATAAAATTTGGCAAGATGGTAGATTCCTGGATAAATGTATTGTTCCCGTGGGATAAATTTGAATTTCCGCTCAAACGGAAGTCTCAGGCAACAGTTTGTTGCTAATATACCGTACTTGTTTTAAGACCCATGTCGGCCAGTTTGGCTTAGTTTCTTTTCAAATTGTGTGGATAACTGAAGGTGCTTTTTTCTATGGAATTAAAGCAAATTCTTTGAAAATTGAGTATAGGAATAGGTCTGTCTGTCCAGAATAATCATCATCTCGCACTTTTAAAACAAATACATTCTTTTAATAATAAGGTATACATTATTATTAAAAGAATATATTTGTTTAAATACTTATTATGTGTAAAATAATAAACGAAACATGTATTCAACCGCCTTTAGCATCTACTTTAAGTTAAAAATAAAAGCCTTTGATTTTTCATTTTACGTTTAAGAAGAATTCTCTTTTATTTTAATATGTGGTAAAATCAGATAAAATAACGAATATTTTACTTGGTACATCTAGTTGTACTGCTTATGTTTAAGTGTATAACATTATATTTTTTAAACAATTACCCCACAATTTATTCCATATTTTTAGAACATTTTTACCACTATTTCGGGTGTTCATAATATATGTAGTGGCAACATCGTTTCAAAATCAGTCGATAATGTTGTAGTGTTGAGCGATTACGCGTGTCGTGTTAAAAATAAAATATTTTTTAGTCGGATACAATAATTATACGTTAAATAATATAAAAATTAATTATACATAAAAAAAGTTGAATTTAAAAATCATGCCTCGTATTTGAGGATGTTTAGATGTTTGTACTCTTAGTTACAATGTTAAGACAGTGATTATTGATCAAATTCTGTTATTTCATTAAACAAGGACTGACTTGGGTAAGTTTAGAATGATTTAATGATAGATCTTAAAATATATAGAAATAAGTGCTGATTGAATGACCTACATCTTTGTTTACGATCTATTTAGGTCATACAAGATGTTTTCCTTTCTACATTGGTTTTCGGGAAAAATTAAAATATCTTTATTTTCTTTATGTGCCTACCTAAAATTAAAATTCGACCATAATAATTATTGTTGGAAATGTCACACATGTTTCTTATTTTTAACCGACTTCAAAAAAGGAGGAGGTTCTCAATTCGACGGAATCTTTTTTTTTATGTACCGATTGTATTCAATGATTACTCGGATACGCCTGAACCAATTTGGAAAATTCTTTTTTTGTTTCAAAGGGTATACTTCCCAGGTGGGCCCATTTAAATTTTATCGAAATCAGTTTAGCGGTTTCTGGAAAATTAACAAATATCCAAAAATTGTATACATTGATGATATTTTCGTTTACTCCGAAACGTCGCTGTCTCATTGGTTAAGTTGGCCGACCCATATTACATTTAAACAAAATACAATTTATCATGATTTAGGCACATTGAAGTCGGTGATACTTTTTTTTTATTATTATATAATTATTTTATCTGCGCTCGAACATTCGCGCATTGTACAGTCGGGGTACGAAAACCTTCGTCAATTATTGAATTCATTTCGTTATAAAGTCATAGTCTCTTAGTACCTTTTGAAATCAAAATACTAAGTAGACAAGTGTATATAAAATTATACTTACTTGATATGAAAACAAGGGTCAAAATAGTAAACACCTCTGACCTACATCTAGTTTCATATCAACATGAAACCTTTTTATCGACCGCAACCTAGTCAAATAAACAACTTCGTAAAAAGTTCCAATCAAGTACACTCTATTATTGTCAGTAATTATGTGTTACCAATAATAACTGCGTCGTATTTTATTTGATAATTGGTGCTAATTCTGTTACTTCACTCTCTAATCTAAAATTGAATAAATTTTCTTCATGATCAAGATGAAAACCTTGTGCACTGTGAAACAAGGTCTTATTTCAAATTTAAACAAGTAGGTAACATATGTCACTATCGAAATTAGCAATTTATTTGACGACTGAAGTCTGACACGCTTAAATAAACTTTAATACCACGTAGCGACTAGCGAGTGCCGCTATCCGTTGAATGCCATCTCTTTTGCTCTGTGTTTTTAGTAAGCATCTTCGTAGGTGTCGATTAAAATAACGTCATCTTAGTTCGTTTTGAATAAGTTTTTATAAGTAGGTACGGCATTTGAATGATTGGAAACTATCGCTGCGTGTAAATAAAGTTGACTATATCTTGACAGATTTTAGTGAAATTTAGTGGCGCTGAGAAATAGATGCCAGTAAAAAAAATAGACCTGTTACGACGAAGACAAGGTTGATTTCATATGAAGAACTGAAGTCAGGTTTTAGTTTAGTTACTTAGTTAGTGTACCTACAACAGAATTAGTACCATTGTCTAGGTATTTAACTATCCATGAAAGAGCTGCAATTATTGCAGATCATGAAGCTGGGTATAGCATTAGAGAAATATCTTCAAATCTTAATATTACGAGAGACACTGTAAGTAAGATTTTCTACCCGGGTACCCTGATCCGGGTATACCCGGGTAAATGGATTTTTTAGTACCCGGGTACTTTTCATTGTCAGATCCGGGTACCCACTTTGTTTAAAGATCTCATCAAAATTTTCGGAAAATAGCGCCTACTAAGTAGCGCCTTAAAAATTAAAAAACTCTAAAGGCGTTGAGTTTTTTAGAAAAATGCAGTAAACTGGAAGAGATTGCTTTAAGCGATAAGGCCGCCCTTTGTACACTATTGATAAGCTCCTGTTACATATTTTTTTTAAAACCCTGGTGTACAAATAAAGTGTAATCTATCTATCTATCTAAATTTGAGGTTAGGTTTAGTTATGTCGCCGTGTTTTGTTTTTATTTCGTTGGAGTTTGATTAAAAAGTTTTATTTCTATTATTTTCATAGGAGTGTAGAAAATATTCGGTTGGCAATTGTATTATTTTTCGGTGAGCGGTGAGTAATTGAACTAAATATTATTAAAACAAAATAAATAATTGTATCTAGTGGATAACCAAAAAAGAAGCTGACAGAACTCAATGTTTAGATTAGCGCGGTTGTTTGTTTAAACGCGCTCATCTCTGAAACTGTAAATCAGATTTGCATGATTATTTTTATATTGGAAAGACTATTAATTGACGAAGGTTTTAGGCTATGTAAGATCCCTGAGGAAACTCTGGGGAACGACTAGTAATAAATATATACCTTACTATCTACCCGGCCACGCCTTTCTGTGGCTGAGTAATTAGCCATAAAAAATATTGTGACTATAAATTGAGATAAAAACTATCATATCTCTTAAGTTGGACCAAACTGCACACAGTGTGCTAAATTTCATTAAAATCGGTTCATTAGTTTAACAGTTCATTTCGGACAAATAACGCGATACGAAATCACTACATACTCGTATTTATAAAATAAAACAAAGTGCCCCGCCGCTGCCGCCGCGTCTTTCTGTCTGTCTGTTTGCGATAAACTGAAAAACTACTGAACGGATTTTCATGCGGTTTTCACCAATAGACACAGTGATTCATGAGGAAGGTTTAGTTGTATAATTTGTTAACGTTTTGTGTACATTGGTTGAAATATGATGATGATTGTTGAAGTCTACTATACGGGCGAAGCCGGGGCGGGTTGCTAGTTTTTATATATAGTAAACATAAAGCTGTTATTATTCATCGATAAATTTAGATTATTTTTATGCTTCGCGTACACGCGTGCAGGTACCTCTGCAATAAAACGGTCTATAGGCGAACTATATTTAGATTTCCGAGTACTTGTGTTGTGTTTATGATTTCATAGATAAACGCTAGTTTCAGTTAACTAACATTCATTCATTCCAACGAAAGAGAAGTCACTAAATTTATATTACTGCTGGGAATAGTTTGTTACTAGCTTCCTAGCGTGAAAGTTTGTGAGGATGTATGGATGGTCGTTGCTCTTTCACACAAAAACCACTAAACCGATTGCGATGAAACTTGGTATGTAGATAGCTGGAGACCTGGATTAACGCATAGGCTACTTTTTATCCCGATATTCCCATTGGGACTTACGCGGGTGAAACCGCGGGGCGCAGCTAGTATTCTAATATGAATACATCTATCTATGTTAATACTGTTACCTGCGATTTCATCCGCATTTATATGAGAACTAATCTTACGAAAATTTGTGAGGATGGATGGATGTTTGTTACTCTTTTACGCAAAAAACGGCTGAATGAATCTGGATGAAATTTGGCACTGGCAATTTAGGCTACATTTCATCCCGAAAAAATGTATGGTTCATCAAAATTTCCACGCGAATGAAGTCGCGGGCAACAGCCAGTATAATATATAATACTTAGGTTAATGAAAAACCTAACTTAAGGAATTATGGATTGCCCATTTAGACTTTCAACCCCTATCTCACCCTTTCAATATTATTTTTAAAGACAAAAGATAGCCTATGTCCTCCTCCAAGATATAATTTATCTCCTTGCCAAATTTCATTACGATCCGTTCAGCCGTTTAGTCGTGACAAGAACAAACAAACAGGGTTACTTTCGCATTTATAAAATAACTTGGCCAAGTGTTGTGGATTCGATTCCCACATCGGATAAAATTTGTGTCACCCGTAAATAGTTATCCCGAGTCTCATTACCTGCTTCTATAGTAAATATTCATACATATTATTATTATACATAGTAACAACCATAAACTTAATATACTAATTACATACTAAGTTTATGGTAACAATAGACCAACAACAGTGAACCGCGAAAACAACAAGCATGACATTTGGCGCATCACAGCCAAGTTAAACTGTCTTGACACTCGCAACGAATTGAAACGGAACTATATTAAAATATAAACTTTTGGCAACTACTAAAATAACTACCAATCATTTGTAACACATATAAACACATTAGCCAACATAAACAGACAGGCATTTATTTATTCCACTTCTGAGAAAATATTTTTTTAAATATTGAGAATCATCATGGCTTCTTATACTAAACTGGTGCCGATTCTATTGTACACTCGACCAAATTAAAACCTGACTTAATTTCTTCATATGAAATCAACCTTGTGATTTTCGAAATAAGGTCTATTTATTACTGGCATCTATTTCTCAGCGCTACTAAATTTCACTAAAACCTGTCAACGTATACTCAATTTTATTTCCACACAGCGAGAGTCCCCATTTATTCAAATGCCGTATACTTGCCGTATAAAAACTTGTTCAAAACGAACTAAGATGACGTTATTTTAATCGACACCTACGAAGACGCTTACTAAAAATACAGAGCAAAAGAGATGGCATTCAACGGATAGCGGCTCTCGCTACGTGGTATTGCAGTTTATTTAAGCGTATCAGACTTTAGTCACAGATAAGATAATATATATATAAGATATATAAGTCTTTAGTCGACAAATAAATTGCTTTTTTCGATAGCGATATATGTTACCTACTTGTTTCAATTTGAAATAAGACCTTATTTCGAAGTGTACAAGGTTTACATCTTATATGAAGAAAATTTAGAGAATTTTAATTTAGCGAGTGAAGTAACAGAATTGAGACCAATGTTAGCTTATTAAAGGCTGGTTATGAACGCACCTTGGCTCTCATATCACTGATTTGATTGATTGATGATCAATGCCTGTCTATTTCCCAATTTTATTAAGGGTCAGCGCAATGTGTAATATTGTTTGCAAATGGTTTTAGCTGATTTCTTAAATTGCCCGCCGCTTGCCTGACGCCAACCCGCCTTGGGAATGTAATCGTTTTTAGGCGAGCCATAAATGTTGTTAAAAAGCTTAATACATACGAGTACATACACACTAATAGATTAAAAAACTAAGTCTGCTTATTAAACAAATTGCAGAATCATCGGCCAATAGTTTTTTTATGATTTTTATCAATAACTGAGTGAATAGTTCCAAAATAAAAAATACGTACGATTTAAAATCTTTAATTTTACACATTCCACCTGATCTTATGAGAAACGGAGGTAAAAATACCTCTAAATTCAAACGGTCATAACTTGTAGACGGATAATTTTTTTTCTAAATTTCTTTTTGTAACTGCATGCTAGAGTTATGCCCTTTCAGTGATTTATGTAAGGGGCCATCCATAAATTAGGTCACACGTTAAAGGAGGAGGGGGTCAACAAAGTGTGACATTGTGTGCCAAGGGGAGGGGGTCGTATACTTGTGAGGTCACATGTCGAAATCTAAAGAATTAAACACAAAAGATAGACGAGTTGCTACACTTTTATTAAAAAAGAAAAGAACTGCTCTTTTCAATTGTAAGTGTAAAATTGAAAAATATGTGACGTCACACCAGAGAGGGATGGGGTCCCACGAATGTGACTACCTGTAACAAGGACGGGGGACGGTGGGGGAGTCCAAAAATCATGAAATTCGTGTGACGTAATTTATGAATGGCCCCTAAGTGTTTCAACGTCAGATACACCCTGTATACGGGTTGACTTAAGAGCCTCCTACGTTTTCCGTCGGTTAAAAATGCAACGTTTTTAAAATCTTGGTCATAAGCTTCTAGTTAAAGGTACACACAACACAAAAATGTGTAAACCACGTGTAAAGCTTGGGGCTTTAGGGTATCTCGGTATTTTTCTAAACATTCTCTTATCGGTATTTTTAAAAATGCATTAATAAACTTCTTGTCGTCAGTAATATTTGCTTTATTTGCTAATGACGACAATCTATAAAAAAATTCTGTGTTACTTTCATGTCTAAATTGTTTTATAAAATTCCGCAATATCGTCGACAAACGACGGGAACTCTTTCTCCAATTTAAGTACAATTTCCTCAAACATGATATCATCATAGAATATTGTTTTATAGAACATCAGGGCTGCACCCGATAAATACGCTCCCAAAATTAATGATCTGTCTTTCTCATCCCATTTATTTATTGCACAAATTACTTTAAACTGCCTTAGGAAATCTTGGAAGGATTCTCCTCTGGCCCCCGCAAACGACTTACAATCCGCCATAATGCATAAATAAAATTATACAGAGAGAACACCGATAAAATAATTCAAATGGTTATCTGTGATATATAGGAGAGTCGCTCCACTCGACGACTTGAAAACCCTTCGACGTTTTTCCTTTTCTTCTCGAACCTTCAACACGTAGGGTGATGTATCTTCACACCACGTCCGTAGCGATCATCAATTGCTTGGTAATACTTTTCCTCTTAGACACCTTAGGCACCTCCACCATGTGTAAAGCTTCCACCATGTGTAAACCACGTGTAAAGCTTGGGGCTTTAGGGTATCCGGGAACGATAGATGTTAGCTAGAGGAGGAAAATTAAAATAGCAGGCAAACGCACTATGCGATATAATCAGGATCAGATTATTCATATAACAATTATAACTTCACACAAATTAATTATAAATACTATTTCTTGAATTATTCCGTGCACCTTTGGCACGATCGTCGTCCAGACCGTCCTCTGTCTCCCCGGCGACTCTCTTGTCTTCAACATTTATTCTTCATAAAATATTTCGAACGTGTTCTAAATTAGAGTTTGGTGCCACCAGTCTGTGCCTCTCGCGTAGTAAAGAGTTATTCTTCCAATCGAAGGAGTATGTAAGCTGTGCGAGAGTTCCCATCACTACAGTATATTATAAGTGTGTTGTGTGTGATTCACTGTTCCAAGAACATCTTTGTATGTTTTTAGGGTTCCGTACCTCAAAAGGTAAAAAAAGGAACCCTAAGATCTAAGATCACTCTCTTGTCCGTCTGTCTGTCTGTCCGTCTGTCACCACCGATTTTCTCAGGAACGGGTTGACCTAGCAAGTTGAAATTTATACCAGATACTGAGGTCTATAGTCCCTATTAGGTGTATAAAAATCAAGGTCTTAAGTCAACACGATAAAAAGATATGGGCAAAAACCTAACAAGTGCGAGTCTTAAATCAGTCAAAAAATCAGTCAGACTCGCTCTTGTTCGATTTTTTTCTATCTACAATATTTTGTTGGTAGATGAGAGTCTAGTATAAGTATTTCCTAGGTTTAACGTTAAGCCGTAATCGATAACAATGTTACATATCTTTTTATTTCAGAATCCAGGAATGGAGATGATAGCCAACTGTGGCAGAAACAGCTTCATTTTCACCGTAGTTTTAATTTTGTTTTGGATAAGAACAGGTTAGTACTCTCTTTACGTAGAAGCCACTTGGTACGTATTGTTGTGGTTGCCGAATTAGGACGGTGGCGATATCTATTGACGAATAGCGGAGTTAATAGTTTGTCTATGATACGGACTAATAGAATGTCCCACAATGTGCTAGAAGATTTCAAAGGGTTTGAGTTTTCGGGAAAGCTCACGAACTTTCTATAAGATAAGGTAGCCGGCATAAAAAGGCCCCGGCATCCGGTTGGAGTAAGTTAGCGTTAAACGATGTTACGAGTTAACAAGTCTAAAGAATAGTGAATAGTGAATATTAGAATAGTGCAGCGATATGTCAAATTACAAATGGCGGGCGATGCTAATGGACTATATTTGAGCTGTATTTTTAATTTGTGCGGTAAAAATTAGTGGGGTTGTGAGTAAGACACCGACTGACCTGTTGGTTCTTCGGCTTCGAAGCGATTTTACACCACCAAACAGGCTACAGGGGCAAGCTTGCCTCTGCAGGCAGCTAGATTGTCATTATTCAGACGCAGACGAAGATGCGTGGGTCAGCTAGTTGTTTGTATAAATTCACTTCATAAATTTTAGAGTCGTATTTATAACAATAATCACTTGACACATCTCACACACGGCCGTCTGACCCCAAACTAGGCAGAGCCTGTACTATTGTAACCAGACTGCTGACAAACATACTTACATATTTCTAAATACATACATATTATAGATAAATAACACCCAAGCGCAGAACAAATGATAATGCCCATCACACAATTATTTATCCTGGGTGGGAATCGAACCCTCGACCTTTGGCTCAACAGACAGGATTACTAACCACTAGACCAACAGGCCAGTCAAAAATTTGCATGATTGTAGTATTAAATGTTTTAATAAGCAAAAAACAATATTTCTCTTTTCAGTTTACAGTATAGACTGTTTCAAATGTGTGTCCATGAATGGCCGGTTCCCGGCATGTGATGACCCCTTCCACAACAACCATTCATTACAAATGCTGGAGTCCCCCTGCATGGGGGGAAGGAAAGGACGCGATGGCCTGTTCCCTGCTACCTCGTGCATCAAGATTGCTGGAGTTTTCCGTAAGAAAATCCTAATTCTAACTAATATTATAAATGCGTCGTAGGTCTTAACTACTCAACCGATCATCATGAAATTTTGCACATAGGGGGTCGTCCATTCATCACGTGATGTTTTTTAATATCTTTTTAGAGACCCCCCCTCCCCCTTGGTGATACGTGGTTTGGTTCTTTTTTTTTTTTTGTGCGTGTGGAAACCCCCTCGGGCCGTCACCCCACCGGGGTTTTCGGTGGGGCGGTGTGTCGGAATCGAACCGACTAAAACCACACGGTGTGCCGTACTGCGCCTTAAGTAGGAGGGATCCGGGAACAGCTTTTATTAAGACATCCGGACCCTCCCCTGGCGCCTGCTCGCAAAAGCGCGGGCACCACCTTCGGGTGAAAAAACCTCTCAATTAGGCGACGTCCAGGCACACGCGGACGCCGCCTCCTCGCGGGGGGCCACTATAGCGGGTGAAGGGGAAAAACCCGTCCCGTCCACCCGCGGCCACACTCAGGGCGGCATGAGGCGCTGGTAGGCGCGCCTCCGTCGCCCGGTTCGCCGGCGGCGAATAAGGTCCGAGTGGAGATCGTCCTCCCGGACCCTTTTCGCCGCCTCCTTCTGCGAGATGACTTCCTCACAGAAGGTTGCGACCGCGGTAAAATTCCTATCGCTACAGGCCATGGAGCGTATGACAGCCGGTAGCGACAGATCCACTCCGATGACTGCATTGAGGGCCCGACGCTGCACCGCCCAACTGGGGCAAACCGCCAGCGTGTGCTGAGCCGAGTCCTCACTGCAGTCGCAGTGGTGACAGGCGGGACTCAATTCCCTCCTAGCGACCGAGTGCAGGTACTTCTCGAAGCAGCCGTGCCCGGAAAAAACCTGCGTCAGTCGGAAGGAAAGGGTCCCGTGCTGCCGCCCTGCCCACTCGACGTGGTTTGGTTCTTTTTTTTTTTTTTTTTGTTTTTTTTTTTTTGTTTTTTTTTTTTGATGTCGAGGTGGAAGATCCTCATGGATGTCCTCCGCCCTAATGGGGGGGGGGGCGAAGGGGTCTGTCGGACTCTTACCGACTAAAAACCACCCCGGTGTTCCACTGCTTGCCCATGATCGGGGGAGCGAGAATCGCCATTGCATTCTTCCGCAACCCCCGACAGGCATTGACCCGTCTCACCCAAGACGGGTCCCGTCACCCGGTGCGACCGTCACCCATCGGTCACACTCCTCTGAAAGGCGCGCGCGGAACACTGCGCTCTGCCTCTCGGGCCTGTATCTGTTCGGACGACGACTTCCCCAAAAGTTCGTCGCCCGCAGGCCGATTCCTACGGTGGCCGGAGATCATTGAATGCCCTCCGGCGCCCGGTGCGTCTACTGCGGCCAGAGAGAGTTGTGCTTCGCTCTCTCTCCCGTTCAGCCGCCTCCTTTGCGGACATCACCTCCTCGCAGAAGGCGGCGACAGCGTTCCATGCACTCTCGCTCCGGATCATGGACAGAACCACGGCCGGCAGCGAGAGAATTCCAGCAGAACCGACTGCCGCGACGAGATCACGACGCTGGTTAGCCCAGGCTGAGCATTCCACCAGTGTGTGAAGCGCCGTGTCGTCGGGGCAGTCACCACAATGATGGCACCGTGACGTCGGTTCCCGGCCGATCCGACACAGGTACTTGCCGAAGCAACCGTGTCCGGAAAGTACCTGCGTCATCCGGAAAGTAAGGGCTCCATGCCCTCTCTCCAGCCACTCTCGTAGGACGGGTCTTACCGCCGCTACAGCGGCGTGCCCTACGTGGTTTGGTTCTAGCCTAACCCCACCCAACCTAACCAAAATCACGTGTATTTTTTAGTAGAAATTATCTTAAAAAATCAGAATATTATCTTTAAATAAAGAAATAAACTAATGCTGGAAAATTAAGCACCGTCATGAAAATGTCCATGCAGACACTACGGTTGAAGATTGTTTCTGACTGGCATAAAAATAATAAAGGAAAGGTGTAATCTGATAAAATCAGACTTACTGGCGGCTGACAAGCGGTGGACGGGGACATTATTCCCTGGCAACTACGAGCCACGGTCACGCGTCGCTTTTCGGTTTAGAAATCAATCAGTTCAACGAACAAATAAAAACACGTCATATCCCCCTAACACCCCTCCTTCCCCCTTATGATATTTCGTGATTTTATCCAAACCACCCTTTCGAGCCTGACGTGATTAATGGACGACTCCTAGGTTGCCAGGAGTACAAAAAAGGACAAGGTACTTTTATAATCGCAAAAACGACTTTCAGATTTTTCCTATGCTTGTGCTGTGAGACCTTGCTTCTCACCAACTTTCAAGATTTTAGTTCAATGGTTTTGATTTAACTGTGAAGTGTTGAAGTTGGTTATAAATGTGACGTATCTTTTGATTGCGTTGACTTAGAAGCTTGATTTTTGTACAGCTTCAAGAGGACACAGGCATAAGTATTTGATGTTAATTTCAACTTATTATCTACGCGTTCCCGAGGAAAACGATCTCCAAACTCAAATTCATTATCTTTATGTCATAAAATAGATCATCAAATTATTCGAAATTGTTAATTTAAAATATAATTATAATTAAAAATTATATCTCAACACACCAATATTTGGCTGGTTGCTTTGTAAAATTATTAAAACCGCCCGTTTGCAAATGGTTGAGCCCTGTGAGAAGAAATCGGGCAAACAAACTCACGGCCACTCTTTTAAATCACCATATTAGTTTTCAGGCAGACAGACGGACAACGTAGTGATCCTACAAGGGTTCCTAATTTCCTTTTGATGTAAGGAACCCTAAAATAAAGCAAATATATTACTCGACAAGCATATATTATGAATTCCTAGTAATTTATAATATAGTGGGGCAGAGTGAAATACGCCGAAAGTTCGCCATAAAAACAGCCTCTTGATGTGAAAGAGCGATAGACGACTGAATAACTGTAAAAATCGCTATTGTCCCTAAAATAATATGATTATATATCACATTAACAAAGGAATTTAGGTAAACATAACTTGTAGTGTCGCGTAAGTGTGTAATCAATATTGAACTTTATTGATTGGTTGCTAGATTTGCAATTTTCTTACATATTTGTTCCAATGTGCCATTTGTTTTACTATTAATTAATATTGTAGTAGATACTTACGACAATAGTTTTATGGTTTCAGATGATACCGGGGAGACGGTTACTGTGCGTGGGTGTGGTCTGGACTCCGGCACAGCTACCACGGATACGGAAATCATAAGGATGTCTCATTGCGGCCGCTTTTACTATGATGAAAGGTGAGATTGCTGGTCTAATCGAATTTTTCCATTGACCTTCCATTGTCCTGGCTGAAGAACCCGAAGGGTCGTATGGAAACATACGACAAATAAGAAATTAAGTTTGAATTAGAAATTGCACGGCAGATGAAGTTACGGCCACCTGCCTATAGCGCTCGGTGTAATGCTGACATCGAACACGTGACGTGAGCTTCAAAACATTATTAAACAAATAAGGTACTGTAAGAAGTAGACGCAAACAGGTGCATTCTAACATTTCTTAGCTGTCGGTTCCGTCGCGACCGGGTTTTAACATTTTAACATTAACATTGTTTGCTACCTTTATGTCACAGAATTGAGAATAAGTAAGAAGTGCGATGTGGGCGGGACAGGCGCGCCGAACTAATAGAAACACGTGCAAATATTTTCGTACTCGGGTAGTAGCTGGGTGAAAAAAACAAGACTTATGTTATTATTAGTAAAATATTACGCGGTAATTATGTACGTCCAAAGTAAGGATATAATTTTACCGGTGAGAAAGTTTTTAAGTACCTAATAATAAAAATTCACAAAGTAATATCTAATTTAAGTTAGAAAACCGTTATGATCTAATCTACTAAAACAGACATACTTGTATATATTGGAACTACGAACGCACGCAGCTCACAAATTTTTTTGTTAAATGTTAAGATGCACACTTGTTAGCCCTCTATTGACGTACCGCTGTCTCGAACGTACGGGCAGCAAATATGTCATCGTAAGGCGCCCATTACCTACCGTAGGTTTTGCTGTCAGTTTTACTGCGATCAAAACGGTGATTGACGAATAATCTATCGTCTAATGCAGTGATTGACGGTTGCATATATGATTCCGTCAATCATGACTTTTGGTAATGATTGACGTTTGCATGAGCGTCTAATGGACGCCTATGGGTGGATTTAGTATAAGTAATTAAAAAATATTATACGGTCGAATTGAGAACCTCCTGTTTTTTTCGTCGGTTAAAAATGGCGTTTAGCGTTGAGTTCTGTATGTGTGTAAAATAATGATTATCGTCTAAGAGTCTAAGCGTGTGTAGTTGGCGACACGTGATTTCAAACAGAATACAGCTGATGGCATTTCTAAACACATATTCTCAATTCTGTGGTTCATGTGAACAATTTAAGATAAAATATTTTTATAACATAAGTTACAACAACATTACATTAGTGGAAGTGAATATTTCCCTTTCATTTAACATTTATAATAGTGAAAATTAGTTTTTATAGTATATATATTATTAGTAATATTCAATGTTTGTTCTTGAACTAAAACAATATGTCTATATTCGAAATCCCAACCCACAGCACTCTCGATCGTGTTCCAAATAAGTAATATATATTACTATTCGTTCTCCGGCTCCCAAGGGCCGTAGTGTGACGTTCCATTGCCTATAACCTTCCTCATTTATTAATCCAATTGGTGCAATTCACACACAGTAGAAGTGAAACTTTAGAAAAACAGATCAAGATATACAAAGGATGGCCTTAATAATAAATAGTAAGCAAACCTGAAGTCCAGTTACAACTGTACACAACTTTCAAAACAAACAATACTTCGTTTTCAATATAGGTTAAGGTTGGATTTAAATGTAAATTTGTAAAGAATCAATTAAGTATAAGTGAAATATGGAGAAAAAATGCACAAAAATTACACCACGTTGACATTGACATATAGTACGCAGGCGCAAAGACAAAGATTATAGGAACTTTATCGTGATGCTTCATCGAATTTCAAATCACAACGATTCTAAAGAAGTTCCCTTCAAAAATCTCTTCAGCTTTATTATATTAGTATCTATAGATATACAGTAGAACCCGGCCAAAGTTGTGCTGCCTCTCCTGGCAGTGTATATATATTCAATCCTGTAATGAGAAAAGAAATTCCATCCCGCCTAAAATCGTTAAAATCATTTGTTTCAGATATGTCCACGGCTGCCTACAAAGTTGCAACGACGCCGACGCGTGCAACAGTTCCGATAATATAAAACCTTATACACCATTTATTTTAATAATATTCGCAACATTACGACTGCTCAGAAGCTAACAAAAAACCACACAAACACACCAAAGCTTTCTAGTCATACGTTCATTACACTAATTTTTATCGCAGTCATGTAAACATATCATTGTGCAGAATAAGAAATGTATATGAAATAAAAATATTGTATGATGTAAGATTGTCCAATTTTGAACGAGGCGGTTAACGACCAGTCTTTTTAAATTGTCCGTTGAAAATGGACCATAAACTTAAACCTCTCCGGATAAGAGCATATTAGGTTATTATAAGATAATACATACATAAATTCACGGCTGTATCCCGAAGGGGTAGGCAGAGATCTATTAAAAACCCACATTTTGCCAATTTTAATTTGATCCCATTCACTTAGTTAGGTCACAAGCTTATTGCGGTCAACCGGGTATTTTGGCATTTCAAAATAGGAATATTGGAAATATTGAAATAATGTTAAAAATATAGGTACTTACTTATTAGAATCAATATAAAAAGGTTGGTTACAACCATCCTTCAAATAACGGGGATCAGATCCAATATTTCGTCAGATTTCGTCATTCAACTGTAAGGCGTCAATTAGACACTCATGCAAACTTCAATCTTTACCAAAAGTTGTGATTGACGGATGTTCGTTGGTGATTGATGAAATAATCAATCATTTGACGATAGGTTAGTCGTTAGTCACCGTTTTGATTGTGGCAAAACTGACAGCAAAATCTAACGTGTAATAGGCGCCATAAGATCGTGTTTCGGAACTTGACCAGTCAACGAGTCCTGCTTGAAATGTGTTCAACTAACTACTGTTTGATTAAATCTCGACTCAAGTATTTTAACTATTACAGAACTATCCTCAAACTCCAATCAAATATAACGATGCTTCATTTGAGATAACTAAACAAAACTTAAGTGTTTCAAGAAACAATAAATCGTCACTTAGCACAGCTCTATAATTAATATTATAAATGAGAAAGTAACTTTGTATGTCTGTTAAGTTTTCATGCCTAAATCGCTAAACCAGTTTTGATGTATTCTTGTATAGAGATGAACGGAACCTGGGGAATTACATAGGCTGTAATTATGTAAGTGTGGGTAATATGTATGGGAATAAACGCGATCACGTAATATGTATTACATGCCTTTGAATTGAAAGTCAGCCTGTGACTACGGCCAGTGCAACCTGCTCGAAACGTCAGGCAATTCCCGTACACATTTCATTCATTACTTTGCAGTTTTTGGCCGTATGGGGTATTTATTGATGTTATTTCGCTAAAATGTTCTGTTTACTCAATGTGATATCAATTTTAAGCAAAAATATGTACAATAAAAAATAAAAATAAAAATTATGAATTTCCGGCAGAAAATTCCAATGATTTTCCAATCAGAATGATGGTCTGATTCTACCATTTCATGATTCGGCAGGTCGTTCCTTACACCCGTTATTATGGAACGCAACAGTTAGTAATTACATAGGTTACTTTTTGTTGCGAAAATAATACTTGAACAGAGTAAAATAGGGGATCATATCTACACTTTTAGTAAGAAATAAAGAATGATTTTGCGTTTTCGACTAATTAAGGTAAAATAGGATGTGCCAGCTAATGTTACTGTGCTAGTGGGCCCTCCAGTCACATGAAATATCGGACATTCGGGATCTTGACCCCGGCCTCGGCGAGCTACTGCAGTCTCAGTCCCGTTCTCCATCCGAGTCTTGCGGTATCCCTTACGCTAGGTTCCTCTCCCTACCCATTTTTCCTTATACAGATATCCTAGATAAATGCCTGACCATACAATGAATGTTCCTATGAATATATTTTGTAATAGTTTGATAAAAAACTGTAATGGAAATCGTCTGTAGTTTCACACCTTGGCGACTGGGTGGCGTATATCAAAAGGTCACGTCGACCGCATCCTGCATATTATGGAGGTGATCGCAATGGGATGATAATTAACTGAGTCTGTACGGCTCCCCCTTTTGGCTACAGGTTGAACGTTAGCAAGCTTCCAGGATCTGGGGATCTTGCCAGTTTCTATTGAGAGTCGATAGAGGTGCGTCAGCACAGTAGACAACTCGGCTGCGCAGCGCATCAAAACCACTGCGGCAATGCCATCTAGTCCGCTGGCCTTATTCACGCCTAGATACAGCATACATACGTACCACTTTTCGGCGGATTTGAACGGCCCCCATTTTGGGGCCTATCGGAGGTAACTGAGGTGGGCATTTACTTTTGCTGTCTAGACGAGAATATTCTGCGAAGAGATTAGCAAATAGATCTGGTTTCTCCTTAGCGGTGTGGGACGTTTCGTTATAAAAATTAAGTGAGACTTAATTCGAGATTCTTAATCAAACAGTAATAAGTTAACCTCAGTTTCCTTCCTAACTAATATTATAAATGCGAATATGAGTTTGTTTATTACTTTTTTACTCCTTAACCGCTCAACCGATCACATAATGAAATTTTGCATATACTCTTACGTTGTCAGGGGTACAGTGCAAAAGGGGGGTAATGTTCTCGAGGCAGACCTGAATTGATTGGTAGTAAAAAGTGGTTGTCTGTAAACTCGAATTACGGACGATAACTTTACGTGATAACGTCATGAGAAAACAGTGGAAGAGAGATAGATGCGTCACAAGCCGAACGCTAAGGCCCATCGTGCCTCTCTATTTGTTCCGCGCTCTCGCTTGAACGCTCGGCTCAGGCGGAACGTGACAATGAATCATGCTTTTTCGTGCGTGCAGCCGGCGTTCATCTATTTATAAGACGTTATCACGTCAAAACAAACTTAATTATTCATGGGCAATACATAACGGTTCTATTATATAGTTGAATGAAGGTTGATAATCACCGACTTTAATACTAACCTTTGCGGTTGACGTGTTTATTAGTTACTTTAGGCCTCATTATTGATTTATTAAATGTTTCATCCTTTTGCTTTGAGCTATTGTAATAAAACATAAACAACAGGTATAAATAAATAAAAAATCCCTTAATAATTAGAAAGCTGATAATCCACACTGAACAGAACGCAGAACATACGTTAAACTTAATTTTTGCGTCGAAGGTTAAAAAAAAGACAGTTCTAGTAGATTCCTACGTTTGCGTTAATTTTGTATCGAAGAAACATTACCCCTAAAAGTTTCTTAACATAAGGTTGAAATTATTATGAATGAAAGAATTTTATATTAACGCTATAAGCACAAATGTTGATGCATGTATAATAAAATATTGCAATGCTAAATGTTGTTTTAATCTACTGCCTTCGCTAACATTATTATTACTTAGGTGTATAACCCTCATAAGCTATGATTACTGATTACCTTACATTCAGACGAGATGTACCTTCATTTGCCACCTTACCTATAAAAATGACCCGTCTGCTCGTTTGCCCCCTACACCATAAAAAAAAAAGAAACGATACCGAAAGAAGATCAAATGTTTGTTTAAAAAACTCGACTGAAATGCGCCTAAACCATACCTTGAAACTTTTCTTAGGTAATTTTTTACTCTTGGGTGTTTTTTAAAAAAAGAATATGTTAGCACTTGAAGTACTATGGCGAGTTCCACATATAGCAGACATACTTCAGTGCCATCTACCGAAGACCAGCTGAACTACGTAGCAACTACTGAATTTGCATCGCGCAATTTAAGTTCTCGCATTAATTAGGATATAGTTCATAAATAACATATAAAAATCATATACATACAAATGAAACAAAATATTCTTTGTAATTCATATTTATTCAAAAATTAAATAAATAAATATACTTTTATGTAACATGATTGCACTAACAATTTTTTCTTAAACGTACCACAAAATAAGTATGTACCATTGATAAACTTTTTAAATACTTAAAACATTTTATTATAGGCTCATAATATTATTTTATATTTATTATTAAAGACTAGTTTTCAACTCATTCGCATAAAAAAAGGATTGCGATAGACTCGAAAATAAACGACTAAAATATTATTTAATACGTAACTTACAAGTTCAATATTTCGTTTAGAGAGTCTATCGACGTCTCTTTCTAACACATTGTATCTTTCATTCACTCCCTGAGCTAAAATACGGAGCAAAATCTATGTAAAAATATACTGTCAACTCAAATCGGTGTTTCATTATTAGAGGGCAAAACGGTACCTTCTGTAGAACACTTGAATGAAATAGCGACTTGTGACGTCATATGTCGCTATCGTCAAATCATTTACTTTTAATGTTTGGTTTAACAATTTCATCTATCATAAAAATCAATGGATGTTTGTTTGTCCCCTATGCGTTCCGAAACCATTGATCAGATTGTGATGAAACTTTGGTAGGGTGTTCTGAGGACGCCCTACCAAATCCTAGTTAAATCTATAAAAAAGGCATTGCAACGCAAGCCGGGTGTAGCTAGTTAAAAATAATAATAATAATTTATTGTGCAGCTATTTGACTAGCGTTAATAATTATTGTTTTGATAAAGTTTTAGATATTAGAAAATAAATTACAAATTGAAAAAATATATTTCACACAGTATCGCACCACGATGATCATCTTTATCTATCTCCTCTTTATCTCCTCCTACGTAAATTGAACTCTAATCGGTGTAGTCTGATTTAAGTTCTTCTGTGTCATCTATATTGAAACCTTCGTTTACGGACGTGTCTGAAGTATCGATATCTTCTGCCAACTCTTCTGCTTCAAAAACTAAACAAACCAATATTTAATTTAATACTAGCTATGCTTGCTGTGCTGTTTCTGTGTACGGATTGTTGATTTTATTATTTCGAAGGTAATTTTAACTCAATTGTGTAGATCAGAGAGTCGTTATTTATTCGTCTGCAAGAGAGACTTCTTCAGGTGGGTACTGACCGGCGTTACAGGGTGTAACGTAACATGTTACAAAGCGAGCATTCGTGCAGTCAGTGCTTGGAAACTAGCGAGCAGCGAGCGCTCGTTGCTCGCTCCAGTGCTCCACTCGGCTGTATGTCGGTTTCATGGCGTATCCTTTGAGTGTTAAGCAATTCAGTCAGTACGCCGCACCGACTCTTCACGAGCGCATGTAATACAAGGGTCGATTATAGGAGTGGGACAAAGAAAAAACTCTTTATTTCACAGAAAAAAAATGCTTGTATGGAACTCGGCTCGTCCAGAACATTATAATAAAATAAAGAAAACAGATGCTTGGGTTAAATTGGCTTCATTCGACATCTTGACAGCGAGTGGCAACGAATCTGAACTACAGGCGAGCAACGAGAATGTTACATGGATTTTTTGGTATGTATATATTATATGTACATATGTCTGTATGTATGTAGGTATATCTATTTGTGTTTGACTGTAAATATGTTTACAAATTTCTATGTAAGGTATAAGTACTTATATTTAATTATTGTATATTCTTCCTCTTAGATTCATATAATTTCAATAATTGGCTTAGCTGAACTCGTGCACCTGCTAACTGCCCTGTACATAACTCCATTGCATCTGTCCATCTAAAGGTTGTCTGTAAGAAATCGCAACTAGCGATAAGACCGCCGTTTGTATCATGACTTGTTTTTATTTTAATTTTTTGTAAAATTGTAAATTGTTTTATGGTGTACAATAAAGAATATTGTATTGTTATATTGCGTCGCGTAACGCCGGTCAGTACACACGTTTACGCAAGCAACATTATTACTGTGAGGTCATACCTGGTTCCTCAGGGTTTCCTGGATCACACTTGCACTTGAGTAACTCTTCCCATTGCCTCAGTTCAGAAGGCAGAAGCTCTTCTTCCTTCGGTGATTGTACTACTGTAAATATGATAATGAGTATTTTTTCTTTCTATTATTAGTATTCTCTAGCGAAGTTAAGTACCTAGGGGTCACATTTGACCAAAAGTTAACCTGGAATCCACACATCACAACCATAGTCCAAAAAGCAAAAATGGCATTATGGTTGAGCTGTCGCATGTCTGGCGCCAGATGGGGACTTCAGCACAAGATTGCCCTGTGGCTATACTCGGCGATTGCAAGGCCAATCGTAACGTACGGAGCTGCCGTCTGGTGCCGTAAGGTAAGCCAAACGACTACCTCAAGCAAATTAGACAGAATACAACGTACGGCTTGTTTAATAGCCACTGGTGCGCTATCTTCGACACCAGGGGAAGCTCTAAACGCACTACTAAGCCTGACCCCGCTCAGCATCTATGTGCAAAAAGAAGATAGCAAAAGCATATACAGAATATGCACACAAACGAAACCAAAGTGGCAATCACGAAAACTAAACTCACTAAAAGAGTCTGTTTTCGGAATATAAGCTCTAAACATGCCAGCGGATGACATGCAAACAGAGATTGACTTCGGGTACACAGTAGACATACCACAGAGGGATACATGGCTGGAAGGCCTCCAATCCAATAAAAATGGTAGTCACGAGTGGTACACCGATGGGTCTAAAAAAGACCTTGATGTAGGTTGCGGAATTTACGGAGAGAGACCAAAATTCAGATGGAGCACCAGTCTGGGAGCAGAGGCCTCCGTCTTTCAGGCGAAGCTGAGATCAACCTTGAGAGAAAAGTAAAAAATCAACACATCTACATCAACTCAGACAGCCAATCGGCGCCATTGACACAACAGTTTTGAGACTAGCTCAAAGCTAATACAAAACTGCAAGGAAAACCTAAACACAGGGGCAATCGAACGAAATTACATTAAGATGGGTACCAGGCCATTCAGGCATCGATAGCAACGAAAAAGCCGATAAGCCGATGAACTCGTCAAAGCCGGTGCCGCCAACCGACAGCATGGCCCACAACCATTCTGCGGCATCAGCAAACAGCGAGCATATTCAATCATAAACGCCCGATATACAATATGGCTATTAAGAGATGGAAGACCACGACTGGTCTAAGACACTCGAAAGCCTTTATAAAGGGCTATGATAATAAAGTATCCAAAGAACTTTTAGAGCTCAAAAGATACAAAATCTGTGCAGTTACAGGAGTCCTCACCGGACACTGCAAACTGAACAAACATGTTCACCCTAAAATTGGGCGAGAACACAATATGCAGATTCTGTCAAGAGGCAGAAGAAATTGCAATGCATATTCTATGCTCTTGTGGCCCACTAATGCGGCACTGAAGTATTAACCTAGGGTTACACTTCATGCAACCGCAGGAAATACAAACAATCACTGTGGAAAAGATCTGGAGGTTTCTCGAAGCCATAAGGCTGAGCAGTGAACTGTAGAGCAAAAAGTGCGCTACAAAAGACCAGAAATGGTCGAGGTGGCAGTAAGCACTTCAACAATAATAATATTTTTTTCTTTTTAATATCTTTTAAAGAAGGCTTACAGACTAATAATATTTACGGTTACAACAAATATATATCCATGTTGCTAACAACAATATACTACGCTCAAGTAAAGTTAAGTATTGTAATGGTAAACTTGAAAATTGACTCGATACTACGCTGCGACGAGTGTTGAAGTTCGATTCTCGGCCAAACGGGACAAAAATTTGTGCGATCCACGATTAATTGTCCCCAGTCTGGGTGTTCTTTGTGTCCGTTATTTAGAATGTTTGTAAAGCTGGGAGTTGTCTTTAACAATAACCGCCCAAGATTAGGTATATGTAGATGTAACCATATGCCATAAAATTGTTAGAGCGAGAGGTAATATTGTAGTATACCGATCTCATATAAGGAAACAAATTTGAATTTAGAATTAGTTTTTACCTGTCAAATGGTAGAATGTAAAAAAGAACAAGACAGTTGGAGTTTGACCGCGGTGTGGAACTCCATGGCACCGAATTAACAACGAACTGTGCATTTACAAACAAACAAAGGGGCAAACGAGCAGACGGGCCACCTGATGGTAAATGAATACCGCCGCCCATGGGCACCTGCACCTCAAGTGCGTTACCACCCTTCCCAAGGTAGGAGTAGGGGAAGAGGGGGGAGAGGGTAAGGGCGGGAATAGGGAAGGGCCTCCGGTAACATCACTCACGCGACGAAAAGCAATTCAAACATTGCTTCACTGCCGGTTTTCTGTGAGGTCGTGATATCACTCGGGTCGAGCCGGCCCATACGTGCCTAAGCATAGCTCTTCCACTTGGCAAAAACCATATAAAAGGCACAGAGGAAAAGTTTATAAAGTATTGTAGTGTAAATAAAAACGTGTGAGCGCTCTGCTGCGCTCGCAGCGTCCTGCTGGAACCTTACTCATAGGAACCCGAGTGTCGCTTGCAGTTTGCGGTTTGCAGTCTATCTTGGACTTGTACCTTAACTCCCATTGGGAATGAAGTTGGAAACCGAGTTGTAAGATTATAACCCAGGTAAACGCTTCCCGTGAGACAAGCCGTGTGCGAGCCACCATAGCGACGATCTCTGTGGCGTGGCTGTAGACTAAACTGCAACGTCAAGGGTTGTAAGTCGATTCCTGCCCAGTGCAAAATTTCAATGCATGAATATGTCTATTCGCGTAGACCTGGGTGTAGTTGGGAATTAGATAGCGCTGCTATGTAATATGAGTTAGAAAATAAATGGTACTGACCAAACTTAACCTTGCTCGGCCCCTCATCCTCACAGTGACAGTAAGGGTCCAAAAGAGCTATCTCCTCATCCGCCTGACGCCTTATCTCCGATGGTAGCTCTTTGGGACCTGGAAGGTACATGAATCATTTATGTGTGTTTCCTTTACTATTCATTTCAAACTGCATTGTCGCTCTTATGACAAAAGGTTGTGCTAATGCGATCGTACAATCTTGGGTTCGATTCCCTGGCCAATTGTCTTTACAATTTATTTTAAACCTGAGACAGTAAGTCAATCGGTAATCTCGATGGTTTGGCTTAAATTTAAACATTTTAGAAGTTGGAACTAGTTTTGGACTCGATGGGGGCCCTTTGACAAGAGGGGAAGCGACTTGCCACGTCGGTTCCGGCGACACCGGACACCCAAGCTCACAGAGCCTCGTCGCTACCGAAACTGGTCTGACATCCCGACTATACACTATAAAATAAAAAAGTTGAATCCATCTCACATGGTGGTTTTTCGAAAGGTTCGGATCGCTCCAAGGCGTCGATGACCACCCGCGTCATTAGGTGTCGGTATTCGCTCTTCTTCACCGGCAGGGTAGTGATGCCAGTCGCTACATCGATCGCTGTAAGGGATGTAATTAGTTAACATTTTTACCACCAACCACCTACATACGCTAAGTTACAAAGAGCCTGCTCTTCCAATTATTCAGATACACCGTGAGGCTGCTTCGAAGAGCATTTGGTATTAACTACGCACATGGGCGTACTCTGGTTTGTCGCAGGTGGGGGGCGAAAATCGCTTTTGAAGGGCAGGTGCGCAAAACATTTTTTTTACTTTAATAAGCTTAATACCTAAAACCTACTAAATATACAGACAGGGCAGGGGGAGAGGAGCAGATGCTCTCCCGTGTACTCACAGTACATACTTTGCTAGTTTGAGTTTAGATATCGCTGATAATTTCGAGTATATTTTTATTATTTACCCACATTTTTACCTACTGCTGGCAAAGTCAAATTCGATAGATATATCTTTACCTAAACTAATATTATAAAGAGGAAACATTTGTGTATATATCCAGGTTGCCAGCTATCTACATACCAAATTTCATCGCAGTCGGTTTAGTAGTTTTTGCGTGAAAGAACAACAAACATCCATACATCCTCACAAACTTTCACGTTTATAATATTAGTAGGATTAACATATTAAACACAGAGTCACCGTTACAAAAACAGACAACTTAATACCATATCTGCCTGTGTCCATCTCTAACCGCCCGCTTACAAACTTTGAACGCCTTGACCGGGCAACACTCAATTTTAGTACCCATCATTATCCTCGGCGCCTTTTCCCAATTAAGTTGCGGTCGGCTTTCAGTCTACGCTACGACACGGCCGAACTTTGATATTTTACGTGAAGCGACTGCCATCAGACCTCCACAACACAAGTACTAGACGATATCAAAGTTCTGTAGTTAGACAGGTTGTCGAACTGTTTTAGGGCTCCAACTACCCATAACGAATCTTACAGATGTTTGTATGGCACCCGGTTTAATGTGCTCTCCGAGGCACGGAGGGGTCTCAATGTGTTAAGAATGGTCACCCATCCTAGACTGACTTGGCTAGTATTATTTCACGGTTACCACTTAGCCACGAGCCCCTCTAGTAGTAACTTTAGTATTTAGTACGAGTGGAATAAGTACGTGTTACATAGTAAGAATAAGTACGTGTTACATAGTAAGAATAAGTACGTGTTACATAGTAAGAATAAGTACGTGTTACATAGTAAGAATAAGTACGTGTTACATAGTAAGAATAAGTACGTGTTACATAGTAAGAATAAGTACGTGTTACATAGTAAGAATAAGTACGTGTTACATAGTAAGAATAAGTACGTGTTACATAGTAAGAATAAGTACGTGTTACATAGTAAGAATATTAAACTAACCTCTATTAATTAAAGCTCTAGCTTCTATGGTCATGTCCACGTGCTCTTCAACCATATTCTTGATGTCACGTAGAACCGCACATTTTTGTTCTCGTCCGTGGCGAGACATTAGCACCGCTGCATGAAGGAAAAAATACAATAATAATAACTCCACACATTTCACACACGGCCGTCTGATCCCAAACTAGGCAGAGCCTGTACTATGGTAACCAGACTGCTGATAAACATACTTATATATTACTAAATACATACATATTTTAGATAAATTACACCCAGACACAGAACAAATTATCATGCTCATCACAAAATTATTTGTCCTGGGTGGGAATCGAACCCACGACCTCTGGCTTAGCAGTCAGGGTCACTAACCACTAGACCAACAGGGCAGTCTTATTGTAATTTATATATTTTGCTCAAAATGTCAACCCTTGAAGGGTGGCTCATTTAACTATATCGTGCTATATGATTTAAGGAGTGCCACAAGGGTTGAAACCTGTACTACAAATATAATACCAAAAAATACTTTATTTTCATGGTCCATTCAAAAATTAAAAAAAATATTCAAAATTAAGGCAATGCGTTTCAAAGAATCCAAAAAATGTCTAAAGATGTTTCAATTTAAAAATAAAGAGGAAAAAAGGCAAAAGCGGTTCAAAGGTACAATTATGAATTAAATAATTACATTTTAAACAATTTCTCTATTTTTGCAAATTTCATTTTTAACCGACTTCAAAAAGGAGGAGTTCTCAATTCTTGACCGACTTCAAAAAAAGAGGGGGTTCGACTGTATTTTTTTTTCGAAAGTTTCGAGGCAACGAACATATCGTTGCCTCGAAACTTTCGACTGGGTGAACCGATTTTGATGATTCTTTTTTTATTTGAAAGCTGGTGCTTCCCGCGTGGTCCCATTTCAATTTGGTTTCATTTCAATTTCTGACAATGGGATTCATGGGAAAACCATATAAGTTTTTATGGAATAGTTTTATTTTTAAGTCTGTTTTTTTTAATGAATTATAATTTAAAGAACTGTGCCGTCATGAATAAAAAAATCATACATATAGCATTTAATAGGTATTTTAGACACACACACCCACGCCTACACCAGGGTAAACATCTAATAACCATGTATGAGTGTAAAATAATTTAAATAGGTTTCTTTCTTTCCTTGTTCTACACTCACCGTCATCAACAAGTGCACTCAAGAGATGTCTCGCCTCATGCGACATCGGATATTTCTCTTCGGTCGTCTTCGGTGGTGGCTCAGGACGCACTACAAAGGGAACATTACATTATTATCTTCATCAAATATGTAATATATAAGTATACTGGTATCGATTATTATGTACTTATACAAAATTCCGGAAAATTCGAGATTTTTTGAAAGCGGGAAATCCAATTTACATACTTATATTTAATATTATTAGATTATAAGAGATTACAAATATTTTGTTGTTTTTTGGTCGGTTGTTTATTACATTTTTTTCGCTACTCGAAACTAGACATGTTTAGTTCTGGAACTATGTCAGTTCTTTCCGACTTGCTCAACCTAATAGTTCCAGTTCCACAGTTCTTCGAAACGATCACGCGGATTGAAGGAGCGGCCGGAGCGGTATTGAATGGTGGAACGAATAACGAACTGTCCGTGTGACGTATGCCGCGAGCGTTGCGCTCTGGGCCGTCATCCTCTACTTCGGTTCCGTGCAAGGGTGTATTTTGAAAAGCAGGACTTACTTTTATGGATAGAAGGCAACGATTGAAAGCATCAAAGCTACTTTTTATGTTAGCAATTATAAATATCAAAATTGTAAACCTGTTGTCTTTTATTTTAGAAAATAAATTGAATGCTTATTGGGAATTATAAATAAAATACCTATGGTCAGGCGTGTAAATAGCCCAACCAGGGTGTGATTGCTCAACAGTTAGCGTACGAGGTGTAGGGAAGTAAACCACTTCTATCGATCAAAACAATCATGCCAGCACTAACCTGCAACACCGACCAAGTCCCGATCCTCCAGAAGGCAGCGAGCAGCGGCGAGGTTTCTACGGTCTCTTGCAAGGTATTGACCGGCCGGTCACGATCGTAGACTGGAGCACTCCACATACACCTTGTAAAGGTTACAAGCGAGTCCAAACACTACACGGCTATAGGACTAACGGAAAATCAGCTTCTTTTCACGAGAAATATAACTGATGTCCGTGGCGGAACAAAATTTTTATATTAAAGCGTCTTCTTAGCGAAAAGCGATGAGAGCAGGGTATGTCCGTTTTTTCTTGCACCAATCAGGTGCAGCGCGTTTACATTATTTGAAGACTGCTAACGCCATCTCTTGAGATCGTCGAGTACATTGGCAATATTACAGCAGTACCAGCACTAATTGCATTCGACAAACAGAATGTGGTTTACTATAAAGACTATGAAATTTATAATATAACGAAATATATTATGGTGCGATTATGTATGCATTTTATAAATATATTGGCGCTCCACCATGCACCCCGCCTTGGAACATCACAAGATGTTTCAAAACACGCGAATTTTCTAACTGACTGAGAGTAACACATGCATTATGCGATTAAATAATAAATATGATAAATATAGCGGCCTAAACTAAAAAATAAGGTTGAAACTAAGTTGAATTTATTGTGTAGGAATAGGATATAATTTAGTTACAGCGCGTTTGTAAATTCCAGTTTGCGTTTTAACTATCGCCACGCGTACAACGTTATCAGAGCCTCTGAACACGTCCGTAATTACTCCTAACGGCCAATGCAACGGTGGAGAATTCTCCTGCTCAAGAAGAACAACAGTTCCGATTTCTACCGGTTTGTCGGGAGTAGCCCATTTTTGCCTAACTTGCAACGTGTGCAAATACTCTAAGTGCCATTTCTTCCAAAAGGATTGGACCATACTATCTAACAACTTTTTACGTTCTAACAGACTCAATCGTTGATCTGACAAATCAGCAGCGGGTAAATATTGCAACGGAGTAGACATCAAAAAATGCGCGGGAGTTAACACCTCAGGATAAGGGTCTGACGATAATACGCTCAATGGACGAGAGTTAAGAATACACTCTATCTGAGTAAGAACAGTTTGCAGTTCTTCGTATGTAAGTAACTGACTTCCTATTACTCTATATAAATGCGTTTTCATGCTCTTTATATTCCCTTCCCACATCCCACCAAAATTTGGTGATCTTGGGGGAATCATCTTCCACTCTATGCGTCGAGAGAGCAACTCATTCGACAGCGCGTTTTTGAAGCTAGAGTTCAATAAAAAACTATACAGCTCATCTAAATGTGCCTTCGCACCGATGAAACTAGATCCATTATCGGAATAGAGACATGAAACTGGTCCTCGACGGGAAATAAAGCGTTTAAAAGCGGCTAGAAAGTTTTCAGTAGTTAAATCACTGGTCACTTCAATATGTAGACTACGTGTGACCATGCAAACAAAAAGAACGATGTACGCCTTTTGCGCATGTTGACCTCTGCGGCGAGAAAGGATTGTCCTTATCGGACCAGCGTAATCTACACCAGTGTGACAAAATGCCTTGGCCTCTGAAACGCGGTAATCAGGAAGATCAGCCATTATAGGCGTTGGATGCGTTGGGTTGCATTTAAAGCAAGTGTTGCACTTTCGCAACTTGGACCTGATAACAGTCCTGGCATCCAAGATCCAGTAGCGTTGTCGTATAATAGACATAAGAAGTCCAGGTCCGGTGTGACAATTAACAACATGAAAATGCTGTATTATTAAGTCAACGACATGATCGCGTTTAGGGAGAAGAACCGGATGTTTAGCTTCGAAAGGAAGCATTGATCCAGAAAGTCTTCCTCCAATGCGTAAAATCCCTTGTTTGTCTAAGAAGACGAAGAGGCTTTGCAGCTTTTTTGAAGGTAATTTATCAGCCTTGATCAATTTGATATCTTCACAGAAGTGCACAGATTGAACGGCGAGAATTAACGCATTCTCAGCACTTGTCAACCCTGCTATAGAACGAGGTTCGACCTTAACTTTAGGTCTTGCGAATTTTAATACATATGCGGTGATACGTAGCAACTTTTCCCAAGAAGAAACACGTTGTGCTAACGTACACAGCAACGGCGGCTCTGTGTGAGTAATGGCAGCCAACACATTTGCCTTGAGTTCAGGCAAGACAGAGCAATTATTAAGCGAGAATGGCTTAATCGGCCACTTCTCAGATGAGCTGCGAATCCACGGAGGACCTTTCCACCACAAATCGTGGGTCAAAAGTTGCGATGGAAGCATACCACGCGAAAGACAATCACTTGGATTACTAGCTCCGGCAATATGATAAAAATGTTTAGAGTCCAAGTTTTCTTGGCACTGAGCGACGCGATTACCGACGAAAACTGACCAACGATGTGGTGAAGAATGAACCCATGATAAAGCAATAGTGGAATCAGAAAATGCGTATATCCCGGCAATGGTCATACGTGTTGCATATGTGTCTCGCACAGTTTTTATTAATTTTGACATAAGTAAAATAGCGCATAATTCTAAGCGAGCGAGCGTAGTGATTTTTGTTGGCGAAACCTTTGATTTAGCGCAAAGAATGCGAGTTTGAATGCCAGACGGGTAGGTACAATGGGCATAAATGACACATCCCAGACCATTCATGCTAGCATCACAAAAAGCAACAAGACGTAATTCACAACCAACTTCGACGCCTACATGACGTGGAATCCTTAAAGTGTCAAGCATTTGAAGTTCTTGCGCAAGAGCGAAAAAACGGGTGCGTATGTGCTCCGGTGCAGGATCGTCCCAATCACACTTGCTGAGCCACAGTTCCTTAATTAACAACTTGGCATAGAGAATCACAGGCGCGACCAATCCGAGCACGTCAAATAGTCGTGCAACCATCGAGAGTATGTTTCTCTTGGTGCACCTTTCATTAATTGCGGCGCATGTGAAATGAAAATTATGTTCACATGGTTCCCATGAGAGACCTAAGACCTTAGAGACATTATTGTCAACATCAAAATCAAGCGACTTGCGGTGCGTGTCGGGAAGCGAGTCAAGTAGCACTGGTGAATTGCTAGACCACTTCACTAAGTCAAAGTCACCCGATTCGAAAAACTTAATCAAGTTGTGAGCTAATTGCGTGGCAGTATCCTCATTTGCAATAGAAAGAACCAAATCGTCCATATACAGACAGGTCTCTGCCACTTTCGCGGCATCAGGATAGAGCGGACTCATGTCAGTAGCCAGCTGTCGCACAGTGCGCATAGCTATGTAAAGGCTTGACTTGAGACCGAAAGGTTGCCTATTAAAGGCATAAGTTCGAATTTTTTCCGATTCGTTGAATCTAAATAAAATGCGTAGGTATTTATGTTGGTCTACTGGTACACCAATCCGTAAATAATATTGTTTTATATCAGCGTTCATTGCAATAGGAAATAATCTAAAACCTAACAATAATAAAAACAGATCGGCCTGTAAATTGGGTCCAATATGTAATATATCGTTAAGCGAAAGTCCTGTATGCGTTTTAGCACTCGCGTCCAATACGATGCGCGGCATCGGTTTATCAGGTCGGACTACTGCGTGATGCGGTATATAATAACCATCAGAGGACAGCTCAGATTCTTTAACAGGACTGAGGTAATTGTTATCAATATAATCCTGAATAACCTTGTTATAATTTTCGCGCACTATCGGTGCCTGATGGAGCTTACGCTCGAGTGAAACGAAACGGCGATAAGCGGTAGCGTGCGAATTACCTAATTCCGAAGGGTCCCTACAGAACGGTAATGCAACTGTATAACGACCTACGTCGTCACGGGTCACGGTAGCCGTGAAAATATTTTCGCAATCTGTCTCCTCTGGTGACAACAAGCGTTTCATGGGTACTTCTTCAAGTTCCCAGAACTTTTGCACTATATCATTAAGCGCTAACGCAGAAAAAGACGCGGCAGTAGGTAAAATATGTTTACGCGGGTAATCTCCCATAAGTACGTAACCAAATGTTGTAGATAAAGCACACGGTGCGCGCGGCCCACACTCGACCATATTTCCTAAGTATATAAATGGGAATAGCTGGGCACCTAACAATAAATCAATCTTGCCCGGAATATTCCAGCTTAAGTCAGCGAGCGGAAGGTTACGAAAATCTAGGTCGCGATCACAATCGATAAATTTCGAAGGCAATTGATCCGTAATGCATTCTACAACAAGCGCATGTATAGTGTATTTCTGATCCGGATAAATACGGGATTCAATGTCTAAATGAACATAACCGATTATCGGACTTGAAGCGGAACCAACACCTTTAACATAGGAATTATTCAACGGTATTATCGGTAAATTTAATAAACTAGAACAAGCAGATGTTATTAGATTATTCTGCGAGCCATTATCTATCAAACACCTAACTACAGATTTGATACCAGCGCTACCCTTAGAGCGCGCGTATACCTGAGCGGTTGACAAAAGTATATCACCCTTATGACAAGAAGTGTAAGACTGTGTATGTGTAACTGGTTCTGTAACAAGCGGGGGCGCTCGAATGCATGACGAAGTCGTGTGAGCGCGATGAGAAGGCGCGGGCGAAGTAAAGGTCGCGCGATGAGCGGGCGGCGGCGAGTACGCGACGGCGGTATTTACCATAGCCGCATGCGATTGCGAATTATTACTATCAAAATGCAATAACCTATGGTGTCTTTTATTACAGAAACAGACTGACGTACTCTTACAATCCGGAAGTTTATGTAAAGTGCTTAAACAATTAACGCAACCGTACCTCGATTTAATAAACTCATATCTAGCCCTTGCGTCTCGCATATTTTTAAACTGAGCGCAATCATATAAATGTCGATGGTTACCACTACACAAACAACAATTCGCGGTAACTGCTGCGGGCGCCGAATATGTGAGAGTATTTGCATTATTAGCGGACTCACTGGCGACAAAAGATTTGGAGGTGTGATGAACGCGCCGTTCGCGTGAGGGCGACGTAACAACAGCAGCGGGTTTCGTATATGACGAATTTCGCGGGTTTGAGCGCTCCAAAATCTTAGCCTGATCTTGTATAAAAGCGATAAGCTGTTGTGTCGTAGGCACTTCCACATCCCGAATCGAAAGTTCAAAGGCTTGGATGGTTTGAGGATCCATCCTTCTCAAAGCGCATTGAAGAAAAATAAAATCAGTTAGATCTGTTATGCCTAATTCTTTTAGAGCTGAAATCGAAGCGGAGTATTTACTAACAAAGGTATCAAGAGCGTTCGCAGTGTGCGAGCAAGTTTTTAAGTCCAGTATATTATTGAGATAATATGTACCTAATGAGCGTTTGTCGTGGTATTTCTTAACCAAACTATCCCACAGTATTTTATATGTTTCACCTGACGGAATAATACCGGAAGTGAATTTTAGTGCGTCGTGGGTGAGTTTAGAAATTAGATACTGTACACGTTGCGAGTCAGAAAGCTGTTGATTCAAATGAATATTAGCTTTAAAAGACTGATAAAAGGTATTCCAGTTTTCAGGGCGTCCGTCAAAACTCGGAATTACTAAAGGTTCTAATTTCACTACGGACTTGATCGAGCTACTGGTCTCGAGTGAACGCACCTTAGAAGTGGTTAATATTTTATTTCTAACGCGTTTAACTCTCGAGTATAAATCATCAAATGAATCGAGGCAAGAATACTCGGGATTGACCGTAATCGTTGATAACAAATTTATATTATTTATTTTATCAACAATGGACTCAAATTTATCGCGTAACTCATCTATTATCTCCGTTTCAGCCAGAAAATTCTCGTTAGCTCGCGTTGATGAATCGAAAGAAATTATACCTTTCGACGATGTGTACATACGATTAATACGTTGAAATAATAATTCTTTCTTTTGATTCAACATAACCAACATGACTTCGCGGCTTGATTCGCTTTCCGTCATGTTTATAAAATAATATCACAATACAACTACAAAGTGATAGGTATATCTACCTAGTTAGTGTAAAAACACAAATTAAATTTAAATCTTAAAATGACTTAGCGTAAAGTACAGTGGTGGAGCGGTTAATAAGTGGGTAGGTATAAATAAGTTCAACTAAATTGAGTATAATGGATATTATTACCAATTAATACGTAATTCACCAAATCTAACAATTAATTATATTTAAATACGAGTCTACCAATAATTACGTAGTTCTCGTGCGTTTTAAACACAGAATTTACCAATTTTACGTAAATCTGTGAGCGAGGAAAAATGGCGGCAAGAATTCACTAGAATTACGTGAATCTTTTTTATGGTATGAATAGAAAAGTAAATTCACCAATATTTACGTGAATCACTGGCCTATCCGTACTCGTAAGGACCAAATTATATGGTCAGGCGTGTAAATAGCCCAACCAGGGTGTGATTGCTCAACAGTTAGCGTACGAGGTGTAGGGAAGTAAACCACTTCTATCGATCAAAACAATCATGCCAGCACTAACCTGCAACACCGACCAAGTCCCGATCCTCCAGAAGGCAGCGAGCAGCGGCGAGGTTTCTACGGTCTCTTGCAAGGTATTGACCGGCCGGTCACGATCGTAGACTGGAGCACTCCACATACACCTTGTAAAGGTTACAAGCGAGTCCAAACACTACACGGCTATAGGACTAACGGAAAATCAGCTTCTTTTCACGAGAAATATAACTGATGTCCGTGGCGGAACAAAATTTTTATATTAAAGCGTCTTCTTAGCGAAAAGCGATGAGAGCAGGGTATGTCCGTTTTTTCTTGCACCAATCAGGTGCAGCGCGTTTACATTATTTGAAGACTGCTAACGCCATCTCTTGAGATCGTCGAGTACATTGGCAATATTACAGCAGTACCAGCACTAATTGCATTCGACAAACAGAATGTGGTTTACTATAAAGACTATGAAATTTATAATATAACGAAATATATTATGGTGCGATTATGTATGCATTTTATAAATATATTGGCGCTCCACCAACCTATATATCATATATTATGTATTATGATGTACAAATTTAAATATTACTTAATTATGTATATACTATCAATTAATTTTTAAAGATCAAGCCAATACATTAATTTAAAATATTTTAAGTCTAAATAAACAATATCATTGTTTACAACCATGTATGTCCGAGGAACTGTCTGAACCGAAATAAAACTGTTAACTACAATGTACGGATAAAACTGAGGAACTAGATAGTTTCTCGGACATGTTTCCTGGAACTAGTTCCGACAAGGAAAGGAACCGTTCCAGGTTCAATCCCATGTCGGACATGGTTTGCGCATGTCTACTCGAAACCAACACATCAACCGATCAACTTCAAAATTCTACTATAATTAACCATAGACTACATTACGTCTAGCTGCCAGTTGCGTTTTGTTTTGTTATACCATCTTTAACAAATGAACGGCTAGACTGTCTTTTTACTGATAAATTGCTTTCAGTTGCGTTTTGTTATACCACGTTTTATGTCACGTCCCACGGGAACGTGATAAAATTCTATGTCCTTCTCCTGGTTCTAAGCTACCTCCCCACCAATTTTCAGCCAAATCAGTTATAAATATCTTGAGTTATAAATAGTGTGACTAACATGACTTTCTTTTATATATACAGATGAGTAAGATAATATATGTGTCTACAAGCATACATTACAAAATTTAAAACACGTTCGACTCAAAAAATCCGTTCAACGATTAGTAAAGTGGTGATGATCTTTGAATGAACGGCTGAATAGATTTTTTAATTATAGCATAACAACAAGTACTATATTTACTACTATTATGCTGCGTACATTTTATTGGGTAAACAAAAGTTTAGAGTAACTACACTCCAGTCGGGCGTTCATTAAGTTTTTGTTAGGCCACTTCATCGGAGCAAATAAACAAAGAGAAGTACCCGTTATTTTCTTTAAAGCAGGACCGGCTAAGAAGACTCTGATCGAGAGTGTTCTTAGCCATAATTCAAAGGACTTTATGAAGGTACCTTCCTCGTAGGGAATATAAAAAGCTTTGGAAACAAAAACAATGTCTCAGAAATTTCAAACACGAAAGGATTTCTGGACATAGATTTCTGGGGAATAAAAAAAATAAGACTTACTAAAATCAGAAAAAAAGTCAATTTACAACATAGTACATGGCAACAAGAAGCGCATGGTCAAATGTCTTCATTAATTTATACTAACTTCTGGTGTACTTCCACCTCGGGTCATGTCTGTAGACGGTTTCGACTGGTTCCCTCTCGACCGGACACACTCCACAGCGGCAGAAGCCGTCGAAAGTGCGACCACATCGCTCGCAAATCTCTAAAAAAGAGACAATAATAAAAATAAAATAAAATAAATAAATAAAATAATAAGTAAAAAAAAAAGGTACAAAAATAAAATTATAGCTGGTGTCATTCGGGGTGATGTAAAGATTCTAACGACACCCCTTATATTTAAATCTGTTCAGGCCATTAGGAGTTATGGTGTAATAAAGAAACTCACATATATACAAAAACTCTGAAAACATAACACTCTTTTTTGGTCAGTCGTGTTACAAAACCTCATATCTTGCGTTTCTCGTAGAAAAACATAACTTATTATAATTATGAGAGGCCCGTTGGTCTAGTGGTTAGTGATTCTAACTGTTGAGCCACAGGTCGTGATTTCGATTCCCACCCAAGATAAAGATTTGTGTGACGAGCATGATCATTTGTTGTGTGTCTGGGTGTAACTTATCTATATATCTATTGGCCCCCGAGCCAGCAACAGATTTGCATGACCAAATTCGCTTTCAGGTGAAAACTCGTAAAATGCTTCAGAGAGTTGTATCATGAAGCCTCGCGAACGCCAGCTGCGGTTCCGCCGGGGGTCGAGGAGCAGCAGCCTCCCGCGCACGTAGAAAATATTTTTATTCATTTCCTCCCGATTGAAAATTGTATCAAATTATAGCTAACCCAATATCTTCAAGAAAAAGAAAAGTCAGCTGACTATAGAGTGGTGGATTATACGTCAGTTGGTCACATGAACGTGAAATAAATATGTACTTATACGTGCAGTGATTTCCTCTCGATTAAAAATTTATCAGATAACAATTTATATGCTATTGTGAATAAATAAAAGTGGTGTTCACAATTATTTAAAGACTAGCTTATGCCCGGAATTCGCCTACGTGGGTCTCGTTTACAGCGGTAAAGAGTATCCTATGTGTTAATCCAGGTCATAAGCTATCTGTGTGCCAAATTTTATCTCACGTTCCTAATACGTTCAGCTGTTTTTGCGTGTAAGAGTAACAAACATCCATCCATGCTCACAAACCAGCGACTTCGTTCAAAGTAAGTTGAGTAAGTTTTACTCAACTTACTAAAATTATAATGGCGAAAGTTTTTTTTATGGTATAGGGGGCCAACGAACAGACGGGTCACCTGATGGTAAGTAACTACCGCCGCCCATGGGCACCTGCAACTCAAGAGTCACAAGTGCGTTGCGTGCATTAAAGTGAAGTAGGGGGAGAGGGGGGAAGGGCGGGAAGAGGGGGAGCGGGAAGGATTAGGGTCTCCGGTAACATTACGCACGCGGCGAAAACCCTGCCGGTTTTTTGTAAGGCCGTGGTATCACTGCGGTCGAGTCGGCCCATACATGCCGAAGCATGGTTCTCCCACTTATGAGGACAGATGGATGGATGGATGTTATACAGACGGTTCAAAAGAAAAAGAACAAAAACAAAATTACGTCATTACTTAAAAATATTCTTGAAGAATTTACTTTCTTTCAAACGGTTATTACAAGTACATTGTATCATATAAGTATTACCAGGATTCTCTAACCTCTTAATTCTTGATGGCTTGATTGAATAAGGATTGTATTTGTCGTTACCTTGTTTGATCTCCGCGTCATCCAAAAGGCCGAATATAGTTCGTCTGGCTGCTTCAAGCTTCGCGTTTTGTAGCTCAGCGATGTGGTGCCTCGCAGCGGTCTGGTGGGTGTGAGGCAGAAGGAACTGGTGAACCAACTCGGCTACCAACTCGTTTTGTTCTGCTGTAGACCTGGGGCGGAGAGAGCTGTTTAATAGTATAAATAATAATAGCTTGAGGTAACACACAGACGACCGTTTGATCATCCCAAACTAGGCATAGCCTGTACTATGGTACCCAGACTGCTGATAAACATACTTATATACTTCTAAATACATACATATTATAGATAAACTACACCCAGACACAGAACAAATGATCATGTTCATCACACAATTATTTGTCCTGGGTGGGAATCGAACCCACGACCTCTGGCTCAGCAGTTAGGGTCACTAACGACTTGTCTAACAGACCAGTCCACAACTGCAACTGTTGATGCAAGGAATAATAAGCTTTAAATGCCCTTACATAGAGTTGTTTTCAGCGATGGACTTATCGATGTTATCCGCTTGTAATTGAGCTGCCTTTACCGACTCTTGTTCTGCCGCCAGCTCAACACCTTCTGTGATCACCTGCTTCAGATACGTATCCACGGTTCCTTGCGTTACCCCCAACACCTATGATATCAAATCACGGTTTATTATTTTACACGACTGCCCAAAAGAGAAGTGTAATGATTTCAGAGTTCATGTATGTGGGTTTCTTTGTTCCACCAAAATTCCAAATGCCTAAACAGATTTGGATGTATGGAGTATCGTTAGAATCCTTACATTAATGGTGTACAATAAAGAATATTCTATCTATCTATCAATGAACCAGTGTGACACCAGCTATAACTAAAAAAGAAGCGGCTTTATGGTGAGTAATTTATTGCGTAGCTATGTTTTTGATTTTTTTAAATTAGGAACTTGTTTTAATTAGTAATTAGTAAAAACTAACTTCAAAATCTTTTTAAGTTAGTTTTTATGGATTTTCTCAATAACTGAGTGAACAGTTCCAAAATAAAAAAATACGTACGATTTAAAATCTTTAACTTAACACATTCCACCGTCATTTTCTTGCTGCTGAGCTAACGGTGAAGCGGTATGTCAGAATCTGTACTTTTTTGAGGAACAGAAGTAAAAATACAAACGGTCATAACTTGTAAAAGGGTAGTTTTTTAAAAAAAATCTTATTGTAACTACATCTTATAGTCATTTTTTTTTTTATGGTATAGAGGGCAAACGAGCAGACGGGTCACCTGGTGGTAAATGACTACCGCCGCCCATGGGCACCTGCAACCCAAGAGTCACAAGTGTGTTGCCGCCCTTTAAAGTGGGAATAGGGGAAGAACGGGAAGACGGGAGAGTGGGATTAGAGGGAAGGAGAGGGGAAGAACAGGAATAGGGGAGAGGGTAGGGTTAGGGCCTCCGGTAACCTCACTCATGCGGCGAAAAGCAATGCAAGCATTGTTTCACAGCCGGTTCTCTGTGAGGCCGTGGTATCAAGCGGAGTCGAGCCGGCCCCTACGTGCCGAAGCATGGCTCTCTCACGTAAGAATGTCAGTATGCCCTTTCAATGATAGAAGTAATTGTTCCATTTACACCCTGTATACCTCACGAGCTCCATCTAGCACCGGTTTCGGGTCCTTCCTCCTTTCTTCAGAACATCAATAATTTGATCAGAAGAGCTTCTGCGTGGTCGAGCCAAGTTCGTTTGTTGTATAAACTAATTACACACACTTACTTGTTTAAACATTTCATCGTGTTCTCTTCTGCGGCGTTCTTCTTTCTGTCTTCTGCCAGCCTCTGCGGCCTCACGCATTGACTTCTCGCGTACTATAACAGGAAATCGAAATATTAGTCTATCCATCTCATTTCTTGTATTTGAAACCGATAAATTTTTTTGTTTTTTTATAGATATACTTGTAGATATAGATATAGGTATATTAATTGGTATAACTTGTATCTCAGCACCAAAATAAACTCTAGCGTGTTGACATAAGACACATAATAGCTTACGACAACGACAAGCCAAAGTATTTTGAAAATGGAATGTTGAATTTGTTATTTTCGTTCAAAATGTTACTTAGTTGCGTAAATCCGATGGTCGCTATTTCTTGGTCCGTAATGAGTGAGAGTTTGACTGTACGGACGTCGCAATGGTCGTCTTGCCGAGGGTATGGGGTTCGAATCCCAAACTGGGCAAAAAAAAAATTAATGTTAAGTCCCCCATGACACAGGAATAATTCCGAGTGTGAAGTTATCTTTATTAAAATAAGTAATCTTTTCTACGTTAAAATTATTAAACAGTGGTATTCAGTTTTCTTCTGTAATCTAATGTATTTATTATTATAATTACTCTTTCAGATACTTCGGGATATACTTACAAGCGATAAGTACAAAGGCATGTTGTTTCCTCTCTTCCTTGAGTCTTCTCAGCTCCTTCTCCAAAAAGTCCAGGGCGGCAGACATGGCGCCGCCACATAATTCATCTACCAACGCTGATATCGCATCTTCCTGGATATAAAAGCGATGGTTGAGAAAAATGATTCTCATCAGAAAACTAATTGTGCGTGAACCCATTTCGTGAAAGAAGTCACCGAATGCTTGCATTTGCAGGATCCTTAAAACGTTTACGGAACCTTCTGCCATCCGCCAACAAAATTCCCCTCGCTAACTCCCTTCTACTTCCAATCCTCGACTATGCAGATGCCACCGAGGACCAACTAGACAAACTTCAGCGACTTGAAAATTTCTGCATTAGATTTATATTTGGTTTGCGTAAATACGATAATATTGCCTTTCATACAATGTATTGTTCAACATGTTGACTGGACTCTTGGTCTAGTGGTTAGTGAACCTGACTGCTGAGCCAGAGGTCGTGGGTTTTATTCCCCCCCCCCAGGACAAATAATTATGTGACGAGCATGATCATTTGTTCTGTCTCTGGGTGTAATTTATCTATAATATTATATAAGTATTTAGTAATATATAAGCATGTTTATCAGCTGTCTGGTTACCATAGTACAGGCTCTGTCTAGTTTGGGATCAGATGGCCGTGTGTGAGATGTGTTAAGTTATTATTATTAAAAACGATCTCTACCCGACATTATCTTATACAAGTATTTTAATAAGAATAAAATACCTTTTGTTCCGTTTCGGTCCTCCTGGCATTGAACTCTCTAGCCTTGGACTCTTCACGAGCTATACGTATCTTGTCCTCCCTCTGGAGTCCATGAGTAGTCTTCAACTCTTCGGTCAGTTCAGCAGCCCGAGTGCGACCTTCATACATCTATGCATAAAAAAAGAAATGAGTGTGGCGACATCCACATACAGCTAAATGTATTTCAGCGCCATCTAGTAAAAATGCGCTGAACTACGTAGTAACTGTTGAACTTCTTGCGTTGATAAGTATAATTATATAAAACTTAACAACATTAACCGTTGGGCAGCGGTTAACCAGATGGTTTAAGATCCGGCTGTAGAATTAGTGCGCTCATCGAGTATTTGCTAAAAACCAAATTTTTACGTATATTTATGATTAGGAGAGGCTGCCGCTAGTATTTTTTATTAAATTATTGTTAATTAATTTTTCGGAAAAAAATTAATTCGATTGTTTTTTAAATAAAATATCGTCCACTTCGCGGCAATATATATAAAGACAACGAAAAATCACAGTTGCCGCTGCGCACTTGGCCGCACCTGCTCGCAGCCAGGTTTAAACAGGTATTATTTTGGCACATTTATACGTTCATAACGTATATTCGCTCCGCGGTTTCACCCGCGTAAGTCCCGATCCCGTGTGAATATGGGGATAAAAAGTAGCCTATATGTTAATCCAGGTCTCCAGCTATCTACATACCAAGTTTCATCGTAATCGGTTCAATAGTTTTGGCGTGAAAGAGTAACAAACATCCATACATCCTCACAAACTTTCACGTTTATAATATATATTAGTAGGATATATCGAACTAAAGCTCCTTTTTTTCTGTTTATTATGATATACGGCTGCTTAATTAAATTTGGCCTCAAGTAAGGGTTACTGGCTATTAAGGATGGTAAATATTTAAGGTAGAGTGAAAGAGAGTTAGCGCGTAACATCACTAGCCAGACGAGGATAGCGATTGCTAGCTGTTCGACACTTTATAGCCATTTCGCATGCGTCGAATGCCAGTGTTCTCAACCACCGGTGCAAACATTAGTAGGGACGACTTAATAAGTACTCCAAAACAAAATTCTCAATGTTCCTTTTCAAAATGACCAATTTAAAAATTACAACTAAAAATTAATATTGATGAAATATAAAACCAAGGGACTGCAGGTTAGGTTCGCTTCTCAACCGGAAAATCTGAGTCCAAAAAGGAGAAGTTCAATTAAAACTGATTACCAAGCACTGCACAGCCCTGCCCCTGATGATTCTTTGAATCAGTAGTGCGGCCTGGTGTTCTGCTTCTTCCATATCATCAACCGCCTCTACCGTAGGAGTGGCAGGTCTAGGAGTGGTCACCAGCTTCCGGGGCTTCAGAACGTGTAAAGGTCCAGCTGATGTCTGACCCGCTCCAAGTCGGGCCTCTGAAATTTTATAAATAACCGTATATTTAATACAAATAGTCACACCTGTATCGAAGGGGTAGAATTGAATGGGAAAAACAATGGAAGGTAAGGTATATCACTACATATTATAAAACAAAGTCCCCACAACGTCTGTCTGTGTGTTCGCGATAAACTGAAAAACTACTGAACGGATTTTCATGCGATTTTCACTAATAGACAGAGTGATTCATGAGGAAGGTTTAGGTGTATAATTTGTACCCGTGCGAAGAGTTTATATACATAACTAAAAAAAACTTTCAAAATCACAAACCAAAAGCGAGGATTTTAAATCACCGCACTCCATAGGGAGTGGCTCGAGTATCACAAATGTGACCACGACGATGGGGTTAAAAAAATTATGAAATTCCTGTGACGTAATTTATGGATGGCCCCCAAGATTAAAATTAAACCTCAAGATTTTAGATAAAATGGATGGAAGCAGGCACCAAAAGCGTACTAACTCTTCAGATCGTTATGTAAATTCTCTAAGAACTGCTCGCTCCATTTTGTCTCCCGTTCGCAGAGTTTCATGGGATCCCGTGGCAGGTGATGGCCGGAACAGCTCTTCGTCAGGTTTTGGCAGCGGTTCAGCCATGCTGGGGGCTCTGCTATCGCTGCGTGGTCTTCTGCGGCTGGGAGTGGAAAAGTAGGTTTTAAGCGATTTTGAAACAATATAATAAAATATTCTATTGCAATGTCAGAGGATCAATTCCCGCCCCGGAGTCAGAATAGGCGGATGTACTTCTCCAGTCGGATAAGTTTTTCAAAAATTATGGAACAACGACGACATTTCGACAGAGTCTGGCCTGAAGTTTGCTCGAGTCAATGAGAGGGCTGCTTGCGTTGTTCGTTTCGAGACTTCGAGCTGACAATAAGTGCTCAGAACTGTCCCACGTTTTGTCAAGTGTACCTGCCTACTGACCTTATGTGTTCATTTCAAAATATTACAACCACTCCATAATTTATTAAACTACTGGCTTCCGCGTTCAGCAATATCTGTGACGGTGAAAAATTAAGTGGCAATATGCCATCTATAACGACATACTTAATATATCAAAATGTTACTGAACTAAAATACTACTAATTAAACAGATATTACAATAATGAATATCAACTGTTAACAGACCAACTGTAGCGGCGCCTGAGAAATGAATAAAATGCTTATATACGCGGCTGCGTTCGCATTAAGTTATGATACAGTCCTACATAGCTAGGATAGTTAAAATTCCAACTCACACAACAGTGAAGGGTCGTAGTAAATCTCCGCGTGTCTTCTGCGCGCCTGGTACCCGTGTCTTAACAACGGCGCATAAAGGTCTGAAGTGGGGTCTGAGGCCGACTGGCACACGGACCCATGACCTCTGGCTGCTCTCGAACGAGCCACCTGACCCACTCGACCCCCTCCCTCGTGGTTTGCCACTAACTTGCGATGTTCTGTAAGAGTCAAGTCGAAAGAATCAAGCTTTGGCTTCCAAACCAAGCACCTTGATAATGAGGCCATTTTACATCGTGTAGAAACCATCATAGACCACATCACTGGGGCTAACAGTAAAGTGGTATAAACATGCCAAAGATTCCTGAATAGAATTATTCGTGAGAGAGCCATACTTCGGCACATATGGGCCGGCTCGACCGAAGTGATACCACGGCCTCATAGAAAACTGCATTGCTTTTCGCTGCGTAAGTGAGGTTAAAGGAGGCCCCTCTCCCCCCTCCCCTCTTTTCCATTGACCTTAAAGGCCGGCAACGCACTTGTGACTCTTGAGCTGCAGGTGCCCATGGGCGGCGGTAGTCATTTACCATCAGGTGACCCGCCTGCTCATTTGCCCACTATACCATAAAAAAAATAAGAGTTAATTTTGGGGAAATTTAATCATAAATTGAGTAGATAGGGTTTCAGAGCACTCGGTTTTGGTTGCGGTAACGGCACTTTTTTCTAGATGAAAGGTACTAATCGACGCGAGAACTTTCATAGCGCGTTGCAGGATTAGTAGTTACTCAGTAGTTCGGTGTGTCTTCGTTAGATGACATTGAACTATGTTTTTCGCTATGTTTTCGTATGTGGATGTCGCCATAAGTAGTTAAGACGTGAAAGCGTTACAAAAAAACAATTCCACTTTCTCATTTATAATACTTGCTTTTGCCCGCGACTTCGCGTAGATATTTTGGTGAAATCTATGCAACAGAACCGTAATTTTTTCTCGGGATAAAAGTAGAATATGTGCATCAATCTCATCCAGATGCGTTCAGCCGTTTTTGAGTAAAACAGTAACAAATATCGCCTTTATAATATTAGTAAGATAAAATAAATAAAATCATCCCCATCACCTGCATAACTGGCCATCCACCACTGTGCGGTTCTCCAGAACTTATTTGCCTCGCACAATCAATCTCTGCAACAAATTGTCGCTTGCGGTATTTCCGGACCGATACGACCTTCAAACCTTCAATAAAACAGCGTACTCCCACCTCCAAGCCTGGCAACGCCCTTGTGACTCTTGAGTTGCAGGTGTCCATGGGCGACAGTAGTCACTTACCATCAGGTGACCTATCTGCTCGTTTGCCCCCTATAATATAAAAAAAAAAAGTTTGTCGAAGGGAGGTCACACGCGGGGTTCTCAGACACTTACCATCAGGAGACCCGACTGCTCATTTGCCCCCTATACTATATATAACAGTAATAATAATAATTTAGAATATTGAATAGTTACCTCTATCCCTGGTCTTCCGAATATGTTCAATCTTCCTCTCCATTTCCGTCTTCTTGGCGAACCACAACTTGGAGAGCTTCTTACTGGTCCTGTTGGTTTGTTTCCGTCTCTGGTCAGCCTGAAGTCGATGGAGCAGTTCCAGTCTTATCGTTTGGAGTTCATCTATTTCCTAAAGCATAATATACAACATTTTCAATTTTTTTTTTATGGTATAGGGGGCAAACGAGCAGATGGGTCATCTGATGGTAAATGACTACCGCCGCCCATGGGCACATGCAACTCAAAAGTCACAAGTGCGTTGCCGCCCTTGAAGGTGGGAGTAGGGGAAGAGCGGGCAGACGGGAGAGGGAAGGGTTAGGGCCTCCGGTAACCTCACTCATGCGGCGAAAAGTAATGTAAGCATTGTTTCACTGCCGGTTTTCTGTGAGGCCGTGGTATCGCGGAGTCGAGACGGCCCAAACGTGCCGAAGCATGGGATATAGGATATGTGGGAGATCACACAGATAGGATGTAAATCTCCATAGGGGAAGGACGGGAATAGGGATTCCCGTTCTTCCCCTATCCCCCTCTCCCCTATTCCCATCCTTAACCTCTCCCCTCCCCCTCTTCTCTTACTCCCATCTTAAAGGGCGGCAACGCACTTGTGACTCTTGGGTTGTGGGTGCCCATGGGCGGCGGTAGTCATTTACCATCAGCGTCTGCTCGTTTGCCCCCTATACCATAAAAAAAAATCTATTATATTTACTGAACATTTATATTTACTTTTATTATAATGGTATGGATATTAACTATATCCCTAAATTCTAAGGTTGATAACGACAGTTTAAAACTAAAATTTCTTTAAAACATTTGAGTTATTGCGTACTGTGCATGGTACGAAATAACTTGAACTTTTATATGTTTTTATATGAGCATAAATAAGAACTTTCTGTAAGACCATAGTTGTATGTATGTAATATGTAAACTTTAAGGATGATTGACACTAACCGAGCTGGGTGCGAGCTGTGGCCCGTATGGGGCATGGATTGGAATAAATGCTATAAACATTTTTAACCTACTTAAAAAAAGGAGCAGGTTCTATGTTCCACTGTTTATTTTTTTTTATGTATGTTTACTGATTACTTAAAGACGCCTGGACCGATTTGAAAAATTCTTTTTTTGTTTAACAGACACTTCCCAGGTGGTCCCATGGTCATCAGGTCAAGATTTGATGATGGGATCCTAGAGAAATCGAAGGAGCTCTTCCAATTTTATAGGCACACTTAAAGCGATTTGGGTATTTTGAGGCGCATTGAAGTCGGTGATACTTTTTTTTTAAGATAATATATGGAATAATTCATGTTACAAATAAAATTACATGTCGCACCACGCACCCGGCACGGTCTAATGTGAATCACCCTTTTAAACTGGTTAATTTTCAAAGATGGCCACGGAATACGTACAGTTTCTCTAAATATCCAATCTTTGGTTTCTACGTCCGTTATTATTTCATCTCTCTTCTTCATCCACCGTGGGAAGCCACCTTTCTCTGCAACTGCCATCCAAAGGCGTGCATGACGCATCCTGAAAAATAATTACACCAGGTTAAAATAGTCGGTATTAAGTGATAGGGTCCGGCTGGATTTAGTGTTCCACAGACAGTGAGCGCTGATGAGAACCGAATCTAAGTCACACTAATGTAACTACAAATACTAAACAAGTGTTTCTTTAAAGTTTTTAACAGCAAAGCAACTGCGTTATGCATATTCAACGCTAAGGAAGGTTTCTCCGATCGCAGTCCAACGGTTAATGTTGCGATGTTGTATACATATCAACTAATCGGTACGAAAACGTTCATTACGCGATACAGGATCAACAGTTACTAAGTAGTTCGGCTTGTCGTCGCTAGATGGCGATAAACTATGTTTTGTAGTAACTGGTGATTAACAGATACATGGGTAGCTTACTTGTTGATGATTTCTGTTGTATGGAAATCAGCTGGAAGATCCCCGATCCGATATGGACAACCAGGTCCTGTAATTAAAAATACATTGATTGAGTACCAGTCTCTAGAGATATTTACAGGTAGGTGTATACATACCCCACTCTAACTGATTAAGGTACATCACTTCTGGGGTATTTTCACACCCTTCTGCCGGTTGAGCGTCTGGTTGCCAAGGTATTGTCTGCGCTGAGGATTCTCTGTAATAAAGAAATACTGTGAAAATCAAGATTTAATTTTTTTTATCACCAAGCGTGGACAAAACCTGGTGGTTAAAAAGACATCGTAATGTTACGAGGAGCACTGCACTGTAGTTCGGATGAAAATACTATAATTTGGCATCTTGTTGCGTTAATCCAGGTCTCCAGCTATCTACATACCAAGTTTCATCGCAATCGGTTTAGTGGTTTTTGCGTGAAAGAGTAACAAACATTCACCAATCCATCCATCCCTCCAAACTTTCACATTTATAATATTAGTATGATTTTTTATTTAGTCCTAAAACAAACCATTAAAAGTAAAGGATGTGATGTCACAAGTTGTAAATTTTAAGAATCGAAAAATACTAGTTTTTAATATGCTTTTCTTTTTTTTTTTGTGGAAAGGCTATTCTATTCTACTTTCAAGAAGGAGTAGATTCTCAATTCTTGCGAACAGTGATTAATTTCATAAAAACATGCATCAGAACTGAATGATTTCACAATAAAATAATGATTTACTTTACCTGTAAATGCTCTGGGTTCCCCTGTTCCTTGGTTTCATAAGCCCTCCTTGAACTAACTGCGGTGGTTGGAAGTCGGGAGACACCGAGTTTATTTTCATCACTTTTTTCGGACTGAAACAAAAGAAGTATACAATTGTTTTTTTTTATTTATATATCATTATTAACTTTGATTAAAATAGCACAAATACTGATATTATAAAGATTTGTTTATGGTCGACTAAAAAAAGTTAAATTGACTCACAATGCAATAAACTTAAATCGATCTTTTCCTCCAAAATCGGGAGTCGGCACACTCTTCATCTCCTTAACACGATCCAAATAAGCATGATATGATCTATCTATGTGTTCTGGCAGGCGACAATTTGGATGGAACACTGTAAATGAAAGAAAATTTTAATCATAAGTTATATCTAATAAGGTTTTTGAACGCATACTTTAAACATATGTTACAATGGACGTACTTTAGTTGATGACTGTACATCAGAACAAGAGCTAGGAGAAGAGCACAAAAAGACCATAAAACCAACATCTATAGCATGATATGACAATTTTGTTAGAACACATTCGATTGTTCAGAAACATTTTGATTATAGACATGTGAAAACATTAAGGTATAAATAATTGGCAGTCTTATTTCTGATGACGATCTCTTCAGACAACCTTTGGACTCTTTTTTTATGGTATAGCGGGCAAACGAGCAGACTTGCTCTAACTCTAACTGCTTGCTTGTAAGTGACTGCCGTCGCCCATAGACACCTGCAACTCAAGAGTCACAAGTGCGTTGCCGGCCTTTGAGGAAGGTGGAAGTAGGGGAAGGGTGGGAGTCTGGGAATGTGGGGAAGGTGGATTAGGGCCTCCGGTAACTTCACTCACTCGGCGAAATACAACGCAAGCATTGCTGTGAGGCCGGTTTTCTGTAAGGTCGTGGTATCACTCCGGTCGAGCCAGACCGTACGTGCCGAAGCATGGCTCTCCCAAGCTATTGCTAGGATAATAATAAATAATAATTAATCTGAGGTGTACAATTTAGAGTATTTTTAAATTATTAGGAATGCACAAAATGCCGCAGTGCTTAATTTAATATTTAGACTAAAGTATTTTTGCACTTAAATATATAATTTGGACCCACCGTTCTCAATTCGGAGGATAAGTTAATACTCACATACTTGAATCCTCGGGAAATGAATCATTTCCGAGAACATATTCCCGTAATCAGGATGTAAAGACTGCAAACAAAATCAAACATATTATTGAAAGAATATCAAAAAATGTGTGTGTGTGTGTGTGTGTGTGTGTGTGTGTGTGTGTGTGTGCGTGTGTGTGTGCGTGTGCGTGTGCGTGTGCGTGTGCGTGTGCGCGTGCGCGTGTGCGTGCGTGCATGTGCGTGTGCGTGCGCACGTGCGTGCGTGTGTGTGTGTGTGTGTGTGCGTGCGTGTATGTGTCTGTGTGCGTATGCGTGCGTGTGTGTGTGTGTGTGTGTGTGTGTGTGTGTGTGTGTGTGTGTGTGTGTGTGTGTGTGTGTGTGAAAATGCATAAAAGGGACCTGTGGGTAAGCTACGCATTTCGAAATACTAAGCTAACTTTTCACTTACAGACCCATTATTGTACTATAAAACATCAAAGTTATCATAAAATTTCTATAGGTACTTATCGGTTTCATTGTTTTTTTTTGCGCTTATAACAAGGGTAGGTACAATTTTCGCTTTTTTTACAAACACTTCAAATGTCACATACAGTGAGTCTAGTCTGTCTCTGTCCCTAGTGTCTGATAGCAAAACTGTGCTTACAACTGATTTAAGGACAGCTTTGTTAGTGCCATGTTTTTAGCGCCAATCAAACATCTATGGCACTAGCTGTTACTCGCGGCTACGCTCGCGTGTATATTATTTGAATTCTTTCCTTACCTCTCTTTCTAAGTCTTCTCAACCAATAACAAAAATTACAATATTTAACTTTTAATTTAAACTCTTGAATTGAACAATATATTTGATACTAGAAGCGCCCCGCGGTTTTACCCGCGTAAGTCCCGAACCCGTGGGGGTATCGGGATAAAAAGTAGCCTATATGTTAATCTAGGTCTCCAGCTATGTACATACCAAGTTTCATCGCAATCGGTTCAGTAGTTTTGGCGTCAAAGAGTAACAAACATCCATACATCCTCACAAACTTTCACGTTTATAATATTAATAGGATAGTAGGATAGGATGAATTGGTTACCATTTGCGCAGATGCCATGGCGGCCTTGAATGACGTCCGCGCGTAGTCTCGCGCGCCCGACACAATGAAAGCGGAATCTGAAATAAAATCAAACAAATATTATTATAAACAAATATACCAGCTGGTGCCCGCGATTCATCTGTGTAGAATGAGTACTTCGATGTCTATTTTTAACCGACTTCAAAAAGGAGGAAGTTCTCAATTCGACATAATATTATTACCAAAATTCATCAAAATTGGTTCAGTGGTTTAGGCGTGAAACTAACTGGCTTACCTGGGAGTTTAAGACCATAATGTTCTCGAAGGATTGTAAAGTCCACCAACCCGCAATGTGTTTTTTTATTTAATTTTTTATGGTATTCACGTCTGCTCGTTTGCCCCCAAACGAGCAGACGTATCACCTGATGCTAAATTACTAGCGCCACCCATGGGTAACTCAAGAGTCACAAGTGCGTTGCCGCCCTTGAAGTATGGGAAGAGGGGAAGAGCGGGAGGACGGGAGAGGGGGATTAGAGGGGGGAGAGGGTAAGGACGGGAATAGGGGAGAGGAAAGGGTTAGGGCCTCCGGTAACCTCACTCACGCGGCGAAAAGCAATTCAATCATTGTTTCACTGCGGCTTCTGTGAGGCTGTGGTATCGAGCAGAGTCGAGCCGGCCTAAACGTGCCGAACTATGGCTCTCCCGCGTAAAGATGTAGTGAACTTTCGGCCTAACCTCCCTCATATTGAAAAGAAAACCTTCGCAGCACTGGGATAAAATACCTCTACTCAAAAACTTCTTCAAAGATTTGAAAAAAACTGATGAATGTTCAATGGCTGAACAAATTTTCTTGTATTATAGCTAACAACACTTTCAATCAAGTCACCTTTGAAATACAAAAAAAAGCAATGGAATTCGAGCCATCGGTTCAGGAGCTATGATCCCAGTACTAAAACTATACCTTAAGTTTGTAAATCGTCACTAGATGGCCTTCCGGTGCCTTGTATTGTCTACTTTATAAAATTAAAAAGATATACATTGTGCTATAGGGGCTCATGGCTAAGTGGTCATAGAGTAGGTTAGCACATTACAAAGTTAAGTAATACCAGCTAGGTCAGTCTTAGGATGGGTGACCATTTTAGCACATTGAGACCCGTCCGTGCCTCATTGAGCACGTTAAGCTGTCGGACCCGGTTGCTATACGAACATCTGTGGCATTCCTTACGGGTAGGTGGAGTGAAAAAATTCCGACCTGGTCTAACTACAGAAATTTGATAGCGCTTAGTACTCGGGTTGTGGAGGTCTGGTGGCAGTCGAGGTTCGGCCGTTTCGTAGTTAGACTGAAAGCTTACCCCAACTTAGTTGAGAAAAGGCTCGGAGGATGAAAAAGATACACATGATCAGGACAACATCTGCTAAATGCTTCTAGTTTAGGACAAGTAATCCTTAACTTTAGTATAGTTACGGTGAAATCATAATATTACCATATAAATAGTCGTGGACCCGCATTTTCCTCACGCTGGGCTTTCTTTGTGGCTCGCACATTGTATCCGCACACATTGTCACAACAAAATAAAAAAATAACACTATCACGACACACTTGTTGCATAAAAAGTGTTTGGAATCTTTGTATATATTGATATAATATTGATAGTGTCAGCGGTAACCATGGTAACAGATAACGGTGCAGATCTGCAGAACCAGCAGAACCACAGATTAATAAGTAGTTACTACGTATGCAGAACACCATAGACCAAGGAGTACGTTACCATAAACCGTAGACAGAGATTGCTATAGACAAATTGATAGCTTTTGTCGCAGTCACGTAAGAAAAAGAGCAACTTATGCTGATGTTGTGTAAATAAGTGAGACAGAACGATGATATTTTTTGATTCACGGTGCGTGCCACGTTTTTTAAGGTTGCGTTGAAGCGTTTAGATATTTAGATACACACGTTGTGTTGCCATATTAATTATTTCTAATGAATATTTTGGTAGTCAAATAAAAAATAACTAACTTATTGTGGGGATGGGGTCTATGACTAAAAGAAGAATGGAGCGCTGTGGTCTATTGACGGCCTATAAAAATAACAAAACACCAACCATTCATTTTCTTAATTCAAAGTACTTCATTAACTTAACTGACACTTTTAAAGTTTAACAGTGGGAGAGTCATGCTTCGGCACGTATGGGCCGGCTCGAAAGGAGTGATATCACTGCCTCACAGAAAACCGGCAGTGAAGCAATGCTTCGTTGTACTTCGCCAAGCGAGTGAGGTTACCGGTGGCCCTAACCCTTCCCTCTCTCTATTTTCCCCCCTATCTCTCCATCTCCCCTCCTCTCCTACTCCCACCTTAAAGGCCGACAAGGCACTTGTGACTCTCGAGTTGCAGGTGCGCGGCGGTAGTCACTTACCATTAGGTGACCCGTCTGCTCGTTAACCCCCTATTACATTTAAAAAAAAGGTTGACATCGACTTGACGGCAATCGATTATTACAACCGATTATAACAATCGCACTTTCTTTTTTCACTGGATTAAATAGCTTAAAAAAATTGTACCAATGAAAATAAAAATACTAATATCGCTATTAAAAAACAGGGGTTAATCGTAGAGGGTTGAAAATTCAGGGTTGTATGTATTTTCTAATGTTGTATCATAAAAAAAAAATTACTACCCGTCACATAAGGGGTATGAAAAATAGATGTTGTCCTATTCTCATACCTACCCAATATGCACACAAAATTTCATGAGAATCGGTCAAGCCGTTTCGGAGGAGTTTAATTACAAACACCGCGACACGAGAATTTTATAATATTAGATAAGGTATAAAAGTGCAACGATAGTGGAACGAAAATGCCGGATTTGTCTTTTCATTCGTAAGTATACCACTCTTTATCAGTTGTTACTAGGTAACAATAACATTTTATTGTGTTCATATCTATATAGTCTAAAGTTCATATATTGTGTATAATGTACCCTAGTAGTCATTTAATAGTCAAAAAAGCAAAAAAACAACAAATTATTATGCTTTGTCTAAAATCTTTGGTGTTGCCAACTTATCTGTAAATTATTTAATTCAATTTATTTACTGTTTGTTACAGGTAGAAATATAATAGTTGTTATAGTTTAGCATTAGTACAACCATAACTTGCCTGATTCGGCGTACAATGAGATTATATAAATCACTTGGAGCCATACCTAACAAACTTTTTGAGAAAAATGCTATACTATGTGGCTTATAAGTAGAGATCGGATATTCGGATGCATATTTACCTAAAGTTGAGATGTTGGCTATTATGGAAAGCACTTTATTATCGAAAAAATCCCGCGATTCCAGGAAATTCAAATTGAAGTGTACCTATACTCCGTGAGATGTAATAAACCCGTTTGACACAAATGACACTTGCTCTGTTTTCCCTACTTTTAATGTCGGTGATTTTTGACGAAGCAAAAACAACCTTATTACGTTGTGACAAGTGTCAAATCGGGCCCATTAAACGCCAAGAAATGTAAGAATTTTGTAAGAGTGCGAGTGAGACGGCAAATTATACTTGCTTGTACGTGTGTTACGTGTAGCGACGCGACAATACAACTGCATTCGTAAATAAAAATATACTTAGAAGCCGCTTCCATAATTTGCTATCCAAAAAATTACTTTAGGTAAATATGCATCCGATTATCCGATCTCTACTTATAGGTCTTATAAGTTTATAACGTACCAAGTACTTGTTTCGTTTATTGTTCAGAATAGGAAACAAGTTAGGCCGCTTATATACGAACACTGCTACTTCAAAAATGTACATCGATGGAAGAGTCAGTATTTTTAGAGAAATGAAATATTGTTTACAGCTTTCAGTAGTTGGTATTTGACAGACTGCTCTTACATATTTCTTTTGCGCTTTAAAAACCAACTCTCTGTCTGGAGCATTTCCCTAAAACACAATCCGTAGCGCAATGTAGCCATATATGGAGTGATACATAGTATAGATACATACGCATGATATGGAGTTAGTACAGCGTCTCTATTCGCAATCCTACTTAGATCGTGCAGAGCGCCGTAATGATCACTCAATTTATTCACTAAATGTTCAGTATGCTGTCGCCAGATGATATTTTGGTCCAACCATAAGCCCAAAAATGTTATACTACTAACTTCCTCAATGATTTTGTTATCGTATTGATTGTTAAGTTGTATGTCTTTTGTTCTCTGTTTGAATGTCTTTATACAGGTTTTATCTTTAAAAAAAAATATTATTATTTTATAAATAAATTTTTAAGTTATTTATATTTAACCAGTCTATAAAAAAGGGTAAGACTTTGGTTAATATTATTTTCCAGTGTTGTAATATCTTGTCCAGAGAATACAGCAGTGCTGTATAACTTTAGGCATGTCATTTATATAGACGAGGAACGAGGAGAATTATTAGCCACTAATATGGGAAAAATGTATATAATCTGCAGTGTGTATTAATTACATATCTGAAACTTCTAAAAGTAAATACAACAAAACATTAGATGTAGTTACTTCATACTGTGTGGATTGTAATAACAGTGATTCAGATTAATATTTTTGATTTATAAATTTTGCAATAGTGTTGTTTACTTTAAAAACTAGGAATCTAATTTAAAATAAATATTTAAAACTTTTAAATTCCAAATAAAACAATAATGACAAAGCTCGTGGCATCTTTGGAAATTGATTGTGATGGGCTCTTGCAATTTCTAAAAATATGGGAGAAGTGTTTAATGTAAATTGTACAGTTATTTTAGTCATTTAACATATTCAATCAATTTTCACAAAATCTTAACAAATTATACACCTAAACCTTCCTCATGAATCATTCTGTCTATTAGTGAAAACCGCATGAAAGTCCGCTCAGTAGTTTTCAGTTTATCGCGAACATACAGACAGACGCGACGGGGGACTTTGTTTTATAATATATAGTGATATCTCTGTTAACCACCTTTCGCACGATCGTCAAGACAGGCCTCTGTCCTCCCCGCGACTCTTCTGTCTTCCACATTTATTCTTCATAAAATATTTCGAACGTGTTCTAAATTCGAGTTTGGTGCCACCAGTCTATGCCTCTCGCTTAGTAAAGAGTTATTCTTCCAATCGAAGGAGTATGCAAGCTGTGCGAGAGGTCCCGTCACTACAATATATATATATATATATATGAATAAAAAACATACGAATCATTTGATTCCCGAATCAAAAGAATTTTTTTTTATTGTTATTTTTCATAGTTTTTTTATAGCAAGACAGTTCAACTGGTCTTCGAATAACAAGGCAAACGACTTTATTCAAAATATGCCACGACCGTTAAAAAAGAATAAAGTCGGTTGTAGGGATCGCAATTCTCTCCGAAAAAAATCGATTTTTAAATCGATCCGAATCGTATGCCGAAGTATCGATTCAGAAAAAAATCGAGGTCTAAAAGATAGATATCTAATAAAAAATGATTTTTTTTTCCAGTTTGCATTTATAATGTAAATATAAAATCGTTTTATAAAAAATATGGAAGATACCATAATAAATGATCTCCTCACAGTCAGTTTTTTTAGTTCACGGAATTCTATATTAACAATAGGGAATATGCATGTTGTTTAAATTTACTTGATTAATTTTCCCTTGATTCTTTATTGTCCACATATTATGCCTAAACAATTATTTTCTTATTTAGTTCGTCTTTAATTGCAAAAAATATTAATTAAAATATGCAAAATAAGGGAGCGAAATTCAACTTTGCAAAACGCTTCACTATTGGTCGAAACAAAACATGACGTCAAATTCCCCGTCCTGTCATTTATCGGCGCCTATATTCGTAGTGTTACGGAGAAAGATAGGTGTTTCTGTGGTTTTTGCCCTTAGCTAGTGCAATTTAGGTATCTAGTGATATTAGAAAATATCTAGGACGATGACTGAATGTAGTTTTGTCAAAGAACAATCGGACAATCTACCAAAAATAGATGCATTCATGATGACTACATATTTTGCATCAAATCCAGATTTTACGTCTGATGAGGTCAAAGGAGTGAAATCCGCAAGGTAATTATTATAATACTTGTTATATTATAATCTAAAGGATAGGTAAGATATGTATAGTTAGTTATATTCATGAAGTTTTATTGGACTTTTGTTACTTAGTTTAAGTAGACAAGCAAGTTGCCTTCTGCTTGATATTTAAAACCAACATAAATGACCTACTGCTGACTAATTCACACTATTCTAGCAATTAAATTGTAATATGCTTACATTAAAGTGATCTTCACAACAATATAAACACGATATTGAAGATACTTCATCTCTTCTCATTAATTTACACCATTGTTTTCGTATTTCACATTATTATTTTGTACAGGAAAAAATACTGTATTGGGTGTACTTCTTATAGTGTTTTTACAATTAGGGACAAGGCAATACTTATAAAATGTTTTTTAAACTTTATCCATCGTCTATTAATTACAATACATAGTAATTACAACTGAAAATCGGTATAAAATTACTGTAACACTTCAAGTAAGTATACTAAGTTTATGAAACAAACACTGAGCGTGATATCTGACGTCATCCAAGGCCCGCGAAATATGGCGGCGTTTAAACAGATCAAATTTTATCGATGTTTTCAATGTTGTTATTGTTATTTCTAAAGTTAATTTGAACATTGCCGAGGTTATTTATATTTTTTATTAGAGTAGAATGATGGAACAAGTCAATAAAAGATAAAAAAAAAATACATGCATATTCCCTATTATTTTTATTACCATATCAAAGTCAGATCAGGTATCGGTATGAAAGAAGACATTTATTTTCAAAATCTATTTATTATATGAAAACGTTAAGTAAGTTAAGTAACTTAATTAGTAACTACTACTACTAATCCCTTATAATCGAGTTATTTCGAGACATTCTCACAATCGAATGATTTCATTAGTATCTCATAATCGTCCACCACTATGTGCAAGTGCCGAGTGGGATTATGTGCAAAATGCACGTTGTCTTTGTTCAGGTTTCAGTTGACTAAGTGATCTACTAACAACATAGGTAAGCGCTGAGTGTGCATTCGTTACAATACACATTCATGTCAAAAGAAACTTACAGTACCTACCGCTACGAATTTCATTAAAATTTCAAAAGTTCAACAAACATTTTAATTGAACCGGATTGTGTCGGAATTCAAAACTTTCTAAAGGTCGTTAAAATTATATAAATTCTTTTTGGGAAGTGTAATGGATTTTTTTTTAATACATTTCATATTTCGAATTTATAATTCCTAATATCATGCTTGCAGTACATTGTTGGTTTAGTAAAGTTGTTGTATTGGTAGGTAGTCGGGCATATTGTAATGCTATGATTTAGCTACAAGTGACAGATAGATACCATTAAGGCCTATAAGTAGAGAATAGTTACACGTTCAGTAAACACTGCTCTCCTCATCTTTACGTGACGGTTACTGGATGTTACCTATATGAACAGACCACTTATTTCCTATGAGTCCCATGACTAGCATGTGTGGCATCTAGGGTGTTAATACTGTGATGCTAGTCATAAAAAATGACTGGATTATATTTCGAGTCAACACGTGTCGCATGTCGTGTGGTGGCGTCGGGTTTTAATAGTAAATTTCCACCTATAATCTAAAACCATGAGCACTGTCACGCACTTAAGTAAGTAGATATCTAATTAGTTACAAACTGTAGGCTGTCATAGTTGAACAATAATACATTTATAATAGACCGCCATGAAACTGACCAGAACTTTTTTTTTATGTAGGTATCCACTCGAATCACTTTAATCATAATCATTTAATCAATTCACTGCATTTTCGAGATATCAAACATATTAACAAAGTAAAATATAATATCAAAATCTGCTTGAGAAGGTATGAATCATTTGCAATAGAAAAAAAAATTAACTTCAGTTATCTACAGTAGAACCTTAATATAACAAACCTCAAATGAAATGGTCATCCACATTAACCTGGAGTGCGAGGGAGTGGCCATACCATGGGCAAGAATATCCTGGAGTGATAAATAGGGATAGTAGGTATGAGGCTTACCATTTGAGGTTGCTCCTAGAAGCTTGTGAACACCCCAGGAGGCTACTGTACTTCTGGAAGGAACCAGGCGGGCTCTAGCAGAAACTTCTGGTTTAAATGCTGAAACAGAGCCCTCTGCCAATATAACAAATCTCTAAAATGATATTTGCGCTACTTTGGCCACTTATTGTAAAAAAATGTTTGCCATTCCAAAAAAAAATATAATATTAACTACTTACAAACAAGAATAAGAATCTAAAAATAGATGTAATCAAATATGCTTACATTATTATCATTAGCCTTTATTGCCAACTAATTTTTGTACAATTTATAGTTATAAACACTACTACATTATTTATTCATTTGTCAGCGTGTTTTGCTAACAAAGGCCTCCTCCAGTTTTTTCCAGTCTTCTCTTATTTCAGCCATTCTTGCTTGCCTACATACTGATTTGAAAATACTGGCAAAAGCGACCCCCACTTACTTGCTAACTATAAATTCAGTTAAAGTCTATGTTGGAATCTATGCTAAAGAGATCTGTCTGATCTGCAGTACTGTGTTGCAACTCATTAAGTTTTGCTAACTTCTATGTAACTGATTAACCCCCGATGCAAAAAGTGGGTTGTTATAAGGTTGACATGTCTGTGTGTGTCTTTGGCATTGTTGCTCCCAAAGGAATGAACCGGTTCAAGGGTTTAAGGGTGTTTTTTTTGTTTGAAAGGTGACTTGATATAGTTCAAGAAAATCTGTTCAGCCTTTCGAAGATCATCAGCTCTTTTCTAATGGTTTAAGGGATTTTTAAGGCATTTTATATTTATGATTAATTTAGGAACTACGGTTGTTACAAAATTAATACAAAACAAATTAAATCAAATTTATTTTAGTATCAGCACACAGAAAAAATATATTTAGGTTTGCAAATACCAATCATTAATAACAGAAGCCTAATTTTGTAAATTTGAAAATAATTAATAAAAATTAAAAGTTATTAATTCCACATCTTAGTTAGTTATGTCAGTTATTATTACAGTAAAGTCCGTTTATAATGACATCGAAAGGAATTGACAAACAAGTCATAATAAGCGGACGTCATACAAAGCGTTTTGTGAAATGAAAAACCTTTTTTATGTAAATATGAATGTATGTACTTAAGTAGTTTAATACATAAACATAGTAATTACATATGTATACATACATATTAAATCAAAATCAAAATTGCACGTAATCAGCACATTATAACACATACAAGTGTATTTTCATTGTAAGTAATCTGTAATTTTTGTCTGCTTTTGTTTTTTCATTTTATTGTATAAACAATCTCTAATGCTATTGTGTATAGAAGACATAGCTATGGCCAAATTATCATTTTCAATATTGCTGTGAACAAATCGTGATAATAATTCTGCAGCTTTTAATGCCTCTTCTGCGGTAGGTAATGGTTCTTCCTCGACTTCTTCTTCCCCATGACTTTCGAGTTGTTCCTTAGCACAAATGTTCTGTACGATATTTTCATCGTTGGGTTCTTCGGATGTGAGGAGAGCACTATCGATGTCAACATAATCTTCCCACATTTCCGGTGCTGCTAAAGAATCTGAATGTAGGTTTCGTGACCACAAAGATAAAGGAATGTCATCTCCTTCATCGAATTCATGGTCTGATATTTGAATAGGTCGTGGTTTTTCAATGAATCCTGCATGTTTGAAACAGTTATGAATGGTACTTTGTGACATTTTATTCCAGGCATCATTAACCATCAGAATTGCATCTAGCACCGTTATTTTTGTAGAAGAGTTGTCTTCATTAGCATCAAGACAATTAATCATTTTGAGCACAAGGTTCTTCCTGAAATTCGTTTTGAGTGATCGTATTATTCCCTGATCCATTGGCTGTAGTACTGATGTTGTATTCGGCGGAAGGAAAGCAAGTGTTATAGACTTTAAATCAGTAACATTTGGATGGGCTGGGCAATTATCAACCAGCAATAGAATCTTTTTCTTCTTCTTCACCAAATCACGATCCCAATCACGAAGCCACTTTTCAAAAAGTTCTGATGTCATCCAAGCTTTACGATTGTTAGCATAATCGACAGGTAATGATTTGACACTTTTAAAACATCTTGGTTTTTGTGACTTTCCAATAATGAGCAATTTCTTTTTCTCTGTGCCACTCATATTAGCTGCTACCATGACAGTTATTCTATCTTTCGACAACTTACCTCCACTACAATTGTCACCTTTAAATTTTAAAGTTTTATCCGGCATTAATTTGTAAAAAAGTCCAGTTTCATCAGCATTAAATATCTCATCATCAGAAAATTGTCTTCGTAAATTTGGCCACACAGATATCAACCAGTTTTTTGTTGAATTTTGATCAACAGACGAAGATTCACCGACAATTTTTCCCGCCACAAAGTTATGTCGAACTTTAAAACGACTGATCCAGCTTGCAGAACAATTAAAGTCGAGAATACCAAAACGCGCGGCAAAACCATTTGCCTTTTCCTGTAGCATAGGGCCGCTGACAGGTATTCCTTTGTTTCTCATGTTTTTAAACCACTGAATTAATGCTTGATCAACATTTTTTTGTCGTGATTTTCGAAGCCTCTTCGGTTTCAAAACATTTGAATTGAACGACTGCTTAATGCGGTTCTTGTTTTTAAAAATCATTGAAATTGTCGAATGACCCACGCCAAATTCCTTTGCGAGACATGAGTTAGATTCTCCATTTTCTAATCTGCATATTATTGCACCTTTCTCCTCAAGCGGCGGTAGCGTAATGGCTAAGGCGTCGGACCTGCGATCAAGTGGCTTAGCTGGAGGGGTTAACAAGAATACTAGTAACGTGTGACCCACGTTACTAGTAGTCTTTTAAAAAAAAAAAAAAAAATTGTAAATGCTTTCCGTCGTTGAGATGACATTTTTTTCACAGTAACAAACGAAAAACAACGTGTGACCTTCAAGCGTCAATTACCCACTGAGATTCAAAACAAAAACGAGCCACGTGCCTAACGTCGTTGGGAATCAACGAACATTACCGAAGGTGTACAGAATCATGACGGTCATTATAACCGGACATAATTTATTAAAAATGTGTCATAATAAGCGACATGTCACTGTAAGGGAAGTCATTATATCCGACTATTTATAAAGAATTTCATATGAAAACCAAACTTCGTAGTATAGTTACGTCATAATAACCGGTTGGTCAATATAGGCGGAGTCATAATAAACGGATTCTACTGTATTTATATTATTACTTCTGCTATTTGTTAGTATTTGTTAATAACAATTTTTTTTCTTTCGTTTTTGAATTGGATCCCTTTTGGGTAAAAATCTCCTCCATAGCTTTCCACTTGTTCTTAATCTTTACTGGCCTCCAGCCAGCAATATTTGTTATTCTTTTGTGTTTTTTACACATTATAATATCTATTTCATGTTTCTTTCATTGATCAGGAGAATTAAATAAAGTTATTGAAATCTTCAAATATATTGCTGAAAGAACTAGCCGATGAAGATCCTGAATCATATTGTACTCCTGCCACTACACAAAAGTAAATTTGAATAACATCTACTTCTTGTTGCTTTGTTAATAATGAAAGAAAATTCTTTAATGAGAGTATACCTAACCAAACAAAACTTCAAATAGTACGGAGATACTTTGCTACTGGCAATAGTTTTGGAACTTTAGAGTATTAATACAAAGTACCTCGAAATACAATATCCTACTTTTTCCAAGAAGTCTTTGAAGCTGTTTTCTTCAATATTCTCTAAGTTTAAATCACTAATTAGAGATTTAATAGCCTTTGCCCGTATTGTTTTGTCTTTACATTCATCAAGTTTGTGGTTCCAAAGGCATTGATAATTTTTAAAGTTCTCTAACAATAACTACATACTTTATTTTGATTGTTCCACTTGAACAATGGTCGAATCCGAGTGAACATTCTGTGTGAACAAAAAATGAACCGTCTGAGGAATTAAAGGAGGAATCCTTTAATGTTTTATAGCATTTTGGTGTTTACGCAGGTTAACTAGTAATAACATTCTTATAAAATATGTTAGGTATTAATTATTTAAATTTATTAAAATCAATATTTATAATCACAGGACAACTTAATGATATTCAATAATAAGGTTATTGTTGTTATTAGGCAGCGAAGCAAATAAAACCAGAATTTGTAATTCGTTACTTCTATTAAGAAAGCGCTTGACAAAAAGGAGGTAGCTCTCCGATGACACCATTTATCCTTCTAGAAAAATTAAAAGACAGTGTTGCCAGTGTTCTAACAATTTTGTCAACAGTTATACTAAAAGATAATATGAAAGAAACATAACTTCAACATGTAATATTATTGGCACTATTACATGGCACTTTTATTAATTGCTAATTACACACATGGACACATTTCAGGAGTGTCTGTTCAAAAGGTTTTAAATGTGGGAGAGCCATGCTTCGGCACGTATGGGCCGGCTCGACTCCGCTCGATACCACGGCCTCACAGAAAACAGGTCTCCTTCCACCCATACATAAAAATGTCCCTTGTCGTCTGATGCAGAATGTATACAGCTATTGTACACCCATAGTTGTCGTTTATAAAAGACGATGTTAGTAGGGATTCTAGGTAGAGGGAGCGTTTTCTCTAAGTCAAAGGTAAGACATTCAACATTATGTTCTTCTTTCGCTCTTAGGAAGTCTATTCATTTGCTTCCTTAAACCTTCAGAAATTTTCAAATGCTTATCATGTTCGTCTGAATTTATTTTTCGTTCTTCCAATGATCCATTTTGTACACCAATTGCATAAGCATAAATAACACTTGTTGCAAGTGTCTTTTTTCATTGATTTGCACCTTAGATTAAAGTTTTTTGTAGAAAATCTCTTTAAACGTACCGTACTTAAAACACTTTCGATTACTTATATTCGGCAGCGACTTAAACTCCTCTTCAAATATTTCATATATCCTTGAGACTGTCATTCCTGGTTGTAAAAACATGGCGTCCGGTTTATCTCTTCTGTAATGGGAAGAATACTTACGGTAACTTCTTTATTACATTCTCTGCTAGTTTAACATCTTCTGATGATTTATTCCAGCCTCCTTGAATCTTGCCTCTCTAGTCTATTAGTAAATCGCTACTGCGCATCTTCTTCAGGCTTACGGTAATCTTTTGTGGTGTAATTTCTAAGGTATGTATAAACTTATCTCGACATGCTTTTACGCCCGCCAATACATACGTTCTAATAAATTCTTTTGGTTTCCTTTTTTCAGATTGGGTAATATTCGTTCGTTTCTTTTTATTTTCCGGAATGCATGAAGTAATGTATACTAACTGAGCTGAGTATGAAACTAAGTGCACAAATTTGTTAAATTCTTGTTCTCTAATCTCTTTAAAAACTAATTCTGCGCATTTCTTTATGCAAGAGCGCTTAAAGTCCAAGAATTGTTTTTTGAGTTGATTTCTTTCTGCTTTCTAGTAGTGTAGTGTAAATTATTATATTTTCGTTGTTTAGTGTCTTCTCTAGTATAACTTCCTTTGCGTTTTCGACCCTTTTTTGGCCTGCCTTTTGAAATTTCTATACCATCTACTTAATTTTCAACCACTTCTTCAATAATGCTGTGATCGTTATTCACTATAAATGTAATTTCGTTATCTTCTTCAATGTGTACCATTTCATCTATATCTTGTTCTAAATTCCTCAGTAAATCTATGCAAAATGGTCGTTTAGGTAAGTTGGTTAGTCTAGGACGGTTAGGGCGACTTCCCCCCCGGGCTCGGCGTAATCTGTTACGCCGATGACACTTTGGTCACAGCCCGGGGGGTGAACTTTCAGGAGGCGGCGTGCCTGGCCACCAGGGGAGTCTCTCTGGTGGTCGAGCGCATCGAGGTGCTGGGTTTGCGGGTGGCCCTGGATAAGACGGAGGCCCTGTTATTTCATGGGCCCCGTCGTGGTCCACCCCCTGGCGCCTCTATCGAGGTCAACTCGGTCCCGTACCGGTTCAGGCCCACATAAAATATCTGGGCCTGATCCTCGACGGTAGGTGGCGCTTCGACGAGCACTTCCTGCAGCTTGCTCCAAGGCTGGTCGGCGCTGCGTCCGCCCTTGGGCGACTCTTGCCCAATTTGGGTGGACCCAGCATCGCTACGAGACGGCTGTACACGGGGGTTGTCCGGTCAATGGCACTGTACGGTGCACCGGTGTGGGCGGAGGCTCTGACCGCCCAGAATAGGGCGCGCCTCTGGCGCCCTCAGAGAGTGATGGCGGTTAGAGCCATACGCGGATACCGCACCGTGTCAACAGAGGCGGCGTGCGCGTTGGCCGGGACTCCCCCGTGGGATTTGGAGGCGGAAGTGCTCGCCGAAGTATATCGGCGAACGGCTGAGTTCCGGGCGAGAAGCGGCAGTCGGCCCCCGCCCGAAGAGGTACGCGAATGGCGCGAGGCCGCTCGCCGAGCCACCATGGCTCGTTGGTCGTCCCGGCTGGAGGCTCCACGTGCTGGCTTTGCCGCCGTGGAGGCGCTCCAGCCGGTCATCGTCGAGTGGGCAGGGCGGCAGCACGGGACCCTTTCCTTCCGACTGACGCAGGTTCATTCTGGGCACGGCTGCTTCGGGAAGTACCTGCACTCGGTCGCTAGGAGGGAATTGAGTCCCGCCTGTCACCACTGCGACTGCAGTGAGGACTCGGCTCAGCACACGCTGGCGTTCGGGCCCTCACTGCAGTCATCGGAGTGAATCGGCTGTCATACGCTCCATGGCCGGTAGCGACAGGAATTTTACCGCGGTCGCAACCTTCTGTGAGGAAGTCATCTCCTATTACCAACCGTATTAATATTAAGAATTTAGTACAATAATTCTGAATTGTAACACAGAATATGTGAACTGTAATTACCTTACCGAGTGTGATCTTCATAAGCCATGAAGAGTCTGCATTTTTCACAACAATAACACAACACAAACAACACTTCAAACAGGCTGGCAACCTGGACATACCGGGGGGGGGGTAAGCTCCAAAAAATAAAGTCGTCGCAGGCGCATTATTTGTGCAACAAATAACAATGTCTTCAGAGTACATGTTACAGCCGGACACAGCCTACATTAAAGACAAGCGTCCCGGAAGTTTGGGGTTTACAGGGCTTGCGTCATTTGACTGATGACACGCCCCAGTGTTGCCAGCCATAAATACACAACCCAGTTTATCTTTATTTAAGTAGATCATAATATTATATGAAAATATATGTATATTTATTTTATTTAATATGTGCGCATCTACCCCACACGGTCACCGCTGAAAATCAGCGCTGTTTGGCGCACAGCAACTCTCTTGCCGGCGTCATCAGCATCAATGCTGAGCGGTGACCAATTTCAATAAGTGACGTGCAAGTGCGTGCAAGGTAACATGTAGCTCTATTTTGTTTTTTTGCCGTTATTTTTTATTTTGTATTTCTTCTTTATATATATATATTTTTTTTTTATGTTTTATCACGTCGTACTGTAAGCACTTTCTTTAAACGTCACTTAGAAATAAATATTTTTTCTTTCTTTCTTCTTCTTTCTATCTCGCAGAAGGAGGCGGCGGAAGGGTCCGGGAAGACGACCTCCACTCGGACCTAATTCGCCGCCGGCGAACCGGGCGGCGGAGGCGCGCTTACCAGCGCCTCATGCCGCCCTGAGTGTGGCCGCGGGTGGACGGGACGGGTTTTTCACCTTCACCCGCTATAGTGGCCTCTCGCGAGGAGGCGGCGTCCGCGTGTGCCTGGACGTCGCCTAGTTGAGAGGTTTTTACCCGAAGGTGGTGCCCGCGCTTTTGCGGGCAGGCGCTAGGAGGCTTCCGGATGTCTTAATACAAGCTGTTCCCGGATCCCTCCTATTTAAGGCGCAGTACGGCACACCGTGTGGTTTTAGTCGGTTCGATTCCGACACACCGCCCCATCGTAAACCCCGGTGGGGTGACGGCCCGAGGGGGTTTCCACACGCACAAAAAAAAAAAAAAAACGACGGTTAGGGTTAGTTTGAACTATTGAATGAATTTCGGCCTCCACTTCAAACAACTCACAGGTAGTTTCTATATCTTCAGTATTAATAACTGAATTTCCGGCGTTATCATTAGAATCATATGTACCGTTTAGTTTATCTGATAGTACTTCAGACACATCACTACAGTAAGTTTCATCTTCGTCTACGTAATCGGGATCCTTGACAGAATCATCATCATCGTCAATAAAATTGTAACCTTCTAATACGTTAAATAGTTTAGTTGTTTCTGGTGACATAGGTGGCAATGGAGATATATCACTGATACATGTTTTTTTCTCGCCATGGTTAGGAGTGATTGCGGACGATGGTATCAATTCTATGCTTCGCTCAATATTACACTCGTTATCACAAAAGTCAGAGAGCGGCGTGGGCGGTGAAGGAATAACTTCTGAGCATTTTAGGCTTCTTCCACCAACAGGGTTAAACGTTAGCTTAGGCGTAAGTGGGGAAAACGGTGGAGCTTCGATACTTTTCTCACCATTCTGCTGTTCTTCATGTGGATTAATGAATGACCTAAGCGCAAGCGAGGCAACGTGTCGGACTTCGATGTTTGGTTTACTATTTACAAGCTTAACACAGATAAAAAGCGATTCATGCGTAAGTGGGGAAAGCGGCAATGCTTGGACACACACCACAGGTGTTAAATGTCAGTGACGACAGAGGTAATGCTTCTTTAATTTTCTCGCATAGCAATTGCGAATCTGAAGCAAGTAAATAAATATTTACTAAACAGAATTGAAGTATTTTCTAAGCAAACGACAAAACATAGCATTTGAGAACTTACTTAATGTTCGTGTTGATATAATTTCGCTATTTTCTATCGTTATGTTCTTCCTCGGACTGCATACCGGCGTAATTTCAACAATGTCTAAATAAAATGTGTATTAAGTCAGGGATGCACAGACTTATTAAGACTAGGGGCCAGTCGGGCAAATTATGCACTGATGGCGGGCCGCCAGAAGTATAGGTAATTAAAGACAATAAAGAATTGATAATAATGTATTAAAATTGAAAAAGAATTTATTAATTTGAAACGTGGCACTGCATAGTGCTTACAATCTTTTTATATTTGGCTCAAATTTACTTGTAGCAACACGTAAAACTGCTTTCAAACTTTCATTTGCAAGGCGGTTTCGATTTTTTGTTTTATTATTATTTAGTATTGAAAAGGTTTGTTCACATATATAGGTAGAACCAAATAAGCTGGCACATTTCAGAGCGTTTATGCGCAACTCTTTGTACGTATTTTTATCAATGCAGCGGTAAAAGTTCAGCAAGTCTCCTTCGTTGAGTTTGTTGCGTAAATCTCGGTCGTTTTGAATGTCGATAATTTCTAACTGCATTGACTCTGGCGCATTTTCAACTGAAATCTTTTCACTTTTTTAAACTCCGAAAATCTGTCTTGAAAAGATTGAATCAAAATATCTAGCTTTTCTACATAACTGAAATTTATCGCAGTTTTGTTGAATTTTTCAGCCATTTTCTTATAATTCGGAAAATGATTGTAATTTCCAGAATTCAATTGCGATCTGAAAAGTGTCAGCTTGCATTGAAAGGATGATACATGAGCGTAGAGCTGGGATATCAGTTGATTTTTGCCTTGAAGCTGAGTGTTCAAGACATTCAAATGATTTGTAATGTCAACTAAAAAAGCCAAATCACACAACCAATCAGGATTTTTAAGTTCCGGGACATCCCTTTGCTTTTCCGCCAGAAATATTCCAATTTCTTCTATTAAATTTAGAAATCGTTCCAGTGTCAATCCACGACTTAGCCACCTTACTTCTGTATAATACAGTAAATCTCCATATTCGCTTTCGATGTCATCAAGGAATTGTTTGAATTGCCTGTGATTGAGTCCTCGTGATTTTATGAAATTTACAGTTGAAACTACCACTGTCATGACATTTTGAAATTCAATTTTTGTTAGAACAGAGGGCATCTTGGTGTATAATGCAGTGAAACTGCATGAGATCTTCAGCGTTTATGTTTTTTTCTTGCAGATGCTTTTTCAGCAAAGTAACTAGCCCAGAATTGACACCAATCATCGAAGGAGCACCGTCAGTCGCAACTCCCGATAATTTTGATAAGTCCAAATCAGTTTTTGAACACTCATCCAAAAGTACATTGAGTATATCAACTGCTCTGGTTTGACCTTTCAATGAACACATTCCTAATAACTCTTCTAAGACTTCAAAATCTTGAGTAACACCTCGTATGAATATGAGAAGTTGAGCTGTGGAACTAATATCAGTGGATTCGTCGAGTGCTAATAGAAAAAATTCAATGATCTTAGTTTTTTCATTTAATTGTTCCGCAATATTACCTGACAAATATGCATCATAACATGCATTAGCCCTTAGAGAGTGAATCCTTTTTTCCACCATTAGTTGATTTTTTTCTCTGGATCCCGTTCAATTTTTATTTTATTTTTCCAAAGAACGCATGTTCCGCACACATCAGATGCAGGTGTTTTGAAACTAATGTTGATGTCACAACCTCTATCTCTAAAAGTAACTCTGTTGCCTTTACTTATCAGTCGACTTACTGATAAAAGGTTTGTGGTAAGACTCGGTACACACATAACCTCTTCAACTGTCACATCAAAATTGCACTCTTCAGTACAAGTAGTAATTTGCACGTTTCCATGACATTTAACCGGCACTTTAGTCTCATTGGCAACAACAATCTCCTTGGTGTATGGTTCGTAGGATGCATTCGTGATCCAATCTTGATTTGTTGTCAAATGAACGCTCGCGCCCGAGTTGACATACCAGTCAGATTTATTGTAAGCGCCACTAAGAAACACTGCACTAAATGCATTCGTTTGTTTACGCGTTTCTTTGAAATTAGTTACACTTGGGCACTGATTCCGATAATGTCCCGTTTGTTTACATTTAAAACATTTAACTATTTTTGTTCTCGGCAGTTCGCCATTTTTATTCAAATTCAAATTCAAAATCATTTATTCAATTAAGACACTAAGTGACATTTATGAAGGTTAAATTGAAGCTAGAGTTAAAATCATAGATCGGCACAAACAGACGCCACAGCATGTACTGGATTGTCAAGGTAAATTAGGTGAAAAACACCAAAATCTACTGCCTGTTTGTGTCGATCTATAACTTCCAGTTTCCAAAATGCGTAGGGCCTTATGAGAAGAATACTGGCAAAGAAACTCTACTATTATATATCTAAACTATTGATACCTTTGTCCGCGGATCTGACATTTTTCTTATGTTGGCTCCACTGGGTTTTGCGTTGTAAAACACCAAAGGCAGCACTGTCGCTTTCATTCACTTCCGACTCCATATCTAATAATTTAGATTTAATGGCGTCCGTGGTAATTGACATTCCAGAATGTTCTATGGCCATTATCATGGGTGAAAATTTTTTCGTCAACCCAGCTAACAATAATGAACCGATCCATTCGTCGTTGATTTTAAATCCGGTTCCTGCTAATTTCCGACCAGTTTCCACTAATTGACGGAGAATTCATGAAGACACAATTTTCGAGTCGAATGGATATGAGATTCCTCAATAAGCTTATTCTTCTTTTAAATCCCGAATCATCATATAAAGATTTCAATTTGTTCCATAGTTCTTTCGTAGTTTTTACTTCTGTTATATGAACGTAGATAGAGGGATCTATCGTTAATATCAATTTGGCTCTGGTTTTGGCCTCTACCGTAGCTCCAACCTCTGGTTGACCTTGCTTTGGCTTGATACATCCTAGCATGCCCTCCAGCACTAGACAGTTTTCTGCCGCAAAGCACCATTCATTGTAATTTTCGCGTCCTTTAAGCTTAGGTACGCTTACAACATAGGAGCTAGACGAGGCCATAGCGGTAACGTCCACAACTGCACGAAACACGCACGACACAACTGACGGTTCTCTTACTGCTACGAATTATAACTCGAGATACTAGTTGTATAAAAAATAACGAATGGTCTGGGTCCATAACCTGATAAAATTTAGGAAAGTTTTCTTACTCTAGAAATAATACAACGTGTTCGGCTGCGGCACAATGAACAAGAGACAAAAGATTTATTGCATAGAGTAAAACAAGTTTACATCCATAGGGCATAGAATACATTGTTAGAATAATGGTATTTTGAGCAATTTCAACATAGTCCCACTTTGATTTGGCCACCTTTCATTGAACTATTAAGATAGTTTTTCATAAATACTTAACCGAATTCTTCCGCAGCCAGTTCTCTCGACAAGTAACTCCTGGTTTTTAAAGAAATAGACCCTTGAGGAGTTCTGGTCACTTTAAGAGCCCGTATAATCGCATTAATGCCAGCAGTGGTTGGAGAGTTTGATAAAACCATACTTTAAACAAAATAAAATATTTTTTTATACGTAACAAAAGCGATCCGTTAGCCATGATTGCATATCCAGCTTTCTTGGTGTATGAGCTTGGTGCAGATTCATACTCCTCGTGTGATACGAGGCATTGTCAACTACCACGACGGCATTTGGTGGAAAATTGGGAGTTAGCTAGGTTCAAAGCCAATTCTGATAATTTTCGTAATTCGACGCCCCAAGGACGCCCGATCCCTTTTCGGCTCAGACCTCGTACCGCTAAAGAGACTTATAAAATTTATACGACGATTTAATCGTCTTATGCTCAATTCAAACCACGTGGTATGTCAAGTCTCATCTTTCATGGCGCGTATTATAAAATAATTATTGTTAAAAAATTGACCATTTCCTTCCTGTCTGTTTGAGGCCAATGGTGAAATCGGGAATGCGGAGCTAGCTTGTTTTGCTTTCGCAGCAAAGCAATCTTTTGCTCCGCATTCCTATTAGTTTTCCTACGAAGATGGTAGAAAAAATCGTTAAATGTTGTGAACATTAGGATGACGAGTGTACGTCAAAAAACAGTGATTCTATACACATGAAAGCAATATTCTAGCAATGTGAGGAATGTGCTTTTATAAAACTAGAGATATTTCAAAAAGTTAGTGAGCTGCCAGTCCTATATCAGAATGACGGATGTATTTTTAATCTGAACAAATTACTTACTATCTAAGTATGAAAACATAGCGGAGCAATGTTCCGGCAATGTGCTCGACCGTACCAAACTAACAATCACGGCGAAATGTATAAAGAAAAAATTTAAACTACAAGGGTTTCATAACATCATTCGTTTATATTATATATACGCAATCACATTAGCAATTATCAGAGATGGGCACGCCCTCCGTCGTCGACTTCGTGAGACCCTTTATGTTAGAACAAAACCTTTGCGACAGTTAAGTTTTGTGGCGTTTAATATAAAATCATGCTCTTACTCGTGGATATATCTATTTGTAAATTCAATTCTGTTTTAGATAGCAATATGTACAAAAGAATCACACTTTAATGCACTAAAATGTAGCTTTCATAAATGTGTGTGTATAGAGAATATGAAAAGTTCTGATATACTAGGTACATTATTAGTCTTACCTTAAAAAACAGTAAAGCGCCATTTCTACAACTGCAATAAATACACAATAATGTTACAATAATTATAATAGACTATATCCAAATCGGCAGTATTTTATTCTAATTATAAAATTATTAAATATACCTTTATGTTAAAAGTTTCTGCCGTGAACGTCCGGACTTTTCAAAGTTTGTCTAAATGTTGCCACTTTATTTTAATATAATCTACTTACTTTTTTTTCGAATATTTTAATACTCGAACCTCGACCGAGGTGTTCCCTCAGTCCTCCTGGGCAACGCTCCGCCACACTAAGCCGAGCTTCTGCTACACTCTTCACCCCCTGATACCTCAGTCTCCCGGGTCCGCGCTCCGCCGGACTACGCCCCGGACTAAGCCGGGGCCTTCGCCAGCTGACACCGACCAGGGGAGTGCGGTATGTGGGCCTTATACGGGCACCAACCTTTCGTACCGGCTTACCGAACTCACTACCCACTTTTTATACTATTTATATTTTTTTAAATATAACAACAATCTCAAACTTTGTTCGTTTTATTTAAACTTTAAAATAAAACGTGACGATTTTTTTTTGTACAACAAGAGCACACTCGGCAGCAGGCAGGCGTTAAGATAATGCGATTGGGTTACTTAGTGAGATTAGGGGAACATATTTTGAACACGGGAAGCCAAGATGAGTTTCACATCTCGCTTCAAATAAAACTTATTGGGGTCCACTATTTCGGAAATTGCACAATCTAGTTTTTCTCTATCTATAATGATAGATGGACTGATCAGGTGATGTATATTGCTTAATTGCGATGCGGTGAGAACCCTAGAGAATGGATACTCTTCATGCCACCGCAATAAGATTTAATGCTAGTCCTTTATAGTTATTGAATTGCGGGAAGTCAACAGTCTTTATCTTCTCATCAAGATAAGTTAGTGAACTTTTCAATAGATGACATATGTCTAAAAAATCTTTCATTACGAAGATGCGCACTAACAAGTCTGCCAGCATCGTTTTCATCTGATGATGTTCTGGCTCGTAATCATTTGCAAGAATGTCGGGTATGCGAGCCCAACTACTGTTTGATGGATTCGCGTCAATCACTGCTTGCAAACATAGTTTTATTCTCTTGCTGGGGTCTCATTATATCGCCATGACTAGAACAAGTTAAAACTAATTCAGACAAACAAAGGATCTATTGATTAAATAATAAGTCAAACACAATTGTTTTGTTTGTTTTGTAAGTAGTAATATTAGTTCATGTCGCGTATCACGTCATTGTTTATGTTTCAAACTTTCAAGTGCCCAAGTATGATAGATTTTCAAATAACATAACATTTTCAAAAAAAAAAGAAGATATTTACGAAATAAATAATAATTTATTACGTACGTACGTACCTCTCCATGAACTCCAATAAAGCTGCTGTTTTGGGCTTGCTGGAGATCTAGATTCCATCTTATAAAAGTTATCACGTCATTTTTTAAGGTATCTTTCATCCTTGAGCAGGATCAAAACAACATTTCGTGTCACAGTATTGTTTAAAATTACATTCCGCATTGTGATATTATAATAAATAAATCAATTACTACAAGAACTTGCACCTTATTTCACTTACTTTTTTGTCACTTAAAACCTTTGATTATAACAATTCGGTATTCCTTCCAAAATAAAAGTTCACAATTGTGACTTTGACGTTAGTTTGACGTTTGTAAGAACGCTCACCATAGACTAAAGTATAGGTTTTCTCTTAGTACATTGTAGAACGAGCGTCCGAATCATTCATGTCAAATTGGCAACCAAGTTATCGTTTTCTAAAATCTCTTATGCCGAGACGTTAGCGATTGTTGAAAGGGTTGTTGTTGTGAGTTGGCTAGGCCTGCAGGATTGTAGAGACCGTCGAAATTGCAGAACAAAATTGTGTTCAGTCTCAGTTTTGCTTGCTTTGTTCAGGGTTTCTAGTGACCGTCCTTACATGAGTGCTAGACTCTCTATACATAGCACGAATCAATTACACATACTTTGCAGCCAATTTTCAAGCCAACGACAAAACCCACAAAACTACCTACAGCCAGATCCCAGTAGTTCCAATCTCTAGTTCCATTATGGTACCACTTTTTTCTCTCAGTAGTTCCATGGAACTGGAATGCTGTTTTTGCAAGACAAAATGAGTGCCATTTAATCCAGTACAATAAAATAAACATGTGTAACTATCATTTGCCCGTTTATTAGTAGGCATTAGTTAGGTTAATTATTAACAAAAGACATAACTTATGGGTTACATATATTTTTAATTTTCTTCCTCTAGCTATTAGAAACTCGTACGATTCTTCTCTAAGAAATATGGTCCTGTAACTTCTCCAGTGACAAGTTTCATTTGCGAAATGAGTACAAGGATGTCCTTCACAATAAAATTAGTCTCTTTTCATGTCAGAATTTACTTTTTCTTGTATTTTATTTGAATATACTGTAACACTACCGTAGTTTGATAAAATTTGCAATAGTTTGTATAAAGTTATTACAGAACTTTTACACGATTAGTTAGTTCGCCGTGCCATGGCTCTACAAAATTGGTTGTTCGATGTCTTTCGCCAAATGCACACTAGACTTTAATAAATTCTGCCTCATGCAACCAGACCGCTCCATGTATAGTTTAAACCTATTTAATTTTAGTTTCTCGGATTCCTCTATGAACTGAATTTCATCGAATATTTGTATTTAATCTGCAAGCAAAATGTAATAAACTTGGGTGGGACCTCCACTTCTCATATGTCATCATAAACTAGTTTACTCACACCGACAGTACGATTTCGCTTTCTGTAAAAACTTGATTCGACGTTCCTGTAATTTGGTAAATCATGGATAATATCAATGCCTGTATTCTGTGCTTTGGCAACAGCCCGCTTGAAAGCAGATAGAATAGTTTTTTCTCGATCGCATTTTTCATTTCATTTTCAATGTGAATGATTACAAATTGTTAATTTATATTAGAGCTGCAAGTGTCTATGTTGTGTGTGCGTCTTCACTTCGCGCTCGTCCTGAAATGCAACACTTTATTAATTATGGTAAAAATTGTTGTGTAATAAGTATAGTGTAGTTGTACGGAATTTCCAAGATATCGTGGGCATTACCAATTAGTTCATGATGGTTTAACAATATTTAACTATTTTAGATTTAGTTAAAGAAAAATAAAACAGAACAAAGTAGATATAAACAACTTACTTTATTTAGCATTACAGATCTACACAAACTACACCTCCAAATACTATTGCCGCTTTTGTAGGTGGTGTGCTTATAGTACTCTCTTCCAAAGAAAAGAAGCACTCTACCTCAAGCATGTTTTATAAAAAATAATTCGCTGTCCTCCATAATTAAAGATAAGCAAAAGCAATTCAATTTACAATTGAAACATGTACTGCACTTTACTGACAATGAATGTCAAGGATTTTCCCTTATAAATTTGCCAAATAGACATCTGACCAATATTTATTTATTTCTGAAAGGTACATAATAATAAAATAAAATAATAATAAAATTAACAGGCCAGTTTGCACAATGAAGGTAAATAGGTAACATTCTTGTTCTTACTTACAATATTTAATTACGACTCGACTGTAATTTTTTTTTGTATAATGGAACTAATGGGAGGAAAAAATCCCAGTCGAACCATAATGGAACTAGAGAATTGAACTACTGGGATCTGGAACTACTGAGAGTGAGAAATCTGTTACTTACCTTTCTTGTCAATCTTTTGGAAATGACGGTTATGCGTGACAATCTTCGCGGTGCTACCAAAAAAAGAATCTGGAGGTCTAGTACATCGTACGGTAAACGCGTGCACTTGCTTGGTAAGTCGCTGGTAAACTGAAAGAGGGTTTTCACAATAACTAACAATTGTCGGATTCTCACGGAGATAACGAAATTTTGGTGGACAATTTTTCAAAAATATTCTACGCTTACTATAAAATTACCAAGGCCGTCTTAAGGCTATATAGCGCCAGGGTGCGGAGCTCAGACTGCGCCCCTTCCCCCCCGGTCAACCAATAAAACGCAATAATATTTTGATGTTTCATTTATTTTTCTCTAAGATCTGTAATCTACAATAAATATACAATGTTTTATTTTAAGTGCAAGTCGCACTTGCGCACGAAGGGTTCCGTTAAGGTCGGTACCTACCGCTACCATATTTTAAGTTAAGTATAACCTCTTTTTATTTTTTAGTTTTGTTGTTATACCGGCAACAGTAATAAATTATCTGTGAAAATTTCAACTGTCTATCTGTTTGTTGCCGCTGTAACAACAACTAAATAATAAATTATTATTTATTAGGTAGGTACATACATATTTCTTCTATAATATTATTCAATTATTAAAATAAGTCAATTTTTCGGGCTTTTGAGTTGGCAAATATTTTAATAATGTCGTTTATTTTTATATAAATTTTTGATTCTATACTTATAATGGCCAAGTTTGTCAGTCTGTTTTGGGTCATGGTTGACCGAAGATAATTTTTTATTAACTTCAATTTTGAAAAAAAACCGTTCTCCTTCAGCTACTGTTACAGGCAGTGTTAAATATATACGTAAAGATGTTGAAACGCTAGGAAACACGGACATTAAATTGTTTGAATAAATATAACTTAAAATATCAAGTGGAGTTTTGTCAACATTTGAAAAAACTATTGGCAACAATTCTAACTCATTAAATAAATCTTCCCCGTCAATATCTAATGTATTTTTAAATGTTAATTTTTCTTGTAAGGTGAGACATTGTGTTTTTTTTTTTAATCGGCTCCATTTTCCTCCAGTTCTCAATGTTATGCAAAAATTTAATTACCTTATTGTGATCCGTTAGCAATTCGAATCTCTCATTTAATTTCGAGATCGTACTGTCAAGTAAAAAAAAATAAAAACATATTTTAATTTTTTTCACTGGGTCTAAAATGGGCTCATCTGCAGCCTCGTAATTAAAATGTCTTTTTCGGGGACGTGGACGAGCAGTTTTGTTAAATTGAGTTTCGCACTCTAATTCTTCAGCAATTAATTTTGAATCAGCTAACAATTGTTCAAATGCAGTGTCTGTGCGGTATTGGCCTAAATCTTTTTGAACTTGATCAACCATTTTCATCGCCTCTGAAAGAATGACGTCAGATTTTTGCAAACTTTTACTTACAATATTAATCTTTAGTAAAATGTTGTACCATATAACAACTGAACATATAAATTTAAAAGACTTTAACTTAGCCATTAATGAACTCGCTATGTTTCTTGTGTCGCAGTCGTACTTGTTGTTGGTAAAAATAGAGTATAATGCATCGTAAATTTTACCCATGTTATAGCGTAAAGCTTTAATAGCATCAAATCTACTTTCCCAACGCGTATTTGAAAGAGGTTTTAATGTCAAAGTAGGTATCTGTTTCATAATAACATCCCAGCGTGATGTTGATGCTGAAAAAAATACATATATTTCTTGGACAATTGAGAAAAAGTTTGTATTTCCAGTGAGCTTTTAGCGGCATCATTTACTACTAAATTTAGGAAGTGAGCAGCACACGGCACGTAAAATGCACGAGGATTCATGTCCAATATTTTTTTGTAGACCTATATTTTTTCCTCTCATATTGGCTCCATTATCATATCCTTGGCCTCGCAAATCATTTAATTCAATATTGCATGATTTTAAGAAATCTAACAAATAAGTTGCCAAAAATGTTCTCGTACCTCAGCACGTTTACCGCAGCAATAACAGTAAGTTGTTCTTGGTGTGAAATATCAGGTGTGCAATCTAGAATTACAGAGTAATATTTAGATTGCTTCAAAACATCAATTATAGTAGTTTTAATTTTTTCCGCAATTAAACTAATCAATTCATTTTGAATGTTATGGCCAAGATAATGCGGCAAGCGATGCTGAGATTTTTGAATTCGAGCAATATGTTTTGATAGTACATTATCAAAATTAGATATACTCTCTACCAACTTACCGTTAAAATTACCGTTATTTGTGTCAAACAACTTCTCAGTTGTGCCCCTAAAAGCTATATTTTGACCTGCCAAAAATTTTATAATCTCGATTATCCTCTCCAACACTGCCGTCCACCTCTTTTTCTCGCGGTCTATTTCAGCTTGGTTAAAAGAGTCCACTGTTTGTCCTTTCAATAAGTCCTTTTTTAGATCCAAATATTTTTTAAAAGAACATAAGTGTTCTGAACTTTTCTCATGTCGGTTAATATTTCTTGACAAATACGCCCAGTCTTTGAAACCAGCGTGGCGATTAAAAGCAGTGACATTAATATTAAAAAGCTTACAGTGGAAACAAAATACAGAATCAGTAGATGTGGAATAAATAAGCCAATCTCGATGAATAATTTCGCTGTTTCGTAACTTTTTAGTGTAATATGTGTTCGAAAACGACCTATTGTTACTATCTGAAGGATAGTTAGATTTTTTATCTGAATTGGTCCATGTTCTGTTAAAAATAATCTTAAATTATCGGGTATTACTTGGGGCCAGAGAGCAGGATAATTCGCGACATTTTCACAAAATCGTGCTGATTGGTATACAATTGGTTCACTTAAAGTAGGCGGAGTACTGGTACTAGTGTGAGGTGGGTCTTCTGAAATAGAAGTTCTCTTCTAAAGAAGGTGTCTCTTCTAACTGTCCAGCTGATGTTGACGAAGATGTACCTAAAAAAATCCATAAGTGAGTCAACAATTTGAGTAACCAAGTCTGGTATATAGCCACGCAATAGTATTTTTAAACAACATAAAAAAAAATCTTATAAGTGTTTCGTTTTTTTCCATTGAGGTACGGAACCCTAAAAACAGCGAATCAAAGACAAGAGAGTGAGACAAAATCACCCCGATGGTGATCGAACCCAGGATATATGACAAGTCACTAGACTTACGTCACTCATCTGCGCCACCTTCAATTCACCAACTGAACTTACCAGGTCGAAAGAAAGAGTCAATCGGACTAGTTAGCTTTTTAATTTTTTCTTCATTCTCCAGTGGGTTTTGAATCCTGCAACAAACTGTCCAGTAGTAGTTAGTCTTTTGTTGAATCCACAGTTACGGGAAAGGGGGGGCAGCATTTTTCATACTTCTTAGTTTTTTCTTCCAAAATAGCGGCCATGTTTATCAGGCAACTAAATAATTTTGCTATTCTTAATATAATAATAAAGGTATAATTAGATATTTAAATTTTTCTACTGGTTTGTAAGTGTTCAAGCTGCCCCGTAGCTGGGGCAGCTTTAAACACACCTGGGGCAGTTTTGTATCAGTCGTTTTAATGTAAGAAATATATAAATGAATATTTTTCAACACATATTTGACAAATAATTATTTATCAAATATTTTAAATAAAAGGTATCATTCGAAATCAAATTAAAATAGTAATATTTTTTTTTTATAAAAAATCACTTGGTACAAACGCTAACAAACAAAACTTACGTATATACTATGGTTAAAACTCGTAAAAATTTCACTTTGTAGCCTAAGTTATAGCTTTTGAAACTAACCGCTCAAGTGTCAGGCCGCGCGCCGTAAATTGTTGTTGAATGCGCTCGAATTTAGGCACCCTTAGGCGACCTTATCGCGATTTGCCATTTCTTCCAGGCAACCATTGGATAGAAAGAGAGATTATGAAAGAGATTAGGAGTTGCAGTGTACAATTAATTGAACATTTTGGATTGGTTTACTTATGTAATAATATAATTATACATTTGCGAGTTTTCTATGAATATTATAAACTTAAAACTATAACAATATATGTATATATACATATATATACACACGTACGAACAAATACATATATATATACAAACATACATATATACAATAAAAATATATGTACTTACAGATAAAAAGGTACAAATACTCGGTATCAAGAGCCTCAAACACTTACCAAGTCAAGTAGTGTTCCTTTGGTAGTTTCTTAAAGCTGGGCAGTGTTTGTGCCCGTCTAATGGGCAGTGGTAATGCGTTCCACAAACGGATGGCCTGCACTGTATATGATTTATCCATAAAATTTGTGGAATGCTGTGGCATTTTTAAAGTCAAATTCCCCGACGACCTCAGGAACCTTGAATGTGTATCGTGTAAGAATTTAAAGCGTTCTTTAAGATAGGTATTGGGGTTGAAGGGTGTACTGTTTGGATGAGTGGATACATACATTTCTTGATCTGATTCATAATTAGTTTTATCAAAATCATTAAATTATATAACAAATTTGATCGAAACATTGATCTTTATGATATTGATGTAGGGTTTTTATTGCATCCTCCTTAGATTCTGTATATACCGAACACATTTTAATCACATCTTGATCTTAAATCGATTAGTGATTATAAATTTAACGCCAGTGCCTGCAGTGAATTCTTCAGCGGAGAGTCGAAGTTTGCGTTTGCATTGATTGTTTGAACCATGCATTGGGGGCGGGTTACTTGTTAGTTAGCGGGTTACTTGTTGTTATACTTTTATTATATTTTAGTTTCTCTTATTTCCTAAAAAATCTTTGTTCCTTTATAGCGAATCATCAAGTTTATAATAATTCTTCATCCGCTTATATTCTGCGGTTTGAGTGAGGATGAACCGTATTAATTCCATAAGGCTGACGCTTGGAGTTGTGCTCAGAATTGTCATAATTTGTTTTTCAGAGAAACCTGGTGTAGATGTTGAAAGTACTTTTCTGGGAATGCCTCGGAACCTAGATTTTAGTTTTACCCGTCCGAAGATTCTCTAAAAATGGATGGCTTAGTTTTGAGGGAGATCAGTTTGTTTTTGATTAAAGTTTGATTCACAACAGTATTCTGATTGTTGGTGATTGATTGCACATGTGGACGGATTGTGATTAAATTTATTCTTTGAATTCGGACAATCAAACAAATCATTAAACAATTTAACCAAATCAGCTGTGTTTTTTGCCGTACTTGCACTTCAATTCTCCACTGTCAATTGTAGTTTTGATTGCCCCAACCACCGAATTACTCAAAATTGTGTGGCTGGTTTAACTTAATTTTTTTTGAAAATTATATGTATGAATGTGCATTGGATTCAATTTGTATAAATATTTACTTTTGTTATTTTTATGTATATGATATACATTGATTAAATCATTGAATTAAATCTGATTACCCGTCATCAGATGCAGGTGTTTTGAAACTAATGTTGATGTCACAACCTCTATCTCTAAAAGTAACTCTGTTGCCTTTACTTATCAGTCGACTTACTGATAAAAGGTTTGTGGTAAGACTCGGTACACACATAACCTCTTCAACTGTCACATCAAAATTGCACTCTTCAGTACAAGTAGTAATTTGCACGTTTCCATGACATTTAACCGGCACTTTAGTCTCATTGGCAACAACAATCTCCTTGGTGTATGGTTCGTAGGATGCATTCGTGATCCAATCTTGATTTGTTGTCAAATGAACGCTCGCGCCCGAGTTGACATACCAGTCAGATTTATTGTAAGCGCCACTAAGAAACACTGCACTAAATGCATTCGTTTGTTTACGCGTTTCTTTGAAATTAGTTACACTTGGGCACTGATTCCGATAATGTCCCGTTTGTTTACATTTAAAACATTTAACTATTTTTGTTCTCGGCAGTTCGCCATTTTTATTCAAATTCAAATTCAAAATCATTTATTCAATTAAGACACTAAGTGACATTTATGAAGGTTAAATTGAAGCTAGAGTTAAAATCATAGATCGGCACAAACAGACGCCACAGCATGTACTGGATTGTCAAGGTAAATTAGGTGAAAAACACCAAAATCTACTGCCTGTTTGTGTCGATCTATAACTTCCAGTTTCCAAAATGCGTAGGGCCTTATGAGAAGAATACTGGCAAAGAAACTCTACTATTATATATCTAAACTATTGATACCTTTGTCCGCGGATCTGACATTTTTCTTATGTTGGCTCCACTGGGTTTTGCGTTGTAAAACACCAAAGGCAGCACTGTCGCTTTCATTCACTTCCGACTCCATATCTAATAATTTAGATTTAATGGCGTCCGTGGTAATTGACATTCCAGAATGTTCTATGGCCATTATCATGGGTGAAAATTTTTTCGTCAACCCAGCTAACAATAATGAACCGATCCATTCGTCGTTGATTTTAAATCCGGTTCCTGCTAATTTCCGACCAGTTTCCACTAATTGACGGAGAATTCATGAAGACACAATTTTCGAGTCGAATGGATATGAGATTCCTCAATAAGCTTATTCTTCTTTTAAATCCCGAATCATCATATAAAGATTTCAATTTGTTCCATAGTTCTTTCGTAGTTTTTACTTCTGTTATATGAACGTAGATAGAGGGATCTATCGTTAATATCAATTTGGCTCTGGTTTTGGCCTCTACCGTAGCTCCAACCTCTGGTTGACCTTGCTTTGGCTTGATACATCCTAGCATGCCCTCCAGCACTAGACAGTTTTCTGCCGCAAAGCACCATTCATTGTAATTTTCGCGTCCTTTAAGCTTAGGTACGCTTACAACATAGGAGCTAGACGAGGCCATAGCGGTAACGTCCACAACTGCACGAAACACGCACGACACAACTGACGGTTCTCTTACTGCTACGAATTATAACTCGAGATACTAGTTGTATAAAAAATAACGAATGGTCTGGGTCCATAACCTGATAAAATTTAGGAAAGTTTTCTTACTCTAGAAATAATACAACGTGTTCGGCTGCGGCACAATGAACAAGAGACAAAAGATTTATTGCATAGAGTAAAACAAGTTTACATCCATAGGGCATAGAATACATTGTTAGAATAATGGTATTTTGAGCAATTTCAACATAGTCCCACTTTGATTTGGCCACCTTTCATTGAACTATTAAGATAGTTTTTCATAAATACTTAACCGAATTCTTCCGCAGCCAGTTCTCTCGACAAGTAACTCCTGGTTTTTAAAGAAATAGACCCTTGAGGAGTTCTGGTCACTTTAAGAGCCCGTATAATCGCATTAATGCCAGCAGTGGTTGGAGAGTTTGATAAAACCATACTTTAAACAAAATAAAATATTTTTTTATACGTAACAAAAGCGATCCGTTAGCCATGATTGCATATCCAGCTTTCTTGGTGTATGAGCTTGGTGCAGATTCATACTCCTCGTGTGATACGAGGCATTGTCAACTACCACGACGGCATTTGGTGGAAAATTGGGAGTTAGCTAGGTTCAAAGCCAATTCTGATAATTTTCGTAATTCGACGCCCCAAGGACGCCCGATCCCTTTTCGGCTCAGACCTCGTACCGCTAAAGAGACTTATAAAATTTATACGACGATTTAATCGTCTTATGCTCAATTCAAACCACGTGGTATGTCAAGTCTCATCTTTCATGGCGCGTATTATAAAATAATTATTGTTAAAAAATTGACCATTTCCTTCCTGTCTGTTTGAGGCCAATGGTGAAATCGGGAATGCGGAGCTAGCTTGTTTTGCTTTCGCAGCAAAGCAATCTTTTGCTCCGCATTCCTATTAGTTTTCCTACGAAGATGGTAGAAAAAATCGTTAAATGTTGTGAACATTAGGATGACGAGTGTACGTCAAAAAACAGTGATTCTATACACATGAAAGCAATATTCTAGCAATGTGAGGAATGTGCTTTTATAAAACTAGAGATATTTCAAAAAGTTAGTGAGCTGCCAGTCCTATATCAGAATGACGGATGTATTTTTAATCTGAACAAATTACTTACTATCTAAGTATGAAAACATAGCGGAGCAATGTTCCGGCAATGTGCTCGACCGTACCAAACTAACAATCACGGCGAAATGTATAAAGAAAAAATTTAAACTACAAGGGTTTCATAACATCATTCGTTTATATTATATATACGCAATCACATTAGCAATTATCAGAGATGGGCACGCCCTCCGTCGTCGACTTCGTGAGACCCTTTATGTTAGAACAAAACCTTTGCGACAGTTAAGTTTTGTGGCGTTTAATATAAAATCATGCTCTTACTCGTGGATATATCTATTTGTAAATTCAATTCTGTTTTAGATAGCAATATGTACAAAAGAATCACACTTTAATGCACTAAAATGTAGCTTTCATAAATGTGTGTGTATAGAGAATATGAAAAGTTCTGATATACTAGGTACATTATTAGTCTTACCTTAAAAAACAGTAAAGCGCCATTTCTACAACTGCAATAAATACACAATAATGTTACAATAATTATAATAGACTATATCCAAATCGGCAGTATTTTATTCTAATTATAAAATTATTAAATATACCTTTATGTTAAAAGTTTCTGCCGTGAACGTCCGGACTTTTCAAAGTTTGTCTAAATGTTGCCACTTTATTTTAATATAATCTACTTACTTTTTTTTCGAATATTTTAATACTCGAACCTCGACCGAGGTGTTCCCTCAGTCCTCCTGGGCAACGCTCCGCCACACTAAGCCGAGCTTCTGCTACACTCTTCACCCCCTGATACCTCAGTCTCCCGGGTCCGCGCTCCGCCGGACTACGCCCCGGACTAAGCCGGGGCCTTCGCCAGCTGACACCGACCAGGGGAGTGCGGTATGTGGGCCTTATACGGGCACCAACCTTTCGTACCGGCTTACCGAACTCACTACCCACTTTTTATACTATTTATATTTTTTTAAATATAACAACAATCTCAAACTTTGTTCGTTTTATTTAAACTTTAAAATAAAACGTGACGATTTTTTTTTGTACAACAAGAGCACACTCGGCAGCAGGCAGGCGTTAAGATAATGCGATTGGGTTACTTAGTGAGATTAGGGGAACATATTTTGAACACGGGAAGCCAAGATGAGTTTCACATCTCGCTTCAAATAAAACTTATTGGGGTCCACTATTTCGGAAATTGCACAATCTAGTTTTTCTCTATCTATAATGATAGATGGACTGATCAGGTGATGTATATTGCTTAATTGCGATGCGGTGAGAACCCTAGAGAATGGATACTCTTCATGCCACCGCAATAAGATTTAATGCTAGTCCTTTATAGTTATTGAATTGCGGGAAGTCAACAGTCTTTATCTTCTCATCAAGATAAGTTAGTGAACTTTTCAATAGATGACATATGTCTAAAAAATCTTTCATTACGAAGATGCGCACTAACAAGTCTGCCAGCATCGTTTTCATCTGATGATGTTCTGGCTCGTAATCATTTGCAAGAATGTCGGGTATGCGAGCCCAACTACTGTTTGGTGGATTCGCGTCAATCACTGCTTGCAAACATAGTTTTATTCTCTTGCTGGGGTCTCATTATATCGCCATGACTAGAACAAGTTAAAACTAATTCAGACAAACAAAGGATCTATTGATTAAATAATAAGTCAAACACAATTGTTTTGTTTGTTTTGTAAGTAGTAATATTAGTTCATGTCGCGTATCACGTCATTGTTTATGTTTCAAACTTTCAAGTGCCCAAGTATGATAGATTTTCAAATAACATAACATTTTCAAAAAAAAAAGAAGATATTTACGAAATAAATAATAATTTATTACGTACGTACGTACCTCTCCATGAACTCCAATAAAGCTGCTGTTTTGGGCTTGCTGGAGATCTAGATTCCATCTTATAAAAGTTATCACGTCATTTTTTAAGGTATCTTTCATCCTTGAGCAGGATCAAAACAACATTTCGTGTCACAGTATTGTTTAAAATTACATTCCGCATTGTGATATTATAATAAATAAATCAATTACTACAAGAACTTGCACCTTATTTCACTTACTTTTTTGTCACTTAAAACCTTTGATTATAACAATTCGGTATTCCTTCCAAAATAAAAGTTCACAATTGTGACTTTGACGTTAGTTTGACGTTTGTAAGAACGCTCACCATAGACTAAAGTATAGGTTTTCTCTTAGTACATTGTAGAACGAGCGTCCGAATCATTCATGTCAAATTGGCAACCAAGTTATCGTTTTCTAAAATCTCTTATGCCGAGACGTTAGCGATTGTTGAAAGGGTTGTTGTTGTGAGTTGGCTAGGCCTGCAGGATTGTAGAGACCGTCGAAATTGCAGAACAAAATTGTGTTCAGTCTCAGTTTTGCTTGCTTTGTTCAGGGTTTCTAGTGACCGTCCTTACATGAGTGCTAGACTCTCTATACATAGCACGAATCAATTACACATACTTTGCAGCCAATTTTCAAGCCAACGACAAAACCCACAAAACTACCTACAGCCAGATCCCAGTAGTTCCAATCTCTAGTTCCATTATGGTACCACTTTTTTCTCTCAGTAGTTCCATGGAACTGGAATGCTGTTTTTGCAAGACAAAATGAGTGCCATTTAATCCAGTACAATAAAATAAACATGTGTAACTATCATTTGCCCGTTTATTAGTAGGCATTAGTTAGGTTAATTATTAACAAAAGACATAACTTATGGGTTACATATATTTTTAATTTTCTTCCTCTAGCTATTAGAAACTCGTACGATTCTTCTCTAAGAAATATGGTCCTGTAACTTCTCCAGTGACAAGTTTCATTTGCGAAATGAGTACAAGGATGTCCTTCACAATAAAATTAGTCTCTTTTCATGTCAGAATTTACTTTTTCTTGTATTTTATTTGAATATACTGTAACACTACCGTAGTTTGATAAAATTTGCAATAGTTTGTATAAAGTTATTACAGAACTTTTACACGATTAGTTAGTTCGCCGTGCCATGGCTCTACAAAATTGGTTGTTCGATGTCTTTCGCCAAATGCACACTAGACTTTAATAAATTCTGCCTCATGCAACCAGACCGCTCCATGTATAGTTTAAACCTATTTAATTTTAGTTTCTCGGATTCCTCTATGAACTGAATTTCATCGAATATTTGTATTTAATCTGCAAGCAAAATGTAATAAACTTGGGTGGGACCTCCACTTCTCATATGTCATCATAAACTAGTTTACTCACACCGACAGTACGATTTCGCTTTCTGTAAAAACTTGATTCGACGTTCCTGTAATTTGGTAAATCATGGATAATATCAATGCCTGTATTCTGTGCTTTGGCAACAGCCCGCTTGAAAGCAGATAGAATAGTTTTTTCTCGATCGCATTTTTCATTTCATTTTCAATGTGAATGATTACAAATTGTTAATTTATATTAGAGCTGCAAGTGTCTATGTTGTGTGTGCGTCTTCACTTCGCGCTCGTCCTGAAATGCAACACTTTATTAATTATGGTAAAAATTGTTGTGTAATAAGTATAGTGTAGTTGTACGGAATTTCCAAGATATCGTGGGCATTACCAATTAGTTCATGATGGTTTAACAATATTTAACTATTTTAGATTTAGTTAAAGAAAAATAAAACAGAACAAAGTAGATATAAACAACTTACTTTATTTAGCATTACAGATCTACACAAACTACACCTCCAAATACTATTGCCGCTTTTGTAGGTGGTGTGCTTATAGTACTCTCTTCCAAAGAAAAGAAGCACTCTACCTCAAGCATGTTTTATAAAAAATAATTCGCTGTCCTCCATAATTAAAGATAAGCAAAAGCAATTCAATTTACAATTGAAACATGTACTGCACTTTACTGACAATGAATGTCAAGGATTTTCCCTTATAAATTTGCCAAATAGACATCTGACCAATATTTATTTATTTCTGAAAGGTACATAATAATAAAATAAAATAATAATAAAATTAACAGGCCAGTTTGCACAATGAAGGTAAATAGGTAACATTCTTGTTCTTACTTACAATATTTAATTACGACTCGACTGTAATTTTTTTTTGTATAATGGAACTAATGGGAGGAAAAAATCCCAGTCGAACCATAATGGAACTAGAGAATTGAACTACTGGGATCTGGAACTACTGAGAGTGAGAAATCTGTTACTTACCTTTCTTGTCAATCTTTTGGAAATGACGGTTATGCGTGACAATCTTCGCGGTGCTACCAAAAAAAGAATCTGGAGGTCTAGTACATCGTACGGTAAACGCGTGCACTTGCTTGGTAAGTCGCTGGTAAACTGAAAGAGGGTTTTCACAATAACTAACAATTGTCGGATTCTCACGGAGATAACGAAATTTTGGTGGACAATTTTTCAAAAATATTCTACGCTTACTATAAAATTACCAAGGCCGTCTTAAGGCTATATAGCGCCAGGGTGCGGAGCTCAGACTGCGCCCCTTCCCCCCCGGTCAACCAATAAAACGCAATAATATTTTGATGTTTCATTTATTTTTCTCTAAGATCTGTAATCTACAATAAATATACAATGTTTTATTTTAAGTGCAAGTCGCACTTGCGCACGAAGGGTTCCGTTAAGGTCGGTACCTACCGCTACCATATTTTAAGTTAAGTATAACCTCTTTTTATTTTTTAGTTTTGTTGTTATACCGGCAACAGTAATAAATTATCTGTGAAAATTTCAACTGTCTATCTGTTTGTTGCCGCTGTAACAACAACTAAATAATAAATTATTATTTATTAGGTAGGTACATACATATTTCTTCTATAATATTATTCAATTATTAAAATAAGTCAATTTTTCGGGCTTTTGAGTTGGCAAATATTTTAATAATGTCGTTTATTTTTATATAAATTTTTGATTCTATACTTATAATGGCCAAGTTTGTCAGTCTGTTTTGGGTCATGGTTGACCGAAGATAATTTTTTATTAACTTCAATTTTGAAAAAAAACCGTTCTCCTTCAGCTACTGTTACAGGCAGTGTTAAATATATACGTAAAGATGTTGAAACGCTAGGAAACACGGACATTAAATTGTTTGAATAAATATAACTTAAAATATCAAGTGGAGTTTTGTCAACATTTGAAAAAACTATTGGCAACAATTCTAACTCATTAAATAAATCTTCCCCGTCAATATCTAATGTATTTTTAAATGTTAATTTTTCTTGTAAGGTGAGACATTGTGTTTTTTTTTTTAATCGGCTCCATTTTCCTCCAGTTCTCAATGTTATGCAAAAATTTAATTACCTTATTGTGATCCGTTAGCAATTCGAATCTCTCATTTAATTTCGAGATCGTACTGTCAAGTAAAAAAAAATAAAAACATATTTTAATTTTTTTCACTGGGTCTAAAATGGGCTCATCTGCAGCCTCGTAATTAAAATGTCTTTTTCGGGGACGTGGACGAGCAGTTTTGTTAAATTGAGTTTCGCACTCTAATTCTTCAGCAATTAATTTTGAATCAGCTAACAATTGTTCAAATGCAGTGTCTGTGCGGTATTGGCCTAAATCTTTTTGAACTTGATCAACCATTTTCATCGCCTCTGAAAGAATGACGTCAGATTTTTGCAAACTTTTACTTACAATATTAATCTTTAGTAAAATGTTGTACCATATAACAACTGAACATATAAATTTAAAAGACTTTAACTTAGCCATTAATGAACTCGCTATGTTTCTTGTGTCGCAGTCGTACTTGTTGTTGGTAAAAATAGAGTATAATGCATCGTAAATTTTACCCATGTTATAGCGTAAAGCTTTAATAGCATCAAATCTACTTTCCCAACGCGTATTTGAAAGAGGTTTTAATGTCAAAGTAGGTATCTGTTTCATAATAACATCCCAGCGTGATGTTGATGCTGAAAAAAATACATATATTTCTTGGACAATTGAGAAAAAGTTTGTATTTCCAGTGAGCTTTTAGCGGCATCATTTACTACTAAATTTAGGAAGTGAGCAGCACACGGCACGTAAAATGCACGAGGATTCATGTCCAATATTTTTTTGTAGACCTATATTTTTTCCTCTCATATTGGCTCCATTATCATATCCTTGGCCTCGCAAATCATTTAATTCAATATTGCATGATTTTAAGAAATCTAACAAATAAGTTGCCAAAAATGTTCTCGTACCTCAGCACGTTTACCGCAGCAATAACAGTAAGTTGTTCTTGGTGTGAAATATCAGGTGTGCAATCTAGAATTACAGAGTAATATTTAGATTGCTTCAAAACATCAATTATAGTAGTTTTAATTTTTTCCGCAATTAAACTAATCAATTCATTTTGAATGTTATGGCCAAGATAATGCGGCAAGCGATGCTGAGATTTTTGAATTCGAGCAATATGTTTTGATAGTACATTATCAAAATTAGATATACTCTCTACCAACTTACCGTTAAAATTACCGTTATTTGTGTCAAACAACTTCTCAGTTGTGCCCCTAAAAGCTATATTTTGACCTGCCAAAAATTTTATAATCTCGATTATCCTCTCCAACACTGCCGTCCACCTCTTTTTCTCGCGGTCTATTTCAGCTTGGTTAAAAGAGTCCACTGTTTGTCCTTTCAATAAGTCCTTTTTTAGATCCAAATATTTTTTAAAAGAACATAAGTGTTCTGAACTTTTCTCATGTCGGTTAATATTTCTTGACAAATACGCCCAGTCTTTGAAACCAGCGTGGCGATTAAAAGCAGTGACATTAATATTAAAAAGCTTACAGTGGAAACAAAATACAGAATCAGTAGATGTGGAATAAATAAGCCAATCTCGATGAATAATTTCGCTGTTTCGTAACTTTTTAGTGTAATATGTGTTCGAAAACGACCTATTGTTACTATCTGAAGGATAGTTAGATTTTTTATCTGAATTGGTCCATGTTCTGTTAAAAATAATCTTAAATTATCGGGTATTACTTGGGGCCAGAGAGCAGGATAATTCGCGACATTTTCACAAAATCGTGCTGATTGGTATACAATTGGTTCACTTAAAGTAGGCGGAGTACTGGTACTAGTGTGAGGTGGGTCTTCTGAAATAGAAGTTCTCTTCTAAAGAAGGTGTCTCTTCTAACTGTCCAGCTGATGTTGACGAAGATGTACCTAAAAAAATCCATAAGTGAGTCAACAATTTGAGTAACCAAGTCTGGTATATAGCCACGCAATAGTATTTTTAAACAACATAAAAAAAAATCTTATAAGTGTTTCGTTTTTTTCCATTGAGGTACGGAACCCTAAAAACAGCGAATCAAAGACAAGAGAGTGAGACAAAATCACCCCGATGGTGATCGAACCCAGGATATATGACAAGTCACTAGACTTACGTCACTCATCTGCGCCACCTTCAATTCACCAACTGAACTTACCAGGTCGAAAGAAAGAGTCAATCGGACTAGTTAGCTTTTTAATTTTTTCTTCATTCTCCAGTGGGTTTTGAATCCTGCAACAAACTGTCCAGTAGTAGTTAGTCTTTTGTTGAATCCACAGTTACGGGAAAGGGGGGGCAGCATTTTTCATACTTCTTAGTTTTTTCTTCCAAAATAGCGGCCATGTTTATCAGGCAACTAAATAATTTTGCTATTCTTAATATAATAATAAAGGTATAATTAGATATTTAAATTTTTCTACTGGTTTGTAAGTGTTCAAGCTGCCCCGTAGCTGGGGCAGCTTTAAACACACCTGGGGCAGTTTTGTATCAGTCGTTTTAATGTAAGAAATATATAAATGAATATTTTTCAACACATATTTGACAAATAATTATTTATCAAATATTTTAAATAAAAGGTATCATTCGAAATCAAATTAAAATAGTAATATTTTTTTTTTATAAAAAATCACTTGGTACAAACGCTAACAAACAAAACTTACGTATATACTATGGTTAAAACTCGTAAAAATTTCACTTTGTAGCCTAAGTTATAGCTTTTGAAACTAACCGCTCAAGTGTCAGGCCGCGCGCCGTAAATTGTTGTTGAATGCGCTCGAATTTAGGCACCCTTAGGCGACCTTATCGCGATTTGCCATTTCTTCCAGGCAACCATTGGATAGAAAGAGAGATTATGAAAGAGATTAGGAGTTGCAGTGTACAATTAATTGAACATTTTGGATTGGTTTACTTATGTAATAATATAATTATACATTTGCGAGTTTTCTATGAATATTATAAACTTAAAACTATAACAATATATGTATATATACATATATATACACACGTACGAACAAATACATATATATATACAAACATACATATATACAATAAAAATATATGTACTTACAGATAAAAAGGTACAAATACTCGGTATCAAGAGCCTCAAACACTTACCAAGTCAAGTAGTGTTCCTTTGGTAGTTTCTTAAAGCTGGGCAGTGTTTGTGCCCGTCTAATGGGCAGTGGTAATGCGTTCCACAAACGGATGGCCTGCACTGTATATGATTTATCCATAAAATTTGTGGAATGCTGTGGCATTTTTAAAGTCAAATTCCCCGACGACCTCAGGAACCTTGAATGTGTATCGTGTAAGAATTTAAAGCGTTCTTTAAGATAGGTATTGGGGTTGAAGGGTGTACTGTTTGGATGAGTGGATACATACATTTCTTGATCTGATTCATAATTAGTTTTATCAAAATCATTAAATTATATAACAAATTTGATCGAAACATTGATCTTTATGATATTGATGTAGGGTTTTTATTGCATCCTCCTTAGATTCTGTATATACCGAACACATTTTAATCACATCTTGATCTTAAATCGATTAGTGATTATAAATTTAACGCCAGTGCCTGCAGTGAATTCTTCAGCGGAGAGTCGAAGTTTGCGTTTGCATTGATTGTTTGAACCATGCATTGGGGGCGGGTTACTTGTTAGTTAGCGGGTTACTTGTTGTTATACTTTTATTATATTTTAGTTTCTCTTATTTCCTAAAAAATCTTTGTTCCTTTATAGCGAATCATCAAGTTTATAATAATTCTTCATCCGCTTATATTCTGCGGTTTGAGTGAGGATGAACCGTATTAATTCCATAAGGCTGACGCTTGGAGTTGTGCTCAGAATTGTCATAATTTGTTTTTCAGAGAAACCTGGTGTAGATGTTGAAAGTACTTTTCTGGGAATGCCTCGGAACCTAGATTTTAGTTTTACCCGTCCGAAGATTCTCTAAAAATGGATGGCTTAGTTTTGAGGGAGATCAGTTTGTTTTTGATTAAAGTTTGATTCACAACAGTATTCTGATTGTTGGTGATTGATTGCACATGTGGACGGATTGTGATTAAATTTATTCTTTGAATTCGGACAATCAAACAAATCATTAAACAATTTAACCAAATCAGCTGTGTTTTTTGCCGTACTTGCACTTCAATTCTCCACTGTCAATTGTAGTTTTGATTGCCCCAACCACCGAATTACTCAAAATTGTGTGGCTGGTTTAACTTAATTTTTTTTGAAAATTATATGTATGAATGTGCATTGGATTCAATTTGTATAAATATTTACTTTTGTTATTTTTATGTATATGATATACATTGATTAAATCATTGAATTAAATCTGATTACCCGTCATCAGATGCAGGTGTTTTGAAACTAATGTTGATGTCACAACCTCTATCTCTAAAAGTAACTCTGTTGCCTTTACTTATCAGTCGACTTACTGATAAAAGGTTTGTGGTAAGACTCGGTACACACATAACCTCTTCAACTGTCACATCAAAATTGCACTCTTCAGTACAAGTAGTAATTTGCACGTTTCCATGACATTTAACCGGCACTTTAGTCTCATTGGCAACAACAATCTCCTTGGTGTATGGTTCGTAGGATGCATTCGTGATCCAATCTTGATTTGTTGTCAAATGAACGCTCGCGCCCGAGTTGACATACCAGTCAGATTTATTGTAAGCGCCACTAAGAAACACTGCACTAAATGCATTCGTTTGTTTACGCGTTTCTTTGAAATTAGTTACACTTGGGCACTGATTCCGATAATGTCCCGTTTGTTTACATTTAAAACATTTAACTATTTTTGTTCTCGGCAGTTCGCCATTTTTATTCAAATTCAAATTCAAAATCATTTATTCAATTAAGACACTAAGTGACATTTATGAAGGTTAAATTGAAGCTAGAGTTAAAATCATAGATCGGCACAAACAGACGCCACAGCATGTACTGGATTGTCAAGGTAAATTAGGTGAAAAACACCAAAATCTACTGCCTGTTTGTGTCGATCTATAACTTCCAGTTTCCAAAATGCGTAGGGCCTTATGAGAAGAATACTGGCAAAGAAACTCTACTATTATATATCTAAACTATTGATACCTTTGTCCGCGGATCTGACATTTTTCTTATGTTGGCTCCACTGGGTTTTGCGTTGTAAAACACCAAAGGCAGCACTGTCGCTTTCATTCACTTCCGACTCCATATCTAATAATTTAGATTTAATGGCGTCCGTGGTAATTGACATTCCAGAATGTTCTATGGCCATTATCATGGGTGAAAATTTTTTCGTCAACCCAGCTAACAATAATGAACCGATCCATTCGTCGTTGATTTTAAATCCGGTTCCTGCTAATTTCCGACCAGTTTCCACTAATTGACGGAGAATTCATGAAGACACAATTTTCGAGTCGAATGGATATGAGATTCCTCAATAAGCTTATTCTTCTTTTAAATCCCGAATCATCATATAAAGATTTCAATTTGTTCCATAGTTCTTTCGTAGTTTTTACTTCTGTTATATGAACGTAGATAGAGGGATCTATCGTTAATATCAATTTGGCTCTGGTTTTGGCCTCTACCGTAGCTCCAACCTCTGGTTGACCTTGCTTTGGCTTGATACATCCTAGCATGCCCTCCAGCACTAGACAGTTTTCTGCCGCAAAGCACCATTCATTGTAATTTTCGCGTCCTTTAAGCTTAGGTACGCTTACAACATAGGAGCTAGACGAGGCCATAGCGGTAACGTCCACAACTGCACGAAACACGCACGACACAACTGACGGTTCTCTTACTGCTACGAATTATAACTCGAGATACTAGTTGTATAAAAAATAACGAATGGTCTGGGTCCATAACCTGATAAAATTTAGGAAAGTTTTCTTACTCTAGAAATAATACAACGTGTTCGGCTGCGGCACAATGAACAAGAGACAAAAGATTTATTGCATAGAGTAAAACAAGTTTACATCCATAGGGCATAGAATACATTGTTAGAATAATGGTATTTTGAGCAATTTCAACATAGTCCCACTTTGATTTGGCCACCTTTCATTGAACTATTAAGATAGTTTTTCATAAATACTTAACCGAATTCTTCCGCAGCCAGTTCTCTCGACAAGTAACTCCTGGTTTTTAAAGAAATAGACCCTTGAGGAGTTCTGGTCACTTTAAGAGCCCGTATAATCGCATTAATGCCAGCAGTGGTTGGAGAGTTTGATAAAACCATACTTTAAACAAAATAAAATATTTTTTTATACGTAACAAAAGCGATCCGTTAGCCATGATTGCATATCCAGCTTTCTTGGTGTATGAGCTTGGTGCAGATTCATACTCCTCGTGTGATACGAGGCATTGTCAACTACCACGACGGCATTTGGTGGAAAATTGGGAGTTAGCTAGGTTCAAAGCCAATTCTGATAATTTTCGTAATTCGACGCCCCAAGGACGCCCGATCCCTTTTCGGCTCAGACCTCGTACCGCTAAAGAGACTTATAAAATTTATACGACGATTTAATCGTCTTATGCTCAATTCAAACCACGTGGTATGTCAAGTCTCATCTTTCATGGCGCGTATTATAAAATAATTATTGTTAAAAAATTGACCATTTCCTTCCTGTCTGTTTGAGGCCAATGGTGAAATCGGGAATGCGGAGCTAGCTTGTTTTGCTTTCGCAGCAAAGCAATCTTTTGCTCCGCATTCCTATTAGTTTTCCTACGAAGATGGTAGAAAAAATCGTTAAATGTTGTGAACATTAGGATGACGAGTGTACGTCAAAAAACAGTGATTCTATACACATGAAAGCAATATTCTAGCAATGTGAGGAATGTGCTTTTATAAAACTAGAGATATTTCAAAAAGTTAGTGAGCTGCCAGTCCTATATCAGAATGACGGATGTATTTTTAATCTGAACAAATTACTTACTATCTAAGTATGAAAACATAGCGGAGCAATGTTCCGGCAATGTGCTCGACCGTACCAAACTAACAATCACGGCGAAATGTATAAAGAAAAAATTTAAACTACAAGGGTTTCATAACATCATTCGTTTATATTATATATACGCAATCACATTAGCAATTATCAGAGATGGGCACGCCCTCCGTCGTCGACTTCGTGAGACCCTTTATGTTAGAACAAAACCTTTGCGACAGTTAAGTTTTGTGGCGTTTAATATAAAATCATGCTCTTACTCGTGGATATATCTATTTGTAAATTCAATTCTGTTTTAGATAGCAATATGTACAAAAGAATCACACTTTAATGCACTAAAATGTAGCTTTCATAAATGTGTGTGTATAGAGAATATGAAAAGTTCTGATATACTAGGTACATTATTAGTCTTACCTTAAAAAACAGTAAAGCGCCATTTCTACAACTGCAATAAATACACAATAATGTTACAATAATTATAATAGACTATATCCAAATCGGCAGTATTTTATTCTAATTATAAAATTATTAAATATACCTTTATGTTAAAAGTTTCTGCCGTGAACGTCCGGACTTTTCAAAGTTTGTCTAAATGTTGCCACTTTATTTTAATATAATCTACTTACTTTTTTTTCGAATATTTTAATACTCGAACCTCGACCGAGGTGTTCCCTCAGTCCTCCTGGGCAACGCTCCGCCACACTAAGCCGAGCTTCTGCTACACTCTTCACCCCCTGATACCTCAGTCTCCCGGGTCCGCGCTCCGCCGGACTACGCCCCGGACTAAGCCGGGGCCTTCGCCAGCTGACACCGACCAGGGGAGTGCGGTATGTGGGCCTTATACGGGCACCAACCTTTCGTACCGGCTTACCGAACTCACTACCCACTTTTTATACTATTTATATTTTTTTAAATATAACAACAATCTCAAACTTTGTTCGTTTTATTTAAACTTTAAAATAAAACGTGACGATTTTTTTTTGTACAACAAGAGCACACTCGGCAGCAGGCAGGCGTTAAGATAATGCGATTGGGTTACTTAGTGAGATTAGGGGAACATATTTTGAACACGGGAAGCCAAGATGAGTTTCACATCTCGCTTCAAATAAAACTTATTGGGGTCCACTATTTCGGAAATTGCACAATCTAGTTTTTCTCTATCTATAATGATAGATGGACTGATCAGGTGATGTATATTGCTTAATTGCGATGCGGTGAGAACCCTAGAGAATGGATACTCTTCATGCCACCGCAATAAGATTTAATGCTAGTCCTTTATAGTTATTGAATTGCGGGAAGTCAACAGTCTTTATCTTCTCATCAAGATAAGTTAGTGAACTTTTCAATAGATGACATATGTCTAAAAAATCTTTCATTACGAAGATGCGCACTAACAAGTCTGCCAGCATCGTTTTCATCTGATGATGTTCTGGCTCGTAATCATTTGCAAGAATGTCGGGTATGCGAGCCCAACTACTGTTTGGTGGATTCGCGTCAATCACTGCTTGCAAACATAGTTTTATTCTCTTGCTGGGGTCTCATTATATCGCCATGACTAGAACAAGTTAAAACTAATTCAGACAAACAAAGGATCTATTGATTAAATAATAAGTCAAACACAATTGTTTTGTTTGTTTTGTAAGTAGTAATATTAGTTCATGTCGCGTATCACGTCATTGTTTATGTTTCAAACTTTCAAGTGCCCAAGTATGATAGATTTTCAAATAACATAACATTTTCAAAAAAAAAAGAAGATATTTACGAAATAAATAATAATTTATTACGTACGTACGTACCTCTCCATGAACTCCAATAAAGCTGCTGTTTTGGGCTTGCTGGAGATCTAGATTCCATCTTATAAAAGTTATCACGTCATTTTTTAAGGTATCTTTCATCCTTGAGCAGGATCAAAACAACATTTCGTGTCACAGTATTGTTTAAAATTACATTCCGCATTGTGATATTATAATAAATAAATCAATTACTACAAGAACTTGCACCTTATTTCACTTACTTTTTTGTCACTTAAAACCTTTGATTATAACAATTCGGTATTCCTTCCAAAATAAAAGTTCACAATTGTGACTTTGACGTTAGTTTGACGTTTGTAAGAACGCTCACCATAGACTAAAGTATAGGTTTTCTCTTAGTACATTGTAGAACGAGCGTCCGAATCATTCATGTCAAATTGGCAACCAAGTTATCGTTTTCTAAAATCTCTTATGCCGAGACGTTAGCGATTGTTGAAAGGGTTGTTGTTGTGAGTTGGCTAGGCCTGCAGGATTGTAGAGACCGTCGAAATTGCAGAACAAAATTGTGTTCAGTCTCAGTTTTGCTTGCTTTGTTCAGGGTTTCTAGTGACCGTCCTTACATGAGTGCTAGACTCTCTATACATAGCACGAATCAATTACACATACTTTGCAGCCAATTTTCAAGCCAACGACAAAACCCACAAAACTACCTACAGCCAGATCCCAGTAGTTCCAATCTCTAGTTCCATTATGGTACCACTTTTTTCTCTCAGTAGTTCCATGGAACTGGAATGCTGTTTTTGCAAGACAAAATGAGTGCCATTTAATCCAGTACAATAAAATAAACATGTGTAACTATCATTTGCCCGTTTATTAGTAGGCATTAGTTAGGTTAATTATTAACAAAAGACATAACTTATGGGTTACATATATTTTTAATTTTCTTCCTCTAGCTATTAGAAACTCGTACGATTCTTCTCTAAGAAATATGGTCCTGTAACTTCTCCAGTGACAAGTTTCATTTGCGAAATGAGTACAAGGATGTCCTTCACAATAAAATTAGTCTCTTTTCATGTCAGAATTTACTTTTTCTTGTATTTTATTTGAATATACTGTAACACTACCGTAGTTTGATAAAATTTGCAATAGTTTGTATAAAGTTATTACAGAACTTTTACACGATTAGTTAGTTCGCCGTGCCATGGCTCTACAAAATTGGTTGTTCGATGTCTTTCGCCAAATGCACACTAGACTTTAATAAATTCTGCCTCATGCAACCAGACCGCTCCATGTATAGTTTAAACCTATTTAATTTTAGTTTCTCGGATTCCTCTATGAACTGAATTTCATCGAATATTTGTATTTAATCTGCAAGCAAAATGTAATAAACTTGGGTGGGACCTCCACTTCTCATATGTCATCATAAACTAGTTTACTCACACCGACAGTACGATTTCGCTTTCTGTAAAAACTTGATTCGACGTTCCTGTAATTTGGTAAATCATGGATAATATCAATGCCTGTATTCTGTGCTTTGGCAACAGCCCGCTTGAAAGCAGATAGAATAGTTTTTTCTCGATCGCATTTTTCATTTCATTTTCAATGTGAATGATTACAAATTGTTAATTTATATTAGAGCTGCAAGTGTCTATGTTGTGTGTGCGTCTTCACTTCGCGCTCGTCCTGAAATGCAACACTTTATTAATTATGGTAAAAATTGTTGTGTAATAAGTATAGTGTAGTTGTACGGAATTTCCAAGATATCGTGGGCATTACCAATTAGTTCATGATGGTTTAACAATATTTAACTATTTTAGATTTAGTTAAAGAAAAATAAAACAGAACAAAGTAGATATAAACAACTTACTTTATTTAGCATTACAGATCTACACAAACTACACCTCCAAATACTATTGCCGCTTTTGTAGGTGGTGTGCTTATAGTACTCTCTTCCAAAGAAAAGAAGCACTCTACCTCAAGCATGTTTTATAAAAAATAATTCGCTGTCCTCCATAATTAAAGATAAGCAAAAGCAATTCAATTTACAATTGAAACATGTACTGCACTTTACTGACAATGAATGTCAAGGATTTTCCCTTATAAATTTGCCAAATAGACATCTGACCAATATTTATTTATTTCTGAAAGGTACATAATAATAAAATAAAATAATAATAAAATTAACAGGCCAGTTTGCACAATGAAGGTAAATAGGTAACATTCTTGTTCTTACTTACAATATTTAATTACGACTCGACTGTAATTTTTTTTTGTATAATGGAACTAATGGGAGGAAAAAATCCCAGTCGAACCATAATGGAACTAGAGAATTGAACTACTGGGATCTGGAACTACTGAGAGTGAGAAATCTGTTACTTACCTTTCTTGTCAATCTTTTGGAAATGACGGTTATGCGTGACAATCTTCGCGGTGCTACCAAAAAAAGAATCTGGAGGTCTAGTACATCGTACGGTAAACGCGTGCACTTGCTTGGTAAGTCGCTGGTAAACTGAAAGAGGGTTTTCACAATAACTAACAATTGTCGGATTCTCACGGAGATAACGAAATTTTGGTGGACAATTTTTAAAAAATATTCTACGCTTACTATAAAATTACCAAGGCCGTCTTAAGGCTATATAGCGCCAGGGTGCGGAGCTCAGACTGCGCCCCTTCCCCCCCGGTCAACCAATAAAACGCAATAATATTTTGATGTTTCATTTATTTTTCTCTAAGATCTGTAATCTACAATAAATATACAATGTTTTATTTTAAGTGCAAGTCGCACTTGCGCACGAAGGGTTCCGTTAAGGTCGGTACCTACCGCTACCATATTTTAAGTTAAGTATAACCTCTTTTTATTTTTTAGTTTTGTTGTTATACCGGCAACAGTAATAAATTATCTGTGAAAATTTCAACTGTCTATCTGTTTGTTGCCGCTGTAACAACAACTAAATAATAAATTATTATTTATTAGGTAGGTACATACATATTTCTTCTATAATAGTATTCAATTATTAAAATAAGTCAATTTTTCGGGCTTTTGAGTTGGCAAATATTTTAATAATGTCGTTTATTTTTATATAAATTTTTGATTCTATACTTATAATGGCCAAGTTTGTCAGTCTGTTTTGGGTCATGGTTGACCGAAGATAATTTTTTATTAACTTCAATTTTGAAAAAAAACCGTTCTCCTTCAGCTACTGTTACAGGCAGTGTTAAATATATACGTAAAGATGTTGAAACGCTAGGAAACACGGACATTAAATTGTTTGAATAAATATAACTTAAAATATCAAGTGGAGTTTTGTCAACATTTGAAAAAACTATTGGCAACAATTCTAACTCATTAAATAAATCTTCCCCGTCAATATCTAATGTATTTTTAAATGTTAATTTTTCTTGTAAGGTGAGACATTGTGTTTTTTTTTTAATCGGCTCCATTTTCCTCCAGTTCTCAATGTTATGCAAAAATTTAATTACCTTATTGTGATCCGTTAGCAATTCGAACCTCTCATTTAATTTCGAGATCGTAGTGTCAAGTAAAAAAAAATAAAAACATATTTTAAATTTTTTCACTGGGTCTAAAATGGGCTCATCTGCAGCCTCGTAATTAAAATGTCTTTTTCGGGGACGTGGACGAGCAGTTTTGTTAAATTGAGTTTCGCACTCTAATTCTTCAGCAATTAATTTTGAATCAGCTAACAATTGTTCAAATGCAGTGTCTGTGCGGTATTGGCCTAAATCTTTTTGAACTTGATCAACCATTTTCATCGCCTCTGAAAGAATGACGTCAGATTTTTGCAAACTTTTACTTACAATATTAATCTTTAGTAAAATGTTGTACCATATAACAACTGAACATATAAATTTAAAAGACTTTAACTTAGCCATTAATGAACTCGCTATGTTTCTTGTGTCGCAGTCGTACTTGTTGTTGGTAAAAATAGAGTATAATGCATCGTAAATTTTACCCATGTTATAGCGTAAAGCTTTAATAGCATCAAATCTACTTTCCCAACGCGTATTTGAAAGAGGTTTTAATGTCAAAGTAGGTATCTGTTTCATAATAACATCCCAGCGTGATGTTGATGCTGAAAAAAATACATATATTTCTTGGACAATTGAGAAAAAGTTTGTATTTCCAGTGAGCTTTTAGCGGCATCATTTACTACTAAATTTAGGAAGTGAGCAGCACACGGCACGTAAAATGCACGAGGATTCATGTCCAATATTTTTTTGTAGACCTATATTTTTTCCTCTCATATTGGCTCCATTATCATATCCTTGGCCTCGCAAATCATTTAATTCAATATTGCATGATTTTAAGAAATCTAACAAATAAGTTGCCAAAAATGTTCTCGTACCTCAGCACGTTTACCGCAGCAATAACAGTAAGTTGTTCTTGGTGTGAAATATCAGGTGTGCAATCTAGAATTACAGAGTAATATTTAGATTGCTTCAAAACATCAATTATAGTAGTTTTAATTTTTTCCGCAATTAAACTAATCAATTCATTTTGAATGTTATGGCCAAGATAATGCGGCAAGCGATGCTGAGATTTTTGAATTCGAGCAATATGTTTTGATAGTACATTATCAAAATTAGATATACTCTCTACCAACTTACCGTTAAAATTACCGTTATTTGTGTCAAACAACTTCTCAGTTGTGCCCCTAAAAGCTATATTTTGACCTGCCAAAAATTTTATAATCTCGATTATCCTCTCCAACACTGCCGTCCACCTCTTTTTCTCGCGGTCTATTTCAGCTTGGTTAAAAGAGTCCACTGTTTGTCCTTTCAATAAGTCCTTTTTTAGATCCAAATATTTTTTAAAAGAACATAAGTGTTCTGAACTTTTCTCATGTCGGTTAATATTTCTTGACAAATACGCCCAGTCTTTGAAACCAGGGTGGCGATTAAAAGCAGTGACATTAATATTAAAAAGCTTACAGTGGAAACAAAATACAGAATCAGTAGATGTGGAATAAATAAGCCAATCTCGATGAATAATTTCGCTGTTTCGTAACTTTTTACTGTAATATGTGTTCGAAAACGACCTATTGTTACTATCTGAAGGATAGTTAGATTTTTTATCTGAATTGGTCCATGTTCTGTTAAAAATAATCTTAAATTATCGGGTATTACTTGGGGCCAGAGAGCAGGATAATTCGCGACATTTTCACAAAATCGTGCTGATTGGTATACAATTGGTTCACTTAAAGTAGGCGGAGTACTGGTACTAGTGTGAGGTGGGTCTTCTGAAATAGAAGTTCTCTTCTAAAGAAGGTGTCTCTTCTAACTGTCCAGCTGATGTTGACGAAGATGTACCTAAAAAAATCCATAAGTGAGTCAACAATTTGAGTAACCAAGTCTGGTATATAGCCACGCAATAGTATTTTTAAACAACATAAAAAAAAATCTTATAAGTGTTTCGTTTTTTTCCATTGAGGTACGGAACCCTAAAAACAGCGAATCAAAGACAAGAGAGTGAGACAAAATCACCCCGATGGTGATCGAACCCAGGATATATGACAAGTCACTAGACTTACGTCACTCATCTGCGCCACCTTCAATTCACTGAACTTACCAGGTCGAAAGAAAGAGTCAATCGGACTAGTTAGCTTTTTAATTTTTTCTTCATTCTCCAGTGGGTTTTGAATCCTGCAACAAACTGTCCAGTAGTAGTTAGTCTTTTGTTGAATCCACAGTTACGGGAAAGGGGGGGCAGCATTTTTCATACTTCTTAGTTTTTTCTTCCAAAATAGCGGCCATGTTTATCAGGCAACTAAATAATTTTGCTATTCTTAATATAATAATAAAGGTATAATTAGATATTTAAATTTTTGTACTGGTTTGTAAGTGTTCAAGCTGCCCCGTAGCTGGGGCAGCTTTGAATACACCTGGGGCAGTTTTGTATCAGTCGTTTTAATGTAAGAAATATATAAATGAATATTTTTCGACACATATTTGTCAAATAATTATTTATCAAATATTTTAAATAAAAGGTATCATTCGAAATCAAATTAAAATAGTAATATTTTTTTTTTATAAAAAATCACTTGGTACAAACGCTAACAAACAAAACTTACGTATATACTATGGTTAAAACGCGTAAAAATTTCACTTTGTAGCCTAAGTTATAGCTTTTGAAACTAACCGCTCAAGTGTCAGGCCGCGCGCCGTAAATTGTTGTTGAATGCGCTCGAATTTAGGCACCCTTAGGCGACCTTATCGCGATTTGCCATTTCTTCCAGGCAACCATTGGATGGAAAGAGAGATTATGAAAGAGATTAGGAGTTGCAGTGTACAATTAATTGAACATTTTGGATTGGTTTACTTATGTAATAATATAATTATACATTTGCGAGTTTTCTATGAATATTATAAACTTAAAACTATAATAATATATACATATATATACACACGTACGAACAAATACATATATATATACAAACATACATATAAATAAAACATACATACAATAAAAATATATGTACTTACAGATAAAAAGGTACAAATACTCGGTATCAAGAGCCTCAAACACTTACCAAGTCAAGTAGTGTTCCTTTGGTAGTTTCTTAAAGCTGGGCAGTGTTTGTGCCCGTCTAATGGGCAGTGGTAATGCGTTCCACAAACGGATGGCCTGCACTGTATATGATTTATCCATAAAATTTGTGGAATGCTGTGGCATTTTTAAAGTCAAATTCCCCGACGACCTCAGGAACCTTGAATGTGTATCGTGTAAGAATTTAAAGCGTTCTTTAAGATAGGACGTATTGGGGTTGAAGGGTGTACTGTTTGGATGAGTGGATACATACATTTCTTGATCTGATTCATAATTAGTTTTATCAAAATCATTAAATTATATAACAAATTTGATCGAAACATTGATCTTTATGATATTGATGTAGGGTTTTTATTGCATCCTCCTTAGATTCTGTATATACCGAACACATTTTAATCACATCTTGATCTTAAATCGATTAGTGATTATAAATTTAACGCCAGTGCCTGCAGTGAATTCTTCAGCGGAGAGTCGAAGTTTGCGTTTGCATTGATTGTTTGAACCATGCATTGGGGGCGGGTTACTTGTTAGTTAGCGGGTTACTTGTTGTTATACTTTTATTATATTTTAGTTTCTCTTATTTCCTAAAAAATCTTTGTTCCTTTATAGCGAATCATCAAGTTTATAATAATTCTTCATCCGCTTATATTCTGCGGTTTGAGTGAGGATGAACCGTATTAATTCCATAAGGCTGACGCTTGGAGTTGTGCTCAGAATTGTCATAATTTGTTTTTCAGAGAAACCTGGTGTAGATGTTGAAAGTACTTTTCTGGGAATGCCTCGGAACCTAGATTTTAGTTTTACCCGTCCGAAGATTCTCTAAAAATGGATGGCTTAGTTTTGAGGGAGATCAGTTTGTTTTTGATTAAAGTTTGATTCACAACAGTATTCTGATTGTTGGTGATTGATTGCACATGTGGATGGATTGTGATTAAATTTATTCTTTGAATTCGGACAATCAAACAAATCATTAAACAATTTAACCAAATCAGCTGTGTTTTTTGCCGTACTTGCACTTCAATTCTCCACTGTCAATTGTAGTTTTGATTGCCCCAACCACCGAATTACTCAAAATTGTGTGGCTGGTTTAACTTAATTTTTTTTGAAAATTATATGTATTAATGTGCATTGGATTCAATTTGTATAAATATTTACTTTTGTTATTTTTATGTATATGATATACATTGATTAAATCATTGAATTAAATCTGATTACCATCAAATAAAAAATTATCATTAAGTATATTATTTTTGATTTTTTTTTATAAAATGACTAAAAATCTGTAAAAAATTTATGAGCATTTATAAAAAAGAAAGGATATTCAACACTTTCTTCCAAGTTTTTAATTAACTTAACATTTGTTGTGGCTTGATCACAAACTGATAATTTTGGTAACAACCCCCTTGCAAATAATTTATTAATCACAGAATCAACGATTACTCTTAAATTATCTGAATCAATAGTTTTTGAAGATAAAAAGTATTCCTTGGGACTTACAAATTCATGTAATTCACCCTGGCAATGAACACTAAAGCATATTTAACTTCATTTTTAAATCAAATTTGTTTGTATATTCTAATTCAACCATAATTGCTCATTTCATAAAAACATAAAGCAAACGCACTTTGCTTAATTGGTTTATCAGTAATTATTTAATATAATCAATACTTCATCAGTGATGACCGGCAGACAATTTGTTTCTTGGAGTTGAATTGTAACAAATACTCTATGTGTCAATGAATCAATCAATTAGCCTATACTAGTCCACTGCTGGATACAGGCCTCTTCCAATGTACGCCATAGCACCGGGTCCTCCACCTTCCTACCTTCCTCAGGTCGTCGGTCCATTTGGCTGATTTACAGTCTCCACTGCTTATTCTTACTCTGTGTGTGTTAATTTACATTTATTTAATAATTATTAATGTTTTTAAAATTTACTATTAATAGTATATTTGATGATCAATTTTAATGAAATATTGTAAGAAACAGTCTCACTACCACTGATATAAACTCTGCAAATCACTAACAGTAACTGCCAAGTTGTTCGTACCTCTGTTCGCACTCAAGTCAATTGTTCTCCACTTATTCCTACCCTTTTATAATCCCACTATTCGTTAATATTTATCAATCGACTAATAGTATTGCGTTACCGGTAGGTCAAATCAAGTCAAGTCAGTTGCATATTACAACAAGTCTTAACATCTGGCTGTGAGAATTTACTCATGCGTGTATAACTATTCCGTCGGCGGCCAGTTATACAGCCAACGTCATGCACCCGAAGCTTCCAATAGGCGATGCCTTTGGCCGGCCCTATATATAAGACGGAGGCCCTTTTATTTCATGGGACCCGTCGTGGTCCACCCCCTGGCGCCTCCATCGAGGTCAACTCGGTTCTCGTACCGGTTCAGGCCCACATAAAATATCTGGGCCTGATCCTTGACGGAAGGTGGCGCTTGCTGCGCAGCAGTTTGCTCCCAGGCTGGTCGGCGCTGCGTCCGCCCTTGGGGGCTCTTGCCCAATTTAGGTAGACCCAACGTTGATACGAGACTGCTCTACACGGAGCTTGTCCGGTCAATGGCACTTTACGGTGCACCGGTGTGGGCGGAGGCTCTGACCGCCCAGAATAGACCGCCTATTGCGTTTTTGCATTTCCGTACTGCGTCGGAGCAATACATAGGCTGCACTAAAAGTATCGGGAATGGAACATTTCCACTGTTTCTGTCATATTAAAATCTTTTTAATTGAAAACTCCTTGGTTTTAAAAATCGAATACCATTTATTTATTTAAAAAAAGATTCTCGGTCTCATCACAAGGTTTTGTCAAACTTGTTTAGTCGTTGAGAAAATGGAATTGACTCGAGAAAATTCAAGAGCGATGATTTAGTATGACTTTCGAAGTGGTTTAACGCAAAAACAGTGTGTTGACCGGATGATTCAAGAAGTATTATTTATAATTAATTTGTTTGAAGTTATAATTGTTACACGAATAATCTGATCCTGATTATATTGCATCATGCGTTTGCCTGCTCTTTTAATTTTCCTCCTCTAGATAGAACCTATCGAACCTGGTTACCATAAAGTCTTAAGCTTTATACTTGGTGGAGTACGCCGCAGTTGATTTAGAAGAAGTACTCCACGCGTTACACGTGGTGGAGGTGCCCAAGGTGTCTAAGAGGAAAAGTATTACCAAGCAATTGATGATCGCTACGTGCGTGGTGTGAAGATACATCACGTTACGTGTTGAAGAAACGAAACACCACGCACTACTCGCCAGAATTTTGGCAAGGATTCGGCAGGAGAATCTGAGGAGAATGGAGTTGGATGCCGAATCTGGAGATGAAATACAACTCCATACGATGTTGAAAACAAATGAATCTGGTCAGTTCGTTCCATTTATTACTCTTAATATTTGTGGGGTTAATTGCAATGCTATGTTAGACAGGTGCTTCGGTCAGTGTTATTGATGGGACACTAGCGCGCAAGTTACATCTTAACATATGTGAGAATGATAACACGACGCAAATTCGGAGCATAACCGGTTTTGCTGTGAAGATCACGGGACGGTGTAGAGTCAATGCATTAATAGAGAACATTTTAGTGAAGTTAGATCTGTTTGTAGTAGAGGATATTAATGTAAAATTGGTGCTAGGAATAGATTTTCTTAATAATAATTCATGTATGATTGATTTTGCGGATAGAGTATTGTTATTGAAAAAACATTTTATAATACCTTTTGTGAACGAAGATGGGATTCAACCTTTAAGTTCGTTGGTTATTGAGAAAGATATTATGAACTGTAAGGTAGAAAAAGAAACTCGCATACTTCCTCAAATAGAATATTTATGTTCCAATAAGACAATTGATCAGAAGGATGACATTGTTACTAACACTTTAAATAGTAATATAAAACTAAAGGAAAATGAGGTCAACACGTTAATAAATTCGGAATAAATAGAATAGGTGGTGTTGATATAAGCTGTTGTTTGGATAGGCAGAAGGTTGTAGCAGATTTTCTTAGTAGCAATCCGTTGGTGGAAGAGCTGGATGAACGTGAACCTGCTCCTGTTCAAGATGGACTACAATTGTATAGGATTGACTCTGTTAGATTGCAGGATGATCAGCGTAGAGATTTTATCTGTAGGAGATTTTTTTCTGTTTTAGCTAAAAGAAATGTGGAGGTATACAAAGGATTTCTAGTTGTGAATGGCATCTTATGTAAGAAAGTCAGAAGAATAAATGGTATTAAGAACATAGTTATTGTTCCGAAGTCTTTATTGACAGGGTTCCTGCGAGAGCTGCATGATGATACATGGTCAGGTGTTCATCTGGGTCCAATAAGGGGTTGTCCAAGTTTGGAGAAAGGTTTTTCATTTCAAAGGCTGAGAAGGAAGTAGAGAGTTGTGTTAGAAGTTGTTTGTTGGGACAACGGAAGAAGCGGTTGATACAAGGGGCGCGATGTCGCGCGTAAGTGGGTTAGGTTGTGTCACGCGATGTAATGGATTCCTGTCAAAAAGGCGATATTATGTTGTGGTGGTGGGAATATCCGTTGCTAGGCTTATTCTTGTTGTAAATGGGGTCGTTGCTATGCTTATAAAATATGCACTTCGGGAAATATAATAAAACAGTTACTTAGAACAAACATAAACAAAGTTCACAATGAATGGTAATATAACTTGAAGATAGGAAATTAAATTGTTTCAAGAATTTTCGGGGGGGAGAAGTAAGTCTAATAGTATAGATTCATTAAAACAATTTCAGAGCAAATAATATTTGCCAAGGATAATTAATAACTTTGATGATTTATTGACAGATGAGAGTTGTCAAAGAATTTGACATAAGGAGTTTATTTTTCTTTGTTCATAATGTCTCTAATCATTGAGGATGTATGCAAATAGATTTGTTGACATTGAGACTAATGTTTTTTTTTAGTTGAAATAGCCAACGAGGTCAAACCACTTGTTAGATAAAGGAGATATTTATGTGAAATATTGTACTTATGTTATTTGTGTGCTGATCCTGTTGTAATTTTTTTTTCATGGCCTGAGAAAAAACATATAAGAAAACTTAGTCCAGGTAGGAGTCAATTTGGTCAGGGTTCACAATACACTTATGTTGGTCGTGGTTGTAGAACCAAATAACTAAATGATGTATGTAATTTTTTTTAGAAAGCTGGAGGTTTACAAGGGAGTCGCCCAGCGGACAGAAGACTGTCTGGACGACTGACGTGCAATGTGCACAGAATAATTCAAGAAGTATTATTTATAATTTATTTGTTTGAAGTTATGATTGTTACACGAATAATCTGATCCTGATTATATCGCATCATGCGTTTGCCTGCTCTGCTTTTAATTTTCCTCCTCTAGATAGAACCTATCGAACCCGGTTACCATAAAGCCCCAAGCTTTTAGTACGCCGCAGTTGATTTAGAAGTAGTACTCCACGCGTTACAGTATGTATAAACAGGTAAGCTCAGAGGCACAGGCTGGTGTGAACAGATAGGTTCAAAGGTAGACAGAGGAAGTTTCATGATACGAATATTATAATAGTACCTACTCATATTTATGCAGGTGATTATACGGAATAAAAGGCATATCGTAATATAAAACATTTAATGTTTTATTTTAAATTTTACAAAAGATGTGTATCTAAACATAAAAACTTTTCAATCAACAAATCAATGCAATTTAACATTGACATAATAATAAACATAAATTTGCTCTGCCTTGCCTAGTAACGAAATAAACTGAATTATGAACATCAATCAGTCTTCATTACAATGGAACATGTATTTTTTTTTATATTATAATTAAAAGAAATCAGTAGGGTTTTTATCAACCCAATGTTGTCATTCTTGTTTTAGATATCTACTTAAAAGAAATGTAAACTCCATCTACTACTTAAACTCCATCTGCAGCTTCTCTTTCAATTTAAAATTTTGTAAAAAAAATGGGTATCTAAACATAAAAATCAAAACATTTGAACTGACATTTTAACAATTATAGTTATACTAAATAATTAAACATAAATGGGCTCTGCCTTAGCCTAATAACAAAATAAACTTAATTATGAACATCAATCAGTCTTCATTACAATGGAACATGTATTTTTATATTATAATTAAAATAAATCAGTGGCTACAACTAAAAGTCTCATGCCCGGTTTCTGAGGTGAAATGAAATGAAATGAATCTCAAATTCAAGATAATAACCATGTCAATTTTATATAAATGTCAACTATAATCGAAAAAAAATCAAATGCAAATTAATTAAATTGACATGCATCAGATGAATCAACAATATGATTGGAATACAATATTTATTTATTATTATAAAGCATCATTTAGAAATTCATTTAAGGAGTAGTAACATTTAGAACTCAACATTTCGTGGAGGTACTTTTTTAATCTAATTATATTTTGAATGGCCTTTATTTCCTTAGGTATTTTATTGTATATATGTATAGCCCTGCAGAATATGCTTTTATGCATTAAAGTTGTCTTACTTGGGACTATGCATAGCTTATCAGCGTGCCGAGTACCTTGTCTTTTTTTTTTGAATAATGTTATATTTTGCTTAACAAATACTGCAGACTCAAAAATGTAAATACTTGAAAATGTTAGTAAGTTGTATTTTTTGAAGTAAGGCTTACAAGAATCTATTTGTTTTAAATTGAAAATTGCCCTGATGCAACGCTTCTGTGATTTAAAAGCTAATGGCCAATTTTTTGAGTTGCCCCAGAATATGATACCATAGCGTAAAATCGAGGCAACAGATCCATGGTATGACGACAGTACTGTACATATATTAGCAGTATTTTTAAGTCTATGTAAACCATATGCTAGTTGACTAAGTTTTATAGAGACATAGTCTATGTGTGTCTTCCATGTCATACCTTTGTCCAAATTTAAACCAAGGAATCGAGTAACTTCACCCTCCGCTATGCTATGTCCTGTGTGGTTTATATTTAAGTTGCATGACTCATGTTGTTGTCTTTGCTTAAAATTTAATAATGTTGTTTTATTTATATTAATTTGGAGATTATTCGTCTCCAACCATTCTATTATTGATTTTAAGGAGTTATTTATTTCTGGCTCTAGTGATTTTGTATTTTGTCCAGTGTAGAGGACTGTGCTATCATCTGCAAATAATGTAATTTTATGGTTTGTGGTGGTGGGTAGGTCGTTTATGTACAAAATGAAGAGTAAAGGACCGAGCACACTACCTTGGGGCACACCGAATTTTACAATTTTGGTTTTTGAGTGGTAATTTTTTTCATGTTTTGTACTAAGACATAAATGTGATATTTCTGTAATTTGTTCTCTAGAAGATAAGTATGACTTTAAAAGCTGGTGAACATTACCCCTAACACCGTAGCAATATAATTTATCTAACAAAATATCGTGTTTGACGTGATCAAAAGCCCTCAAGGTGCTGTTAGATATCTCTTCATTAATTATTAATTCAATAAACAGACAACCTTTTTAATTCTTTATTATGACCTTTGTTTAAAAATGCTTTTAAAGGCATTTGCTTATGTAATTGCAGTTATGTCAGTAAAATCGTTTTTAAACAAAGTTTAATGACAGCTAAACATCAGATAAAGTTATGGAAAAAATAAACAGCTGATACGGACCTCAGAAACCGGGTATTAATCATCAATTCAAACATAATTATAAGTATCTTAATCATTGGTATGCATTAACATAGTAAAAATATTTGAAACAAAACATACTATTTTAAAACATAAATTTTCTTCTCTCATTTCTTAGCCTTAGAGTAAATATTTTGGACGAATACCTTTATTTTTAGCCAGTCTTTATTCTTAAGTAAATCTACATGTTGTTGTTTTAGTTTCTCACATTCATTTCTTTTAGGCGGTTGGTGATTTTTTATGTAAAATTTAAAGTATTTTGTAACTAAGTCCTTTTGTTCCTTTGTCCAAGGTACCAACGTCCTTTTTTTTTTCCTTTTCGTATTTTGTTTTCGTTACCTATCAGAATAATCAGAATTAGCATCTAAAGTAGGTTCAGGATCATAGTCTATAATTTCGTTGTTGTCCACGGGCTCTTCAATTAGCTCCTCATTCAAATCTAAATCAATCTCTTCGAGAGATTTTCCTTTGTAAGCGTCTGCTTTTCCGTCTTCCATAAGAATGAGAAGCTTTAAAATCTTAGCAGTTTGGTATACGTCACCTGGCAACCTGTAAGACTTTTTATGTACTTCATTAGTATGGCCCATGAATGTAGCCAGCTGCTCCATATCATTTTCAGACATGCTAAAAATTTGTGATAAGGTGGCTAAATGTTATCTTAGCCTTGTAGAGGATATTGCTTTAGGCTGTTTCGCCCCTGATTATTTTGCCATGCTTTTCCAAAACTTTGTAGCCATAAATTGTATTGTTATAACTGGGATTACCAAACAAAAATTGATTTGGTGTCGAAGCAAAAAAAGTAGCCTAATCGATAATAATAATTTAATATCATCTTGAACTTCTTTATTAAACAGAACTGGTACTCCGCGGCCGCGTTTACCTCTAATGACAACACGTTTAAATTTCTTTATCAGAATCCTCTCTGAGGCAGTAAGCGCACGATCAAACTCGTCATACTTATTATTATCATTATTGTCGCTTTCTAAATAATCGTGCACTGTAATTCTTTGAAGTTCTCCAATATAAAGTGAGAATACCATCGAGCCACATTCGCCGATCCATGTTAACCATCCGCAAGTTTTAAGCCACCATTTTGAATATGATTCTTGAGCATGGAATGATCGAGAAGCACTCCAAAGTTAATGAAACTATGGGATATGCTATCCCACGACGATTTCGTTTATAGCCCTTCTTCCTTGCAGATACACGATCTGATGTCTTACTTTTTTATCTGCTCTGGCGTATATATTCCAGCGCTCATCACATTACCTAGATCTAACCCTTTCCATTTCGAAGGCCTTTTAGGGGATAAAATAATGGAAGGACTAGTGGGTGTCATTTCATGACGGAAACTGTACCACTTGTTCGCAATTTTATATTCGGGCGTTAGTATATCGGCGCATGGCGTAGTTGTGCCTGTAACAGATGAGATCTGGAAGTTACATATTAGCTTTCGTTCGCATAAAACACAGGATGCTCTACAGTGCAATCCGGATCTTGTTTTGGAGTTATTGGATCGGGATGGCACTTTATCACATGTATAACTTCACCTGATGGGATTGCAGTATAACCTGGGGCGTTCATATACTGATACGCGAAAGACACTGGAGAGATGAAGGCTAATGAGGTCAATATTTTCAGATGATGTCTTTCCAACTCACAAGGACCAGATGTAAACAAATTTTTGAAAAGTACATGGTCTGTAAACTTACCATCGAAGGCTCTTATCGATATAGGAGGTAATTTTTTGGCAGTCGTGGCTGATGTATTGGGCTGTGGCTTTATCTCACTTTTTATATTTATTTGAAGTTCTAACGAAACACTTTTTATTGTTTTAAGTCGTGTTAACGCGCCTTTAATATGGCCACGTGCTACATTTTTCTTTGTAATTGTTTCAGTCGGTGCCATTTTTATCAAATGTAAATCGACCACAACCACTACATATTGACTTAAATAAACCTATTTCACTAAACACTTTGCGAAGTTCAATTAATGCAATCTGATGCACTTATGTTTAAATTAACAAACAACTTATATTTTACGAACGAAACGAAATAAAATAATGGACGCTTCCGCTACGGTTCCGAACTTTCCAGACGGCACGAATTATGCGCCTTCACGAGCAAAATGGTGGACGCTCAGTTATTTGCGCCCAATTTCGCAATGCTTGCTACTCGACCTCCAGGAATCGCAGGACGAAAATCTTCATTTATATTTATGCGAAGGACCAATCTGGAAGCGACTGTGTGTATTTTAGGTTGCCGGTGTACTAATTTTGTTGTTTTGAAATAGTAACACTGGAATTGGTTTATTACGCACTGTATTGGCCGAAAGATTCGCTGCAAGAGAGGTTTACAATGTTGTTGTAGGCCGTGGTTGACTCATCTGCCACAGTTGCCAGCTCCACCTCTGCCATAGTTGCCTGCTCCTCATTTGCCATACTTGCCCCATTAGAGACAAGAGGCTCTGTCTTCAGCAGACTGCTTTTGCTATATTAATTATCAATTTGGCTACTAATATATTAAATATAAAATACCTGTTCATCAATTTTTAAAAATTTATATGTAAAATGTTTCATCAGAACAACATGTTCAAAGCATGTGCAGGGAGGGGGAGTAGAGAGAGAGAGGTTAGGGACTCCGGTAACCTAACTCACTCTGCGAAAAACAACGGAATCGTTGCTTAACTGCCGGTTTTCTGTGAGGTCGTGGTATCATTCCGGTCGAGCCGGTCCATGCGTGCCGAAGCATGGCTCTCCCGCGGTTTCCCTCTATTTGATTATATGCAGCAGATAAATCGATTTTAGTAAAATACTCGCATCTTCCTCATGCTCGCAAATAAGTCTTCCGCCCGAGATATTGGAAATCTATCTATCAACAATGCGGGATTCAGTTATTTTATAGTCTGCGCACACCCTAATTTTACCATTAGCCTTATCCACAGGGACTAATGGTGTAGCCCATTGAGAAAATTCAACTGGTTCGATCGTACCATTTTTTTAGCATCCCATCCAGTTCTGCGTCGACGCGGTCCCGCACTGCGTAAGGCAGCGGGATATACTCTTCGCAGATGCCCCACTTCATTACAACTACTACGAATGTACGTCTTGCATCTGCAGCTGTTGGACGTATGGTTCCAACCTGCACACGCCGTGCACTGCCGGCGCTGCGTTGTCCCGTGGGAACCGCATGAATCTCCTAATTTCGAAATCTTTTTGCATTCTACTTCAATGGCCTTGTAAATATTGCTGTAGTTTATTTTCTGACAAATTTATATTTAATGCATCACGCGGGTCTAAATGGCCGGTTATTATATCTAATGGTATGGTTTTCGTAAAACTATGTCGCACTGCTATTACAAGAGTGTATCAACTCAAAATGAAGCTTTTTTCAGAAACGACAGAAAACTGATTACTCGCTTCTTGTTAAAGATTATAAAAAGTGAACACTGTATATAGATTATGGATAAAATTAAGGGATTTCTGTATTAATGAATTATTTAAGAGATTGCAGGTTATCAAGTTATTTCCAATTTTTGACTCAATACTCTATTTTCTTAACAAATTTAAAAAAATATATGAATTATTTTTAGTGGTTTTGTTGATAAATTTGGCTTATTACAATTTATTATTATTATTTTATATTTACTGACGCGTAGGGAATTGATATTTACGTATGAAAAATGAATTATCTCAATTTTACCCTATTTTGAGTTGATAGATACAGTCTCGTAATAGCAGTGCGATGTATAGAGCTATTTAATTGTACACCAAAGTAAGGTATCAAGTTCAAGGCAGATTTGCCACGATGTTGCATTTTTTTTTTAGACTGGCCTGTTGGTCGAGTGTTTAGTGACCCTGACTGCTAAGTCAAAAGTCGTGGGTTCGATCCCCACCCAGGACAAATAATTGTGTGATGAGCAGGATAATTTGGTCTGTGTCTAGGTGTAATTTATCTATAATATGTATGTATATAGAAAAATATAGGTATGTTTATCAGCAGTCTGGTTACCATAGTACAGGCTCTGCCTAGTTTGGCATCAGACGGCCGTGTGTGAGATGTGTGGAATTATAATAAAAAAAATTTAAAACGCGCAAGTGTTCGAGTAAGGTGGAGTGTGTCTTTCTACCATACCGTTTTCATTTAGGGTACAAGCTGAAATTTTATGATGATTAATTTTATGGAACTTCAGAAACTCAAAAATAATTGATTGGTAAACTTAGGACCTCTGTCCGTTACTACAGTCATTGGAACACCATGATGTGTACTAAAAATCAATAAAGCTTGTATAACACTGATTGCTGTCGAATCTCTAAGATGATAGCTCTGGGCATATTTGGAGAAAGCGTCAATGATTGTGAGATATTTTTGCGTTTCAACACTTAGCAAATCAAGATGAATTATTTCGAACGGTCTTGTTGTGGGTACAATATAAACTTTTTGCTTAATAGGGTTCCTGGCATATTTGACTTGACCACATACGTTACATTCATTTATGTACTTGGCTATGTGCTCTTTTATTTTAGGCCAGAAATATCTACTTGACAATGACAAATAACATTCGTTACTTTCCCTGTGGTTCGTCTTACCCTCATGATAGTTTCTAATGATTTCTTGCTGTTTTAAATAATCTTTAATGTTATCTAATTCGACTTTTGTTACGACTAAATCTATAGCAGAGTTCTTAAACTTATTTTGGATTATTGGTATAATTTGGTACATTGCCAAAGGAATCCTCCTTTATCAATGTACTCCTTAAGACAGGTATACTTAATACCTGTCTTTATTTTCGGGTTGACATATTCCTTTATAGCGTTAACTACATCTTCTTCAAGGTTATTTTTGAAAATCTGAATGTGTGTTCTAGTATGGGACTCGAAAGGCTTTGAATCGAGATCGAAGGACGACTTTTAATGTTATATACTACAGTAAAAATTACTTGCTTATGATATTTATTCAGAGGAAAATCTGTTTAAGGCACTTCCAATATTGGGTTTTCGGCATCCGTATGAACTGTTGCGGTATTCGAGTTATCTGTTAGCGAGGGAGGCTTTTTAGATGGATTTGCAATGAGTGAATTAGTTTCTTCGTTGTTCAATTGTATTATAGATAACGCATCAGCGTTGGTATTGCATTTACCTTGTTTATATTCGACTGTAAAATCAAACTCGCTTAACTTAAGCCGCCATCGCATTAGGCTCTTTAAGGTTCATTACCCATTGGAGTGGTATATGATAAGTTACAATCTTAAAATTTCGACTAAATAAATACGGCCTGAAATATTTTGTGGCAGACACACAATCGCTAACAACTCCTTCTCGTTGGTACTATAGTTAAACTCGTTACTAATTAAAGTTCTGGACGCGTATGCGATAGGTTTATCTGAACCGATAGTGCCCTGAGATAAAACGGCTCCAATAGCAAAGTTTGATGCATCGGTTGTTAAAATGAAAGGCTTAGTAAAATCCGGGTATTGCAAAATGGGATCATTTGTGAGAAGAGTTTTACATTTGTCAAAACACTGAATATAACTTTGATCTAAGATTATCTTTGTACCATTTTTTAAACATTGCGTCATTGGTTTGGTTATTCTAGCGAAATCAGGTATAATTTTTTTATAATATCTCAAGAGGCCTAAAAACCTTCGTCAAACGTCATCTAAATAAAGGATTTTTTTCTACGGAACTAACTGACGTACACGTATTTTCCAAATCGATTTGTCTATTTAAATCTTGTGTACTTTTCCCACTATTACAACTAGACACAAATCTATCGCTCTGCGATTCTCATGGATGGTCAATCATGGAAATTTTTTGGGAAACTTATAGGAAAATGGTGAACAAATCACTAAAAGATTTTAAAGTACTCACAAGGTTTGCATTTCGGTGTCAGCGGTATCGATGATATGATGATGATAGATTCGGATCCCCGCTCAGGGCTTAACAGCTCCAGGACACCTAGTAGATACTTCGTAGTCCTCGAGGATCCCACCGAGTGCGCCAATTATGTCTGTCCAGCTGGCAGGGCAGAAAAGGCCGATTTTACTGAAACAGGTTTATTATAATTTATTATAAATTTCATACCAAAATAATTTTTATTTTTTTCTTCCACTGATAAAAAAAAAAGACAGGCCCAGTTTACCATCCATTAATTTTTGTGTGGAAATCTGGGCCGCTCATTTGGACCAGTTTTCCCCTACTGTTACCACAGTGTGTTAATTGGGCCGCGACCCAGAGGCCAGTTGCCACCTAACCCTTTTTTTCACCCATCTTTAGCGTTACATTTTTAGTACAGAATTGGATTTAACAATAATTTAGTTAAAATATTTTAATATACCTAATTATAGTTTCTTTGTCGCTTTTCTCTTTTAAAGAGAGATAGTATCTTTTTCCTCAATGTAAGAAATGTAATTAACCTAGTTATTATTAATAATTACTTTTCAATTGAAGCTGTTCACTGATTAAGGCAGCTTGATCCCCTAGATATCTTGCCAGCTTTTTCTTTATATTTTTTATTTGTTTTGTTGATCAGATGTTTCTTCACAGCTTTCACAGTTTCAGGACACCAATTTTCTTTGTGACTAGAAGCAATAAACTATTCCAATATTATCTTGTTTCATACAGTTAAGCTGTATGAAACAAGATAATATTGGAATAGTTTTTTTTTAAATTCTTCTCTGACCAAAACTTTCTTCTAGCTCCTAAGGAGTGAATGAACATGAATCTAAATTATGAATCCGTTTGAGGCATATGAAACATCTGTGGTTTCCAGATGATATTTAGTCTCCTACTCATGCAGGACACAAAATAACATCTGAATTGGGTAAAGTTTCTAAATTATCAAGAGTTTCATGTTCTTGATTAGCAACATCAATCTTGACTACTTACTTCAGTATATTCAATTCTTGCACTTACTATTTTTAATTTTCCATTAAGAAAATTCAAATACTTTTCATGTGTAACTCAACTTAATTTTTAATTTAATAAAAATTTAACATTAAAGGTCGATATTAATCTCCAATTCTCCAATGCCGTTACACCTGTTTTATAAAATGTTTTCTCCAACCCCTCAAAATACTCGTCTACGGCAACAAAACAAAACTTTTTTCTTGACCAAATGAGGTCGTTTCTTTTTCGGATTTCTTCACTTTATTTTTACAGCAAGCTTGCGTAGTACTCTCCATTGTTTTTTCTTTTTGCAGATAATCCACTAAAATAATCCCTCGAGCATCACAAAAACAGTCGCCATCAAAACCGTTGTCAGCCGACAAAACCGTTTTTTCTTTCTTCGGCGCAGGTTTTCCGGTCTACACTGCTTAGATTGTTCTTTTGTTTTAGGAGTATAATGATGTATCTAGGTTTCACCTACTGTAACATAACGCAGTAAAACCTCTTTCTAATCTTAAACAGCTCCAAGCACTCCGCTGAATCATCCACTCGACGTTGCTTTTGGTCAACAGTGAGCAAGTGCGGCACCCATCGCGCGTAATTTTTTTTCATTTCCAAATGTTGGTGTAAAATATTAAAAACGCGTTCAGACGAAATGCTCACCATCTCTGCTATCTCTCGCAATTTCAAGCGCCGATCGTTCAATACAATTTTGTGAATTTTTGATCTTGATCATGTCCGGATTCGTGACTTGATTTAGAAGGCTAGAGCTGTGGGCGTCTTCGCACTCGTTTAAAATCAGTTACCCATGTGTGAATTGTACTCAAAGCAGAAGCACCTTGGCACCAGGACATTACCTAAAACACTGTCTAACTTCGCTTTAATCTCGGTTGCTGTTTTCTCTTTTCAAACGTAAAACTTTATCACCGCACGAATTTCGTTTCTTTCCATTGTTAAGAAAATTCACGACAGAGAAAGTTCTAGGTCCTCTCATAGAAATTTCATCCGTTCGATTAAATTCAAATTTGAGCGTGAGGTGAGAAAATCTCACAAAATCTGAGCTCTTAATTTTAATAGAAAGGTCCTCCGCATCGCGGTTTTTCTATTTTTTTATCTTCGTCTTAATTATCACTTTCCATCCAGGTGAGTTGGAAAACAAACGTCTAATCCATTTTAAAATAAAAAATAAGAAATCTAGGAAGTATATACCCTTTAAAACAACAAAAGAATTTTCTAAATTAGTTAAGGCATCTTCGAGTAATCGGTGAACATACAGTTCATACAACAGAACATAATAATAATATAATAATAATAATTTATTTTTCAAATATATTACATAAGATGTTACATTAACTGTGACAGCCACACTAGGCAGAGCCTGTGTCGTGGCTATCAAACAATACGATTGCCTTATGCCTAGGACTTAACTACTATTCATACAATAATATATATTTACCATTCTTAGTTACATACGGGTGTTTGCGCGCGTTTGTGTGTGTGTGTGTGTGTGTGTGTGTGTGTGTGCGCGTGTGTGTGTGCGCGTGTGTGTGTGCGTGTGTGTGTGCGTGTGTGTGTGTGTGTGTGTGTGGGTCTATGAGTGTGCGTGTATTAAGTAACCTGTCAAATTATAGTTTTTAAGAGTAGTTCTGTATCCTTATAATTTAAGCCGGTGATAAAAAATTTAATTTTAATTTTAGCTTCATACCTTGTGCAATGCCGCAGATCGCATTTCTTTGCTACTTTGTTATATAAGTAGGGAAACATATATTTACTAAACCTCTTAGCAAAACTTGTTTTACATTTTGTGGTAGTGAGCTTAAATACTCTTGCATTCACCATCGAATTGTAGTCAGTTGAATTTAGTGCTAAATTATGCGAGTAGATGACCGCATTGAATATATACAGTTGTCTTATACTCAAGATACCAGCAGCTTTATAAACCTCAACTGTTGGGAACCTAATCGGTTTTTTAAGCATTACTTTAAACATTGATCTCTGGGCTCTTTCCAACTGTATTAGGTGCGATGTAGCTGTGCCCCCCCAAACGCTTAAACAATATGTTAGGATAGACTGACAGAGTGACATGTATACGGTTTTAAGTAGTTCAATATTGGCGACATCTCTGAGTTCCCTCATTACATAAATGAGTTTTCTGCATCTCGCCGTGAGGGCAGCTATGTGTTCATTGAAAGTGAGTTTCTCGTCAATTACTACACCGAGATATTTTATAGATTTCGTTCTTAGAATTTTACTGCACTCACAGTCTTGGTGTTGAGTTTGCTGTGAATTGCAACTATGTATTTTAAGGTTAGGAATGGATACTGGAGATGAGGCACCAGTTTTATGGAAACAAAGGAACTTTGTTTTTTCGGTATTCAGAGACAAGAGATTATTATTAAGCCAATTAACTACCAAAGCCATTCCTTGCTCTGCTTTCAGCAAACACTCATTCCATGTAGAACCATGAAAAATTAAGCAGTGTCGTCTGCGTAACACACAATTTTTGCATTGTTTAATGGTAGTGAAGCCAAATCATTTAAATACAATAAAAACAGCGTCGGCCCAAGCACACTTCCCTGTGGTATTCCGAAATCTATCACTATCGGACAACTCATCCAGGAATCCACCTTGACTCGTTGTTTTCTCTCGGTTAAATAGCTTCGAAACCAGTCTAGTGCAATGCCTCGTATTCCAATGCTTTCAAGTTTCTTCAACAAGATTGGAATGGCCACGGTATCGAAGGCCTTAGCTATATCAAGAAAGACTCCAATGCATGCACGACCTCTGTCAAGGTGAGTAACGATTTCCTCAGTTAGTACTTTTACTGCGTCTTCGGTTGATTTTCCTTTTCGGAAACCATATTGAGAGGTTGTCAACAATTTATTTACTTCTAGGTACTTCACTAGACGTTTATTTACCACTCCTTCCATAATCTTTGCAAATATTGGAAGTAGAGATATCGGCCGATAATTATTTGGTAGATTAGTTTCACCCCCTTTATGGATTGGAACTATAACCGCAGTTTTCCAGTCTTGTGGTACGATCCCTGTTGAGAGGCTTTGGTTTATTATTACCTTAAGCGGTTCTACAATTTGATCTTTAACCCCTTTAATTAATAAATTATCGATACCATCGAGTCCTGGCGCGCTATCCAGCTTAAGAGTCATGATAATGTTTTCTATTTCTTTGTTATTGGTAGGTTCGAAAAAGAAAGAGTGAAGGGGTGACCCAGAGTTCGTATCGATCTTACTGGCCAAGGCAGTCTGGGTTGTACCAAGACGCAGTAAAATATTACCAGCATATTGTCTTCCGACCGAAGCAAAAAACTCGTTGCAATGATCAACTGCAGTTTGTGGGCACGGATCTCTTATAATGAGCTCAGATGCTTTTGAATTTGTACTGCTTTTTCTGTGAGTGATTTGATTGATCGTTTGCCATAGCTTTCGTGGATGGTCTTTGTGTTTTTGCAACATATTAGTTTCGTAGACATTTTTTGTTTTACGCAATAAACTGATGTAGAAATTCCGATACCTGGTATAAACAATTGATTTTACATAATTTCCTGGATATTTCTAGTCTCCATGTGAAGTTAATCCCGCACATGGGAACATCTCAACAATCCTTGAGTCATCCATGGTTTTATAAAAGTTTTTGAACGCTTAATCAATATAGTTTGCGAATTAGAGTCGATAACATTGTTCATAATGTTGAGAAAAATATCTAATTGTTTGCCCACGCTCTGTATGTTATTTAGACTAGTCCAGTCCACACCATTCAGCTGTTCAGCTATGCTGGCATAGTCAAGTCGCAACTTGTATCTAGGTGGCGTTACTGGTTTCGTAGTAATGTTAGTTAACCCTGTAATTACTATGTCGTGATCAGTTATTGCTGAAGGACAGACAATTGTTTCCACATCCATTTGGCCGTTGACGAATACATGATCCAAGCACGCGCTCTTTCTAGTGGGCATATTTACGACTGGTTTTAATCCTAGTTCAGCCATAGCACAAAGATAAGCACTTGATTCTGTGGCGACGGAATTAATTATATTTATATTTACATCTCCCGTAAAAAGCGCGCACGGTTTAGGTTCTATAGATTGCATTCATAGATAGAATTAATAAAGCGGTCAGTGTTCTTAAACGAAGGAGACCTGTAGACTCCTAGTACAGTCATAACATTAGGGATAACTATGGCTATGCATTCTGCATCCTCTATAGAGGGTTCGAATATCCGTGGTGACCAAATTTCCCTCACGTAAGCCACAACGCCACTGGCTTTGTTTATATACTTTGTGGTGTGATATTCCCTAAATCCATCCAAGCTATACAATATCGAGTTCTCATGTAACCAACATTCCGTCAATACAATCACATCAAAATCAATGTTAATTCTTTTTAGAATTATTAGAAAATCATTGAAATTACGGCTAAGGCTTCGAATGTTTAGCGTTAAAATCCTTATATTATATTTATGCATAACACTATAGCGTTCCTCCGGAGAAGATACATGATGGCGTTTTATTGTAAACTCGTTATCAATACATTGCAATATATCAAGTGCAGCCATAGATACTTATTCCAAACATAAATTCTCGCAAATACAAAATTACGATCAATGCCATCCTGTAACCCGAACAAGTATTACTAGTGTATAAAAGGATGTATATGTTGGTGTTATACGTTTGCATGTTATCCTTGTACAATATCATGGGACTTCTGTATATGTAGCTATGTAGTAATATTTGTATGTTTATATCATGTTTACATAATATAAATATCATGGCACATTTGTACCTGGAACTATGTAGTAGTATTTTTATGTTTATATCATGTTTATGTACTGTAAATATTATGTAACATTTGTATGTGTAACTATGTAGTAATATTTTTATGTTTATGACATGTTTGTATAATATAAATATTATGGGACATTTGTATTTGTAGCTATGTAGTATCTGTATCTTAATATGACGTTTATATAGCAAAGTACTCTGTGGTGTAGTAACTGATTTATAAAAGTTGAGTGTGATTTGTGTAGTACGAGAAAATGTATCATAATTAAACGCAACTGAACACTTTACATATGTAGTAGTATAGTGCAAATGATGAATTTGGAAACACATGAACAAAGGAACAATAAACATAGAATTATTAATTATTTTCAGAGATATTACTTGTTGTTTTGGGGGCAGTGATGAACTTGTTGAGATCTTCAAATGACTGAATGCGAATCGCAGCGTGTCCTTCCTCTTTTTTGATAAATATAGAGCCATTTCGCAGCCAACAATATCGAAAAGAACCATGTTGAGCTCTCGCCCGCGCTTCACGAAATAACAATCTTTTTTCTTTAGTAATACGTTCATTGACGTATATTTTGGACGACGTACTGTTAACTATGCTTTCAGATGTTAAATTTTTTCTAGACCTCGCTGAGGTGATAAGTTCATCTCTCTTCGATTTTCGATTTAGTTTCACTACTATAGGCCGGTATTTAGTCGAATTTTTGTCAAGTTGGTGCTTAGGACCTACTCTAGTAATATCATTAATATCTGCTTCTTGTAATTCAACGTTCATTTTCTGTGACAGAGTTAACATTATATGAGTTAGATTTTCATGGTTTATCTCAGGCATGCCACAGATCTCAATCTCATTTCTCAGCGCATTTTGTTCCAGAGAGCTAACACTCGATTGTAATTGGGTTACTGACAGTTTCAAGTTATTTATTTCTCTGTCTTTATCATCTATTATTTTCTGGAAATCTGTAAAACGGCTAGCGCGTTGTTCTTTTAAATCTTTAACGTCTTGTCTTAATAGGATTAATTCATTATTGCCCTGTTTCAATTCCTTCACCTCCCGCCTTAGTTCTCGAATTTCTTGCATTAATTCCGAGACCTGAGTATCAAAGACTGCGGCGGATTTACCTCGTGAGCCCAGAACCGAGCTGACATTATCAGAGGGCGAATCATCATCAGCGATTGCCGCGGGGTTGCGTACAGGCGTGTTGATATTATCTTGTTTTGGTAAAGAGCAAACACACGTTGGGCATATCCAAGTTTGTTTGTATTTCACATTGAGTTTTTGAAAAGACTCCGCCGTTACATTTATGCATTCTAAGTCATGGAAGCCTTTACATTTCGAGCAGTTCATGTAATTGATAGATTTAATGCTCTTACCGCAAGCTTTACACGTCGATGGCATTCTGTGTTGTTACGGCTATAACTTCAATACTGATGACTCACACGCAGACTCGCAGTGCAGTTAGCAATGCGCGGCTCTCGATGACGCGGACACACCTCAAGCAGGTACCGCCGAGCGAGCACGAGTCGTAGCCGAACACAGCCGATGTGGCTGTCGGTGTGCTGCCGCGGGCGCCGCGCGAGTTGTCGTAGGTCAGGGTTAACGGTGGACTTTTGAAAATTACAAAATGTTTTTTCTTATATCTTCGTAACTTGTTGAGTTATCGTAAAACGGTTTACGACATTAGTTACACCAAGAGTTTGTCTTGAGAAATACGGTAAAATATATATGGGATAATTACTTTAAACTAGGTTTTTTGATTAATTTATGCGGAGTGAACTGACACAGTGTTGTTCTAGGCAAGTATCGTACGACGAAAAAAAACCATAAAAAAAGGTTCCGACTAATTGAGAACCTCCTCTTTTTTTGAAGTCGGTTAAAAACTGTAACAGGTCCAATTCTGTACATTGAAGATATTTTGAAAATTATTTTTGGAGGCCACTCTATGATCGATACTGAAGCCAAAACATTATTTTTTTTATTTTTGTCTGTCTGTCTTTCTTTCTGTCTGTCTGTATCATCGCCGCGCATCACGCTGAAACTACTGAATAGATTCAAATGAAACTTGGCATGGTTGAGTTCATACTACGAGGTAAGACATAGGATAATTTTTATCCCGAAATTCAGGAGGTTTCCTTGAGATCGGGGATTAAAGTCAAAATGTGTACTTCGTTGTAATTCATTCACGCGTAGTCCGATTGCAATAATTCTTTTCTTATTGGAAAGAAGGCAGTTTGTAGAATGTCACGTAATCTTTTTTCTTCTATATCTATATATGTATAATAAATCTATAGTGTAGAAGGATTATCAGGGTGGCGGCGACAATTAAGACACTTTATGTCCACACGAAATAATATATTCTCCTTAATACACGTTAGGACGGGTAGAATACGAATGAATCGAAATATGCTAACCGCCGGTATTTACACAATCATCTTGACCTATTTTAATACAAACTTAATAGGTAATATTAAACATTGTTTATCTTAATTATTCTGTTGATTATTTTCGTACAATTATTATTTAATAATATCGAATTATATAACATAAATAACATTAAAGGTTTATTGCGCCGGAAGCTGTGAAACGGAAGGCGCCAATAAAATGTTATAAGTATAAAGAAATATGAATCAACTATTTACTTGATTATAAAATTACTAATTTTATTATAAAACAATAATAAGTTCTATATATTGCCTAATCTAAACTAGTTCGTAAATAATGGCTCACATATTATGTGAGGCCGGAAGTGTTACTCGATAACAATAGACGTGAAGTTTGTGTTTGGTGGCATCACGTAAAAAGTACATAATAATGCCGGAAACGTATTGTGCACAAGTATTGTGTGTAATTGGTGTTATATTTAGTATTTGATTGGTCACAATTGGTTCTCTATATCCATAGAAAAAAGACCTCAAAGTTTTCAAGAAAAATATAAACACCTTTTGGTTTCAAGTAATACTAACTGTACAATACTTATAACGTTAAAATAAATGGTAATTTATTTTTTTAGATATTTATTATTAGCATAGAACACACGTGTTATTTAGGTATAATAAGTATGAAACCGAAATCGTGTTTTTATTAAATTTATGGTTATGGTCCCAGTCACAATAAAATAGAGTATTGTAATTTATTAAGTTCAACGTGTTCGAAAAAATGTCTACAAACTATTTGGTGAATGTTCCAAAATTAAAAGGTCGAGAAAACTAACGAATGGTGTTTCGCGGCTGAAAATGTTCTCGTGTTGGAGGGAATGGCGGATTCCATTAAGCAACCTTTACCGCCAACTGCAGACGCGGCTCAGAAAGCAAATTATTTGAAGGCAAAAGCAAAGTTAATATTGACCATCGAAGCTTCTCTTTACGTGCATATCAAACAAGCGAAAACAACATACGACTTGTGAAAGACGTTAAAAAGTATGTACGACGATTCAGGATATTCACGAAAAATCAGCTTGCTAAGAAATCTTATTAATATACGCCTAGAAAACTGCGAGTCAATGACGAGCTATGTCACTGGCTGACATAGCTCGTCATTGACTCGCAGTTCGCAGACATCGAAACTGCACAGAAATTAATTGGCACCGGCTTCGAGATCAATGACCAGTGGATCGGGTCACTGATGTTAGCCGGATTACCGGAGAAATATGGGCCAATGATTATGGCTATTGAGCATTCCGGCATAGGCATCACAGTGGATGCCATTAAAACCAAGTTACTAGACATGAGTGCAGACTTTGAGGTTAAGTCTGAAGGTGCATTTGCCGCTAGAAATTTTCACAAGCGTTATGTTGGCAATACTGTCAAATCTCAAGCTCAACAACATGGCAGTGTCGGTGCTGGAACGCACCTATGTGTCAACAGTGAAAACATAATAGAGCGGAAGAAAATTATTCGTTGTTATAAATGCAAACAGATTGGACATTTTAAAAATCAATGTCAGATTGCAGAAAAGCTAAAAGTAATGCATTCAGTGCAGTTTTCGTGACGACAAAATTCAGTCAGTCTGACTGGCACTTAGATTCCGGCGCAAGCACGCATATAGTTTCGAACGTGAACTTATTGTCGAATGTTTGTTATCAACCCAAGACTAAGTAGATAATTGTTGCAAATCAAACCGTTGTTCAAGTTTTATGTTCCGGAGACATACAACTCACAACATGTGTCGGCGATAAAGAGTATAGAGTTGATGTAAACAATGTATTGTGTGTACCTAACCTCACCACCAACTTATTATCAGTGAGTAGAATAACAGCGAATGGCAACAGAGTGGTGTTTAATCGTCATGGATGTTCAATCTACAACTCTGTAAATGTCTGTATCGGCGAGGCACACTTAAAAAATGGTGTATACAGATTAAATGTTGTGAAGATGGAACAAGTCTTAGCAGCAGCAGTAAAAACTTCAAGTACTATTTGGCATCGACGGTTAGGCCATATCAATGCAAATGATTTGAGTAAATTGAAAAATGGAGCTGTTGAAGGTGTATGTTCCGATGATAAATGTGATGTTGGAAAAGCCAGTTGTATAGTTTACTGTGAAGGTAAACAAACAAGACTACCGTTTCCATCAAATATCAGCAGAAGTCAGGGGGTCCTAGAACTGGTACACACGGATTTATTTGGGCCTATGGAGAACCAATCCCTCGGTAAGGCCAGGTACTACCTACTATTAGTGGACGACTTCAGCCGAATGTGTACTGTTTCATCATTGCAATCATTTATTCAATTAAGACACTAAGTGACATTTATGAACGTTAAATTGAAGCTAGAGTTAAAATCATAGATCGGCACAAACAGACGCCACAGCATGTACTGGATTGTCAAGGTAAATTAGGTGAAAAACACCAAAATCTACTGCCTGTTTGTGTCGATCTATAACTTCCAGTTTCCAAAATGCGTAGGGCCTTATGAGAAGAATACTGGCAAAGAAACTCATGGCCACTCTTTTTAAAAGTCAGATCTTCAGGTACAATAGTGTTAGTGTTAGACGAGAGGTAAACAGGATGCAAGCTGATGCCACCTGAATTTCATTTTATTGAAATGCTCCAAAAGCTAACGTACTAAAAAATAAAAATCACTCAGTGATACCGTTGAAGGTTTGAACCTATTAAACATAGAAATCATTCAAGGTGCACATCTACCTTCATTCAGTTGCAAAATCTACTGTTAAAAATAATTCGTGACTGGATTAAGAGGCTAGAGTTGCAGTTGATCGAACCAAAATAATAGTATAGGCTAAAGCATCGCTGACTAGGCCGACCAGTCACCCCAAGCAGCACCCGTTCACGAGTATGACGCATGGACCAGCCATCATCTCCTTCGCCATATCAGAGGGAAAGAAATGACCCGCCCCATGACGACGCCGCAAGCAATGACATTTTAGTGAGCATGACGAACCATAGTCGAGATACTGATAAAAATCACTAATAGTCAAATTACCATAATAATCGTCACGCATTACTTTCAACTGACAATGGTTTGTTAATAATTTAGCTTAATTATAAGACAAAGAAGTTTGTGTGTATATACCTAATGACACCTTAAGCCCAAGACTGTCGATTAGATAATCGTTGATCGTATAGTAAGATTTCCTAATAAGGTGATTTTTTACCGTTCGCTTGAATTTATCTTCAGGAAGGTCGATAAAAACGTATACCAAGACCTTCGAACGAGTTGTGTACTTTATGTAAGCGATGATAGGTCCCAACGAGTTTAGACTTGTTTCTTGTATTAATATTGTGTATATCACTGTTTTTCTTATAATTATTAATGTTGTGCCTAACAAACATAATATTTGCAAATATATACTGTGATGCAACAGTTAAAATACCTATATCCTTAAACAACTCTCGAAGAGAGACTCTAGCACCTAAATTGTATATAGAGCGGATGGCTCGTTTTTGGAGAATAAAAATCGTTTCAACATCAGCCGCCTTGCCCCAAAGTAGTATACCATAGGACATAACGCTGTGAAAATGGCTAAAATAAACTAACCTAGCTGTGTCCGTATCAGTGAGCTGACGTACCTTCCAAACTGCATAAGCTGCCGAACTAAGCCTACCTGCAAGGCTGTCTATCTGGGCTCCCCATTGTAGTTTACTGTCTAATGTAATTCCTAAGAATACTGTTGAGTCTACAATACTTAACATTTCATTATTTAGAGTTAAATTAGTACCTAGATGTTTTACATTTGGCATAGTAAATCTCACACACTTTGTTTTATTTGAATTTTGTAGGAGATTGTTAGTTGAAAACCAATATAATACATCATTTAGTGCCCTATTCACATCGTCAAAAACTGTTTTCTTACGATCGACTTTAAAAATAAGTGACGTATCATCAGCAAATAGAACTATATCACAGAGATCTTTTAAATAATAAGGTAAATCGTTTATATATATGCGAAAAAGTAGAGGACCCAGTATATTAGTAGTTAAGTAGTTTATTTTCTGCAATCCAAAAATGAAACATTTATGTACTTCAAACAATACAAAGAGATTGTTGAGAATCAGCAGTCAAAGAAAATAAAGATATTAAGATCGGACAATGGAGAAGAGTTTTGTTCAGCGGAAATGACTAATTATCTGAGGCAATGCAGTATACTTCATCAGAAAACAAACAGTTATACACCAGAACAAAATGGAGTTTGTGAGAGATACAATAGATCCATAGTTGAGAAGGCTCGTTGTCTCCTTTATGATGCAAAATTTGAGAAATTTCTTTGGGCAGAAGCTGTAAACACAGCTGTTTACATTAAGAATAGATTGCCAGCAGCCGGCCTAGACCAGAATATTACTCCTTACGAAATATGGACGGGCAGGAAGACGAATTTGAGTCATATGCGGATCTTCGGCAGTCCAGTAATGGTCCAAATTCCAAAAGAAAAACGGAAAAAATGGGATAAGAAAGCACAGAAAATGTACCTAGTTGGATATTCTGAGAATGTCAAAGGCTACCGCCTGTATGATTCTATGTCGCGTAATGTCATTGTAGCCAGAGATGTTGTTGTGATGGAAAATACTGATGACAGTTTAACAACATCTACTGTGATCGAAGTGAACAAGCAACTTGATGGGTCAGCTGATGGGGTTATTCCCGCTCGGTAACACCCTTTCGTCAACACTGTTGACGATCGGGAAAAAAAAGTTTCGTTCGTTCACAGTGTTGACGATCGGGAAAAAAAAGTTTCGTTCGTTCGCAGTGTCCATGAATGCTGGTTTTTATTTTTAAAATATGGAAATAAAAATAAAACATGTCATGGATTTTTAAAATGTTTTAATTGATTATGTTAGATTTTTTAATACACAATTAACTAGAAAATAAAAAAATGGCCTCATCATGTGCATAATAACCATTTTACACTTTGATAAGTAATAAAATTGTGACACTGATTTAACATAATCAAATATAGTTGAGAAAGTGACTAATGAAAACTAAGTACACTATTATGTATCACAGATAATCATCTAATTTACACTAATTAAATAACGAAACTAAAACCATAAACCTTAATATTTTTATATCAAGTACCTAAAATTAAAATATACCTAATTAAAAACAGTAAAAATAAAATATTTCAGATAATCAAGTAAATAAAGAATTTTGTATCACAGATAATTCAACTATTTTACAATAATAATTAAAGCGTTGTAAATACCTAAGTTTTAATTAAAATAAATATATGTATAATAATATAATTATTATTATATATTTCTTTTAATGAAAGCGTTGTAAATACCTAAGCATTTTTATCACAGATAATCACATGTTTTCAATAATTTACATAATATTGTCCTATAAAAGTAAATTTCAGATTCTCAGAGACACAACTCGTTACACATAGGTACTCAAAGTTATGACTTCTATTCAATGATATTGTAAACAATATCATTGCTTCTATGACTTAGCCTACGTATAACATAGACAGCCCTATATAATTCACCTCAAGAGTTATAATCAGCAGCATAGTTTTTTTTTTAATTAATTTCGCAACATTTCAAGGAAATGTCCAACTGTCAAATCACCATGTATTAACTCTATTTGAGCGTCCTGTATAAATTCGTCTTTGATCTTATATTTTTCAATTCTTTTCGTCACTGGCGTCTCAGTATGCCTTTGACGATTTCGTACAGAATAAAAAGCAGCGTCTTCATACAAACAGTGCAGTAAATGCAACAAATTGGGTCCTTTTTTACCTACAGTACAGTTTAACTTATGATGCCAAGACTCCAAAGAATTTGTAGTTCTGTGTTTCTCCCCGAATGCATTCCATATTGGTATAAATTTATCCTTTAGCCATTGTTTTTCCATATAAGCTTTAAACTTTTTCACAGCTGAATCGTCATTTTCATGGCGCATGATGTAAGCCCATCCGTTCATTACTTCAGACTTTGGTAATAAAGGAAGAACTGCGCTGAGTGCCACCAAACGTCTTTTCTTTATGTCTTTTGTATTAGTAAGACTCAATTCCCGACCTTTAGCCCAAATTGCTTTGTTAAAGTGAAAGTAACAACCCCTGAGCTCAACACAAGGGAAAACGTCAACAATGGCTTTCATGGCTGCTCTCTCGTAGTCTGTTTTGAATTTTTTCGGACTCCATTTTGGAATTTCCGCTTTTATCAACATAAATAATATTTTGTAAGATTCAGTCGTACGGTTACTCATGAGAGCGTACACCAGTGGCATTAAATTTGTGTGGTTTGCCGTACTTCCAATATCCCCATGGATAGTATAAAGCTGGTCAAAAGGAGGAGAGCAACTTTTAAAAGTGCCATCTGCGTAAAAATCTTCTAGTTGACATATGATCTCCCTTGCTGTTTCTGTACAAAATACAATGATTCTTGTGTTGCCGTACGTATAGTCAGCCAAAAGAAAATCTCGGTAATCCGGTGGCACTTGTACTTCTTCTACAGTTTTACATTGTATTTTTGGCAATTTTGCTGCAGAATTTCTGTATCTATACAGTGAACTCTTTACGCTACTAAATGTTGGTAAATTGCTTAGTAGCTCTGCATTTGCATCTTTTAAACATGCGACTTCGGCGTTATATGTTTTTGGTACGCTTGGAAACGTTGGTGCAATCAATTTTTGTTTTAGATTATAAATCGATGCGTCAATTTCATTTTTCTCAAAGTTAGGTGTACATTTATGAAGCGTTTCTTCTATGATTTGGTCGTTCTAAAACAAAATATATAAATAGATTAATAAATTTAATTATAAGATAAAAATGAAATGAAATTAATAAAATGTTAAAATTGATTGATTTTTATCATTAAAACTTTGTTTTATACTTATTAATATTATTACTACTACTACTTATTACTAGTTAACTACTCGTTTCTACTACATTTATCTTATTTATCCGACAATGTAAACAAACATAACACATGTTTTTATATAACAAAGCTAATAAAATCTGGAAACTTAATTATGCATTACAATTAAGCCATAACTTAAAAATAAACACAAACGTTTTGCATATTTCAAACACAGCATAATTAAAAAAAAGAGTGGGTAGGTAGGTAGGTATGTCAAAATATGTTGATATTTTTGGTTATCGTATTTTAAACAATGCCAAGCCATGAAATGCCACACTAGGCTAGGTAGGTATATATATCATTCATAACATCATACAAATCATTGTGAAAAAAAGCGATAATAGGACTTTTACAAAGCTAAAGTGAGTTTAGACGTTTACGTAAAATGCTATGGTAATTCACTTACCTTCATTCTCAAAACTCCACTGCACTTTAATTTACGTTGAGAGCAACTCCAAATAACTAAACCACTTTTATGCGCCTTTCTTGTGTAATATTGGCGACCGCCATGAAGTAAAACAGTCCCATGTTTTCTTTTTATACGCACTAACACGGATTTTCCACTAGAACTACCTGCTAAATCTTGTTCCGACATGTCCGAATTTAGAACTAATAATGTACTGTATGTACGATGCATAAATCAGGATTAGCTACCCAAAATGAACGATACTTATTATTGCAGTGCTCTGATTGGCTAATTCAAGGTCATGGTGGATAACGTACTAGAATAGACCGGTCGGGGGTAGTGTGCGAATCTATTGTTTATTTTATCTATTGTTACCGGCTACCGGCGCGGCATCGCTATACCTGCCTGCTGCAAAGGGAAGTTTGCAATCTACTAACTTAAATTCTACAAATGGAACAACATTCAACATTTTTTATCAATTAAACTAGACTTTTGTCGTAATTAAACATTTGAAAATCCATGACATGTTTTATTTTTATTTCCATATTTTAAAAATAAAAACCAGCATTCATGGACACTGCGAACGAACGAAACTTTTTTTTCCCGATCGTCAACACTGTGAACGAACGAAACTTTTTTTTCCCGATCGTCAACAGTGTTGACGAAAGGGTGTTACCGAGCGGGAATAACCCAGCTGATGTGGTTTCTGAGAGTGATTTAGATGTAGAAAATCAGAATGACAAGACTAAGGTTCCTGATAATTCATCAAGTGACACAGATGACAGTTTTGTAGATACTTCGTCTTTGTCACCAGAAGTAAAGAATCTCATCCCTAGGCAGTGTGATGTCAATCTACCAGAAAAACGTGTTAGGCGCCAACCAGATTCCTATCATAGTGCAAACATTTGTGTGGAAATGTCAGGTGAACAGATTTCTCTTAGTGATGCAATGAGTGGATCTGAAAAAGATCAGTGGCAGTGTGCAATGAAAGAGGAACTGAAATCATTTCATGACAATGATTCCTGGGACTTAGTGGATAGGCCTAAAGAAGGTACAGTTGTTCAAAGTAAGTGGGTATTTAAAAAGAAACATAATAGTGAAGGTGAAGTACGTTTCAGGGCCAGACTTGTTGCTAAGGGTTTTACCCAGAAAAAAGGCATAGATTTAAATGAAATTTTTTCACCGGTTTTGAGGTAACTCTACTTTTAGGTTAGTCTGAATATGAATCACCTTGATGTTCCTACTGCTTTCCTTAACCTTTTGCACGCCAGCGTCTAAAAGCGTTACTTCACCACGGACGCCAAGCCTAGTAACAATGATATCTGCTAAGTATTTTCGCTAGTGAGGGGACATACTCAAATATTATTTTGTTTATTATTGCAATTTGAGGTCATTACCAAGGATGATTAGTAATTAAACTACAATAAAAACACTTACATAGCCATTTCAAGGATATTTTAATAGAACTCTAAACAAAACACAAAGAAAAAAAATAGAAACATTTTAAAATACTCGTACATGTGATGACAAATTAAAGTTTACAACACTAGATGACAACTTTAGTTGCCCGTGGCGTACCAGTATGTCATCTTTTTAGATAAAGTAGAGTAAGGATACTATAATATCGATTCTTTTTTTTTATATTTTTATTCAATACCTGCGCCGAGGTAACAAAAAAATGCTGTAATAAAGTACGTATATAAAGGTTGACCATCTTAAGATCTGTTTTTTTATTTTGACACTTATGGTTAATATTTAAAACTAAATAAACGATGGAATATGAAAAACTGTTTTAAAAAATCAGCGTAAAGGTGTTTCTTCGCGATACAGCTGCGAGCACGGCACCACGCACAGAGCCACTTTGCATACGTTGCACATGAAACGTTGTCATTTTCCGTACACGGCGAAAAGTACATAATTTACATCGAAGTTTTTTCCCATTTGGTATATGATTGGGCATATGAGCTGCTTCATTACCTGGCAGAACATGCCCAGGTTGTTCAAGGGCTGATTGCCGAATTGTGTGTTCAGATAAAGACTGCCCTCCATACTTTTGAATGAGTTGCCATATCACGGACAGTTGAAATATTTTCAAACGTAGTTTATGATTAGGCAGATTTGTATTCAAAATTTTATATATAAAGAAAGAATTTAATAAATGCATATCAATTACATAAAAGAATAAATTTTTATACCATTTTATTGTTTTTCGTAGACACTGAACGTTACTTATCATCATGTCTGCAGTATCGACACTGTCCATATTCTTAGTGTAATCAATTACGCATTCTGGTTTCATTACAGGCAAACCCGTAGACCTATCAATTTTTTCACTCGGACCCATTTCGTTTTTATGAATGGTAGTAAGCATATGGACGTCTTTTTTATCACACCATTTTAAAGCCATTATTGGATCAGAGTATTTGGCTTCTTTTTCTTCCCTTTTTAACTTCTTGAATTTAGGCATCCCAAATCTGTTTTTGTTGACTGTGCCACATGTATGAATGTCATGTTGCTTTAAAAAAATGATAATTTGGGACTAGAATACCAATTATCTATATACAATTTTCTATTTGACCCATAAAATCTTTCCACAAGGGTTGCGACAACAGAACCACTTACTCCTAGTTCTATGGAGCGAGTTATTTCAGTCTGTGCACCACTGTATATAATAAACTCCAATATGACTGTAGCACGGACATCACACAATACAAAAAGCTTAATGCCAAAACGGTTTCGTTTCTTAGGTAAATACTGCTTAATTACAAGGCGCCCTTTAAAGGGAACCATACTTTCATCAATACAAAGTTTTTGGGGTTTTTAGTTTAAGGGGTGAACGATTCTTGGTATTTTTGCCACGCCTTCAATTTTTTTCAGTATACCGTCTCCTTCTCTTCGCGGTCCTGGCTGACTAAAATGTAACATACCAAGTATAGTACAGTAGCGGTTTCTTGGCATGAGTGTAGAAAAAATATCTGATTTCAACAAAGGATTAGTAGACCAATGTTCTTCAATGCTATGACGACTGTTCTGAATCATAAGCATGGTTACACCTAAAAACATGTACATCTCAGATATGGTTACATCACGCCAAGCTTTAAGTCGCGAATATTGCCTTAAATCTACATTTCTAATAAAGTACTGATGGTAACCATTAGTAAAATCAACAACTTTTTGCAATAATTCTATATCAATAAAGAACTCAAAGATGTCTTATTCTGATGATGATGAAGAAAGATTTAAAGACGGTGAAATACCAGAAGAAAACTCGTCGAAAGGTCTCTCATCAGGAGTAAATGGCTCACTGTTCCACTCAAAATGTTGTTGCAGCATCTGAGCTTCCTCTTGAGATCGAGAAGATTCCTCAGCGTCTTCCTGTGAACGTGCAGGATCATGTTCTTCCTAAAATTGAATAATAATCCTATTAACAATTTTCCAAGAATTCACATAGAATAAAATAACACCACGTCGTTTTTAACACACTAGTTTTTATTCCGATAAAATAAATTTTAGACCGCTTATTCCACTTTAACGATGAGAGGTTTAGTCGTGATGATCATCATCCACGCGGGCGGAGCCGCGTGGAATACAGTTTAAAATAAAAAGGCACTTACCTCAGCTCAAAATCGAAATCCGATTCAAATTGCACTTCATCTAGATCAACACCTTCTAAAATATCAATAATTTCTTGTGCTGTAGACATTATTTTAATTAAAGTTTTTACGGTAAGTTGTGCTCTGAACAAGGAAATATAACTAACAAACAATTAGCACCGGAACGAACCTATATATATATATTAATTAAAATAAGGTAGGTAGACAGAAAAATAAATAGACTTACCCACATTCTCATCTCTATTTTCTCACTAGATTTGTTTGTGACGTCATAAGCAGGCAACTAATGATGCCCATGGCGTTGAGATGACGATTTGTTTTTAATTCTAGAAATATCTGAAGGAATGCGTAAATATATCGATAATATTCATTCATTACGTGTTCTCGGTTCAGTAAACGAAGAGGTGATTTATTATCTCTTATTATTTATACAGGAAAAATTAATAGAATAATTCTAGTAATAATTAATACTTATAGTTCAAGGTTTTTTAAGTGTATGAAAACTATTATGAAGTCTGACGAAAATACCGATGTTATTGAAGCCAGCCAGGAGGACGGCCGAAGTTCACCTTCAATTTTGCATACGAGAAAAAGAAAAATAAGAACTAGTGAAAGCAAAGCATCACAAACAGATGGAAGCTATGTACAATATCTTAAAGTGGCTTAGGACGACATCCGTGCCATCATGATAGACTCAAGTTGCCCGTCACCAGAATACTGAGGAAAACAGATTATGTATTATTTCTTTATAATTATTATGTAGTAGAAGGAAGTACTTCAAATTAAAATTATATTAAAATAGATTGTCCTTTTATTTGTTTATTCACGTGCGCAGCACATTTACATGATAATTGTACCTACTTGCACTCGTAAACTTAGTTACATACAAGATCTTAGAAAGATTGTAGATACTTTGATGTACCTAACTTATTTGATAAGTAGCACCGCACCGGTCACTCGGTCAGGTCAATTTTATTAGTAAGTTTTATTATTTTTCAACGTTTCCCATCTTTATCTGGCATCTAAAGTTGTCATTGGCGTCTAAGAGAAGGAAAAAATTGATAGAATTGTATGCTTATTTCAGACACTAATTGTTACGTAACTATATTAAATTACACAAAATGTATTCTAAAAGTTATGTTCATCTTCTAAGAACATTTTGAAAGTCTATTAATGGTTTTCTTTATGAGATAATGTATATGGAAATACCAGAATGTTCAGATATTGAGAATTCTAAAAACAAAGTTTTAAAATTAAGAAAAGCAGTATATGGCCTTAAGCAGTCAGCTCGAGCTTGGTACAATCGTGTAGAAGATTGTTTGTTGAAGTTACAGTTTAAAAGGTCAAACTATGAACCATGTCTTTTTGTAAAAAAATATTTGCATTATTTGTAGACGATATCTTTATTTTTTATAATTGTCAAAAAACCTATGATGAATTGAAAAATGAGTTAATAGCAAAATTTGGAATAAAAGATTTGGGTCAGATAAAACAGTGTCTGGGTATGCATATTGTTCACGCGCACAGCGCATGACCGCGACGGCAACAGCGGGGTGAGACGCGGGGCGCGGCGGCGGCGACACCGGCGGCGGCCCGCGCGAGCTACGGCTCCCCGACACTACTCATACGAGCGCGACGACGCAATGTCGCGCTCCACCATAATTTCGTAACCGTGTTTTAAATACACACTTTTTATCATAGATAATATACTATATAGGGAATAGATAAGCCACTCTCAATCATAAGAGGGGGACAAAAAGTATCAGTTGTGTCGATCGAACAACAGATGGCGGTAGCTCCTCGTTTTAAGTAATCTAGGGACCCACTAGATGGCGCTATTTCTATGTATAACAATACGTACCTATCTAGACATATATGTATTGTTGTCGATACAATGGCGGTATAGGTGTGTATCTACTTATATCTGTTTATATAAGATTAAGTATAAATAAAACAGGTAATAATATATAATAAATTATTTTTTTAATTTCTTTAAATAATACGACCTAGCTTGTACTTTAGTTGGATCACTTTGGTCAAAATTGTCAAGTTTACCTTTTAGGATATTATCACACCCTTACACCAACTGTGAACGACGATATTAATTGCCGTTTGTACAATGCATTTAATCAACAACGATTTATGTACTTCACAAGTAATAATTTCAAAATTAACATCTATGTTGATCAGGTGTTCCATTTTTTCTTTTAGATACATTTCTTGTGGCGAATCTCTCAAACATAACACTATTATTCCATAATTTTGTTTTGTTAAATTTATGAAATCAATTCAAAACAAATATCTTTGCAATAAATTAATGATCTTTTTGTGTAATCCCTATTATACGTGTATGTCGCAGGATCGATTTCAAAATAAAAAAATGTATTTTTGCAAATTTGGCAATTTTTAAATATTTTTCTTTGACATTTTTTATGATAAAGCCTGCGACATACCGCTTAGCTTCTTTGTGAATAATATTGTGTGGATTTTCGCCACAAGTTATAGTCGACAATTTTTCTATGAAATTATCGATATTAAAAATAATGTTTCTATTTTGTGATGCACATTGGATTTTAATATTTAGAAGATGAGTAAGTGTTTGCAAGCATTTACTATCGTCAACTTCACAATTAGCATTTACAGAGTGAGGTGAACATAGGTTATTAACCAAAAGTGTTTTGTATGCATTTATAAATTGTGTACAGGTAGGATTCGTATTTCGAACGCCATTACTGCGAATGCTACAAAAAAAAAATTCCAAAGGATCTTGGTTAAAGTTTCTTGTCAATAAATTGCAAATTTCGTGCTCCATTTTCAACAACTCCCACATTTCTAAAAAACATTCAATGTTACTTGCCCAGTTTAAAGTAGATGGCACTTTTTCAAACTTATTTTTTAGCGTGCCATCTCGTTTTTTGGATACAGTTTTAAATTGAATTGATTTTAAAATTGGGAGCATTTCTTTCCAGAAGCTAGTATGAGGCGAACCGCTTTTCAGGCATCCTGTATACTGTTTATTGGTATCCGAGTAAGTGTGTCCGTTAAAAGAGTCAAATAGTTTGTCGAACATTAACAAGAACTTGGATGTATCTGTACACTCATCCGGTAAAATGCGGTGCCCTGAAAAGAAAGAAAATTGCATTTACTTTGAACTTGACCACTTGTTATCCTGTATAACATAAAATAAAAACAATGACATGCCTTTAAGTAACAATTAATTTCTAGAATTCAGACACTGCTCTTAGAAAACTTTATATTCGCCTATTAAATAAGTCTTGCCTTAGAAATTAAAGATGGTCTTTACTTTTATTAATTACGTTAATTTATTTTGATACATACTTGTTAAAAATCCAATCGCAGCCGATACTTTCTGGCTTCAGCCAGAAAGTATCGGCTGCGATTGGATTTTTTGAAAATAAAATACCAAAAGTGAAAGTGAAATATGCGGCTCAAGTCTACTTTTGGTATTTTATTTTCAATAACATGATATTCTGTTAAGTTATAAAGAAGTTTGATTTCATCTTCTCCAGTGTCCTTACCATACAACATTTGGATGTGTTCCCACTTTGCAATCCTTTCAACACCACCAATTTTGAATTTAGCATCTTTCTTCAAAAGATTATTTCTTGGTGTATCAAAAAGTGGAAATATCTTGCAATTTCCTATTTCAAATGCACATGATTGATATTCGAATTCTTTTTTCAAATATTTCACCCGTGTGTCTTCTTTGAGGTTTTTAATTACACTTGCATTTGTTTGTGCCTGATTACAAACTGTTGCAACAATTTTAAGCCCCGTTTTATGAACTTCAGTTATGATCAATTTTAAAATCTGCTTTAAGTCATCCTTCTTTGTGCAACTTCTACAGAATGTAAAGCAGATCGGTTGCTTAATTTACCTTTGATACTTTTAATCATGAAAACCAAAGCATGGTCAGCTATTTGGTTTGTCGTTTTAAGACTAAAAGACTCAAAGCCAGTTATCTGACCTTTATTAAAATATTGTCCAGCATCCAAAGCTACCTCATCAAAAATAAGAGTGCATAACCGTTTTTTACAACGTAGTCTCTGCACAGTTTTCTTCAAATGTTCGAAAATTTGGAATTTATTCCAACCTTTAAAGGGATACGACTTAACTGCTTCTGTAAGCACCTTTTTGATGGTAGTACGAACATTTTTTTTTAAACATTGTAAGCTTTGGTACTCTGTTTAAATATTGTAAGTGCCATTACTTTTTCTTCCACAGTATACCTTCGGCCTCTTGGTTTATATTTGTATTTCAATTGCAATTTTTTAAATATATTTACAGGTTCTGGCAATTTTTCAATAACATTTAGCAATCCTTTTGACTGAGTTAAAATCTTAGCACACTTTATTTTTTTCCTTTGAGTTATGTACTTCTCACTAAGATCCTTTAATTTTTTTTGAATTTTACAAATATTTTTTCTGCATATTTTCTTTTTTCGATAGCTGAAGCTGCAACAGAGACATTATAATTATGTATGAAACTTAGACTCTTCCTACTTTAAAATCCGTAACCAATACTCTTAATCTTTAGAGGAAGTTTTAAGGTGCAATAAAGAACAAAAATATGCTTTGATTTTTGCAGATATCAAAATCAAAGATACCTATATATTTATTTTTAACAAAAAATAGTCTGCGGGATACGTATGAAATCATGTTTTACAAAACTCATGCTATGTATTTTTGGTTATTTTATTTACCTTAAATTAGTTATTCAGATTCAACAATAAAAAGCAAAATATTGTATTTAATTTTATTACCTGTACACCGTGGTTGCTCTGCAGATGTGGTTGGTATGTCATTACTTTCAGGGATATCCATAGGAATATCTCCAGATACATCAGAGAGCTGTCTCTGCTCAGGAAATGGTTCTGTCAACTTAGGTGGACCTGAAATTAAAAGATTAATAAATAAGTAAATGTAACAGGAAATGTATTATTCTTCAATAGGTCAACAAGACGTGTCTCTTATTAGATTGTTATTTAGTGATCGAGAATAATTTTTTTTTTTCTTGTTCGCCATATGCTTATTTGCTACCTTGCATACATAAATATATTGACACCTAATTTTGAAAGGTAAAAGTTTCATTTTCAAAACTTTTCTACAACTCATCAATGTTAATTACATACATACTATATACATACTTACCAGTACCAGTAGAAGAGGATTATGTAAAAGGAACGGGCTCACAGTATAGGCATGATCCGTTTCGGCACGTTGCTCTTCGTCACCCGCACACCCACGCCTTGGTTTTCTCGGCACCGCACGTTTGCTTGCCACGAAGATCGGCACTGTGCAGCATCTTCTCCGGTTTACTTGTATGTTGTCCCGGACTTCGTTTGAAGATAGGCGTAGTGTGGAGTTGTAGCCTCCACGCGGTAGCACACGTCGTCTTGTAATTTGTAAGAACCTGCTTCGATCTTAATTGCAGGTCCTGTCACGGTCGCCAGTTTTTGTCCGATAAGGGACAAAGAAAACAGTTTAGAGGTTGTATAAGATGTAATTCCATTTAGTTACAGGATAAAATATGTTTCGTCGTCTCCATCTTGGTGTAAGTGAAAAATACAAATCATTATGCTTGCCTAGTGTCGGCACGTTCCGACCATAGACTATGATAAACATCGACATCGTTTGTCGGTTCCACTAATGTTTTGATAAAATCTTAAATGATAAAAAGGTTAAAACATTGATATGGAGTTTCTAGGTTTGATATATCACCTGGAGAAGCAGAACTCCCCAAGAAAGTAATTTTATCTGTGTCATACACCAGATTCCTTTTTTCCAAATCAAGCTTCTTTTGTCAAATGAAAAACTGGATGAAGACTGCAAATTGGATAAAGATGATGTGTGGAGAGGGTTCCTGGTCTTCTGGTTCTACAAGAAGAGGATCAATGTCAGCACTTTCATCCACATTATCATCATCATCGTTATCCTTTTGCAACACTCTTATAACTTCATCAGCATCGCGGTATTCATCGTAGGAATCTTGGTCATCAAGGCCGTCTTCTGAGAGCCAACCGCCTTGTAACTGACTTAGATAATCTTCAATACCCTTTCCTTAAAAAACAACATAAAATAAACATTTACTAAAACATTTTTGCCATACATTAACAGTGAAGTTACTGCATAGTGATGTAAATTTCTGACACATTGTTTTGAGAAATTTATTCACGGTATTTCGATATAAATTGTACATAAAATAACAGAAGCACTAAAACAAACCTTATTTTCACTCATTATCACTTTTATTGTATTTTAAATCTCCGATTATTTTCATAAAACAATTTACAATCTCGGTCGTTTCTACCAGTCACAACAAACAGCGGAATGACAAGTTCAAGGCCTGGTAATTGACATTGACGTTAGTTATTTTTTGACAACTGCGTTTTGTTTTACGCAATAGTCGCTTAAAAAGTTGCCAGCAACAACAAATATACATTACAAGGGTTTTGAGTACCTTTTTTTTCTTCACTAAATGTTATGATTGAAATTTTCATCATCATGCAAAGAAGGGAAAACGTATTTTTTATACTAGCTTTAATATGCGCTGTAAAACTCTGAAAAAGGACACCTGCAGCAGATGTGATACGTATCATAATAAGTAAAAAAATTGCACATCGGAAGAAGAAATCTGAAGAAAAATTAAGATAGAGACTGAAAAAGAAGAACATGTTAAAAGGGCTTAAGACTTACAACAGAGACTTGGAGCAGGCCAAAACTGACAAACACTTGTTTATTGTTTAACATTTGACTTAGAAAAAACACCTCTTCCCAGAATACCCACAAATATTGTGTTCTAAAAGCGTTAGTTATAGGTTTACAACAGTGGTATACATGCAGGCTCTGCCGACACTGGCTACTGTAACGTCTGGGTTGAGGAAGAAGCTGGCAGAGGAGCACAAGAAGTGAGATCTTGCTTAGTTAATTTAATAAAAACAAAACTTGATAGAGACGTAAAAGACCTGGTATTGTGGAGTGATTGTTGCGGTGGGCAAATTCGTAATATAAAAATTGTTATCATGTTATGATTCTATTTATTTATTGTTTCGATTTTCTTCAACATAGTCTATATGTATTTTTTTTTTTACTTTCTGTTTATTGCAGCGTAACAAGCATGAGACTGCTGTTGAAATTTTTTTTTATTATTTATATATTTTTTTGTTTCATGTACCTACTTAAAAGGCTAGCAAAAGTCAAGAAAAAGGTTTTTGAGGATAACGAAACTACTGAAAATGAATACATTCAAAACACTCTAAATAAAAATATTGTGAAGCTAAAGAAGAAACTTTTTGAGCGACAAGAAAAGGCAAGGCATATAACATTCGTCCCTTCAAGATTCACGAATATTCGACAGTAAATTAAGCCGAACAGTACTTCTGAAATCAGTATATTTCAAAAGAAAATAACAAGCCAAATCGAAAGAGACAACGACAACCGGAAAATTGAAAACGAAATATTAAAAAAAAAAGAGAAAGAAGAGACGAGTACACAGACGCAAAAGGAAAATGCATAGCTGCCAAGGTTATTAAGCCCGGGTGTGATAGTACATACTTGTAAGCCTAGGTATTCTACTAACTTTCCCTTTATAGTTATTTTCCTCTCGTTATAGTTTGACTGACGCTCATAAATACAAATTCTACGACAAATACAGAACAAGAACAAAGAACAGTAGAGCGCAACTAAAAAAGAAAGTAGTAGAAGGAAGATCTTACTCGTTTAATAATTATTATTTTTGTGAAGAAAATACTTAACCGGTAAGCTTGCGGACTGTTAAATTACAAATTCAAACAAAATGTTTTGTAGTTTTGGTCATATCTATTTCGGTATAATTAAATTTTAAGTGAGTCTGTGCTCTTACCAACACAGTTAGCTCTTTTGTCAGAAATTTGTCACACAATTCAAGGAATTTATCTCTTTGATATTTTCCCGTTTTATTATCAATTTTGTATAATTACCAAAGAACTGAGTGTTTGCAGGGTACTGATTTTTTGAGCGTGTCTAAGCATTTTTTTTACTTAGATCAGTTTGAAACATCATGGCTCCTAAAAAAAAACAAAACATGTCTAAGGATAGAGAAGATATATTGAAAAAGAAAAGAAGCTGAAAAGGCTCGCTTAGCTAGAATAGCAAACGACCCCATTAAATTAGCTGAATACAAAGAAAAACAAAGGTTGCATAATTAAAAAAGAAAGAAAAGGGACAAAGGAAAACATATTAAGTGCATGACACCACGAGAGCAACGATTAACTAGAAAAGAATGGAAAAAATATTTATTAAAGTACTGTAGTAAAGTAAAAATAATACTGATAATTTTGTACGCCAGAATACTCCTTCAACTACTGACGATAAAGCACAACCAATAGTTGGTGAACTAATACGCTCTATTGTGAACGAAGATCGAAGAGCAAATGAAGGAAAAAGGTGAAGTGAAAGACAGAGAAAGTTTAGAAATAAGCAATTAAAAGAGATGTAAGCAATGGTTTCAATACTAAAAACTAAACTGAACAATCAGCGTCAGAAATATAGAAGAGTCAAAAGGCAGTTGAAGAAAGTTGAAAAAACTCGGAAAACCAGAATTGAAGAAATGAGGGAAGATATAACTAAAAATAGGAATTGGTGGAGATAGCCCTTTTCGGAGAACTTATCAAAATTCAATTAGAGGAACACTACACTCAAATAAAGAGTCATGAAGATATAAGAAAGTTTAAACAAGCTATATCCGGAAATGTGGTAGATAAATACAAATTATGTAGAATACCCAACAAAGCGCCAAAAAAACCCAAAAAAAAAAACGTCGAAGTTAATAATTTTTTTTGCTGAACTAGACTTTGAAGAAGATGATTCCAACAGCCGTCAAGCAGCAGGCAAGAAAGAATTTGTGGCTCGTAAACAAATTAAAAAACAGAAAAGATATCAACAGGACACTATAAAAAATCTTCATGAGAAGTTCTTGAAAACCGTTCCATTTAAAATGGGCTATTCCCTATTTACCCGACTCCCACCATTTTGGGTGGTTCCCCCAAAACTCTCAAACCGTGATATTTGTGCTTGCACGGTCCACGAAAACATGAACCTTCAACTTGCTGCTCTAAAAAAGGCACATATTCTGACAACAGTGAATAATCATCAAAGTATGTTGAAAATGCAAAATGCTTTGTTGCGATCGATATTTAAAAAATGCTTTGAGAGAACATGTTAACAACGATCTTAATGCAACAGTGGGTGAGTAAAAAAGAGTCCATATTTGATCTGAAAACAAAGAAAGAACGATTTGTAATGAAGTGTAAAAAAGAAACACAGGAAATCTTACCTGCAAATCTCATAAAAAAAAATTGAAAATGACATGGCAAAATTTATCTAATTTTTAAGTAGTAAACCAGTATAATGTCTAACTAAACTGAAAGAATCTTTGTCTGAAAACGATGCCTATGGATTTTGCAGAAAACTTTTGTACCAAATACAACAAGGAAATACAAAGCTTTCATTTTGGCGGTTCGCGGACCCAAATTTCATTACATACTGTTGTTATTTACTTGAGAGGCTCTACGACTTCACACTGCACTATTTCTTCTAATTGTCTCATAACGCCGGAGCAATTTGGGTTCACCTAAAACCTGTGCTGACATCACTGCCATCAAACATTCAAAAGATTCACTTTCACTGCGATAGTCCTGTAACGCAATATAGGAACAAATCCATGTTTTTTGTATTGGGCTTTAAACTGCAAGACATCCTGACACCTGACGTGTCATCTGTCAAATGTCACCTGACAGCGGCCCATTCACTACTACAATTTCTACCGTATTTACAGACTCTGAATACGATGATATACCACTATCCACTTACGGGAATGACATGGATTACCGTTCCAAATTGGATAGCGATCTATCAACACCAGGAGTTAACGGTTATTCACAACGAAGTCTTTATAGGAGTGGTGATTATGTATTGGTAAAATATATAACAAGGAATACAGAATATAGTTATGCAGCAATCTGCTCTTCTGTTGATGATGAAGAAAGTGAATTGAGAGTGACTTTCCTCAAAATTTGTAAACAGAATGGCACTCTATTTCAATTGAATGAAAAAGATGTAGCAGATGTTCCGATGGAACACGTAGTTAAAAAATTACCTGTACCAAATATCATAACAAAAGGTAATAGAGTGTTTTACCAATTTAGAGAGCAGATCGATGTTTTTGAAAGTAATTACTTTAGTGTTAAACTATTTAGAAGCATTATTTTTATTTTTTGTTGAGAAAAATATCTCATTTTTATTACTTACCTATAGGTAAGCCATAGATTAATATTTTTAAGCAACATAACGATATTAGACACGTCAGAAGGCTGTTTCGAAGACTGAGATACTATTACTTGGTAACTGTTATTACGTTAATTGGTATATTTAAGGCAGAGAGAGTTATATTTTTGTTTCAATTGTTTGTTGATTGCTTAGAAAATGTATATTGTTCAGTTAAACTACCTAAAAGTAGTTCCTCATAGTATTAAATCACCAAACTTATCACCCAGAACAACTAGAAGGTTAAATTCAGAAATGGAACTTAACATTTTGACAAAGTTTGTAAAACAGTACCATGCTAGTCGCGAAAAACTTAACTTTTTTATCAGTAATTGCAACAATGCTTACGAGTTAGCGTCTGAGGCACAGAAACCAATATTGTTTAAATATATATTATGTCAACTTACCGGTAAAGCAGAGACAGCTTGTTCTAGAAAAGAATTCACTTCATGGGAGCAATTAAAAGACATCCTTAAAACACAATTTTCTGAAAGAAAACACTACACTCACCTGCTTATGATCTCCAAGAAAGCAAACAAACTGCGTCTGAAAATGTAGGACAATTTGCCCTTAGAGTCGAAACATGTCTCTCTCAATTATTAACCGAAATATCGGACTTTAACTTTAAAGCTAAAGCAGCAGCCATGGAGGATTTAACCCTCCATCATTTTCTTATAGGTTTTCACTCACGTATTTCAAATATTGTCAGGTGTAGGGCACCAAAAAACATTTAACGAAGCCGTAAACTTAGCTATATCTGAAGATCGAATTCAGGAAACAATATATAAACGCAGTAGTCACAATTCACAACAGGACAAGCAGAGTAATCAAAATTGGTTTAAGCCAAAACCTTCCATTCAAAATCAAGCTAATAAAGTTAAAGATTCTATAAAACCATTCTCTCAACCAAGCACTTCGGGCAATGTTTCGAAGTTCTCTAAGCCTGACCCTAACCTTACTTGTAGGTACTGTAAGGAAGTAGGCCATGAGATTAACAATTGTCTAAAGAGACAAGCCGCTAAACGCTATTCTAATTTTCAATGCCAAAGGGACAATAATAGATCTTCCGGGTCACAACTAAATACCAAGACTCCTCAAATAAATTTTATAGATGACTATGAGTCCGAAGATTCTGAAGACGATAACCCTAATGAGGATAATTTAAACGAAAAGTAGGTCCACGGAGGTGTCTCGTGGGACCCAAACCACGACCCATTCCTTTAAGTAATAGCGACACCCCATTAGTAACTACGGACCACACGCGTAACCAGTCCCAAGCAAGAGTCCACATCACGGACCACACAAGTAACCAGCCCCAAGCAAGAGTCCACATCACGGACCACACGGGTAACCAGCCCCAAGCAAGTGTCCACTCCGAGGACCACCCGGGTAACCAACCCCAAATAAGAGTCCCCACTTCCAAAACCAGGAAGATCTACGAAGTCAGTATTGACACCTCTAAGAGGCTACTACCTCACGTAGCCGTTGAATCGGAAATATGTATCAGATATTCCACTGACTCTCTTAGTCGACTCCGGTTCGGCTAACTGTTTGCTGAAAGAATCTAGTCTATTCTCAACTCTCGCGAGTAACGGTTGCCTAAAGGTCCCTTCAGACTAAGTACGTGTTGAAATAATATATATTAAATGTGTCAAATTTATAAATCTTTTTTTTTAAAACGTCATCTGAAAGGGGGGACCCCATAACATTTTGGTGGCAGCGGTAGGATGGGTGCCATTCTTAAACAAGTTTTTTGGCACTTTAGATAAAAATGATGCAATAAAATATGATCAAGGCCATCGAATCAATACATACAAATCAAGATAAATTTTCTGTTCAGAGAATATTTTAATAACAAAGCCTGTTATTTCTTCGTATCCATAACTCGCTTCAAAAAATAAAACAGAATGAAATTACTCTCGATAACGCTATGGATCAACTTTCAATCAGTATTCAAAATTTTACTTCGGTCTCTGATAATTTTGAGTTACGATTAAACCTAGACTTTATTCTAAATTCTTTGGAGACATCCATGGTCACCCTATCATTCCAACTGGAAGAAAATACAAACGCTATATTACTCTGTAGTCAAAACACTCTTTTATACCGAGAACTAAGTGATAATATTAGACACCTGCCGGATGACATGAACTTACCTATACATCTAGATTTAAACTCAGTCCATAACATAGTAAAAGTTTCTACATTATTATGTTATTATTTCAACCGTAAATTAGTATTTGATAAAAAAAACGAAGTGCCTCTATTTTTGTAGCAGTTTCGTCAACAGTCAAGCCTTTACTTTGCGATGCAATCTGTGCAGCATTTGTTTCCCGAAGAACATCATACCAGAAGAAAAGATAACATAAAAAAGTGTAATTGCACACAGTAGGCATGAGGTTTTGTGCAGCACCTCTGGTGTCTACATTTTCTCGTCCATCACACAACTCCTCAATTGCGTCTACAAGTCCTTCAAAATTCTCTGCTAGTGCTTTTACTGCACGGTAATGAGCGTTGTTGAGAGTCTTTTAACAGATAATTTGCTGTGTTTCATAAGCACTTCCCAACGGCTAGTGGAGGCGGAAAAAAAAGAAAAAATCGTCTCTACCGTTCCAAAAAATGTATTGCATGATACATTTTGGGCAAATGAATGTTGACTATACAAATTAATCGAGTGATCAATACAACCAATAAAAATTGCTTTATTGTTTTTTGTTTTAACAATGGACTGTACTCCTCCGTGCACACCGCTCATAACAGCAGCATTGTCCTAGCCTTGGGAACGATACATCATAATATCTAAATCGTCGGTCTTAAGGTTGTCAAGAATTTCATCGCTTAGATCAGCAGCTTTTTCCTTGCAAAGGAAAAAATCCAAGGAATGCTTCTTTGACTTCCACTTCCCTATTTTCTATTTTCACATAACGTATCAGTTCAGATATTTTTGGTCAATATGTGAAATGTCAGGTGTGCTATCAAACATAATACCAAAACATTTCGCTGATTAAATTTCGTTGACAAGCTTAGTTTTCACATGGTTTGATAAAACATTAATGAATTCATTCTGTATATCTGGCAACAAATATGATACTTTTGAAGTTTTATCTTCCTCCAATTTCATCATGTGTTCCTTCAACACTACATCATACTTTGACAATAGTTTTACTAATTCCAAAAAATTGCCTTTATTTTTAGAGTCTTGTCCTTCATCATGTCCACGAAACGCCAAGTTTTGTTTAGCCAGAAATAAAGTTATATCCAGTAATCTAGTCAAAAGATGCTTCCACTTCTGTTTTTCTGTATTCATCAATTCGTCGCCTTAGTGCTTATTTGTCCTATCTACCATTGGTTGATTTTTACAGGACGAAGAGTTTTGTGCTCTATTGAAATAATAAGAAATGGTTTCAAGATCTAAAAGTCTTTCTCAATACATGAGTTACCAATGAATTGATTGTTATAATTTTCATCTATGGATGGTAACTAAATATACCTTATTTTACAGATTTTGTATGGAGATAGAACAAAAATGCACAAATAAAATTACGAATGTGGAGTTAGGACACACCTCATTAGAGATAGCACAAAATGACCGTTCAATTTGTGCGTGCTTATTTGTCCTAAGTGCCAAAATGTACATACAGGATGTACATTAATGCAAGTGCCTTTTGAATTATTTTTTTGACTTTTGATAGTTATGATGCTTTAAAATTAAAAAAACTTGTACCTATTTTTTTTAGTTTTTAATGAACAAGCATAAAACACTTTAAACTAAAACACTACTTTAAACTAACCCCTTTACTTAAGAAGCTGCTTAAAAATACCCCGCCTAATGATAAAAAAAATACTAGCTAGTGAATCCTACTAATATTATAAACGTGAAAGTTTGTGAGGATGTATGGATGTATGGATGTGTGGATGTATGGATGTTTGTTACTCTTTCACGCCAAAACTACTGAACCGATTGCGATGAAACTTGGTATGTAGATATCTGGAGACCTGGATTAACATATAGGCTATTTTTTATCCCGATATTCTCACGGGATCGGGCCTTACGCGGGTGAAACCGCGAGGCGCTGCTAGTTATCTATATAATATTAAATTAAAATCAATTGCAACATGTATGACGGAGCCTTACTTGAGAACGGCTCAAACGATTTGGATAATTATTTTTTTGTTGTGTTCCTTATTCTCAGGACACGGTAGTGGTGCATGGCGCTAGTGTACCAGCAAGTAGGCCCTTATCCCTAATCATATAACGAAACAGTTAAGTTAGTTGCTAAGCGTTTTAAAACCACACTTTAATTAGTTAATAAATTCTTAAGTACCTACCTTTATTTTACATACATACCAAATAACTTGTCATTTTCTGCTTTCCTGGGGTAATTAGATGTTGGAAAAAAGTTATTAAAACAAAATAAAAAAAGTAATCGTGCTTGATAAGAAGATAAAAATAACGAAGACATTACTGAAAAATAGTTAAAGAAATAAAATATTTTAACATGACAAACCGGGAATCAATCTTTTCTTCTGCGTCTAGGCCAACAAATTATGTTACTAATTAATATAAAATAACAAATGAATGCACTCTTAGGCTTAGCATTGACGTTCTTCAAAGTCATTAAAAACAACATCCTGTTTCAAAATCATAACGGACTTGATTGTAAATTAAAAAGTACTGTCTGTTCAGTTTGCGATTGCGTCTGCTTATTTTAACTTTTGAAATATGTTCCAGACATAATTAGGCACTTGTCTAAAGTAATCTAATCACAAAAATACAATAAATTAAATGATTTTAACAATATTTTCGGTATATATTGTGGTGTCGCCAGCCACAGTGACAAATCATACAAAATGGCGGACATGGCGTCGTGACCTGTGATTGGTCGATTGGGTGGACATAGAACACTCAAGCACTCAACTTCTCTTACGATGTAGGATATAAAACAAAAACTGGACATAGAACAAATAAGCACAAAATTTTCATTACGGTATCATGTCACACATAAAATTCAAATAGATTTTTTGTTGCTTTAAAAGCATAAAGTTTTAAATATTTCATAACCAACAGGTGTGAAATTTAGGTCTTAACAATACTGCATTTAAAGTTAATTTTCGATAAATGTGGTCGATAGGACAAATAAGCACTAAGGCGACAAATTGCAAAGCTGCATCATCTATTGTTTTATTCAATTTTAGTCTCATTTCTAATGTTTTCCATTTCTCAAGATTTTTTAGATGTTCATTTGAACATTCGTGGTCAGCTACTTTCGGATTTAATTTCCACTACTTTTGAAATCCAGTCGTAATTGTTCCCGCATTGATATTATTGGCCATAGTAAATAAACGACAGCAAAAACAGTACAGGTTTTTAGAGGTGAGGAAATAAACCATCCATGACCGTAGGATTTTTTCACCATTAGGCATAATTTTATAAAACCAATCTTTTGAGATAAGGAACAGCAATACTCCATTCTGACACATCATTCAATTGAGGAAATGATTCATTGTTAGCAATAATAGTACTGCTATGCTGCAATATTTGGTTTACGCAAATATGATCACGTATCAGAATTTCGCATCTTGCTCAAGTAGCTCCCAATTCGCTTTCGACGGAATACTCATATTCTCACTACACTTTATAATATTATGTTTAATCCCTGTACTCCAACTTATCTAAAGGAACGTTTTACGTTTCTCAATGACACTCACACAAGATCCCTGAGATCGTCGGAATCACTGGAACTGGCAGTACCTAATCATTCTACCAGGTTTTATGACAAATCTTTTAGTGTACAGGCTGTCCGGTTATGGAATGCATTGCCTTTACCTATTAGACGTGCCTAATCACTGGTCATATTCAAGAAAATGGTCAAAGAATATTACTTGGCTTCTTAATTTTTCTTTTTTGTCATTTGCTGCATTTATCGGATATAATCTTATTAATCTAGAAATATATATGTATTATTTTTTATATATGTTTATGTGTGTATATGAATATATTAAATTAGTTATCATTTACTAGTTTTAGGCCTAACACGTTTTGATTCCCACACCATAACTACCCATTAAATTATTTTATTACTGGTCATTATTTTTCCATCCCAAGGTTGTCTGGAAGAAATTGCTTTTAGCGATAAGGCCGCCCTTTGTACATATCAAAATTGTAAAGTAACCTTAAGCAATATGTATTGGTGTACAATAAAGATTATTCTATTCTATTCTGCTACTATTATTTTCAGCATCTTCTTCGTTTGTGTTAATTAATTCTGTACTGTCAATCTTGCTTTCTGAAGATAATAATAATATAATAACTCCACACATCTCACACACGGCCGTCTGATCCCAAACTAGGCAGAACCTGTACTATGGTAACCAGACTGCTGATAAACATACTTATATATTTCTAAATACATACATATTATAGATAAATTACACCCAGACACAGAACAAATTACCGTGTTCATCACACAATTATATGAAGATGAGCTGATATTATCTAAATCATCTCTTGCATTTGCATCAAGTAAAAATCAGTTTCTTTTGATGAACTTGTCATCAGTTTTTGTAACATACTAAAAAATCGATCATGACATACTCTGAGCCACATCCAATCTAGCCTGTTTGGCTTTCCTTTACTGAAATCCACTTTTTCTTTTGGATGTATGCACTCCCCGGGGGCATTTTTCACTTGATGTTTGTTTCTTACACTAAAACAAAAAGCTAGTTGTTATGGTCTATAATGTGAGAGTATTTTCTCATAAACTAGTTAAGCAATATGAAACGAATTTACTAAAAACTTAAAAAAAAATTGAAATTAATTATTTAGAATAATTAGTAAAATTATTCGAATAACAAGATTAGTAAATTACTAATTTCGCATTCGAATAAAGTTGATAGTAAATTTGGTTTCATTCGAATAACGAAATCATTGTGTAAATTTCAATTTATTATTGTGCAAAACGTGCGATTTACAACATAAAATGATATTAAATTTAAATCTCCTGACTTATTATAGTTTATAAGGAAATATATTATGTATGTTATAATCAGATGAAAATTCCATTAAAAGTATTATGACGTATTAGCCCAGGTTGACTTTGTGGTGCCAATCCATACGTACTCACGCAAAAATGACTGATATGACATTAGCCATTTTTGCATAACCCTATAGGTTTCGTCCATAGAAGTACTAGGAAATTAATTTAATTATAAATTATCTTACCTGTAAAATATTCGATATGAATCTTAATTTAATTATAAAATTATCTTACCTGTAAGATATTCGATATGAATCTTAATTTAATTATAAAATTATCTTACCTGTAAAATATTCGATATGAATCTTAATTTAATTATAAATATATATATATATATATATATATTTATTTGTTTTATGGTATAGGGGGCAAACGAGCAGACGGGTCACCTGATGGTAAATGACTACCGCCGCCCATGGGCACCTGTAACTCAAGAGTCACAAGTGCGTTGCCGCCCTTTAAGGTGGGAGTAGGAGAAGAGGGAAGAGGAGAAGAGTGGAAAGAGGGGAGAGGGAAGGGTTAGGGCCTCCGGTAACCTCACTCATGCAATGCAAACATTGCTTCACTGCCGGTTTTCTGTGAGGCCGTGGTATCGAGCGGAGTCGAGCCGGTCCATACGTGCCGAAGCATGGCTCCCCACGTTATAAAATTATCTTACCTGTAAAATATTCCATATGAATCTTAATTAAATTATAAAATTATCTTACCTGTAAAATATGCGGTCACCCGGTGCGGCCCGCCCCCACCGCCCCCCCCCCCCCCCTTTGCTACGCCACTCTCTGCGCTAACACACTCTCATGTGTGTGTCTCTGGTGTATATGTGGAACAAGTTAATCCACTAAATGCCTATAACTCTCTTTGGACATCCTGTACAATGATAAAAATTTCGCATCTGTTTGTTGTAGTTCTTTTGCAGCTACAAACAGTCTGCACTTCATGTTTCTCTCTATATACGGATGAACCCAGTATCTTCTGTTACAACGATTTCTTTGTTTCCGATAAAGATAGTACAACATTATAGTTTCATCATCACTTGTGTCAGACATTTTGGTAAAAGTGTGATCTATTTAGCCGGTACGCCTATAGTGACTGAATAGGCAATTCGCGTCTTGCGATTCAATATCGTATGTGCGGACCGTGCGCTACTCGATACTCGCGACTTGATACTAATGTAATAAACAACATTAGTATCGAAGATTTGCGTAACCTTGTGTACGAAGGGCCTTAGTCTTATTATACCTAGCTTTAAGGATATGGCTATCACTAAAGACAAAACAAATATTGTAATTCAGAGTCATTGCAAGATTGTAAAACCATAAGCCCGGTGGAGTACTTATGTGACATCCAGGTGATCTATAAAACCGATTCAAAGCCTAGTTATGAAAGTGAACTAATGTCTAAAACGATTGTGAATATTCCTAAACAATGTACCAGTCAATTCATTTATGGAAAGTTAGATACTTTTAAATCATTGGCTAATAATAAATATATTTACATACAATCCAAACCAACTAGGATGTCTTTAGATTTACAAAATTAATACATTAAATAATTATCTCTGGTATTGGAATCCTTTCTACACCTAGTGATTGTATAATTTATTCTAAAGGCACTATATTGTTACCTAGATACAATAATGTTATTAACCTATATACATCCCAGATTTATGGCACATTAAATATTGGTCCTTGTCGGGTTTATGAAAATCTAGATTTTACTGAGTACAAAAAAAATCGGAAATAGGCGGTTTAGATGCATTTTGGTGATTGAAAAATTGCTATCCAAATACATTTTAGATTATGTTTTCCTGCAATAATGTAAGTCGATCGTAGGGAAAGCCCCGATGTATTATTTGACGATTGCTTCTTTTGTTTTGTTGACTGGTTCATTCACTACGTCTGTCCTGAGTTCCTGACCTTTGAAAGAGCCTGATGTTCCTTTTTTTGAAAATGCTTTATTGATCAGACCATTCGATATACAAAAAATGTTTCAAAAAAAAATCACAATCCCTGATCTTTCGGTCGTCCTTACTAAAGTAATAATAACGGGATACAGTCCTCTTCCTGGTTGCATTTACAAAACGTCTCTGAGGCGCCTGTTCAGTAACATTCATTAGTATAAAATCTTTTTGACGACAGTAAGCAGTGTCCAGTAAAACTTACAGATTTCCTTATAATCTTCTTCAGTGAAATTTAATAAGCAATTCAGTTTACACTTACCCTCTCCGGATTTAAGTGCTTTGGGAGGCTTTGTCAGTTTTGTTTTTCAAGTTTCTTCCAGTCGGGATCAGCAACCGAATCATCCTACAAGAATATAAAATTAGTTGGTATCTTATAAGGTATGTAAATATATAAAATCAGGTAAGTATCTAATAGGGTATGTAAATAGCTATTGACCATAGACTATGGCACTCTCTCCAGCAGTCTCCAGAGCACAAAAATGTCTGGCACGTTACGCACTGTGAGTGTACCATTTTTGTGCTACCTTCGCGGTACCAGGTGTGACATCTCTTGCGGTTATTTGGGCCTTTGTTCTTAGGCTCGTGCTCGATGTCACGCCTGAACCGCATTTTCACTCGTCCTACTGGTTGGTACCGGGCGGCTTACCTCAATGTGTTGAGGATGATATTTTTCGACAATAGACTTGCCTAGTGCGTACCTAAATTCGCAGAGAGTAAGAGCCAATTTGTCCTGCCTTTTCAACGAGCTATTGTGGATGATAAAAGCATTATGTATGCTTACGTTGAGCAACCGGTTTTACCAATACCTTACTTCCTTTGTCCCAATGTAAATATCATCATTGTGGTACGCAAAAAATTATGCTCACTAATTTATGATCTTTTTTTCCAACAAACTCGATAGTTTGTTGGAAAGATTCATAAATTAGTGAGCATAATTTTTAGAAACGTCGCCACATTGTCGGGATATAATTGTGCCCTTGGTAATGTTTTTAGGTATCTTTGTGATCTCGACGGGCACATTTCTGGCTTTTAAAGTCCCGCGCCAATGATGGACAGTTATAAAAGTTGTCCATCGTGACACACAGCCCTCGTTTTTACAGCCCATCAAGAAGCTGTAAGACTACTTGAGCACTTTTACCACCTAAATCACTACTAGGCGCAACATTAGAGCTATACGAGTCATTTTTACCGGTGTAAATTTAAAATTTGCTCATGTAGCCGGGTCGTGGCTCGCATAGTTCGTACGATTTAATGCCGAACCATGCTGCTTTCGTGTAAATAGTCTGAACCCACGAGAGACGAACCTTAAACAACGTCAGGGACTCATTTATTAAGATGTCTCTCGATAAATCATATAGGGAAAAACATCATTTAAATGGTGAATGATAGGGCCAATTTTTTTTAATTTTGAAGAACAAGTTTCTGCATTTTTGTAGAGTTATCTGTTCTAAATCAGAATTATCTACAAAATGCAGAAATGTGCTTAGTAAAATGTACCTGACATCAATATTTTAAATTTACTTAATTCTAAATAATCATCAGCCCTCCAATACTCCGTTTGACACCCGACCGACCGAGTGTCTATGGCCATGTACATAAAAACTGCAAAATTAACCATCATCTCGTCTGCATTACTTTCAGTCCAGTTATGCAGACGAGATGATGGTTTTAGCCTACCTTCGTCTCTCATGAAAGTGATAACTTGACGCGTATTTATTGGTCTCTTCTGCTATGTGTCCCATGGCCTTCTTTGTCCAAATCGCACGAAAGGCGTCATACGGGCTATATCATAATTCACAAGTGGGCCTGGAGTATGTCCAACAAATTGTTCAGACACCCCTGTAAATGTTTCGAATGTTTCGAACCAATTGAAAACTGGCGAAACCCCGAACATGCAGTCAGCTTCTTCATCCATGGCCTCCTCCACTTCCGTAATGAACTTTCGGATGGGCTTTTCCAGCTCACTATTATCTGGAATATCTCGTACCATACCGCTTACTCCTGTCATGGTTGTGATTTCGATAGGAGATTCGTCGAACTCGTTGTCAAATTTGCTATCGAATGGACTTCCATCCTCACTAGGTGTGGGCGTTCTTTTACGTCCCTGGCCTGGAAAAAAATAATGAACTGAATCTACCATAGCGGAGGCTGGAGGTGGGTGAAAGATTTGGGGGTAAAAGGCTGTAACCCTTATAGTTCACCTGTTATTGAGGCCTCAGACACAACAGATGTACAGCCGTCAATTTCTGGAATTACTCGCACCAGCAAGCTTCACAAGTGTGGGGATTAGGTGTGGCTCGTTACGTGAATTTCACGAAACGTAACGTGTCTAGTTACTTTCAAGGCGTCACTAGTTACGAGTACGCGTGATTTTTGTAACTACATAGGATCATCTCAGTGTGCAATAAGTAGCTACTTACTTAGTACGACTACGCTGCGCACGGAACGTAGTCATATCGTAAGTCGTAACGTCTCAAGTCGAAGCTACGGTTTTTTGGTTGTAGTTACATCATCCATTCGCGGAGGCCCGGATTCTTGCGTGACACGGCGAACGGATCCTTCAGGAGTTTGATGGATGTTTCTTTCATGACCCGTGGCATGTATTGTAGCACCAAGTGGACCAGCAACCTTGACTGCCTTAGTAGGCCCAAAATTACAAAAAAAGTTATAATTTATAATATGTATGTAAATAAAGATCATTAAGACCTTCATTTAAAGTTTCCCGCTTATGAACTCCATGCATTTAGAATATTTCTTTGGTTTTTAAACTCTTTAAATACAATCTATGATATAGACATTCTGGATAGACTATTAAACAATGAGTGTGTAGAAATAACTTATTAGACGCCATTTTAACGCTAGTAAGGAATAAATTGAAGCAATAGCTTTAAATGTTGTTTTTCTTGATTACAGGTATGTAATTAATCTGTAATTAATAAGTTAGTTATTAAGAATAATTGTTTTTGAACTTTCGCGACTTTGGTACTTATTAGATGTGTAATTAATTATTAGACTGTAGACTTAAGTATTGTAAATTTTAAATATTATCGCGATTAAGTCCCGAATTACACATCTAATAGTTATTAAGAAGTTATTTTCTGTTTATATTGTGGTCTAACATTGTATTTGATAAAAGAAATACTCTTGATTACAGAGCAACGACTTGGGCTTATTGTTTCATTATAAAAAGTAAATACCTAACTACATTACAAATTACAAAACAACATTTTTATAGCTGTTGACTAAAATGTCAAAGTTAAATTTTGAATTTGTGGTAAAAACGAATGAAGATCCAAAAACAAATGTGATCAGCATAACCTTAATCACTGATGCTGAAAAACGTGTTTAAGTTGTTCCGGGACATCTACAAGCAATAAGACTACATGATAAGATTATAAAATCCCAAACTTTTCAAAGAGTGAGAGCTACATTACAAAAGAGACATGAAAAGAGACAAGTGTGGATTACAATGACACCGGAAAGTTGCAACGAATATGTAGATGACGACGGGAATATGACGTTTAGAGGATATTTACTGGAGGAGATTACATCAAAGACTCAGCAGCAGACTTCTTCGTCTGAAATTTCAGTAGATACTCTAACAAAAATCTTGGAGAATATAGCTGCAATGAAGAAGAACTCTAACCGATGCAGTTTGAGAAAGTTATCAGAGAAAGTTGTAATAGAGAAATTCAGTAAGAAAACATCAAGTGTATTGCAGTGGATGGTTATCTTCGAAGCAGAATGTATGCGTGTAGGAGTTAATGAAGATACTCAGAAAATTGAAATTTTTAGGTTATTTTTAGAAGACTCTTGCCTTGATTGGTACAATTCAATGCTTATAAAACATACAGTGAATTCAGAATGGTCTATTTAGAAAAGAAACTTCTGTGAAACTTACGAACAAAGGTTGGACACCAATAAGATATGGAATGTTATTTAAATACAGACGGGGCTCATTACTGGAATATGCTATAAAGGAAGAAAAACTACTATTAGAGATAAACAAGTCAATAGATATATCAACTTAATTGATTTAATTGCTACTACTGGGTTGCCAAATTTTATAGCCAATATAATTGATAGAGATACTTTGAAAGAGACTGCGGATTTATTTAATAACATAAGAGGCTTAGAACATTTGGTCAATAAAAAGATTGGGGATAAAAAAATATTGAACTTTGAAAGTAAACTATAAGAAAAAAATTTAAGACCATGCAAAATCTGTGAAAAAGAAAATAAAGGGAGCCGGTACCATCCGGAATCAGTATGTTGGTTCGAAAATAAGGACAATGACCGTTCTAAAAATCAAATTAGAAGTGTTGATACATTTCAGAATTAGAAATGGAATTAAATGAAATAGATCCAAAAACTAATAATGCCACCATTAATCGAAATTCAATTAAAAATAAATGACACTTTAGAAACTTTGGGAATTTATGATTCAGGCTCAAATGTAACTTTAATAAATTTAAAATTATTATCTTTAAAAAATAAACCAAATAGTGGTAACAATAAAAAAACAAATCAAAATCATGTACTATTTGAAAACGCAATAGCTGGCTGTGATACGACATTGCATTTTTCAGGTGGGGTAAAAAAACAGTTTTTAGAATGTTTGAAAAACAAGATTTAATTCAATGTGCTGAAGTTTTTAAAAAGAGTAATTCAACTCCACAAGAAGTTATCACCAAGGGAGTTCGCTTTCTTCTCTTTATTTATGGAGCTCCTAAAAAAAACTACGTGCTTAGATAAGTTTCGATATGCATGTTTCGTTAAAAATACTCGAAATAAAAAACAACTGCAATTAGCTTGTTTTAGTCCAACCTTAGCGGCCGCTCATCGACATCGTTTTGGGGTTTATTACCAAGTTCAAGTGTGGCTTGGTTATCAGCTAGACCCAAAAGGGTTCGAAGTATTGAAACGGACACTTTTGGTTAACGACTGACTTTAATGACAAGAATAGCCACTAACATAAATCATAGACCACGCTACCTGTTATATTTTAAATTAATAAAACATAACAATCGTTAAACTTGAATTGAATTAGGAACAAAACCTATCATATTTAAAAATGTGTAATATTTGATGGATAATAATCCCTTAGTTAATAAATCAGCAGGCATATCTTGGGTTGATATATATTTAACTTTAATTAAATTATCTTTTATAGCATCCTTAACATAATGGTAACGTACGTCCATATGTTTAGTCCTATTGAGTGATTGGTTATTTGTTGCCAATTTCTATGCATTTTGGTTGTCTCAATGTAACATGACGACAACACATAATTTACCGGTAATCTCATGCATCAAATTTCTTAAATATATACCTTCTCTAGTTGCCTCTGACAATGCTACATACTCAGCTTCTGTACTCGATAGAGAAACTGTCTCCTGTTTTCTGCTCTGCCATGATATCATAGAACCACACATGGTAACGCAGAAACCAGTATATTCTTCAAAGTGTCAGCATCAACAAAACCCTTCTGCTCTATATTATCTTTATTATACTTTACACAATAATGATTAGTTTTTTGCAAATACTTTAATACTCTTCTATTTGATTATAGTGAGTTTCATTATGACAATTATTAAACTGACTTAGGTAACTCATAAAATATGCTATATCAGGCCTAGACATGACAGCCAAGTACATTAAACTCCCTGTAAGTCTTTGATAAGGTATATCTATTACACATTTTTCAGCCGTTTCAAGATACGAATTATATTCTATAGGAGTATCAATAGACCTACAATTACACATTCCAAATCTAAACAACAATTGAGGAGTGTCTTTTCAAAAGGGCTATTTCTCATTTTTTTTAATGCAATTCGGTTCTGATACCATGTTCTTAAAAATTTTCAACAAAAGTTTGGTTCGAAACAAGTTTTACCCTTTAGAAAATCAACTAGAAACAGAGACATCCGCGTCAAATGTGCTTATATGCATATCGTTTTCGTCCATTGAATCCATTGAAACATTCCTTTTCAAAACTTCTTGATTCTCTAGGTAATTATTTCTTCTACAATATTTACGGAACAAAAGGGCTTATATTATATTAGTCTCACCGCTGTTCTTTTTGATAATTTTTTATTCTTATAAGTTTTTGAACGAATTCATTACTTGGGATGTTGGCATAATACGCTCTTGCTTACGTCTAATGTGAAATAAAAAAAAAGCGATTGTCATTTTTGACGCGTTGTCAATATCTCTAAAAAAACTTTCTCTCTCGTGCGTTCGCGTTCGCGGTTTTGGTGTGATTTTGGTAAAAGTTGCTAGTTTGTTTCATCGTTGTTGTTTGTTTCATCGTTGTTGTTTGGGTCATTTTACCGAACGATAAAAAAATAAAATACTTTTTCATTTCCTTAAAATTAACTTTTTATTGTGTCGTTACAATAAGTCTTAATCTAATAATCATATAAAAAATAGTAACTAACAGAGATCAAACACACACATTTTATGAAGAAATGGTACATTTTGGTTTTATCACATCGACAGGAGTGATTCGAATTTCGTCATAAGTGACAGAAATTTTCTTAAAAATACTAACTTAAGTAAAAATACAGAAAATAATAATCACTTTTAATTGCTTTTGGTATCATCAGTCTTAATAATGTTAATTACTCATAATAAAATATTGTTATAAAGAAATAAAAAATAATGAAAAATATTCTACAGAAATGACGTACCTAATCATGACATTTCTGTAGAATAAAATTAGTTAAGTAATAATTAAATAATATCATTTTCTTCATCAGACGAATTAATAATTTTTTTATGTTTTTGAACATTATCTGAAGGCTTTGTATAAATAATATTTTCATTCAAAGGTTTTCGTTACTTTATTTGAAACATCTCATCATCAGAAGTACTATCAAATTCATAGCATGTTCTGTAAAAATCAACAGTACGTGATGTTGTCGCTACTGGGTTCCTGTAAATATCATGTAATGGTTCTACCAGATCAGAAGACTTATCATTTTAGTCCTAAGGAGGAGGAATTTTTGTCTTTCGGTAGAATGACCCGTTTGTTTCAAAATAAAGTAAAAAGCTAAAATAAAGTGAAAAGTTGAAATATGGCAGAAAAAACAGTCGGGGAATTAAATACGGGTGGTCGAAAATTTAGGTCCTAAAAGTCGTAAAAAAAAATCGTAAGTACTTTTGCATTGACTACCCTACTCATAAACAGACTAGTTTTATTATTATTTTTTAATAATATTATTATTTGTTAATTGTTTTAGGTATACTGACGATGATCCTCTTAGATTATAGTTTCAAGTACCTTGCAAACACAGTGAAAAGAGCAAGTTTAGGTGCTCGTCTATAAGCATGCAAGTGGTATTAAAGAACCGTAATGCATTTTTCTCCAAAGAAAACAAAGTAAGTCAAGATATTTACTTGTCGAGATTATGCCATTCATATGAACCTATAAATACAATAAAACCTAAGAAGAATGTGAAGTCTCGGAAAGTAAGCTGTTCTTACAATTTGTATGTAAAGAAAAACAAAGTAAAAACTGTATGTAAGAAGATGTTTTCTGCAGTCTTTCTGTGTCTGAAAAACGATTAAATAACATTAATAAACAGACAGTACAAGGAAACATTCCTAAAGAAAACCGTGGTGGGGGTCGTAAGTTTCTAAGATACGTAAATTAAAAGGAAGCATTAAGGCAATTTTTAAACAACCTGCCTGCCAAAGAAAGTCATTATGGTAGACAAAAATCTAAAAGAATTTATTTAAGTTCTGAATTTGACTGTAAAAAAATGCTAAAATTTTATAATGATTTTGTAATACCTGAGTTACAAGTGAAAAAGGCATTATTTTACAATATTTTTCATAAATAATATAATATTGGATTTTCAAGCCAGCCATCGAACACATGCAGCGTATGTTTGATTTGATCAAATAAAATAAAAATGGAAAAGGATCCTGCCAAGAAACAAGTGCTTATGACTGAACTTAGAGTGCATAAACTAAGAAGTAAAGCTTTTTATAATCACATGAAGGAGGATGTACCAAACGCTGTTTCACTTTGTTTTGATTTACAACAGGTTCTGCTTTTGCCAAAGACCCCAATCCAGGATGCCTTCTATGCTAGGCAGATAAGTGTGTACAATTTTTGTATTGTATATTTAGATTCGAAAAACCCTTGTTTAATGTAATGTAAAATAATCGAAAAACCCTGGGATGAAAAAAATTGGTAACAGAGGTTCTACAGAAATTGCATCTGCACTTTATCACTACTTATCATGCATGAATTTTGAAAATCTTGTAGAAATAATATGTTTAATTTTGTGATGGTTGCGGAGGACAAAATAAAAATAATCATGTCCTCCAAACACTGATACAATGGCTGTTTTCTAAATCTCCTGTGCATATTAAAGCCATCCATCTGTATTTCCCTGTTCGCGGTCATAGTTTTTTGCCTGCGGATAGGGTGTTTGGACGGTTAGAAAAAGAAATCCGCAAAAAAACTATTATTACTACAAAGGATGGCTATGATAACATTTTGAAAAGACACGGCAATTTAAAAACAAGATTGGCAGCTGCTGGATATAAAAGATCTAAAAGAATTTCAATAATCTAGAGGGTTTACAAAAAATGAAACGGATTAAGATAGAAAAGAAAATTAAAAGAGGAAAGGTCATAGGCTGTAACATTAAAGCTTTCTTAAACTACAGATTTGAGTGTAATGAAGTTGTCCAAACACTGTTAAAACGAGGAAAAAGAATACCAACAGAAATACCTACAGCTGTAATTGAGGACAAGGAACTATCAGCAAATAAGAAAAAAGATGTTAATAATTTACTTACCAAACAATTTGGAAACCAGTGGACTGATATACATGAATTGGCTTGGTATAAAAATATTGTAAAGAGTTGCAGACCTGCCTGTCATACAGACTTGGAAAATGAATCTATGTTTGATTGCCTTGACGATGATGTAGGGGAGCTTCGTATTTAGCTTACTATATAATTGTATAATTATTTTTCTAATAGTGAGGTATACTAAAGAGTTATTAAAAAAAAAGTTCCTAATCAAAATGGCCTATTTCCAACAAGTACGGAACAAAACAGCTTATTTCTATAAGTCCCTGTCAAAATTGCTTATTTCTAAAATATGGAGTTAAATATATATTTTCGTGAGTTGGGAAGAAAAAATATAAAAATGCATTATTAATCATGTCAACATTTTGTAAAATATGGTATTAAAATTCAAAATGTATTTAATAGTTAAACAATTGTTCAGGGTTTTTTCATTTTTTGAAAATATGTTTAATGAATAAATAAGCCCTTTTGAAAAGTCACTCCTCAATTGTTCTATGTACTGTTGTTGATCTATTGTAATAGTATTAGACTTTTTATCTATATTAATTCTAATGCCTAAATAGCGCTTTACACAACCCAGATCCTTTATCTTAAATTCAGAACCAAGTACAGTTTTCAAATTTTCTGTCTCATCTTTACATGTAGAAAAAAATCATCAACATATACAGCTACTATTATTTTTACATTATCATTAATTTTTGTAAATAAACAATTTTCATTACTGCAAATTTTAAAACCCAATTTACATAAACAATCTTTAACTCTTTCATACCACATTAGATTAGATGATTGTTTAAGCCCATAAATAGCCTTTTTAAGTTTTAGAACCCTCCCCTTATCCCTGCATTCAAAACCTATCGGAATAGACATACAAATATTCTCTTCAAGTGTCCATTTAAAAATGCAGTTGTGACATCTAGGTGCGTTATGTCCATACACCATTGTACACTGAGAGCAAATAACATCCTCGCGCCACAAGCCGTGCACGATATCTCACTTTGTTATTAACATCTAACTTTTTATTCAAAACCCACCACCTACTTTGCACTATTGAAGTATCACCTGGTACATCAATGAGGTCCCATGCAACATTGTATTCAAATGACTGTAACTCGTCACGGCCAGCTTCCATTGTTCTACTTCTGGTCCATTAACTGCATTTCTAAGAATTCAATCTCCTCGGCTCCTGGCAAGTTTTTCAAACACACAAGTTCGTATAACCAAAGCGAGTTGGAGGTCTTCGCACTCTCTTATTTTTTAGAATGATCTGCTTAAGTATTATTTGTCTTGTTATTTTTTATTTAATTTATGTAACCCTTATATGTATAGTAATAATTATAGTCTGCAACTAGCTTTACGCATAGCGTCATTTGGACCCAATTGAAAACCAGCGTCAGGCCTTCGTCTGACACAATGCTGAATTGGGTCCGTTTTTTTGTACTAATGGTAATAACAGCTGCAAAATTGTTTATATTTTTTATGTGTTGCCAAAAAATTTACATTTCTTTCTTCTTTCTTTTCTAAAAAGGAGTTGACCGAAGATTTAGAAATGTCCTTAGAGGGTGATGATATCTGCGGCAATTATGACGATATCAACATACCGTTTGGTATTATAAGTAAAAACAAGATTTTATTGGTGGGTAATTCAGTGGTATCATTATCTAAAACCGGTAGTTTGAACAACGACAATTTCATTTTAGTTAAAATCGGTGACGAAACTTACAATTTGACAGCAGGTTTAAAAGAAGCTTTACTCAGAAGAAAACCTGATTTAAAGTTAAAATCGAACGATGATAGGCTTGTCTATAAAGAGATGTTACATTACACAAATGCCCATAAAATAAATTTTAGTCTTAAAGGACAAATAAGAGATGACAAGGGAATAAAATATCGTGAAATAATTAAACCATTATTTGCTGAAACATTGGAAATAAAAGTTGAAGCTTGGAGGAAACAAAAACTAAAAAAATATAAAAACAACATTGATTGACTTAGTATACTGGGTTTATCTCAATGAATTGGTTGGGAGATTAAAGCTGTTAGTGGTTTCCAGAGATTCTGGCAATAAAAATCCGCTGCCCCCAAAAACTATGTTCTTAATATATTATCAACTGTAAACAAATCAAATGCGATTCAGTGGAATAAGGAGGATAGAATGGCAATATTCATAATGACATCAGCTATGGACCTAAAAGAAGTGGCACTTATTGAGAATTGGGAATCAGTACTTGAGGTGATGAATAAACCGGAGCACATCTGGAACAAAAATATGAAATGACCATAATGATTTTAGATGAAGGTTTTTATCAATAGAAAATGTCACTGGCGGATGGCATTGTTCACCATATAACTAAAGTTAAAAGCTTGGCTAAGCAATTAAAAGAAAATGGTGAGGAGATCAGCGATACAGCAATCATAACTAAGATATTGAGTACACTGCCTCCCAAGTGCTGATCTCTTCGTCAGGCTCGGATGTCACATATTTCAAGTAAAAAAACTATAATTAACTTGACAGAAGGCTTATTAGATGAACGGGCCAGCTTGAATGTTGAAGACGAGAATGAAATGGCTAAGGCCATTTCATTCTCGTCTGGTAGTGGCAAAGTAAAATACAAAGCAGAAAACCTTTCAATCTACACAAATAAATTAAGAACTCAAAGTAAAAGAACATAACAACTGCGGTAAACGTGGTCATTTCACAAAAGAATGTTGTGATACTAAACAACAATTAAACCAATGAGAGAAATATGTTAGCCTTCAATGTAATGAATATTGGAATTATGATGATGAATGTACCAGATTGATATATTAGACAGGCGATGTAACAACTCACATGTCTTACAAACGCGAAAATTTAACAGAATTGGAACCTTGCTGAAATTAGGAAACTAAAAAGCTTTAAAAGTGGTTGGCCGAGTAAATATTGTGATTAACATGTATAACAATGCACAGAGGGGAATAAGTATCCTGAAAAATGTTCTTCATGTACCTAAATTAAGAAGAAACTTATTTTCCAAAAGAGTAATGACAAGACAATACTATATTATTCTAAAGAAACATTGCGATGCTAATGAAATGTGAAAACAATTCAAAATCCAGTGTGTATTATAGTACAAAAATTGGAACTCAAAATATGGCATAAACGTTTCAGATATGTATACATTTAAAAAATAAATGTAATGTGTTGAACCTGTTTCAAGAAACATAATGCTAAGATTAAACGACTTATCACATGGTGTAAGCACTTTATTTACTGAATGAGGGAGAATGCATAAGCACAGACTTATAATCATGAACTCACTGCCCCATGTACACCTGAACAAAATGGTCGGCTTGAAAGGGAAGTAAAGACACCAATGGAAAGTGCTCCATCTATGCTTTATGCCGTGGTGTGCCACTCAATCTATGGCCAGAAGCATTCAATTATGCTTTTTATTTATATGCACATCTTCAAGCTAGACCCCAAATATTACACCTATAGATATCACGCCAAAGAATATTCTTTTCGTTTTTGTCTACTAATAGCTGGCTTATTTGCTACACCAGATATTTTATATGCCCCGATTATTCTGACTTTCAAGTCGTTACTGGCAAATCGCGACACTTTACCAGTTTTGATATTAGTCAAGATATCAAAATTGGTAGCAATATAAAACTTATTATATTGTCCGGACTCATTTTGGTCAAGATTAAAAGTTGTGGAAGAGATGCTACTCCGTATAGCGGAAGCAATTCAAAATTTGAAATCTGATAAAGGATTAAGTTTACGTGGGAGAGCCATGCTTCGGCACGTATGAGCCGGCTCGACTCCGCTCGATACCACGGCCTCACAGAAAACCAGCAGTAAAACAATGATTGCATTGCTTTTCGCCGCGTGAGTGAGGTTACCGGAGGCCCAATGCTCCCTTCTCTTCGCCTAGTCCCACCTTAAAGAGCGGCAACGCACTTGTGACCGTTGAGTTACAGGTGCCCATGGGCGGCGGTAGTCGTTTACCATCAGGTGACCCGTCTGCTCGTTTGCCTCCTATACCATAAAAAAAAAAATCGGAATTACCGGCATCATTTCCAAAAATCAAGAAACAAATTGACAATATTGTGTTTCCGAATGACTGTTTTGAAATTGCTCATAATAAAGATGCCATTTTCCACGATATCGAAGAACGCAGATTATTTTGTTTTCATCCGGCCGCGTATTTGCTCAATCCTAGATTCTACAATTCAATAAGTCCCTAAGGGAATGGAATGGTGTGATTTTTTTTTTTAATAAATGAAAAATTTCCTTTTTATGATTGTCCTTATAAACCGCAAAGCTAAAAAAGTTGCAAAAATTAGATATTGTAACAGCTTTAGTAAACAAAGTTATCCAACCAGTTCCATAAGTCACTAATAGATGGCGCCACTTTTGTGACGTGATATTCTAGATTGCGGTGTTAAGAGTCTCCATAAGGTAATGGCTATCCTAAACTTGTATTGATTTAGGGAGGCCAGCTTTCAGTGTGCATTCTAGAATTGTGTCCTACTTGGAACAATTACTCGAGGCTCATTACTCTCTGTGTTCGCCTACTGCTGCATTCGTTGCCTTCGTCCTTATTGGTCAAGGTGGACGGGACTGCGTACGGCCGTAATATATCTACTCCGTCACTGTACTGTAAATAAATTACGCTCACTACATCCCCTCAAGACTTGCGTTTTCTTCCCACGCGGGACGACCCACTACAAACTGGCGACCAACGGTGGGGCAAGACCGAAAACCACACTACGTTACGCGTGCAGGAAGGACAGCAACTACGGGAAATACAAAAACCACGAAGATGTCTGTCAATCTATCCGAAGAACAGTTCCAGATGCTGCTCACTAGACTTTCCCCGAGTAGGCAGCAGGGATCCTTCACCACATGCAACGCGGAGTACGACGGCACCAAGAGTTCGGAGGCAGTTGAAGCGTTCCTGGCGGCAGTAACTGTCTTCAAACAAAATTGAAAATATTTCAGACGAAGCAGCACTGATGGGTATTCCGCTGATACTAAAAAAGGAAGCTGCGGTATGGTGGCAAGGGGTCAAGAACCAAATCACGTCATGGAATGATTTCCAGGAACGACTCAGATACGCGTTCGCCCCCAGAAAGCCCGCTTACGTCCTTTTCCAACAAATACTGGGAGAAAAGCAGGACGCTCTTACACCTACGGAAAACTTCGTGGCCAACAAGCGAATGCTTTTCGCACAAGTTCCAGCCTCTGAAATACCGGAGTCACACCAGATTGACATGATATACGGTCAACTTAAGGGCCGTATACGGGACAAAATTCCTCGTGCTTCTATTAGAAATTATGATGACTTCTTAGAATCGGCACGAGCGGTTGAGCAAATGTGGGCCGATAACCATAACGCCAGCGTGCCTAAGGAGAATAGACCCACATCTCATCAGAAAAAGAAATGCACCTTCTGCCATTTTTCTGGTCACACGGTAGAGAAGTGCCGAAAACTTCAAAGGAAGCAAAAGGAGGTTGGCATACCAACACCCACACAACTACCCGAGGTCATCCGGCCTAACGTCGTGAAATTATCCGGGACGACGGCAACGCAGGCGACTGCCTCAACATCCTTGGCGAATCCCGTAAAGTGCTATGGATGTGGTGCACCGGGCATGGTACGCAGTAGCTGCCCCACTTGCTCTAACAAGCGTTTACAGTCTCGACAGTCAGATATAGGGTTCTGTGCCTTGAAAGTTCAGACGGACGTCAGAAGCCGACCTATCGTCTTCATTGAGATAAACGGCTGCCGAGGAACTGCATTCATTGATACGTGTGCAAAGTCCAGCGTCGCCTCGTATCAATTGTATCGGCATTCATTGGAAGCCGGACACCGGTTTCAAAAGGAAAAGGTGAATGTCAAACTGGCCGACGGAATTACGAAGACTCAAGATATTTTGAAGATTCGGGTCATCGTCAAAATTGAAAGTCGACTAGTGCCAACTACATTTATAGTCCTACCAGAATCTCGGGATAATCGGACGCTCCTGGGTATAGGCTTCGGTCAAGATGCCAAAATCTTACTCAACCTTCCCCAGTACACGTTCGAATTTATTGATACTCAATCCATTTATGAGTTATATGAGGAAGAATATGCAACGTTTCCCGAAACCGCAAGCAGCTCTGTTGGTGTTTTTCCGGCCGCCGCAATACCAGAGGAGAGCGCTGCTACTGCCCAATCTCAGCAGCCATGGGGTCATAAATTGGTTCCACTAGATTTGCCCCCCATTAAGAAGCCGAAAACTCTGTTTGATGGTTACTCGCCACGTTATGCGGAGTACATGATGGAAGATGCCGAACGGAACGTCCTAGAAGCTCAAGTAACATTGTCACCTCACTCCATGGGTCTCTTCCCAGTATCCCAAATGACATAAATCTATGTGCCTTAGATATAAACGAGGTTAATGTAAATAAAATATTAGATGAGTACCAAGATGTTTTGATAGACAACAATAAACCTTCCTCACTTGGGAGAACATCGCATAACCACTTGAAGTAATGTTCCAATAGCTGTAGGTCCTTATCGCCTATCACAGGCTAAAAGGCAAATCCTAAAAGATGAGTTAGATGAAATGTTAAAAAACGTTAACATGCACCTCCGATCACACCTGACACTCAGCGTTGCATCAGCAGAAACGGGTACGCGCCGATATGTACCACTATCTGGCCGTGAAATTCAACCAGTCTAGCCCAGTCAACCTAGCTGTTTTATGATCAAAAATGGACATTTCGGTTACCACGCATGTTTTACGCGAGATGTATAAAACTATTTTATTTTTAAATAACCGCTTTTTAATATATTATCAAATATATTAGATATTAAAAAGGGGTTATTTGAAAAATAAAATAAAAAGAAAGATATATAAATTTAGATTTAAAACGTCGTGTAAAAAAGTATACCTTTTTTTTTCGTGTGGAAACCCCCACGGGTCATCACCTCACCGGAGTTAACGGTGAAGTCGGAATCGAACTGACTAAAACCACACGGTGTTCCGTCACAAGTGGGTCTATTACAAGGGACCCGGGATACCCTAAGAAGGAAGCCTCCGGGAACCCCTGCAGACCTTAAATCACACCCGTACATCACGGTGTGACCGCCTGTTCTATTGAATTGGCGCCTATTGGCGTGGTGTACGGGGGGCCTTGCCCCCCTCCGATTTAGAGAAGCGCGCTCGGAACACCGAAAAAAAAAAAGGTATACCTCAAAATAATATAATAATTTCTTAAAAATGCCAACGGGCTCATAAACTTAAATGGTTTTTTTTTTAATTTTCTAACCTGCTCTGATTAGTTTTAGTAGTTTAAAAAAACAATGGCGCATTTTGCAATTAAGACTAAAAAATAAAATCATCGATTGTGGAAAGATGTAAGGTGAGCTATTATTCCTTTGTGTTTGTTTAAAAGTATGTAATAAACTCTTCCCTTGATGTAACAATGAAATACTTTTTTGAAATTGACGTTGTTTTATTAAACTCACAATTCATTATTGGAAAACAGAGATATTGTACAAAAGCACGCTTATGGTTCGTAAAAAGTTTTGTAACAGTGAAAATACGCCAGGGGGCGACACACAAAAAGGTCAAATCATGTCGCGGGAGACAACATACTCCGGGGCCCTGAAAGCTCCTGCTTTCAGTCATCATCAGGGTCAAGCAGCGGACACAGATATTTGATGCCGCGTTTGTAGGTACCAGTGGTGTTGAAAACGTCTGCCACACGAGAGATGCCGTCATGACCGGGATATAGCTTGGATATGCGGTCTCTTCCACTGAAGAGGAGGGGCATTTTCATCCTTTATTAAGACGAGGTCTCCGATGTGCAGCTCTCGGATCAGATTGTGAAATAGTAGGAATATTAAGCAGTGCGTTCATATGCTCTCTGGTGACTTGTTTTTTGTCGTCATGTCTTTCGCAGGGGAGATCACAAGCCTGCGTGTAATTTTTGTCAGTAACCTCAATATTGCCAATGACCTGAGCTGCTTCACCTTGTAGGTAAGATACCAAGTAGTGGAATTTGTGAACTTTCTGTATAGTCTCATTTTTATGGATAAGTGAACAAAACATATTTTTAAACTGAAGCCATTTGTGGGGGCTGCCATCAAACGTAGCAATTGAGATTTCGAGTAGTCGAAATCCGACTTGATTTTTCCCATTATTATGGCCTAAGTCTGATCTGAAGACACTTTTTTTTTCCTTTTAGAATTGAAAGATTCAATTAGGTCCTTGGCTGTTGATATTAATGTAAAAAAAGATTGTTCAATTTCCTCCCTTCTCTCAAACTAACCGCTATCTATAATTTCTATGTTAGTTTGCAATTCATCGAAATTCTCAAATAAAACTTCAAACTTTTTCAACCTTACTGAGAGTTTAGTTATTTGACTCTGGCTCGGACTATTTACCTCAGTGAGCTCATTAATGATTTTTTTGAAAAACTTTATACGCTGTTCAATATTATACCTTTTAGTCATATATTCATCGATCTTTCTTTTAGTCATCTTGGATGTTTATAAAATCAATGCATGAAGTAATCAGAGTTGTGACTTTCATGAATTTAGATAAATACAGGGCTTTGTTAAATTGCAAATATAAAATAGACAAAATAAATGTAACTTGCGGCTTATGCTTCACATAACTGTGGTGTAGGGAGCGGATGTGAGAGCTGTGCGCTGCAACAGCACACAGGAATGCAGTGAAGAACAGTCCGAACCCAAACTGGCTGAAATGGGAGTAGGCCCTCCCGCACAAGGCATAAGATGTTAATGTTGTTATATGAAATCAGTTAAGACACAGGGGAAGAGAGGGTTATGAATGACTTTATAAAATGCAGGTAAAACCGGTGGAGTTGATGCAGAAAAGTTAAGTAATATTAGTTTAGTATTTAAGTTTAAGTATAAAGTTTCTTTCAGATTTTTAGAAATTATTATGAAGTTAAATTAGGTTTGTATTACAGGGTATGCAACACACAACGCTCGTGGTCACTAAAGTTTGCTGTTAAAGTGCTAAAATGCTAACTATAATTACTAAAATACAACAAACTTTGTTTAGCTGCCAAAGTATAATTTGACCTTGAAAGGGCTTGTAAGCTACTTGAAGAACAATCTAGACGAAGCCTAAATTGATAAAAATGGGTTCAACAAGCTGGGCAACACAGTTTAACAAGTGAGAAGGGTGCAGTTTAGGAATAAAGATAGGATTGGTCCACTTCCTTTGTAAGTTGTCCCGTCGCTGGAATATTATTTGCTCTTGAAGGTCTTCTTTTGGTTGTTTTATTTGCCTTTGGCTGACAGATTCCCACAAGTCGCTGATATATCGCTGTTATGTTGAAGATTTGAAGCTCGCAGTAGGCAAACCTCGTGTATCACGTCGTGGTCACCATGTGGAAAGTTGTAAGGTGAGCTATTATTACTTTGTGTGTGTTTAAAAGTATGTAATAAGCTCTTCCTTTGATGTAACAATGAAATACTTTGTTGAAATTGACGTTGTTTTATTAAACTCACAATTAATTATTGGAAAACAGAGATATTGTACAAAAGCACGCTTGTGGTTCGTAAAAAGTTTTGTAACAGTGAAAATACGCTAGGGGGCGACACACAAAAAGGCGCGCTGTCACTCAGCTGTGAAATCATGTCGCGGGAGACAACATCGATGATAATTTAAAAAGTTTCAAACCGATCTCGCTGAAATTTATAGCACTTTTTAGTATCATCACAAGATACAATTTCAGAAAGTTTCAGACTTCTACGTAAGTACCTTTCAAAGTTATTAAATGTCGAAAAAAAAAGTCTTTTTTTAACTTCGACCTTCATTTGCTGTTAAACAAAAGCATTTAGTCACTTTGAACAGGTCTCATTTTGTAATGGAGGACAAAAATGCTTTGGGCACAAATGACGAAAAACATACTGGAAACGATCTTATATAATTTCGATTTTTCAAATGGTATTGTAATCTATTATTGTCTCAATTTCTTTCATCTCAACATCATGCATCATACCTTATATAAATTAATGGCTGCGGGAGGGCCCTGGTGACCCCTACTTCAGGCACCAGCCTCTTACAAAGTTAGCTGATTATTGTGGTATTTCTGTTTAAAAAGCATAAGAAACATTTGTGAGAGTGATAGATTTATTATTATAGTTGTTTCTATTATAAAGATAAAACCTGGACATTAATATATGTCGATGACATTTTGATTGCCGGTCAAGACACAAAAAATTTTGAAGAAATGAAGAAAGAATTTAATGCTAAATATATGGGTGAAATGAAAACATTTTTGGGTATGGAAACAACATATGAAGAAGACAAAATTATTATTAGACAAACAAAGATGATACAGATTTTTTTTGAGAAATTTAATATGACAGAGTGGAAAGGAGCGAAAAACCCATGGAAACAAACTTTGATCCTAAAATAGAAGAAGACAAAAAAGTCATTGATGTTCTTTTAAGACAGCTTATTGGAAGCTTATTATATCTTACTATGACTTCTAGAGCAGAATTTACTTTCTCGGTATCATATTTAAGTTGGTACCTTGATAAACCGAATCAACAGTTATGGAAGGCAGGAAAGAGAATCATACGTTTTTAAGAGAAACCAAAGAATCCTTATAAAGGATTATTATTCAGGAGGAGGGATGAAGAACAGATTTTGTGGGGATATTTAGACGCTGATTGGGCAGGAGACAACGTTCATAGGAAAAGTGTAAGCGGAACATTTTAAGGCTTTAACCCTATTTGATGGCTTTCAAGAAAACAAAATTGTGTGGCTCTTTTATCAGCTGTCAGATTATATTGCTACAACCACCACTGCTCAAGAACTGGTTAATCTTATGGGTATAGGGCAGAACATTGGTCACAGACTTCCTAACCCTAATGCTGTATTATTAGTGGACAATATTGGTGCAATTTCTATGTCCAAAACTTATGAGAACTCAAAACGTGCTAAGCACATTGATATGAAAAATACCATTTTCATAAAGATTTAATAAGTAAGAACATTTTAAATATTTAACATGTTAACAGTCAGGATAATTTTGCAGAAATAATGGCTAAGAGTTTACCTAAAGAAAAGTTTCTTAATTTCGTTAATTACTTCTTAAGTTAATATTTTTTTGTTTGCAAGTTTTTTTTTATGTTAGAAAGTAAAATAAAAATAACTTTCGTTGTACTTATAAGAAAGTGTGAAATATTTGTTACTGAACATATTATTATTTTACTGATTGTTTGAAATTAACTTATTTTTATTTCCTTTGAAGAAAAAATTATTTCAAGCAGGAGTGTTGAGGACAGCACTATATATTAAAAAGTTTGTGTAGTTTTTTAGTTGCCTGTGGCATGAAATAATGTAAGAATGGACTCCGTAATAAACGCTGCTCTGTAAAATTTATTCTTCTGTTTTGATTCTCCATTATAATCAACAAATTTTCCGAAAGGCCGTCGGTAGAAACCCTGACAAAATCACTGCTATAGAAAACTACCCCATTCCTAAAACAAATCAAACAGTTCAAAGGATTATTTTATTTATTATTTCTCTTTATTGTGCACCAGGTAAATAATACAATAGATAACTTAAAACTAAGTGATTTGTACAATTGGCGGCCTTATCGCACAAGGCATTCTTTTACAGGATTAATTGGCTGCTATCGAAAATTTATACCAGTCTTTGCTCGTATAACGAAATCAATGACACAGTGCCTGAAGAAAGGTAGAAATGTAGTATGTACTAGACAAGAACTACACTATTGCTCGTTTACATTTTTCGTATAGATCCATATTACAATACCCCGATTTTGACAAGAACTTTATATTGACCACAGACGCCTTAAATGTAGCCATAGGAGCAATTTTATCTCAAACCCCTTAGAATCAGATAAACCCATAGCCTACGCATCTCGCACTCTAAATGCTCTCATTTAGAGTGCGAGATGAATTATAGTACCATTGAAAATGAGTTTTTCGCTATCGTATGAGCCAGAAAATATTTTAGACCGTATTTAGTCGGCCGTAAATTTAAAATATTAACAGATCATAAACCACTACGGTGGATTATAAGCCCGAAGGAACCTAATTCCCGTTTAACTAGGTGGAAGTTAAAACTCAGTGAATACGACTTCACTCGCGAATTGAAATTAACAACAAAGATGTTAATTCAATGATAGTGAACCCTTCTGTGAAAGCTCCTTCAAAACACGGATCGGATTAAGGTCTCTAGTTTAATTAGTAATTGTATTTAATTGTAACATTTATTTTAAATAAATTTGTGTAATTTAAAAAAATCGTTTTTTAAAAGAGAAGAAAGATTTTTTAAAAGATTATTGTATGTTTTAGTGTAAAAATACTAGTTGTTGTTTTTAGTGCATATTACTTAGGTACCTACTAGTTATTTTAGTTAACATGTCGTCACATAAAAAACAAGTATTTTTTGAGATAATTTTACCCAAGAAGGGTCAGAGAATCAAAAAGCTAAATGCAACTACTGCTCTCAAGCAATAGCATTTACATCTGGCAGTTAGGCAATTTAGGATGACATTTAAAAAGGAAACTTCCTACAATTTCAAGCGATCCATTGAACGACAACCGGCTGATCTAGCGGTGGAACGTAAGCTGGTAAGAGAAACTAATAAAGCTATTGTAGATTCGCAATCTGATGATCCAGAGCATCTCAAAAAAAAAAATGCAACAATCAAGAATTGACTGATTTACTACGAAAGCAAAACCTATTAAAAGGAAAACAACAATTGATAAACGCTTAGTGATAGTGATTGATAATCGCTAGAGAGTTTTACCCACGGAGCAGATGCTTTGTATCTGCTCCGTGGTTTCACCCTAGTTAACGACCCTGTGTTAAAAAAAAATGTCGCATTACTCAATCCCGCTTATGCCAAGGCTATATGTATTGCCACAGATGGCAGGATGGCAGGACATCCTCTAATAAGTTTTATTTATAGCTATTACAGTGCATTATACAGATGTCGAAAACTTACACCCTAATTCCAATATATTGCGCTGTATTGAATTCAAAGAGAGCCATACAGCTCCTAAACTTATGTCTATTTTTAAACGGTTTTATTTAGCTTGCCCTGTTTAAGAGATGAGTTCTATAAGTAGAACATTGTAGATAAAGTGGCGGCAGTGGTAAGCGATAACGCTGCCAATATTTTAGCAGTAGTGCAATAAAGAAGATGGCGATCGTAAGTTGTTTTGCACACTCACTGTTCTTGTTGTGCAAAGTAGTTTAAGTCATTTATCTGCAACAATATTAAAACTTTAAAAGTAAAGCACATTGTGGGATATTTTAATAGAAATACGTCTGGATTAAATAAAATAAAGAAAGTTCAGAAGCAAATGAACATCTCGGAATGTAAAAATTAAAACAGGACGTATGCTCTAGATGGAATTCCGTATTTGATATCCTAAAAATAATAAAAAAAAAATAAAAAATGCTCTAATTGCAACTTTTATTTTATTTATTTATAAAATACAAGCATCACAGTTTTACACCAAATCGCTTATATTTATGCTAATAAAGTTATAGGTACTAAAATAGATTACAATGAACAAACTTACACTAACAAAAAATAATGATATTTGTGAACAAAAACAACCTTATATCATCTTAGGAACTATAAATTACTTTTTACATTTAACATTTAGATATATATAAATATGTTTTAAAATAATATTTTGGGAGTCAAAAAATATATCTGCATCTGGACAATATTGAAGGAACTCATTGATTAGACCTAATTGCTCTAGCAGTGGGGCTGTTGTCAGCTTGGGGAGAGCGCCACATAGGCGGACAGCACAGGAGTCTATGTTGTCGTCTTCTAACGCCACGCATATATTGGTCGGGAACACAGAAGTGAATTGATTCCCGAACAACATTGCTATCTATCTTATCCGCTAATATGTGACAATAATTTATTATATGTGTGGATTCCCGTCTGAGTTGTAGTGTATCTAAACCCACCATTCCTGACACAAAGATAGAAGGATATAGAAAGGGGTAGTATCCATATTGACGTTTGTATAATGAGTGATTTGGCTCTGTCGGACGAAGATTGGTCACTTATTGAAAATGTTTTGCCAATTTAAGAATATTTTACAAGATGACTGTGGGAACTAACCCTCTCGAAAGTCATTGTTTATTGCAAATTAATAAAAAAGGAAATTACCTCACGAAAGTAGAGAAAATGAAAACACAATCTGAATATAAGATTATACATTGTTAATTAAGCTGCATGAGCAATTAAATAAGCGCTTCAATACCATAGAAAGCACCTTTCTTTACGCGGAATCAACCATATTAGATCCCAGATTATAGGAAAAGAAAGGCTTTCGTGACAGTCCAACTATAAACAGGCAGTAGCGGAATTGAACTTCAGAGTCGGGGCTATGAGGCAAGATTAAACAACAGCATCACATATTGCAGATCATCCATAACCATCAACTTTGAAAACAGCATCCATTTGGGATCCATTTGATGCTGAGGTGTACAAACTAGGTTGATAGTTGTGGCTGGTTAGGTTTTAAAAGATGTCATGATATAGTTTTTAAAAAAGCGTCTGGGGAAAGTAAATATGGTCGGTATCAACTATGTTAGCAGACCTCTTGAGCTCCGCGCTACTGCAACTGCTTGATATAGTGGATACGTCCGCATTCCTGGTGCAACGTTGCACGCTCCGCGCTTCCGATCGGTGGCGATTTTTGTAAGAACACAAAGGGGAGCTCAGTCTGATTGTGGACGCGAGCAAAATACCACGTTTAGTGTACACATGTCGCGTATCACGCTCCACGGTCGGATGAAAAATGATGAACTCTCATTGATTTTATACTGTGGAGTATGATCCGAACGATAAGAATTTTTAAATAAAAATTTAAATGAACACACCTGAAAACCGCAAGAGAACAAAAATGAAAATTCTGCTTTCGGGGTTTCGAAGCGAGAAATAAAAAAAATGCAGTGAACTGAGAAAACTAGAATCATTGATGTTTTCAGCATCGACACATGTTTTTGTTCTTAAATAATTATATAAGGGACTACAAGCTAGCACAATGTTGTTACCACGTTGTTAAAACCTGCTGCTAAAATTTCAAATGCGTTTTCGACTACTCTCCGTGATAATCTTTATTAGTTGAAAATCCTTTTTTCGTAGGTTATGTTTTTGAATGGTTTCATAATGCACCTGTTAATGCCGAAAGCTGTCTCGACAAGAACACGACTGGAAGATCATTGGAAAGTCAATAGGCGTTCAAATGAGGCATCTAAGTACACACCAACAAGTGATTGTACAAAAGTCTAGTCTTAATTTTAGTACTTACTCACTTACTATACCTATGATTAAGATGGACGTCGAATATCCATTCAACTTGTGATTTTTATGATTATAATTAAGTGGAAAGATATTCCTTTTTTAACTTTCTTGCCGAGCTTTAATATATAGTTTATTTAATATTGTAACAAAGATTCGTACAAACATTTTGTTATATCTAATTATTTGTTTTATTACCAATTCTCTACGCGATAGTACACAAGACGTACAAATATTTTTTATAGGAGCTACTTGTTACATAGCGTGTGGTGTGAATCGCAGACGTCTCTTTTTAAAGTCCTGATTCCATGTTTTGATCTTGGTGTCAAACAGCCAATTCAAAAGAGGCCATTCCGCGATTCACACCATAGTCGAATATTTCTTGGTGTGAAAGAGGAACGGCCCCTGATACCAGTGCACAGTGTCTTTGCTGGTACTATATTTTAAGGCTCTTAACTGTATAATTAAAATTGTCACGTAGGTTACTTATTATTAAACGGTTAGACTGTGTAAGGAGTAGACCTTTTTGTAATTCCCTGAGTTCCCTAACTTACCTGATTTTTATTCATCAGTCACTGAGTAATCAACGAAATCTTAGAAAGTATAAATGCTAGAACCTTATAATTTAGTTGCAAGTTTCCCCATTTGGAGTAAGTGTCCTGAGGAAGGACTTTGAAAATTCAATCCAATTGTTGTTGTTGTCAATTTTGACTTAAGTAGGTAATTCATTCAAAATATGTAGAGCTTATTCTTTAAAAATCAGTTCTTCGGTCAGAAATCACACGTTTACGCAAAAAAGGTTAGGCATTTAAAGGAAGATTTAGAACATGAAAATGCCATCTGCAAATTCGGCGTTTTCTAATCTAAAAATATGACTAAACAGGTCAAACTCCTTGTTCAGAGCAAATACAAGCATCTATGAAGGCCAAAAGATGAAGATTTAGTCTGGAAGATAAGGTTCTTGTCTTATCACTGTTTAAAAAAAGTAAAAAAGTTACGGACCTTTAAGTTATTATTTTACTCTGCCGTCTTCTAAGACTATGAAGCGCTTGCTAAGCAAAATTAAAATATGTCAAGGGATAATCAAAATAATTTTTGACAATAAAAAAAAACTATTCTGAAATGGCCTGACGAGATGTCATTATGACCTTAAGTGTTTTATAATACACGTAAAGATGTCTTTCTTGGATAGATTTGCAATCAAATGATGATGGAAACCAATTTGCAGAAATCGCCCTAGTTGTTATGATTAAAGGTATAAAACAAAATTTTAAGCAACCTATAGCATACTACTTCACAACAGGGCTAAAAAATGGAGTTCAAAGAATTTATAAAAACGATTATAAAAGAGGCACAAGGTTTTTAATACAGTATGCAATCAAAGCACCATCAATGTGGGTGCTACGAGTGCTTTAATCAGTTAAACTAAAAAAAAAAATTTTCAGCGCGGAACAGAATGGCGCCATGATGTTATTCGCCTTAATGGTAAAAATATTATTCCGATACATGATGCGCCTCATTAAATTAAAGGATTCCGGAATAAACGATTAACAATATAATTTAATTAAAGACATGGTTTACACCAACAGTAACGAAGAAAGACTAGTGAAATAGAAGTATTATCAAAAACTCTTTGCAGCAGACCACTTCTATGGAGAACTAAGATTATTATATATACACTGTCTGAGGAACATGTGAACCCAGGAAAAATAAACAAAATCGGCAACACAAACTTTTATTTAGTCATAGCGTCGCAGTAGCGAAGGAGCATTTGACTACAAGGGGTGATCTCCCAATTGAGTGTCGAAATTTAGTGGAAATAACATTGTTATTAGATAAATTATTCGAAAGCTTAAATGTAAAATACGAGAGCGTGCTTTTAAATGTAAATTACGAAAGAGTGCAAAGGCCCTTTTAAAAGGTGTTCTCCACACCATAAATTATGACTTGTTGTAAAAAAAATATTAAAATTATTAAGTTTAAATATGTAAATAAAATTGGCAGTGAAACGATGTTGACGGAAACAACTCTGTATGTACCATCTGTACAAAATTTAATTAAAACTATTGAGGGCATTGAAGCAATTTGGAAAACTTTAAGTGTTAAATATGGTTTTGATTCATTTTTGACAAGAAACTTAAATCAGGACACAGTGGAAAATTTCTTTGGTAACATCAGAAGCTATGGAGCGAAAAATATTGCCCCTTAAGGGTTTGAGGGTGCATATAAATCTCTTTTTTTTAAATTATAACTCGCCCCACTCAAGCCGAGCAAACTGCGAAAAGGACCTAAATAAATGTCTTCACACTTTAGATTTTTTTTATAACAGAACAACATAAAGAGTCTTCTGATATTACCAGACTTTCAGATAAAGTGTAATAAAGAGTTGTTTGAAGAAATGCATGAACCTGACGCTGGGCAAAGAAACTATGTGTGTGGTTAGGTTTTGATAGATCGTTAAAAAAAATGTAAAATCTTATCAAAAATGTAGACGAACCTAATAGGTATGGACAATCAGAATAATAATAATAATGCTAATACATATCAAATCAAAAGAATATAAAAACAAGAAATGGTTGTGCTATCCGAATAAATAAATTGAAAAATGCTTCAATGATTAACAAAATTTTGCTTCATCATTAACAAAAAGGGAATTCCTAAAGACAATATTAAAAAAAAAGTATTGTAGCACTGCACAGCACAAAGACGAATTACACCAATATTTTTGTGATATTACTATTAATTTGTTAGTATGTGGTTAGTGCAAATCCAACAATCAAATTTTAGCTGGCAAAATAACTGTTCAATCTCAGAGGATCCATTGGCCAGTTCCATAATGGATCTATTTATGAAAAAAATTAAGTAAAATGAATCTAACGAGATTTTTTTATGTGAAATAATGATAATGTTACAAAAACAAATGAATATTAACTAAAACAAGTCAATATCACTAATTTAAATAAATGAATATTTTGACACCTGCCCTGGTGAAATAAAAATCTTTGCTAAAAAGGGAAGATAAGTTAATGAATGAGGACTTGAGGGAAGGGAGAAAAAATCGAAAACATTTAATCTCAAACAAAAATAGGTTTATTATAATAGACATCTGGTATTACCTTAACATAACACCTTATAATGCTTAGGATGTATCAAACTACGACTACATAGAAAACTAACGCCATCTATGAACACTTATTGTCACCATCCGAGACAGCGCCAACATACAAGCATGTACATCACTACTACAAATGAAGTGTACGTGTGCACGTGTTCTAATTGTGCACACATGTAAACCTGTTGCGTTTATAAGCAGCGTCGTATCCGAACAAACTATCAACCACCCTGCTACTGTCGAGGGTACTGCACGGGATCACGGCGGCGCGAAACAAGCGCGAACACGCCGTTGCAGTATTCCTCGACATGGAGAAGGCGTTCGACCGTGTTTGGCACACCGGTCTGCTCTACAAGATGACAACATCACCAATGCCCCGGCGTGTAGTGGAGGTGGTCTCCTCCTTTCTAAACAACCGGACCTTCAGAGTGGTGGTGAAGGGAGAGCTCTCAACCACTCGCACCGTGGCCGCTGGAGTCCCTCAAGGTAGCTGCTTATCGCCTGTGTTATACTCGCGGTACACCGACGATATCCCTGTCGCTGACGGGGCTGAACTAGCGCTGTACGCCGACGACGCGGCGTACATATCGTCAAGCATAAACCTAAATTACGCCGCGTTGAAAATACAGCGCTCATTAGACCTCCTGCCCCGCTGGCTGTCGCAGTGGCGACTGTCGGTCAACGTGGGTAAGACACAGGCGATACCCATCTCCTCCACCAGAAGCTTGCCACCACCACTCAAACTACACGGCCAAGACGTGCCGTGGAAGAGGACTGCAAAGTACCTGGGGATTACCATCGACCGCAACCTCACTATGGAGCCACACGTTCGCAACATTGTCGCGCTAGTCAGGGCAACGCGCGCCATGCTACGTCCAGTGTTCTCATCCCGCCTCCCTCTGAAAGCCAAACTGGGTGTGTATAAACTCTATATACGCACCCAACTCACCTATGCCGCCCCTTCGTGGTTCGCTCTCACAAGCGAGTCGAGCCGCCGACGACTGCGTGCGCAACAGTCCCTTGCGCTGCGCGACGTCGTGCAGGCTCCCCGCTATGTGAGAAATGACGTCATCCAGACGGACCTCAAGATTGAGAGCCTGGACGAGCACATCCGCCGCCTCGCGTCCACGATGTTCGAACGTGCCGATACCTCGGCCTGGGGACACATCCGGGACTTGGCGCCGTGACACGCCCGCCCTCCAGACGCGAAGAAGTTCCCACGCGACCTCACAACCCAGGAAGGAAGGCGGTCCCCCCGGGTACTGCAGTCCTCCCGCCAAATAGCCTCTATAGGCTCCGCTTCACCGCAGAGGTAGCCTTAACAGGCGGCCCGAGCGGCGTCGCGGAGCGTCTCTACTCTAACCCATTTTATGTTCCCAGTTCTTGTTGCTGCGGCCACCCTCCGCCTGCGAGCACCTGCACCTACTTGGTCCAAGTAGGCGCATCGTGAGCGGGCGCGGACGACCGCCGCAACAAAAACCACAACACCTCCACAGACCGACCCAGCGGTGTGGAGGCCACCGGATGTGACACCAGGGGTTCGCATGTAAGTCGCCGCCTGTGTCGCTGGTCGCTCGGAGCTGGACCTCCCCAGGTATCGCCTGGGGTCTCATCTGGCTCGGGCTGACCGCCTAGGCGGCGTGAAGACTGAAGCGGCCCCCCTCAACCAACCAAATGAAGACCAAGACCCAAAAACAACACCAGGACCTACCCCTCTTCAGGGGTAGCGGTAGATACCGCTGGCAGGGGGCCATCGCCCCGACCCAGCCTCCACACGCCCTATACGGGGCGTAGTGAAGACCAACGTACAAACTATCATTCACTAGTTAGAGGTTCAGAGCGCGGTAGCCACGCAGCCAGTTCTGACCTAAATAAGCCTAGTTCCTGCTTCGATAGCCTGGCAGTCTTCAGAAACTAGCCAGCTAGGGAGGCTTGAATGGCGATAGCCACGCAGTTCCTTTCAAGTCCTCATTTAAGGTTGTAGATGTAACGTGGGTCACACATTACTAGTATTCTCGTTAACCCCTCCAGCTAAGTTAAATGCTTGTGTTAGGAGTGGGTTCACGTCGGTAGTGCACTGGTCAACTGATCAACAGTAGCAATAAGTTACTGGAACCCACGCAGAAGAGGGAAACCTACTTAGAACAATTACGATAAGTATTTAGGGTAAGTACAGTAAGTACATTCTGGAGATTATGAAATTTAAATTGTTGCACATAAGTAGTACAAAAACATAAATATAGAAATAAAAAGCGATTATTCATAGTTTTTTTTTTCATACCCTTTTAATTTGTTATGTTTATGTGTCTTCTATTTTATTCTCCTCTATTTTGTTTTACATGGTTTTTTATTTTTTTTTTTTTTACTATAAAATAATGTTTTTATTTTCTTGTAAAACCGGTGTTACTTTTTACGCAAGTTGTGACACCTTAAAGTGTTGTGCATTAAAGTTTGTAACTACAGTTATATTTTTAAATGTAAGTGATAATGTAGCAACTACTGGATGTCCAAATAAATAAATAAATACCCTTTATTTTAAATAGATGTTTTACAAAATATCATCCTCCGCGCCTTTTCCCCAACTAAGTTGGAGTCAATGAACTTTGAGAAAGCAGTTATGAAGACAATAATTTCCTTCAGCAATATTGAAAGGATGTACTTCCATTACTACCTGAGACAGAAATAAAAAACGGATGGCTTTATATAACCCGCAGAAGTACTACAGATCCAAATGTTTTGAAATTTCGGAAATACGTAAAAAATCATTGGATGACAGACGGCAAAGCTAAAATATAGTGAATACTAACAAACGAAAAAAGAAATATGTTTTTCAGTGATGAGTGACGACGAGTATATTCGAGAAACGAAACAGGAATTTGTAAATGGCCAAATAACCGTGGGTCAATTTCTGAAAATGATGAGAAATTAATACTCCAATGATTAGTAAATTACTATTGCAAATATTTATGTTTGTTTTTGTTTTAATGAAAAAAGAATAAGAATTTAAACGAAGATTTTTGTTATGATTTCAAGATGTAAGTGACCTATTTGAGAACAATCTGTGATGATTATTGTAAATACCTAGTTGATTTGAAATATAGTAGACAATTAATCAACATCAAATTAAAATATACTTACATGGATTGCAGTCTACGCTAGGGGTTTGTTTGTTTATTAGTGACGCTATCCACCAGAGATGGCAGTGGCGGTTCCACTTAGGGGTTATCGGCCTAAGCTTACTAAAATCACGTCAAACTATATAAAAACTAAAAATGGAGTCCAGTATATTCTAAAGTCCCTTGTAGTTTTAAGTTTTAGTAGTCTATTGAGAGTCAAGTTTATGACATTAAAATAATGTTGTAAGCAACGCAATAGGTGTGATGTGTGATAAAAAAGTAAGTGAAATAAGGTATAAGTTCTTCTTGTAATTGGTTTATTATAATATTACAGTGCGGAATGTAGTTTAAACATTGCTCTGACTCGAAATGTTATGTTAAGATCCTGCTTTAGGATGAAAGAAAGCTTAAATTATGTGATAACTTTTATAGGATGGATGGTTCTAGATCTCGAGCAAGCCCAGAACAGTTCGCAGCTTTATTGGATTTCATGGAAAGGTATGTAGATTATTAGTTATTTCGTAAATATCTTCCTTTGTTATTTGAAAATCTATCGTACTCGGGCACTTGAAAAATTTAAACATAAACAATGACGTGATACGCGACATGAACTAATATTACTACTGCTTGACTCTTTACTTAATCAATAGACCCTTTGTTTCTCTGTAATAGTTTTAACTTGTTCTAGACATGGCGATATAACGAGGCCCCAGCAAGGGCCTCAAGGCCGAATAAAAGCTGACCGACTGTGGCTGGAGCTGAAAGGGTTATTGAACTCCACAGGTGGATGAGTAACAAAACCGATGAAAAAAGTAAGATTGTCACAAAAACCACTGTAAAAATATTATTTTATGGTTTCCTATTATTATCGTTTATTATTCTACAAGATGAAGTACATACAACAATCAGCTTACTTCATAGACTAAAAAAAAGGTTCATGAAAACATGTATGACAAAAATTAACAGACAAAATATATATTCAGGTGTGGGCAAACTGGAAAGCTAAAACGAAGAAAAAAGCCTTGGCAATACGTGATGAGGCTTCTGGTACTGGTGGTGGTCCAAGCAGCAGACAAACCCTCACTGCTTTAGAAGCATCATTGATCAAGCTGGAATTGAAGAGAGACAAACAATTTTAATATTTCTAATTAAAATTCTTCATATTTTTCAAGCCCTACATTCAGAGAGAAACTCTCTACCAGTTTGTCCATCACAAGTTACTGCCGCAGATGAAATTATGTTGGATTTTATTCCTTCTTATTCTATACAAGGTACTTTTTTTATTTATTTTTTTATTTTTTGACCAATTAATTCATTTGGGGCACAATCAATATACATAAATGAAATTGAAGTGTCTATTTGTATCGTAAAAATAATAGTTTTTTTTAAGCTCATACAGTTACCTGCACGATACCTATGCCTAGAATATAGTTTTAAAATTTTTTGTCTGTCTGTTTCTTTGTTCTGGCTAATCTCCGGAACGAGTGGACCAATTTTCACGGGACTTTCACTGGCAGATAGCTAGTGTTATAAGAAGTAACTTAGGCTACTTTTATTTTGGATAAAGGATTAGGGTTCCGTGCAAAATATATAAATATGTACACGCGAGTGAAGCCGCCCGGGAACTGCTAGTTTAAAATACAATTAAATATTTTCAGCAACACCATCAGCATCTACCGCCCCTCCTCCTTCACTGCCACCTCCCTCGGAGAACTTCCACGAGATGTGCCACGGGTGCCACCACCAGTGCCATCGCCACCGCCTGGCCCTGCGTCTGTGCAGATGCCGTCAGCGACGTCGCCCACCGCATCCACGTCCCGGGCGGCTCCGCAGCGGCGACGACATCGGGCAAGTCCGTCGCCCGTGGCGTCGCCCACCACATCGCGCCTGCTTCGAGCTCGAACACGCCGGGTGCAAACACCCTTCGAACGAGCCACGAGCGAGTTCGTGGCTGTCGAGAAACACCGGCTGCAACTAGAGGCAGACCGGGAAAAAAATTTTCATGAGAGGTAGCTGGAAAGGCTGCGATTGGAATCGAGAAGAATTGAAATACAAGAAAACCAAAATGTAATTTTAAATCGTTTGGCTGGTACTGTAGACAAATTGATAGAAATTTTACCACAGTTGAGACCATCATCATTAATTTCAACAGATATTATTCCATAAAATGTCTAATGTACTGATAGTGGTCTCAGCTGTGAAGATTTCAAATTGCGTACAATACGAGTATCAGAGAAACAATTCATTTTCATTTCAATTGTTTGCTATCCAGATTACATTTCCCTTCTTTGTAATTTTTATGCACAAATTGTATGTATCATTTTCATTTCTTTTAATTAGTATTAGGTATTAGGCTGGTATTAAATCTTTTTGTAGTATTAAACAAACATTATTTTAATTTAGACTTGAAATGTAAGAACCGAAACCAATAGTTATGTACAGTAATTGTAGGTAATTGATTTTTAAGTATTTTCTAAATTTCCACTACCAAATTATTATGAATGTGTGTGTTTTAATAAAAATTAATAATTAACTTTGTAATAATAATAAATTTATTTATTCAGACTGGGTCCATAGTGTTAGTATACAGTTTTTCTTAACCTATGTTAATATTTTACAATCTTACTATTAATTGTTGATGTTTGCCATAGCAATGTTCTGACAAGACTGTTCATTATAGCGTAGTCATATTTATTGGCATGACCCTTAAGATGCTATTACTGCTGTCCCGCATTCTTCTTTATTTATTTATTTGGACATCCAGTAGTTGCTACATTATCACTTACATCTAAAAATGTAACTGTAGTAACAAACTTAAATGCACTTTAAGGTGTCACAACTTGCGTAAAAAGTAACACCGGTTTTACAAGAAAATTCTTAGCAAAGAGACAGTATAATGGCATGGAAGCCATCAACTCTCGTTTCCATAAACATTGTATAAGCACTACAGTAACGAGGCAACCTTAATAGAATTCTAAAGGCATCATATTGGACGCGTAATTTGTCAAGAAACCACTGCGTATAGACCTTCGGTAAGGGAGTGCCCAAAGACTACAATAGTATATAGGATATAGACAGGCAACTCTGCTTCTTTTTATTGACAACACAAAACTCTGCCTAGTGGTCAGATACCGAAAACTAATATAATATACATATCTATAGGTATATATATATATAATTGAACAATATATAGGTACCTACTTATACGGTGTATGAATGTGTTTTGTTGTTACCTGTTTCTTGTTTTATTGGTTCTAACATGAGAATTTTATACTTTAGCTAATTAATGTATGTTTATGACTAATCTCCGATTTTTATATTCAAACCAAAACTTTTATTGCAAAAAGAAAAGCACAAGAAACCGGCAATCGGTACTCATACGCAGCCATTTGCAATATAAGTGAAGTGTTGCCAACCTAATATTAATAAGTTCCAAATATTTAAAAAAAAATTGTTGATTGTTACGATTGTATTTTTAATTAATATTATTGTGTGTTGGTGAACAAATTGTTGTTTGTAAATAATTTGAAGTGGTTTTAGATATTTAATATGCAATATTTTGGTATTTACAAATGCGAATTTTAAATCGTAATACATTTGAGGGTAATAAATTTCCCCTCATACAAATTATAAATTTAAATATTGTAGCACAGTAATTTTAGTTCCGGTATCTATCCTTGGGATGGCACTGGACTCAATAAAAAAAGTGCAATTCTTTTATGTTCCAAGTTGCCATAGCATGGGAGTGCCCAAGATATTTAAACTCGTGAACCCTCTTCAGTTAAACTATTAGTTTTATAGGTGGCACTCTTGATGGGCAATTACCGCGCGACTTGAAATCCATGTAAACACTTTTTAGGCTGTTATCCCCTCATCTGGTAGCGGCCATTTTGCGAGAACGTCACGTCTGCTACGGCCTTAGCAGGTAATCCCCGCGATATCGGTGCGTTGCGATTAAATTAATAATTTCTCTAAAATATTGTATTAAAGCTATGTATAAAACTTATGTCATTTGAATTGTTATATTATTTGCTATTACACTGTAGATATGTAAGTTGAATAAAATCAAAGAGAAAAAAATTCGGTTGCCTAACTTTGAAATTAGTTTAATAAATAAACTAATTTCAAAGTTAGGCAACCGAATTTTTAAGTATTCTGTACATAATTCGTAAAAATTAAACAACAAAATCATTAGTTAATAAAATAAATGTATTTTATTTACATCAATATACACTACTTAATAATAAAAAAGCAAAACGCCACACATTCCCATACTTTTTTTTTACACCAAAAGCTTTTCAAAATCTTGACACATGGAAGGCGACCCGAGGGTCGCACAAAAAATAGGGTATTTTTTTTTTTTTTTTGAGAAAGGAGCGAGTCAAGTTGCATGCGTTATAAATTAGGCCATGTTTACTTCCATATTTTTACAATTCATGAAAATCGTTAGAGCCGTTTCCGAGATTCAGATTAAATATATGACGGCGCGCTGATTATGGATTGATTTTAATTATAATCATAACTCGATTTGTTAATACTGTTTTAGTTATTTTTATTCGATTCCGTAATCGATACTATTAAATGTTACTAAAATAAGAGCGGGTAACCCCGAATAGAGTAGCAAGTGTCGCCACGAGTAATGGCGGTCGTCATTCGATTGACAGCTGCCACACGAGGTGCATGCGTGCTAACCTATTGGCTCTCAATCCAGTTTAATCTTATTAATTGTGTGTGATTTTACCTGAAGTTGTAATACAATCAAATAATAAGACGTTGGATGATACAAGTGTGCTTTTATTTTGGAAAATTCCTGCCGTTACAACGCCCATGATGGATAGTGACAGTCAAGACCGCTGTGAGGCCCCTGATGACGCTCTTTCATATATATATATACAAGAATTGCTCGTTTAAAGGTATTAAATAGATATTAACTTAAGACACCTCACAAACGGCCGTCTGATCCCAAACTAGGCAGAACCTGTACATGGCAACCAGACGCTGATGAACATCACTACGTATTATAAAACAAAGTCCCCCGCCGTATCTGTCTGTTCGCGAAAAAAACGCATGAAAATCCGTTCAGTAGTGTTTCAGTTTAAAAACTACTGAACGGATTTTTATGTGGTTTTCACTAATAGACAGAGTGATTCATGAGGAAGGTTTAGGTGTATAATTTGTACCCGTGCGAAGCCGGGGCGGGTTGCTAGTACTTGTATATTTCTAAATACATAAATATTACTACAACCAGACACAACAAATGATCTTGCTCATAACAGAATTATTTGTCCTGAGTGGGAATCGAACCGACGATCTCTGGCACAGTAGTCAGGGTTACTAATCACTATACCAACAGACCCATTATTGTAATCAATGTCTCATTCAGTCAATTTCAGTTTATCTATTACTCGTAATATTATAATATTGGATAATATTTTGATGAAATTATTTAAATTATTTTAACAACTTCTTCCATGCTACTTAATGTGAGTAAACCATTACACCCTTTTTTAATACACCGCCACAAGGCATTACCGTTTTTATAAATCTTGTGTTTACTATATTGTTTGTTATTATACACTAACACTTGTGTCCCCTTCCGGCCAAGTACGTAATTAATAGATGGGTTAAAATTTCTACTACTTGGACCTGCCATCGGCTCAAATCGGCACAAAATAACAATAACAAGACCGGCGCACAATTGCATACACTCAGCCCGTGGCGTCGCGATAGTGTAATGAGAACTAAGCATGTATACAAGTTCCGGAAACGCTAGGCTAAATTCGGGTTGGCTCGAGAATTCAGTGGCGGGAGCGCGCGTTGGCTATTAGCGCATCATGTATACGTCTTATCTCTTATCTATGGGATTTATATTATGAACATTATGAAAATTACAAGTATTGTGTTACATTATTATAATGAAACTGAAGAATGTTTCGAAATTTTTATTTCTTAGTCTCTGCATTATGCGAGTGATATTCGTAGGTGTGCTTCGTGGAATGGGAAATTCATTATTTTAAATTTTTATTTGAAGCCCACCTATGGGTGTGCTAAGTGGAATACTTTAGGTGTACTTAGTCTGGGTGTGCTTCGTGGAATAGGAAATTAATTATTTTAAATTTTTATTTGAAGCCCGATTCGTTGCGGATGGCACGACAGACGTGCCATCCAACTTTTTTACATATGGCGCATGACACGAGTTTCGTGTCATTTTTAAATGTCTTATATCTCGCTCAAATCGAAATTTCATGAGGTGCTTCTTGAACTAAACATTAATCTTTTTGAATGCGGATCATTATTATAGACTTCGTTTCTGGAAATAATGCAAATCAGATAATTTCAGGGGTTGACAACCTCGATAAGTTGCATTACGATTACTGCGATTAGGTAGGTATTAATGAAATGCATTATTTACCTCTAATTATTATTAATAGCTGCATCTATTTTTCTTATTTAGCTTATTGGACTATTATAAATATAAGTAGGTATTAGATACCTAATAAATAATTCATACATAAGTAGGTATTACATATAAATAATAAATGAATTTCACATTTGCTAAATCTTGTTCCGATCCCTTAAGAATTTATTTTGTAAACAAGTTTCGTAAGTCGGCTGGATCGTCTCGGCAATATTTTGAAAAAACACTTTTTTGTTGTTTTTCTGTTCCTTTTTGCGTGAAACACTAATAAGGACTCATAAAGAAAGGCGCCGGCGTCCATTTTTTTGTGGGCCGGCTATTTATCAATATTGCTGGCATACAAAGAAAGGACACAACTTCCATTTTTGACAAACGGAAAAAGCGACTTTGAATTCCTTAACATAAGGTGTGGTTTTGCCCTATTGTTTAATTCAGTTGTGCCCTTTCTTAGTATGATGGGCAGAAAAGCTCCGGCGCATGGTATCGAAACTTGTTAACTGTTTTTAAAACACTTCCACTTTCCGAAGCAATCGCACTGGACGTAATCTACAACGACTATTTATTTACCCTTTCGATGATATTGGCTTGTGTTTTGGACTCTGATTTTGCTTTTGTGAATACTGTGGCTCGTGTACCTGGATTCTGATATTGATTTTGTGATCACTGTGGCCCGTGAACCTGGACTTGTTGCTGTTTGACTCACGAACACGTGTGGATCCCGAACACTACAGGTAGATTTTTTAATGATGAATTATTTATTGTCCTTAAGTTTTCATATGCCCAAAAAAAACGTGCTTAACTGTATCACTTAACGTATTATTCATATTCATTCTTATTTACCGCGAAAAAGGTAATATCAGGTCAAATAATCTATATGTACAATATATTATAATATTATAAACAGGAAACATTTTTGTATTTTTATATGCAACGAATAAACTCAAAAACCACTGGACCGATTTAAAAATTATTTCGCTTATAGAAAGCTACGTTATCTATAACATTGGCTTTTCTGACCCATATGAGAGCTTCGAGAGAACGTCGGCATGTTTTAAGAATTTCTTCTCACGATATTTTGTAAATAGGCACCTAAAACAAAAGAACACCGCGGCGCCCTTAGAACTGAGGCGGATTAGTTTTAATTTTATTGCCATTTTTACAACATTGGTGTAACTTTCAGTACTCGTATTGTGCGCAGGTGTTTGATGTTTGACGTTTTAAGAAAAATATATTTATTTTAGAGATAATATTAATAAGAAAACAAAAAAAAGAGTGGCTGTGTATACGGTACGACAGAGGTCGTTCGACTCAGTTTTTTTACGTAAAAAATAGTATTGAAATTATTGTTTCATTCTGATGTTTCCTCTTTTCAGAATATAATTAACATGGAACACAATTTTCCAAGTTCACCAGAACCTGGGCCATCAGCAGCTTTGGATCCTATAAGTGTGGAGTTATCTGCTATGATGTCTCCACATGACATAGACTTTTATAATATACCTGGCATAGACATTGAAATTACTAATTCAGATCTATATGGGATTTTGACAAACAACAATGATGAAATTCTTGACGATATGACGAACATGGATCAAGATGAGTTAGTGGAATTAAATGATGGTTTACCGGATGAAGAGCAAGAAGAAACTACTCCAGAAGAAGGATATGATTGGTGTCCAGGTAATCCAGATAACATGGTGGAGATACCTTTCACAGGAATACCTGGAATAATTCCAGCTCAACAAATGAGGGATAAAAGCCCTTTGGACTTTTTCTTTTTATATTTTAATAACGAAATGCTAAATTTAATATTAGAATGTACTAATAAGTACGGGAATAACTTAAAAACCCAAGCAACGCAAGCTCGGGCTCGTTTTCGTGCATGGGCAGATATTACTATTAATGAATCAAGAACATTTGTAGGAATATTGTTATTGATGAAACAATAAAACTAAATAGGATGGCTGATTATTGGTCGAACCATTATTTATTTCGCCTTAGTCCACGACTATACATGGCAAGGGACCGGTTCTATTTAATTTTGAGAGCTTTAAGTGTTCAGAATAGTGAACGAAATGAAAGTCTGATGAAAATAAAACCCCTTATAGACATATGTAATGAATCCTCTGAAGCTATATATTACCCATCAAAAGAACTAGCTATTGATGAATCACTTATCTTGTGGAAAGGCAGACTTTCTTTTCGATAATATTTAAAAGGAAAAGCCCATCAATACGGCATTAAATTGTATGTTTTATGGGTGTGCTAAGTGGAATACTTTAGGTGTACTTAGTCTGGGTGTGCTATAATTGGGTGTGCTTCGTGGAATAGGAAATTCATTATTTTAAATTTTTATTCGAAGCCCACCTATGGGTGTGCTAAGTGGAATACTTTAGGTGTACTTAGTCTGTGTGTGCTATAATTAGGTGGGCTTCGTGGAATAGAAAATTAATTATTTTAAATTTTTATTTGAAGCCCACCTATGGGTGTGCTAAGTGGAATACTTTAGGTGTGCTTCGTCTGGGTGTGCTTCACGGAATACCTCTCAATTACAAATCAGTCATAACTAAAACTTTCACAAGTACAAAACACAAGGCTTTGTTCACATTAGCTAACTGTTGACAATAACATCAATGTTTATGTTACAATAAATATTTAAACTTAAAAACTCTTAACTTTTAAACTAAAATATTGAAGCACCTCTTATACTAAACTTTTTGTCACAAGTCAAATTTTCAAAACAAATTAGGGTCGTGTGAACGTATTTGAACAGTTTTTTACATTCCACTTATAATATCATAAGCATCTATACATGTCACCCCCTTTCATTTCCACTTCCAAAAATTTTATCACAACACAAAAATATGACCAAAATATTGTCTTTCAAAAATAAAATTTTACAGTTAATGTGTTCCACTTAAAACAAATACCTTTATTCATAAATCCACTTAAACATATCACTGCTATAGTTAAGGCTAGAGTTCGCAATTCAATGTGACACTAAACTTTGCAGAACAATAATATCCTTAGTCTGCACTTATAACAATCCTTTATATTAAAAATAGTACTGGCTGTTTTATCACTCGACCTGATCGTGTTGTACGTACTTTCGGTTCTGATGGTGAACTAATTAACCTTTTACTGAAAATCTAAATACTCGATTTTATGTTTCAAATGTTGAAAAATGATCAATCATTGAAAGACAATATCGATATCCTTCCTGACTTGGTGGTAAAGGTCCAACAATATCTATATGCATACAGATTAAATACTATTTTTTTGAGCTTTTGTCAATGCACATCTTATGACACCAAGTCAAAGCTTTTAACAGGTCGAGAAAGCATGCTTACACAGGTGTACCTCTCTCTCTTATAGTATTGCAGTGTGCTTGATAATAAATGATTTTGTGTAGTAGTTAATAACGATATTAAATTATTAATGAAACAGTAAGAATAATTTAATATGTACCTAAATACATTAGGTAGATATTAATGTAGGGTAATGTAGGTACTTTCAAAATTATGGTAAACAAACAAAACACTTCTCGGTCTCAGCACAACTGTCCACGGGATCACTGAAACGACATTTTTTTTAGCGTTAACTCTTGGGTTTCGGGGATCGTTTACGTGAACGTTCAAAAAATTCAACATCGTTTCTTTAGCACTTGTCAAAACTGTACCTTGGCTACCATTTATATGGAGCTAACGATCAACATTCTAGAAAGTATTATATTCCATTCTACCACTTTGAACGTTTGTCAACTTTTCTATTCATTTGTTCTGACCACGTGACTTAACGTTAAGATGATGTCATTCCCATACATTTTGTTAGATTTCTATTAGCGTTTACGATTGTAGAATGTCAACTTGGCTAAGCCTGCTGGATCGGCCACTCTGAACATATACCAAGGTAAGCTCTAGACTGTAATCCCCAAGGAAAGAGTAAACGTGGTTGCCCTAAGCGAACCTGGCGACGAACGATCAAGTGAAGAACATAGGGAAGACTTGGACCGAAATTAAGTGCAAAGCTCAAGACCGAACAGGATGGCGGCACACTGTGCACTGCCCCACCACATGTCAAAATGACTTTTAATTTTTTCATTACACTTATGATTGTACTAACAATTACATTGCAGCTATGGAATCGGAGCAAAAATATTATTTTGTACTTTACATTTTTCCCTACCTAACTTGGTTGTGATAGAACTGTATTGGATTAGTAGAAAATATGAACAATCGCTCTGCAACGGTAGGCAAATAAGCGAAATTAAAATTCAGTATGCAGCAACCGGGTATTGATGCTAAGATAAATAATTAACAGTAGAAAAAAAAAAACAATTTGGAAATAAAATAAAAATATTTTGTTTAGAGTACATTTATTAGTATTAGCTATACAATCGAGTGTTTAGATGATATATATTTTCGTCCAAAATCTGATTTAAAAATTGTGCAGGAGGTTCGACGATGGGAGTTGTGTGTCTCTTGCCCAGCTCAGGCATTATTATTGCGCCCAACAATGCAGTTGCACTATATCTGCCTTATAACATCTCTGCAAAGCAAAGATGCTATCAAAGAGCTGAAGTAGTGGATTCTGTAGATGCAGTTGCAGCAAATAAATAGCGTAACAGTCTGACAGCATAATTTTACCAAATCACTCAAGAGCACTTGTTACACATTTGCGATGTATATTCCCAGGTTGTAATAGCACACCATATACCCTGGGTGGGGTTGTTCAATGACGAAAATGTGCATCACAGTTTTACAGCTGCTCACATAGAAGAATTTTGTGACCTCTTTAAAAATGTCAGAAACATGTTAGATTTTGAAAACATTGAATGCACGAATGACCTTTTAGTGTGGTATTAGATAGGACGGACAAAGTAGCAATTCAAAAAGATAGAAACTGAATTGCCTGAATTCTAGCAGCAAAGCATAGCTCTTGGCGCTTACTTCATGATTTTGCGAACATGAGTCTCTGATGACAGAATTGCAACATTAAATGTTAGTAGAACTACAGTCAGCAGACGTATAACCAAAGCAAGGGAAAGTATGGTGGAAAGCTTTATGCCACAACATATAGGCTTGCAGCATATAACTAGAAGAAAAGTAGCTAGTTATTTGGACATCCTGGCAGTGATATGGAACAGATGAAAACTATTGAAATAATTGGCGGAAAATATATTTATATACAGAAAAGCAGTAACTATTCATATCAAAAGAAAATCTATTATATTCATAAATATAAAATGTTGTCAAACCGTTCCTAATAGTATGTTACAAAGACTACTAGGCTCATCTCCAAAATCAGATATGGATATTTTAAAAGATGAGTTTAGTGCATCTCTTAATCCTTTGAATGAATATTATAGAGAAGGTGATATCTTTATATTGGATAGTGTAGAGGCGTTCGAGATGCTGTTCCCCATTACAGAATTTTAATTATTCAGTGCGCATCTCTTATCACTTTCACAGGGTTACTATCACACGATGATATCACATGACAACGGAAAATACGAATTAATCGCGTAAAGTAATACTATGTGGTTGGGTTGTAAAAATGGTGAATGGGCGCTTTAAGCAGGACTTTAAACTGCTACGACAAGATATTGTAATAAGGCCTCAAAACATTTCATGAAAGATTTTAAAGTCACAGCAGCTTTAAGTAACAGATTTTACCCTGTTTTGAATAGAGACCCTGAGTTGATAGATAGGAGATATTATATCTATTATACAAGAAAAAATGTTCACAAATAACTTTCTGACAGATTTTGTGAAACACAGTCATTTAAATAAGAGAGGGGTCACAATTTCGCAGTATTATTGTAGATATTCTAGATAATAATTCTTTATTAGATTTTTCACGAATGGAATATAATAATGTAATTTTAATTTCTTTAGGAATTACCAAATTAAACCGGCCCGATCATATTGGGCCTGTGAACATATGAGGCAAGATGGCACATATATAATTCAAGTGTGCAAAGAGGTTGACGAGGAATTATTAAATGCATTGCAAAGTAGCAGTAATAACGTAGGACTACTACGAGGCAAATTACACAGCCGCCATATAAGTAGAAAAATATATATTTTGTTTATCGAATTGCCATTTGGCATTACAATGAGAAGATTCTTATGCTGAAACTAAAGCAATGGCAAACTAATAATAGATTTAAATTTATCATCCAATCACACACAACAAACAATAAAAACCGAAATGCCTAGTAGTTTAAAAAAAAAATGTGCTCAATCTATCGTTTTGACAATTAGTATGTTGCTAAATGTTAGGAAGTGATGATCTTGTCAGTACCTTTTTACCAAATGTTGGTAGTCATTTACCATATTATAATTTAATATTATTAATAAGGAAACACTATTTACATGAATTAAATAAATATTCACAACTTGCAGTGCAATCTGTGCCTGCACTTGCAGAATTCTATCATTGTGTAATATGGGGCGTTTCAGCCTATTAGTGTTACTGTCACAGTTTATATACATTGATGTAGATGCAGATGAATAGTGTTTTGCAGCACGAGCACAATCAGCTGTTTGCCAACCCGGATGTCAAATCTAATGTGATGTCCGCCCCTAATAGTAAAAACTATTATAAGCAAATAATTTAAGGATCATCGTCAGCCTATTGCCGTCCACTGCTGGACGAAGGCCCCCTAATCCAATCCCAGTCTTGGGCAATCCGCATCAATCCGCTGCCAGCCACCTTTTTTAAGTCGTCGGTCCATCGTGTAAAAAAACTCGTCAAACATGCAAATGAGTTCGTGGCGGTAATGAAACACACTTTACTTGTCTGACAGCGGCTCGTATCAGTAAGTTCGTCGTACATTCGGTAAAACATTATTTTGAGCGAAAAGCGACTTACAGTTATCCATCCAGACACAGACTATTTGATCTATGTAATCGTGTCACCAGTAGAGTTTTCGATGAATGAAGTCTTGAGCTTAAATTGTCGTGTTATCCTATTACTTTAAACGAGCAATTCTTGTATGTATGTATTTATTTATGTATGTATTTATATTTCTGGTATCTCAGAAACAGCTCTAACGATTTTGATGAAATTTTGTATACAGATAAAGTTTTGCATTTTAAGTTCAACTGCATAGAATTTTTTTTTAGCGCCATCTCGTATTTTGTTGTGTAGTATTCCCAAGCCGCGTAAGACTCATCGTCACAAATTTTGTGTAATAATATAATAAAGGCAAGAACTGTAACTGACAAAAATCTAGAAAAGAAGTAAATAAAAAAAAAAACAAAAAAAATATACCAAGAATAACCTTGGATTCATCCAAAGGTCATTTGGGATGTACCATACAGCGACATCAATTTCCCGTAAGACCTGCATTTGCCATGACAGTGCACAAATCTTGATGTTTTTTTACTTTTCGAAATAATATCCATCTCCTGAGCAACGCTATGAATATTTGACTATTTACAGGGCGGGAACGGTAAGTACAACACTTTATATCAAGACGGCGTGAATTTCTTACTACATTATAAGTCTAGTGTTGCGTAGCTATGGATGGTACATCCCGCCATGTCAGCAAGTACTCCGTGCTCCACCGATGGTACACCCCGGCTTGAACTTGATATTACGTGAGTTACATACATCAAAAATCAAGATCAGGCTGGATTTTGTTCAATTTGTTCAAATAACGAACATAGCCCGCTATCCATCTGGGCACATCTTTTACCAGATCTACATTCAATTAAATATCATCACCCTGAGATAAACACAAGACAAAAGATAAACTTCGCACTTTTTGATAAGTTTACCAGACAGTTGGGAATGAAACATACCACGTGGTCTTATTTTGAGGCTGTTAATATTAAAAATGTAGCAAATTTTAAACTGCTGAAACAAAAGACTAACATAACACTTTATTATGTGTCAGATACTGATATTGTTAATAACAGAAACTGGAATCATAAGACATAGGCAGGTGTGCTGTTTTTGTGGAGAATTAGATAGAAGAATATTGTAATTGGAGCCAGTGTTGAAAGAAAATATATATAAGTATTATAACGCAAAAGAGTTCTAAAATGGATAAAGTAGATATAGAGTAATACAAAAAAAAAGTTTTAAAAGAGAACACACAATGTTCAGAATACAGCCGAAAAACAACTATAAGTTCTAAAACACAAAAAAGAAAAGCAACTTCGACAAAATAACGTCCGATAGATATAAAAAAAAGTCAAAAGAAGAATATACCACCAAAACCAAGTAAGACAAGTTTACTATTCGGTTGGAACTCTTCTGATACTGATGAATAAATAGTCTATGCTGAAAGCGACGATAGTAATTATACTAACGAAGAAAGTAACTCTGTATCATCGGAAATTAGAACACAACCTAACAATAATAAAGTCAATGGTTTTTTCGGATATCAGATTACATCCAGATAATCAACGATGCTTTAATTTTGCTTTACCTGAACTTTTGTCAATGCGTAAGCTTAATCTAACTATGTTGATTATTGTGAGTTAGATACATGTCATTTTTTTTTAATAATGATGACAGTGACGATGACGTATTTTGAAAATTTATAATAATTTTGATTTGAATGAACATGTCCAACATTATTAATACACACATCAAAAAGCAACATGTACGGTTTTGAACTATTGAACGATTTTCACTATTGTAATATATTTATATTTCTTTTATAAATAATAACTAAGCATTCTTTGATGCATTAGTGACTATAACAACAAAATCTATTTTTAAATTGTTCATTTAATCACAATAATTAACAATATATGTGTACTAACATACGTAGTATAAAATTAAGTTAAAAAGAAATTAAACTTTTTATATTTTACAAAATTAACTTGTCGGCAACGATTTTTCATTGAATTTATAAGATTGTTTATTTGATCCTGCGGCAATCGCTCCTAATAGAATTTTAACAAGTCTTTCAGTTGTTGGGTTGTCGACACTCCATCCAGGTTCTCTGGAGCATGTCCCATGCGTGCTCGATGGGATTGAGGTCTGGCGATTGTGCAGGCCACGGCAATACCCGGATGTTTTCAAATCCTTCCTTATCTTTTCGCAAACGAAGTCAAATACTGAACGTAAAAAATCATCTTTTTTGCAAGTAATTTTAAGAAAAGACTAACATTTAAAAACCTTAAAATGTATTTTGTAGGAAACAGATTACAAAAATCAACTAGAATTTGATGAAGAAATATTAGAGGTTCAATAACTTTGATAACGCACTGTTTAGCAACGAGGCCAACTTTCATTTTAACAGCCTACTGGGCAGAGGAGAATCGGAAACATCACAGATTTCTCCATAGTCTGGGCTGCTATGTCTGGAAAATCTATCATCGGTCAACTAACTGTAAATAGTGAACTATATGGCAACATCATAGGCTTTTTCACCCAGGAATTGCAAGAGTTTCAGGTGTATAATTCAAGAACATGGATGAGGCCACTTCCGACTTTACTGACTTTAACGAGGTATTCCCGAAGACAGTGGTATTTTCGTTGGGGTACCATTAACTGGGCTAACAGGACTCCCAATCTTAGTCTTCCGACCGACAAATCTGACCTAATTAAAACACAATATCCAATAACTAATCCAGTGATGATCGGCATTTAGACAATAATATTTTTTATAAGTAATTTTCCCGTTCCACTGAACCTTTTAAATAAAACAACTATTAGTTTATTTTTTATATTATTCGACTACCAAATACCCGATATCCTTTAACAATTTTCCTTTTTTACTTTCCTGAAACATACTTCATCAGGAACGATACATAAGATACAGGAATACAGGAGACACACTAGTACAAGATATATCTGCACGTAATAATAAAGCTAGGTTAGAAGTTGTAGAACATTCTGCAAATTATGCTAAGATATTTATTAAAAATAACTATGGCAGAATTATTAACATCACAGGATGTTCTAACCAGATTGAATCTACAACAGACTGAGCAGACTAATTCTGAATTTACATCATCACTTTTATTAAAGCAATAGAATACTGTTCCAATAAAAAATCAGGTTCTTAGCTCTTGACTCCATTATGTGGAGCTATATTTTCAAGAGATGCTATAGAGGATATGAGTAAAGAATTGGGATATGAAGAGACACAAACTTTGAGTCACACTTAACGTTCATGATGTTAGTTGTTCTTGGTTACTCGATACAGGTACCTTGCTGTCTCTCGTTAGACACGAAGCGATGGTCAGGGATCAAATCCCTTAGCGTGCTCAGAAAATAAAAAAAACAAAAGTATAGGAGGCTCAATATACGTGCTCTAAGTAATTGTTTCGTCTACCTGGCATATGTAGTATGAAACATACATTGGTTTCAAAGCAATAAACTTTTTTAATGGTGAGAAATAAAAAAAAAGTGTCAGTCGTAGGACTGCACGTCAGAAGTGAAAACACATATATATAATATATATATATATATACATATACACACACACATCTGTATATATGTCATCTGAGCGTGACGGTAACGCGAGTTTAGTTATTTTTCCTCATACCAAAAATTGCCGAACGTGCCTAAAGAAGTTTTTACTTAAAAAAAAATATTCCATGTTCCCTGCTAGCTTCAGACTTATACTCCAGACTTAGAAACTTCTTCTTTGTGTGATTTGTGATAATCGCATTTGTTCACGAAATAGGAAGGCATTGGTGAACACACAGTGTAACAGATTTCCTCCCACGAAAAAAGAACCAAATGTTTCTATTTTGTGTGAATTATAACTATTCATCGTATAAATAAAGACGAAGATAAATTTTGCATTATTCGCATTAACGTTTTTTTGTAAGCTTCCAATCACTACATTTTCCGAAATAAATTTATAAATATTACGTTAAGAATTGGCAAAACTTTAGTTCTAGCATAGATCAAGCTTGTTCGGCTAAAGAGGTTTGGGAGAAAATGGAATGGCTGAAAGGTAATAAATCAAGTAAACCATATATAAACAAAGATTGTGTGAGAAATCTTCTAGTCTAAGCCCTGATTTTGTTATCCCTTGTAAACCGATACCGACCGTTTCGATGCAGATATTCTAATCTACACAGATGTTAAGACCACACTATATGATCATCGCAACAGAGCTTTGAAAGTACCAAAAACTAGATTCAAACAGCCATGTGATGTTATAATTCCTGAGAAATTTCGAACACATATTTTGTTTGATTACAAACAAACTGACAACAGAATTATTATATTTACTGCTAAGAAGGCTTTGATTGAAATAAAAAACGTGAGTTACTTTTTCTGTGATGGTAATTTTGATTGCTGCCCATATCCGTTCAAGCATATATTTACCATACATACAGATATTGGGTGTAAAAATACAAGTGAAATTAACGTAGTTTCTGTGTTTTATGTACTCCTCATAAATAAAGAGAAAGATACATATAAAAGTGTTTACTCTAATAAAAGAAAATTTACCAGACTTCAATCCATCAAAATTCATATTGGATTTTGAAATGTCTGCAATGCTAGCAATAAGTGAAGTTTTTCCACAAGCAAGCATCCATGGATGTTTTGTACACTTCCAAAGAAGCTTATACAGGAAAGCAAAATCTGGGGTTAATGGAACACGAAGATAATGCAGAATATATTAAGCTATGTGCCAGTTTAGCATTCCTCCCTAAAGAAGATATAGAAGACGGTTGGTTAGCTGTAATTGAAAACAGGTACTTATATTAAAAATGTTGTTTCATTTTCAGCATATTATCATTTTATTATCAAATAATAAAAACGTGCCAGTTTTTGAGATTTATGACAAAGAAATTTGGTTTCAGTTACATTTAAATCACAGTCAAATTTAACGATTATTTCGTTGAGCAGTGGCTTGAGCCTGAAGAGATGATAACAAAGAGGTGTTGTTATAAGGAACGTCACGGAACTACCATTTTAGTGGGGGCCTGGAACCAAAGAATTCAAATCTACCTGGGTCGTCAGCCTTCTTTATTATCATTTTTAGAAATGATTGACCTAGACATTTGCACTTACTTAAGGAAATGATGAAGAAAATGCGATATATTGGAGTAGAAAGGGCTATACTATGAGTAATGGTATCCTTTATAGGTATCATAACAAAACTGAATGTGAGGACACACAGTTAGTAGTCCCTGAACAGGAGCAGGCTAGAGTAATTGCGGCATATCATGATGATGTAACTGCCGGACACTATGGGACTGAAAAGACAATTGAGCGTATTGCACGACGCTACATTTGGAAAAGGATGCGAACTCAAATTCAAAACTACGTTCGTAATTGTATTCAATGCCAAAGGTACAAACCATCAAATCAAAAGCCAAACGGTTTGTTGCAAACGACAGCTATGATTGCCTTTGATTTGTTTGGCCCATTTCCTCGCACATCCAAGAATGAGGATTTTCATTATAGAAGATGTGGCAACGAGGTGGGTTGAATTATTTGCTCTGGAAAAGCCACCGCTGAAGAATGTGCCAAGGTGTTGCTAAATGAAATAATACTAAGATATGGAACCCCACGCAGATTTATAAGCGACAACGGTACTCAATTTGTGGTTGGTATCTTACACAGCAGCTAACCTATTGTCTAGGAATAAGTCATGGATTTACCCCCGTCTATCATCCTGAAACAAATCCTGTAGAGAGAAGGAATCGGGATATGAAGACACAGCTTGCTATACTAGTAGGAGACGATCATACAACCTGGGCTGACAAGTTACCGAGCATACGCTTTGCCATGAACACAGCCAAATCTACTTCAACTGGGTATACCCCCGCATATCTAACTTTTGGTCGTGACTTAAGTACCCCAGATGATGTCCAGCATGATTTGCGATCTATTCACTTTCTATATCACCGAGATAACTCCAAAGCTATTGATCATGACTGAGACAATGAAAAGGGCGATGGAAATACAAGAGTGGCACGAAGAAAAAAGAAAAGATTATGTTGATAGGAAACGTCAAGCAAGCCCTAACTATCAACCTGGTAATCTGGTGATGGTTGACGTAAACGTCTGCTTAGTAAAGCTTCCCAGGGGTATAGCGCCAAATTAGGACCTCGTCCTGATGGACCATATCTTATTAAGAGAAAATATGGCCCGAGTTCCTATGAAGTAGCATGCCCAAATGCTCCAGATTCTCCTGCGGGTATATATCATGCGTCCGCTTTGCAGTTGTATCGTGGACCTGCATCAGTGGACTTACCTGCACCAGTCCAAGTATTACGTAAAAGGGGACGTCCTCGCAAGCAACCTTAATGAGTATCAATCGTGAAGAAATTTAATGTGTTCCTGTCTTACTTGTCGCGGCGTCTTCGTAGACAGCGGGGGAGCCTGTAACAAAGTTTTGCATAGACCTCAATAGATGGCATTGTGCCATTTTCCTGAACCACGGTATGGTTTCGTTACCCTAGTTAGTATATAAGCTCAACCTAAATATTTTGATTTATATATTCGTAGTAGGAATATTGCGTAGTATACAACTGTATCTCTCTGGATCTACGCAATAAATAGGACTCGTAGTTCATATAAGTCCTTAGTGGCCTACACTGTACTTATTGTTTTGCTGCATATTAAATTTTCTATTATAAAATTGTGCATCAATATCACGTCTTATTTACCTGAAGACCCTAACCCGGCTTCATAATATATTTAATGCAACAAAAATGCTGTTCCCTTATGATTATAGAACCACCGGTAACCAGCAACTCCCAAGTTTTTGAGGAGAAAGCATTTACTGATGCTAGATCTGGATCACAACTTTGTTTCCGCTAAAATTTCGACTCAAATCCTAACTGACACTATAAATGCGAATTTCAGTGTTTTTATCCCTGAGGAACAGTACCTTTTCCTAGGTGAAACACTTCCTTATCGTCCACAGATGCTATTTGCATCTGTGGACGATAAGGAAGGTAATGTACAGTGCCACAAACTTATCTGACCCGGTGGCCAAAACTGAAACTACGTGTCACCATTTTGAATTGTCATTTTGTTGTCAAGTTGTTGTTGTTTGGAGTTGTGCACGACGCTTAGTGTGTTTTCTTTGTTTTGTGGTTTTAGTAAAATAAATAATGCCGGAAGCATTGAAAAGAGACGCGAGAAACCTTATTTTAAAAGAGTTAGCTTTTATGCAGCAGGAGAAACGCCTCAATGTGCCATTTATACCATTTAAAAAATTGTATGAACGAGTAGCTGCAGCTGCAGTAGCTGCATGCTGCTACAGGTTAGTGTTGCCAGTTTTTGCTATGAATTACCCATTCGTTTTATTTATTTATATTCAAAGCGAATTATATATTAATACGCAATTTTCGCTTTGCTTATATATTTTTGTTTAGTTTAATTATACTGTTCGAATACGTGGTTTCAGAAATCAGTTTGGTAACGTATTTAGAATAGAAGAGAACATGTTAATATCAGTTGCTTACAGTAATTTAAATTCATTATGAGCAATGTCCACTCGTTTTGCCTCTTTAATAGTATATAAAAATATGTGTTGTATTTTGCAGGTGTTGGTGAGCGGTTTGTACGAAAATTAGTTAAGAAAAGAACAGGCTGATGCGACGGGCTCAAAAATTTCTACTCCGAGGAAAAGGAATAAAACGAAGGGAAAAATCGAAATTGATGATTTTGACCTCGGTGTCACTATAACAAAAATTCATGAATTTTACACCATGAAGAAAGAAATACCTACCATCCTAAAATTCCTTAATATTTTACATGAAATCGATTTTAACGCGAGTCGTGAAACCCTCAGAAAGCTTTTGCGTAAAATTGGTTTTCGATACAAGAAAAGGCAATCCAATAGAAAAGTACTCATTGAGCGCAACGATATATCTGCATGGCGGGCAAGTTGCCCTGTCTGCAGAAAATTAAGCAGAACGAATGTGGTGAAAAAAATGCTTTAATATATTTGGAAGAGACTTATATCAACTCATCACACACCGCTGGACATTGTGCGAGTGCGCGATAGCTCCAACACCCTGGTAACTACTGTTGCGGACAGGACGGATAATCTTATTATGCGGCACTATGGTTTGATAATAAAGTTTATTATTATTCCTCTTTATTTATCTTAACACTTATAAATTACATTTTTAAATATGTACAAAACAATATATATATATATATATATATTTAAAAATGTAAAAAATAGTAGACCACCGACATCGGGTACAGGGACCAAGACACCGGTGGTTAGGGCTCCAAAGACAGGAACCTCCTCACTATACGGGCCGTGTCGAGACCTGCCTTCTGCATCAGTCCCTTGATCCAGCCGTCTAACGCGAGCCTCCTACGGTGTTGATCGAGGCTGTTGGCTATCAATCCATGAACAGATATGGCAATCGGAACAATGATCGCCGAATCGACATTCCACATATCGACAAACTCGTGAGACAATCCAAATATTTTATTTGTTTTACTTGTAATATGGCACCTCTGAATGCACAAGAATTGTATCTAAGGGTAAGTTGTTGATGCACAATCCTGGCCACTTGGTTGTGTCTGTGGAAATATTCACCGTTGGCAAGACGAGAACAACCAGAAATAATATGCCTGATAGGTTCACCAGGACGGTGGCATGCCCGACAGATGTCCACCGTACCGTCTTTCAGGATATATTTCCGATAGTTTTTCGTCATAACAACTTCGTCCATAATTGCAAAGACAAAACCTTCGGTTTCACCAAAAAGATCACCAAACCGTAGCCAAGATATAGATGCTTTAAAGTCTATATCAGGCCCATTTAGGGCCCGATAAAAACGATCATGAAGCTCTTTGTCCTTCCATACATCCCTGCGATCATTGGTACTAAGTATTACAGGCTTGCGCCAGTTCTCTTTAGCTAGAGCGAGCGGAGTGAGTCCATTGTCCACTGCGACTACATTACAATGCACTCCCACATCACATCAGTATGCAGAAAATATTCTCTAAGGTTGTATATCTCGCGATTGTGTAGAGTTTTAATCACAGAATAGAAAGATATAGGTAGAAATGACAAGTAGGCGTGACGCGCTTGCCACTGCCATGCGTTGCAACGCATACCTTTTTAAGTTGTAGGTATTTTGTATGGTATAGTCGTGTTACAACGCTGTGTCGAGTCGGTCGTCAATTGAAAGTTCTTTTTACGCCACAATGCCGTACTGCTCTGTTTTACAGTGTAAAAATGATAGCAGAAGGAAAAACATTAATAATGGAGGTGTTTCTTACCATCGGTAAGTACAATTTCATATATTTTTTTCAATAAAATCTTCAAATTTTATTTAACTAATAATTGACTAGAGATTTAAGCTAAACTCTTCCTTATCTTTTCATATAAAGCTCAATTTGGTATGATTGGGTCTTATCAGTTTTCAATGTAATTCTCGAATATTCTATTCTACTGGATTAGTGATGTAGTCAGGTAGGTTTATGTTGGTTTTATCGATATGCATACTTTTAAACGTGTTATATTTACTTACTCTAATATTATAAATATTAAATTTTGTTTGTTTGTTTACGTGGCCTTGTCGTTGTCTTGAAATAGGTGATGGTAGCATCAAATAATTAAATTGTGATTTTCTTTTATATGGTTGTTATAGGTTCAAGAATTGATTGCCAGAGAAATTGGAAACACGAAGTCAGGTGTCACATCAAGGGCAAAATATTCAGCAGTCAGAATCGCTAAACACTATACCAACGGGTCCACAATTAGACGTATTGCATTTTTGTTCATTGCAGTCAATTATGATTATTCAGACTATGTATTTTCTAAAAAAATAAATATGAATATAGTAATATTTTTATACATTTTATTCTAAAATCTACTACTAGAGATACATACTATGCCAAATATTAATTATGTAACCACTGTTTTGAATTTTGTTAAGTGTCTAATACAGTCTTTATTATATATAATTTTATTATAATACAGATTCTTAAAATCAATAAACATTATTATGCAAGTACTTATTTTTTAGCTTCCTAACCTTTTTATATCCTTCAATTCATGTTTTTATTCTGCTCCGTCCAAACAGAAGTATGTGCTACAACACTAAGCGAGTAGCGGTACATATCAAAGAATGACACAAATATCGAATTTATTCCTAAAGTGATTAATGTTATAATTGCGTGCATTTAGAATAACGCCACCTGTTTTTGAATAGCTTGCAATGAAGTATTCTTACTTTCAAGATTACGAAACGTTGTAAGTTCTTCTTATGCTATGGCAAAATAACTATTAAGATTACGCGTTAAGATATATTATCAAATGTGTGACTTTATGATTGTAGGCTAGTTTTGAGCAAAATAAAAACATCAAATCAAAACAATTCGTTATTAGTGTGCAGTAATTAATAGTCCTTTCATTTGTGTGAGTTTGGCGACAGTCGTTCCGCTGTAAATTATGACACATAACACTTCTACCTATATCTTTCTATTCTGTGGTTTTAATATTTAAAAGTCCACGACCCCCAAATTTTCGCGGGATATACAACCTCATTACTGATGAACGTGGGTGGTGCATTCGAAATGCAGTCAGCAGTGTACGGACTCTCCTGTCAAGGACATCTAATTCGGTCTGAGTCCATCTAAGTATAAAAAGAAATACAGCAAAACCGGTATGACCCAACCGTTGCAGGCACGAATCTTGTTACCCCCTGATAAAAGACTTTAAGTACTTTTTTCAGGCGGCCAAAAAAACTCTCCTGCAACGCTTGTTTCATATTTATTTATTAACACTTCCTGCAAATATATTGCAAAAGGCGGACTTAATTCCGTAGGCATTTTCTTCCAGTCAACCTTTGGGTGCTGCAGAACTGTTTGTGGCAGGTGTATATTTAATGGTGTCATGATATAAAGGAATTTAAAAATGTATTACATAAATAAGCCTACATACGTGGGCTTGATATACATACACATATAGTAAATAAATATACATACGTATATACGAGGGTGGATTGATAAGTTTCCGGCCTGACCAAGAGATGGCGCCACTAGGCCTACCTTAAGGTGACATTCTATAGTACCATCCTTGGATAGCTTGTAGCTATAGTTTCAGCCCGATCGCCTTGCTAGTGTAGGTTTAAGAGCACGCTGAACAAGACGCCTCTGTGTTTTTCGTAAAAATGGAAAAGCAGGAAAATCGTGCTGTCATCAAATACTTTTATTTGAAGGGGTTAACGCCGAAGGAAATTAAAGAAGAGATGGACTCAACACTGGGGACATCCCCCCCGTCATATTCAACCGTTAAGCAGTGGGTTTCCGAGTTTAAAAAGGGTCGTGTGAGCACCTCTGATGAGCCTCGCTCAGGACGCCCCGTTGAGGTCACAACTCCAGATATGATCGAAAAAATTCATCAAATAGTGCTGGGAGACCGCAGATTGAAAGTGCGTGAGATAGCTGAGACCTGTAAGATGTCATATGAACGTGTGCAACATATTTTGCACCAACATTTGCATATGGAAAAGCTCTGTGCAAGATGGGTGCCGCGTTTGCTAACAGTCGACCAAAAATTGATTCGAAAAAACATTTCTACCTCAAATTTGTCATTGTATAAGCGTAATCCAAGCGAATTTTTGCGTCGATTCGTAACCGTTGACGAAACTTGGGTCCACCACTACACTCCTGAAATCAAAGAACAGTCTAAACAGTGGATTGGACCAGGGGAACCAACTCCAAAGAAGGCAAAAACAATTTTGTCGGCGAACAAGGTTATGGCTACTGTTTTTTGGGATGCAAGAGGTATTATATACATTGATTACCTTGAAAAGGGTAACACTATCACTGGTCAATACTACGCAGACTTATTGCAACGTGAGCCACGAGGTGAAAATTAAACGACCTCATCTGGCGAAGAAAAAAATCTTGTTTCATCACGATAACGCACCAGCACACACGTCAATCGTTGCGACGGCTAAAATCAACGATCTAAAGTTTGAATTGATGCCGCACCCTCCTTACTCTCCAGACCTAGCCCCGAGTGACTATTTTCTGTTCCCTAACCTCAAAAAATGGCTTGGCGGTAAGAGATTTGCGGACAATGAAGAAGTAATCGAAGCTGTAAATGGTTATTTTGAGGAGCTTGACGAATCAGTCTATAGAGATGGCATTAATAGACTGGAACACCGCTATGAGAAATGTATCAGCCTTGGAGGAGATTATGTTGAGAAATGAAATTTTTTTTTTTAAATAACCTTGTTTTTCTTAGTCAGGCCGAAAATTATAATTGTGCGGAGAAAAATAAGGAGGAAGCCTTGGAGAGGAGAGGGTTGAGAGTCAGTAGACAAAAGACCGAATATATGTACTGCGACTTTTCTGGAACTAATGTAGGTGTCATACCATGTCCATCCATCTAAGACAGACCACTAAACAGAGTTGAAGAATTCAAGTATCTCGGATCCATCGCACAGTATACGATTTGTCAAATCAAGGTGGACAAAATTCATCGTAAATTTGTTGAATTAGTATATTTTGTCAGTTTATCTTAATCTTGAATAACGCTGGTATTTCATAATACAAAGGGAACGTGCCAGGGTATCGCAATCTTTTAAAAAAAAAAAGACAAAGGCGCCCTTCGGACGCAGGTAGTCGGACGCATTTATTGCCCGTTACACTACTGCTTGGCACTACTAATAGTGTCATGGGATTTTTTTTTTACCCATGACACTACCGGTAGTGCTCCGGGTAAAACAGAATTTCCCGTGGCACTACAGTGACCCTAGTAGTGTCACGGGAAAATTACTTGTTTTGGCACGCGGAGTATTACCTTGATACCCATATCGTTACTGCAATGCAACGAACTACTTAGGGTTTATTCTAATTCATATTTACTGGCACTTGAGATGCTAGATGATAAAGTTAAGTAGACAATGTCAATGTTATATCAATGTTATGCATTAAATTCAAACCAAATAAGTGGTAATAAGCTAATTAATACTTATAGACATAATTAAAAGTGCAAAAATAAACTACCTAATATTTCTTAAAATGCAGGTCGACACTAGTGAACTCTTCTTCAGACAACATAAAGGCGGCACGGTTTTTATACATTGTGATTACATTTATAAAAATGGTTCAAGTGTATGGCGATGTTCGGCCTATAAGAAATAAAAATGTCCAGGAATAATTACAATCAAAGAAAGTCTTAGGTTACCCATTACTGATCATTCAAAATTTTTTAATCCTAATTTTCTAAAATTTCTACTCCTATAATTTTATGGTTTATTTTTAGGGCAACAAATTTATTAAATCATCAGAAAAGGTTCACACGTGTGAACGTTCTGTCGGTAGATCTACTGTTGCTAAAGAAGTAAAAAGATTGAAGACTAAAGTAAGAAAATGTGACAAGCCAGTCCCTCAATTATGTGACGATGCCTGTAATTCGTTTGAAAATAAAGGTTTGAATTTTGTATCCTCACTACCACCATTGTTTGTACGGAGGAACAAATCGCTGGGCGTTCTAAAAACAGTTTACCGAGATTTTGAAGAAGTGCAAACTCCAGTAGCTTTCTGTTATTTTATTTTAGCAGACTATTACCACGAAGGGATTCGAATTTTAATATTTGGTCTCCGAAATGCCGTCAACCAATTGGTGAAACCCATGAATTTTTTGGCGATGATACGTTTAAAAGCTGCCCACCACCATTTGCAGAACTACATAGTATTCATGCCGACATTGGTAGCTCAGTAGTAACTACAAACGTAATCCCGTTAATTTTTGCTTTATTACGTAATAAATTTTTTGGCGATGATACGTTTAAAAGCTGCCCACCACCATTTGCAGAACTACATAGTATTCATGCCGACATTGGTAGCTCAGTAGTAACTACAAACGTAATCCCGTTAATTTTTGCTTTATTACGTAATAAGACACAAAAAACATACGTGACCTTATACAACTAAAATCGGTATTACGCAATTGGTCCCCTGACATATTCTACTGCGATTTTGAGTTGGCAGCGATCAACGCGTTGACAGAAGTTTTCCCCGATATTGAACTCAAAGGCTGCTTTTACCATTGGTCAAGAGCCATATGAAAAAAATCCAAGACAATGGGCTTTAATAAAAAGAAAGGTCACAAACGTGTTATTAGACTAACAGCAGCCCTACCATTGTTGCCGGACAATGAAATTGCGCATGGTTAGGAATACGTAAAAGCCGAAAGTGAAGACTTAGGCATGCAAAAATTTATAAATTACATAGAACGATTCTGGCTCAACAAAAAATTCTGAAAAATATTGAGTGTAACAAATAATGCTATGGAGGGTGGGCACTCCAAAATAAATAAAAGGGTGACCAAAGATTCCATCACGTTACCACGATTGGTAAGGCTAATAAAGGAGGTGCAGAACACGAAGCTGAAACGACAAGAATCCCTTGATCGTCAAGGGGTCAAAACGGTCCAAAATTGCCAAAGATAATGACGATTATAAAATGAACATACTTCTTCAGTTCATCAACGGAAAATTATCGGTTGGTAACACGTTGGAAAAATTGAAATAGATGCTTTCAGCAGTCAAATACGTATCAATATGAAATTGTTTATTTAAATAAGCTTAGTACTAAATAGAAGATAAGTCACTTTTGTTTCCTTATTTTTTGATTCACAAACCAGAATTTAAATCAAACTCCACTAGTTGGTAGTGCCACGGGTAATTAAGTGTATCACGGGTAATTTAGTTGTATGCGTCCAATGAACCAATTAGAGGAGTAGTGTCATGGGTAAAAAAAAAATCCCATGACACTATTAGTAGTGCCAAGCAGTAGTGTAACGGGCAATAAAGGGTCGGACGTACGCTCAATGCGACCGATAACGCTCACACGTTTACATGTCTGTCAGTGCTTTGTGCAATATTAAGAGTTCTTTAGTGATGGATTCTTCAACTACAGGTAACTATCATTTTATTTAGCTATTAAGTATACTCTAAAATCTTTTATAGAAGTAATGAAATATGCCCCTTAAAATACCCATTTTATTATATGATGAATATCCGTATTTATATTCATCTTACACATAAAGTAGGTAGCAATATGCTGCAAAATCAAGATGATAGTCTTAAAATATTCACTATTTGTTCTACTTTCTGGGCCAAGTAATTATTTATTGCGTTTTTTTTCATTATAGGTGTTCGTATGCAACGAAAATCATTGTTTGAATTTTGGCATTCAATTTCTGCCAAAGGCCGACTAACTCAAGTGATTACCTTTGTAAAGTCAACATTTGATTACAACCCTTAGTCAAGACGCAGAAGGATTATTGCGTGCCTTATGAAAAATGAATGTGAGAAAATTCGTGAAAAATGGGAACGCAAACAAAGAAAGCTGGACTTGTTTCTGCGCTCTTATGAAGATTGTTTAAGCAAAGACATAGTTTTAAACATGATATCCGAGGATACACAAGTGACCACAATTCGTGGTAGACTACAAACAAGTTTTGAAGATGGTTCCAAAAGGACAAAAAACTAAAAGTCCAACACTTACTAAATAAATATACATAAGAGCAATTGTCTTACGCTGCACAATTAAGTGTACGATCAAGCGGAAAACGTGACGCTGCTGATTTGATAGAAGAGATAACCACTGCTTCACCAAGACGTGCTACTTCGTTTAAGCAAGCTCGAAAACCTATTCATTCTACGGGGAAACGTGCTACTTCTGACAAAGAATTACGACCATATACTCCTGAAGAAGCATTAGCCCTGTTCATATCAAATAATTTTACGGTCCACACATATAAAAATATACAGCAGGAAGCTAAGGAGAGAGGATGTTCATTATATCATTGTTACGACCAATTAGCACGAGTAAAAAAGGAATGCTATCCTCCTGTCGAATTAATTTCAGTCAGGGACACATGGGCTGAAGTTCAGCTTCAAGCTCTACTAAATCACACAGCTAGTAGAATAGTTGAAAATATTATTGGAGAAGTATTAGTCCAGGATCCCTGGACTGTTTTTTGCACTTGATTACTATCAAGCTAAGTTTCCATGAGACGCCCAACTTTTTCCTGTGCGATAATTTTCGATTGATGTAGGTAACAGAGGTAGCTGAGATAAAATATGTTGATTTGATGATTCTAAAAAAATTATTACTAACTGGACTTTATTATGTTAAATTTTATGATAATTATCTAAATTATTCGAAAAAAAAATTGTCCTAAATAATGTATTATTCCAACATGTATAACTATAACGAGGTCATCAAAAATGATTACTAACCAGCAGATTTTTTTTAAATTACTTAGTTAATATATATATATATATTTTAGCAGTAACATTGTCCTACAAATTGCTTGGTACGTTCTCCCGGTCCTACGCTTAAAAGTAGGAGTACAGATTCTTGATAAAAAAATAATTACTACCAATACCAAGCCGAATCTTTGTGAGTAGCTTCGTTTCGATGAGACGCCTAACTTTTTCCTGTGCGATAATTCTCGATTGTGGTAGGTAATAGGAGTTTGCTATGCAACATATATATTAATTGCGCATTATTATATAATTTTCTAAATTTTTTCATGTTATTACAGAGTCAGATATCACAAATGAGGACAGTGAAATAGATGAAGATGACAGCGATGTGAGCAGCGTAGACTTATCAGATGAATCTGATGAAGATTAATTTTTTTTAATACAAAATGTAAATAAAAAATTTTATTCTACTCATCTCACTAAAAATAGAATTATTTTATTTAAAAATAAAAAAGTTTTCACTGTATTTTATGTTACAAATAGAAAAACGAGAAAATCACAATTCTTGTCGGATTAGTGATACATACCGTAAAACGAGGTGACATTGATTAATTTTCAACTTTAAATTTTAATAACTTTTTTGATTAAAGCATTGGAATTAAACAAAAAATACAGTGATGACGATTCGTACTGTACTACGTAAATCAGGTAAAAAATAATTATTTTTTTTTTACTTTTTTTGAAAAAAAATCTAAACCTCATTATCAAAGTTATATTATGAATGGGGTTATTTTGGGACGTAGTATTTTTTAAATGCCATTGTAAAGACACCCCACCCCGACTAGCAACCAAAAACAAAAAGAAAAATAAAATTTGGACAGCTGACTTTGAAATTATAGCCTTTTGAACATTTTTGGGGCTACTTTGAGTCAAGGGGCAACTTTGATTGTTGAAAAACATACGTAACGTGAGCAGGCAGCAGGAAAAGGCTTTGACTAAATAAAACTAAATTAAATTAAAAATCAAATGTTTAATGGTAATTATAAAAATAAACTTACAATATTTGTAACAATCAGTCTAAAACAGTTTAAATCAGTCTAGTTAACTCACGAGATCGTCTTATTAATTATTGGGACATTTAGCCGTTAAACAATCAACAAATTAATGTAAATACTATAAAAACTTAAGCATGTATGTAACAAAATATAAATCACAATTCCTTAACCATAACATCCTTAGGGAATACGTAACAATCGTTTATATATTTTGGCTTAGGAAGGAAGATGATATCGTCAGTAGCATCAATAATTGACACATCCTTAGGAACCTCTTTGAATATAGTTTTGGATTTTCTCTGGGATTTATAACCTTGAACTACAAGATTACTTTCTATGATGTCTTCAATGTAACATACATACTGGAATGTCTTCTTTCCTTTGTGTGAAGAAAATTTCGCTAATATAAACTGTCCCACTGTCGGCTCTTGTGTAGAAGTGGGCAGATTTGGCGTTACATTTTCTGCTTCAGAATCGTAGTTGGTCAAAGCGTGTTCGGTTTGATAGCTTGTAGATGGCTCATCATATATTGGACATAGATGGTTTTGTTGCAGCAAAGTTACGTTATCACTCTGTTGAGGAATGTTGCTGTCGCCCAATATATCCGCAGCCTCTTCGTTCGAGTTAATAGCTGATACACTTTTACCTGGTTCGATTTGCAATCTGCTCTTCTTTCTCGGTGGATTTGATTCATTTCGATATCGCTGCTCTCTTAGATAGTCTGTTAAAGAATCTCGAATAACTGTCTCTATTTCAGGAGACGGCGAATCACGTGGCAATTTATTTAACACCCTGTCTCTATCGAATGGCACAATACCAGTAGCTTTAAAACTACTTATCAAGTTTCTTTTGACTGCTGACATCTCCACATCAACATCTGTGCTGGTTTTGGGTGGCTTTTGGTCCATATGTTCTATTGTTTTTTTCAGTAAGTATGGGAAAGTCTCTTTTGGCACAGAAACAGATCGTAGGTTGACTTTTTTCCAGGCTTCAAGAGTTTGTCTCCAAGCTAATTTTAACGGACGAAAAAAACCGACGTCAAGAGGCTGCGTTAAGTGAGTCGAATTAGGCACCAAACATATAAAGCGGATATTATTCTCTTCACACGCAGCCAACACATCATTATCTAAATGGGACGATAGGTTGTCCCCTATCAACACTTTTTTTCCTTGCAATCTTTTTGCATGAGGCAAAAAACCAGTCATGAACCAATCTCGGAATGTGGGCATGTCGATCCATCCACTGATCGTCCTGTTGTATCGGCATCCTCGACTACAGCATGGCTCTTGGCAACAGGGTTTACCAACTATACCCCTTTCTTTCCACGTGTCATAAAGATGGGTACTCTTGTAAATCACGTATGGCGGCAATAGAGTGCCATCTGCAGACCCACAAAACATGACTGTAGTGGAACTCTTAGAATAGTTCATAACTTTTTCGGGGTATTTTACTCCCCTTCTATAAACACATTTCTTTTTTCCGGGATCGTCGGCCATATTGGACTCATCGTAATTGAATATATTACTTGGAGGTACCTCATCTATTTCAGATTGAAGGTTATCAAAATATCGATTTAAAGTCTCACGGCCTACGATCGCTCTTGACCTTTTGATATTAGTTGTTAGCCTTTGACCATATGAGTTCTTATGACGTTTAAGGACGCTAACAGCCCACTCAACACCAGGTAAGTTGTTTGGAAATTTCTCTACTATCCTGCCCCGTTTATCTAGATATGATTTTGCGAACATACGCAGGTCTAAAAGTGTCAGAGGAAATCCCCAATCGCCACACGTAGCCGCAGCATGTAATATAGCAGATTCCTCGGTTCGGGAAAAGATAGGTTGAGCACCAGGCGTTCTCCAATGTAACCCTTTAAAATTATTATAAAGTGTCCCATAGGGTATTTTATACTGAAGAGAAGCAGCATTAATCGACAATTCGTTGTTACTTATTTTTTCAATAGCTTCTTCGTAGACCTCTTCCGTGTAATTTTTGTAGTCACGACTCCCCACGGTCTTTTTATAAGTGCGAACCATCGTACAACTGAAACGAAACAAACAAAAGGGGCTACTTAGATAACATGGATATTATTCGTATAGGTGAAAATGTAACAATCACTGGGGTGAAATTGATATCTATCAAAGTAGCCTCGCATATCCTATCAATGTAGCCCCGGTCATCAAACGTGCTCATGCATACAAAAATGGCGACGCAAACCCAATGTGTTTTTCATATTTTGAAATCTTAGCTAAATGCACAATAAGAATAGCACAAAAGTTTAAACCAAATATTTGTACTTACGCCTGGGCAATTGAAGTTATCCAGGTGATTTTTTCTAAAGATTTTTACACTCAACTTAAACATTAAAATTTCTATAAACCTAGCCACAAAACACACGTTACGCACTTCGAAAAAATATGGCCGATCTGTCAATCTGACCAACATAATAAAAATAATCTTTATTACGTTTCGTTATACGTAAATAATTGCAAAAATCTTACCAATTTAAGTTATCATCAAAGTTACCCCAGTGTTCAAAGTAACCCCGTTTTACGGTACCTGTTTTTTTGTAGGACATTGTTTCATTTGCGCAGGGAATACACTGACTTATTACGTAATTTTTTCGTCCTACAGTTAGTAATGAGAAAAATGGTCTGGTGGTATTAACCATTTCTGAGCGTAGGACCGGGAGAACGTACCAAGCAATTTGTAGGACAATGTATATATATATATATATATATATATATATATATATATATATATATATATAGTTAGCTAACTTATAGGCTCCAAGGGGCGTGTCTTCAGTTGTGACGTCAGAGTGGCGTGATGGTAGTGCCGGGTACGAGACGGAGAGGGGCGCGCAAGCTGGCGAGCAGAGACACGGGCAGGCATCGGCCTCTCTCGGCCTGCGACCATCGGATCGAACGGACGTTCACTGGCATTGTCTAGTTACGCTTTAAATTCATTTTAGTATTAGAATAGTTGATGATTTGTAATTATTTTAAATAAATGTTTTTGTTGAAGTAATTATTTTTTTAAGCAATAAGAGTCTAAAACGCTAATTTCAGAAGTGAGATTCGTAACCACATCTATGTTGGATGTATGTCGATTAAGAAAATCGTTTTAGTTTAAATTTTTAGTTAAAAGTTACTTAATCATCGTTCGAAATGCCTAAAGAATCTAGCAGTAATAATTAGGGACCTGCTTGATAAAGGGATAATCAGAGAGTCCGAATCAGAGTTCTCCAGCCCTATCTTGCTAGTCAAGAAAAAAGATGGTAGCGACAGGATGTGTGTCGATTTTCGGGCGCTGAACGCGAACACAGTGAAGGATCGTCATCCATTGCCACTCATTGAGGACCATATTGATCGTTTGGGCAAAGCCAAGTACTTCACAAGCCTAGATATGGCTACAGGCTTCCATCAAATACTAATTGATAACGACTCCATTCGCTACACTGGTTTTGTCACGCCCGAGGGTCACTTTGAGTATTTAAAAATGCCGTACGGACTTGCCAATGCACCTGTTGTTTATCAGCGCATAATATCCGATACCCTCCGTCCTTTCATCGAAGCTGGCAAGGCTTTAGTGTACATCGATGATATCTTGATACCAAATGAGACAATAGACGAGGGAATAGAGACGCTCCGCGAAGTGCTACGGACTTTGAACACTGCAGGATTCTCTATTAATTTAAAGAAATGCACATTTTTGGCTAGAGAAGTAGATTACTTGGGACGAACGATCAGCTATGGTCAGGTTAAGCCGAGTCGGCATAAAATTGAAGCTTTGGTCAAGGCCCGAACACCTAGCAATGTGAAGGAGGTAAGACAGTTTCTTGGTCTAGCTGGGTATTTCCGGCGATATATTCCCGGCTACTCTCTCAAAACGGCTTGCATTGCCAATTTACTTCCCAAGGGCGTGCAATTTCAGTGGACTGACGAGCAGGAACGGGTTCGTAAATATATTATTGAGCGGTTAACCAACGAACCTGTGCTGGCTATTTATGACCCTTTGTTAGCCACAGAAGTGCACACTGATGCGTCGTCGCGAGGTTATGGTGCTGTTTTACTTCAAACCGATACTGAAGGTCGCAAACGACCTGTTGCGTACTTCAGTAAAGTCACTCAGGGAGCGGAGCCACGCTATCACTTATACGAGTTAGAAACGCTGGCTGTGCTCAAGGCGTTACAACATTTTAGACATTATTTAGTTGGTAATAAGTTTAAAGTTGTAACAGATTGCAACGCCTTAAAATTGACCCAACGCAAAAAGGATCTGCTGCCTAGGATAGTTAGGTGGTGGATGTATTTACAAGATTACGATTTTGAACTGGAGTATCGTAAGGGGTCTGCGCTAACACACGCAGATTACTTGAGCCGCAATGCGATCAATATGTGCCAAGTACCAAGGCCACATAACTGGGCCCAGATAGCGCAGGCCGCTGACGAAGAAACTCGATCGCTTATGCAGAAGTTCAGTGACGGTGAGCTTGATTCGAAACATTATATAAAACGTAATGATGTTTTATATTACAGACTTGATGTAGCTGGAGAACAACCCCGGTTTTTATGTTATATCCCTAAAGGTCACCGCCTAAGCTTACTGCGAATCTTCCATGATGAACATCAGCATAGTGCGGAGAAAACGACTGATTGTTGTTTGGCACCCTGAGGGCTCTGCCTGTGGTACATCCTGAGGGCTCTGTACTTGATGAAATCTGGTACCCTGAGGGCTCTGCCAGTCATACATCCCGAGGGCTCTGCTAGTGTTTAAAGTGTTTAATTTTATGTTTTACGTCCTAGGCCCCGTTTAACATAAAAATAAACCACCGTTCTTTTCAGATTCTTGCTGTCATCTCACGATGAGTATAGGTGTTTACGTTTCTTTTTTAATGTTTTCTAACGCAAACAATGTTGCCTATAGGTGCTGCCGATGAGGTGGAAGACGACTAAGTACAAGCGGAGGTCCACGAAGTACAATCGCGACCACGTCAGGTGCTGCCTGAAGATGCTGCGGTCGAGGACGAGCCGACATCAGGAACGGCCGAGTTAGCTAACTTATAGGCTCCAAGGGGCGTGTCTTCAGTTGTGACGTCAGAGTGGCGTGATGGTAGTGCCGGGTACGAGACGGAGAGGGGCGCGCAAGCTGGCGAGCAGAGACACGGGCAGGCATCGGCCTCTCTCGGCCTGCGACCATCGGATCGAACGGACGTTCACTGGCATTGTCTAGTTACGCTTTAAATTCATTTTAGTATTAGAATAGTTGATTATTTGTAATTATTTTATATTATATATATATATTTATTTATGTAAATGTTTTTGTTGAAGTAATTATTTTTTTAAGCAATAAGAGTCTAAAACGCTAATTATATATATATATATATATATATATATATATATATATATATATATATATATATATATATATATATATATATAATTAGCGTTTTAGAATTTATATATATTAACGAAGTAAATAAAAAAAAATCTGCTGGTTAGTAATCATTTTTGATGACCTCGTTATAGATACATGTTGGAAGGAGGACTCTTTGACCAAACCATACATTTTGTAGAACAAAATTTTTTCCGAATAATTTAGATAATTATCATAAAATTTAACATAATAAAGTCCAGTTAGTAATATTTTTTTTAAGAATCATCAAATTAACATATTTTATCTCAGCTACCTCTGTTACCTACCACAATCGAAAATTATCGCACAGGAAAAAGTTGGGCGTCTCATGGAAACGAAGCTACTCATGGAAAATTAGCTTGATGGCAATCAAGTGCAAAAAATAGCAAGGGATCTTGGACTATATTACGGAATACGACAAGTAATTCTCCTTATACAATGATAAATAAGTGGGGATGTGATGGATCCTCAGGACATAGCTTATATAAACAACGGTTTGAAAATGCCGACAGCACAGATGAATACATGTATTGGTTCTATCTGTAATAATAGTGTTTGTAGTAAAATAAATAAAAAAATTAATAAATGAAAATGTTTGTTGTATCACTAGTGCCTTTAAGACTTGTCACTGATAGTGACAAAAAAATTATATGGGAAAATCCACGTCCGTCTTCACCAAAATTTTGTAGAATCATCAAATTTATTTACAGTAAAGATACAGATCAGTTATTAAAAGAATAGAGTGTACATATTAAAAACCAAATAAATAGTTTGATGCCAACTCATGTTGCGATAAATGACCAAAATATATTAATTGATCATTATATGATCCTCTCAATGGTAGATGGAAAAGTGTGTAATGTCCTGTCAGAAAACAAATCCACTCAGAAATGCTTTATCTGTAAAGCAACTTCAAAAGAAATGAACTCCCCCACAGACTATAGAGAGCCTGACCAAGAAATGTACCAATTTGGCATATCAAGTCTCCACGCATATATCCGGACTATGGAGTGCCTCTTAAACATAACTTACCGCATGGAGTTTTCCGAATGGCAGGCCAGAGGACCTGAAAAACAAGCCATGAAAAAGAAAAGGAAAGAAGAAATTCAATAAAAGTTTAAGGAAGTCGGGCTAATCATTGATAGACTAAGACCTGGATACGGAACAAGCAATGATGGAAATACTGCAGGGGCTTTTTTTCACAACAGTTCCTTAACAGCGCAAATTACAGGTCTCGATGAAAACCTTATTAAACGTTTGGGAATAATCTTGGCAGCTATTGCTTCTGGATATGAAATTGACTCAGATAAATTTCAAACATACTGTTCCGAAACTAAAATACCATATTTAAGTTTATACTTGCATATTTGCATAAAATGTTAGTGCATGGTCTGATATTATGAGGCACTCTATTATACCACTTAGACAGATGTCTGAAGAGGCTTCCAAAGCTAAAAATAAGGAGATAAGAAGAGTTCGATTGGGTCATACACTTAAAACCACGCGGCATCGCACCAACTTCGGTTTAATTAAGTATAAGTTAATGTCTTCCGATCCTTATATTTCATTATTAAGAAAGTTTCCCACCAAAAATCTTAATGAAATGCATAAAGATTTGAGATTTTTAATAAAAAGAGTATAAAAAAATGGTTGTGCATTTTACTTTATTACTACACTTTATATCAATAATTTAACATAGAATGCAATACCAGCATTCCTGATTTTTGTCCACCTAGATTGGTCAAATCGTACACTGTGCATCGTAGCACTAAAAGCCTCTGTAGAGCGAGACATACAAAATAGAATCCAGGCAGCCTGGTTGAAATGGAGATCGTTATCTGGCATCCTATGCGACTCCCGTATGCCGATTAAAGTTAAGGGCAACGTATACAAAAGGGCAATAAGACCAGCCCTACTACGAGGGGTGATCAAAAAGTAATGATAAACGGATATTTCTAGTAATAATAAAATTCTAAAAAAATATTTTTTCAACTCCCTAATCCTTCACAACTTCCCTGACAAAAAATGGTATAAATAGGACGTCATTTTTAAAATATACATTCATATGAATACTAGCAGTCGGAGTGATAACATCAAAATTGAGAAACATGAAGTGCGAAGCGTCATCAAATACCTGTGCTTGAAAAAAATGTCCACCAAAGACATTCATACTGACTTGGTGGAAACATTGGGAGACTCTGCTCCTCCATATTCTACAACTGCACGCTGGTGCAAGGAGTTTAAGATGGGAAGAACATCCACGGAAGACGAACACCGCGAAGGCCGTCCGTCCTCCTCCCTCACTGAAGAAAACGTCAAAAAAGTTCAAGATCTGGTTTTGGCAGACCGAAGAGTGACCATTCGTCATTTAGCTGAGAACACAGGCATTTCATTTGGTAGCATTCAAAGGATCTTAACTACCGAGATGAACATGAGAAAGGTCTCTGCACGTTGGGTCCCGAGAATGTTAACCGACGAACAAAAGAAGAAACGATTCGACATTTCAAGGACCAATCTTGAAATGTTCCAGGCGGATCAAGATATTTTTTTGGCTCGATTTGTGACTATGGACGAAACGTGGATTCATCATTTTGATCCCGAAACCAAACAACAGTCAATGACATGGAAAAGGCCATCTTCACCGACTCCCAAGAAATTCAAAGTTTCAAGCTCTGCCGGCAAGGTTATGGCGTCTGTTTTCTGGGATGCTGAGGAAATAATTATGGTTGAATACCTTGATAAGTGCGCTACCATAACAGGCTCCTACTATGCTGACCAAATCAAAAGATTGCGAGAGGCCATCAAGGAAAAAAGACGGGGTAAACTGCGCGCAAAAGTTCTGTTCCATCAAGACAATGCACCTGCACACAAAGCTGAAGTTGCGATGGCTGCCATTCAAGAAGCTGGCTTCCAGCTGCTTGAACACCCACCCTATTCTCCAGATCTAGCCCCCAGCGACTTTTATTTGTTTCCTCGGCTCAAGGAACACCTCCGGGGCCAGAAATTTGAGGATAACGGCGAAGTGATGGCCGCTGTAGAGGCATTTTGGGAGAGTCAAGATAAAGATTTTTTTTTGAAGGGTATCGTTGGTTTAGAAAAGAGATGGACTAAATGTATTGACCTATTAGGAGACTATGTAGAAAAATAAATTTTATTTTTAAGTATATAGTTATTTTAATGTACCCATTCTCATTACTTTTGGATCACCCCTCGTATATTGTAATGTACGAGGGGTGATCAAAAAGTAATGATAAACGGATATTTCTAGTAATAATAAAATTCTAAAAAAATATTTTTTCAACTCCCTAATCCTTCACAACTTCCCTGACAAAAAATGGTATAAATAGGACGTCATTTTTAAAATATACATTCATTTGAATACTAGCAGTCGGAGTGATAACATCAAAATGGAGAAACATGAAGTGCGAAGCGTCATCAAATACCTGTGCTTGAAAAAAATGTCCACCAAAGACATTCATACTGACTTGGTGGAAACATTGGGAGACTCTGCTCCTCCATATTCTACAACTGCACGCTGGTGCAAGGAGTTTAAGATGGGAAGAACATCCACGGAAGACGAACACCGCGAAGGCCGTCCGTCCTCCTCCCTCACTGAAGAAAACGTCAAAAAAGTTCAAGATCTGGTTTTGGCAGACCGAAGAGTGACCATTCGTCATTTAGCTGAGAACACAGGCATTTCATTTGGTAGCATTCAAAGGATCTTAACTACCGAGATGAACATGAGAAAGGTCTCTGCACGTTGGGTCCCGAGAATGTTAACCGACGAACAAAAGAAGAAACGATTCGACATTTCAAGGACCAATCTTGAAATGTTCCAGGCGGATCAAGATATTTTTTTGGCTCGATTTGTGACTATGGACGAAACGTGGATTCATCATTTTGATCCCGAAACCAAACAACAGTCAATGACATGGAAAAGGCCATCTTCACCGACTCCCAAGAAATTCAAAGTTTCAAGCTCTGCCGGCAAGGTTATGGCGTCTGTTTTCTGGGATGCTGAGGGAATAATTATGGTTGAATACCTTGATAAGGGCGCTACCATAACAGGCTCCTACTATGCTGACCAAATCAAAAGATTGCGAGAGGCCATCAAGGAAAAAAGACGGGGTAAACTGCGCGCAAAAGTTCTGTTCCATCAATACAATGCACCTGCACACAAAGCTGAAGTTGCGATGGCTGCCATTCAAGAAGCTGGCTTCCAGCTGCTTGAACACCCACCCTATTCTCCAGATCTAGCCCCCAGCGACTTTTATTTGTTTCCTCGGCTCAAGGAACACCTCCGGGGCCAGAAATTTGAGGATAACGGCGAAGTGATGGCCGCTGTAGAGGCATTTTGGGAGAGTCAAGATAAAGATTTTTTTTTGAAGGGTATCGTTGGTTTAGAAAAGAGATGGACTAAATGTATTGACCTATTAGGAGACTATGTAGAAAAATAAATTTTATTTTTAAGTATATAGTTATTTTAATGTACCCATTCTCATTACTTTTGGATCACCCCTCGTAAGTGTATAAAAATACCAAGAGCATGTGTAAATTTTAACTCTGTCTGACGTTAAAAGTATTTTCATGTTATTAGAAATCTTATATTTAAATTTGAAATATTATAACGTTCATGAAGTGAATGTACTCAATACTCAATCATTTATTGCATCATATTTCACATTAAACATGTTAATTATTACATGTAGTATCACATATGACCCTAAAAGGGTATACCAATATGTAGGCGAACCCATTTCATAACTATTGACGCGACATTAAAAACTCTTAATTATTTTATTAAAAACAGGGACAAACTATAATAGATGATAACACAGTTCACTTTTTAATAAAAATAAGTTAATAGACATTATTTTGACTGGTTATGCCGGTAACGTAATACTATTGGTCGATTGATAAATATTAACGAATAGTGGCATTATAAAAGGGTATAAATAAGATGAGAACTTCACTTGAGTGCGAACAGAGGTACGAACAACTTGGCAGTTACTGTTAGTGATTTTCATAGTTTATATCAGTGGTTTCGAGACTGTTTCTTACATAACTTCTTAATTATTAATCATAAATGATTACATTGTCAAGTTAAATTATATGTACTAGGTATAATGTTCACGTCATGAGCAAAATATTTTTCGACTTTGATCCGACTTTAGCTTTGTTGTATGAGAGGTTCAATGAGTGCAAAATTGCACTAGCGGTACGAACATTAAAAAAGCTAAAACGAGAAAAAAAAGGCATTCAACCCTAAGGTTTCAGCTACTTTATTTATTTATCCTAATTAACTTTGTATTGAAGTCGATGGTTTGCCTATGATGCTTTAAAGTTCTTAGACGGCAGGAACACACCGAGAAAGAGAAAAAATACGGTAAGGACTATCCTATGAACATCTGTCTTGCCAAGACACCTTTCTTTCTTTCGTAAAATAATCAGCCGATTAATAATAATAATATGATTTTAGGTTTAGATATCCGACCGGTTATCTCTTAGCAGCTTATATCTATTTGCAGGATTTGACTGCATATAGACATTCACTCCTAGAGACCAAACGAATAGACCTATTTCAGTAAATAAGGTGTCGTCGTGTATTGAATTCTTTTTTGTTAAGAATATAATCCTACTATAATTAATAAATTGGAAAAGTTGCGAGAATGGATGTTTGTTACTTTCTCACGCAAAAACTACTGAACCGATCTGGATGAAATTTGGTATGGAGGTAGCCTAAATCAAAATATAACATATAGGCTATTTCATACCAGGGTGGAGAGACAAAAGCTGGTAGATTATTAATAAAATCAAATATGATGCCCATAACTTATCATATTATCTCGGATTGAATATCATTAAGTAGATTTTTTATTTAATTTTCAGATGAATTACTTCAAGACGCTATCGCGACAGCGACGGTCATTTCGCCCATGGACAAGCTGTTCGATTGTATGAACGGAGATACACCTGACAGGAAGAGAGGGAAACAATATTTAACAAATATGTCCTCAAAAAGACCGCATTTGATTTTTTTCCAAAAAATTAAACAATTTTTCACTGATATGAAGTTTTTGGGGGCAAGAAGTAAGCCCCTATTACAATACGGCTGGTTGAGGACTCTTAATGCATCAGAAAAAAATTACAACAATTTGAAGAAATATAATGTGCACACATTTTCTGTTAGAAGGCTTAATCAAGATCCGCTCGAAAACTGTGTTGGGTGCATAAGAAGCAGTTGTGGGTTTAATCCTAACCCCACATCAGCTCAATTCATTGCAGCGTTGAAAACTAGTATAGTAAGTAATTTAATTAATAATAATAACAACAGAAACTGTCTGGATGATAAAAACTATTTATTAAATTATTTTTAAGCAACAACAACTCTTCTACACCCTCTACAGATGAGGTTACAACAGGGACTGTAGAAGAAATTATATATTATAATCAATCTGAACAGACAGACATGCCTCCGTATTCTGGTGAAATGCAAGCATGTGCTTTGTGGATTCATTACAAAAAAAAAATGCATTTAGTTGCAATCTATGTAAAAGCATCATGCTTGCGGATCCGAACACCGAGGTATGGCATTTATTCACATCATTTAAAGAATACGACGATTTAAAATCTATTTTAAATTACATTCAGACAAGTTCTTGCATAATGGTTGAAAACGCTGAAACTTTAATAAATAATTATTTAAAAGAAAATGCCCATAGAGAAAAAGTTACATTACACCTACGTGAAATTTTGCACAAAGATTAATAAAGATTGGCTGAAGGGGTGTGAGGAACATTATGAAAAAAATGTTGAAACCATAATTCAAAGTACAATTGCCCCCTTCATGGTCAACTGAGCCCACATCCCACTGAGCCCGCGGGCTCAGTTGACCACGTTCGTTTTTTTTTGGGAGTGACTCAGCCCACTAACCAGCCAACTTACCCTGCGGGCTCAGTTAACCACTTGCTACGACTATGGGTCTACTCAGCCCGTGGGCTCAGTTAAGCGCCAGTAAGCAGACACAATATGCAAATTGGCAGATTTAGGGAATTACTATAAGATGCTTTCAATAATTAATAATTAGTCATAATTATCTGTTCTGTGCAGGAAGTTTGCATAACATGAGGTCGTATTTTATTATAGAAGGTATTTGTCATAGTCTTTGAACTGTCATTGAAAATTGTAAAATCACGAAAAATGAATAATAAACTAAGAGCGCCCGTAACGTCTAGTTCAGATACTTTAGAATATATATCTTCGCAACGAGGAGGTCGTATTATGTTAAAATCAGGTTACCGTTACCGCTTCAAAAGACAAAATAAAGATGCTACTATTTTATGGAGATGCGTAAACAGTAAGTCCTGTTATGCTTCCGTAAAAACAAACAGTGAGTCAGTTATTAGACCAGGGTAGAAGCCTTTAAAAATAATGAAAAGTGAAAAAAAATTATAATAGAATGAAACCCATTAGAAAAGGAGGGAAATATGATAAAAATGAAAGGAAAAATAATTTACGGGCGATCTGAGGTTGGGAAGGGGATGGGGGTGAGTTTTTAAGGGTAAAAAACGGTTTTTCTCGATTTCCGGCAAAACTAAAAGTCCTATCGAAAAAAGTCAAATGGAAAAGTTGTAGATAATAAAAAGATCTAAAACTTTTGTATTTACACTTTTTTCACATAACCTCAAAATTTATGTGAAAAATTCAAAAAACCAAGTTTTTGGTTTTTTATTTTTATCTTTTACAAAAATTTTTTTTTTTTAACGAAATTTTGTGAAAACTTACCTTTTTATGTCTCAAATACGCTGTAATTTATTTAATTAAAAATATTTATTTTTTCACCTTATTTTGAATTAATATCGAAAAAACATCCTAATTTTCAATCGAAAATTCACCCGTCAAAATATCAGCTTTTTTCAAAAAGTTGGTGTGGTTTCTGTTCGTTGAAATCTCTACTTTCCGATGGTGAAAAAAAAAAAATATGTTACTATGGTAAATCTTCTCAGAAAACGCAAAAATTTAAAAAAAAACTTGAGTTTGAAAAATTTTTTTTAATTATTATAAATAATTTTGAGCTATTTATTAAAATTTAGACTTTAATTACTCGAAAAACGTTAGATTACATGTGACGTTGATAACAAAAAAATTGCAAATAAAAATATACTACTATCTCTATTTTTATCTGTATCAATCAACTCAACCATAAAAATCGTAATATTTTCTTTAAAAAATAGTATGCTTAACTTAACATAACCTAAAGATTGAAATTAAATGATATTTTAGTACAAGATAAAAAAATAATTATCTCCTTAATTTTGCACAAACAAATTTAGTTAATCCCATGAAAAAAAATATATTTCAAAATCTATAAAAAATATATTTAAAATCTATAAAAAATATATAAAATATATATCGTAAATATATTTCTAATAAAACAAACTTTTGGCCGATTTCCATATATATTTTATACTTTTTTATAGATTTATAATATATTATTTATACATTTTGACATTGATTTCTTTAATATTTTTTTTTTTCATGGGAGTTTATTCACGATTAAATAGTGAAGACATTATTAATTCGATTTTGTCTTTTCAGATTATCAGTATGGATGAATCTGTTTGTATCATTTGCAATAAGGCAGATGATAAGCAAGTGTATGCAATAAAAAAATCAGCTTTGAATCGTTTAGTGGTATCCAGCAAAAAAAGAATCGACAATAAATACAAAAAATTTGAGACTTTGACATCAGCTTTTATTCATCGAAGTTGTCAAAGTCAATATAATGACGAGACCGCAATAGCTACATTTTGTAGTTCAAGACAAAAAAAAGCAAAGGAAGGAAAAGAAGTAATTAAAGATGCTCTTTGGATTTAATTTTGAATCTCATTGCTTTATCTGCGGTGGATTTTTCGGTAATAAATCAAAAGAAAAAATTTCATGTGTTCAAAGCAGCGATACAAGAAATAATGTATTACAGTATATTAAAAAACAGAACACATTAAATGATTTTGATAAAAAGATTTCAGCTCGTTTGCAAAATGTGCCTGATTTAGTCGCAGTAAAAGCGCATTATCATACTGCTTGTATGGCTAATTTTTATAACAAAAGAACAGAAAGAAAAAGGGGTCGCTCAGCATGTGAAAACACTAAGAATTTTATTAATTATCTTATTAATTATATCGTTGACAACGAAACAGAATGTCAATTTTCTGTAAATGAAATAAAAGAGGGATTTTCAGGAGATCTTCCAGACTACACAACTATTAAAAATAAATTGAAAGAGCATTTTCAAAACGATATCGAGTGTCATTTAATTAAAAGGGACATGATTATTTTATACAAAAATGGTACTGCAAGTAAGAAACTCTGCAATGACTGGTACGAAAAAAGATTAAAAAGTAAAGAAGACGAACGAACTAGAATTGTTGAAATGGCTGCTGAAATTGTTTTAGAAGATATACGTTCTAAAGTATATGATATGAATTACTACGAAACTGTCGATATAGACGAAGGCAATCTTTTTAAAGATGTTCCTAAAACTTTGCAAGTTTTTTTGAATGTTGTGTGTAAGAGTAATAAAGAAAAAAGTGAAAATAACGTTCGTAGGATGGATAAAAAAGTGGCCACAATGTCTCATTGCATCATCACATCTGTAAGGCCACGTTCTTTTTTATCTCCAATTTTACTTGGTTTGTCGTCTATGATTCACAAAAAATATGCCTCGAAAGGATTGATCGAGTCGTTATCCAATTTAGGTTTGTGTTCCTCATACAAAGAAACTTTGCGCTTTGAAGCTTCGATTATCAAGGACCCTGCTAATCATATTGTTTCTCCAGATTCATATGTTCAATTCGTTTTTGACAATGCCGATCATAATACATGCACGATTGATGGCAAAAATACTTTCCATGCAATGGGTGGAATAATGGTTGTTACTCCGGCGTCTAGTGTAACTTCAAAGAAAAGCATCTCTAGATTAAAACAGATTCCATCTTCTGAAGAAATAGGTGAAATTGGATTCGTGAAATTGAAACATTTTGAAAACAAAAACTCTGATGGATTAAAAACAGTTCAGATAGAAGATGTTTTAGATGTTACGGACAACTATGAAATTTCTTCGGCAGATTTTACATGGACTTATTCAAAATTTGCAAACAACAAATCCGATGGTTGGAACGGGTTCATGGAGAAGTTACATACTAATTTGACTTATCATGTTTCAAAAATTATTCCTGTACCATTTATAAAAAATCCACCGAGTGATTATAATACCATTTTTACATCGTTGGTAGAAGCGGCTAAGCAATGCCAAAAACAAGAGCAAAAAATTGTGTTCGTAACGTTTGATCAGCCGCTATACTATAAAGCTCGTGAAATCTTGGCCAATATTGATTTAAATAATGATCCTTACAATTTGTCCTCAATTCAAGTAAGACTTGGGGGATTTCATTTAGTGATGTCGTTCCTCGGATCGATTGGATTCATCATGGATGGTAGTGGACTAAAGGAGGCTTTTTGTGAAATATATGCAGAAAATTCGTCCGACAAAGCTCTCTCCGGGCACGCATATGCACGAGCTATCAGAGGACATTTTCTAGTACAGCTCGCCTTGTCTGAATTAATTTTTTCATCGATGGAGTTGTCAGACACAGAAAAGGCGTTAATGGATAAATTTTTGCAGGATTTAGGAACTGAAAATTTCGAAGACAATTTCCATCAAGAAGATTTTCAGATCATAAAAGAAAAATTTATCGAGCATCTAAAATTAGTACAAAAAAGAGGTCCTACCGCAAAACTTTGGATGCAGTACTGGCAAATGATCTCATTAGTTAAAGATTTCATACGGGCTGAACGTGCTGGTAATTGGGAATTACATTTAAAATGCGTGGAAAGAATGCTTCCTTATTTTCATGCAAGTGGGCACTTTCTATACGCAAAATCTGCTCATCTTTATCTCCAAGATATGCGTAAGCTTAAAGACACAATAAATGATGATTATGAATTTACGCGATTCACCGAAGGATTCTTTACAGTTAGACGTACTGACAAGTTTTGGTCGGGAGTTTGGTCGGATATGACGATCGAGCAAGTTTTGATGAGATCTATGAAAACTCAGGGTGGACTTACACATGGTCGTGGTTTGTCTGAAAGTGTTTTAACAAAATTCGTATTAACAATGATCATACTTGTCGAAGATTGCAATGCTACGGAAAATTTTTGTAATGTTTCTTTTGCAACAACAGAGCAACACATTGATTCTAGGGAATATCGAATAAAAAGAGATGTAGCTGATTTACAAATATTACAAAAAAATTTTAACAGGTATGATCCTTTTCCAGAGACTGATAACATTATGTCAATATTTTCTGGAATTATTGGCAGTAATTCTGTTAATTGCCATGAAGCGTATGAAGAAGGAAAAAAATCTTTGCAAGCTATTGTTGGAATGAACTTTGGCAGTGTAAAATTTAAAAGGAAAAACAAAGTCTTGTCTCTAAAAACAGTTCAATCTTCCGTTAAAGTGAACGGAGATATTATAGCTATCGATCCATTATTGTTGTTTCAAAGAATATAGATCGGGATCCCTCGCCCTTTTTCGTAAGTGATTACTAACAAGCTAATTTTTCGTCAGTAGCTTCATTTTGACGAGACGCCCAACATTAGCTAGTACAAAAATTTCGTAAGTGGTAGCTAACAGGGGTAATGAGAACATAATTTGTTGATTTAGTGGTTATCAAAAATTCATTACTAACTGGTTTTTTTATTTATAATTCTTATAATAATAATCTAAATTAGCCGAAAAAATATTTGTCCTACAAAATGCTAGGTTTGATCAACGAGGTCCCATTTTTGCAACATGTACTATTTACGAGGTCATGAAAAATTATTACTAACCAGCTGATTTTTTTTTTGTTGGTTAGTTAATAATTATATAATTTAACGCCCACATTGTCCTACACATTACGTGGAACGTTTTTCTAGTCCGACACTCTTAGGTTGTAGTACAAATACTAGATGTAAAAATAATTAGTATCAAGTTGAAACTTCGTGAGTAGCTTCGTTTCAATGAGACGCCCAAGAATTTCTCTTACGAAAATGCTCGATTGTGGTAGCTAACAGGGGTAATGAGGACATAATTTGTTGATTTAGTGGTTATCAAAAATTTATTACTAACTGGTTTTTTAATTTATAATTCTTATAATAATAATCTAAAGTAGCCGAAAAAATATTTGTCCTACAAAATGCTAGGTTTGATCAACGAGGTCCCATTTTTGCAACATGTACTATTTACGAGGTCATGAAAAATTATTACTAACCAGCTGATTTTTTTTTTGTTGGTTAGTTAATAATTATATAATTTAACGCCCACATTGTCCTACAAATTGCATGGTATATTTTGCTGATCCTCCAATGGAATTTGAAATTCATAACAATAAAAATCTATTCATTCTGTACATTTTTCTATTGGAGTTTAGTTATATTAGTACGCATGCGCGCGATGCTGCGTACTGTGTTTAGTTACTCCATGCTGAAGCCGACTATAACCGTGCTGTTCTTTTCTGTTGACCACGTGTTGGACGCTCTGAAATAACTTACATTTTTTTTTAATTGCTCAGCAAAAATGGAGTGTTTTTTATGCAGTGTATTGTGTGATAACCCTCGCTTTAGAGAGAAACGCGAAGAGATCAAGAAATTTTCTCAAGAAATTTTGCTTTCTTGTCGAACTTTTTTGTCTGCTCGAAAGCATCATAAACATAAATATAGTAATGTCGTATTACCGGAAAATTGGAATGACGACATAATCGGGTATCATTCCTCTTGTTATAAGGAATTCAGAGTGAAATCTCAATATTTGTGTTATCAACGGTAAGTCGATTGAATATTTTTTAATTTTATTTTCAAAATAAGGTAAAGCACGCAGCCGTTGCTCAGGAATTTGTATATCTATATATATGAATATAGATATACAAATACATGGAGTAAGCAGTTACTGATCGCTGAGCAGCTACTGGGTGTTTTACCCTATATGATAAATAATTTATTAAGTAGAAGTTTTCACATAATTATATAAAAAGCATGATAAAATTATAGCTATTTTTTTTTGTAAACAATAATTTTACAAAGTACATTGTGCTTTACATATTTTACTAAAAATTTTGAAGTATAATATATAAATATATATATACATTTAAGAAGGGTTTATCGTTCAGTTTGTCCATAAAATGCTCTTAAACAAATAAAAATGTTTAAGAGTATTTTATAGACAAAATTTGCATTTATCGTTCAAGTGCAACAAGGACCTTACTATTTATCTCAACGGATGCAATAAAGAAACAAGTATAAACCCTTCTTAATACAGAAGTTAATTTAACCGCGTGCTTCTCATTTTCTCCATTGAGAGTCAGAGAGCACAATTATATTTGGAAATGCCCAATTGTTTTTGATGATTTTCCACAGAGAGTAAATCTAAAAAAGCACATGGTCGTACACTTAAAAAAAAAGCAAATTGTTGTCTTAAGTGTCTACTTTTCGGATCTGCTCATAAAAAATGTTTAGCAAACTAAGAAGTATCAAATTTTTTAACAAATCAATGAGGTGAAATTTCGAAAAAAAAGTTTTCAAACTCACAGACTTTTTTTAAAGGAAGCTAAATTGTTGAAATTTTTTTATTTTTGTAGTTCTCTCTGAATAACTCCGAAACCGTGAATGATAAAAATTTTGTATGGTAACATATGAAAACTAAACAGTTGGGACTAAAATAATTTTTTTTTTTTGTTTATTGAACGACGATCTCCTTCCGAGTTACAATCTGTTGAAAATTATCCAAACATTTATGACCTTTTTTTCAATCCCGTAATTTTTGTGTCTAATGTATATACTTAATTTGAATTATTCTTTTATTTATTTGTTTTATACAGAACTGAGCCAGCTGTAACATCGTCTGCAGCTGAATGTACTGAAGTTACAGACGCTTCGACTTCTTTAACGTCTGCTCCAATCGTAGAACCACACTTAATGCCATGCTCCTCTCGGTTAGTTCGTTGAATATTCTTTTTTTACGTTATTGTTCATTCTTATAATGAGTACATGTGAATACACAGATTACAAAATTATGCCATTTAAATATTTTTTAGCTATTAATTATTTTCGCCCATACACAAACAGGGTGGCGATTGACCTAAAATACCTTGAAATGTCAGGGAATTTAAAATTTCTGGAATAGTCAGGGAAAAGTCAGGGAATCTTAATTTCAGTCAGGGAAATTTATAGTTAATTTTTTATTATTTCTATAGAATTCTAAATATTTTTTAATTATATCTGTTCTATTTTGTGATAAATAATATTAAAAAAATTAAGTGTTTGGATAGTTAATTTAAAAACAAAAGAAGTATAACTTCAAAAAGATTATTAATTATAATTATATTAATTGTTGTATTTTCAAAAGTTATAAATATTTAATCAAAAGAAATTGGTCTTTTTAAAGAGTTGGAAATTTGCAAGAAAGTATACAAAAATTCATAATTCTAAAATTTTACCCAGTTTCGGGTATAAGAGTTAAATCCTAATATACAAAAATTATTTTCTAAATAATTTGCAATTTTAACGAATATTTGAATAATAAATAATTTTTTGTAGGTTTTAGAATTTTATTTTTGGTCAAGGAAAGTCAGGGAATTTTGAAATTAATTTCAAGTCGCCACCCTGACAAAGCTCCAAAAAAAATGTTTTCGGTTATTGATTTTTTCGTTACTAATATAATAGCTTCACATGTTATTATTTACAGAGATATCGAACAGAATGAAGAAACAGAAAACATTGCACATTCGCTGGATACTGTTGAAGAGAGCTATGCACATGATGAGATAGATGTTGAGAGTTTTGAAAATGATGGATCAGCCAAATCATGCTTTTTTTGCATGAAAATTAACATCAAACGTAAAGGGCGGCAAATATACTGCCGTAATATTAAAAATAAAATACCTTTTCTACAAAAAATTAAAAGCTATGCTACAGAATTGAATGACATTGAGATGTTGCAAAAAATTGAAGAAGAGAGTAATTCTGTCAACCAGTCTTCTTTAGCATATCATAACAATTGTAATGTCAATTATTTTGCAAAACATCAAAGAAAAGTTAATCCACCCTCTACCGATGATTGGTCTAAAAAGCGAGACAGCCATAAAATTGCTAAACAACGATTAATTCTATATATTGAAAAAGAAATTATTGCAAATCGTCGAGTGTTGTCACTAATTCACCTCCAAGATTGCTACACGGAATTTCTAAAAGAGACATATGAAAATACAGATTTAGAGGCTTCCATTTTCAGCACTCATGTTCTCAAGGACTTCATTCTGAAAACATTACAGAATAAAATTACAGTAATTAAAATTTCAAATAAGCAATTTTGTATATCCTCTGAAGTTGATATAGAAGCTATTGATGACGAAGAAATCCAAGACATCATATTTGAACAAGAAGCTCAAGATTTCGCTTTAAAATATCGCAAAAATATAACGAAAATAAAAAAAAAACCTTTAACAGATTTCATAGATAGTGAAGTCTTGAATAAAGGAGAGTGCGATATTCCCAAGTGGTTAAATATTTTTTGGACTACTGCCTTGAGCGGCGTTGGCAAAGAAAGCTGCGATCGAGTTAGAAGATTATCTTCATGTTATTCACAGGATTCTATCTACAGCATTACAAGAGGATACATCAAACCGAAAAAACATATTTTATTGGGTATGACTGTAAAGAGCCTTACTGGAAGCAAAAAAGTAGTAGAGATATTAAATAGGCAAGGCTACTGCATCACCTATCCCAGTATACTGGAATTAGAAACGTCTGCTGCATACTCTTGTACTTCTAATAATCAGTTATGTCCTACCAGCATTTTACGCACTTCTATATTGTCACGTGGAGTAGCGTGGGATAATTACGATAGATTTGTGGAAACAAGCTCTGGTAAAAATACCCTGCATGATACAGTGGGTATTCTTTATCAAAATATCCCAACAGAAGAAGAGTTGAACATCATCGAAAGGAACAATGCATCTACAGTGTTCGAACAGAATTTATCAATTAATGTTCGTGATTTCTCTGGTCGTAGAAAACGTTCATTTGAGGACGACTCATTTGAACATTTACAGCCTACGAAGCAACGTCGTCCAGAATTTTGGCATAGTAGTTCATCGTTACCCGAAGATATACAAAATTCAGATAAATTTCAACATAAATACTTTGCGTGGGTACTTTCCCATAAGTTACAAATTTCAGACACGCCAATGTGGATAGGATATAATGCCAAAATTTTTGAAGATACTAGTAAAATTCAAAAGGTGGAGTATCTCACGCAAATTAATGATTCACCCACGGATCCATCAGTTGTGAAAGAGACGATGCGAAGAAGTTTGCAAATCGCTTCGGAATGCCAGAAAAATTTCTTCAGTGTTACTTACGATTTAGCCATGGCTAAGATTGCTTTACGGATACAGAGTGCCGAGGACGAATTTCAAAAACTTTTCATTAATTTTGGATCTTTCCATATAATGTTATCATTCATGAAAGCAATCGGGAAATTTATAAGTGGATCTGGTTTAACAAATATTCTTATAGATAGCGAAATTTTAGCCAGTGGTTCTATCAATTCGTTTTTAAGTGGAAAACATTTTAATCGGTGTAGAAAGATTCATCCTCTACTCTCCCTTGCTTTGCAGATTTTGCATTTGGAGGGGTTTTTACAGCAACATGATGAGAACCTGGAAAATATCCAAGAGTATTTACAAATATTTAATAAAGAAAAAAATGAGGACCCACAAATAACCAATGAGAATTTGAAAAAGTTATTTGAAAAATATGAACAATATAAAAGTGAAACTTTACTCGGAAGACATGGTAAAACACCTCAAATTTATTTAATGTACACCAGATTAGTTGAATATTATCTTCAATTAGAATACAGTATTCGTACGGGTGATTTTAATTTCTTTATATACATTTTACCGAAAATAACCAATATTTTCTTTTCAATGAACCACCATAATTATGCAAGGTATATGTCTGTTTATTGGGATAAATTAATAAATATTGAAACAACACATCCTGGATTGCTTAATGATTGTCAAAAAAGTTTTTTGGGCATTCGCAGAACAATGAAACCGTTTTCAAGAATACCGATTGATTTAACACTTGAACAAACAATCAATGCTGATGCTGCTTCTAAAGCTTCTGGAATTATTAACGTTACAAACTCGTTTTCCGCACGACAAAAATGGTCAATTACTCATTCACTACGTACGAGTGTTATATCAAAAATGATGGAGTTTTGTAATATGAAATCCACCGATGACATAACGAAAGACTTAAAGGAGTCATCCATTAAGAAAGCTACGAAAAACTTAGAAGTATTAATGCAACTAATAAAGCAGTACACCAACCCTTTCTCGTTCGATCTGCCAAAAAATTATCTTTACAATATATCGAAAGGTCAGTCCGTTAGCGATGAAATATATCAATTTTTATCATCAGTTGAAATAGAGGGTGAAAAACAGCATCAGAATTTCATTACTGAGACTCGGATAACACCAGATAGGTTTGATGGAGCCATTAGTAAAAATAAAATTATTAATTTTGATTACAAGAATACGAAAAAAGTCAAAATTAATGGAAAAGTCAAAGAAATTAAAATGCAAAGAGATGTTTTTGGCCGTTTACTTTATGCATCAGTAGAAAATAAAATTGATATAGAAAAAGCATTAAGTTATCCTCTAGCTCCTGTTCCTTTTTCACTCTGTCATACTAATGGATCGATATGCAAGACCCCTAAATCTGTGATTATTAATGAATTACTAGAATATCAAACCGAAATTGAAAATCCTCCAAAAGCAGACATTCACTTAATTGATGGATTTTATTTATTACATACGCTGAAAAACGTTCCAAACAGATATGGTAAAATCTCGAAACATATATTACAAATACTTACATATAATAAAAAAGAAGTACATATTATATTTGACAAGTACAAAAAACCCAGTATCAAAGATTTTGAACATGATCTGAGAGGTGAAGAGGATACACAGTATGACGTCATACGTAGAGACAATAATCGTCCTGCGGATTTCTGCAAATTATTGAGGAGTAGCAACTTTAAAGAAAAATTTGTCGAATTTTTAATTGAAGATTGGACAAGAGATGAATTTTTTACCTTGATTGAAGGGAAGACTGTTAAACTTAATTATGATCAATGTTACACTTATGAGGTGTCTAGTGATAATAAAATAAAAAGAATTATTGATTATAATCTTTCTTGTTATCATGAAGAAGCTGACACCAAAATTGTGTACCATGTTTGTCAATTTAATCGTAACTATCGTGTGCAGATACATTGTACAGATTCTGATATACCAATAATAATGTTGGCTAATTTCAAGTATTTAAAAGATGAAATACAAGTAATAATTAATTTAAGCACAAATAAAAAAAAAATGTACCTGAACATAAATGAAATTTATGCCAAGCTTGGAGATCAATTATCGTGTTCATTTGCTATATGCCATATTTTTACAGGAAATGATTACAATCCCGCTTTTTTCCGTAAAGGAAAAAAAAGACCTTTCAGTATTTTTAAGAAAAATAAAAATTTTCAAGAGGCTTTTATTCAACTCCTACGAAGTGATCATACAGTATTAACAACGTCAAATGAAATAGTTCGAATTATTGAAGAGTATGTATGTAGAGTGTACTCATTAAAAACCAAAAATGATATCAACAGAGGACGGTATGAACTATTTGAAAAAGGCTATAGATCAAAAGGTGGAAGTGAAAAAGTATTAAAAAAAAATATTATAGGATATGATCCTTCCAGTTTGCCACCAACAAAACAAGAATTGTTGCAACAAATTAAAAGAACGGTATTCATCAGCAATGTATGGTGTAATGCACACATGCGGTGCCCCACAGATAAAGTACTTGAAAATTATGGATGGACAATAATTGATGGTAAATACGAGTATTATTGGTTTGATGGTCCTCAAAGCCCATCCTTTGAAGAATTATCTTCTCAATTGCAAGGTACCCTATTAATATTATTGAAATTTGGTTTTTAATTTTTCGGCGACATTAATTAATTTTTTCATATTATTACAGATTTAGATACCACGGAAGATCAGAATGAAGAAGATACTGATGAAGATGAGGAGAGTGATGCCAGTAGTGAGGATGAATGTTTTTCTGATGAGTCAGATGAAAATTAATTACTTTTTTATATAAAAATATCTACTTTTTCATGTATGTTACATAATAAAGTTGATTTATTTCAATAAATATATTTTCACTTTACCTCATGTTGCACATAGGAAAAAGGAAAATTACGATTATTGTAGGACTACGGATGCATACCAGTTTTTTTGTAGGACATTGTTTTATTCGGATAAAAAACACACTAATGTATCACGTGATACTTTTGTCCTACAGTTACTAATAAAAAAAATGGTCCTGTGGTATGGACAACTTAGGAGTCTAGGACTAGAAAAACGTTCCACGTAATGTGTAGGACAATGTGGGCGTTAAATTATATAATTATTAACTAACCAACAAAAAAAAAATCAGCTGGTTAGTAATAATTTTTCATGACCTCGTAAATAGTACATGTTGCAAAAATGGGACCTCGTTGATCAAACCTAGCATTTTGTAGGACAAATATTTTTTCGGCTAATTTAGATTATTATTATAAGAATTATAAATAAAAAAACCAGTTAGTAATGAATTTTTGATAACCACTAAATCAACAAATTATGTTCTCATTACCCCTGTTAGCTACCACTTACGAAATTTTTGTACTAGCTAATGTTGGGCGTCTCGTCAAAATGAAGCTACTGACGAAAAATTAGCTTGTTAGTAATCACTTACGAAAAAGGGCGAGGGATCCCGGTCTAATATCGTTAACCATTGACAGTAAAAAAGATATGGAAACTTATTTACAATATGAGCTTGCACCTTTTCCATTGTCACTTTTTACAGAAAATGGCCTCAGGAAAAATGTAAAATCTCAACTTTACGATTTATTTGTGAGTGCGAAAGGACCAACGCTTTCTGACGGTGTAGTGCATGTCGTTGACGGTGGATTTTTACTGCACAAAGTAATTTGGCAAAAAAATGATACGGTAGAAGAGATAATGAATAAATATTTGCGCTATGTTGAAAAACATTACGCAGTAAGCAGCTATATATTGTCTTTGATGAGTATCCCGAAATTAAAAAATCAGTTAGTGTCACAACAGTACCAGCAGCTACATCAACTAAAAAAGGAGAACGTTGTCGTAGAAAAACCTCAGACAATATTCCAGAGTTCGATTATCAAAATCATACAAAAATACCTTTTTTGCAAGAAAAATTTTTATCTAACGAGAAAAATAAGGATAAAATAATAAAAACTTTGATGAAAAGATTACAGTCACGAGGATTTTCCTGTAACCAAGTAGAAGAAGATGCTGATGCTGACATAATTGAAACCGCGATAAAAGTTGCAATAAGTACTAATAAAACTGTAATTGTTGTGGGCCAAGATATTGATCTTTTGGTCCTTTTAAATCAGTTAAATTCATATAATCATGACATTTATTTTCTCAAACCAGGTTCTGGAAATGTAAAAGACCTATTTTTCACGTCTAATAGTTTCAAACATGAATCCTTAAGAAACATTGTTGCATTTCTGCATTGTTTTTCTGGTTGCGATACAACATCTGGATTTGCCGGAAAAGGAAAGAAAAGTATCGTCAATTCATTATTAGACGCTAAAAATTTGTCAAATTTGGCCAATGTTTTTTATAAGAAAGATGCAAGTAACGAAGAAATAAAAAAAAATGGGTTACAACTAATCAAATCTATTTATAAATGTAAAAATGAAAAAATTACACTGAATCAATTAAGGTTTAAAAAATATCAATTGGCAAAAATTAAATCATCTTTCGTTTTGGCAAACCTCCCACCTACAGAAGGAGCAGCAGAACAACATTGTTACAGGGCATATTATCAGCTTCAAACTTGGTTGGGTAACGAACTAACAGCAACAGATTGGTGCTGGAAGCAATTTCAACGTGGAATTATGCCCAAATTTACACAAAAAGAATTAATTCCGGAAATATTGCTCAAAACAATTTGCTTGCAGCTGTGAAACTGGATGTAACAGTTTAAAATGTGGTTGCCGAAAACATGGTTTAAAATGCACAAATTTGTGTTCAAACTGTCATGGTTCTGAGAATTGCTCCAATATTGAAAAAGAAACCTATGAGGAAGTTAATGATTCAGAAGATATTGTGGATGAAGAACCAACGCAGTCTGGAAGTAATGTTGGAGAGGAAGAAGGTGATAATCATGAAGATTTCGAAGATCTACTAGAATCGGAGATGTTTGACGAATCTAACGATGAAGAAATGCCATCAAAAAGACAAAAACTTATGAATAAGTGATTAGAATTGAAGATAAGGTATTTATGAATGATGAGATTAATGTGTTTAAAAATATTGTAATGAATAACGTAATGAGAATAAAGCATCTACATTTAATAGTACGATTTACATTTATATTTATCTATAATGAGATTTTCTATGACATAATTGTAATTAGAATTAAATAAATCAACTTTTTAATAGAAACAAATTGCAGCAATCACATTTTTTAGATGAAATTATTTATAATAATTAAAAAAAAAATTTCGAATTCAAGTTTTTTTTTAATTTTTGCATTTTCTGAGAAGATTTACCATAGTAACATATATTTTTTTTTTTACCATCGGAAAGTAGAGATTCCAACGAACAGAAACCACACCAACTTTTTGAAAAAAGCTGATATTTTGACGGGTGAATTTTCGATTGAAAATTAGGGTGTTTTTTCGATATTAATTCAAATAAGGTGAAAAAATAAATATTTTTAATTAAATAAATTACAGCGTATTTGGGACATAAAGAGGTAAGTTTTCACAAAATTTCGTTAAAAAAAAATTTTTGTAAAAGATAAAAATAAAAAACCATAAACTTGGTTTTTTGAATTTTTCACATAAATTTTGAGGTTATGTGAAAAAAGTGTAAATACAAAAGTTTTAGATCTTTTTATTATCTACAACTTTTCCATTTGACTTTTTTCGATAGGACTTTTAGTTTTGCCGGAAATCGAGAAAAACCGTTTTTTACCCTTAAAAACTCACCCCCATCCCCTTCCCAACCTCAGATCGCCCGTAAATTATTTTTCCTTTCATTTTTATCATATTTCCCTCCTTTTCTAATGGGTTTCATCCTATTATGATTTTTTTTGGTTTTAAAAATTATCGACCCTGGACTATATCGTTAATGAGACTACACATAACCATGAACCCGAATTTGCTAGTAATGAAATTAAGAAGTATATGGACAGTATGAATAAACAAGTCGTAGATGACTTAACTACTCCCATTTCTCATATACGAGGGGTGATCAAAAAGTAATGATAAACGGATATTTCTAGTAATAATAAAATTCTAAAAAAATATTTTTTCAACTCCCTAATCCTTCACAACTTCCCTGACAAAAAATGGTATAAATAGGACGTCATTTTTAAAATATACATTCATTTGAATACTAGCAGTCGGAGTGATAACATCAAAATGGAGAAACATGAAGTGCGAAGCGTCATCAAATACCTGTGCTTGAAAAAAATGTCCACCAAAGACATTCATACTGACTTGGTGGAAACATTGGGAGACTCTGCTCCTCCATATTCTACAACTGCACGCTGGTGCAAGGAGTTTAAGATGGGAAGAACATCCACGGAAGACGAACACCGCGAAGGCCGTCCGTCCTCCTCCCTCACTGAAGAAAACGTCAAAAAAGTTCAAGATCTGGTTTTGGCAGACCGAAGAGTGACCATTCGTCATTTAGCTGAGAACACAGGCATTTCATTTGGTAGCATTCAAAGGATCTTAACTACCGAGATGAACATGAGAAAGGTCTCTGCACGTTGGGTCCCGAGAATGTTAACCGACGAACAAAAGAAGAAACGATTCGACATTTCAAGGACCAATCTTGAAATGTTCCAGGCGGATCAAGATATTTTTTTGGCTCGATTTGTGACTATGGACGAAACGTGGATTCATCATTTTGATCCCGAAACCAAACAACAGTCAATGACATGGAAAAGGCCATCTTCACCGACTCCCAAGAAATTCAAAGTTTCAAGCTCTGCCGGCAAGGTTATGGCGTCTGTTTTCTGGGATGCTGAGGGAATAATTATGGTTGAATACCTTGATAAGGGCGCTACCATAACAGGCTTCTACTATGCTGACCAAATCAAAAGATTGCGAGAGGCCATCAAGGAAAAAAGACGGGGTAAACTGCGCGCAAAAGTTCTGTTCCATCAAGACAATGCACCTGCACACAAAGCTGAAGTTGCGATGGCTGCCATTCAAGAAGCTGGCTTCCAGCTGCTTGAACACCCACCCTATTCTCCAAATCTAGCCCCCAGCGACTTTTATTTGTTTCCTCGGCTCAAGGAACACCTCCGGGGCCAGAAATTTGAGGATAACGGCGAAGTGATGGCCGCTGTAGAGGCATTTTGGGAGAGTCAAGATAAAGATTTTTTTTTGAAGGGTATCGTTGGTTTAGAAAAGAGATGGACTAAATGTATTGACCTATTAGGAGACTATGTAGAAAAATAAATTTTATTTTTAAGTATATAGTTATTTTAATGTACCCATTCTCATTACTTTTGGATCACCCCTCGTATATGATGATAATGTCATAATAAAGTCGAAGATACTGGATTAGACATAGTAACAAAAACAAAACCTAGTTTTGAAATATTAAGAAAAAGTTATATCGGAAATGTTACGGAGCATAAGGAATAAATTAAAATGTATTTGAATTAGTTCTTGCCGAATACGCGTGGCCTCTATCAAGAAATCTTAGTTTTCTACCTATTAGATATTGTTTTACATTGTATCGTGTAGTGGCGGCTTTTGTACTCTAAATCCATTGGGTTATAGGCCCAGTACCCATAGTCAGTCAGATCGACAAAGATTAGCTTAAAAAGTGAAAACCGGCGGCCACCAAAGAAAGGCTTAGCTACTAGAGCACGCACGTGGGGTACGTGAAATTTTGTTTTCAACGAAGTTTACAAACACAGACAAATATGTGTTAAGAAAATAAAAGCAATGGCAGTACAAACAATAAATATTCCTCAATTGGAAAACGGAAACTTGGCTAATTGGTTATTTCGCGTCGAGATTGATTTGAATGTAAAGATGTCATAAAGAGCAAGATCGATCCTAAAGAATCGGAAGTTTAAAGAAAAGATGCAAAAGCACGCAACCTGAGAATTCAGACATTACCTTGTATGATTACATTTTTGATTTGTATAAGCGCAGTAACTACAAAAAGAAAAATCATTTCCTTAATATCTCAGCCGCAAGTGCCGGATACTGCTAAAGCGACAGATTATTAATCATGTAGTACTTAACATAAAAGCGGTATCGGTTAACGCTGCTCTGATATTAATGCAATCCCTATTATTGATGAGTCTTTTTCCTTAACTTAAGTGCTTTAATCGCCACTTGCGGCGATTATAATAAGGAAACTGTATTAATTTGTTTTCATTGAGTTACAATAATAACAGGCGTATGTGCATTTACGACGCTTATTACAAGATAATGGCATGCTAGACTCGTTGTTTTACTTTCTGAGCGACAACTGCGTGTTACTGCGGTAATAATAAGGAAACTTTGCTTAAAAGTTAAATGTAACCGTGCGTCGCGCGTCGTGTACGGCTCTTATGGCAGGGTATTCAAAAATAATGCACTACCCCGTTTGGGTTTGTTTGGGGCAGAGGAAACGGGGAAGCGGGAGTCGTGCATCGACGATCTTTCATTTGATTCGTTCAGTTTGCTTGCTGACAAGCCGAAGAGCACGTTGTTGCGTGCGCTGTTTTGGCGGTGTTAGGGGTGCCTAGGTGACGGATAAATAGTAAAGATGGTATGCGATAATAACGTGTTTATTACTTCAACTTCGTACAGAGAGTGCCTTTCGAGTACCATAAGAATATATAATATTAGCTTACAGACTACAATATATTTTTCCTACGTATGCACTTTACATTGTAGGTACAGTCACGTACAACCGCTACAGCGGAATTGGCAGTAAAACATTATTTCGTAAGTTTCTCAGTACTGTTAAAATAATTAAAATGTATGTTCATATAGAAACATATGTGTACATAAAATATGCATTTTTAATATTTCACAAAATAAAATACAATCAAAGTAAAATCTCCAAAATACGCGGTATCTTCCTTACATATTTTTATAAATTCCATAATGATAAATTCTAAACAATGTAGGTATTGAATTGTAATATATTTTTTTAAGTTTAGGCTAGATGGTGTTGTGTGTAGTAGAATATTTATTTATTATTATTTATTTCACGTCAGTATGTTGGTCTAGTGGTCAGTGACCCTGACTGCTGTGCCACAGGTCGTGGGTTCGATTCCCACCCGAGTCTGGGTGTATTGGTATTGGTATTGGTATAGGGCTCTGTTTCCGCATTTAGACTCATAAGCGGTCCATTATGCGTACAGGTGGGCTGACTAGTTGAGCCAGCCTAGCTCCTTCCAGAAGCGCAGAAGCCTCCTGGGGCATTCACAGGCTTCTAGGAGCGACCTCGCTCCCGCGAGGATACTTGCCCGTTGTGTGGCCACTCCCTCGCACTCCAGGATAACGTGGGCGGCCGTTTCCTCCGCGTTGAGACAGCCTCTACATAGAGGACTGTTTGTCACATTGATGGTGAATAGGTGTCGGTTTAGGGCCAAATGGCCCGTAATAGTTCCTATCACTATTCTGATGTCAGGTCGGTTGAGACTGAGCAATCTGCAAGTCAAACGAGGTGAGACCTTCGTCAGCACCAGTTTGGATTGTCTACAGCCGGGTGTGTCGGCCCAGCGGTTGTTGTGTGTTTCCCGAGTCCGTTGTCTTACCCATGAGCGAAGTTGACTAAAGGGAAGTGGCAACAGTGTAGTTGGACCTGCTACTGTCGTTGCAGATCCCCTCCTTGCCAGCTCATCGGCGACATCGTTCCCGAGTGAGTCACTATGCCCCTTGATCCATTGGAGGATTAGCCCGTTGTCGGAGGCTAGACGTTCCAGTGTCTGGTGGCATTCGTATATAAGACCGGAGTTCATGGTGTTGCCCTCCAGGGCTTTTAGAACGGCCATACTGTCTGACAGTATACGGATGTTATACTCCTTTATACATCTTGACATGACCGCAGTAGCGGCGTAGATTATCGCAACGCACTCGCATTGAAATATGGAACTGTGCTGCCCTAACGCCAGTGATATTGTTATGTTCAGGTCTTGTGAGAAAATTCCGGCTCCAGTCCCTGTCCCCATCTTAGAACCGTCCGTGTATATACGGACTTCATTTATGCCAGATTGATCTCGGTCGTTTTCATATAGCTGTATTCGGTATCTCCTTTCGAAGATGTGTTGTTTGGGGATCCTATCGCATGGGGCAGCTATCAGTGGTTGATAGTCCACTAATTCATTCCATAGTCTGGAATGGGAACCCTCTCGGTTGTACCACAGACCCAGGTGTTTGAGTCTGATGGCTGCCACAGCTGCTTCCTGCTGTATAAATAGGTCTAGTGGTGCTAGGTCTAGAGCTACTTCCAGGGCAGCTGTGGGAGTCGTGCGCATGCATCCAGTAGCGGCAGCACATGCGAGTCTCTGGAATTGCTGCAACTTGTTACTGACGGTGCTGAGTTCTGAGTTCCGAGTCTGGGTGTTTTTGTGTTCGTTAATTGAATGTTTGTAAAGTCCACCGCAACACATGAGTAATTACTAATGCGGGGAGTTGTCTTTAAAAAAAAAAGTATTTTCTTGATGCAGGTTATGTGGGCATCTGGTGCAAGACGTGATAAGGTACTTGCTCTGACAACAGACCATCAACCCAGAAGCAAAAACAAGGATTCTACTATAATACAACTGCAGCGGCTAAGACCTAAACCTATAGTGCATGCCAGCCCTGCGAACCTGCCAGCTATAGTCACAAAACCTAAATTAACTAATATTAATGAATTATGGAGCCGAGCATTGGATTTTAAAGACTTTAGCGTTGTTTTTGATTACTATAAAGAATATGAAAATTCATTAAATCAATATTTACAAAATTTGAAAAAGTCATGTAATTTTCACGGCAGTAATGAGACAGCTTGTGCTGATTTTTTGCTATTTCAAGAAGTAATAGAGATGTCCCCGTTTTCAATAAATAAAAGCATTCATGAAGAAGATATTGATATTTTCCATGACTCCGACGATGATAATAGGGACAAAACATATATTCCCGAGACTTCAGATGCAGATTCGGACGAAGACGAAATATTCACCAAAAAATCTAAGGAACGCAAAACACATTCACCATTAATGTTACATGACATAACAATGGAAAACTCAACAATTGATGACAGAATGACTTTGGGTACCAGTATGAATACAATGTCGCAAATAACTGAAGAAAGCAATTTTAGAATTAATGATACTTCAATTTCAATTAGTGAAATGGACTCTAATATTTCAGCACAATTTAACATTTAAACAGAAAATAACACCGCACACTCGCAAGACTTAATAAATGCTACTATTACACCACATGAATTACCAAATACAGAAGAAAACAAAGGACTTACAAAAGATGGTAAGCCTCGCAAAAGACGAAAATTCAATGAATCTGTAAAGGAAAGACAAGAAAAAAAGAAAAAGGTCAAAGATGAGCAAAATTATTTGAAAGATCCATACACTCAAAAATGTATGACGAAATGTTTGACTAAATTTACACCTCAGGTACGCCAAGATATACACGACAGATATATCGCTCTTGATTACGAATCCCAAGGACTATTTATTAAATGTTCTATCGATGTTAAACCTGTAATGCGTAGATCCCAAGTTACGGAAGACTACAAAAGAAATACAACAAATATTTATAATTTGAAAGGATCTGATAACATTAAACAAGAAGTTTGTAAGAAGTTTTTTCTTTCGACGTTGGGTTATAAGCCTAACAATGATAGAAGGATCACAACTGCTATGAGTAAAGCTATTGATGAACAAAAAACGACTCGAGGATCTTACAAAAGAACTATAATCGATAGACAAGCTATAAAAGATCATATCATGTCGTATCAACCCGGTATTTCACATTACAGACTGCACCCAAAAAATTGTACCTTCCCAGTGATATCACTATCACAATGATGCATGAAAATTTTTGCTCTACAAGGCCGGATATAAAAGTTTCTCTTGAAGTTTATAGAAAAGTAGTAAGAAATGACCTGAACATTTCTTTTGCACACCTTGGTAATGAAGAATGTGAGCAATGCGAATATTTTAAGCGTCACAATCGATTAGACCATCAAGATGAATCTTATAGATAGATATACCAAAATTATAATATATAGATATGCCAAAATTATAATATGCAACACAATCCCAGATACATAGAGTCCCGCAGAGAATATGATGAAGATAGAGAGAAAGCAAAGACTGACACAGAAGTTATTTATTATTCCGTTGACCTTCAAAAAATTATTATGTTGCCAAGAATGGATCAATTCAAGACTGCCATTTTTTGCCCGCGGTTAATTGCTTTCAATGAAAGCTTTGTACCACTAGGGCCCGCAACTAACGATAACAAACCGTATGCTGTGCTATGGAACGAGAGCGTTGCCGGTCGTAGTCAAGATGATATAATTTCTACTTTCAAGGCATTTTTGAACTTTAAAAGGGACCAAAAAAATATTGTCCTCTGGCTCGATAACTGTTCTGCGCAAAACCAAAACTGGTCACTTCTATGTTTTATGGTACAAATAGTAAATAGTACAGAAATTTTAGCTGAGAGTATTACATTAAAATATTTTGAACCGGGACATACATTTATGTCCGCAGACAGTTTCCATCACCAAGTCGAACAATCCCTGACAAAAAAGGGAAAGGTTCATGACTTCGACGATTTTATTCAGTGTGTCGACAACGCCAATAAAAGGAAGAATACAGTAAAAGTAATGAGTGTTGATGACTTTATCGCCTATGAAGATTTATTTTCTCAGCACAAATTGCGGAAAAATAACCCACGCGTTTATTTAACGAATATAATGGCAGTGAGGGTGGAACGAGGCCTTTTCAAATTAAAATACAAATTTAATCATGCTGATCACTACAAATCAGACCCTTTAGATTTTCTTCAAGTAAAAATCATGAAAAATGAACAATTCCCTGAAATTCAAAAAAAACTTTGCCAAGCCATTATTGAAAAGTTAGTCCCGTTAATGCCGGCAAACAGGAAACAGTTTTGGATTAACGTACCAACAAATGAAACTGTCAAAAGTCTTTTGGAAGAGGACTAAACACTTATTTTATTTTTTATTTTTATGAGAAGATATTATAAGAAGTGTTATTTTTTTTTTAGATAGAATTTTTTAGATTTAGATTTAGATAGCAGTTATGCATCGAACAAACAAATTTTTTTTTAACAGATTAATAATAATTCTTACCCGATTTTATAATTATATTCTAGTAAAAGAGAGCCACGTCCTTAATGTGTATTTATTAATCTTATTAACATAAGATTAATTAGTTATTTGACTGAATAGTTCAGAAAAAGCACATATATGTAAGACTGCCAAGTTACTGTGATCTCAGAAAATGCCATTAATAGAATTAAGTCGTTGTTTTTAATTGTAAGATGAACAAGGTTATTTCGTTTTAAAATGTTAGTGTAATAAATACCGTTTTAATACATACACAAAATTGATTGTTTTATTTATGTATACAATATTTACAAATGTAATTATTATAGTATACTTACAGTGATCGGTTTGTCCATACATTAACAGCTGTAAGTTGGTATCTTTGCACTCGGTGCCGTAAACGCACCGAAAATTTGTACTTTCGAGTTTCTTACCATAAGAGCCCTAAATGTCAACGTTACGGCGGTTATGCTTATCATTACATAAACTCAGTACTTATTTTTCGCTGTCAAAAGCGCAGTAAAATAAGGTTCATAGTATAAGCGCACTATCTGTGTTACTTACGACGCTTATTATAAGTTTTTGTTTTAACAAATGTCGCATTTCCTTGTCATATCACATTTTTACATCTGTTTTTTTTATCAATTTATTACTTAAAGTTCTTATATAACAATGAATACAAAATACAACCTTTTAAGAACGGTAAAAATACATCAAATTTAAAAAAAATAATTATATCCGTAATCGAAGAAATAATTTTTAAAACTTGAGGCGCCATTTTCTAGGAACTTGCTGTCATGCACTTGTCGCTCTTATCTTTAGCTCGGCAGCATTGTACGCAGGCAAAGGGCAGACTTACCCAAAATTGTCAAGAGCAAAAGAAAACTCAAATTAAAAAAAGATGAATATAAATCGAGAGTAAAAGGAGATTTAGCTTTTGCGATCATGCCGGATACAAAGGAAGTGCTATTTTTGACCAATGTTTTCCACCCAAAGATCAATGAAACATCCGTAACCCGTACACAAAAGGATGGTACGAAGGCTGAACATCGATGTCCTGCATTGGTAAAAGAGTATACAAAAAGAATGGGAGGAGTGGATCACTTTGATCATATCAAAAGTACGTATTCAGCTGGACGAAGAAGTAAGCGGTGGTGGCTTCGCATATTTAGTTTCCTTGTGGATGCCTGTATCACAAATTAATTCTTGTTGTATACCAAAAATGCTAGTGCTGCGAAACTAACTAACCTAGAGTTTCGTATCACCTTAGCCAGGGGTCTTATTGGAGGCTTTTCATCCCGAAAACGTCGTTCTGTTGATGTTAACTATGTTGTGAGGAAAAAAGCTGCATTGTCCGAAAATCATCAGAAGTCGGTTCATGTTACTGCCCCAGAAACTCGCTTTCCTAACGTTGGAGATCACATGCCAGTTGATCTACCATCATATCAAAGATGCCGATATTGTAGTACGAAGATAAAGGACAAACGGCCCAAGATCAAGTGTAGCAAATGTCAAGTTCCATTATGCACAACACCATGCTTTCTAAATTTTCAAAAACAAGCACCAACATAATTTTAGTGTCTCTTTTTGTACTATATGTTATCCAAGTGCCGAGTTTCTTACATATTCTACTCAGCACAGCCTTCCGAATACGCGGTGAATTTATTTTTAGAGATAAGAGTATTCGTCAGTATAATGTAAGATCCCGGCGCATGCAGAGGGAATATATTTACCACTAATAAAAAAAAAACCTATTTCCAATTTTTTCTTTATTTTATGTTTTCAGGCATCTAAAATAAGCCTAAATCGCAATCAGATACAATTTATCTTATTCCCATCGTTATGACCGTTAAAGGGTTATGCTGCAGAGGCTAATGAATGAATATTGTGTGGAACTTAATTCCAAACCAAATAGAAAGTAAGGTTTAAAGTCAAAGATCGAAAAGAATGGAATTAAAATAAATACAAGAAACCAAGATTAGATGAAAAGCGATACATGGGATATCGGCGAGATAGCAAGCAAGAAAACAATTTAAATTTTACATGACGTCATGCGACCTGAGCGTAAAATCTCGCTGCTATTCTGAATTCTGCACGAAGTATAGTCATACTTCGTGTTTCTGATGTTGAATTTGGAAGAAAAAAACAAATAAACAAGACAGATGAATAAAACGGAATGTTAGTAAGCAATATTTCCTTAGCACTGAGTATGAAGGTCGTGTTCAACTATGTATGAAAACTTTTCTGAGTACTCTGATTTAAGTCAGCCCCGACCAACAGCACTTGTTCGCGAGCATGACGCATGCGTCAGCCATCGTCCACCTCAACCATATTAAAGGGAGCCGAATAACACATACGCCATCATTGGCAGGATTTCTAGCACGACATGCTCAGAACAAGGCAACATACAAAATTTACTTATTATGATTACACATTTCTCACATGTATTTATATTTTATTGTTTTGAACATAAGTTTTTTAGGATTATTTCTAGAGAAGTTTTCGATTTTTTGTTATCATTTATATGAAAATATTTTATGCTTAGGTAAAACTATTCAATTGTGATTGTTTAACTGGTTTATATTAAGCAGTTACTATGGATCTCATAAGTGCAAAGTATGATTGTTGATACGTTTTGTTATGAAAAACTACTTGCATTTTAATAAAATAACGACTTATTATTTTTTTTGTTTTTCATTTCCTCATACAAAAAGACAAAAGTCATGCCAGTTTAGGTATTAAAATAAGCCAACACAACGTAAGTCAGAAAAGTGGGGCTAATAACAAATTTTTACTAAATAATAATGGTTCTACAATAAATAGATCTTATTTGAAATATACACAAGTTATAAAATGGAATTATAATGGTATCTACGTAAAGTTATGCAGTTTTTTCACTCTCCGTTGTAAAGTTGCTATTTTTGACTTACGTGGTTTTAGAACTTAAGCGACGATATTTGATATTAGCCTGATAATCTTAAAACATTGTTACCTATATATGTCTGAGTATGTCATGCTCGCCTAGACGTCGTGCCGATGGTGGCGTATGTGTCGGGTCGTTCGGCTTCCTTTGATATGGTTGAAGTGGAAGATGGCTAGCGCGTGAGTCATGAACGAGTGCCGTTGGTTGGGGCTGGTCATCTCCGAACTGCTATTACTTACATATAGTAGTAGTTTGCGTGACTGTTTACAGTTTAGAACAATACGTTACATTTTCCTCACATTTAATTTGCACATATAACTAAGGAGTTGTAAAAAAGATGTTGATAAAGCACTCTTTATCAACATCTTTTTTACAACTCTTTAGAACAGGCAAGAAACTCTAAGGACACTTCCTTGGAGTTTCTTGCCTGTTCTTCTCCTCAAGATCTACTTATTGGAAAAGGCAACTAGCTTCACGACTGACTTAGTCTGACTGACTACTACTCCTGACAATTCAAAAATACCTATAATGGGTTTAATTGAAATAAATGATTTTGATTTTAAAAAAATGTACAAAAATTGTTATGTAATGTGCATAACAATATTTAATAAAGTGCCCAAATCGATTCGCGAATTGCATTATTAAAGATGAGAAAAGGAATTAAGGAAATGGTTAATACAGCACACTTTTTATAGACCATTAGAGAATTTTTTGAATTAAAATTACAATTTTATTGATATGCATTTTAATACATGGTTAAGAATATTAACATCATCTAATATTTATAATATCATTTTTAATTGCACATATTTATATATACTTACTTAACAATAATGTACCTAATAATACAATGATTAATACTGATAAATAGAATTAATCAAAAGCTTTGCAACACCTAAAAATTATCTATTTTTCATGCAAATAAACAATTCTGATTTAAAAAAAAAACTATTTTCATTGTTGTTGTTGCCCATTTTAGAACATTTGACAAATGAATGAAGTGCTATGTAGTGAAGTTTCCATTAAAGCATACAAATCCACAAATTAACATGGTGGTATATAATAGTGGAATAACAAGTAGAAACAAATCCATCAGTGGACTAGAGTGGAATAATTTGTGGAAAGAATCCCCCGGTGGATTTGCTTGGGGGATTATAGTGGAATACACCAAATATTCGATGCAAAAATTTAAAACCCAGTATTACATTTAGGTACTGTAAATCTGACAGTTTTTGACAGTTTTACAGATCACGAAAAGTGTTATGAAGACATATTTTGAGACCGAAAACTTTTTACAGTAAAAGAGGAGGTGACCACATTTCTATTAAATAATATTTTTTTATTTTATTAATTTATTTTGGCACACAAAACCACATATCACAATACTTAGTCTTATAAATAGCTATCACTAACAGTTTCGATCTTAGCTATGTTCCTAAATATGTGTACACAACATGACAATCTGGGTGATACAAGACGAGATTACATTCAACTTAAAAAGTTAAATATTAACATAAAAATAAGTGTAAAATTTGGGTTTTTAAATTTACTAAATTTGGAATTAAATATGTCAAGGATATCTAAATGTTGGGGTGATAATTCATTATAGAGACGACACATTCTAACAATGGGATTATAAAAAGAAGTTATTCACGTGCACATTCAAAGTAGAGCTTCGGTAGTGAGGTTGACGTGACCTAAACCTCGTGTTATTTTAGTAATTGTCCATTAACCCGCCGCCATCCACGTTGGGTCATAATGACCAGAATTTTTTTAATGACGGGTACTTTAAAAATATAAAATAAGTTACGCAAACATATTAATTTTTGTCGTGAAGATAAGACTTCGTGTTATTAGATTTGCACTGCATCATAGTTATTGTGCGCTAATAACGAGATTTAGGTCTGCTAAGTTTAAAAAGGGGAAATTTGACCAAATGTGGCATAGATGTAACAATTTCGTGCCATTGTAGTGTGACGTATTACTTTTAATTATTTGTTTGTTTTCGGGTTATAATAATTATAATGAATCGCGAGGAAAAAGAATGACAACGAATACTTGCAATGTTCAGCGACAATGAGGAAAAAGATCATGTGAGTGCTCAGATCAAATTCAAACTGAACAGAAAGCGTCTGACAGTGACGATGATGATGTCGTACCTCATCTCAGCTCGGAAGTTTTGATTTACTCATCATCTACACTGGACTGCTCGGAGATTTCTATATTTTTGTTTTTATTTAATACTTCCTGCATTTTGAATTGCATGGGGCAGACTTAATGCCTAGTGGCATTATCTACCAGTCAACCTTTGGGTGGTGCAGAGAAGGACGTGGCAGGTGCATATATATATACAGAGAGAGAAGTGACGAATTGAATATCTTACACATAAATAAGTACCTATATCAGGAATACAACAGTCCTCATCACAACGGCTGGTCACAAAATGCTTCTTATAGGGACAAAGATGGAATGTTTTGGTACAAGCAACCAATGCAACAAAATGTATGTACCAGATCGGAAATGTTCCATATTCACCACATAACAGTGCACAAGGTTCAAGGAATTCATTGGTGAAACTCTTGAGGAACCACCAGCCAAGATTTCAAGTGTTCGCAAAAAAGTTCGGGAAAATGGACAGGAGACTGTTCATAACTGCCATGAATGTCAGAAGTTTGATGACCGAAGATGACCACTGTTATGTTCATACTGACGTCATAATTGTTATTTTTGTAATTATTTTTCAAGATCTCAGTCTTATTTATGTTCCTAAACTATATCACAAGGAAAATGTCTAATATTTTTAAGTTTAAAAGGGTTAAAGAGGATGCCCTATTATTTTTGTTATACTTTTATAGTTTCTTTAAAATACAAGCAATAAACGTTTTTGGTTCATATTTTTCTATTTTATTTTACACCTGTATAAACAATATTGTTCAAAACCCAGTTACTTAGGAAGATTTTGAGTTCGTTTACAAAATAAGCCAATTTCTAAACGGCGCCGGGTTAACAAATTATGGAAGCAGGACAAAGAAACTAGTCATGATCTGAAAGTAAAAAACTCCTACTTTCAACACAAACTACAATCTTGGCTTTGGTCTAAGAACAGACATTTGTGCCACTTGTTTGAGATTTTCATCTGAAATCATTCACCAAATTAATACTCAAGCACGGAACAATCTAATGATAGCTCAAAGATCTCCCTGACCCAGTCACTTGTTACCTTAGAAATGTTTATATGTATAACTTCACAATGGTAGAGGGCTCTTCAAAAAGCAAGTGAACTCCTACAAATGTGTTTGCCACTGTTGGACAGAAAATGTTTTTCTCAAAGCTGAAAAACACAGACTTCTCTGCTTGCCAAATAGTTCGACTTGTAGGTGATGGTGGTGCAGACCAGAACAAAAATACTATTATGCTGGCAATGTTAGCAAAATGGATGAAAGAAGCTCCTCAAAATGTTAAACAAATTGAACTAGTGTTTTCAGCAGTTGAGCATTCTCACATACAACCTGACAAGGTATTTGCGAAAATCGAAAAGGAAGTTGGTCTCCACAAAGAAATAAATAGCCCCCAAAAATACTTAGACATTATTTCAAACTTTAGTTACCATGGGAGCTACTGATTGCAAAGTCCTTAACTGGACAACAGCTTCACATGAAGTTTTTGAACCTGTGAGTAGCTGGCATTTCAATTCAAACAGTAAGCATTTCATTTTGAAACATTCAAAGAGACAGAAATATTTTGATTCAAGGGTATTTGGATGGAGTTAGCAAAAATGTTTGTAAACCCAGAAAAAATACATCATTCGAAAAATTTTACTGCTGCTAAAAACAAAGGTATGTTGACCTTGCTAAGAAGCCATTGGGTTAATTATTGACAGTTAAACGAAAACTTGCAATTCTTCAAAAAGTTATACCTTCAATACGATCATGATCGACATGAAAGTAACAAACATGAGGAAGAGGGTGACATGAATGTAGAACTGTGTGAGCCAAACGACGAAATTACTGACATTATCTTGTGAATAAATATGAAAGCCTAAAGAGCCATTTATACCTATGCCTAATACAAAGAATATTAAAAATATAATAACAACTAGTCGTTTACAACAATCGGTGTCCCTCATTTGCGGAAGGTTAATAGGCATCGACTGGTGATCGACTTCTGCTAGCAAATTATTCCTCGGGGCTCATGAATTTTCGTTTCCGAAGTCAACTTTAAAAAACATACTAAACTCCACTCCGTTAAAATACAATCTGTAAACTCCTCTCCGAATCCCCGTTAAAACTTACGAACTGTAGATTAAAAAACATTAAACAGGAAATACCTTCTGAAATCTAGATCTCCGGTGATAAGTTTTCTAAGAGCTGGACCAACCACAGAACACTTATACCCAGCTGAACAGACTTCTTTCTTGAACATATTTGCATGACACAAATGGTGTCATGTCATGTCACAACTGATTTCATTCGTTTCAAGATGTGTATGCTCTTGTATATTCCGAATACCATTTTTCAGAATAATTCTAAATACATCAATAATTATAATTGATGTATTTTCAACTTCTCTTTGTTATTTGCCTACGTTTATGATAATAACCTTATTGTTATAAAGATGAAGAGGATTTAATTTTAATACAGTTATGTGAGGCGTGGGCGTTACTTACGTCACTAGACTCGTAGACTTACTACAACGCACTAGTATATTTTAGTGTAGGCTCACTAGCTACAGTAGCTACCTACGTAACATACGTAACTAGTCTCAAGCCAAATAACACACCAGTGATTTTTGTAACTATGTTATTTTTGCTACAACACACTCGATCCTAGTCAGTAACTATTTTAAGTTGAGACATCGTTTTGTTGATGCGTCATACAAACGGAGTTTCAAGTTAACTAGGGTACGTTGCAATGAGAACTCGTTTCGCTATATGCATGCTGTTTCTTTTACATTCAGGTATAATTTTATTGATATATGCATCAGCTTTACACACTCATACATGTGTCCCGCCCGGACAAATGCACGAGCCGAGAGAAAAACAGCGTAAGTTTTACTAGAATCATTCTAGTAGAATGCAATTTTGATGCATGTGTCTATGATTTTAGAGTTGTGTATAGACTCCTTTTATGTTGACTTTATTTTAAAACTAGCCACCTGCCCCGGCCAGGGCCGCGCCGACTCTCGGCAGCGCCTGTGTGCGAAACCTATGAAGGGCCTATTTTTTTTAGTTACTTTATAGGCGTTACTAGTTACGAGTACGAGTGATTTTTGTAACTAGTTTTAGTTTAGTTTTAGTTTTGTAAAAAAAAACTGTATTATAGGAATGGTCCCGATGACTGATATTGAACATGACACATCGTTGATCGATATTTCCATTTCCAACAACAAGGCGACTCAGTAAAATTTGGTATATTCAATGATGTCAAGCCACAAAAACTATTAAATACATACGAATTTAGGTTACTCAGTTTGTGCTAACTTTCCCTGACAGAATGTTGCCGTCATTGAGATATGTGGACAATCGCTATAAACAAACTTATTACTAACAACAATAATGTTTTTGGTGAACACCGAAAAACTAATATGCCCACGGAACTAAGCTATTATTTATCGCTTTTATGGCAAATCGCAGGACCCATCTGGCCAAAGTTATTAAATGTTTGTCCGGTGTTCTAGTTCTGGAAAGGCTCTTAGCAAAATAATGTATGTATCCAATACAAAAAATATTAAAGAAAAACCTTTATCTAAGATTTTAGCATGATTAACAAAAAAATAATAGTTCTTTGCACCCGAAACATCGATGTTTTAGGAAAATGTATGTTTCCTTCAGTTATTAAATATAGATATAAAAACATTGTACTTTGAATCTAAAATATCGGCTTATGATAAACTTTATTGTAAGTCGATTTCATATTTTAAATTTCCATTACTTTAGATTTCCAAATCGATGTTTTCTCGCTTATCATCAGAAAATTTATAAGGGATGCCTACAAAATTTTAGTTTAATAATGTTTTTGACTCTACTGTCTGTAAAAAAAATTGAGTACAGGAATTGGCAACACCGGTTGCCAACTCCTGTAGTCAATTTTTTTTTACAATGCATGTAAAAAAAAATTGCAAACTCAATGTTTTTTTAGAACCCTTTTAAAAACCTATTCCTCTAAATATTGTTACGAGCTGAGGTTCAGAATTAGTAAGGTACACCAATTTATTACCAAAATAGACACATTTTATTTTAATAATTCGCAATGAACACAATTACAATTAATTCTCACTATTTCAATTATCACTATTTATACTTCTCTATTCACTTCTACTTCGCACTTATCGCACTTGTTTACTCATTGATCGTTCAACTAGAACTGTAATACTGCCATATAACTGCCCTTTTATACTCCAAACGTTATTTAATAGAGAGTTCGTAACATTTCCCGAAAATTAGAAACCAATCTATTCTCAAAAGTGGCGGGCATCTATATTTACGTAATCGTCACCCTTTATGACTTCCTCTAATCGTTAATAGATGGCAGCGTGCGTCTCATATTAGTTCCGTAATCCGTAACACTGGCCCCTCCTTAAACACGCTCGTCCCGAGCATGATTATCCCAATGATAATGCGCCAACCGATCGACACGGACGATCTTGGTTGTGCCTTGCGGTCCTTTCTGAATGCGATAGGTTACGTCATTGAGTCTGATCAACTCGAGATATTCTTCGAACCGGCTTATGCAGCTAGACCAGTGATCCTTCCTCAAAGCTTCTGTCGTTCATCTTTCGGTCATACCGTAATACTGCGTGGAGTGTCAGGAGGAATGCCACTGATCAAACCCGAAGGCAACCGCAGTTCTCGACCGAAGTTTGCAAGGGCCAACCCTTGTAAACTTCAGGCGAGAACTGTACAATAGAAGGAATGATTGGATATGATTGTCCCAGTCCCTTTGCCTGCTTTCCATAACTTTTGCCAAGTACCGTTCTAATGTCTGATTAAACCGTGCCACCATTTCATCAGACTGAGGATAGTTATGGTCAATAGTAAGCGGTGGTTCGGGTTTTAAAACCACCCACCACTCGACACGTTTTTACATGTTTACGTTCGTTTCACACCTGCAACTCAAAATTCCCCCCCTGAACACTGTGATTTCTAAAGGGGGAGAACCCCAAATCGATAGAAGACTTCATGGACCAGCTAATCAGCTATGGTGGCCGCTTCTTGGTTCGGAATTGCAAAGAAGACGGTCCCGCCACATTCACGGCAATGCGTTTTCGTGGAGCTCCCACATTATACAACTGCGAAGCACCCCTTCACAAGGCGCAACTGCACAACTGCGGTAACACTGTGGCTGCACAACTGTTGCATTTGCGACAACACTGTGTTGCACGATGTGGAGGACACATCGTCGCGACAGTGAAAACCACTATCGATCCTTCAACAAAGGCCACTTCACCCCCAGATGGCTGCTTAAACATTCGTCGTGGTAAAGCTGTAGAAACCCCGATACCTTGGCTCTAGGAACAACCATCTGGGGATGACAGGTGGCCCCTTGATTCTGGTATTTAGATATTTTTCAGTAAGGTTTTCTTCCGACACGGAATGTTCCTTAGTTAGTAATTTTGTTCGTGAGAGAGCCATGCTTCGGCACGTATGGGGCTGGCTAGATCTAAATGATACCACGGCCTCACGGAAAACTGGCAGTAAAGCTGTGCTTGCATTGCTTTTCGCCGCTTGAGTGAGGTTACTGGGGCCCTAACCCTTCCCTCTTTCCCCTCCCCTCTCTTCTTACTCTTCCCCCTTACTCCCACTTTAAAGGCAATGCACTTGTGACTCTGGAGTTGCAGGGGCCCATGGGCGGCGGTAGTCACTTACCATTAGGTGACCCGTGTGCTCGTTTGCCCCTATACCAAAAAAAAAGGTCTCTTGTGCAGTGTTTACAGTCCTCTGGGCAAGGCAAGGCTTCCTTGACAATGCGTCAGCGTTGCCATGGGATTTTTCGCTGCGATACTGGATCTCAAAATCATACTCTAAGAAATTGCTTTTAGCGATAAGGCCGCCCTTTGTACATATCAAAATTGTAAAGTAACCTTAAGCAATATGTACTGGTGTACAATAAAGATTATTATTCTACTCCTGCAATAGTTCTATCCACCTCGCTACATGTCCTTCCGGGTTCGTATATTGTAACAGCCACTTCAGTGCAGCATGGTCGGTACACAGGTGGAACCTTCGACCCAGCAAATACGTATTGAAGTGCTGCAAAGTCTTAACGGCGGCGGCGGCCACGGCGAGAAGCTTCTTTCTCGTGACGCAGTAATTCCTTTTAAGTCTAGATAGAGACTTACTGCAGTGCGCTATCACGATTTCTTGATCACCTTTCCGTTGCGACCACACACCCCCAATACCCGTGTCACGTGGCGTATGTGTCGACTATAAATAAATTTTTCGTGTTAGAATAACCCAATATAGGTGTACAACACAGACTCGTCTTTAGCTCCCGGAATGAGATGTCACAGGTCTCGTCTCAATAGAAAAGCCGCTTTTCGTCAGTGAGTCGGTGGAATGGTTTTGCAATGTCCGCGAAGTTAATATAACAACAACATGACATATATTATCAAAGGGTTAGTCATAAAATAAAATAAGTCTATCATAAATCCGCCCTCGGCATATATGCTTTGTTGTTCTTGTATATTCAACATTAATAATTTTTTCGATGTGTTTTCGAATCTTATTAATTTATTTAAAAGTGCAACACCAGTAACATGCGTATACAACAACAAAATATACCAGAGCCTGAAGTGGTTCTAGGAACTCAATATGCACCAGGGTATGAAGTTGATGACCCAAAGATGACACTAAAAACTTAATAAATACGAGTGGACAAAACCACCGAAGGATATTCATTATTGGAGGTGAACAGTAGTGCAAAGTGCTTGTAAAGTCTTTGTAAAAAAATGTAACAATTTCGACGGATACAAATAAATACGAAAACTGCAAAACATATTCCTTTATAAATCCGTTTGCTAAGTAAAATGACGCATTGAATCCATGCTATATTTTAAAAACATTGGATAATACTATGTATTGGTGAAAATTATGCAGACCCAAACCAAATCCAAATATTGATCAGTTGCAAGTCCGTTTACAAGGAACTAGCTCCTTGTAAACGGAACGAGCATTTGGACCCCATGAACCTACAACGTCTCGACCCCAAACGTCTCATAAACATAATTACCGATTAAATTATTGTATTTAGGCTGTTTGAGACTTTCTGCGGATCTTCCATGGCAGTAACTACATACCATCTGGTCTCTTCCCATGGCCTCATATTAAAACATTAGGTTCCCGTACGGCTGGAACGTACGGCCTGCGCTTCTACTACAAGTAAGGCCATAATGTCCGAGACTGTCGACAGTTTCTTTGCATTAACAAAGATGCGGAGGAAAACAATAAGCTTCTAGACGAACACAAGTGGCGGAAAGCGGAAGGCGGAACGTGGTAGAGTGTAGTTAATTTTTGCCAAAAGGGGATTTAAGTGGCATTCGATGAAGGCCGCTGACATGTCCCTTTAATTTCCTCTAGACCCTCTAGAACTAGGCTGCTTGTTGAAGCAGCGGGTTGATTTGAAACCACTACCACATAAAAACTGTTGTTGGCATTCTTATTTAAACAAAAAAATATTCACATTATATTGTTACGGAAGCCTAAATTGACCCGCAGGCGCCAACTATTACCGAGTAGAGGAAGTCATACATTACCTAAACTGAGACGAACAGAGCCATCTTTTAGCGAATAACGGAACTAATAGTCTATCAGTAAGAATTTTCAACTGAGTTCTAGACATTCTAACAGTGGTCGAGTTAAGTAGATTGTACGAGATGTTTCAGGAAAAATCACTGACTTTCTATGAGATGTTTTTAGGACTATATACGTTGCAATGTGAGATGAACATTAAGTTCTAGTTGAGCGATAGTGCTAGTTGACAAGTGAGAAGTACAAGTGAGAATTGTATCTGTGACTTGTAATAATTTGTGTAATTTCTTTTTTTTTTATGATATTCTTACTTCTGTTTAAAATTAAATTAACAATTTTAATAATAACAGTATCTATCCAGAAAAACTTGAAAGAATAACTGGTATTTACATTTATATTTTAAAACTTTTGTGCAAGTATATTTCATTTATGTTATCACCAGTACAGTACTGTTTTTTTCATAAACTTAATATACTAACATTCATTACATACTAAGTTTATGGTTTTTTATTTAGTTTACTTAGTAGCAATTATCTATAACGATTTAATCTAAACTCAAAAGGCTGATGTCTAAAATGTTAACGACTTCATGATATCGTCCGCCGCCCGCCATGTTATTCAGCTGACTTCACATCGGTGTGCTCCCAAAACAAATACTATCGTGCGTCGTGCGAGCCATTGTTTTGTTTATCCTCGATAAAAACAAAATAAACGTGACCTACATTTTTGTGCGAGTCTTACCAGATTTTATTCCAAGTTGTTTGTATATTCTCAAAGTTGAATTTGTATACCTAATCCGGTCGTTCCGTCGCCGCAATGGAAGTCGAACGTTTCGCTTCCGATTCGGAAAACGTGGCGGTCGACGAAAATGAGAAGCCGGTCGCCGACGAAGGCGCAGGAGACGCCGCTACTTCCCATTCGGAGCGTTTGCGGCGTAAAAATAAGAAATACTGGCGTTCTAACAGCAAGGAAGCGGCGGCGGCAAGCGGTGTGAACAACACTGTTACCCCGTTACCAAAATATCGTAGCTGGAAGAACAGTCGCAGGCCGCGCAATGGGCACGGCAGAGGATTACCGAAGAAAGGTAAGCAATACTTCATTAGTTTGTAATTGAATGTTGTTTATTTATTTTCGTCGTTTGCCGGGGAAAGTTCTAGAAATGTTCTATGCAATGAATTGAGTTGCATATGTGTTTTTTACGTAACTATTGTTTACTACGCACCGGCGGCACCGGTCACGTAACTCCAAAATATATATATTACGTGTATATATATATGTATACTTTGAAGGTCATGCAATCGGCTATGGTTGTTTTGCGCAGTCTGATTGTTATCACAGTAGTGTGTGATAATTTTGGCATGTGGTATTACGCAATATAGGCATTCGTTTGTAAACAACTCATATAGGCTATTTCTGTGATCGGTGATCGCGAATGCGGCCGTTTAAACTAGAATGTACATTTTTATAAAGTGACTGAGTAATATGCGCAGCATAATAAATAGAAGGCTTTGGTACTGGTTTATGGTTGTTAGTTTTTTTAAGACCACTAGACTTACGCTGCAAAATTTTGTGATAACCTAGTACGCTTAATGCTCTTTTTAACCGACGAAAAAAAGGAGGTTCTCAATTCGACCGTATATAATTATATATATTTTTTATGTACGATCGTTATTTAAGAACCGATTTTGATTTTTTTTTATAGGATATCACATTCATAGTATTATTTGGGCATTGAACCTATTTATTAACAGTTTTAAGTAGAGTTTTTTATGTAAACCAAGATGTTATAGAAAACTGTAGAACCTTATTCACTTTGACCAATTTGGCAAACAAGTAAAGTTATGATTATGAGTGACTGCACTTGCATAACTAAATATTTTCAGATGGTTAAGAAATGAGGGCAACGATATTAAATACCTATGTGGTGAGGTGGTAAAACATTGGACTAGATTAGGCCTGCCATCACTTAAATTATTGCCGACGCGGGACAAGCTCTTCAAAAATCCCGGACACGTGTGAAATCGAGATTCTTACCCGGACACGTTAAAAAAAACAGCATGTTCATCTAATAGTTGTTGGCACAGAGTGTCCACACAGACACTTTTTGAAAACCTGCCCTGGTCGCTCCCCGGACGCCCTTTAAACTAGGACAAATCTGGGGTAACCCGGACGGATGGCAGCCCTTAGACAAGACCCTCAGAGTTCATGAGTTCGATTCCCGCTTAGTGCAATTATTTGTATGCCAGAATAGTTGTATTGGCCTATGTGTTTATATGATACTAGCTGCGCCCCGCGGTTTCATCCGCGTTAGTTTCTCGTTAAGTTTTCTGATTTTCCATGCAACTTTCTTAATTTTTCTCTTGACGAAACAAACACAAAAAAAAATTATCAGCGAAATCGGTCCAACCGTTCACGCGTGATGCGGTGTTCAAAGGAAATAGGGATTAATTTCTTATACTAATATTATAAACGTGAAAGTTCGTGAGGGTGTATAGATGTATGTATGTATAAATGTTTGTTACTCTTTCACGCCAAAACTACTGAACCGATTGCGATGAAACTTGGTATGTAGATAGCTGGAGACCTGGATTAACATATACTTTTTATCTCGATATTCCCACGGGATCGGGACTTAGGCGATTGGTATATATATATAGACTAGCTGACCTGGCACACGTTGTTTTGCCATATTAATTACTAGCAGCTCCCCGCGGTTTCACCCGCGTAAGTCCCGATCCCGTGGGAATATTGGGATAAAAAGTAGCCTATATGTTAATCCAGGTTTCCAGCTATCTACATATCAAGTTTCATCGCAGTAGGTTCAGTAGTTTTGGGTGAAAGAGTTACAAACATCTATCCATCCATCCATCTATCCATTCTAACTTTCACATTTATAATATTAGTGGGATTTCTAATGAATATATTGGTAGTCAAATAAAAAATGACTAATTGTGGGAATGGGGTCTATGACTGAAAGAAGAATGGAGCGCTGTGGACTATTGACGGCCTATAAAAATAACAAAACACCAACTATTCCTTTTCTTAAAGTACTTCATTAACTGACATATTTAAAGTTTAACAATGGGAGAGCCATGCTTGGCACGCATGGGCTGGCTCGATCGGAGTGATACTACGCCCTCACAGAAAACCATTGAGATAAACATATGGAGTTGCAATCACTTAGAGAAATTTTGTTTGGTTTTGTGAAAACTTAAAACTAATCGACGCTACAGCGCTAAAACAATCTTCATTTGTCTAACCAAACACTAGGAATGCGCAGCGCCGCAGCGCACTGGGGTGTCAAATTTTTCACGATCAGAAGGTCGCAAGCGCCGTGATTTTCATGGCGCTTATGCGTTTCGTTCATCGAACCTATGCTGGATAAGCTCCTATAGACTAAATTGAAAAACAGAAAGGACATTTAACTTAAATAAGAACTCAAGTGTGAAAGTAAACAAAAAATATATTGAATTTGTTTATTAATTTAAAACTTACATTTTATTTAAAAAAAACGACAATAAATAAATAAATGGTTAACTTTGACTGGTCTTTACTAAAGTAATGTTACAAAGTTATTTCAATTGAACCAATTATAGGTATTTTTGAATTGTCAGGAGCAGTAGTCAGTCAGATTAAGTCTGTAAATATCAGGTAAAGGAGTGGTAGTAGAGATTTGGTGCCATAGTGAAAAATACTCGGACTTGTCTCCCCTACATTAATGACTTTTGGGCCCAAACTTGTATGAAACGTGAATGACCTTCTTTAGGTTGAATTAAATTATTTCAATTTTTATTAACATAATTATGTCTTTCACATCGTTTTGTAAATAGATGCAATTTTTTTCTGACATACATAATATTTTCATAAATATACTGACCAGACATCGTCAGCATGTTAATTTCCTTAAATAGGTCCCTAAGGGATTCGCCACTACGTAGAGTATAAATGGTTCTGATAGCTCTTTTCTGAATTTTGAATATAGATTCTATATTTGCAACACGCCCCCTCAATAAAATACCGTAGGAAATGACACTGATACTCGTGCAGTTTCTATATCTGTCAATTGGCGGACTTTCTTTATAGCATGTTTATGTCATGTTAAGTGAATGCCTCAATGTAATCTAGAATCTAGCATTAGCCCTAGAAAGACAGTTACATTCACAAAATCAGAGATCAGTAATAGGTAGGATTCCAAAAAATTAGAAGCCCTCAAATAAAATAAGTTTGGTAAATTTTTGACGCTTTGTTACCAAATAGAATAGATAATAAAATTGTATGTGTACATACAATTTTATATAGGTTAAGCTTTTTAAATTAACTTAATATTTTACCTACTCCTAACGCCGAATTCGTTCTGCAACGTTTTAATCTATGATAATTAGTTCCTGATTACAGTTCTCCTTAGTGAAAGCGAGACAGCGCGAGGTGCTATTCATTGATAGAAGCGAGATAGAGCTATTGTTTTAATGGCGAAAAATATGCACATGGCTTTTATGAATTTTGTTGTTTTCTCTTATTTTACTGCAATCTGAGACACAATCAATCATGAGTACGCATTTTTGTTTTTACTTACCAGAATATAATATAATGATGAAAAAATAACTAACAAGTATATTTTTACGTTTTCTAACAAATACAAAACGCTCGCTGCTAGCTACACATGCGCCAGTGTACACTGAACCACAGTTGAAGTGCGTATGAGCTCGTTGTAGCTCCGGAACCACAATAAGTTTGACAAATTTAGTGTTCCAAACGCCATATCTAGTACGTAGTACATTTATATCGATGCAGAAAACCAACAGTGAAGCAATGTATTTCGCCGAGTGAGTGAGGTTACCGGTGGCAGGGCTACATCATTCACTCGAGGTCGCGTTTTATATACCTACCAATTTAGCTATCCGTCCACGGTAAAAATGTCAGTAGGGGCAACAACGCGTAGCTGAGAGCACGCACGCACGGCAGAACGGCATTCTCCGTAATAAAAACAAAATGTCAAATAGAACTTATTATGAAGTGGAGATGTTTAGTTATTGCTAAATGTATTTATTATGTTAAATTGCGTTATTGCTAGATGTTAGTGATCTGTAAAATCCTTTAAAAATAAGTTGCAAAAATGATTTTAGCTATTACTTTTTTGTCAATATAATATAAAAATATTTTAGGTGTTTATACTTTACTCGCCATTGCCGAGTCGCTGTTACTAATAATAAATAATAGTTATCTTCTCAACAAAAAATAAATGTTACTTATATATATACATATTCTATACAATGTTGCACTAAATCAGGTTTTGAGTGATTAGCCAGAGTGAAGTTGTAATAAATGTAGTCTATTAAACCGTCAATAATAAACCCATAATTTCTACGAAAGGTGACGAACTTAGAAGGTGTGGACTGCCAGCGTATTCATTTGTTGTAACTTGTAGGCAAGGCGAACTGACGGCTGCTTCTCTCACACAATATGTAATATAGTTAGAAATATAGTGAAAATAATAATAAGAGCTACTGAAATGTAAAACATATTGAGAGCGCCACGGATTGAGGTTTTTATTTGAGTAGGTAGTTATTTGTTATTTAATACTCTTGTGTAAGATAATATGTAATACAAAAGTATTAAATTATAAGAGTATCTTTCTCTAGTCTACGGAACAGCCATTACTAGCAACCCGCCCTAGCTTCGCACGGGTAGCAGAGACATCTTCAACAATCATAATCATTATTTCAACCAATTTACACAAAACCTCAACAAATTACATACCTAAACCTTCCTCATAAATAGCTCTATCTATTGATGAAAACCGCATGAAAATCCGTTGAGTAGTTTTTGAGTTTATCGTGAACAGATAGACAGGCAAACGCGGCGGTGTAAAATGTAGTGATGTAGTAATAGTGATGTATATGTCTACAGCATCAACATTTTATGTTACTATTGAAGGTTTAAGGATATTTTAATTTCCTATAAAAATTAAAGATATAAATTTCATAGGGGAAATAATTTTATTACTCATTATATAAAACTCAACACCCATAAATTTTATTATCAAGTGTGTGTTCCGATATGCCCTGCGAGCACTATAAGAACTGACGTAAATTTAGTATACTGCGAAGCCGTTCCTTTATAATTAGCTTTACTGGTTCCTCTTTAATACGGAACACAGTCCAGTATACTGCCATCTATGTTTTTTGGCACTGTTTTGACGTGAAAATAATTATCATATAATTATAGGTACAAGTTATCTGTTCAACAAGAAAAAAAATTGTTTGAATGTAGTTATATTTAAAAATTTAATATTCAAGTCAATTGTCAATTGACAATAACTCGCATAATAAAAGTAAGTTTACTTTTTAATAAAAGAAAATATTGTTTTTTAAGTAACCGAATGCATAATAACTTTATAACCGAATTATTTAAATGGGGCTATGTACGGTAAAAGTGATGAACATATTGCGACAAATAATTGTTTATAATCTAACTGGAAAAAAAATTGTAGTTGATCACATGATCAAAGCACCGAGAGCACCTTTCCTCGAAAACGATAGTGCTCACAGTACAAAAATGGCGACGATTTATGACGTCATATACTTCCCTAGGATACTGCGGCAGTATTCTGTCAGTCCATAACGGAACGAAGTTATCTCCAGTAAGAGCACTGAACAGTGCTCGCAGTGTATATCGGGACATACCCCAAATAAATATTTTATTTCATTATTTGTGTACTTTGTGCAACCCTAGAGTGTCCGGCAGTTCGGCTACATGCACAGACGAAGGTCGCGCGGTGGGCAAGGCGTTCTCAACTTTCAAAAAGCGTAAATAAGATATATTTCTGGTCGCAGCTAACGCCAGGTATTATTATTTCAATTTTGTAGGCTATTATAACGTAGGTATTTTGAGTTTTGTATGGGAGTGATGTATCTGTTACGAAGTAACTATTATCTTATCTGTGCCGGTGGCCTTAACCCTTCCCTCTGTCCATCGTCCCCCCATCTCTCCATCTCACCTCCTGTCCTACTCCCTACCTTAACGTGCCGGCAACGCACTTGTGACTCTCGAGTTGCAGGTGCCCGTGGGCGGCGGTAGTCACTTACCATCAATCAGGTGCTCTGCTCGTTTGCCCCTCTATTCTATAAAAAAAAAGTTTGATATCGACTTGACGGCAATCGATTATTACAGTCGATTATAAGAATCGCACTTTCTGTTTTCACTGGGTTAAATACATAACTGGGTCTCCCGGTATCTACAAAACAAGATTATGAAAATTTTGCGGGAAAGAGAAACAAACATCCATACATCCTCACAAACTTTCACATTTATAATATTAGTAGGACTAGCTACCCTGTCACATGTTGCTGTGCTAAGAAATTTGCAATAAAAAATATTGTGACTATAAATTGAGATACAAACTATTCTATATTTCAAGTTGGACTAAACTGGACAACTGTGCCAATTTTTTAATCAGTTCATTCATTTAGGAGTTATATAATATGTATGTATTTAGAAATTTATAAGCATGTTTATCAGCAGTCTGGTTACCATAGTACAGGCTCTGCCTAGTTTGGGATCAGACGACTGTGTGTAAGATGTGTGAAGTTAGTATTATTTTATACTAGCAACCCAGCTTCGCACGAGTAGTTGAGAAATTTTCAACAATCATCATCATATTTCAACCAATTTACCATTTCTCATGAATCACTCTATCTATTGGTGAAAACCACATGAAAATCCGTTCAGTAGTTTTCCAGTTTATCGCAAACAGACAGACACGGTGGGGGACTTTGTTTTATAATATGTAGTGATATAGAAATGGGTTTTAAATTTTTTATCACAGATTATGTTCAACCTGAACAGTCCAATTGTATGAAAGATTTAATGAAAGTAGAGGAAGGTCGGAAGGTATAATTATATATAAGCAAATGGCAGACTGTTCTCTACTTACGCTGAAAACTAAAACATGTGAGTATGTATGTGTTAAACCATGTACTAGAACACTCAGTACAAGTTATGCTCACTTTGGTTCTAGGCCCTGTAATATGTTTTAAAATGTTATATTGTTGTATATTGTTTGTTTAACCCCCACTTTGCAATGTGTTAGATAGACCCTCTTAGACATGAAGCCAACAATAAAAACTTAGTAATTACAAATAGAGCAAGTTACATATAGGTTAGGTTTTCATGGGCTGGTTTCCGCAACTCCAAGTCAAAGCGCGTATTTTGCGTGGGTGGGAATAAATGCTACTCGAGCCACCCTTACTCCCTGAAGAATCCCAGTAACCCCTTTACGTTACCGAAGATCTAGTAGAATGCCCCTTGCTAGCCAAGGTCCTTAGCCCGGTATTCTGCTACCCCTTGACAGTCCATCAGTACATGGATTGCTGTTTCCTCTGCTTTCAAGTTAATTATGACTTTTGAGGTCCTGTATCTGTACTGCTATGTATTGTAGTATGATATGTACCTTATAACCTTCATCAAAAATGTAACTGCCATAAAGCAATAAAAAATTTTAATATCTGACTACTAATCTCTCGAATCTCTGATCAAACTACTGTTCGATCAGAGATTAGAGTATTCAAACCAAAAAAAACTAGAAAAGTGGGAGCCTCCTCCAGCATACAAACTTGTAGGTAGGTATAGTTATCGGCGACTAACTTGCCAAGGTTTGCTCGTAGTGGGCGAAAGTTTGCGGGTCTACACTTAATGTGAAACAAAAAATGTTCACTGTTATTTTCATAATATTTTTTCAAAATGTTTTTTTAAATGAAAGTTGAGAAGAGGAATTCATGAAATATGTCTATATGATATATCTATGTATAATATATATTAGGTCTTCCTTCTCGCCTGTATTTAATATTTTTTTAATATTTTACTTTCATCATCAAGTTATTTAAAATTCTACACAGACTGCGCTCAGGCTCAGAGCCATTAAAATTAATATCTTCTTTAAACTTGTTTCGAAGGTTTTCTACCATGGGTAGCTCTTTATTTATGAACTTTGCTGTTCTAAAATTCTTCCCCATATATTGATGTGCATATTAGTAAAACTTACTGATATGTACATCAATATAATCCAATCCTTGCACAAAATGTAAGTTTGTAATTAAACAAAATACTTTATTATGTGTAAAAGTGTGTATAAAGCAACAAATTAATGACTTTCGTATTTTTTCCTTTATTTGTGCTGTGAGACCTTGCTTCTCCCCAAATTTCAAGATCCTAGGTCAATATACTCTATAGAATTTGATTTACCTGCAAAATGTTCAAATTTGTTAAAATATAGGACTTAAATGGCTGTATCTTTGATTGCATTGACTTAGAAGCTTGATTTTTTACAGTTTCAAGAGACCATAAACATAAGAATTTGATGTTATTTTTAACTTAAAATTAAACCTTTAAGAAAAGAGTGTACTCCTATCTCAAAGGCCGGCAACGCACTTGTGACTCGTCTGCTCGTTTGCCCCCTATAATATAAAAAAAAATAAACTTGATACCTTCAAGCATTCTTGAGAAAAAGAGTCTTGACAGACAGATGGACAAGGAAGTATCAGGGTTCCATTTTTCTTCTTGAGGTATGGAACCCTAAACTTAACTCTTCAGCTTTATTATATCTATAGACCAGCAGTTCCCGCACGGCTTCCCTAATTCTTTTTCCTAAATAAAAGTGGCTTAAAGTACTCCTTATAACACCAGCTATCTGCCAGTGAAAATCCCGTGGAAATCGGTCCACCCGTTCCGGAGATTAGCCGAAACAGACACAAAAAATTCAAAACTGATTTTTAGCCATAGGTACCGTGCAACTAACTGTGTGAGCTTAAAAATAAACTATTATTTTGACATTACAAACAGACACTTCAATTTTATTTTATTGATTTATAACACGATTCAATATAAATGTTGTATCATGCTGAAGAAGGTCAGTCAGCTATGTGATAGGAGTGAAACTGGTGAATTCAGTTCATATCTATTGATGGTATATCTACTATGTACCATCGGCCAAATATATTGTCTACCAGCCTACAGTTGGAAGAATCATTTGACATCATAAAACAACAAGGTTGATTTACCCATACAATAATATTCTGACAGTTCATTCTTAGAGATAGGTTGAACCTTATCGCCATTGTGATTACATTACACAGAAACTTTGGTCAAAACTTGTAGACCATTTTCTTCGTCCACTGTACCTAATTAACAAATGAGTTTAACATGTATTTACAATTTACACATTAAAATAATTATAATAATATTTTGGAACACAATATAACACAGCTCTATCTAGATCCAAACTGAGCATAGCTTGTACTATTGGCTCTAGAATAAGGATTACATAGAAACACCCAGACTAGGGCTGCCATCTGTCCGGATTCTCGGGATTCGTCCTACTTTAGAGGGCGTCCGGACGGGGTTTTCGAAAGGTGTAAAGAAATTGCGTTTTAATAAAAAAAATAGGGTGCCCGGGAACTTTGACGTTTTTGTCCGACGTCGGTAATTAAAGTGATGGCAGGTCTAACCCACCAGACCAATGCAAACAGACAAATAATTGCTCCGGGAAATGAAACCCACTGACGTTGCAGTTGAACGCTGCGATACATAGATAGATAGATAGATAGATAGATAACTCTTTATTTGTACACTATTTTTATAATGAGAGAACATACATTTACATAATAAAATTATATCAAGCATAATATAATGTACAGGCAGTTGATGGTGTATTTACAAAAAAAAATGTGTGTGTCAGCTCCGATGCACGACTGGAGTCTCTCTCTCTTTCCCTCTCTCCCCTCTCCCTCCCCCTCCCTCCCTATCCCCCTCCCCTCCCCTCCCTGCCCCCTCTCCCCCTACCTCCGTCCCTCCCTATCCCTCCCTCCCTCCCCCTCCATCCGGGCGCCTTATATGCAAATCGATTCTTAAGGAGTAAACTCCAAAAAAATATATATTGTAGTTGTAAATGGTTCATTATAGGATAGGTTTTTAAACGCATGCATGAAAGTCAGTAGTTATTTATTAATCCAAGATGATTGAAAGTGTTTTCGACAAAAATATTGTTTTATTATAATCATATCCATATCAGTTTGATAAATGTTAATCCCTACGACCTCAAAAGATTTGATAAAAACTTTGTAATGTTGGTGGCATATTCTGTGGCCTACTATCACATTTAAATTATATCATCATTGTATATAAATAACTAGCAGTTCTCCGCGCGGCTTATATATTTATATATTTCGTGCAGAACCCTAATTCTTTTTCCAAAATAAAAGTCGCCTTAGTTACTGCTTATAACGACAGCTAACCTGCCAATGAAAGTCGGTCTAACTGAGATTAGCCGGAACAAACAGACAGAAAGACTAAAATTTTAAATATTGATTTTTTGGTTTATGTACCATGTAAACATTAGAATGCATTTAGTAAAATGTTGTTATTATATAACATGTAAATTATAATCAGACACTTCAATTTTATTTATTTCGCCGCGCGTTGCGGCGGTAGAGCATTCGATTGCAACCGAGTGGTCGCGGTCGCTCAGTACAGTATGTACAAAAGTATATAATATGTATGTATTTATAAAAATAACTTCAAAAGGATATGGAAAGGTTTTCATTGACGAGTAAGTAACATTACTCGTGTTTCAAGTCTAGATGAAACCCGATATCCGGGCCTCGAGGTTGGCCGAAAATCCGGATGCCGGACATTTAGCCGAACATTGTCAATAGCCACACGTTGCTGACTTGAAAAAAAATAGAATTCATGAGAGCCTCGTTAAAAGCTGGATTTCTAATTCAGCAGTAATTTTAACTACTTACGACAGTCGTAACCTCTTGCAATAGACCCACTTATGACGGAACACCGTGTGGTTTTAGTCGGTTCAATTCCGACATACCACTTCACCGTTAGCTCCGGTGAGGTGATGACCCGTGGGGGTTTCCACACGAAAAAAAAATAAAAACTACTCGACACAAGATTTAAAACAAACTAAGGCGGGTTCTTGAAATTAGTGAACTTAATATACCATACATTTTGTGTTGAACTTGGTATTGCTATAGGGCTCTGTTTACGCGTTTAGACACACAGGCGGTCCATTATGCGGTCAGATAAGGCAGAGATGAGCCAGCGTAGCTCCTTCCAGAAGCACAGAAGCCTCCTGGGGCGTTCACATGGCTAATTGAACAGAGCTTTTATTCTGTTAATTAGTTTCTGAAAAATTATCTTCTTGCTCTTTGCATTTTAGAAATGTGTTAATAACTTTATACTCAAATTGTGTCACTTTCTTTATGTTTTTTATTTAACTTTACCGACAAAATATTTGCATACTATTATAATGGCAACTGTGTCCTTTGCTTGTTGTTTTTGCTATCGTCTTTTGTACTACATGTTATGCAAATAAATTCATTGTTATTATTGGAGCTGAATGAGCTCGACAGACGATTCTATTGGATTTATAAAGATTTTTTGCGACGAGTCCTCCAGTCCTGCAGTAAACTTTCAGATGGCAAAAAAAATTGATATAAGGAGGCACAGTCAGATCTATGTATCTCGTGGAACTTACGACACTTTCTGGATCGCTTTAATGACGTAGCAAATGAAAAGATTATAGTTAGGATTAACAACAAAAAAGGTATCGAAGTATGTTCTAGAAGAAGTCATCTCTAAAGTTATGCTTACTTTGGTTGTAAGAAAAAAAACATGGCTGTTGTTTCAGGCGGTGCTGGTGGCAAGGGCGTATGGGGTGCGCCGGGGTCTGAACTGCTCGAGGAGTACGTGGAGGACGCCAACGACCCCAACTATGATTCGGAAGCCATCACCAACGGTGATGTGGAATTTAAGCAGATCATTGTGGAGGCGGAACCGGACGATGTCGTGGTGAGTTCGAGTGATGTTTTGGAGATTATTTTAATAAAATACGGTAGTGGTTTGTCAATCCCAATCAGTTCAACAGAACAACGAATAATTTTACATATTGAATAAGATTTTATTTATTTATTTAAATCTTCATCCTACTAATATTATAAACGGGAACGTTTGTGAGGATGTATGGATGGATGTTTGTTACTCTTTCTAACTTGGTATGTACATAGCTGGAGACCTGGATTAACATATAGGCTACTTTTTATCCCGATATTCCCACGGGATCGGGACATACGCGGGTGAAACCGCGGGGCGCTGCTAGTGTACAATATGTACAAAGGCGGACTTAATGCCGATAGCATTCTCTGCCAGTCAACCTTGGGGTGGTGTAGAAATCTTATAAGGTAGATGCACAGATAGAATTTAGGGCGTCCACTACACGGTTAGTTTTGCTGTCAGTTTTACCACAATCAAGACTGACTGACGGATAATCTATCGTCTAATACGATGCATGATATTGGTTGTCCAAAATCTGGATAGTTTATTTTTACATCATACAATTTTTCTCCCCCACCTCAAAGAGGGTGGCCACGCACCTGTGACTCTTGAGTTAGGTGTCCATGGGCGACCGTAGTCACTTAACATCAGGTGACCCGTCTGCTCGTTTGCCCCTTAACCAAAAAAAAACCAAAATTATTTTGGGGAAAAATCTACTTATCTTTATTTTCCTAAACTATTTTACCGACATGAAAGAAATCTCCAGTACCCGCGGGCTGTATCTCATGATAGTTGAAATTTTCATATAGTGTGTATTTCTATTGTCGCTATACTAACAAATAATATTTATTAAATTAAATTAATATACCCTATATAACCTCCCCGGTGTGCGCGTACAACTCACACTGCCGGGTTTTTTTAACAATAACAGCTTATGGATAGAGATAGAGATGGAATTAACTATAACCACATAGAGTCCTTTTACGGGTAGGTCTCTTTTCGGATGTTCTAAGAAGGAAACCCCCTAGGAACCTCTGCCGCCGTTTATCAGTCGAGTAGCGTTCTTAATCGGGGACAAATCACAACTCTATTTATTTGCCACCTCATTGATAAACTAAAAATAAGCATTTCTATACAACAAACCGACAGCTGGGCAACAAAAGGTTTGTCCCAACGAAAATACCAGTCGAAAACGTGTTTTTTTTTGCTTTAAATATATTATGTCATAAACAATGACTCAAGGTCAGTTATCAATACAATAACAATAGTATTGTTACACGCAACTTTGAGTCTTATAACTCTGTGATAGAAATTATTATAGTTCGGCTTATTTATAGTACGTTAGAACCGTGATAAAATACATTGTTTTGACTCGACGCAGTAGTCACTTCTTGCTTTAGAAACATTCACTTTAATAGCCAGTGTAGTTAATTAAGAAATATATATTTTGATATCGTTATATACTGAGTTGAGTTCTACGCATTAGTCACTGGAAATTTAAATTAAATTTGAATAGCCTATGATACGCGGTTAGACTTGTTTAGCACCAAAAATATAATCCTACTAATATCCTATCTTACTAATATTATAAACGTGAAAGTTTGTGAGGATGTATGGATGTTTGTTACTCTTTCACGCAAAAACTACTGAACCAATTGCGATGAAACTTGGTATGTAAATAGCTGGAGACCTGGATTAACACATAGGCTACTTTTTATCCCGATATTCCCACGGGATCGGGACTAACGCGGGTGAAACCGCGGGGCGCTGCTAGTATATTATATTAATGTGAAAGTTTGTGAGGATGTATGGATGTGTGTTACTCTTTCACGCAAAAACTACTGAACCAATTGCGATGAAACTTGGTATGTAGATAGCTGGACACCTGGATTAACACCTACAAACATACACTCGCACCCGTATCCCCGAAGGGGTAGGCAAAACCGTGTTAAACACCCACATTTTGCTAATTATAATTCTTCCCACTCACGTAACGTAAATATGGATGTACCTACATGGTTCATGTGATGTAGTCCGCCGACTAGTGATAACGAATATTCGCATTCGCATTCGCGAATATTCGCATAACTTTTGACATTCGCATTCGCCAAAAAGATGCGAATGTTTGTGCGAATGTCTCTGACAAACGTAAAAAAAAATTTATTTGTGGTAATTCATCTGCTAACGTTAATCTTTTTTTAGTTATATTATAATAAATAATAATGGATCGGTCTTGAGAAGATTTACTAAATTGAAAACACTTTCCCTTTTGTTCTTGATACTTTCATTAAAATATTAACGAAACTAAAAAAAATATTATAATACATAATAATATCTTTATAGAAAAGGACTTAAAAGGCCTAATAAAATAATAATATCTAATAATCCTAATGTATATATGTATATACACTCAAGGCACATTTAACCGGCCACTTATTACATGTTGATTCCTTCAAATCTCCTTTATAATTTAATTGTTTTTGATACAATGCTAAAGTGAACCCTTTACATACATAATCGAACAGGAGTCAGATTTAGAGTTTCCTTCCTAAAAACAACAATGACTAAAATATTGATCTCAAAGAAAATCTGCATTTTAATTGTTACATTAATAATCGATATTTGGTCTCCTGGCATCAATTACTACTTGTAATCGATTTGGAAGCCCGTCCAATATATGTTGAATCTCCGTCTGCTAGTGCCAGTATCCGTGTTTCTCCGGCTCTGCTTTTTTGTTTTTATTGATATAAAGAAAACTACGACACCCAAACCTTCATCAATGAAAAAAAAACCGGACGAGTGCGAGTTTGACTCGCGCACCGAGGGTTCCGTGAGCAAACAAACTTGTATACGTCCATCTCGGGAATCAATTCTCTTTTTTTTATATGATATAACCACAAATTAACAAATTTCGGATTTTTTCCTTCACTTGTGCTGTCAAACCTTGCTTCTTACCAAATTTCATGATAAGTTTTCGACCCAAAACCTATAGGGTACTTCCGGTTGACCTAGAATTGTTAATTTTGGTTAAAAGCATGGTCTTACAGCACAAGTAAAGGGAAAATTCCAAAAAATAAAAAAGTTGAAAATTAAGGTAAATTTTGGTACTTAGAAGTTTTTGCGAAAATCTAAATTTACCCATATCGTTTTATCGTGTTGACTCAGGACCTTGATTTTTGACAGACAGACGGACAAGAGAGTGATCTTATAAGGGTTACTTTTTTTACCTTTCGAGGAACGGAACCAAACTTACTGTTACGCAAAACGGACAGTGAGGATCTTAAACTTCAACTAAACAGGCTAATGTGCGACAAAACGTCAAAAATAAAATAAAATACGGGTATATTTATTGCAAAGTACCCAGTTAAACAAATACACACACATTAAACAAGTACATACGTCATCGTAAATCGTCGATTCGCAGTTTTAGAGGAGAGGACAGTTAAATATGCCTCTGAGTGTATCATTATAATATATTAGTTGGTTTGTACTTACTGTATTGTAAAAGACGTCATTTTCAATAAAGAAATAAAAATTAATCCAGTCAATTAAGCAAAAAAATAAAGAGTCGACCTCCGAATGAGAGATAATAAGCTTTAAACACTTATTTTGACATTCTAAATGTTGTCTAAAAGTCTCATAAAACCCGTGCTCACGTCAGATATTCAAGATCATTGTGTTTATTCAAAAACGATATAAAATTTAATCCAAATCGATAGAGCCGTTTTCGAGATACGCAAAATAAATTTAAATACAGGATTTGCTAAAATATATTATAGTGGTTAAGTTACTTTATATGAGGAATAATTCACCGGGACTCCCGGTTGGCCTTTCATTATTGTTTTCGCGCTCTATTGCAAAAATGGTTACAAATTGGAATTGTATTGGAATGTTTGGAATTGTGTTGTTTGGAATGATTGGAATTGTGTTGGAATACAAATTTAAAACAACGTTTGTAGATAATTTTATGCTCTACAGTTTTATAATAGATTTCAACATCTTTTAAGCCATAGAAAACAAAATATATATTTGCAAAATATTTCCATTTTATGACCGTTAACCTTGAACCTCTGAAGACACGCACATGAATTTTTTTAAGGCAAGAGTCAACATTTAGAAAGCTAAAATAATAGTTATAAGAGTTTTCAGCTTCTTTTCTCTCATTTCCAGGTGAATTTGATTATTAAACAATTCACTGTGCCCCCCCCCCCCTCCCCCGCAAACCCGTGCTGCGTGAATCGTCGACGATCCTAAACTCACAAGCGATATTGAGCCCGTTTACAAATACACATTTTTGCTACCAATTAAACATAGTGGAATATAACCTCAAAAACCAACTGAAGTGTGTAAAGCAGTCTAGGTTACTAAAAACTCTTTCAGTGGTACACTTGTTGGTGGTTGGTGGAGTAACCAAATATTTTCAGGGCATTTTCTCTCTAACCAGAACAGAAGTCTTCATCATTCAAAAAAAAATTCTACATCACACCTTTTAAAAAAATTAAAAATTTGTTCCTCGGATCTATAAAAGGCAATGCAAAATGTCAAGCCATTCATACACTTTGATTGCTCTTTAGTTGAAAAGTCAATATTCGCATTCGCGAATATTAGAAATAAATATGCGCGAATGTGTAAAATCGACATTCGTTACATCACTACCGCCGACAAACGGACGGACATGGACAATGGAGGCTTTGAATATGGAACCTATTTCATATTCAAAGATCTAATATTTTATTCACTGATAATAGTGAAACTCGTGCTTGTGTCGTGTCGTGTCTGGAGTAAGTTACAATAATTAGTAGAACATACTTTTAACATAACCGTGACCGAGTTTTTATAGACGTTGGTAAGCGCTTGCCATCAGACCGGCCTTGTACTTGTGTCCCAACAAACTGCTAAATATCAAACTACTCGTTAACCGACTAAAGCAATCGAACCGATACATTTGCTATAGAGTTGTCAAGACAAAAAATGAACCTTCGTCTCTCTAGTACTAGGTATATATCTCTTTGTCATAATCTCAAAATGAACCTTCAGCTTTCTATTATTATTTATATATTTATTTGTCTTGTTATCGAAAAATGAACCTTCAAACCTCTAATATGAGGTATATATTTATTTGTTGTGGTAGTCGGACAGTATTTGTATGCAACATGTCCGTGTCCCATGTCAACACCACAGGTCGTTAACCCCCCAAGATAAACGCGGCGATGATTGCCAACTGACATACATTTAAGGTGATTCTATATTCAATGCGGTATGTCACGTAGACCAAAGATCTGTAAACATTTTGTTCTGCTATGTGCTGTTTTGCGGTAGTGACAGAACACACGCATACTTTGATGCACATTGTATTTTAATTCCTTGACCGTAATTCTTATTTTTTTATTGATTACTTATCAATAGCTACTAAACAAACAAGTTACTAATTAAAAAGTAAATAAAAAAACCGGCCAACTGTGAGTCGGACTCGCGCATGAAGGATTCCGCACCATCGTACAAGATTTAATACTATGTACGTACTTTTTTATTATTTGTTGCTAAAGCGCCAACAGAAATACACATTCTGTGAAAATTTCAGCTGTCTACCTATTACGGATCATGAGATACAGCCCACAGACAGTCAGGCGGACAGTAGAGGCTTAGTAATAGGGTCCCGTTGGTTACCCTTCGGGTATGGAACCCTAAAAACGATTGTTCTTCCAAAAAATAGACGGTAGTTTTTTTTTTAGGGTTTCGTACCTCGAAAGGAAAAAACGGAACCCTTATAGGATCACTTTGTTGTCCGTCCGTCCGAAGGTCTGTCTGTCTGTCCCTTTTTCTCAGGAACGCGTGGAGGTATCAAGATGAAATTTATATCAAATACTCAAGTGTACTGCCCCTTAGAGCTGTGAAAAAATCAAACTTCTAAGCCAACGCAATCAAAAGATACAGCCGTTTATGCCGCGAATTTTCGACACTTGCAAGGGAATCAAAACCTACAGGGTACTTTCCGTGAAGTCAGAATCTTGAAATTATGTACGAAGCAACGCCTTATAGCACAGATAAAGGAATAATTGCGAAAACCGGAAATTTTTAGTTACATCATATAATAAAAATATTTTGCGGAACCCTCGGTGCGCGAGTCCGACTCGCATTTGGCCAGTTTTTTTACATTTGAAAACGGCGTCATTCATACAGCCGCCTTTAAATTTTTTTTCAAGACAATTATAGCCAATGTCACTCGGGATAATGTAAGGATTCTAACGACAAGCCAAATCTGTTCAAGCATTTAGAGATTATGGTGGAATAAGAAAACTCACATGTTACACATGAAACTTTTTTTGCAGTCGTCTAAAAAGAAAATCCGTTGACATATAGTTAAGAAAAAGTTACTTAATTATTTTGTCTTCACCTATTTATATGTACTCGTCGATATTCGACCGAATGGTGGTCGAATTTATTTATAACAGAGTTCCGTAGACGGATAAAACTGTTTGCAAATTTTTTTGTTGGTTGCTCATCAATGGGTACTGAACATAATATTGGTAGTTTATTAAAACTAAAAAAGTGTTCATTTATACACCTCCTGGCTCGGTCATCAGACCATCGTTTTTAAGCCCAATGTGTTGGACTCTTCAAAACTAATCATATGAGGCCAAATTCGGAAGGGTTTACTGCAAGCTACACACTACACACACAAGGGTTCCTCTATCTATACAAATAAATAAAATTCAAGTGTCTGTTTGTAATGTTATAATAACAGCATTTTACTGAATGCATCCGAATGTTTACACTTGACATATACCAAATAAAATTTTTTTGTCTGTGATTTTTTAAATATTTTTTTTCGGCTAATCTACGGGTGGACCGATTTCCACGGTACTTTAACTGGCAGATAGCTGGTGTTATAAGGAGTAACTTAGACTACTTTTATTTTAAAAATATATTAGAGTTCCGCGACAAATATATAAATATGTACACCGAGCGATCCCGCGGGGTACAGCTAGTCCATTATAATATAAATATATGATACAAAGTTTTATTTCGATACAACAATATTAGAAGCAGTGATGGGCGTAACTAGTTACTTATGTAATCTAATTAATAATTTAATTACAAAATAATTTTATTAAAATTTATTAAAATTAGGTATCATCGTTATTACACAGTATTCAATTACATTGTAATTAGTATTACTTTGGATGTGCAATGAAATGAATTACAATGTGTTTCAATAATCTTCTTATATATATATATATATATATATATATATATATATATATATAATATATATAAATCTCGTGTCACAATGTTTGTCCTCAATGGACTCCTAAACCACTTAACCGATTATAATAAAATTCGCACACCATGTGCAGTTCGATCCAACTTGAGAGATAGGATAGTTTAAATCTCAAATTATAGTCGCAATTTTAATTTATTGCTAATTATTTGTCTGTTATTATTTGACAGTCACAATTATCTGTTAACTCCAAATGATTCTAACAGATGTCGATACCTTTCGACTGGGTTGAGTAAGTAATCAATAGATGGCGCTACTACGGTAAATCTACGAACGTGTCATATAAGCTACATTTTAACAGCATAATTACCACGTGTTGTTGACGCTATAAAATTAATTAAATTTATTTTGTAGTGAACGAAATACCGTATAATTCAGCTAATTATTTGTCTGTTATTTGCGATTTAACATCTGATGGACGAGTCATTTTGTACAACAATATGAATTTTTCAATTGAGTACTTTAGTTTTATTTTCAATTTAGCTAATTAGATTTTACCGGAAGGGTTTTATTTCCTTAGTTGCGATTAGAGAAATAAAATATGGCGGTACGAAGTTCGCCGGGTCAGCTAGTAATAATATATATCTTAATTGTACACCAAAATAATTTTAAAGAGTGGGAGCACAGCAGTGTTTTGTTTTAAATACAATTGGCGGCCTTATCGCACTGGGCAGTCTCTTACAGGCAACCATGAGATGGAGCGAACACAGGAAATCGATTTAAGGGCAGTATGGTGTACGCTCAGTAGGTATATTATACCAGTTAAATAAAGATAAAGTATCTTACATATAGTGTAAAAATATACATACAAGAGATCTCAATTTCAAATTCAAAGTATTTCAATAACTAATTACATTGTAAATGCTCACTGCACTTAACGGTCTCCTGGATTCGGATTCAATGATTTGTTTGCTGTTTTTTTTTGCATATATGAAATTCAATGAGGAAGGTGCATGATGAGTTTATTATATTTGTAATTATTTTTAATTTTTATTGTATTGTAGTGTTTAGTTAGTAATACTGGCCTGCAACCGTTCTAATAAAACTAAAATAAATAAATATTTACACCGAGCGGGAGTCGAACCTGCGGCCCAGAACTTGCAGTCGAATGCACTTACTCACTTTATTTAATAAAACAATATCAGTAACGTGTTTGTCATATAGCTAGAATCCTTCGTCACCCTACAGAGAGACTCAATGTTTAAGATAATTATACCCAATCCAATTTCCATCCACTTGCGCGTTGTTTCCAATTTATAATATATATTTGTTAATTTACAGCGTAAATCCGAACCGGTGATATTGGAGTACTTCGAGCATGGAGACACGGATGCTGCAGCTCAGGACTTCCTGGAATTCGTCACTTCCTCCACCAGTTATCATGTGAGTACATTGTCAGTGATGTGGAGGAACGGGGGTTTCTCCCTGCAACACCAAGGAAATATCCTTCAACCAGGCTAGGTAATGTGATAATGCCTGGTGGAATGTAATATTTTTTTTAAAATATAACTACTAATAGCCGCCAGAACTTTCATTGTGCAATGCAGAATCAGTAGTTACTACGTAGTTAGGCTGCGCTTCGCTAGATGTTGCTGAAGTACGTTTTAAATGTGGTTGTTGCTATAATTAGATTTCCTTTTTGTTTGTATACAGGTCTGCGAAACCATAGTTGAGATTGCATTGGACCATAAACCTTCCCACTGCGAGATGGCTTCGGTTCTCATCTCCGATCTCTATGGCAGAGTGTTTTCTGGCAAAGATATTGGAGTTGGTAAGCATTAATTCATTGAATTTTTGATAACAATAAAGCTCCGTCGAAAATATTTAAAAAAGTAATAAATTTTCAAAGCTGTATACCACGATATCTTCGAAGAAACATGAACGTTGTAATCACTCAAAAACGGTTGACATTTGCATAGGCGTCATAGGGAGTCATTTGGACGCAAATGGCCTCTACATCCCTTTAATGAACTATCATATTACCACTAACCCTGTATAATAAATAAATAAAAATAAAAAAGCCTTATATTTCTTGCTTATTACAAAATAGAAAAAATATGCTTAACTTACAGCTTATTCTAGGGTTAGTAGTTTACATTTAACATACAAGATGATATTGTGTTAGTACCTAGGTATAAAAATTTAAATTAGTTTTTATATATTATTACTAGGTGTGCCCCGCGGTTTCACGCGTAAGTCCCGATCCCGCGGGAATATCAGGATAAGACTTAACCTAGCTAAACTTTCACATTTATAATATTTGTGGGATTATTATTATGGAAATATATATTTTTTTTCAAGATTCATTGGAAATGAATCTTGGAAGTCAATTTTACCCTTACTACTAATAATAATAATTGTCCTATTGAATTGAAACCTTGTACGTAAATGTATATGTAGTTTGATAATCATGTCAAATTAAATAATAGGCTGATAATACTATAATTTGACATCTTTGAGCTGATCTGATGATGGAGTCAGGAGGTGGATAGTGGAACTCTTCAGTGGCTACTAGTAAACCCCTCTAGTTTGGGCTCATATGATGATACGTTTTGACGAGTCTAACAGATTGGGCTTGGTAACCATTTTCTGATGATGAAATAGAAATAGTAAAACTATTTAATTCAGTTCAGCATTAAGGCTGCGTTTCCACCAGGGATGTGCGAGGATGCGTAGCGAGGGATGTGTTTGTTAAGAATCAATAGAATCGCTTCATTTACCTAGCATCGCTTAGGCGTGCTTTTAAAGAAACATCATTTGCCACAGTTTCACAGCGTCGCTACGCATTCTCGCACCGCTTAGCGGCCAAGTACATCTCTGGTGGAAACGCTCACATAGTTTCACAGCTTCGTTACTCATCCTCGCACCGCTCAGCTACCTCGCACATTTTTGGTGGAAACGCAGCCTAAAGCGTGTTTTTTTTAACACTAAGTTTTTTGCATTCCAAAACTTAATTTGTATAAGGTTGATGGTATCATCGTTGATATGGTCTATTTCCTCCCAGCGTTCGACCACCTGCTGGAGAAGCTCCCGGACCTGGTGCTGGACACGCCGGACGCGGCGGTGCTGCTGTCCAACTTCATCGCGCGGTGTGTGGCCGACGACTGCCTCCCGCCGCGCTTCGTGCTCAACAACAAGGAGAAAATCGACGCTAATCCACATGCCAAGTTAGTCAGCCACTGTTCACTTGGTCACCAGATCTTTTTTTATAATATAGGGGACAAACGAGCAACCGTGGCCTATAGATACCTTCAACTCAAGAGACTTTTTTTTGCATTTCGGGCTTGTCACCAAGGTCACCAATAAATTTAATGTCCTCGACATTGACGCTTAACCTAACACTTTATTTTTTTCTCAGACAGGCGATACACAGGGCGGAAACGCTGCTGTCCATGAAACAGGGCCTAGTGAGGCTGGACAACATTTGGGGAGTCGGAGGTGGCATCAGGTAAATATATCTATATATGTATACATATAAAAATCGATGTGTGTATGTATATTCATTACGAACTCCAAAACGGCTGGACCGATTTTGATGAATTTTTCAGGCAATCTTGTATCAATCAATGTACATTTGATAGTTTTTGTTTTTTTTAATTTTTGATACCCTGCGAAGCCGGAGTGGCTATTTCGAATATACATAAACTTTATTGAAGACCAACAAAAAAAATGCTTACTATGAATAAATCAAGCGGATATATACCAAAAGCGGCCCCATCGCTTAAAGCAAATGCTTAAAGTCACCAATCTACAGTAAATAATGTATCATTCTGTCTGTCTGTGGCATCATAGCTCCTGAAGGGATGGACTGATTATGATTTAGTTGTAGAAAGGAGACTCGATCGAGTGTTCTTAGCTATAGTTCAAGAAAGCTATAGTTCTGTTCAGTTCGAAGCTCAGCAGCTCTATTCTAATCGTCGAAGGCATTTTTTTATATCTTCATAATTTATACTTAATTGTTTTACGCGGTTTCACCCGCGTTAGTTCCGATCCCGTGGAAATATCTTAATAAAAAGTAGCCTATGCGTTAATCCAGGTCTCCAGCTATCTACATACGAGTTTCATCGCAATCGGTTTAGTGGTTTTTGCGTAGAGTAACAAATATCCGTCCATTCATCAATCCAAACATTTACATTTATAATATTAGTGGGCAACATAGGCATGACGATCCTAATTGTTGCCACGTCGTTCACTTTTAAGTTCTATCCTAACCTAATAATTATAAATGTGAAAGGGAGTTAGTGGTGGATGGAAGCAGAAAACGCGTCTACCCCAAATACAATTGGAACAAGGGTAGGCAGGTGATGATTGAGAATTATCTATAGTTGTAAAACTCGTGACAATCCTACTAATATTATAAATGTGAAAGTTTGTGAGGGTGTATGGATGTTTGTTGCTCTTTCACGCAAAAACTACTGAACCGATTGCGATGAAACTTTGTAGGTTTATATATATATATAATTTTTTTATACCGATATTCGCACGGAATCGGTATAAAAAAACACGTTTGCGGGTGAAACCACGGGGCGCAGCTAGTTATAAATAAACCAACGTTATTTTCAGGCCAGTGAAGTCACTGATCCGACAGATCCAGTTACTTCTGAAGGAGTACCTGACCTCTAGCGACTTAGTGGAGGCTATGAGGTGTGTGAGGGAACTTGAAGTGCCGCACTTCCACCACGAGCTTGTATATGAGGTAAATATAGAATCAATAGAATCTTCAAGAAAGACAAAACAGTTCAGTATCTTATTTTTTTTTTTTTTTTTTAGAAAAGAATACTAGTAACGTGGATAACACATTACTAGTATTCTCGTTAACCCCTCCAGCTAAGCTGAATGCATGTGTTAGGAGTAGGTTCACGTCGGTAGTGCACTGGATGGGGTTCAAACCCGCGACCTCTTGATCGCAAGTCCGACGCCTTAGCCATTACGCTACGACGCTTCACATTTATTCTTCTGCTTGTTAACAGTTTTTTTTAATTTCTGACGTAAAATGGAGGGTGTGTATCTGCCTGTGTCATCATAGGCGATATCTAGTTGGTTATATATAAATTTTGTTACAGACAGTTCTACTTGCATTGGAGACAATTAATTCGGGCGTTGAAGAACAGCTCTGCACATTCCTTGCTGAGCTGAGACGGAGTGTGTTAGTCACTCCGGACCAAATGGACAGGGTAAGTTCATATTCAAAGGATCTTGACCAAAAGTGGGCCAGCAATGTTTCATGTTGCAAAATCAAAATAATATAAAAAATGTTTTCTTTTTTTTTACAACCTTTTCACTAAAGCAATTCGATTTTCGTAACCGGAACTATGATTGAAATAAAAACAGTAAATTAACAATTGCTACGCGTTATTTCCGTATAAAGTCATGATATTTACGTTTCGTTCTCTTAATTTGTACGAGCGTTACGTAGCTCGTACAAATGAATTGCGTATAAACCTTTAAACAAAAGCGTCACAAAAATGATATCAAACTCATATTATCATTAAATAGCTAAACAATTAGTAATATTATTACGTTTTACAATGTATTTAATTAATATTTTACGTTTCTGTTTTAATAATTATTATTTTTGTGTTCCGTTTCACGCAACTGTCAACCCAGATGACAGACGAGTCGGCGGCCATTACTGTTTATTTGTCGATTGACAATAGTCACTGTTATAATCTCTCCACTTAAATATTAATACTACTTATGGAACTCCGTTTGAGCAACTGGTGACTTATTTTGTTTTTAACTAGCAGTTTTTTTGTACATGAGTGATCTGTGGTTATTTTATAAGTTGCGAGTAGGTTAAACATAATTTGTAGGTCCTTGCTTGTAGGATAGGTATCTCCGTTTTTGTCCAATTACTTAAAAACTCGGGTATTTGTGGGAAAATTAACACTTTTATTTGATAATATATAAAGCGTAGTCTATAATAAATAAAGATTTATTGTACAACAACTTAAGACGGAATTCCATACATACATGGTCATTGTCCTTTAATATCTTTATAAATGACTCGACTAGACCCTTTTTTTTAATTAAAAATAAATCAACACACTCACGCTCAACAGGTTGCTTTGTCAAAAGTAAAGTTATTAAGACAATGGTTCACGGACTGGCCTGTTGGTCTAGTGGTTAGTGACCCTGACTGCTAAGTTGGATTCCCACCCAGGACAAATAATTGTGTGATGAGCACGATCATTTGCTCTGTGTCTGGGTGTAATTTATCTATAATATGTATATATTTAGAAATACATAAGAATGTCTATGCTCTGCCTAGTTGGGGATCAGACGACCGTCTGTGAGGTTATTATTATTATTTTTATTATTAATGGTTAACAAACAATACCAAAGCTGCCCAGTGTCAAAGTGCAAATGATGTGAGAAGAAATTAGACAAACAACTATGTGACGTCAAATTTGAAAATAGTAATAAACCTAATTGTTTACTATTATTTAACAATTAATTTCATGAGGAATGTTAGTTAATTTAACCTTATAAAATACTAAAAGAACAGTTATAGGACTCGTCCTACAACTGTTCTTTTTGTTGACTTGTCTTTAAATTGTTTTACCACCTAGTGGCAAACGAGTATACATAAGGTGACAATTTTCAAATTTAAAACAAATAGGTGTGTGTTGTTGAAGGGACTTTTGAGTCCGGGGATATTTAAAATATTTAATTTGTTTGTGCTTCTTAGGGCTTCCTCCGTGTGCTGGAGGACATGAGTGACATAGTGCTGGACGTGCCGCTGGCCTATATAATGCTGGACAGGTTTATGGAGAGGTGCCAGAACAAGTTCCGCCTCGGCGACCACGTGCTCAAACGTGTGCCCACTAGGTATGTACATGTGGGAAATGTCTGAGTTGAGAATTTTAGACATTAATCGAATGTGAAGTTGAGAAGTGGAAAGAAGACAGGGAGAGAGATAGAGTTGTGAGTGAAAGAGAGAGAAGAGAAAAGTGGGTGGTGATATGGGAGAGTGAAGGCGCCAGAGTGAGAGGGGAGAAAGAAGTTAGCTGAAAATATCTAAAAAAGTCCTGCAATAATAGTGTTTTATAATAATTTAGTTCTATTTAGATTGGTGTAAGCAACAAAAATAGGTTAACTTAAAATCTTTTGTATTAACAAATACATAGACGTCGGTCGGATACTTCTACATTTTTAAATATTTGTGTTATCTATGTGGCTACATATCATTTGAGAGATCGATTTGAGATTTTGCTTCAAAAACGTGGGTTTTTTATTACTTTTTATAATGACGGCGCCGGACACAGCAAAAATATTTAAACATTTATTTGAGCACTTGTTTTAACATTTGTCAGGCATAGCTATTTGGGTATTTTTTCAAAGTTTGATTAAGTATTGGCGCTTTACCATTCGGTGTCGGTTTTTCGAGGGCAAATCAAAGCGTGCAATGTCTAAATGTGTGCGTAGGCTTGTACTTTCTACACTTGCGCAAAGTTCAATTACTCGTCTACAAAATCGTCGTCGAACTTGTTTGTTGTCTATTTGAATACTATGAAGTGATGTGTCCGCAAAGCATGTGCGGCAGCTGCAACAACAAACATGTGTGAAATGTCCGAACAAAGTCTTTTAAAGACTTGGTTCAAATATTTGTCTATGTCTGGCGCCCGCCTAACTCTACTCGTTCAAAGTCGTACCTAGAGGTGCAAAATTGTAACCGCTCTTAATATTAAACAGTGTATATCCAGTAGATATTTAAGGTCACACTTTAAAAAAATTACACACACATTTGGTTCTTAAATACATATTTCATAATATTTATACATTTATTCAACATTATTTAAACATTTATTGACACGAGTGCATATCGAAGATTTATAAGTGCAGGCACAGAAGAACAACTCGCTAAGAGTAATAGTAATCACAATAATCTGCTGGAATATATACACAGCGTTATTTAGACACAAACCAAGCATAGCTTTTACTGTGCGCACAAGAACACGGATATACATACTATACCCTTTCTGAAAAGTGTTTTAAATTGATCCTGAAGCAAACCACAAAATTAACTAAAATTTTATTCAATCGATAAGCGCCATATTTGAATTTTACATTTTAAATTCCACGCGTAAATTGATAAAACACTTGACGCCATGTTGCTTGTTAGTCAAAACGTCATGTCGATAAGAAAAGCGTAAATTATTGCAATTTTAAAATGAGTTATTATCTTTATGATTAGTGATGGAGATAGAACAATACATCCTACATCGATGTTTAAACATTTCAGCAAAACAAAATTGGGATTTATTGCAAATGACCTATTATGTAAGAGCTTATTCTGAGTGGATTTAAAGTTTACGCCACAAAAACCGTTGTCCATGGTCATAATTTTAAGTAAAATACACGGGAGAAATAAAATATGAACATATTTACAACAAAATTTACAATTCACCTAGTTTTTTAACTGACGCGATGACGTAACGCCATGGCTGCTTCTGTCTCGCATATTTATAGAACAGATAAAAAAATGAAAACTTTTAAATTAATTATAGAATTGAATTTCCAAATGTATGAACTGAAACTAAAATTTTCCAATTTCCTATTGCCTAAACTATCTTTGTTATATTTTAAAATATCCTATTATACATAGAAATATTCAGAGCAATGCAAATAGACATATTCACGCATACAAATATTTCGAATCGAACCCGCTATCTCTAACATTGCAGTCCACCGCGCGCCACTCAGATCAATAGTTAATACATTAGTTCAAACCATTTACGAAAATTCTTTAGTAAACTTCACATGAAACTTTTGAAAACTATCAACCATTTCTTTCAATAAATCGATCTCTGGTAAAATCGTAGTTCTAAAGTGATAAGTGCCGGGTTCCTGTCCGAACCCCGAGCCTGGGACCACGCAGATCCCTGTCGCTTCGAGCAGCTTAAACGCGTAGAACACATCCGGCTCCTGTCCTGCATTCTTGGCTGCTTCTATCGCCTTTCTAGGTAGTTCTATGCGCGGGAACGCGAAAATGGAGCCCTGGAAACAGAAAATAGTCAATTTCTAACAAGCTTTTATTATTATCGTCGCTTGTAACTATGTAAACAAATCTTGCGTCTCAGATTGAACCAAAATAGTATCTTAGTATGTTTATCTGTGTTCTAGAGCCCACAGTAAAATAAAAAGTTCCATTTTGATACAACAATTATAATAGAAGTAATAACTTCTTAATTATAATAACTTGACACATCTCACACACGGCCGTCTGATCCCAAACTATTCAGAGCCTGTAATATGGTAACCAGACTGCTGATAAACATACTTATATATTACTAAATACATACATATTACAGATAATTTACACCCAGACAGAGAACAAATGATGGTGGGAATCGAACCCACGATCTCTGGCTCAGCATTCAGGGTCACTAACCAGTAGACCAACAGGCCAGTCTCATTATAATTGTCGTATTGAAATGAAACGGTACAACATACAAAATGTATAATGTAGTGACAATACTATAATTTATGCCAAATTATAGTATCGTTGAAGCTGTTCCGATGATGATGTCAGGAGGTGTATAGTGGAACTCTTCAGTGGCTACTAGGAAACCCCTCGAGTTTAGGCTCATATGATTCGCTTTGACTAGTCCAAGAGATTTGACTAGGTGACGATGGTCTAACGATGAAAGTGGATACTGGAACTCCTTTTTAATTTGGTTCGCTTTTAAAGCGTTTTTTTTAGGTTTACTAAACGATTATTAATTGTAGTCATAACTACAGCTTCTTAATAATTAATAATGGAATGGAATTAATAATAATTTACTGACTAATGTCTGTACATCCATTTGTCACTCATATTCTGTAGTATGTTACCATCCAGGGAAACCACCCGTTCTGATTCTACCGAGACAGTTCCGATGGTTTGGCCCCTTGTCCTTACAATGGCATATTAATGTGTCCTGATTTTTATAACACGCTCAATACGTTAAGACTCCTACACGTCCTTCCATTTGACAGGGCGGGACCTGCTCGACGGATATGGATCGATGGACGTGACTACTTGATAAAGTAGTTTTCCAATGATGAAAGAAGTTTAGCAAAAATATTTTTTTTTTTACAACTTTTATACATCTGACTGTTTATTTCTGCTAATCTTCCCAAGATTAGTCGGAACAAACAGACAGACAGATCGAGCCGAGTGGACCGATTTCCCCGCAGATAGCTGCTGTTATAAGTAGTAACAGAAGTAAGAATTAGGGTACCGCGCAAAAAATATAAAAGTGTACACACGAGCGAAGCCGCGCGGGGCACAGCTAGTATTTAACTAAAACTTAGCGCGGGCACTGCTAGATGTATAATATATACTAACCTGTAGAACGTTACATTGGAATCCTTCCATCTTATTGAACAGTTCTTCGATCATTTTAGCTCTTGTCTTAAAAGACTGCAAAACATTGTCCCTCTCTCGCACATACTGCTCATACGAAGCATCGCCTTCTTTAGGCGGACGGGCGACACAATCGACCACAGCCTGCCCCAGCGTCGAAGAACACAACTTAGCTGTCATACACTTATACAAGTTGGCTTGAACCTTCGGCTCCATATTCACTGTCTCCATCCATCCGCCCCGTAACCCACACTCCCCCATAAACCCTTTAGATGCAGACATAAATGAAACCAGCTCGACCTGGTTATAAGGAGCTCCCAACTCCACCAAAACCTTTTTAAACGAATGAAATTCTCCTCTATATACATTTTGTTGGTACACTTCATCAGCGAATATGACTAAAGAATGTTTATAAGCGAATTTTATTATATTTTCTATATTTTCTCTTGTCAAAACTTGTCCAGTAGGATTGCCAGGGTTGATGACGACCAGGGCTCTAACATTACAACTCTTAGAACCTTCACATATAGCTCTATCCAATTCTTTAACTGTCAAAGCCCAATTTTTACTCTCATCTAGATAATAATCCACTTGGCTCAATCCGTATTCTGCCAAAGAAGCGGAATATAAAGGATATTGGGGTATAGCAACCATCACTCCTGATGGTTTTCCATCTATATCATTCATTAGTAGCTCCAAACAATTTTTAATTCCAGCCGAAGCGCCTGCCGTCAAACAGATGTCCTTCCAGTTAGCTTTATACCCGTCGCGTTTTTCAATAAAATTTGCAACCGATTTCCTAATCGATTCCATACCAACGGCTATCGAATAAGACCCAATCGAGTTGCCAACACAAGCGCTTAAGATTTCACGAGCTCTTTCTTTGACATCTTTGGGAAAATTTCCAGTTTCTATCAGCTCAGGATATGAGACACATGCCAAGACTTGTCTGATGAAAGATATTGGTATTTGGCCCATGGATTGAGAGTCGCCAATGTTGGCTTTGATCACTTTATTGAAAGGTTTCTTAACTCCATCCTTTAATTCTTGCTCTATCTCAAGTACTCTCAGAAATAAAGGTCCGCGGACCGCGTACTCCAGTCTCACGATATTTGGGTTCATGTTTTCGAACGTAATAGCATTTTTGTATGGTGCTTTTGTATCCGCCATTTTCCTAAACCCTGTTATGTTTATACAAGTTTGAGTTTTTCGGATGTTGTCCAAAATTCTCGTACCTTTTCTCAGTGACTTCATTATTATTTTACAGGAATAACTGTTATGTATTATTTTGATAGTGATATGTACACACAATTCTGTCCGACCTTTTACTCTGTTATCAGTGCACTCACGATAGTACAAGATCGCTGTTTACTTTATACAGTTGACATTGTATATTGACTGAATTATAGGTAGGTATTTATGAGAACTGACATCGATAATAATAATAATATTAGGTAGACGTATTAGGCAGCGCAATCTAGATTAAAACTAAATATAGCTTGTACGTCATTACATATTAACTCGTGTTTTTTTATTAATATAATTTTAAAGATCGAAATCGAATCGAAGAAAGAAATCGAAGATTCAGGTTCTAACCGACTTCTTTATAATGTCTCTTAATATGTCATCCACAGTGTCCGGTGGCAATTTTCACATTTTAAAAACTAACAACTTTTGAACGCGGCCAGCTACAGGGCGGAGAGGTGAGGCGTTTTTAAGTTGGCGCAGCGTAAATGGGTAGCTTCAGGCTCAGCTGTATCTGCGCGTCAACAAGGCTCAGTTTCGTTTGTATAGATTAGAAAACATCCAACGTATGTGATTCAATTATACAAAATCGTTAGCTTTATTGACCAAACATTGCACGAAATAATTAAGAAAAAACTCAAGTCCCATCCGTATAAAAACAAGATAACATTATACCGTAAGCTAGAGCACAATTTAAATTTAGGAGGGCACGTAAACAAACAAAACATTCGTTGCTAGAGTCCGGAGAATCCCAGAAAAATGCATGAACAACCGTCGCGTCGCACAGCGAAAACGTTACTGTCTGGTGCGCTATTTCGGGTAGAGAACTTGTAGGCCCGTATTTTTTCGAAAATGATCATTGTCAGACAGTGACTGTAAATTATGAAAGATATGCGAGATGATCAACGGTTTTTTAGAGTACTTTTTCTAAGAGAAACACATGGTTTCAACAAAATGGTGCCACTGCACATACTGCACAAGCGTCCGTGAATGCTGTAAGGGAAAATTATCTCTCCGTTTTGGTGACATTTCCTGACCAGCAATATTACAGATTATCTTACTGGGCTACTTTAAGGGAGTGTCGTCTGTCGACACCGACACCACTATTACCTTACCACCATTGCGAAAAAAATATTCAGACTGAAATGACGGGAATTTCAAGTGATCTCTGTGGACGTGTTTGAAAATATGCATCAAAGATAGGAAGAGTTTGCGTCTGGAAGATCGGCACTTAGAAAACGTTATCTTTAACGTAAATAAAAGGGAAAACTCACACTAATTGGCGTACTTGAGATAAAAATAAAGATTTAAAAGGAAACTTTATTATTTACTAGCAGCGCCCCGCGGTTTGACCCGAGTAAGTCCCGATACCGTGGGAATATCGGGATAAAAAGTAGCCTATATGTTAATCCAGGTCTCCGGCTATCTACATACCAAGTTTCATCACAATCGGTTCAGTAGTTTTGGCGTGAAAGAGTAACAAACATCCATCCATCCATCCAAACCTTCACATTTATAATATTAGTGGGATTAGTTTGATAGTAGGATTAAATGTGAAAATTACCACCATTAGACCTTGTAGTTTCTTCTGTTTTTTTTTTACTTACCAATTTTTAAACAAAATATTATAGTTTATAAATTTTGTAAATATGGCGAATGTTTAAATTAACACAATATATCAAATAAAACTACCTATTGCGAGAGACGCGAGCCAATTGGCTGAATATTACATACAATTAATATTGTTAAGTTATCTATATAGTAAACCATTTCGGTGTGATAAGATAATATTATTTGTTATTGTATCTCGTTATCACTTATATATAGGGATTATGTCATATCACAACAGACCAGAAACTACTATCTAACAGCGGTAAAACAGCGGCGATGTGATAACTAGAGCAGGGGGTCATCATCCTTCGCGCCTTTTCCCAGCTAAGTGGGGTTTGGCTTTCAGTCGTAACTACGAAACGGCCGAATTTCGATATTTTACGTGAAGCTTCTGCCATCAGACCTCCACAGCCCAAGTACTAGGCGATATCGAAGTTCTGTGGTTAGACCAGGTTGTCGGACTTTTTAGGGCTCCAACTGCCACAGATGTTTGTATGGCACCCGGGACCGACGGTTTAACGTGCTCTCCAAGGCATTGAGGGGTCTCAATGTGTTATCATTCTAAGATTGACTTGGCTAGTATTAATATTAGCATAGATTATAGCTATATTAGTATAGATTGTACTTAATAATATACATTTTGTATTTGTTTCCAGAGGCCGCAAACGTTTTGTGTCGGAGGGCGACGGTGGCGCCATCAAAGACCACGCGCTCAAACTGCGCGAGTAAATGCGCCGGTACACACGCTTTTAACCGCACATTGAACAATATTTTAAAGTTAATCCTAATGAGGAGATAGGATGACACCATTTTTTGTCCTTATAACTTTAAACAATTACTCACCGTGTTCGGATTTTATGCAATTGTTATTTTAAGTGTCACGCGTGATGTAAAAAAATTATTAGACTAGATTAGTCGTATAATAGGAAAATAGTTTAACTTCTTCAAGCAGCAACTCGTTTCATTTAGTAGACACTAGCTTTTGGCCGCGACTTCGTTCGCGTGGAAATTCAAATTTATTCCACGGGAACCGTACATTTTTCCGGGATAAAAAGTATATGTCCTTTCCCAAGATATAATCTATCTCCTTGCCAAATTTCATTACAATCCGTTGAGCCGTTTAGTCGTGAAAAGGTACAGATAACAGAGTTACTTTCGCATTTATAATATTAGTAAGGATATTGAAATTTTCGACATCAATATGTCTACTTCAAATTACTTTATTTCATAGAATTTGTTAAAAATTTATTAAAACCTTTTTTTAACTAAGAATTATAGATCCACACTATTTCGAAATTAAAACAAATAATAAAAATAAATAATACCGTGAACGCAACTAATGAGTAAGATCTATATCTGTCCAGGGTCGATCTATAACCGCCCGTTTCCAAATAGTTGAGCCTTGTGCAAAGAAATCGGGCAAAAAAAACTTACGGCCATTTTTTTAAATACCAAATATAAAACAGTCGTATTATTGTCATTTCCAGTTTAATCCAGAAATTAAAAATATTGACATATTTACCTTAGTCAGTACATAACAGACTAATAGCATTTAGTTCGATTGGAAAGGGTTCAAAGACAAATTTTTATGCTAACATTTAGTTTAGTTGGAAAAGGTTTAAAATTTTAGTCTTGGTTTAACTTAGACATAAAAATGGTGTCCCATTATCTTCTCTTGTAAGATTCTCTGATGGTACCAGACACGGATTTTGTTCTTTGATGTTACTTGCTCCACAACAGAACCGAATTGACTTAACTGCCACTAAAAATATGGATTCTACTCCATGTCTTCCATTAACTGCGAACACAATAGTCGCATATACCTTCTACATTTCTAAAAGTACGGTTGAAAGCTCAGAATCCGTGTCCCGAATTATATAATATTAGAATAAAAACTTTTTTTTAATGGTATATCTATACGGTTTTGCTAACGTGTCGCATTGTGGCGCCTGACACCCAACCTTCAGGTTGCTTCGACTCTTGATAACGGACCCCTGTTAGTCCCGAAATCAGTCGGACATTTCCAAAACACCCGTATGTAATACCGTAGGTATATCTACTATAAACAAATGTGTGTAACAAAACAATGTTGGTTTGTGATTACTCGACAGTTAAAACGTGTAGTGTCAAAAGCGTGTGTTGAGAACGCTAATTGCGCCTACTTTTTTGTCTTTAAAATAGATATTTTTAGACTTGAGAATAAAATAATGCTTATTCAATATTTTTTTCTATGACAGAAAAGAATGGTGTGATTTTTTTTAAATAAATATATTTTTGTCATTTGTCAAATACTTTTGTGTGGACATATATCGAACTGATATTAACAAGAGGACTTTTGATTATGATTTAATGGAAACGGTTAAGTATATAGCTCTCTATTTCAACTGAACTTTGTAAATTTCAATAACAGGCTAAATACTCACGAAACGAGTTCCACTCGTAATATGTAAAGTTCAAGACCTGTAAAAACACACACACACACATATACACATACACACGCACACACACACACACATACACATACACACACACATATACACACACACACACATATACACACACACACACATATACACACACACACACATATATATATGCACATACACACACACACACACACACACACACACATATATACACATACACATACACACGCACACATACACACCCACACACATATATACACATACACACACACACACACATATATACACATACACACACACACACACACCCACTCCAAAATGGCGAGATTCTTGTAAAAGCAGAGTGGATGACTGTGGACCCGTATAAACAACACAATATATATAACAATTGTTCCCAAAATACTTGTTTCTTAAAAAATGCTGGCTGACACTCGATGGCTTAGTTCTGTTTTGTTGGATACGAAAGTCATTTCTCAAGTAGTTCAGTTTTGTATCATCTTAATTAGTATTAAACATTCTCTTGGCTATGCCCCGGTACTCTACAGTGCGGTATCGTACGATATTGTTATGTTGCGTTACGTTACGTTACGGTATTGACAGTTTCGATACTAAACATAGAGAAGAGTCACGTTGTCCGTTTAAATAATTGGATGCTATTTCTGTATATATGAATTTAAAATGCAGCAGCTTATAATTCTTATGCAATCATAATTGTCCTATCTAGAATTATTTTGTAGCGTAGTTGACGGGCGCTCCAACGATTCAACTTAACTATGACTGTCAGTGCAAAAAAACGGTAGTGTCATAAAAACAAATTTAAAAGTAACTAGGTGAGTATTTAAACCTTGAATAACGAGTAACCGTATATAAACGTTATTACTAAGAGTCAAAATTTAATTTGTGCCAATATCTGTTCCCTTAAACGTAATTCAAATGTCCAAAACTTGTATGTGTATTATGATGTGTACAACATTGGACTGAATTCCATGCAAAAGTATTATAAAGTATAAAATATCGATGTATCAATAACGATGCATTCTAATCGTCGTTGATATTTTTTTATTAATACGCCTAGGGGCGTTATAGAAATAGGTTTTTATTATTTTTAATTGTGTCGAGCACTATTTTGCGTTGAACATAATTGTGTAGATAAAAAATTCTATTAAGACTAAAATACCGGAGTATCGGAATACCGGTATTTGCGTTATACAGGTATTCCGGTATTAACTGTTACCGGAAGTAAAATTATTTAGTTATATATTCGATTTCTTATAAAAATGTTATTTGAACCTAATTCCCTGTCGACGCAAAATGGTTCTTGAACGGTACTAGTGCGAAAGAACTGTTTATTTTTTAACTGATCCGCACTGTATATCATTTCTTTTTCTTTTTTTTACAGTCATCATTGTAGTACAAGAAAGTGTGTTCAAAGTTTTTTTTTTTTTACTCGACCGAGTGTTGATTGCGAAGGAAAATATTATAACTCGAAAATTAACTTGTATAGGTTTCTTAGCATTTACTGTGCCTAGTATAGCTAGTGAAGCTGTGACGTCATAAACTTACATATGCACATTTCATCATCAGACAAATATATTTAAAGTGGTTGTTGTATATACAGAACAATACTATAGTAGCATTACTAGAACAAAATCTTCAGTGAGAAAGTTTACAGCTTTGCTTACATGTGTACCACGGGGATGCCCGACGGCCGGTGAAGCGACTGTCCCCGTCGGTGTCCGGTGCCAAACTGGATTGGCACCGCTTCCAACGATTTTGGAGACATTTGCGTTTCCGTTTCACACAGCAACGGAACCGCAGGCGTCTCATTACCTTACTATCAACTTGTCGGGTGTCTTCGAAATACACGCGTGAGTACAATTTATTATATATATATATATATACAATATATATAATAAATGGTAGAAGGGTCATATATCATCGAAACGGAACACGACATTGCGATTATCCTCCACTAAATAATAATAAAAAAAAATAAACTCGATAAATTTTGTTGTGAAATGGAATGGAATAAGTAACTAACTTAAAAAAAAACAACTGTCCTGCTCAAGAACAAATGCGCCATACAGACGCCATATTGATTTATGAAAAAATTATAGCCAGTGACACTCTGGACGATGTAAGGATTCTAACGATACCCCAGACATACATGAATCCTGAAAACATTACCTACACTTATTTTTTCCAGTTGTATAACTCAACTAAAAACTACTCAAAACTAAAAAACATGTTTTTTCATTAAATTATAACAAAAAAAACATATTTTCTCATTAAAGCAAAATAAAAAAGCATACACATATTAAAGATATACACGTCAGATTAATAGTCACTCTCTTCTTCCCCTTCTCTTTCATCGATGGCAAGCTTGCAAGCAATACTGATGCTTCGGTGGTTTGACTGTTTGCAGTTGATATTATAAGTACCTATATGTTAAATAATAATGATTGTTAAGGAAGTAACAATTTGTCTGTGGTTAAATCAACAACTGCTTTGAATATATTTTCAAATTGCCAGAATCCTATATAAGACGCCAGAATTGTTCTGACTTATAATTTTTTTAATATGTAAACTATGAGCCTTGTATATTATGTTCAAATAAAAGTTAATTTTACAAATCCTATGCATACCATTTTGTGTACTGGCCCTGGCCCTGAGAGACAAAATGCATTCCACAAACGAATAGCCAATTGTTAGGATTACATATAAATAGGAATGTTGATATTCTCTTTATTGTACAGAGCAATACTAAACAGTTAGCTATATACATTGTCTTTAGAAATGAAGAAACTTACATCAGCATAATTTAATAAATTGTAATTGTTCAGTCATTTGGCAGATGTTCCTGATTGGTTTGCGTCTTGTCTAGAGGATGGGTAACTTCGACACTTGGTTTCACTGACCCAAATAAATGCCTTGTGAAAGTATTTGATAAAAATATATTCCTTCCTTTTATGTAAATATTTGTCTTTGACATATTACCATCCATAATACCATAAATTAATATTTTTAGCATGTATTTCATTAAAGTAATGCAAAATATTACGTTTGTATTTTTATTAAATACTTTGTAACTTTATCGTGTACAACCCCCATTTGTCCCATGTTCTTAACCATTTCGTCATTCAACATAACTTGACTACATATGTGCATATATTGCATACTAGCTGTACCCCGCGGTTTCATCCGGTAAGTCCCGATCCCCTGGGAATATTAGAATAAAAAGTAGCCTATTTGTTAATCTAGGTCTCCAGCTATCTACATACCAAGTTTCATCAGGGGAGAGCATCTGCCCCCCTCTGGTTTTAGTATATTTACGTAGGTATTAAGTTTAACAAAGTAGGTAAATAATTTGCCCAAATTTTGCCTATCCCTCCTCCCCCCGGGCCAGTTTTAAGACCAATTTAGGGTAGTTGGGTATGTCATGCTCGCCTAGAAGTCATACTGACGGTGGGAGTATAATGTCGGGTAGCTTCCTGTAATATGGTTGACGCGTGCGTTATGCTCGTAAACGCGTGGCGTTGGTCGAAACTTGTCATCTCCGGACTGTTATTACATAACAATATATAGGTAATTAATATTTTAGAACAATATTTGAAAAAGAGTGTCGTTGGAGTTTCTTGCCTGTTCTTCTCCAAAGGATCTACGTATTGGAAGAGGCAGCTTCACGACTGACTTAGTCTGACTGACTCCTACTCCTGACAATTAAAAAATACCTATAATTGGTTAAATTGAAATAAAGCATTTTGATTTCATTTGATTTAAAAATATGGGTAGACCCATGCCATGACAATCATCTTTTTTTTTAAACAAACGAGCAGACGGGTCTTTGATAGTAAATGACTATCGCCGCCCATGGGCACTTGTAACTCAAGAGTCACAAGTGCGTTGCTGGCCTATAAGGTGGGGTGTAGGGGAAGAGGAGGGGAGAGGGAAGGGTTAGTATTGCCAGTTAATAAATAACATCTCTAAGCTACAAAGACTGAACCCGGCTGGCTGGATATCTGCGTTAGAGAGAGAGAGAGAAATCCCTTCATGTACCTATTAGTCTCGCCAATTGAACACAGAGCTCAGGGCTGCGTTAGTTGCTACGCTGCGGGCGGCGGGGGAAGTGCTCGCGTCCTTCAGCTCCGACTGCATTTAACTCGCACGCCTACTGTCCACTTTTTAAGCAAATTTAGCGCACGGAAGAATGTAAGTTTTGGAATACTTAGTTTATATGTGAAGTGTAGAAATCTAAAAGTTTCAAACAATGTGTTATAAAGTTGAAAATTAAATGAAAACAGCTAAATCAACCTACAAAAGTCCAGTGTACATTGACCTGTCATCGTACGGAAAGTCTATACAATGACAGTTCAACTAATACTGGACATTCAACGCTTGCTAAACTCGTAAGGACTTAAGTGACAAATTAATAATACTGGCCTGTTGGTCTAGTGGTTAGTGACCCTGACTGCTAAGCCAGAGGTCGTGGGTTCGATTCCCACCCAAGACAAATAGTCGTGTGACGAGCACGATCATTTGTTATGTATCAGGGTGTAATTTATCTACAATATGTATGTATTTAGTAATATATAAATACGAGTATGTTTATCAGCAGTCTGGTTACCATAGTACAGGCTGCCCTAGTTTGGGATCAGGCGGCCGTGTCTCAAGTTATGAAACAGCTAAGGTAGTACCTATTCTAGGGTTCTAAAGCACGAATATATTTAGATTTTTACGGTTTTTAGGGTTCCATACCTCGAAAGGTTAAAACGGAGCCCTTATAGGATCACTTTGTTGTCCGTCCATCCGAAGGTCTGCCAAGACCCTTTTTCTCAGGAACGCGTGGAGGTATCAAGCTGAAATTTATATCAAATACGCAGTCCTACTGTCCCTTAGAGCTGTGAAAAAATCAAACTTCTAAGTCAAAGGAATTAAAACCTACAGGGTACTTTCCGTGAACTCAGAATCTAGAAATTTGGTACGAAGCAACGTCTTATAGCACAGATAAAGGAAAAATTGCGAAAACCGTAAATTTTTAGTTACATCATATAATAAAAATATTTTACGGAACCCTCAGTGCGCGAGTCGACTCACGCTTGGCCGGTTTTTTTATTTTAAGTATATACACGGTACATATACCAAATAAATTTTTGTCTGTTAATTCCAGCTAATCTCCGGAACGGGTTGAACTATTTTCCACGGAACTTTTACGAGCAAATAGCTGGTGTATAAAGAATAATTTAGGTCACTACGTAAACAAATCTTAAAAGTCAGTTTTAACCTACTTCTAATAATATTTGTCTACATGTAATTTGAATGACGATACTATATATTTTGGCATCTTGGAGCTGATCTGATGCAAGAACCAGAAGGTGAATAGTGGAACTCTTCAGTAGCTACTAATAAATATCTCGAGTTTGGGCTCATAGACAATTGCTAGCTTTACGTAGCCACTGACCTCTATTGTACAAGTACTTACGTAGCACACTTGTCCTCCCCGCATGCGGTGAATGCGAAGAAATGTGAAGCACACACGAGTCCGTCCAAATGACAGGAAGAAGGCGCATTCAATATTGATTTTAAATTATTCTTCTTTTAACAGATGGCGCCACCAATATTTGTCTCATTGTACGATGCGTGCCATACTTTGAGTATCTACTGTTCAATGATTAGTATAGTTTTATTAGTTAGAAGTTGTGGTTTCTTACCAAAAGTAATATGATGTATTTTTATAATCCTAAACTTGAGAAATGATTGGTCTCCCATACAAACTTTCATCTCCTACTGCACCTTCAAATTTTCATTTTCGCGACAAAAAGAAGCACCTCCTCCAAGATCCCGTTTATCATGATGCCAAAATGTATCTAGAATGTAGATTCCCAGTTATAACATAAGTATTATTACTAATTATATTAATATAGCTTTCCCTCCGATACTATTCCAGGTAGGATAATGTATTTTATACCTGTTTCAAAATTGTTCACGATGTTGAGATATCTACAAGTACTTCATCTGGGCCCCCGAATCTCCACTATGCCATCTCTCCGCACCATTGTAACGGTTAAACAATTTTTTAAATGGTTAAATTAGTGTACGTTTATGTAGATAATGGCGCCGATTCTATTGTACACTCGACTAAACTAAAACCTGACTTAATTTCTTCATATGAAATCAACCTTGTGTGTTTCGTAGTAATAAGGTCTATTTGTTACTGGCATCTATTTCTCGGCACCACTAAATTGCACTAAAATCTGTCAACGTATACTCAACTTTATTTCCACGCTGCGAGAGTCCCCATTTATTCAAATGCCGTATAAAAACTTGTCCAAAACGAACTAAGATCACGTTAACGCAGAGCAAAAGAGATGGCATTCAACGGATAGCGGCGCTCGCTACGTGGTATTAAAGTTTTTTTAAGCGTATCAGACTTTAGTCGACAAATAAATTGCTTATTTCGATAGCGACATATGTTACCTACTTGTTTCAATTTGAAATAAGACCTTGTTTCGAAGTGAACAAGGTTACATCTTATATGAAGAAAATTTAGTAAATTTTAATTTAGCGAGTAAAGTAACAGAATTGGGACCAATATGGAAATAAAACATTTATATCAAACAAACGGTGTTTATTGCTATCATTTAAGGCACAAGTGTTTTCTATACTATAACTAAACATTTATTATTAAAAGTTACTGTTAAAAGAGTCGCTTTAACTCAGCGTGGGCGAAAGGCGTGTTCGAGTTCTTTTATATCACAAACATTTAATTGAGAGAGACACTGATGAATGCGGGCAACACTGTCAGACAATATCTTTACTCTACGTAGTGTTTGTATACTCTTTGGTATTAACAACAATGTATTTTCACTAACTGTGTACTAGATGGCGGTAGGTTTTTTACATTTTATAATGCCATAGCCGCGTAGTACCGTATTACGACCAAGGCGACGAATGTACGATAGATTACTTGTAAGTTCGAACTCCACCCAGTACACAGCCGACCTGAACCCACTCCTAACATACTATTACGATTTTATTACTGAAAAATATAACTCTTGATTAATAAATACAAATAACTAAGTTAACAAAATACTTGAATATCACCCCAGTATCTAAAAATAAATTATAATATTATATAATATCTTTAAATAATTATGTTATTACATTATCATTGCATTAATTACTGAATTGTACTTAATACGCCGTGTACTCCCTGATCTGAAACAATAACAGTTTTTAGGGACCAGTATGTTGAAGTTGAACCCCCGACTTAAAAATTCCTTCGCCTATTAGAAAAGAGCTGATGGTCTCCGAAGGGCTGAACAGATTTTCATGAATTATAGCTAACACACTCGATTAAGTCACTTGCAAACAAAAAAAAACTAAATCGTCCATCGGTCCATCCATTTAGGAGCTATTATGCCATAGACAGACACAGATACACACGTTAAACTTATAACAAATGCTCTCACTCACTTCGATGTTAGTCACCGTTAATTTATTGCTCTCATAAAAAGGAAGAAAAACTAAACAAATTAAAATTAGATTTACTTCAATTGCAGTAGTATTTACGAAATATAATACCTTTTGGATATGACCTAACGTTTGTACAGATTTGCACCAAACATAATATTTATACAGGAAAAATACCGATTTATATATAACTAGCAGCGCCTTGCGGTTTAACCCGCGTAAGTCCCGATCCCGTGGGTATATCGGAATAATAAGTAGCCTATATGTTAATCCAGGTCTCCAGCTATCTACATACCAAGTTTCATCGCAATCGGTTTAGTAGTTTTGGCGTGAAAGAGTAACAAACATCCATCCATCCAAACTTTCACTTTTTTTTATTAGTGAGATTATAAGACAAGAGGTTAAAAATAATAACGACACCTTCTCTTCTCGAGTGAGATCAGTCGTCTCTTCTTCGCCCTTGAGCGGCGTCGTCTCTTCTACGCCCTTGAGCGGCGTACGCTTGAGGCGTCTGCCGATACCTTATATACTCTACGGCAACGGTAACAGCGGCCACCAGCGCCACCGCCCCAAGCATCAGACCTCTGAGAAGCGACATGGCTCACTGAAAAAAACATCACATCAAATACTCCTTAATATTATAAACGTGAAACTTTGTGAGGATGTATGGATGTATGTATGTACTATGTATGTTTGTAACTCTTTCACGCAAAATCTACTGAACCGATTACGATGAAACTTCTTATGTAGATAGCTGGAGACCTGGATTAACACATAGGCTACTTTTTATCCCGATACTCCCACGGGATCGGGACTTACGCGGGTGAAGCCGCGGGGCAAAGCTAGTATATTATGCCGTGATGACATTATACATGTGTGCATGTGTTTTCACTTCTGACGTGGAGTTCTACTAGTTTTTATTTTTTATGTGTGACCACGTATGACTTTTTACAAGGTATTCCGATTTCGATAATTCTTTTTTTATTCGATTCGAAGTTGGTCTCATTCAAATTTAAAATAAATACTTTAACCATAAGTGTAGAAAAATATAGGACGAATGATTGTTCACCCATTGACTTTTCACCTGTGAACCGATTTTGTTGAAACTTAGCACACATAATTATCTAGTTCTAATGATACTATAACACGACAGAGACCTGTAGTTGGTTGTTTTAGCATAAAAAAAAAAACAAAAAAATATATGCTTGTCTGTAAAGTCGGTTTACGGACGATAATTTTAGGTGATAACGTCCAAAGAAAACACAGTATTTTTAAAACTCTGGTTTAAAACATTAATTTTTAATTTTGTTGTAATAAACAATTGAAACCACATTAACTTTTCACTTCACTTTATAAACAGTTCACAGGCGGAACGTGACATTTTTTCGTTCGTGCAGTCGTTCATCGATTTAAGACATTATCACGTAAAATTTTTTTTTACAAATAATCAAACCGATGAAAGAAGAAACTGAGAAGTGAAAAATAAAATCGTTAGCCTAACTAAACTCCTAAACTAATGTAAATACCTAAATATTTTTTTGAGTCGGCGCCAAACATACAAACAAAAAACTTCTTTCGCCTGTTTAATTTTTTGTTAAAAAGTTTTTATTATCTCTTAAATTCTGCGATCTTGTGATTGGAATTAAACGGAGGTTATGTAGTAGTTAGGTATGAGGGTCTCTCATCTATCTCTCTAATAACTTTGTTTTGCCTCTCAAATCGAAGTGTGATTGAGGAAGACCTCTTGATAAACGATCGCAGCAATAATAACATTATTGTGTTGTTGGCATTAGGGTGTTGAGATATTGTGATGTATCTTAACGAATAAGAGCTAAACCCGATATGTTCTTAGTACCTACTGTATGTTTCTATAGATTTGAGGCCCTATTATTCAGTCTAGTTAGCGATTAACTTGAATCATTCCTACCCTTTTTTGTCACTTTAGTTGTGGGAAACAGAAGATTATTATTGCAAATTTTTATTTCGTAGTCATTCCACTGTGTTCAAATTAAATATAAAACTATTGACTAGATAAACGGCGATAACGTAATGGCTAAGGCGATCAAGAGGTTGCGGATTCGAACCCACCCAGTGCTCTACCGACGTGAACCCACTCCTTTTTTTTTTGAGCGTATGGAAACCCCCTCGGGCCGTCACCCCACCGGGGTTTTCGGTGGGGCGGTGTGTCGGAATCGAACCGACTAAAACCACACGGTGTGCCCTACTGCGCCTTAAATAGGAAGGATCCAGCAGCAGATTTTATTAAGACATCCGGACCCCCCCCTGGCGCCTGCCCGCAAAAGCGCGGGCACCACCTCCGGGTAAAAATCTCTCAATTAGGCGACATTCAGGCACACGCGGACGCCGCCTCCTCGCGGGGGGCCACGTGAACCCACTCGTAACACAAGTGTTAAGCTTAGCTGGAGGGGTTAACGAGAATACTAGTAATGTGTTACTAGTATTCTTTACCCTCGATACTTAATAAGTACATGTTTAATCAAAACATGATATATATTTATTTCATAACCTGCAAAGGTATATGATAAAAAAATAAACATACTTAGATTATGTATAAATTATCAATATCAAATCTAAGTAGGTTACTATTCATTTAGGTTATTCGACTAATATCTAGTGCCGAAACTATGCGTAGTTACGGCACTAGATACTACCATAAAGTGGGCTTTATGGTCTCAGATCTGTAGGTAATAATTACAGAAAAATGACTATAGTAATTATTTCATACTTATTTACTATATTTTGATCCGAATAGTCACTAATTATACTTATTAGAAACTTATGTAAGTACGGCTAATGAAATAATACACTAAAACACACCCTACACAAAGAAATTGCTTTGGTTTAAAAAAACAACATACTTAGCACGTTGATCATTCTATTTTTAAATTCACCTTTGTGGCTTTGTACTTACAACCGATATAATCAAAGCGTAAGTACTTAGATACTTAAATCGCAAATATAAATATTGAACACATAACTACACGATAAGCAGACACACCCTGAAGCCCTGAAGTATCGTCAATACTATATACTTATTATTGAAAATCAAAATAGCATCGACATAGGTATTTTAGTAAACGGAACGTATGTTGGTATGGTACTTACATCACGGGAATATGTGAAATGTTCTTTTACACAAACGTTTTTCGTTATATTAGACTTAAAGCAATGACACTACCAACATGCGGACGAGTTCGTTACCAAGGAGCTAATAATATATTCTTTTAATGTACACATATGTCACTATTTAGTTCGGATTCGCGTAATTCCCCTGCGCAAAGATAATATTTAAATGCGTAAAATGATGACGACATTATTATTTCATCTGATTTGAAAAAAAATTAACTAAAAGAGCTACATATAATATAGTCAAATAAGCGTAATCTATATGTTAAAGTAACATATTTTCTTAAGGCATTTTTTCTTGTTTCTGTAAAATAATATTTACTATTTTCTATTAAAATGTTGTAAATTACCTATTAATGTTAGCGTAACACGGAACAAAGCTCATATTGTTTTGATACGATCAGTTCTACACAGAAAAAAACAATAGTTAGGCAGGTTTTATTAGATGTTAACGTAGTATGAAAAAAATGTCTACTCTACTTAAGTAATATGTCTAACATTGCTCTGAAGTTTTTATTAGTCACTGTTTAATTAGTAAACCAAAAAGAATATAAAACCATTTCATGAAAGAAAAACGTTATCTTTTAATGCTTGACAGTGAAATGAGACGGCCGTCAACTAGCTATAGTGAAACGGAACGCTGTGTCACAATTACAAATATTTTTCACAGACATAGTACCTACGCAGTAAAATATAGATTTTTAAAATGAGTGTAGCTCGGGAAGAGGATCGGCAGAAAAATGGTTGCCCTAGCCGCGGTCTGGGGGTCGCTGCCGCGGCCATTGGTGTCGGTGTTGGGGCCGCTTTGTACTATTTCTTTAACAAACGGGCGGAACACCCGAATTCAGAAGGATCGACGAGCGACTGGAACTGCCAGCGACCGCAGCCCTTGTGAGTATAACGATATGGGTTAAATTCGCTTGCTACGCTAACGGTTGGCATTATTCCTTAATATTATGACGGTAGGCGATTTCAAGGATTGCGAAATTTTAATTTCATAATTCGAATATTCATTACTTTGTAAATTCATTTGTGGTAAATTAGAAATAATGATGAACTCGTCGACTTAACGTTGTTTCAAATAATATTACAATCTGGTGTATTGGGTAGCCAATTCTCCAATTTTAAAATTATTACACAGGTAGAAAGAAAATGAGGACAAACAATGATGCTGATTACTAATATTTCTAATTGAATGTTTTGGACGTTGTATTGTCTTGCTACAATGACAACTTCCAACCCATTGTTATTATTATCATTCCAATTTAATTAAGTAGTTACAAAATTAATAAAAGCATTACCACTTGCACTAAATATAAAGAAAAAAACATTACTACAATTATTTAAAATGTTAAGGTCATACACAGTATGTACATAATTCTGCCATGGTAGTTGATATAGTAGTAACTCAGAACAATGCGTTGTCTGACTTCCTGCCATCTCAAAGTCATAGGGTATCCATTACATGCATTCATGGACTTACAAACTAAGCAATTTTGTCGGTCAAATAGTATTCTAGTAAAATCTCTCCTAATAAACTAAATGATATATTATGCTTGGACTAGCTTCTTGTTAGTAGCATTTACATTATGAGTAAAAAATGCAATTTCTAATTGTGAGGCTTTAAGTGATTCATTACAGGCTCAACCATTTGGAAATGGGTGGTTATTGTTTGACACAGGCAGATATGATATTATGTTATAATTTTTTTTTATAATTTTACATTTGATGAAAGCAAACTATTGTTGCGGTGACTCTATACGTGTTGATCTATAATTTTAAATTATAATAATTATTTTTTAAATTGACGTTTTTGAGTAATTGATGATCAATTTTATCAAATAAACATATTGAATTTGAATTTGACAGGAATGATAGAAATCTACATTAAAATCTATTAACAGATTTTAGTTAGTTGTAGTGTAGTAGTATATGAAAAATACTTTTTCCCTGCCATAAAAATTAAATATTAAGCTGTAACCCGCGGTTTCACCTGCGTAAGTCCAGGTGCCATGGGAATATCGAGATTAAAAGTAATCTATGTGTTAATCCAGGTCTCCAGCTATCTACATACCAAGTCTCATGACAATAGGTTCAGTAGTTATTGTGTGAAAGAGTAACAAACATCCATACATTCACACATCCATACATCCTCACAAACTTTCATGTTTATAATATTAGTAGGATTCATTCTACATTTATTGTTCTTAATATTGGTATCAATATTAAGAAGAATAAATGTAGAATATTTTGTTAAAGGATTTTATGTTTTGTTTATTTTTATGTTTTTTCTATGGAATACGGCCCTTCTGCTCTTGTTGTTAAACCTAACCGAAGTGAAAATCTCATTTGTCACGTCTAGAACGCAACACACATTAATTTCTTTACTACTACTTAATTCATAACCAAACTGAACACTTTTACGTTTCAAGGTAATATAACTGTTAACAATTCAATATGGAGGATGTTTCATTAAACAAAATTAAAAAAGCTTATGTGTTTAAGGAAACTTTTTATTAATTGTTTTAGTTCTATGCTATATATTGTTATACTAGTAATAGTGCAAGTTTTAAGGATATACAATAATTTAAGAAATAATTCATTAACAAATACCGTACCTAAGTAAAATAGACGCTCTGCATTAAATAGCCATCTTATTTGCAAGATTACTACATCTATGGCTACATATACATAATAAGAAAATAGAGGAAAACATTTATGAAATTTATAATTAAGCTTGCTTTAGAAATTGTGATGCACTGTGTACCCGATCACCATTAAGTAACTGGTATTAATCGCAACATAATCGTTACATAAAATTAATATCATAGTGACAATATCCCTTATGCTTCTCCTATAGCGGAAAGATTTGCTTTGTTTGTAAAAACTGAAACTACTGAACTAATTTTAATTATTCTTTCACCATTAGAAAGTTACTTTATTCAGAAGTAACATGGGCTGTTACTTGCGGTTGAATTGAATACAGCTAGTCTTATATAAAGATTTTTTATATAAGTCTTTGTTGGTTAACACTAAGAGACTTCATAATATAGTTCAATATGGTTGTACAATATGTAAATAGCTCTTTATTGATTATATATTTCTGCTGAATGTTTTTGTTTTGTGAATGATGCCAGATCTACTTCCTGTAACTACTTCTGGTCCCTTTCACTATACACAACCTTCAGTAAACAATTTAAAGTTCACATTCCTTATATTTTGTTAATTTTTTATGTTCTTGTTTAACACTTGCATGGTTCTGTGTTTATTTGTTTTTATAAAAGGGTGTTTGACTGCCTTGTTCATATATTTAAATCTGGAGATTAATTTTAATTGTGCAATAATAAATTTTGCTCATTGACGTTGTGATTTATTCGGTAAATATAATATTTGTAGAAAAAGTAGGTAAAATTAACATTTAATATATTACTGGATTCTAGAGAAAATGTGTCGAAATCTTTTTTTATATTCTGGTACATTCTATGATTAATTCAGTAAATATAGATCAAATTTATTGTTGCACATAGACAGCCTAGTGTCTTTTAAATATAAATTATAACATATTTTTTAAATTAAATCAGCAATTGATATGGACCTGTAACCTGACAATTACAATGTTTTTACTTTTGCCGTTATTGACCTCAGTAACACATTTCTTATTGTAAAAATAATATTTAATAAACTCATGAACTCTAGATCGCGCAAGTAATAATCGCGTATAACAATCGTTAATCGTTATCGTTAAAAACGAAATAACTCGTTATTTATAACCATTATATTGAATATAATAATATACTTATGAGCTAGGGATACATATTAAGAAAATAAATTGTCATTGATCACATTAAAATTTGTTATTTGAACAATGACACTGGTATTGCTGTTGTTGGTGTTGCAAGCGCCCGTATGTTCCTTGAAAAGGTTAATATTAGTGCGACAACGAATTACAAAGCGTACGAAAAATTGTTTTGTTAAAAAATTGTACCGTCCAGCGCTGATACTTAGCTGGGTCATTAGAGCACTGAGGTTATCTATCTGTGACATCTATCTTTATCTAACGATGTAGCGGTTGAACGACCGCAAGTCGCGCGTTATCAATAAATAACTTGTGAGATTAGGCTAGAAGCATTTGAAGACTCTTGCGCATGTTCTTACAGACCCTTATGAGAATTTGGCTAGCATTTCTATTCATAGCAAGTACTTCTACTCAAGACCCGCTTCCAGGAATGCGTTTCTGAAATAGCGGGGAATAAGATCCCCCGTATACCTCGGGATTCCTTTCTAAGTTACTTGCGAGATCTAGATAGAAGGACTCCCGTAGCTAACCGAGGTGACTTATGGGGTCTTTTATACGACAAAAAAACGTTCACCGCTTCTTTCGGTCAAGTACCAATAGAAACTTTCTTATTATTAACATTTGTAGTTGTCAGGCCATAGGTTTGAAATCCCAAAACCAGTCAAACCCCCTCCCCCCCCGCCTTTTTTTATCACCTAACCTTTTTATTTTTCATCGCACCAGTTACATAAGTCAGACCTCCGATGACTCTTACACAACTATATCAGAACACGACACCACGGATACCAGCATGAATGACGAAACTCATTTAGTCGATGATTCATTTGAAGACTCAACGGGCTTAGCGATAACCGTATCCGATTCAGATGATATGGAATCAGAAGACGACTTTCCATCATCAAATTCAAATAGTTCAGTCGATTCTGACTCTGATGTTAATGAATTTGACGTCACCACGTCATCGCTTGGCATCCCTGAAGATGATGATAGATCAAGATCACCAGTGATGTCGTTGCTGAATAATTTCAATTGGTCGTGGGTTGCCAGGGTCAGCCCTAGATGGCACAGGTAATATTCGCGTATAACAATCGTAGTTAAAAATGAAATAACTGTCGTTATTTATAACCGTTATAATTCCAATCTTGTTATTTACGACTCAAATTTTGCTAATTATAACTTCTAAAACTTCAATTCATTATTTACAATAGTTCTCTGTATTTTCTATCACGTTATTTATGACCGTTAACGACCGCTATACAATGCTTTATGAGAATTAATGTCTATTGGTTAGCGGCCATTATATCTTATGGACGTTCGCAACATCATAGCATCATCAAGACCTTACGTGTGTAGATGGAGAATATAGATAGTAGCTGTGGATCTCTTCTATATTCGTGGGCGGTGTTTCGTGTAATACTACGCTGTGTAAGCTACTTAATACTGTCTATTTCATAATGTTAGTAATATAGGAACATATCGCACATCTAGTAACTTTTGAAGCATGCTCCGATGTTATCTATTATACTATCGCCTTATATCTAAAATATTAGTTGCGAGGACAAAGAATAAAGTTTAAAAATGAATTAGTCACCCGTCGGCCGTCGTAACGGATCTTTAAGCAATACTGCGCGATTCTATAAGGAAACATCATTGAAACGCTTATTCTTATACTCGTACATCTATGTGCATGTCAACTCACTCTTGGCATGGGTCTATCACTTTTTTTTTAATTTATACCGTTGACACCATGCACTAGTTATAATTAAATAAATTTATTTCTTAATTTAAACATTTCTGATAATTATTTATTATTCGTTTATTAAATATTACAGGACTGATTTGACAGAAGAAGAACAAATGGCTATGATAAGAGAAGAACAGTTGTAAGATTAAATTTGAATTTGGAATTTTCTTTTTTAATCGTTTGATATATTTCTAGAGGTTTTAGTGTGGTTGTGTTAATATCCGTGGATCTGTTAAATATCTGCAAAAGTGTTAAATATCGGTTAAGGTGTTGAATATCATTAAAAGTGTTTATTAAGTGAATTTATTGAATGTGAATTGTATTTGTACGAACTCCACGGATGTTTTTTTTGTCTTGTTTGTTTGAGTGTATTCAAACTAAATATTTTTACAAGGGTTTTGAGTGCATTTAATTATTTAATTGATTTAACTTAGACTTATACCTTAACCCTTTAAATTTAAGGTGTATGTAATTTAGTTGCATGTATTTGTATTTCGTGTAAGTAGGATCATGCTTTTGCTTTCTGCTAATGGTTTATTTATTACTGAAGTGCTCGATTTTTTTTTTCAATTATTTAGTAAGCACATTACATTTTTATATTCCAATAATAATTTTAGCTTTTGTTAATATTTTATTCAATTATAATATTATTAAAAACTGTATGCACATTTCTTTTTAGATCTACAGAGAAAGTTTAGATCTGCAGTAAAAGTTCTAGATCTACATTTGATACTTAAGCCTGTAGATCTGCTTTTGAAATGTAGATCTAGAACTTTTAGAAGCTGTCGATTTACTTTTATAATCGGTATATCTATAGTCGGGCATGTGGAATTTTGTAGATACTAAAAGGTCACACCGCGTGTAAAACTTTCTAGTTGTAATTTTCTTTGTACTTTCAGCCGCGAGCGTTCGTGGACATTAGAAGACTGCTCTATTTGTTTCGACGTGATGTTACGCAACCAGGACGTGACCCGGCTTCCCTGCGCTCACAACTTCCACACCGAGTGCATCTTACCTTGGTTACAAGAGAAACAGACATGCCCAATGTGCCGAAAAAATGCTGAATGATCTTGCTTGTAAGTAAAAGTATTAGTAAGAGTTAGCTTTCCCAAATGTCTGACTGCAGTGTCAGAGTATAACTCTTGGAGCTCCTAAGATGTGGTTGAGGTCCCTTATTATCAACTTATCTAGTCTACTGGGTGCCGTGACTGGTCAGCTCTAAACTGAATTGGTTCTTTTGTATAATGACGACCTTGGACGCCCACTTGGCACTTGCACAGTTTGAGTTGTATCTAGACTTGGATCCTTGACTTTTTTTCGGCGTTTCTTCTCAAGGCTAGTCCATAAAAGATATATTTGCACAATAAAATTGTTTATCATTAGTAAAATATATTAAAATAGCAACCCGCCCCGTCTTCGCAGACATCTTTAACAATCATCTTCATATTTCAACCAATTTACACAAAACGTTAACAAATTATACACCTAAACTATTGGTGAAATCCGCATAAAAATCCGTTCAGTAGTTTTCCAGTTTATCGCGAATAGACAGACAGACAGACGCGGCGGGGGACTTCGTTTTATAATATGTAGTGATAATATGTAGTCATCTACTTTTCACTATTAGTAGCGGAAATAAAACCCTACATTCGGATGTTCTGATAAGCGTTTGGCTTGTGTTGTTGGTCACTGGCAATGACTAAACACGTTGAAAAGATGCCAAAACATGTCGTCTTTGTTGAATGAATTTATAAATATGCAAATATTTGTCTATTTCAGTATTTTTCGGTTGTTATTCATCCCACTAATATTATAAATGTGAAAGTTTGGATGTATGGATGGATGGATGTTTGTTACTCTTTCACGCCAAAACTACTAAACCAATTGCGATGAAACTTGGTATGTATATAGCTGGAGACCTGGAGATTAACGCATAGGCCACTTTTTATCCTGATATTCCCACGGAATCGGAACTTACACGGGTGAAGCCGCGAGGCGCAGCTGGTGTTAAATATTCAGATAAATACTATTATAATATGACAATAAAAAAATGGTTTCCTCTATCCGAATATTGTAGACTTACCAATTTTTTGTTTTATGTCAATATAATATTTTTTATCGGGTTGCCGGGCTGTTGAAATAATAACAATAGCTCGACACAGCTCACATACGGTCGTCTGAGCCCAAACTAGGCAGATCCTGTACTAAAAATTACACACAGACAGAAAAAATGATATGATTATTTGTCCTGGGTGGGACTCGAACCCACAACCTCTGGCTCAGCAGTCAGGATTACTAACAACTTCCATCCGGCCAGCCATCAAATACTGAAATCAATCTCAGGGTTACAAAATATACAATGGTGAACCTGTATTTGAGTGTAGTCTAGACATAGGCCTGCCATCACTTAAATTGCCGACGCCTGACAAAAACTTCAGAAATCCCGGACATAAAAGCAAGGTTGTCTCGCAGGCGTAAGTGGGAGCCGTGTCCCCTTCACATTGCAAGCGCGCGTGGATCACATCGCGGCCACCGTCTCGGCATAACTTTTCCTCTTTTGGCGCCGTTTTCCGGCGCTGAAGGCCAGCGCTCATGGAGGCCGTAGGTCATTAGATGCTCTACGGCGCCTGGTCCGTCCTCTGCGGGACGGGAGACTGCTAGTTCTCTCCCGTTCCCTTTCCGCCGCCTCTTTGGCGTACATCACCTCCTCGCAAAATGAGGCGGCGGAGTCCCACGCACTCTCGCTGCGTACCATAGCTTGCACCATGGTCTCTAGCGAGAGGCTTCCCACTCCTATAGCTGTCGGGCCCACGCTGGGCACTCCACCAGAGTATGGAGTGCAGTATCCTCGGGACAGCCCCCGCAGTGATGGCACGCAGGCAATGGCTCCCGGCCTATGCGACACAGGTACTTCCCGAAGCATCCGTGCCCAGTAAGTACCTGCGTCACCCGGTAAGAGAGACTGCCATGACGCCTCTCTAGCCATTCCTCCATGACGGGCCTTACCGCCAGAATTGTGGCGTGCCCTGCGCTCGGTCGCCCGAGTCGCTCTTTCCTCTCAGCCATGAGTACCTGGTAGACCTGGGACCTCTGGGCCTTGATTACGCCAGGCAAAGGCCTCAGACCGCGGTCCAGCGTCTCCTTGCGCCATTCATATGAGGACGCAAGGGCTTTTGCTTCCAGGTCCCACGGCAGAGTGCCGGCTAAGAGACTCGCCGCTTCAAAGGAGATCGTGCGATACCCTCTTATGACCCTGACGGCCATCGCCCGCTACGGACGTCGAAGAAACGCAACATTGCGGTCCGTCAGGATTACGGCCCAAACTGGAGCCCCATACAAGGCCATGGACCGCACGAACCCTAGGCTTATACACCCTGGATAAATAATTAATTAGTTAGTTCCTACTATCAGTTTATGCTTTGAACGCTACTGAGATAATATAATCAATACAAATACTGTTTATCTTTTATCTTTAAGCTCATACAGTTATTTGCATGATACCTATGCTTAAAAATCAGTTTTTTAAATTTTTTGTCCGTCTGATTGTCTGTTTGTTCCGGCTAATCTCCGGAACGGGTGGACAGATTTCCATGGGACTTTCACTGGCAAATAGCTGGCGTTATAAGGAGTAACTTAGGTTCCGCACAAAATATGTAATTTGATTAGCTAATTACCTCATTAGGAAGACTTATCTTTGTTAAATTGTCAAACAACTGTCGTCAACTTTTTAGGCTGACTATAATTCATGGAGCGATCGAAGCGAGCTCATTCATAAAACTCATCTTTAAATTTGTCAAAAATTTTGAGTTTTGTGTTTTAAAAAAACAAGAAACAACAAGAAAACAAAAACTGCAGCCTCAGTCCCGTTCTCCTACCCTACCTTCCTCCCCTGCCCAGTTTTCTTATCCTAATTTACTTTCTTTTCCCCGTCTAAACGATAATTATTCCAAGGAAGGTTGGCGTAACACAGGCGGCTGGACATTAAAAGAATCAGCCAAAACCTTGTGCAGTATGAGTGGTATATCTATTGCGCCAACCCCAAAAGCAATTGGGACAAAACAAAGGGTAGGCAGGAAATATTGAAGTTGATCAAGAAACAAAATTTGCAATGAGTGGAATCGAACCCACGACTTCGTAGTCTGGATTACTGTCGCGCCAGAGGTCGTCAAGCTATGAAATATTAACGGGTAATATTAAAAATGTGGAAAAATAGAACCTTCATTAATGTATATTGCCTGGGATAACAAGTCTATGTACTATTCTAGACTATAATCTATCTCCGCGCCAAATTTCATCCAGACCCGTTCAGCCGCTTCATGCGTGAAAGACTAACAAAGGGGTTTCCATTAGTGACGTAATGTTTTTTAGCATCTTTTTAACCTGGTTAACCCCCCTGGTGATGCGTGGTGAGGTTGCGTTGTAAAAAAAAAATACCCCTGATAACTCACTACATCCTCCCTCCCCCCTTGTGATATTTCGCGATTTTTTTCGAACGGCCCGCCTCCCCTTTTACGGCCTCACGTGATTAATGGACAATCCCAAACATGCATTCATCTATCCACCCTCACAAACGTTCTCCTTAATAATATTAGTAAGATATGTTTTTCTTATTTACAGTATTTTGCGGCACCTGCAATGAGAGCTGAGTGAGATCGCTAAATACGACTTGAACAACAGTTTGTCCATTTGGGCCCAACATTAGGTTAATATCTTGACGCTAAATTTAGTTTATTGTTTGTATATGTGTACCTTTATTAATATATTTAGTAATTATTAGTGTTATTTTCTCATTTTTTTGTACTTAGTAACTAAATTTTTTTCGTTTTAAATACTCATATGACAGTGCATATTAAAAGACCAATGTAAAATATGTATTGGTAAAAAAAAAGTTGATTTTTTACGGTGTTAGGTTTGAAATGTACTTGTAAATAAAAAAAATGCCTTTTTAAACATAGTGTTGTTAGTTAAAATAATAATTCATATCCATGTTAGTAATATAAAAATTTTAAAAGTGTCGTTTCGGAGTTTGTTTAATGTTTAGATGTTCGTACTTTTAAGAGTTAGCATAATATATTTTGTTACGTTCAATAAGAAGGAAACAGCTACAATATGAATGAATGAAATAAACTAAGAGAGATTTAAATGTGTTGTGAAAGATGGGCTCAGCCCGTACATATCTCATATACTGTAAATACTTTTGTACATGCATTCAAATATCAATTTGCGCTGCTCAATATCAAATTCCGTGAGTTTTGTCGCCAAGAGAGAGAAGTGTGACTCACGGTGAAGCACCACAAGACCCGGTTTCAAATAAAATACGTATCTCTTAGAAATGTTGCATATATCTTACTTAAAATTTAAGTCGAACGTTTAACTTTTAAATACATTTCTAAGTCTCACTTTCTACATTATAATATCGACGTTGAAATTGTGGTAGTTCCACGAAGCCATTACTTGAAAAGTTAGTTGAATTTGTAAGAGAATTTTTAAATTTGACACATAACCTTAAAATAATTGACACAAAAGTTTATTGAGTGTTACCAGTTGACATTAATTGTTATAAAACGGAACAATATGTAGTTATAATAAATAAAATAACTAACTAGCACAACATAATATATCAAATAATATATAAAATAACTAAAAATAAAAAAATAGAAGCTGGTCTTTTTGACTATGATTGTAGGTTTTTAGGATGAGTTTTAGGTACAAGTCGTGTAAATTCTTCAAACCATGTAATCTGCTGATTGATAGGTATGTTGTTTATTGTAATTTTTATAATTTTTTTGTTTGCGTTTTGTAGTTACACATTCGATATAATTATATTTCAGTTAAAAAGAAAAAAAAACAATACCTAAAGTGCTAATATTCAGTTTTCAGCATTATTTATTTGGATGAAAGGAATCGCATAAAATGAAATGATTCTTTGCACAAGACATCATCTCTTAACATGCAGACTTTTCACAAGACATTATCTCTCAACATGCAGACTTTTCACAAGACATCTCTTAACATGCAGACTTTTTTCACAAGACATAAACAAGACGTCATCTCTTAACATGCAGACTTTTCACAAGACATCATCTCTTAACATGCAGACTTTTCACAAGCCATCATCTCTTAACATGCAGACTTTTCACAAGACATCTCTTAACATGCAGACTTTTCACAAGACATAAACAAGACGTCATCTCTTAACATGCAGACTTTTCACAAGACATAAACAAGACATCATCTCTTAACATGCAGACTTTTCACAAGCCATCATCTCTTAACATGCAGACTTTTCACAAGACATCATCTCTTAACATGCAGACTTCTCACATCACACAACATATTTTTTTTTGACGTGTGGAAACTCAGCGGTTTAAGCAAAAATTTAAAGACGTTAGTCACATCACCCTGCATACCTAACTACCAAGCGTATTTAAATCACTCGGGGTTTTTTTTCTTGTCACTAGTTTTGTAAACTATAGCTTTGTGTTACCATCTGAAATTGGACTGGTTCCAAGCAGATCTTAATAAGAACAAATAAGTGTTGTTGTAAATCAATTTTATTTGACTAGCGGACGTAAAGTGTTGCTACATGAAGAGTAGATTTATAAATTGGTAGGATTGTTCGATCAAAGTCCAACTGTACATCATCGCTTTGTATTTAAAAAATAAGTTTAAGATCTCAATTAAGCAACTAGACGAGGCTCGTTTCTAGTGAGAATTTTGATCAAACATGAAAGATTGATGTATATCTGAAGATTCTTAATCATTTTTTTCAACATTACCATCACAGTTTTACATAACTGTGTTGTTCATTAAAGGTTCCCAAAGTAGGGTAGCTTCGGTGTTTTAATTATTATTTATACTCGTTTAACAATTTTTGAAATTGGTAGTTTACCAAAAGCTCAGGCCAACTTACGGTTGAATATTAAAAACTAAGTAAATTATGTAATATTTTTTCTATATAATGAATTTCTTTTCGAAATAACTCTTAAACATGTGTAAATTATTTTCTTTCGTAGTTTTAGTTAATGAAATTAGCTTTTCCTTTGGTTGCCAAATAAAAATCTGAAGTTGAAAAAAAGCGATGACATTATACAATCGTATTTTTCTCTTTAACAACCTTTTAAAGTATTTACTAACGAATCTCATATCTTTCTCTGTAATCTTTTTTTCTTTTACCTGTATTATATACTTCTATTACTTATTAATTAACTAGACACTTGCCATTTTCCTACATAGCACCTTCGGCTTGCCGTGTAGTTATTTGATAATACATTGAACCAATATTATAAATAAATTTATTTTAATGAACATAACCACGACTACGGTATGTTCTATTATATTTAATTCTTGCGCTCATTGTAACCAGTATTTTTGTGATATTTTGTGATTACCTAGTTCTTGCGAGTGACAATGAATTGTTTGATCGGTGATAATTACGATCATAGTTCGTTGTGATTAGAAGTCTCTAAGCGTAAGACGCTTTGACCCTTTAGACGTTGCGATATGATCGTAGGTTACTGTGATTATTTCGATGAGTCAGTGAGTCATTCGATCCGGTGATAGTTACGATCATAAGTTTTTGTGATTATACACAATAAGAAAGTTACAACGCATATGTTTTTGTGTTCATTGGTCGATGTTGCGTTTAATCCTGAACGGTCCCATTTCGCTTAGACTTTGAAATTAATATCAAGTTATCAATTCTTCAGATATGGAACAATCTATGCTTAGAAATAATTTCACAGTTAAATATATTTTGCATATTTTTTTGCACTGCGTTGTAATATAGATAATATGATAGAAACGCCTAAGCAGACAAATTGTAAATGCTGGCAACACGATTCTCAAGATTTTTACCGCTTCCAGAAGATTGCCGCCAAAATGCCTTTTTTTTGCTAGCTATGGGGGGTAGAACTACTTTAAGATAGTTTTCCTCATTTTAACACAAAGGTATAAATTTAAATAAAAATTTACGCATTGTAACCGCACAATAAAAAAATGGAATAAAGTTGTGTTGGCAGCATCAGTATGTAATGTGATATTAATATGTCATTGTTGTTATTGGATATTAGATTTTCATAATAAAGATTCTTACAATTGACTATTCGTGTTAATCGCTTTATTAATCAGAAAAAAACCTGCTAAATAATTGCATTGCAATATCTATAATATATAACAACAAATTTACGTTGTTGTATATTATAGTTAGTTTATATTGAAAAGAGGCCCTTTTCATAGCGAAAGTTTCTTCTTGTTGTTACTCCTAGTGCAGTCGGTGCAGCTTCAAATCCTATCAATTTCAGTCGGTGCAGCTTCAAATCCTATCAATTTCAGTTGGTGCAGCTTCAAATCCTATCAATTTTGGTTGTGACTTTGCACAATTACGTAGGAATCGATCGGCAACAACCTATAGATCAATATGTAGGGGTTGCGCAGTGAAAATTCAAAAACTAAATTTTACCGAAAAATGTCTTTTCGACACATTTTTTTTACTCGAGGTAAGCCTCCAAGAGAACAGTTTTTTGTTCCTCTTTCTTTTTACAACGAGATAGTTTAAATAATTAAATAAAAGGTGAATTGTGTTTATTTAAAAATAGCGAAAGTGTGAAAAACGTACCTATAATTCAAGGCAGTAAAAATTTAAAATTTATAAGTGCTTCCGTTTTATACTCGACCTATCCTCGAAATTTTGTCAGTATTGATAAAGTAGTTTTTGTACAATTCAATTCGCAATTAAGAAAAGTTGAAAAATTCAATTTTACGCCAGTGCTACAAAATCGAGATTCCTGATTTTTATACACATGCTTCAAGACTCATATTTAAAAATGTTTATTTTTTTTAAACACCATTTATTTATTTTAAATGTCTTAGTTGCAAAATCGTATAACTCGGTGGTTTTTTAATGAAAATAAACCGAATGTGATAGGCAGCATCATAAGGAAGATTTTGAGCTTTGTTGGATTACCCATCTTTAACAGAACCAGAGTAATTGAGTGATGAAGTTTTGCAGTTTCTTAATTTTATCACTGCGCAACCCCTACATATACCTAGTTCTATAGGTTGTTCCCGATCGATTTCTACCAAAAACGTAATTGTGCAGTCATCACATTTGCTCTACCGACTGCACTATTCTAGCAGGCGCGGTCGTAGCTCAAGACTAGGGGTGTCATACTCATATTAATAGTAGAGTGACATTTAGAGATAAAACTGATAGAAGTTTGAACGGGTGTACCTACTTCGAATATCCGGTCGAACTTCCCTTTGTCACGTGCCACAAGTTGCTGCTTTAAAAAACAGCCTCAGCAAAAAAACTGCTGATTTACCACGCATGAAAAACTCGTTCAAAACTGAATAAAATCGTTTCAACTCGTATGTCATTGTAATTACTCGACGCAAGATTTAAAATGAACTACGTGTGGAATGTTGAAGTTGATAGAGCCTAACAGACAATTCCATTGCAATTTATAAAATTGTCTCGAAGAGACCTGTAACAGTCACCTTTTTACCGGCAAAAAAAAACTAAAAGACGTGTATCTCCAGCAGCTTACGATATCCGTTCTGCCAATGATCAGTCTCACGATTAAGAAAGAAGAGTTTTTTCTTGATCGTGATTCTTATGCCCGTGTCCCTGGAAGAGTAGGCAGAGGCGTACTGAAACAAGGGGACACTTCTTGACCTCAGCTGGGCACTATGGGAATAAGGTAAAATTGGGAGTCCTATATTTATTAAAAGGGAAGGATAGAGGGAGCCTGAAAGTAACGAAATAAATAGTGGAGGAGCAATAGATTGTCGTGGTATGGACAAGTCACGCGAAGAAAAATATCTTAGCAAAATGTGGTGAGAGCGTTGCTTGTATGGAAATGTATTGATACAAAAGAAGACAACCAAAGAAAAGATGGATGGACTGCGTGAAAGAGTAGGTATACGGCTAGAAGGAGAATCAGCAATAAAACAACCAAAAGCCGCTGAAAGACAAATTCGCTTTACCCTGGTTGGCTGGGCGGCTGCTGTCTCTACCACACATTTAATTTGTCACAAAATAAGTCTTTGTGCTCTAAGATCTTGGTCTATAGTTAACAAATAAAATAATTACAGCAGATTTTCAAAACGATTTATTATAATTAACAAACTTAGGTACTAAATAAAAAATAATTGAACACTTCATTGAAAATGTGAAACAAATATATCTTCTTTAAATAAAATTAAAACAATTTTATGGGTGCTTGTATAGGTACTAAAATATTTGTGCTATGCATTGACATAAAAGCATTCTAAGTACATGTGTAATCCAATTTTGCTATTAATACATAGAGAATGTCAGTTGACCTTGACCTGTGGTTCAAGGTCAACTGAAAATGCTCTTTATATCCTTGACCGTGTCATGTTAAAACAAGCTTCCCATGCCATGTTGCATTCTTACATGGTGCGTCCAAGCGTCCAGATTTTGGAAATCCTGTAAAATATTTTTATGGACTTGAGATAAATTTTTTTTTTTTACTCCCAACACAAAAAGGAGGGGGGTGTTATAAGTTAAACGTGCGTAAAACTAACAACTATCGCAACAATTGAGTATAGCGCCTGACTTCTAAGCGACAGGTCGCCTTACCCGTTGATATAGGACCCCCTTCGGGCCCGAAACTAGTCAGGCAACTTCGAAAATACAGAGGTGAGTAAAACCGAACATCTTTAAGCTATCGTCTATGATAATATCGATTTGTAATACATATAATAATAAGTGATGTAACCTCAATACTTACGTCATCACAATATTGGCAGGGGAACAGTTCCAAGCCATGAATGGCCACGTGGTCGCGGAATTTTTCCGCATCTCCGAAAGATATTCCGCAAGCGTCACACATCCAAGCCGACTCCTCCGCGTTGTCACCTACGATGTAAATGGGCGCCATAATATCATTAACTTAGCAGAATAATAATAATAGCCGTTTGATGCCAAACTAGGCAGAGCCCGTACTAAGGTAACCAGACTGCTGATAAACATACTTATATATTTTTAAATAAATACATATTAAATAGAAATTACACCCAGACACAAGAACACATGATGTGCTCATTGATATGACCTTGAAACCTTCAAGAAAAGAGCGTACTCCTTTCTCAAAGGCCGGTAACGCACTTGTGACTCTTGAGTTGCAGGTGTACACGGGCGACGGTAGTCACTTACCACCAGCTGACCCGTCTGCTCGTTTGCCCCCTATAATATAAAAAAAAACCGATTCGATTGAATTGACCACTCCACTTCATAAGTTATTTTATTAATTTATTAAGTGTTGTAGCAATCGAAAATAAAAGTACTGTTATGGAAGCCTAAATTGACGAGTAGCGGAAACTACATTGAGACGCACGGCGCCATCTTTTGACGAATAACCGAACTATTCTGTCTACCAATAAAATGTTCTGTACGAGATGTTTCTTATTGTAATTGCATTCTAGAGCCATGTCCTTTCAGTGATTTAAGTAAGTGTTCCTTTTTCAAATACACCCTGTATAAGTTGCAATGCGGTATGGACATTCAGTGTTAGTTGAGCGATACTGCGTATAACAATTGCAGGATATAGCGAATAAATAGTACAAGTGAATAGTGAGTGGAAATGGTGAGAATTATATCTGTGACTTGTAATAATTGTGTTATTTGCTAATTATTTAGATAAAGTGTGTCTATTTTGTTTTAATTGTTGAACCTAATCCCGAATCAAGGCTCGTAACAGTACTTCTTCTATGGGTGTCTCTCCCATTAATGAAGGTTGGCATTCAGCTCTGCATATTTGGCCTTGATTTAACGAAGTGAAAGTACTTAGGTACTTAATATTTACTAAGCTAAAACCTTGGCTCACAACTCACCTTATTCAAGATGATTTTGTAATTAACTAGGTGATATTTCCACTCACCTTCTTCCTTGGGTTCCACTTCAGACTTTAACGTGTCATCAATGGCTATAGAGGACGTCTGGGTTTCAGATCTAAACTTTTTGGGTTCCCTGGGCTCGAAGTAAGGACATGCTGAAATATTATAAATAGGTAGGTTATGGCATCTCAAACAAATAAATAGCGGACTTTTTGCTCAATTAAAATCATCAATTTAGGATGCTAAAAACCATTGTTTTAACTAAAAATTTCTTGATACGAAAGGGCAGATACAAACATCAACATATTTTAATAAATACTTCTTAATTCATTAGAGCACATAGGTACACTGCTACTTTTTGCAGCGCTAATGCAGAAAGGACAAATGCTCTTAAAATGCCTCTGTTGAAATGACATTTTAACTATCGAATTAAATTATTTTTGGTAGGTACATACCCACCTACTTACTTTAATCAGTCATTATAGCGGCAATTAAATACTTCTTTGACTTAAGGGGTCCTCTTTTAACGCACATCGCACATAAAATCGCATTGCAATCGCACCTCAATCGCGTGGTTGAAAGTGCACGAATCAAAGTGTTTCATGTAATAAAATTATTTTTTACTGCATTTATTTGGAACTTTTATATAACAGCTTCTTATTAGCGATTTAGTGTTGATGAAGATTGTCATGATATTTTGTACAAATAATTTTATTTTTTAATCAGATGTCACCTAAAACTGACTGGGTGACCCCCGGGGCAGGCGACTGCACACTGCACATATTCAGTTATACATTATTCTACAAAAGTTGCAGTGTGTAACCGCCCTTAAAGGGTCACATGTCAAACAGTGTCAAATGTCAAACTACCCTACATAACTTACGTCCATGGCCGACATGCGTCTTGTAGAAGGTGACCATGACTCTGTCCATGGTCTCTGTAACGATCATATGCGCGGGACAGGCCTTGCCTGTCTTGTATATCTGTCGCTCGGGGGCCGGCCGCTTGCCTTTACCCTATGAGAGAAAATTAACAACGCTAAAAGGCAATGTTTTATGCTATTATCGTGCTAATACCTGAATAGCATAGCAAGCTAATATTGAATTGTTTTGCAAATACAATACATTGAATACATAATAATGTAGGTACACAACAAACTACAAGTAGGTACCTACATAGTTATGTAGTCTGAACATACTCACAAAATACCTAAATGCCTGGCTCTTGTGGCAAAAGCTAGGTATGCCCATGGCCATCCCACAGTCAGTATTTGTGTCACTTACCTGGTACACGTAAACTCCCGACTGACTGCACATATAATGAGAGCGGACCCCTTCGATGGTCTGCTTACTAGCCGTGGTCTTCCTGAAGCGGAACTTGGTCTCTTCTTGTATAGCGCCCTTGAACAGCATAAAGTCTAAAAAGACAATATCACCCCTGTTTCTTACCAGTTTTCAACCCATGTCACAAAAAAGGAAGAAGTTAACGTGTCTGTCTGTGGTATTGTAGCTAGTAAACGGATGGACCTATTTTGATTTTTTTTTATTGAAAGGTGACATAATCTAGAATATTCTTAGCTATATTTAGGAAAACCTGTTCAGTCGTTTGAAGATCATCAGCTCTACCCTTGAAGGGATGTGAGTAATTACTAATGGTCTGATTGATTTGAAGTTGTAGTATTCTGTGACTTCTATGATCCAATTACATGGCAACCTTGACCAGATGCTGCACCCTCATCTGGAATCAGCAGGAGACCCAACTCCCCACTAACTTACAGGAGAGGTACCGTGTTTCAGCTTATTGCAATAGTCTTCAATGATTAGCTCATATATAGAACATGGATTTCTTACTTATCTGGAGTTCATTTTTAGTCATGGGCATTTTAAGTTTTAAATTGTAAAACAAATAAATCACACTTTCTTCATTATTAAGTATCGAAATCTATCTTCTAAACGGAAATAATTAAGAACAGAGCTACTCTGCTGCAGTGTAGTTTGAAAAGGGTAGCGAAAATTGAAAAGAGTATGATACAGAGGTGGTTTGGACCTGTGGGAAAAAGTGTAAGGCAAACAAGCAAATCGGGAGGTTCTCTATGTATGTAACAAATAAATATATTATTATAATTAAATATGAATACTTACCATCCATGCTATGAAATTCAAGCTGTTCAACTTGCTCGTAAACGCCGTGCTCGTGCACCAAATGAGAACTGAAGTTGGACCCGTAACTAACACGCTCGTCGCAAAGAGGACATATGAAAGCCTTGCGTTTTTCCACCTGACCGTAAAATAATAGCGTATTAATAGTGACTGAGCGAGTGACAGTTAGTAAATGAGTGAATGAGCGATAGTGACAGTGAATAAATTAGCGATAGTGACAGTGTGAATAAATGAGCTATAGTGACAGTGAATAAATGAGCGATAGTGACAGTTAGTAAATGAGTGAATGAGCGATAGTGACAGTGAATAAATTAGCGATAGTGACAGTGTGACTAAATGAGCTATAGTGACAGTGAATAAATGAGCGATAGTGACAGTTAGTAAATGAGTGAATGAGCGATAGTGACAGTGAATAAATTAGCGATAGTGACAGTGTGAATAAATGAGCTATAGTGACAGTGAATAAATGAGCGATAGTGACAGTTAGTAAATGAGTGAATGAGCGATAGTGACAGTGAATAAATTAGCGATAGTGACAGTGTGAATAAATGAGCTATAGTGACAGTGAATAAATGAGCGATAGTGACAGTTAGTAAATGAGTGAATGAGCGATAGTGACAGTGAATAAATTAGCGATAGTGACAGTGTGACTAAATGAGCTATAGTGACAGTGAATAAATGAGCGATAGTGACAGTTAGTAAATGAGTGAATGAGCGATAGTGACAGTGAATAAATTAGCGATAGTGACAGTGTGAATAAATGAGCTATAGTGACAGTGAATAAATGAGCGATAGTGACAGTTAGTAAATGAGTGAATGAGCGATAGTGACAGTGAATAAATTAGCGATAGTGACAGTGTGAATAAATGAGCTATAGTGACAGTGAATAAATGAGCGATAGTGACAGTTAGTAAATGAGTGAATGAGCGATAGTGACAGTGAATAAATTAGCGATAGTGACAGTGTGAATAAATGAGCTATAGTGACAGTGAATAAATGAGCGATAGTGACAGTGTGAATAAATGAGCTACAGTGACAGTGAATAAATGAGCGATAGTGACAGTGAGTGAGTGCGCGATAGCGACAGTTTGTGAGTGAGCAATAGCGACAGTTAGTGAGTGAGCAATAGCGACAGTTTGTGAGTGAGCAATAGCGACAGTTAGTGAGTGAGCAATAGCGACAGTTAGTGAGTGAGCAATAGCGACAGTTAGTGAGTGAGCAATAGCGACAGTTATTGAGTGAGCAATAGCGACAGTTAGTGAGTGAGCAATAGCGACAGTTTGTGAGTGAGCAATAGCGACAGTTAGTGAGTGAGCAATAGCGACAGTTTGTGAGTGAGCAATAGCGACAGTTAGTGAGTGAGCAATAGCGACAGTTAGTGAGTGAGCAATAGCGACAGTTATTGAGTGAGCAATAGCGACAGTTAGTGAGTGAGCAATAGCGACAGTTTGTGAGTGAGCAATAGCGACAGTTAGTGAGTGAGCAATAGCGACAGTTAGTGAGTGAGCAATAGCGACAGTTATTGAGTGAGCAATAGCGACAGTTAGTGAGTGAGCGATAGTGCCAGTGACTGGCTTTTTTTTTATTGATTTTACAAGTATAATACACTGTTCCACAAAACAGTAGTTTGAAAATTTAAATAATCGCACAAGCAATCTTACCTCAAAACCATGGGCTTTCCATAAATGCTTGTTTAAAATCTGTTTCTGACTGAAGTCTCTATTACACATGTGACATTTTTTTCTTTCTCGTGGAACATATTTAGGTGTCTGCTCGTTGCAAATTTTTACTAAAAACGTTGAGAAATCTTAATACGATGTAAAATAATGAAACATGATATGCCTAACATCATAATAAGTTATAAGTTTAATAGCATTATCGTTAAAAATAAAATTTAATATCTACAATTTTCTATACACTAATACGTAAAGAGAACTATTGTTAACACTTTTAAATGAAATTTCACACACGGAGGAATGTGAAATTTGGAATAATTAAAGTACCTATATACGTAGAAGAGGACAAAAATAAAATCTACAATGTGTTATGTGTGTCTGAGTGTTCTTTGTGTGCGACCTTTCAATGTAATGACACAGGACTAATTCCTACTGCTGAAGTTGCCTTTTTTTTAATAAAAAAAAACACATAGTTAAAATGTGTATGTACTTACATCCGTGTTTCATCCTAAGATGTGTGAAGCAAGCTTTCTTGCTCACGTAAATGTTGTCACAAAAATGACACGGATATTTTTTCCCTTCCGTATCTGATTTCATTCCGTGACACCTGTGAAATAAACAATGGCTATATTTTCTCATCACCTTGCATTCCGGTATTATAAATAACAGGGTTAACTTCCACGGCTTGTCACATATTAGATGTATTTAAACAAAGATTTAATAAGGATTATATTAATAAGCGACTACAGTGCCGCTACGTTCAACCAAAGAAATCAATTCTTCAGCTTTACATAATCTTCTATCTACATTATTACGCGAAGAGAATGCTTAGTACTCCTTTGAAGCTAATTTCGCACACGGAGAAATGATGAATTTTGAATATAGTTATAGTTTAAATGGAGAAGTGTAAAATATAATGAAATATAAATAAAATAAAAATATGTGAAAGTGGCTACAGCAATAACCTAATAATTAATACATACCTATTATGATGGTCTGTGGGGTCACGTAGCGCGACTCCACACAACGAACACTCTCGCAGCGGCAAGCCGGTCCTGGGTTCTAATTCGTGCACAGTCCGAATGTGGTCATGAATATCCTCAACTGTGGTCAACTGAAGGTCACAGTACAAGCAAGTAGTTTCATCTAGCGCTTGAATAGCGTGGTCTTCGTCCATTTCCTCTGTGACAACGAAAAACCTGGCTAATATCATTCAGACCAACTGACAAAACAGAAGGAATCCTGTCTAAATATATTTAAAATTTATGGTCAAAATTTACTTTCAGTTCTCCCCGAATTTCCCAATTTTCCAGGTGATTTTTCCCACTTTTCTTTTGCTAAAAACCTTATTTAGACTATTATTATTATATGAAGCCGAAGCCCTTCTCAAGTGATGCGCTTACCAACAAACACCATTTCATTTTTATGGTACTGTTCCTTAGAAGGAAAAAAGTAACCCTTACAGGATCACTTACGTTGTCTGTCTGTCTGTCTATCAAGACCCTTTTCTCAAGAAATACTCAGATACTTATTTATGTATGCGGTCTCTTGAAGTTGTTAAAAAGCTTCTAAGTCAACAAAATCAATCCTATTTTTATTGACTTTTCATGTGTGAATCATGAAATTTGTTGAGAAGTAAGGTCTCACAGAACAAGTAAAGGAAAAAATCCGAAAGCCTGTTATATCACATTAAATAAACTGCTTTTAGCGTTTACAAACTAATATTTTGCGTTGGAAAGTTGACTGTGACGTAAATCGATGTATGGGACAGTATTTTAAGAACTGCAAAGTAAATTTTGTCACGCTGAAAAATCTTCGAGAATCGATTCCGGACATGTACGAACTATCTCTATACAAGTTTACCTGTTTACAGACGGTACGCGAGTCAGTCTCGCACTTGCCCAGTTTCTTTATTTATGTACTAACAGCGCCCCGCAATTTCAAATAATCCCCGAAATATCAGGATAAAAAGCCTATGTGTTAATCCAGGTCTACATACCAAGTTTCATAGCAATCGCTTCAGTGGTTTTTGCGTGAAAGAGTAATAAACATCCATCTATCCATTCATCCATCCAAACTTTCACATTAATTTGTAATATTAGTGGGATGCCCGTTGGGCCGCCGAAGAATTCTTAAAACAAAGTAACTAATGAATGTATTATTTTTAATGGAATTGGAAGTAAATTAAATTGGTACTATCCTTATTCAATTACGAACAGCAATATGAAGTTAATTAAGCATTATTTATTTAAGGATATTGTTGCAGACACTAAAATAATTTTTGCGGAAGAATGCAATGGCGATTTTCGGCCCCCCCCCCCCCGATCATAGGCAAGCAGTGGAACACCGGGGTGGTTTTTAGTCGGTAAGAGTCCGACAGACCCCTTTGCCCCCCCCCCCCCCCCAAGGGTGGAGGACATCTATGAGGATCTTCCACCTCGACATCAAAAAAAAAAAAGAAAAACAAAAAAAAAAAAAGACTAAAATAATTTAATAAGTTTCATTTAGCTTTAGATTTGTTTTATCTTTATTAGCTATTGGTGCCGATTCTCTTGTACATTCGACTAAACTAAAACCTGACTTAATTTCTTCATATGAAATCAACCTAGTATTCTTCGTAATAAGGTCTATTTGTTACTAACATCTATTTCTCAGCGTCGCTAAATTTCACTTACACCTGTCAACGTATACTTAACTTTATTTCCACGCAGCGAGAGTCTCCATTTATTCAAATGCTGTATAATTGCCGTATAAAAACTTGAAACAACAAAAACGAACAAGGATGATGTGTTTTTAATCTACACCTACGAAGACGCTTACTAAAAAACACAGAGCAAAAGAGATGGCATTCAACGGATAGCGGCTCTCGCAACGTGGTATTAAAGTTTATTTAAGCGTATCAGACTTCAGTCGACAAATAAATTGCTTATTTCGATAGCGACATATGTTACCTACTTGTTTCAATTTGAAATAAGACCTTGTTTTGAAGTGCACAAGGTTTACATCTTATATGAAGAAAATTTAGTGAATTTTAATTTAGCGAGTGAAGTAAAAAAAAAATTGGGACCATTATCTGTTTTTATATGTGAACCTTCCAACACAATGTAAAAATTGTTTAGAAATAAATGAAATAAAATGAGTCCTTTTTGACCTCTAGCGATGCGGCAGGTAGCGAGAAACAACGCGACCGTGTAACTATACATCTGGGCTAACTCTTTCTTTAAAATCTTGGCGGAATATGGCTTTTAGGGAAAGAAATATTAGAAAAGTTGCCCTGAACTCTGGGATATTTAGGGAAACTGACAGGAATGAGAATTTAGACAGGATGACGTCTGTTGGGTCAGCTAGATTTAAATCAATATGAATATCACTCACATAAGTTTTTATTCTAATCGGTCTAAATGCCCTTACTTTAACATTAAAATAGATGATTAGATGATTCTGCTAACAAAATATAAACAATCATAAATTTAAGATATCGAAGACTCACAAACCGAGATTTGTTGGAAGATTAACCTCGCTCTAGTCGGTCATCAACGTCTTCAACTGAAATTAACATTGCTAAAGTAAAGGAAATTGTGTTTGAAAATTAATCCTCATTCAAGTTTGAAAGAGATTTCCGTGTCTCACGAATCGATTCGTACCCATTTAAACGATCGCTTGGGCATGAAACACGTTGCCGCTCGACTAGTCCCGAAACATCGGAATTTCCATCAAAAACTCAATCGCGTAAAATGTTTTAAATGTGCGATAATGTTTTAAATGCCTTACCGTCTAAATAGTCGTCATCGCATTCCGAGTCTTTGGGCTTTTTAGCATCAGGCGTGTTACTCTCTGCCTCTTCCAATATGGACTCGTCCAGGTACTCTTCGTCTAGTAATGGTATTTTATAAACAGTTTTGGTCAAAAATTAAAGTCACGGGAATACCCTCAAGTCCAAGTCTGCAACCTTTCAACTTTAAGCTAGATATTCAATATTTGATTTCCATATTTTGCGACTTATATTTTTTTTTTTATTATAGGGCTATATAGCAAACGAGCAGTCGGGTCACCTGATGGTAAGTGACTAATTTAGCCCATGGACACCTGCAACTGAAGAGTCACAAGTGCGTTGCCGGCCTTTGAGATAGGAGTACGCTCCTTTCTCGAAAGTTTGAAAGATATACGTGGTGGATGTGAATCTGGATGATATCTTTAATGTAGGACATCTTTTTGGTTTCATTAAAATCGGTTTATTAGTTTAGGAGTTCATCGCGGACAAACAACGTGACACGACATTTTTATAGAAACTATCAGTCATATTTCGAAAATTATTTTTAACTAGCAACCCGTCCGGCTTCGCATGGATATAAATTATACACCTAAACCTTCCTCATGAGTCACTCTGTCTATTAGTGAAAACCGCATGAAAATCCGTCTAGTAGTTTTTCAGTTTATCACGAACAGACAGACAGACGTGGCGGGGGACTTTGTTTTATAATATGTAGTGATTGGATAGAGTATTCATTGAGGAAGGTTATTAAATAGGCTACGTAACATCGCGCTACGGGCATTAGGAGCGGGGCAGTAGAAACTGTGGGGTACGGTTAGCACTATATTATTTATTACTTACTTTTAACATGCTGTAACATAACAAGGCTCTTGGACGTCTGTTCTTTGAAACGCACAGCTTTTTCTAATTTTTCTGCACAATCTGAACATATGTATTTTATATGGTTCGGCACCTAAAACAGTTAAAATCAGTTAAGACATTTTCCCTAATGTTTAATTTTCCCTTGTGTTTCGTGTTCCCTTTTCATCCCTAATGTATCATTTGGGTACTCGATAGTAATAGGCCGATTAATTAAATACTACGGAATTATCTAGACCTGGAGAAGGGTAGAAAATAAAAAGAATGAAGACCAAGTGCGGGTAGTTACTGAAACTCGCACTTCTTCACGGAGGTGTTGCTGAGCTCTCACCTGTCTACCCGTGAGGCCCGTGACCACGATCGGTGCAATTCAATCGAAACGTCGGGTAACCAAAAGAGGTATTTTGCCTTGTAATTGTTTTCGCGATTAAGTCCCCATTCACACATCTAATCGAATAACTTGTAACAAATATCAGAAAAAGAAATTCTTTAGTCGTGTGGACACCCTAAACCACAACTAAAACCACAGGGTCATGTCACAGATATGTCAATCGAAAGGTGCCCTTTGTCGTGACCTTGTACTTTATGATCCATTGATCGCGGCTATATTATGTCGTGTGGTAAGGTAAGATATGACTCGTAGTCGTACCTTACCTTACCATAGTCGTAGTAGGTAGGACTCGAACCGACTTAAACCACAAGTGGTTCGTCACGGGGGCCTAATGCCGAAGACTCCCATGTACCCTAGAAAGGATATCCCTATGAATCGCGACAGACTGATTGGCCGTGACCTGCAAAAACATATTGACTTTTCCTTGAAATGTGCAAAAATATAGTTGTTTTGACATACATAGTTTCTTTCCTGTTCCGGAATGTAATGTAAGCTACATCATAGAATTCGTCTAAATGATCAGAGAGCGTCATTCTGCTTTGTACCTTGTACTTTCAGAGTGAAAGCACGACATTACGCGATTAGATCTCGGCCAACTGGACCTAACTGGGCGAGTTAGACATTTATTTTGTCAATAAGAGTCAATCATTTTTGCTAATAATTATAGTTTTACTTACAATAAGAGAAAGATCCATAATTAATATACTTTTAATTTTTTTGTTGGACAACTGGCAGGACGATTTTAGATTACCTTCCATTTCATAACCGTTCACGCTTTGAATATATCTATCAATTATATAATCTAAGTTTAATGGTAAAAGCTTTAAGGCGGAAACATACTGTTGAAACACGATGCCCTCACGCGACGCGTGTTGAGTCGAATCAAATCCCAATATTATCTCGTGACATATCTCATACTTCAATGCTAGTCATAGAAAATGATAGTATTTGATTCGATTCAACAAGACTCGCGTTTCGTGAGGTGGCATCGGGTTTCAATAGTATGTTTTTGTATTGAGAGTCTAAACACTAAAAGTTTCTATTAACAATTGTTAGCCACAAACGCCACTGATTTTGATGTCAAAATAAGATCTTTTTTGGTAATTGACTTGAGCAGCGAATTAAACAAATGAATCTAGAAAATATAATACTAGCCTCGCTACTAGCATACCAATTATAAAAAATATTGTTTTTTTTATTAATTGTTTGTTTAAACGCGCTAATCTCTATAACTATCCGTTGGATTTAGTAATTCTTTTTGTATTACTTGTAGGTATTTATTGAGGAAGGTTATAGGCTATTTAACATTACGCTACGGCCTTTAGGAACGGAGCAGTGACCATTAACGCAGCTAAAATTGCGGGGTACGGCTAATTATTTATAACAGCACACAACTCTAGTAAAAAAATAACATTGTCACTTCTATTCGCACAATGATACTTCTACTCCGTATTCTTCCTTTTTCTTTTTGTGTATAATATCGTTGTATTCACGTCAAATAATTTATATAGGTACTCTAATTATTTCTAGATACAGATTGTTAACTTCTAGTAGTTGGTGAGCCGAATAAAATTTACGCCATTTTATTTTTCATCGGTATAATTTATAAAATGTTGAACGCCAAAGCGCACTAATTGTTGGATTCTTTTAAAAGAATCGTTGTCTCATAAAGACAAAGTGGCAGGACACGCTAGGTATTCACATAATATGTACTTCTTTATAATTTAATTAGAATAAGAATTGCTTGCAATAAGAATTTCGAATGGCGTCGATGCAAATTTTATTAATATGTAATTAAAAATTTATAAAGTATTCAGCTACAATCTAACAGTTGCTCAAAAGAAGGTTAAAATTAAAGTATAAATCGTACTTTTTATTGAAAATCTATTGATATTAGTAAAAAAGATTTATATATAACCTTCAAGTCGAAGCAGGTTTCAAACATTTTCGCATAAGTTGCCGTGTTCTCTGCATACAAAGCAAATAGGTCGCATAAATCGTTTGCATTCATGCAGCTGATACAACCTACAAACTCTTCGTCCTCCATTTTATTTAGTTTATTTTATAATTAAAATATTATAGACAACTAAGGAGGCCTGCCATGCTTTGAAGCAAATTCAAATTTTGTGCTCCATTTCGAAAAATATTTGACGATCGCGGGCTCCAGTGTTGTGGCTCTCTTTCCTAACATAATCGATCGATTTATGTATTAAAGACGGGTTAGATTATCCCCCAATAAGATGTTATTAGATAAACAGGAAGTAATTTAATAAAAAAAATTATATTGCTTATTATTGATATAATTTATTTACTAAATATATTTTTTCATTTCAATTCTTCATTTAATTTTTACAACAATGTGTATCAATAGAATTTATCGACTATTTGTATGTATGTAGATATGTACTATAACCTAACTATAAGTCGGACAGAGAGCGCAATATTGTTATCCCGCTTCGAAAATTTATGACCGAGGCTGCAACGAGTTAATAATTTTACTAAAGAAGTATTTAAAATGTGTTAAAGGTGAATGAACATCACCACTTTAGCAGTTAAGGTTACAAAATAAATAGAAATAGGGTTTTATAGAAGACTGAGGAGGAAAATTAATTACTATGTAAATATAACTACGTATTTACTACACCCCTTGTTCGTGGGAGAGCCATGCTTCGGCACGTATGGGCCGGCTCGACCGGAGTGATACCACGGCCTCACAGAACACCGGCAGTGAAGCAATGATTGCACTGCTTTTCGCCGCGTGAGTGAGGTTACCGAAGGCTCTAACCCTTCCCTGTCCCCCTCCCCCTTTCCCCTACTCCCACCTTAAAGGCCGGCAACGCACTTGTGACTCTAAAGTTGCAGGTGCCCATGGGCGGCTTTAGTCATTAACCATCAGGTGACCCGTCTGCTCGTTTGCCCCCGATACCATAAAAAAAATCCCTTTCAATTGATTACAATAATATATTGAATGCCGCAAGAAAGAGACTAATTTACTAATATAAAAGAGACAGAATTGTTTGTGACAGCTGAAAATATTATTGCCAGTTTTTGCTATTCTCCCATAAAGTGAGCGAAACTATTGGTATTACTAAATAATTTCGATAGGTTTAATCCAATATCAGGATAAGCCAAAGACATTACTGTAATATTTTTCCTATAAATAATATAAACGTGAATGTTTAAAACGCGGTTTGTTTCCAATCACTCCTAATGACTAAGGAATAATTAAAAAGGCTTTTGATTTAAGGCTATTGATAAGCTACGGTTTTCTATTCTATATTGTTCACTAGATCCGTTAACACGCTATTTTCACAAAAAATAACTTAATTGTAATCATGACCAAGAAAATTAAATATGAAAGAAAATACTAGCATTCATAAATAATTTCTAATGGACCCACTTGGATGCTTCCTCCCTTTATGTTTTTTTCTATTTATTCTAGAAAGCTACACACTTACATTTGTTAACATTGCGTACCTTAATCTAGCTCTAGGTTTATTTATTTAAAGCTAGCTGTTGTCCGCCACTTCGTTCGCTTGTAAAATTTTAGTGAAATTTATCCCACGGGAATCGTACCTTTTTCCGGAATGAAAAATAGCCTATGTGCTATTTTTTTTTATATTATAGGGGGCAAACAAGCAGACGGGTCACCTGATGGTAAGTGACTACCGTCACCCATGGACACCTGCAACTCAAGAGTCACAAGTGCATTGGCGGCCTTTGTGATGAGAGTATGCTATTTCAGACTATAATCTATCTCTGTGCCAAATTTTATTCATATCTGTTCAGCCGTTATTGCGTAAAATAGTAACAAACATCCACCCATCCTCACAAACTTTCGCGTTTATAATATGGGATTACGTAATATTTTCGTGCAAACTTAGTGGCGATACGATCACTTTAACCTTTGAGCCATCCGTGCAATTATTATAAACGAGGAAACAATAAAAGAAAGTCCTACTTGTCTTAGAGTATCTTCACTCAATATGCTTGTTACGCCTATTAAATAGCGTAACCATCTGGTATTTCAAATTATCGTGTTTTTAAATTTCTTTGGAGTTCGAAGGCCGCTGATGACGCAATGGCATCCCTGTGGTAGGGAAGTAGATGAATTTAATCATTAATATGTTCAGAGTTACTTATTATTTAAATAAATCTTTAATAAAAAATCTAAAAGAATTTATAAATAATTTGGTTACGTCGCCGTCGTACAGCGGGTGAGTTGCAATTTTGATTTACTGTACTGGCAATTTTAAACAGATCGTAAAACGTCGCTAACGTCACTTTTGTTATTTGTTATGACAGGTTTTAGTTGTACCAAAATAATGTTTGTGTAGTCAGTGTGCCGTGATCGTGAACATCTAGATAAAATGTTTAATAAGATTCCTCGGGCGCCTCTCGTTACAATTTAACATTTGTAGATAAACTCCTAGTGTTGTTGACCGCTCAATGTGTTGTCATTTATTTAGAGTTTTAATAGAAGTGTAAATAGATTATACAATGACTTCAGAGAAAGTTTTAAATTTTATATCATAACAAAATTACTAGCTCGTATCTAAAAATAAATCGAGTATCATTGAAAATAAATTGTTTATTTATACCACTGCTTCTATTTTGATAAAAAGTTGTGTTTTTTTTATAAAATGAAGTTGAAGATAGACAAAGGACTTGTGCCTATCAAAGCGCATTTTTTCTTTTTTTTCGCAGGTAAGTATTTTGTTTTTATACGTAAATATTTTATTTAATAATCATGCTGTTGACTCTGTTTTGTCTTATTATTTTTTAATACTAGATACATTTATTAACAAATTTTAAAACGAGAATATAATGTTTTTTTTTTAATTTTATGAATGTGTAAGCATTGGAAACAAATTTGCACGCGCCAATTTGGAACTGTACGTAGGTAATAAACAGACTATTGACTTGAATATATTCATTGTTTCAAAGTAATTTCTCTTTGTTTGATAACACTACACAGCTATTAGCATGTATTTACATGTGTTATCAATTAATAAATAGCTAAAGTCGATCACTTACATTATGGGTCTGAATTTTTTATATCTTAATGCCCTTTTAGTATTTTTTGCTATATATAATGTTTACTATATTGCCATAATTAATTTTTCTATTTTTAGAATATAACTATTTTATATTACATAATTGTTAAATAAAAAAAAAACAAAGCTATTCATGTAAATTGTACATAAGTCAAATCAAATCAAATCAAAACCATTTATTTCAATTAAATCAATAATAGGTATTTTTGAATTGTCAGTAGGAGTCAGTCAGACTAAGTCAGTTGTGAAGCTAGTTGCCTGTTCTAATATGTAGATCCTATGGAGAAGAACAGGCAAGAAACTCAAAGGACACTCTTTTGCAAAATGTTTTTTACAAATTTCTGGTTACATTGCTTATAAGCGTAAATGAAATGTGAGGACAATGTAACATACCTATTTTTCTAAAATATAAATAGACTAGAGAAGACTAGATATAAGATTTTAAATAATGAATATAAAAGCAAATCGAATAGTCTGGCTTGATGTATTTTCCCATTATTTGCATACTGGATTGACCTCTTCTCTCTTCACACTAACACAAAATAGGTAACAAATTAATTATGTATTTTCATTACTTTTGCACAAAAGAAATGCTTTTATAATACATCTTATTATAAACATTTGTATAATTATCGATATGGAGCAATGGTAGTGCATTCAACTGCAAAATCAGAGGTGCAATTCCCACTTGGTACTAATATTTATTTGGTTTGGTATTCCCTGGATTTTTTTTGTAACTCAATGTCTGCTATATTTCTATGTAATATATGTATGTATTTAGTAATATGTAAGTATGTTTATCAGCAGTCTGGTGATGATAATACAGGCAGCTGATAAACATACTCTGCTCTACCTAGTTCATGATGAAAGGGCCGTGTGTGAAGAGCAGATTGAGTCGATCGTGCTGTGTTATATATGTACCAGAATATTATTATTTCCATAGCAATCTAAAAGCTAAATTCAGAAATAGTAAGTTGAAATAAATATGCAGATTCTATACAGAGGTAGAAGAAACTCTAATGCAGAGAACGAAGTAATAACCTAGGGTTTCACATGCAACCACAGGAAATACAAACAATCACTGCTAGGATCTGGGGGTTGTACCTTTTAAATTTTATGGCGATTAAGTCCCGAATTACACATCTAATATGTATCAAAGTCGCGAAAGTTAAAAAACAATTATGAGCAGTGAACTTTAATGTAAGAGTGCACTACAAAAAACCAGAAATGGTTGAGGTAGCACTAGACACTTGAAGCAATAATAATAAGTTCAAATGAAAAACTAAATCAGCTTTAGTATATGTACTAAATGGCAAATAAAACTAAGGGATTACTATACTGCCAGCTAGTCAGAAACGCCCCTTCTGACCTACTGCTATCTCGAATACTACAGGAGTACACTTTTGGATTGTGTCTACTAATGTACTTGTACCTAATACTATTCTGTCTCTCAAGTGTCACTCTACTTCTGTAATTGCTATATAGCATTATAGTATATAATATACTTTTCTAATAAATAAGATATTGTTGTTCACTTGAAGCATTCCATGTAGAGGAGTGTAGAATTGTATCAAAAGCTTTCTGGTAGTCTATAAAGGCAATATAGGTCCTTTTGTTGTTCTATTCCATGAACATGATCAGTAGAATGTCCATGTCTAACAACAGCTTGTTCTATTGGTTGGTGCTTATGTCTAGTACCCTATACTAAGAAGCATAGTTAAGCAAAAAAGACTAGACCACCAAACAGTAACCATCACTTTTCTAGGGGTAAGTTTTCTTTTAGGGCATTGTTTAGGTGATGAACCAGGATTCAACCAACTTGCTGAGCGCTTGCGCTTGTCAAACAATCCATTTTTCGTCGTAGGTAACAATGCGGTTCAAAATTCCTTCGTCTTCGTGCATGTTGAGCAGTGCAAGGCACGTCTCGACTTCGCGCTGGCGATCATTGAGTTTGTGGTGTGTCCAATTTGACGCAAATGGACCAATATTGTTTTGACGCTAACGTCGAAAAGCTGCTGCTGATTCAGCCGTAGATTGAGTACCTATCATCAGCTTCCACAATCGCCTTTAATTCGTCATTGTCGACCAAAGTTTTCGGACGACGACGAGGTACATTTTTCAGTTCGAAATGGGAAAATGGGAAGTCACGCCACTTCACTTTTCTGTGATTCCATAGATTATGTCTGACTTAGACAGAAAATGTTTCTAATTTCTAAACAGCTTACAACGATAGGTAAATGAACACACTGTATCTTATAGATATAGAAATCATTGACATTTTTTTCAAACAAGTACAACTATCGTAAAATATCCCTATTTGTAACAGACTTATAAAATCACTAGCCGTCCCGGCATATTCACCTGCGTTTATGGTCACTGCTCCGCTCCTATTGACCGTAGCGTGATGTTATATAGCCTACAGCCTTTCTCGATAAATGGGCTATCCAACACTAAAAGAATTTTTCAATTGGAACTAGTAGTTCCTGATATTAGCGCGTTCAACCAAACAAACAAACTCTTCAGCTTTATAATATTGGTATAGATAGATATAATGGACACCATAAGCACCTAAACTTAGAAAACCGAACCCACGACACTCAATAATTGACTAATAAAAAAATAAATATGTTTCTATTTTTGTTAATTAAACATCTATTCTAATATACTATATATTAGTATAATAAATGCGAACGTAACTCTGTTTGTTTGTTCGTTACCTTTTCACGACTAAACGGATAATAATGAAATTTGGCAGGTAGGTCGGTTATATCCTGGGAAAGGATATAGGCTACATTTTATCCCGGGAATATGTACGGTTCCCGTGCGATAAATTTCAATTTCTACGCGAAAGAAGTCTGGGGAGCAGCTCGTTTCGTTATAAATCAGTGTTAATAGGAAAGAAAAACCGGCCAAGTGCGAGTCGGACTCGCGCAAGAAGGGTTCCGCACCATCACCCGCTTTAATTTTTAATTTATTTTTATTAAGTAATTGTTGTTATATCGGCAACAGAAAAACACATTTTGTAAAAATTTCAACTGTCTACCTATTACGGATCATGAGATACAGCCCACAGACAGACATACGGACATAGGCTCCCGTTGGTTACCCTTCAAGTACGGAATCCTAAAAATCAATATCTAATTACATTATTGTTGGACTTCTTAAAAGCAAAGGTTTTCTACACCTATCAACTATTGCAACATTTGAACAGAGATATTCATATTATCATTAAATATCTATAAGTTATCTTTGAAGTACTTAAGCCAAACGATAAGTTTATTGCCTCAACTAAGAATACAACATTCATAAACATTGTCACTTTCTTGTTATAAGACAGACTTGGCTATATAACTCGAACAATGACTAAAGAATGTAAAATGAGTAAAATCTTCCAAACACTACATCATTATATAAGAAGTGATAACTTCTTATGGGAGGGTAAACCGCTTCGTTACGTAACGTGTTACGGTGCCAGTCTGTCTGGCGTTTAAGTTATCACTTCTGTCGTGCCGAGACGCATTTTTTTATTAATAGTCCTATTCTCAGATGTATCATTTTACTACTGTGTTGTATTGGGATGAATTTCCACCCAGGACAAATAATTGTGTGATGAGCACGATCATTTTGTTCTGCGTCTGGGTGTAATTTATCTGTAATATTTATGTATTTAGAAATATATAAGTATGTTTATCAGCAGTCTGGTTATCATAGTACAGGCTCTGCCTAGTTTGGGGTCAGACAACCGTTTGTGACAAGTGTCAAGTTAATATATTATTACTAGCTGACCCGCGCAACTTCGTCCGCGTTTGTAATTGTTACCCGTTTTATCGTCATTTTTCATTGGTGCTCCGCTCTTATTGGTCATAGCGTAATGTTAAATAGCCTATAGTCTTCCTCCATAAATGGGCTATCCAACACTACAAGAATTTTTCAATTCGAACTCGTAGTTCCTGAGATTAGCGCCCTCAACCAAACAAACTCTTCAGCTTTATAATACATATTAGGATAGATTATTTGCTCATAGGAGCAAATATTTTTAAAGCGGAAGAGAAAATTCGGTTGACAAATATTTAAGAGATTTTGCTTTATTTCTGTTGATAAGTAGCTATTGACGAAATTTAAACGTCTACAAAAAGCGTAACGGCGTCCAGATATGTTGACCTCTCATGTACGGAAAGTCTAATGTTCTAAATTCAATGACAGTTGGAGTTATACTGGTCAATGAGATAAAACAAAACATTCAAAATTGTTTTATAGTCAGTCTTAAATAAGAACTTGATTCGTTATTATTTTTTGAAAATGATTTGAAAATATGTAAGTATGACGTCAAAATTGATATTGTATACAAATTTCTATGAAACGTTGTTTTGAAATTTAATATAGACTAGCTGACCCGGCGAACTTCGTACCGCCATATTTTATTTCTCTAATCGCAACTAAGGAAATAAAACCCTTCCGGTAAAATCTAATTAGCTAAATTGAAAATAAAACTAAAGTACTCAATTGAAAAATTCATATTGTTGTACAAAATGACTCGTCCATCAGATGTTAAATCGCAAATAACAGACAAATAATTAGCTGAATTATACGATATTTCCTTCACTACAAAATAAATTTAATTAATTTTATAGCGTCAACAACACGTGGTAATTATGCTGTTAAAATGTAGCTTATATGACACGTTCGTAGATTTACCATAGCAGCGCCATCTATTGATTACTTACTCAACCCAGTCGAAAGGTATCGACATCTGTTAGAATCATTTGGAGTTAACAGATAATTGTGACTGTCAAATAATAACAGACAAATAATTAGCAATAAATTAAAATTGCGACTATAATTTGAGATTTAAACTATCCTATCTCTCAAGTTGGATCGAACTGCACATGGTGTGCGAATTTTATTATAATCGGTTAAGTGGTTTAGGAGTCCATTGAGGACAAACATTGTGACACGAGATTTATATATATTAAGATTAAGATTAACTGGTTTCACTTGACAGTCAACTACCGTGTTGGCGCGCTCGTTATATTTTTTTAAAATTGGAATTTGAAAAAAAAAAACGAAAATTGTATTGCACAAACAATTTTTTTCATTTTGTAACCAGTACCACAGATAAGATAATAGTTACTTCGTAACCAGTACTGTGATAATTGATGATTACAGACGGCCTGTTACCTGTGCCTATTACGTTGCCCTGCTACCGTTACATGAACTATATGTTTCACACACAACGGTTTCTAGCAACTATAATAAAAAATAAAATCTTTTTTTATTACATTTTGTACCAGTACTTATTGGGATGTTTGATGATTATGATTACAGACGGCCTGTTACCTGTGCGGTGTGTCAATTACGCTGGCCTGTTACCGTTACGTGAACTATATGTTACACACAACCGATGTTATCTAGCAACTATCATAAAAAAAAAATCTATTGATGAAGCCTAGCGTAACGAATATAAATTATGAACGTAAATGTGAGTTTGTGTGTTTGTTACGCGTTCACGCTAACTGTTAAACCCACCATCATGTCGCATACACGTTACAGAAACAGGTATAGGGTACCATCATTGGGTTTCATCAAAAAACCACATCAAAAATATATTAATATCTTCATTACGCGAGCGAAGCCGCGGGCAAGAGCTATTATACCATAAATCTATACTTAATATTATAAAGCTGAAGAGTTTGTTTGCTTGTTTGGTTGAACTCGCTAATCTCAGGAAGGTTAAGAAGAGAAGAGGAAGGTTAGAATTTTATTGAAAAATTATTTTATCGAATAAGGCTATACATATAACATCACCCTAAGACGAATAGGGGCAGAGCATTAATGAAAAATATTGCAAAAACGGGGAAAATTTACAAACGCAGACGAAGTTGCGCGGGTCAGCTAGTACAGATTATTAACTTAGACGTATTTGTTATCAAATATTCGGTCCTTTGATCAAATAGCTTGTGACGTAACAATAAGGGCCCCGTGTCATTGGACCCCTGACTGTGACATTGTCAAGGACCCCTGCCACCGAGTGTCGGTCCCACGTGTCGTTTATTACATAATGCCAGACGAGAGGCACTCAATTAATGAGATTGATGTAGTGGTGTGACCTCAGATTCCCTCCGAGTTCTAGATGAGAGAGTACGTCTCAAGAGGGTTTATGTATGAGGGTCTTTAGGTAGTTTGGAAGCAGATTTTGGGGGTTGGTTTTATTTTTGTTCATACGAGATGTGAAGGATATTAAAAACTTAAGTATTTAATACAAAAATATTGAAAACTGTTTTTGAAACAAAAACTACGTATAAATCATTTAAGCCATTTATTTAAATTATTTGACGGAGTGAGACTTCTGTACGTATACTATTATGAACTCTGTGTCAAAGGGCAAAGACTTGGTATGGCTTAGTCGTTTTTTTTTAATATATAATTCTTATTATATCTTAGTGTCTCAGAACGAACATGTTCTATCATTATAAAACGATTTATTGGGAAACTTTAATTAATGTTGTAACTGTGTAAATTGTTGCGTCGGAGGCAAGCGCTGCTTTGAACTAGGGCTGCCATCACTTAATTTGCCGACGTTGGACAAAAACTTAAAAAAATCTGGACACATAGGTGAAATCAAGGTTCGCCAATTCCATTTAAATTTTTAGCTTGTTAACGATTCATCTAACAATTATAGTTGTCTCCTGGCACAGAATGTCCGGGACTACCGCTAAACGGGTTTACCCGGACACTTTTGGAAAACCCCGCCCGGACGCTCCCCGGACGCCCTCTAAACTAGGAAAAATCCGGGAAACCCGGACGGATGGCAGCCCTACTTTGAACAGAGTCTAGTCCAGCCTCTGTCGGGCTTCCCCAAATAATATAATAATGATAAAAACACATATTGGTCTGTTGGTCTAGTGGTTAGTGACTCTGACTACTATGCCATAGGTCGTGGGTTCGATTCCTATCCGAGTCTGGGTGTTCTTTGTGTCCGTTATTTGTTTATTTGTAAAGTCCCCCGCTACACAGGAGTAATTCCTAATGCGGGAGTTGTCTTTTTTTAAAAGAATATAGGAATTTATACTGATTCTTTCAAAACAATCTAAATTATAAAGTTGATATGTACATATAACAAAATAATTAGGTAGATTAGATATTCATAGCCTGCCATCGCCGCCATTTTGTTTGTGTGACACACATAGCTTCAATATCGGAAGCCGAGGTTACATCGACCCGCTAAAAATTTATAGTAGATTTAAGTGTAGGTACGATCTATTTTAGTGGGTCGATTTCAATATTTTTAATCCCATAGTAATAACTATATCTACTAGACATCGCTCTATTCATTTCCAGTATAAGTTGAACTGTCATTGTTAGACATTTTTTTGTATGTTATAGTGGGCAAACGAGCCGCCCATGGGCACCTGCAGCTCAAGAGTTACAAGTGCGTTGCCGGTCTGTAAGGTGGGAGTAGTAGGCCAGTGGAATTAGCAAAAAGGGGCTAATGAGGGTTCCATATCTCAAAAGGTAAAAAAAGGAACCCTTATAAGATCACTCTCTTGTCCGTCTGTCTGTCTATCCGTGTGTCACCACCAATTTTCTGAGGAAGGGGTGGACCTAGCAAGTTGAAATTTATACCAGATACTGAGGTCTATAGTCTCTATTAGGTGTAAAATCCAGGTCTGACTTAGGACCACACGATACACACGATAAAAATATATAGGCAAATTTAGATTTTCGCAAAAACTTGTAAGTACCAAAATATACGTTAATTTTCATTTTTTTTTATTTTTCAGAATTTTTTATTCACTTGTGCTGTAAGACCTTGCTTTAAACCAAAATTGACAATTCTAGGTCAACCGGAAGTACCCTATAGGTTTTGGGTCAAAAACCTATGAGTACCTACTTCCCATTTACCTAGAATCATGAAATTTGGTAATAAGGTCTGACAGCACAAGTGAAGGAAAAAACAAATAGATATTTAATTAATTATACAAATATTGCACTCAGTGAAAATACCATAACCAGCGACTTGGCAGCCAAATACTCTACTGCTGTGTGCCATAAGGGTACTTAAAACTATATTATATTTGAATATAAGAGCTCTTATTATCTCTGTATTAATTAGTAACAGTCATATAAATATAAAATGGCGGCGCCTCTCACAAATATTTGCAGTTGGCGTCGTTTAAATTAGCATAGCAAACAACAAAGCAATTACAAGTAATTATATAAAGGTATTATCATTTGAAGGGCGTATACGTCAAGCAAAGTTTGTTAAACTGTTTTTAAAGTATTTTGATTTACACTTAATTAAACTGACTTCATTATCGTAGTATGTTGGTTGTCTTGTAAGGATCTGAAAGTTGGCCCACTAAGAAGACGGATGATAGACGCCTGCATGTAACTGAAGTGCGAATGTTGCGATGGATGTGCGGTGTGACTAGGGTTGCCAAAAATATAGCATTTTTAGAAAATTCAGAAAAGAAAATATAGTAGAATAGAATAGAATATTCTTTATTGTACACCATGTAAACTTACAATAGATCTTAAATTTAATTTAAATGCTAGGTACAATGGGCGGTCTTATCGCTAAAAGCGATCTCTACCAGACAACCTTTGGATGGATTTAGTGTCAGGAGTAATTGGTAGCTGACGGTGTGCTATATATAATATAGCACACCGTCAGCTACCAATAGTATCTACACATTTATCGTTTCTAGCCGAGAATTCTCTCGCGTTATTGTAGATTTTGTGAAACCGGATGGTTGTCGAAAAGTTATTTTTCCATTCCTCGGGAACATATTTTTCTCGGGATGGTAGTCCCCTATGTTCTAATCAGAACTATTAATAATATGTAACCAAATGTCATGATGATTTGTTGAGTAATTGAGGCGTGAAAGCGTTACAAACAGTTCCGGTGTGTTCCAGTTATAGTTGAAATGGCGACAGTTGAGTTATCAGTAAAAATATATAGTATTTTTCGCACTATATTATTGTTCTATAATATAATTATAATGGCGCGTTTTTATATATCGCTATCAAGATAGCTAAATAACTATTTGCCATTTTAGTGTTATACAAATATAAAATAAATTTTCCACTTTTTGGGTGGCAAACAAATACGTGGAATTCTCCCACAACTACAGAAAGTACAGAAACTACGCAAACAGTACTACTATGTTAGTATTGCTGTTGTAGAGGAAAGATACTACCACACACGGGCGTCTCCGGGTGCTCGAATAGAGTAAAAATCTGCGGCGCCTCACTTCACTTCTTCGCAAGAGGCAGTACAAAATCCTTTCATATTGGTTGTCGAATCTATATCCCCAGAGTTCTATAAATAATATAGGCATAAATGAACTTCCAATTAGATGGTAGCAATGTATAGATAATGAGGGTAAATATTTTGATTAAATAAATATGTTGCATCTTGGAAAAAAAACAGTTTTTCTTTTGCAGTCTAAAGGTCATCACACCCTATACCGTCACGGTAACGGCACGGCTCCAACCCAGCAATTAAGTTGTCATTCAAATCTGAGCTTTAAAACGTGGTCGTATAATATATTTCATATGTCAATATGGAAAAAGCCGACGGTGGGCAGTAAGCGCGTATTGACATTTTGAATTGTATTATACGACATCGTTGTAAAGCTCAGATTTGAATGACAACTTATTTGCTGGGGTGGAGCCGTGACGGTATAGTGTGTGATGAGCTTAAATAATACTTTAACATTGCTTTAACCCCTAATATTATGTTTTATTTGATCACTTCTTATAATTTTATCTATTAAGATCTTGACTTATCAAACTTTACCGTGTTTAATATTCTGGTATATAATGTAATCAGGTTGTAAAGATATCTACAATATATTACTAGCAATATATATATATATATTTTTATAAGGAATACTAGACGTGGGTCACACATTACTGGTATTCTTGTACACCCCTCCAGCTAAGCTAAATGCTTGTGTAACAAGTGGGTTCGGAAGTGCACTGGGTGGGGTTCGAACCCGTAACCACTTGATCGCGACGCCTAAGCCATTACGTTTCCGCCGCTTCTATGTAGAAAGCAAGACGTATTTATTCAAATCAATATATATTAATACGCGAGAATGCTTTGTATGCATTTTTTTATTAACAATTTTGAAATTTACGAAAATTGAAAGTGTAAAAGAAGTGTAGAAAGTTAAAATTTTTAAACTACTAGCAGCGCCCCGCGGTTTCACTTGCGTAAGTCCCGATTCCGTGGGAATATCGTAATAAAAGTAGCCTTAATGTTAATCCAGGTCTCCAGCCCTCTACATACCAAGTTTCATCGCAATCGGGTCAGTAGTTTTGGCGTGATAGAGTAACAAACATCCATCCATCCAAATTTTCACATTTATAATATTAGTGGGATTACAACTTGACACATCTCACACACCGCCGTCTGATCCCAAACTAGGCAGAGCCTGTACTATGGTAACCAGACTGCTGATAAACATACTTCTAAATACATACATATCAATACATATTATAAAGCAAAGTCCCCCGCCGCGTCTGTCTGTTATTATTTCCTATAATTGTGCTGTGAAACCTTGCGTCGTTCAACCGAGCGTTCCTTTTTTTCCTTTTGAGGAACGAAACACTAAAAAACTAATTATTAGTATTTTTTTTAAATGGAAAGCCTTATTTGTCTATGCTAGAGATTGCCTGGTTGTCGAAGTACGACCATTAATTATTCATATTTACTTAATGTTTTATTTCATTGAGCTATTTGTAATACAAATCAAGATATTAATTTCCAGTATAACCGTAGTAGTTCATTGAAAAGTTACATTTGGGGTTGCGTTTTTGCGTTTGCACGAATTTTATTTGCAACAAAAAATGTTAAATAATTTTTTTTCTGAGACCTGGCAGATAAACCGTAAAAACCATTTGAACCCCTTTTTCCAAGATGGCGGCCGTGGGACAAGGGTTGCAACCCCACAAACTTTGATTTAACTTTACACTAACCCCTTCTTCATATCTAAAAAATAAAATTGCGTTCTCTGACAAACGCACGCTAAGCCCCAAAAAAATGTAAAATTTCAATGGACTAAAGTAACTATTATCTTATCTGTGGTATAATTTGAACTGTTATTGTATAGACTTCCGTACAGTGACATAATTATTTATTTTGTGGTTTATAGTTGCCGTTTTTACATCTTCATATCATATACTAACTGTCCATGCAGTTTCACCTGTGTTTATAATCACTGCTCCGCTCGTATTAGTCGTAGCGTGATGTTAAATAGCCTATAGCCTTTCTCAATAAATGGGCTATTCAACACTAAAAGAATTTTTCAATTCGAACCAGTAGTTCCTGTGACTAGCCTGTTCAAGCAAACAAACAAACAAACTCTTCAGCTTTATAATATTAGTATAGATATTTCTTCTGTGGGTGTGTCGGCTGTACCGATTTTACTAAAAAAAATTGTTATCTTCAGGTGGAATCAAGAATGCTTTAGATTTACAATTGGACCCGGTAGATGGCGCTGCGATAGGGTTCCAGGGTCCGTCTGTCGGGTCCGCTAGTATTTTATAATTTAATGACATTAATTACTTCACATTCCTCCAGACATAATTCTCTCTACGTATTCAAGTACACTAGCATCTTATCGGACATTTTTGATTCCGTCTATCAGCAAACAAATCTGAATATTTATCTGCACACAGATTATATATTAGTTCGACACCTAGCTCTAGCGGTAGTATCACAGCCGGCATGAGGCAAGGCCAGTATTAAACTAACATTTTATGTACCCGGTGCAAGCTTCCGTAATTTCTGCGCCCTCGAACATAATTCTCGTAATACCGTAATTAATCTTGGGAGAGCCATGCTTCGGCACGCATGGGCCGGCTCGACCAGAGTGATGAAAAAATAAATAGATTTCTTGACATATCATCCAACTAGTAGGGATATATGGAACAGTTTTCACAAAAATAATTTTTTTTTTGTTAATCACACTATTCTTAATATGAATTTATTGAAAATTATTTTTTTTTGCTTTGGTTTTCTATTAAAGCGTGTTTTTTAGTTTTTTAAATCATTATTTAGTTTTAATTTTTAGTTAAATTTATCATTAATGTTGTCCAGTTTGTCCACCCTGTGATGAGAGTGGGAAATTCGCGCGCCTACTTCCTTCGTCGGATTTTGTCGCCGTTTCTCAGGCTCTCTCTCCGGAATTTATTTTAAACGCGTAGGTACATGGCGCAGGACACTACCATGTCTTCGAATATAGAAAATCGCTAACCCTGAAAATCGTGATCAGGATAACGGAACAAACTATTTAAATTATTGCATTGTCCTTGATAAGTGTGCAAAGTTTCAAATCAAACCGACGTTTTGAAGGGGGGGAATCACGTTCAAAGCTTCCTTTACATAAATACCAGTTTCGAATTAATCTATCCTTTTATTCGAGCTAAAAAAAATTTCTCTCGAAGAATGATAAGACTCGGTATGATCTTCGAACGGCTTTTCTGGTTTTTGATAGCAACGTCCTCAATGAAAGTGTACCGTAAGGACCGGTTCCTTATTACAAATACCTTGGAACCGGTTCCTACGGTACGTTGTCTAAAATAGTAATACGTAGAGATTGCTTGCTGGTCAAATTTCGAGTTGTGTTTTGAGCATATGTTTCCCAAAGTGACCGGTTGACGGCAATGAGCGTGTTCTAAGGAACGCGATTTGAATGAAATAATAGATGGCAAAATGTTGGGAGTTTAACACTTCTCTGCCTACCATTTCGGCATTTCAGGCGTGAGTGTATGTATTAGTATGAGTCGACGCCAAATAATAAAACAATTAATTACCTACGTAGAGCCACGTCCATTTCTACGCAGGTACATATAACATTTAGATAATTAATCGGTTTGTTATTTTATATAAAATTTGATAGTTTATGTAAATAAGCTTAATACTTAGAAGGTTACTAAGACTTAAAAGGTTTATTTATTTTTTGCTTTTTAGTTCTTTTCGTCGGTTTAATTTTTTGTTAAAAAGATTTTTATTCAAGTTCCTTTGGTTGTAGTGTAAATAGTTCTATTTTTAGTTCAGTCAGCGATCTCTTTAGACTTTCCTTGATCGTTTACTACAAGATTCTGTTCTTACATCTGTCTATAAATTATTCATACCTTTGCCAAGATGTGATTCGTGACGTCATATTTTGTGTAGAATAAATTGGACTTTGTATCCACGGATGCTTTGTTTAATCCCTACTACTATCTTAATTCTAGTGAGCTAAATGCTGGTGTAAGGAATGCTTCGGCATGTATGAGCCGGCTCGACCGGAGTGATACCACGACCTCACAGACAACCTTATCTTGTATTTCGCAGAGCGAGTGACGTTACCGGAGGCCCTAACCTCTCTCCCTTACTTACTTACTTCCCTTACTTCTACTTTAAAGGCCGGCAACGCATTTGTAACTCTTGAGTTGCAGGTGCAGGTAGTCATCAGGTGACCCTTCTGCTCGTTTGCCCCTTATACCATAAAAAAAATAACTTACTTATTTGTATTGTCCTTTGGAATTATATATTTTATATTTTCCGCAGCTCTCGGACCAATCTTACCCCAGCTCAATGTGTTCGGGCGACAGCTGGGCGTGTCTCCCGGCGCCATGGGGATGGTGACCGCGGTTCTGCCCCTCTTGTGGGCTGCGGCTAAGCCCGTCTTCGGCTACGCGGTGGACTTCTGGCCGGTGAGTTAATTACAATATACCTTTCGGCGGTTTGTTCTTGTTTATTGAGCTATACTATTCTCTTCTTCTCTTCTTTAGAACTGCTCCTAGAAAACTCGGTTCCCCTGTACAGTCAAACCATAATCATGGGTGATTTCAACACTTGTCTCCTTAAAAATGACTCCCGCTCATCTACCTTTCAGTCCATCATCTAATCTAACAACTTATCCATCCTTCCCTCCAACGCCACTCATCATTTCCCACACTGCACACCTTCCTTACTCGACCTTATTCTTGTTTCCTCTCCAAATCGTGTAGTGAATCACGGACAATGTTGTGCTGACTTATTCTCGCATCACGATTTATTATACCTATCCCTTAGACTCCGTCCACCAAAATCTAAACCTAAGTACCTCTTGCAACGCAATTTTCGTGGCATTAATCTTGACAATCTTCGTAGGGATGCTGGTTGTATCGATTGGAGCTTGCTCTTCGATTCTCCTAGCATCGAAGAAAAAGTTGAATTGCTCACAGACAAATTAAATGCATTATATGATGCCCATGCTCCTATCCACAAAATTAAGGTGAAACATAATCCAACGCCTTGGCTGACTACAGAAATTAACGCGCTCCTTACTAAGAAAGCTACAGCCAAGTCAAAATATAAAAGACGCCCGACGGATTCGAACTGGGATAAATACGTATATATTCGAAATCACTGTAGTAAGGTGTGTAGGAATGCTCAACGCCGACATATCCATACCTCGGTTCAAAACGAGGATCCAGCCCAAGTCTGGAAATTCTTAAGGTCACTTGGAGTAGGTAAATCTCGACAAGACTCAATTCGGAATAACATTGATATCAATGCATTAAATCAACATTTTTGTGCTCCGTCAACTTTTGACCCAGCAATTAAGAGGAAAACAATACTACATCTTTCATCAATTCCCACTCCTGACTGTACTCCATTCTTTTTCGATCAATTCACTAGTTGTGATGTTAAGAGGAGCTTAATGTCAATTACTTCAAACGCAGTTGGAACTGACTCAGTCTGCCGTAATATGATCCTACCCATCCTTGACGAAGTCCTTCCTATCATCTGTCACATTTTCAACTTTTCCATCACCAACAGCGTGTTTCAACAGCTGCATGGAAAGACGCCCAAATCATTCCTATCCCCAAAAAGAATAATCCTTCATCATTCTCCGAATATCGGCCTATCTCTATCCTTACCTTCCTCTCTAAGGTCCTCGAGCGCCTAATATATAACTAACTAAATCATTTCCTTTCGACAAATCTACTCTTGAATCCTCTCCAATCAGGATTTCGTCCTGGTCACAGCACTACAACAACTTTAGTTCATATTACGGATGACATCAGATTGGGTATGGAAAACGGTGAGCTAACAGTTTTAGCCCTACTTGACTTTAGTAATGCCTTCAATAACGTGGACTTCGACGTTCTGCTCAGCATATTGGCATCTCTTAACATATCTCCAACAGTAATTGACTGGTTTCATAGTTACCTGTACGGACGACGGCAGCGTGTAAAAATTGAAGACGCCGTTTCTTCTTGGTGTTCCACATCTGCCGGCGTTCCTCAGGGCGGCGTTCTATCTCCTCTACTCTTCGCAGTTTTTATAAACTCTATCACCAACCGCCTGACTTCTTCCTACCACCTCTACGCAGATGACCTCCAAATATATTCGCGGGCCAGACTAAATAATTTGACCGACGCCATAAGCATCATAAATAAGGACATGGTTAAAATATGTGAATGGAGCAAATCTTACGGACTAAAAGTAAACCCAAGTAAAACACAGGCCATTGTTATTGGTAGCCCAAGGCTTATATCGCGAATAGACTGGTCTCTACTCCCTCAAGTATCTTGTGGTGGAACAAATATCGAGTATAGTGATAAAGTTAAAAACTCAGGTATATACATCGATAAATGCTTGTCCTGGGGTCCTCAGCTGCAAGAGACTAGTCGCAAAATGTTTGAGTCAGCTGGGTCAATTTTCAAAATTTTTTACCTATTGCCACGAAAATAGCGCTTGCGCAATCCCTCCTTTTCCCCATTCTTGATTATGCCGATGCCAGTTATCCAGATCTCACCGAGGACCAACTGAATAAACTTGAGAGACTCCAGAACTTTTGTATAAGATTCATATTTGGACTTCGCAAATATGACCATGTCTCTGAGTATCGCACAAAGCTCAAGTGGTTACCCATACGATTTCGCCGGAATGCCCACATTCTTTCCCTTTTGTACAACATCATGTTTAACCCGTATACTCCGTCGTATTTAAAAGAACGTTTTGCTTACGTCTGTGAAACACACTCAAAATCCTTGAGATCTTCGGACAATTTGAGGTTCAACATGCCGGCACATTTTTACAACTTTATGGACAAATCATTTTCCATTAAAGCTGTCCGATTGTGGAATTCCCTGCCGGTTGGTATCAGACGTGCACAGTCGTTACCAGTTTTCAAAAAAATGGTCAAAGCTCACTACCTGCAAGGAAACTAGCCGTATTATTGCCCCTTTCCAATCCTACCTACTTCCGTTACACGAGGAAACACTATCTACGCCACTACTATTTTATTTATAAGGTATGCGTTTACTATATTATTACATTTAATATACTCTTATGTTGTATATATTATGTTGTACTTATTATCTTGTATTTATGTATCTTATATGTATCTGTGACATGTTATTTTTATCATTATGCACCAGACACTGCCCCTTAACTCCTTTTGACGTATTCTCTCCATCCCATGGTTGCCTGGAAGAGATTGCCTTGTACGATAAGGCCGCCAATTGTACAAACCTGTCTATAGTTGTAAGTTTTTTTTTTTTTTTTTTCAATACCTGGTGTACAATAAAGAGTATTATTATTATTATTATTATTATACTCTCGCTATAAGACTCCTACGGCCAGGCTAGGTGATCATTGCGGATGGCCCAACGGTTGACGTTTGGCCATCCGCAATAATCACCTATACGTTTTTTTCATGCTCTTTCGGTGTTTTGAATAAGTTTCTATGTAAGGTATAAGTATATTTAACTATAATGTATTCTTTTCCTTTTACATTCATATAATTTGAATAATTTATTTAGCTCAACCCGTGCAGCTGTTAATTGCCCTATACACAAATCCATTGCATCTGTCCATCTAAAGGTTGTCTGTAAGAAATCGAAAGTTCTGCGTTTCTCAGCTAGATGGCGCTAAAAAATGTTTTATTGCATGTGGTTGTCGCTACGAATACTCTACCAGTCGGTTGAGCTATCTTAGAGACAACCTTTGTATGTGCCCCACAATTTATATAAATAACTACCAGGTCCCGTCAGCCTGCCTGCTGACTGCTCCCCCTCCAAGGGACGTAGCTTGATGAGATATAGCCGATAACCTTCCTCAACAATAGGCTATCGAATGCAAGATTAATTTTTCAAATCCGGTTAACGGGTGGACTCGGACGATTGATGCCATTCGATCGAAACGTCAGATAACTAGAAAGGTATCATACCTTATTAACATTAAAGCGGTTTAGTACCGGTTTTCATATTTAAAGGATGGTCAGATAGCAGGCGGGGCTTGCGGGCAGGCGCTAGGAGGATGTCATAATAAAAGCTGTTTCCGGATCCCTCCTATTTTAGGCGCAGTACGGCACACCGTGTGGTTTTGGTCGGTTCGATTCCGACGCACCGGCCCACTTTAGACCCCGGTGGGGTGACGGCTCGAGGGGGTTTTAACACGCACTAAACAAAAAATAAAAAATAGCGAGCGGGGCGAGATAACGACGCGGCGGGAGCAACTTGTGAGCTTCAGTAGTACATTACAACTGCAAACTACCACATGAGTAAAGATTTTTATATTAATACAGGAATCTTTACTCATGTGCTAGTACATTCAATCGCAAACGCTGCGTCGCCGTCCCGCCCCGCCCTCTGTCTGCCCCAACCTTTATGTGTAAATTATTTTGCGTTTACAAGTAGCAAAAGTTAAAAAACAATCATTACCTACCCATATTTTGTCAGCGATATTTTAGGTTCCACGTTATAGGGCGAACCTATTGAAGGAGCTTAAGATCGGAGCAATAAGCACCAACTTGTCCCAAGGGAAAAGGAATATAAAATTATATTATTCTTTTTCAGGCACACAGAAAGCTGGTCTTCATGTTACTAATAATAATAATGTCTGGATCATACTGTTGTCTATGGTTCCTACCGATGCCTGACCCGCAAGAACCCAACAATAAACTAGTCGAAACCATCCATAGATTAAACGACACAGTATATTTAAAACAATACGCCAATGTTACCATGCTAGAAAAATACAAATGTCACTGGAATTGCTCTATGCCGGGCAACATTGACGTTTTCCTGTCAAACTCTTCATACATAAACACGATGTATATTGACAACCAAGTGTCAAATACATCGTGCTCTACATTGGCTATGGATTTTTATGATTTCGTAGAAGGGAATGTTATATGCGCTCCAAAAGATGGTTGCAACTTAATTTGCTTCGAGAAAGACTATGATAATATATCAAAAAGGAGTATAGAGATTTCGAATGGCACAGGAAATTATGTAGCCAATTTTGATAAGACTAATGTTTCGAGATTGGAAGGTACAGTCGAGAAGAGAGATAGTTTTTATATGACAGCGACATTTTGGGCGTTTGTCGTGTTGATGTGTGTTGGTACAGTCGCGTTCAATGTTGCCAACTGCATTAGTGATGCTGTTTGCTTTGATGTGCTCGGTGAGTTTTTATATAGATACATGTATTTTAGTTTAATGCTCTTAGTTAGTTATTTCGATATTAAACGTTATCTTGTTTATGCAATTTAGTATTACGATCTATTTCTACCATATACAAGTTATCCCCCCTCTCGAACCCTGACGTCATGTAAGTGGCAAACAAGCCTACGATCTGATGGTAAGCGGTTACCGGTACCTATAAAAACTGACGACATTAGTGGTGTCACTTGTGAATTGCTAATCTATCTCTCCTCTCTATTGAGGCTATGACGATCCTACTTAGCGTAGTCTTCTGTGGGGTAAAGTTACTTTCCGAGTCGGGCGGCTCCAGTTCGAGAATATTGATAGATCTTATTTAGAGATGTTCTATGTTAATTCTTTTAGGACCCGAAGGTGGTTCAAAATATGGAGCTCAAAGAGCTTGGGGTACAGCAGGATACGGCATTACCGCGCTGCTTGGGGGGTGGCTGATCGACATGGTGTCGCAATCCGATGGGTACAAAGACTTCACGCCAGCTTTCGTGTTGGTGATGGCAGCTACGGCGGTCGACTTGTACAGCTGTAGACGACTTAATGTAAGTTTTGGTATATTGATATGTGATACGAGATAGCTCAGCATTTAAACACTCAAACTTCAAACACACACGCACGTACAGATGCACATGCCACACCTCATACACATAAACGCCACGCCACTGCCACATCTACACGTCACACGTACACGCCACACGTACACGCATGTGCAGCGTCTTCAAACGGTATTAGTACAACATTTAAACATTATTCCGCATACTGACGTGCGTGGTACCTTTTAAATATGTCGCGCCCGTTTCGCTAACGATAACTGTCAAATAAACGATACAAGTGAAAAACAAAGTTAAGGGTCGTCGATACTTTCTCGGGAAAGATGGTCGATAACACGTTAATTAATTGCGTTTGTTTTTTTTTGCCCTCTCGTGTATTTAAAGTTTCCTGATGATCGGTTGAGTAAAGGCGTGAAAGCGTTACAAACAAACTCACACTTGCATTTATAATATTAGTTAGGATGTTACCTATGTAATGTTTCCACCCTTATGTAATGAAGTTTTAAATGTTCAGGTAACCGCATACTATCTTTAAATAGTTCTTATGGCCGATTCAATGTGCGCAAAGGCATTCGAATGCAACGTCAACGGGTTCGATTCCCGCTCAGTGCTCGTTGTATGCATAAAATGCCTCTTTGTATTCGTCTGGGTGTTTTATATTTACAAAAAATATTTCTTAATCTTCTAGAAGCCATAGTCCAAGCTATACTTGGTTTGGATCTAAATGGCGCAAATTGTAATACGTCCGATACAAGAATATTATTATTATTTTCCAGCTACCCTCATTTACTAAAGAAATACAAAATTTATCAAATACAAAACAAATTTACGTGGGAGAGCAACGCTTCGGCACGTATGGGCCGGCTTGACTCCGCTCAATACCACGGCCTCACGGAAAACCGGTAGTGAAGCAATGCTTGCATTGCATTTCGCCGCGTGAGTGAGGTTACCGAAGGGCCTACCCTTCCCTCTCCCCTATTCCCGTCCTTCCCCTCTCCCCTCTCTTCCCACTCTTCCCTCCCTCCCCCTCTTCTACTCCCACCTTAAAGGGTGGCAACGTACTTGTGACTCTTGAGTTACAGGTGCCCATGGGCGGCGGTAGTCATTTACAGTTAGGTGACCCGTCTGCTCGTTTGCCCCCTATACCATAAAAAAAACACCCTTATTTACTATAGATATGTCCTAATTTCCAGCTACACTTATTTACCTGCGAGGTTACAAGAATACTAGTAATGAGTGACCCACGTTACTATTATTCTTCATTTAAAAAAATCCTTTCTTTCAGCTACCCTCGTTTGCTAAATAAATACCTTTTTTTTTTCATCTACCCTCATTGCTAAAGAATTGCCCTATTGTCCAGCTAGTAGCTTGTAGCTTAATGGCTAAGACGTCGGTGTTGCTATCAAGTGGTTGCACGTTCGAACCCCACCCAGTGCACTATCGACCCACTCCTATCATAAGCATTTAGCTTACCTGCGGGGTTACAAGAATACTAGTAATGAGTGACCCACGTTACTAGTATTCTTCATTTAAAAAAATCCTTTTTTTTCAGCTACCCTCATTTGCTAAAGAAATGCCTTATTTTCCAGCTACCCTCATTGTCGAGTCCGGATGACTCGGGAAAAGCCCTCCGGAAGGTACTCCGCATCCCGAAGGTGATGCTGTTCATCGTCTTTGCCATCGTCGCCGGCACCTTTGACAGTTTTATCATTTATTATATGTTTTGGTATGTACCTCTTCATATACCTATTGTTTGCCCATATTGCGATACTAACTTGCCCTATTAATTAATTTTAATAATTTACTTAAGACTCCTCTCACACGGCCGTCTGATCCCAAACTAGGCAGAGCCTGTGCTATGGTAACCAGGCTGCTTGTAAATTACTAAATACATACATATTATAGATAAATTAAACCCAGACACAGAACAAATGATCTCATCACTGACCTCTGGCTCAGCAGTTAGGATCACTAACCACTAGGCCAACAGGCCCGTCGAAGAGAAAATAAAGAAGTTTTGGTGTCAAATATTTAGATGATATTATTATCTATCTTAAGAAAGTTTCGCATCATATTAACAGGGAGAATAATAAGAAAAAATCTTTTGGTTTTAATTCGTACGCATGTGGCGCGACGATAGAGCCAGCGACCGCCACGTCACTCAGAGCACATTTTTGTATGTTTGATGTATTTCTTTTTAATAATAAATGTTCCGCCAGACAACATACATAGATAGAAGGTACTCTATGTTCCCAAATCATGTATAATATTCTTTTTTTCAAAGGTTTTTAGAAGAGCTGGCTGAGGAAACAGGTCATACGGCCAAGATCAAACTTATAGAGGGCGTTGTTATCGCTGCACAGTGTTTTATCGGCGAAATAATATTTTTCTTCCTATCAGGTGAATTAATTACTTAATTTAGTTTTATTTACACCACTAGCCCGTCCCCGCAGTATCACCTGCTTTTACGGTCACTGCTCCGCTCCTATTGGCTGTAATGTGATGTTATATAGCCTATAATATTCCTCAATGAATACGCTATCTAATACAAAAATAATTATTCAAATCCGTGTAACAGTTCCAGAGATTAGCACGTTTAAAAAAACAAACAAACAAACAATCAAACAAACTTTACACCTTTATTATATTAATAATAATAATAATAACTTTACACATCTCACACACGGCCGTCTGATCCCAAACTAGGCAGTACTATGGTAACCAGACTGCTGATAAACATACTTATATATTACTAAATATATACATAATGTAGAAAAATTAAACATAGACACAGAATAAATGATCGTGCACATCACACAATTATTTGTCCTGGGTGGGAATCGAATCCACGATATATATAATGTATAATGTTATGTATTTACAAAAATAAAATGTATCTAAGTGTGCTTATCTATGTCCTAGACCCAATAGTACAAGATATGCTTCGTTTGAGTCTGGACAAGAGCGTACTCCCATCCAAAGGCCGGCAACGCACTTGTGACTCTTGAGTTGCAGGTGTCCATGGGCGACGGTAGTCACTTACCATTAGGTGACCCGTCTGCTCGTTTGCCCCTATAATAAAAAAAAAATAGGCAGTCATGGGACTCCCAACAGAAGTGAAAACTTAAACGAAACGACGAACTTAAAACGTCACATTAGCAGGTTGGTGACATTAATTAATAAGGAGCTGACAGAACTCAATGTTTAGATTAGCGCCCTCTAGTGGATCTATATATATATATATATTACTAGCGTGACGGTCACGAGTTTAGTGCTTTTTCCCCACAGCAAAAGTGCACAAACGTGCCTTAAGAATTTTTCACTCCAAAAAAAAAAGCGCTGTGTTATGTCTATGTGTCATATAGAATATGATTTTTATTTCCAGGCAAGATTCTGAACCGTTGGGGGTACGGCAAGACGTTGAGTTTCTCCCTCTTGTGTTACGGCATCAGGATGGTGCTCGTCTCACTCATACACAACCCATGGCATTTAGTTTTTATTGAGGTAAGTGTACGTTACTTAGAAATGTGCATTGGTCCCATTCACGTGGGGGCCAACCCTATTGCCGCCAACAGGGCTCTTTAGGAATTACAGAGGGGAAAATCTAGCTAGACGTGTGGTGCATATACAATTAGGGACCATCCATAAATTACGTCACACGAATTTGATAATTTTTGGACCCCCCCCGTCGTTGTCATAGGTGGTTATATTTGTGGAACGCCCCCCCCCCGCTAATCTCTGGTGTGACGTCACAAATTTCTCACCCAGAACTGAAAAGAGTAGTCAAAATTTTTTTAACGTATGTAGTCTTTCATTTACAGGTAATGTTTTGTGTTTAATACTTTAGATTTTGACATGTGACGTCACGAAGCTTATCCCCCCCCCCTTGTCACATTATGTCACACTTCGTTGACCCCCCCCCCCCCGTAAACGTGTGACGTAATTTATGGATGGCCCCTTGGAATGACAAAAAAAATGTGTGATGGGATTGATTTTTTTTATAATATACGTACATATGTTCACGCCTATTTCCCCGTAGGGCTGGGCAGAAGCGTAATAACACCAACATTTTGGAAACTATAATTTAGTCCCACTCGTGTGACAGGGTGCAAACTAATTGCCGCCAACCGGTCACTTTCAGAACTAAAGATGGGAAAATTGCAATAGCAGGTTAGGGTCGCATACCTGTAACTCGAGCTGTTTGTGGCCGGCAAGTACGAGCCCTCTAAACAATTACTATACATACTACTCATATACAGGGTGTAAGCGACACCGCACCGAGTCTTGAAATAGTGTATTCAGACCATTAATCTGAGTCGAAAATAATTGGAAAATTCATTTTTTTTTATTTTACATTTTTTTGCTTAAAAGTGATAATCACAATGAGTAAACAGAACATTATACCGAAAAAATTGTAATAAATACCGCATACGGCCAAAAACAGCAATGTAATCAATGAAACAACATTTAAACATTTATGCAATCAGCTGGGTCTTGACGGCGCCGAACGTTGAAGATCATTCACCGTACCGCACAAAAAGAAACGCATGTTGCATGTACATGGCGTAGCGCAAAATCAATTAATTACTATACATCCTTAATCTCGTATTTTTATGATGAACTGACTGCAGTATTGTGTTAAGTATAAACAGAAATAAGTTATTGTAAAATTTTCGCGAAGCTGAAACTTACACGCTGTATAAAAGAACTTTCCAAAATCAACCGTTGGGCCGCTTCCCGCCAGTCATGATCACCTGACCTGGCTGGAGGAGTCTTGTAGCGAGATTTATAGCTCAACAGATAAGAGCAATCTTTAGAAACGTACATTATAAGTGTGCAAATGCCAACAGTAGTCATTTTGAGTTTTTCTTTCAATCTTAATTAGTTATTTACTAACATTTTACAATATGTTTCTATACATCCTGTATACAGGGTGTTACAGTAAGGCGTGGTTATATTTTGGGGTCGTATAGTAGACCCTGTAGATAACGTAAAGCGCTAACAATTTCATGAAAATTCGTGATTTTTTTTACAGAAATCTTGTATAAGAGAGCGCTGACACGAATAAAACTATGTGTATTTAATACCAAGGATGTTGATGGAATGTCCAGTATTTTCTGAAAATGTCTGCATAAACAAAATAAAAAAACAAAATCATGAAATTAACATGAAAATTCTTAATGTAAAGTCTGTTTTTTTCAAGGTAAATCAGATATTTGTCGGCTACACATAAAGTTCCTAAAAAATTTTAGAATTTGAAAGATATGGGCCAATTTTAGTAAATAGATAATTAAGATTGACAGAAAAACTCTACAGTTTCCGTAGTTACTTTTTATGGATTTTCTTAGTACTTAACGGAAAGAAAAAATCCAAAATGAAAAAATATGTACGATTTAAAATCTTTAATTTTACACATTTCAACTATTTTTATTAATTAAACGGAGGCAAAAATACCTGGAATTTAAACCGATCATAAAATGTAAACGGATAGTTTTTTTTTTTTTTATTATAACTGCACGCTAGAGTCATGTTTAATCGTGGTGCCGGCAGGGCGTGATGCAGGGCCCGACGTACGCGCTGTGCTACGCCACGATCGTGGGCTACGCGGCGCACGTGGCGCCCGAAGGGTACTCTGCCACCGTGCAGGGCATCGTCGCCGGCATGGACGACGGAGTCGGTACGGACACTCGTTAACTACATCTTAGGTAATAAATACTTCTTAAAAAGTGTATGTTGAATAAAACATTTTCTTCTCTACAGGTTTCGCGATAGGTTCGTTGGTTGGAGGGCAGCTGTACGCGTGGCTCGGAGGTCGGGGTACGTTCCAGGTGTTCGCCGTGGTCGCTATCTGCGGCTCTTTGTTACACGAAGTTTTGTTCCATCTCGTCACAAAATCAGATGAAAAAGGTTCGTCTTCGTGTAACTACATTATTATCACTTACAACCTTTTGTATCTAAACGCACATCTTGTAAATATGAAAATAATTCTTTGTGGGGTACTAAGAATTTTTGAGCAAATTTTACGGCGGAAGTGAAATTTGAAATAATTAACAATTTTTTTAAACAATGTAAACATACAATCTCTTGTTTATAAAAGTTTATTTTCCTTACACAGCTGAACGACTAAAAGCACAGGCGGCCGAGGAAGATGAGAAAATGCTTCAGTACGACGGTAACGCCATCTACCGAGACACGGTTGTACCTCTCACTGAGACCAGTGGTTTGAAAGTTGACAGATAACGACAACAGATGGTGTTTGTTGTATATTTTCGTCGAGAGTATTGTATAGAATATAAGGTTATTAATTAAAACAATTTTGTTACAGTTGTATTGTTGGCGCAAATTCCGCGCAAAATATATAAATATGTACAGGCAAGCGCAACCAGCTGGGGCACAGCTAGTTGATAATAAAAACCAATGTTTGTTTGTTCGTACAATACTTTATGCGCTATAGTACCGTTCATCCTCAAACCAAGAAAAATTTTTTTTTACACAATCAAAGCCGCGGGAATAAGATAGTTATTAATAGAATATCCATTTCCGATAAAATAACTCTATCTCAAAAAGTTAAATTGTTCAGAGTAAACAAAAATATTGAAGTTATTTTATATTTGGAAATTCATGCACTTTTGGCAGTTAGCAATCTATTGAAGAATTAGTGCAGTTACAGATATGACTTTTTGGAGAGTAAAATGAGTAATAGCGAGAATAGAGATGTTTTTATTAAAAAAACGCTTAACTGGAATAAATTTTTCGAGTTATTACTGTGTTTGATCGGAGGTGCGATATTTTGGTAAGGGTTGGTCAGCGGAGGGTTTAGTCGACGCAAATAATACAAATAGGTTTTTAAGTCTTACCTGTATATAATATAAGGATTATATTTTATTGAAACTATACTATTTCTTAAATCAAATCGATCAAAATATTGATTCTGACATATCTATAGATAATTTTAATGTAAATAAGAACCTAATAATTATTCTTGGATGAGAATTGTTATGAAACCGAAGGGTCATCATCGTCATCGCGAAGAATTGACATTTCGCAGTTAATATCATATCGGAATAATGGTTGATGAATGAATGATGAACCGATCCAGAACGCGCAGGTTCGAATCCCGTTAAGTGAGTACATTGAGTACATGTATTGAGTAAAAATGTATCTAAGTACGTATATCCGTGTTCGTAGGTACGTATATCGAGCCCACAGTACGAGCTATAATTAGTTTGTGCGCAGTACAATGTTATGTATATTAATATTATATAACCATTTTATTTTTTTTAATATGTGGAAACCCCCACGGGTCGTCACCCCACCTGGGCTAAGCGGTAGGGTGGTATGTCGGAATATTATATAACCTACTTAAAATATTTTTTTTATTAAATTAATATTAATTTTTTATATATATTTTTTTTAATAAATTAAAATTAATTATAAGTGGACAAAGTTGCCCCAATGTGTTCTAGTATCAATGTTACAGTGTGTTACAATCATTACAAGGTTTATTTTGTGTTAGGGTCAATTCACACCGAAGTGGCAGCGGCCGGCAGTTTCACTGTCATACAATGGTCTTTATCTCTATTAGACAATGCATAGTATCTTCTCATTATCAGTATCAAGTATTCTTCTCATAAGGCTCTACGCATTTTGGAAACTGGAAGTTATAGATCGACACAAGCAGGCAGTAGATTTTGGTGTTTTCACCTAATTTACCTCGACAATCCAGCACATGCTGTGGCGTCTGTTTGCGCCGATCTATGATTTTAACTCTGGCTTCAATTTAACGTTCATAAATGTCACTTAGTGTCTTAATTGAATAAATGATTTTGAATTTGAATTTGAATTATCGTTTGAAGGACGCAAGCGGCCCGTCAGAGCGATGGATTTTAAACGATACTATGCATTGTCTGTACGTATTAGTAATGCAAATTAATGCTAATTCACTTTCATTTCACGATCATGCGAGGTCTCATGTCTTAGCATGCTATTTGCTTATTCGGTAATATTAAATATAGATTTATGAAAATTGATGAATAGTGAATCGTTGAAACTATATTAATTAAAACGCGCGATTATTTTGTGAGACGTTGACCTGTCCTATAACGTTATCAAATCGTTTTTTTTAAACGAAATCAAATTATTTAAATATTTGTAAATAAATATTGTTTATTATAGATATTATGAACTTCCCTTCATACTTCATCCAGGCTTAGGACTGGCCATGGCGTATTTAAAAGTTCATTTGATCTTATTTACATAATTCCGTTTTGTAATTTACATATTATTTACACAGTATTTAGAAATTCGTTGGCCTAGTGGTTAGTGACCCCGACTGCTATGCCATAGGTCGTGGGTTCGATTCCCACCCGAGTCTGGGTGCTCTTCGTGTCCGTTGCTTCTATGTTTGTAAAGTCCCCCGCGACACAGGAGTATTTCCTAATGCGGGAGTTGTCTTTTTATTAATAAAGAAAAGAAAGAAATTTACATACACTCTAACTAAGGCATCAGTCTTTTATAATCTCAATTTTTTAAATTGGAGTTCAAAACTACCCACTGTTCTGTCTTTTTTACACAAAGACGGGTTCTCTTTCCGACAATGTATAGCCTGCTTTTGAAAATAGCCGTTCACTGGGCACTGAGATTGCAATTATTTTTAAATATTTTGACGAGATGTGGATATTTATATTGGCTAGAACGCCACCAATCACATGGGTCACAATTGTTTTGTGCAAACTCGACTTGGGTTGACACTTCGTCTTTTTAAAATTAAATAGCGTTTTCGCTTTCGACAGTTTAACTATTTACAAAATATTTACAACATACATACACACCACAACACTTATCATTACTATTTACTATAAGATTATCAAAAGTCATATGTACATATTATATACCTACTCTATGTAGTATGTACAATATTATAAACTAAAAAATGCACAATAAAAACCGGACCAGTCCAAAAACGAAAAGATACGTAAACAAACCTCTCACGGTCAATTGCTAAAACGTACTGAAGATCAACAAAACAATCGGATACACAACAAGTCCCATACCTACCAAAATTAATAAACAATAATAATGAAATGATGACGCATTCATGCAAAATGCAACTCTAATGCACGTGCATATCTTTTAAAATGCAAAATCGTATGCACGGCCTCTCTTCTCTTAGCATCTGCCATTTCACTGGTGTAACGTATTAGCATTAGGCATTAGCATCGCACGAGGATCTATTTAATTATCACGCGGATGCGAAGAAGAGCACACGCCATGTGAATGTGAATCGTTAACAAACGAAGTGCAATGAATTAATACGTTCACGAAATTTCACAACTTCAATTAATTTGCTAATCGCGAGCGAAATCGCTATTCACAAATTTAATTTGAATGTATTCACATTAATCCATCGCTAGTATGTATGGTATGACAGTGAAACTGCCGACCGCTGCCACTTCGGTGTGAATTGACCCTTATATTTGTTATATTAGAATGAAAACTTTCTCGAGTATGTCGTTAATAAATATTGTCATTTACTAAAAGTTAGTTAAGTTAATTAAAAACCTAATATGAATTTAATCATAATTATTTTAAATATTGATAAGCAATATTGGTGCCATTTTTATATTAAATTTTATTGGTTTAGTCCTAGTTGTCATTAACAACAGGGAAATGTATTCCATAATAGGAACAAAATATCGTACAAGTAGAAAGACGCGCCTGGCTTAACTCGGAACTACGGCAGTCATACTGTGACGTCACTTCAGTGTTGACACTACTTTTGTGCTATTATTCCGAAATGTAACAGATTTTCTTTTTTTTTGTGGTTTAGTGAACCCTGATATCCACCTTCTACTATCGCGGCACTATAGCTAAAAAGGGATTAGAGGAAGATAGATATATCTATCTATTCCTTTTCTAACTATCACTGTTTTTTATTTCATATCATTATTTCGCTGTGTGGTGGCAGACAACATATCGCGCCGACTATAAATAATTGCTTAAGCGGCAGGATGACAATTTTCATTTCGTTATCAGTAAAGAAAACAATATGACTTGATAAATTAAAAAATCCCTAAGAATTTGATAATTTATTAACTGATAACTAAAAAGTCTTCTAAGTGCCTAATGATCCTTAACGCTAAATAGCGTTTAGATATATTAAAACATCCTTCAAAGTAAGATTTTTTTTAACTGGCAACAAAATAGTCGTCGTAAGTGCCAAATAATCATAGTTGCACTATAACGTTTATTTTAACTGGTAAGTTGTCAAAGTGCCAAATTATCACGCTATGGCGCTTACATGTAGCTAGCATTGCTAGCAGTTGCAATCATTGACCCAATATACAACATTATTTATAGTACATTGCTAAATTTTCATTTAAAATAATGATAACTCTTTCTCTCACGCATTGAGTTACACGACCTGTTTATGTTTATGCCACTAAATAAGACTTCCGGCATCAGCCAGACCGAATTACAGGTATGCGATTGTGACCTGCTAGAGCTATTGCTCACAGTCCCCAATCCATCTGTACAAGCAATTTTTTTTTCCTGCTTTCCTCCCATTGCCTGCCCTTCTTGCCTACCTTTCCCTTTGTGTGTACTAAAATAATGTTGTATATTACCTAAGATCATAGAAACAAGGGAGATTTGCCTTTTAGATCGAAATGTATGAAATCCGCTGTCACCAGATTGTCCCTTCCACTAGCTTACAACTACATATGCAGTTCAACTAAACCAATAGATGCGTAGACTCACACGCACTTAAGTGTATACGATATCAAGAAGTCAATGACTGTTTGACGTTGGAACTTGGACTTCTAATTATAATAACCCTAGGATACTAACATTCTGGCAGTCGATCAAAATTGAACTTAGGGCATTTTGAGCGAGGGTTGTTACAATTTATACGTTTTGTTAAGGACTAGAGTTATAATTCTGTGACGTGTGTCTCGTCTTTATTTAACTCTGCCTACCCCTTCGGATACAGGTGTAAGTGTATGTAATAAGTATGGTTGTACAGTTTATTCATAGTTTTAACTGTTTCATCATTGTTATATATTTCTAATCAACTTCAAGAAAAGGACGTTATCAATTCAACACGTATGTATGTAATATTAATGGAACTGCAAAATATCCATATGATAATCTATTGGAGTTCCAAAAATATATATAACATTTTGGTGTATGTATGTTTGTTTGTATGTAAGTAAGTATGTTCTTTCTAAGAGTTTGCACAAGGCATACTTCTAGGCCGTTCTAATAATTCTACTTTACGCTGTGTTCCATGCGGTATGGCATGACCTCCTTAACACGGTGTTGCCACAAAATATTTATTATTCTCTACTATTTAGGTATAGTATAATCATTGTAAAGAAAAATGACTGAGAATGTTGCCAATCTTTTATATTTTTATACCAATGGAAAGAAATGATGATGATCATCAATATAATAATGTATGTGATGATGATAATGTATAAAAAAACATGCTATAAAATACTGATATAATATTATTGAGAGGAGGTTATTTTAATTTACTATATTTTTAGTAGCCCAAACTATAACACACGGCCGTCTGATCCCAAACTAGGCAAAGACTGTACTATGGTAACCAGACTCCTGATAAACATACTTATATATTACTAAAAACAACATATTGTAGATAAACTAGACTCAGATACCCAAATGATCGTGCACATCATACAATTGTTCGTCTTGGGTGGGAATCGAACTCACGACCTCTGGCTTAGCAGTCAGGATCACTAACTGTCACTGAATTGAGCTATCAAATGTAATAGTTCTTTTAAATTAAACACCAAAAAACAACCTGAAGCTTTATTGTATTAGTATAGGAGTAACTGGCAATTTTGGTCTATTTAATAAAAGATGGGAATTCTACAACTTATTTTCTTACTTATTACTTGTGGAATGCATCTTTGTTCGCAACCACGTTTGTTTTTTAGTCGTTTCTCATCACAATTGCTTTTTCGTACTGAAGTGTTTTAATTTGTTATACATACTTACTTATATTTAAATAAAATATACACGTTCTACAAATTGTTTTATTTCAATGTTACAATGTATACAATTACACTAACAATGATTATGAATACATGCAATATAATATCCATAAGTGATTGGTATTCTATTCCCGACGATATGTTAAAATTGGCACGAAAATGTATAATCTAGATAAGTATCACAGTACTACTGTTAGAACACCACGTTTCATGTAAAGTGGGACATAAAATTGGAACTGTGACTGCCTGATTTACTAAGCGCCATCTAACGGAGATATGCTCAACTACGTCGTTACTACTGATCATAGCGCAATGGTCCTACGTGCTCTGATTAGTATATACAGAGTGGCGCAAATAGTGGGCCACCGTTAAGGGTTTGATGTCTTGGAACTATCGCCTTTTTATTATAAAATCATCTTTTTAAAGCGTGTTAAGGCAAATAAAAGCTATTCCCCAGACTGCAAATAATTAGAATAAGCAGAGTTGACAATTATTTCTTTTTTATAAAAAAAATGCGTTTAGCACAAATGTGAACGGAAAATAGTATGACGTATTCTTTCAAAGTGAGGAGATTTTATAAGCTGGTAGTCTTATGCCGCGTTGCAATAAACAAGAAAGGATTCGTTTTGCTTACGGACGTTCAATTCTCGTAGAAAATTCAACGAAATTTTACCGTCCGTAATCAAAACGCATCGTTTGTTGTTTATTGGAACGCGGCATAAGTCACTCGCCAATCTTTGTCGCACTACATACAGGGTTCTCGTAATATTTTCATAAACATAAATACTTAATATGGTACATCCAACATTCTATGACTTATACAAGGTGCAGATGTGTTCTGATTTGGTCATATTCGAGGAGGCCTATACCCCAAAGTGGTCAACTTAATAGGAAAAAAATTAAATTGTTTTGGATTTTTCTTTTCCTGGTGTAAATGAACCAAAACAACAAAATATTTTGAAAATTATAATATTTATATCATTTAATTTTTGAGTTCAGTTTGCCCATTTCAAATTGTTGTACTAAAAAAATTAAGTTAAAATTCAAATTGTTAGCGTTTTATGTCGTTCACGTAGTTCTACTAATACTAATACTAATAGTTCTCTAAAAGTGTAGTCATATTTTAGGACCGATCCTAAAATATGACTACACTTTTCTGTGACACTGTATACCTACAATGAAATCACACATTCTTAGAGTCAACTCAGATTGAGATGCAAAATGCGCGAGCACTTTTAAAATGTGAATCCTAACTTAATATTATAATGCGAAAGTACGTTTGTTTGTTTGTTATGCTTTTACACCTTAAGTAAACCGATTCCTGTCATCCCGAAAAATTTACGGTGCCAAAGGGATTGAAAAATAACTAAAAACAACTCGAGCAAAGCTGCGGGCAGAAGCTAGTAAAATATAAACCTTACTCCATTGAAATAGAGCTAAAATTGTATGCAAGTAGTATAATCTAGTGCAGTAGACAGCGGTGTCCGATTTTAAGCCGCGACTTGGTTCGCCGAAAACCGCACATTTTTCCGGAATAACATGTAGTCTGTTTGCTATTCTAGACTATCATCGATCTCTGTGCAAAATTTCATCCAGATCCGTTCCGCGGTTTTTGCATGAAAGAGTAACAAACATTCATCCATCCATCCTTACAAACTTTCGCCTGTTTTATTAGTAAGATTAACATTTTGAAAGTGCTCGCGCATTTTGCCGCTCAGTCTGAGTTGACCCTTCAATTATTATTATACATAAATTTCTTAAAACTATGTATCTGTACATTCATATAAGTAGGTATCATGATAGTTAAAAACTTAAAGAAAAACAAATAAAGTTATATTAAGTACAGTATGGTGGTAATAGAATTGAAATACATTGAGTAGAGTAAAAAATATATTATATATTAATGTTGAATATGTTAACATAATATGTAGTTTACTTAACAACAAAAAAAAAATATTACAAATCTTATGTTACGCAGTCTATTGTCCTAAGGGTGCATTCATTAATTACGTGATCCATAAGACCTAAGTTTAAATTATATTTTACTACATCCCTCCATATCATTTTGATCTCACATAATTAAAGGATGAGTAATGAGTGGAGGAGAAGATAGGGAAACTTATGTATATGACGAATATACGTCATATCTTGCTATCTGTCGGTAATCCATATTTGAAACATGCAAAACTTTTCGAGTTCATTTTGCATGTTTAAACTTTTGTATAACTGCATTCAACTACTTTTATAATTTTAACATAATATAAATGGACAAGATATATAAATGAATACATGATTTATTTGACACAATATTTTTTTCTTACAATAAGGGGACATGGATAATGACGTCACTATCCATGGCCATTTTTATTAAGTGTCTCTACTCGGGAATAGAGTATCTATGACAATAGATATATCTAATCATGACAATAGTATGAAAAGCCTCTTAAAAATGTAGGTAAATGATATACATAATCTTAGTTTAGTATTTTAATTTTAATGAGTATATTAATATGCATAGGCATAATATCACAAGATAAAGAAAAGAAGGTTTTCTTTAAGAGAATGTTGACGGCCCACGTGGCCTATCACTACTGTAGTACGTGTCACGCAAGTTGACCACAATTTATTTACAATTTTTCAAATAAATCTTTATTTATTTTGAAATATTGTCCCTAAAGAAATAATCATAAAAATATAAAAGGATGATATGATATTTTACTCTTCGCACTTTTGAGCAAACTTTACAGCAAAACTTGTCATATAAATAATAATAATAAGAATATTCTGGGCCGTAGTACACAGTGATATCTAGACCCAAACTACACATACTTACTAAATACATTTATATTTTACATAAAAACACCCGGACATATGCTTACAAATATTTGCACTGAGGGAATCGAACCCGTAACCTCTGTTGTGGCAGTCGCATGCACTACCGCTGCCACAGAGGTTGTCAATAAATAAATGGTATTGGGCCAATTTACGTGACGACTACTACCTGCCTACTAGATTATTTCGTTATCTACTATTATGATGAAAATCAAAAAAATGTAAAGGAGTATTAAAAACTAAATAATTCTAGGATGAGTTGAATTTTGAACTACGTTTAAACAATTAATTACGTCACAATTTTAATCAAATTAATATGTTTTTTTTTATTTAGCCCCTACATATTTGACTCGCAATAATTGTAAAGGAATATAACCCCAAGTAAAGCCGGTGAGTCCTGACGTGGCAGTCGAATGTTGCTCACAAATGATATATCATTATGGTATCCAAGAACTTGTAGTGATGGACTGGTGATCATGACGGGAGGTCAGTAGTCTGTAGACGGTTCCTGTGTAGCTAGGTGATCGATAAGCTTCTGTATTTCTTCGGGTACGGGCGGAGGAGTTGGTAAATGGTCTCCAGAAGCTACGAACCCACTTTTATCAGCCTTGTACAGCACGTTGATAATCTGTAATTGAATATTAAAGAAAATATAAATACAGATTATCATGACAGTCGTAGGTCTATTAAGTTGTATGCGTAGGTAAAATATATAGCTTTTGTAATTCATAATCGTCATTATCTGCGTAGGGTAAAAGGGAAAGTAAGTAAGTAAGTAGAACTAAGTAAAATTGGGAAAAGGGTATCACTTAGGGTCGGCGCAATATGCTTTCTTCTTCCATTCTATTCTACCATTCGTCATTTCACTGCTTACTCCATTTCTAGCCATATCCTCTCTCCGACAGTTCATTCATTTGTTCTTTGGTGGACTTCTACTCTTGTGCTGTAAACCATCCATAAAACTTTTCACCACATTTCGCTCATCCTTCGTCACCTAGTCCATCCTAGTCACACCGCACATCCATCTCAAGTAATCTCAACAGCATAATTTCATGCAGGGGTCTCTCATTCTTTTTTATTGTAATTACAAAAGGCATAGCTTTTGTAATTAGTAAAAAAACTAAATTTTAGATAACTATAAGATGGTTCAAAATGCATCGTAAAAATTAACATTATAAACACAACATTTTTGGGCTCAGCGTCTGCTTGGCACAAAAAGTAGTTCCCTACTTTGGATGATGATGCTAATACATACCTCTCCGTCTGGCGCTATGTACTGAAACTGTCCCTCCACTAGAAAACTAGGCACTGTTGTGCTGTCTTGCTCGAATCTCCCTCTTTGCTCGTGGAATATACCCCCTGCTGAAAAAGAAAAATATAAATATTATAACTTAGTAACATAAAATTAAATGTGACTGAGTAGCCTTGGATCGGAATGCAAGCATTGCTTCACGCCGGTTTTCTGTGAGGCCGTGGTATCTATAGCCCATACGTGCCGAAGCATCTACAAAAAAGAAAGTGTAACATCTACCTATTATTTTACTGCACCCATGGAGATATCAGTGGGATGGATATAAGAGGCGATAAAGTTAATGATTAATACAGATTTATATATTTGTATTTACCAGTCTGCAAAGCCCATCGGTACGAGCCGTCTTCATGGACCCCGTCGAAGTCTTGTCGTATGATCTCATCATTCTTCTGACACCAAGACAAGGTAGCTGTCGCCAGGACCTGAAATAATAAAAAATAATGAATAATTATATTTTAGTAAAACTTAAAAAAAAACACGCTTTAATGGCGAACCAAATAAAATCGTATAATAACAATAAATAAAAAAAATTAAAAAAACCCGACACAAAATAATAACAAAAATGCCTTACATCATTTTGGAAAAGAGCTGACACTCTTCCACTGCTGGACCGATAGTAACCAAACATAGCTAAAAACCACCGCAAGGAAACTGGCTTTCAAATGAAAAAACCGTATCGAAATCGGTCCATCCCTTTGAGAGCTACGATGCCACAGACAGACACACACAGACATCGACGTCAAATTTATGACACCCTTCTTTTCGCGTCGGGGGTTAAAAATAGAGTTTATCATCAGACTACCGTATCGTTAAAAAGCTTCCTTTTTTTCATAATTATACTAGTGGAATCCTGACTGCCAATTTTGTTACTGTATGTATAGTATTTAAACACCTGTCATACTGGCTTATAGATTCTCATGCCAGGGGACCAAAAGGTCATAAAGGCGGTGTTTCTTGCTGTACGAGATTTGAAACTTCACGACAAATTGCTGCATTGTTACGTAGCAATTTAAAAGCCACCGGACTGCCGGAATAAATGTTGAATATATATTCTATAACACTAGTTTTTGTAGTCGAAAGTACTGGCCATACCAGTATAGAATCACAATACTCTGAGAGGAATCCAAATGTGATCAGTTCATGTACTGATTTTTTGACATCTAATTTAAAAACAGAAAATCGATGTAATGTTGAGGAATTTTCTTCAAGATCAGCTCCAGTTATAAATAATATGGAAATTGTTAACAACCTCAGTAACGACAGGCGCCCAATATTTTATTTTTTATTCCCCAATTTAGATAGTATTATAGAATCAGATAACAGAAATCTTAATGGAAATAGAGTCACAGATATTCATAGAAAAACAGCCCCACCTGTAAATATAGAACGAGAAAGAAGAATTGAAGAATTGTGTTGGTATACAATGTATCCAGATGGCAAAAACGGTTTCAGTCTAATGCAGTGATTGACGGTTGCATGATGAGATTTTAATTATTTATCAATTATATTATATTATTTCATCAATCACCAACGAACATTCGTCAATCATGACTTTTGGTAATGATTTACGTTTGCATGAGCGTCTAACGGACGCCTAAGGCATACTTTACAAATACAAGCTATGTCGTAGAGACCTACTTAAAACCATATGTAGGCACAATTACATAATAACTTGTTTTCTATACCGCTAACCGCTTGCTACAATTTGAACTTGACCTTTCTTAGGCATAAATTTGTTAGGAATTAATTATTCTAGTGTGCTTTTTTAAAACATCTGCCGCATGACGAAAAGCTCCCGTGTAGCAGGGAAGTTACATTCAAATAACGAACACAAATAACACCCAGACTTGGGGCAATAATAATAATAGCTTGGTCCCTGTACCCGATACTGATACGGGGACACTATTTAAAATTTTGTTTTTGTATCTGAATGTATTTAAAAATGTAATTTATATGTATATTTAAGTGAATAAAAAGACTAAAGAGAATAATAATAATAGGTTCCTGTTATTGGAGCCCTAACCACCGGTGTCTTAGTCCCTGTACACGATGTCGGTGGTCTACTATTTTTTTATATTTTTAAATATATATTTTATATGTACATATTTAAAAATCTAATTTAAAAAGTGTTTTTAATTAATAAAGACAATAATAATAATAATATTTTAACACACCTAACACTCCGCCGTTTGCTCCCAAAGCCATACTTATACGTTTCTAAATACATACTTATTATACTCGTAGATAAATTACACCCAGACACAGAACAAATTATCATGCTGATCACACAATTATTTGTCCTGGGTGGGAATCGAACCCACGACCTCTGGATCAGGGGGAGCAGGCACTTGAACCATTGCGTTATCCGTGGAGTCAGTTTAATTTGTTGGACCTTAAAAACACGCCAGAACATGAAACACCGGCCCGCCACTTCCTTCACTTCTCCTTACTCTTCTGTCATTAATCCTTTCATACAAGTCTGCCGGTACCGATTACTTCTGACCTGCACTTGCAATAATATGATAAGCCGAATCCTAGATATATAATTTTTTTTAAACATTAATAACTTGAGACCTCACACACGGCCGTCTAATCCTAAACTAGGCAGAGCCTGTACTATGGTAACCAGACTGCTGATCAACATGCTTATATATTACTAAACACATATACGAGTATTTTACAGATAAATATATCCTACTAATATTATAAACGTGAAAGCTTGTGAGGATGTATGGATGTTTGCTGCTCTTTCACGCAAAAACTACTAAACTGATTGCGATGAAATTTGGTTCGTAGATAGCTGGAGACCTGGATTAACACATAGGCTACTTTTTATCCCGATATTCCCACGGCATCGGGACTTACGCGGGTGAAACCGTGGGACGCAGCTAGTATATATATATATATATATATATATATATATATATATATATATATATATAGACTATCGCGCTATCTAACCCCAAACCAAGCCTAGCTTGTGCTGTGGGTTTTAGAATACGGATATATATACTTGGATACATTTTGGTATATATACATATACATAGCATAGAAACACCCAGACTATGCCTGCCATCACTTAATTTACCGATGCCGGACAAAAACTTCAAAAACCCCGACACATGTGTAAAATCGCGATTTTTTCCCGTACACCCTAATTTTTTTTTATAAAAACGCAGTTTCCATTTACATTTTTTTATTAATTTAAACAGCTTGTTAACGACGAATTCGGGGAAACCCGGACGGATGGCAGCCCTGCAGCAGTGTAAACATTTCTATACATTGGTCTGGGTCCCAGAACAATGTATATGATATGTTTAAACTAAGTTGGAATCGAACCTACAACTCCCCGCAATTGTCGCCACATATGTAGGTCGCCATAACGGAAGAAAAACCTGTAGTTTAAAACCTGTTTTATAGTGGTTTACAAAACAGAAATGTGATATTCTGTAATAACTCATTAGACCAAACTAGCAACTGGTATAACACGGAAATGTATTGAAATTAATTACCCCGATCTAGTTTTGGACACATTCCTGAACAAGTCTTTTGCTAAGGGTTTGGGTATTATGTCATATTCAAACAAGTTTGGACGTGTTTTCAATATTGGCTTCCTTTACTGTAACAGGAAGACGATGGTATGCCGAATAATTATTGGTGACTAACACAAACGGTCCGTTGACAGGGCTGTCAGATTGTATAATTGGATACAAAATTCGTATAATTCGGTTATCTTATGTATCCTGCTTGTATAGTAAATTGCATTGGTTAATAGGGATGTTGACACTAATCACAAATTTATATTGCATTTTAACTAAATGATTCATTGTGATATATAAAAACATAAAACAACGTTTTTTTCATTAAAAAGACTGTTAAAAATATATTATAGATGATTAAAAAAGACTGAAATAGTAACCATGACCACGTGACTGAAAACACCAATCAGATTCTATTACGTAATTATCCGAGAGACTGACAGTTGATACTTGATAGACAGCCAGCTGTCAGCAGCTGTCAGTTGGTATCATAATAATATTAACATAGAAAAAGTCACTCATTGCGTGAATTATCTCCAATAGCTGGTGCTTGTTGTTGATAACGACGCTGCCTCTCTTCCAGTAAGTGTTAGCCACTTTCTCCTTATTTGTTTATTTTTTGGGACATTTATGAAAAGTTTTGCCGGTGTGCTGATTGTTGTGCTTATGCACTTGGGCACTGCACAGCATTTGTAATACTTTATGTCTATTCCTCTCAGGTAAAGCACTTAAATTTGGTATATTCGTGAAGGTAACCGCGAGCACAAACACCAAGAACACTTATTACTGTGACGGGCTGACAGTTGAATAATATTTTTCGGATAATGACGTAATCAAACTGAAGTGAGTGTTTCGGCGGGAAAATTTATATTATTTATTGCGTTCATTATGGGTCGAGGTATACTTGTAGCTACTGAAGAGTTCCACTATCCACCCCCTGGCTCCATCATCAGATCAGCTAAAAGATTCCAAATTATAGAATTGTCATGCAAACTACATTTACCTACAAAGTTTCATTTCGATACTACAATTAAGAGTATACTTCCAAGATTTGTTTAATTGCAATTTTTAGATATATGTTGATTGTTCAAAAACCGCTCGACTGATTTCGATAAAATTTAAATGGGAATGGAATTTACCTGGGAAGTATACTCTTTGAAACAAAAAAAAAAGATTCCGTCGAATTGAGAACCTCCTCCTTTTTTTGAAGTCGGTTAAAAAGCATACGCCGAAGAAAAAAAATTATTTCAATATCTTTTTTTTTTAAGCCAAATCAGCTATTTATCGGCTTCACTTAACGGTCCTAAAATTTGACAGCACGTTTCTGTAACAGCCTGTGTTAATAAAAACGCAGGATCAAGTCGGGATAAGTGGCTCAGTCGGGTACACTAGGTCGCGCGATAAACATACACATATACGCTCACGATATTCTTCCTTGCTTCTGCTTCCTTTGAGCTATCATTAATCCTTTCATACAAGCCCCTCGGCTTCGGGTACTTCTGACCTGTTTTATTCAGATCATCACCAATTTCATTAAGGACCCCAAGCAGCCTTCCCACTTCACTTCACGTTTCCCTTATATAGTTGTTTTCGCACTCATTCCTTCTACGTGCCCAACCCCCATTAAATTTTCCTCACTACATCAAATTAAACATTTTTATATAATCTATCCAAAGGTTGTCTGTAAGAGATCGCAGCCTGCGATAAGACCACCCATTGTAACACTGTAACAGTTTCTTGTATCCAATAAAGCAATAAAGTGTATCTATGTATCTATAGATTTATAAAGATTTTAAATTTTTTTATAAGTTTATTGATCAAACGTCTATTCAATAATTCTGTGATTGAATATGGTGAACTTAATAATACTTTTTGTAACTTGTAATAATAATAACTTGAGACACCTCACAACAAGGCCGTCCGATCCCAAATAAGTCAGAGCCTGTGCTATGGTAACTAAACTGTTGATAAACATAATTTTATATTTCTAAATACATATATATATTCAGTGAAGCAATGCTTATGTTGTTTTTCGCCAAGTGAGTGAGGTTACCGGAGGCCCTAACCATTCCCTCTTCCCCCTTACCCTTCTCCCATCTCAAAGGCCGGCAACGCACTTGTGACTCTCGAGTTGCAGGTGCTCATGGGCGGCGGCAGCCATCATCAGGTAACCCGTCTGCTCGTTTGCCCCATATACCATAAAAAAAAAACAAGCAAGTTTTTACTGTCACAACCTTCAACTTATATAAATGTCACGTCTTATTGCAAAACTAATAATGTCTAACACTTTTGCTAATAATTTTGCTTTAATTAAACTCAGTGACCCCCTCACCTTGTACGGAATAAGGAAAGTTTACAAGGGGTCAAGTCCATTGTATGGAGTACCTTGCCATGCTTCTGTAAGGGACCAAATAGTGCTAAGAAGAAACAAACACACCTGTGTATTTGTTCATTATATTTACTACATGTTAATATTTATCACATCATATTTAATTTATGTCGGGCAACCCAACACTGATCATAACATTGTTTTTAGTGATTTTCTTTGTGTTCTCTCAATATAAATGGAACTTCCCTCGGACCTTCTCGAACGATTGCTTTTACTCCCAAACCATCCTTATATAATCCATCCATCATCATCCATGTAAGCAATATCTTTCTTCAATTTCCTATCCTTCTTACCTATCTTCCTTTCAACCCCCAATTTTCCCTTCCGACAACATCGAACGACGAAGATTTTTAAACAGAAACTGTTCGATTTCTTCTCATAATGCTCAACCATTTGGAAACGGGCGGTTATAACAGGCAAACCATTTAAAGTTTATGAGCTGAGTCATGACGACTTTATTGATATAAAAAGATTAGCAACATGCATAGGTAAGAATTGTTCTAAAATATAGAAAATCAAACAGTAAAAATAATAGAAATTGTCGATTTTAAAGTAGAAGCAAATGATACAGAAGATTACTTGTGTTATTATAAAAATCAAAGTAAAAAGTAATAGTTGAAAAGATTGGGAAGATATAATTCGCTTGTTTGCGAGAATATCGACATAATTCAAAATTCAGTCGAATTGAACTAAGTATGCCAAACGATCACAAATCTTTGATATTTTATGGTGAACAAAGAAGCAACGCCGATTTCGTGCTAACGTTCGTTAGAAAGCGACAAGTTCATTATATATTTACAACAAAATACTCTAGCGGAAATCATAAAACATTGCCATTCTCTAAAATCAATAATTTTTAGTTATGTCGCTATTGTCGCAAACGAGCGATATTTATAGCAGTAGTAATAAAAATATCTCACTTAAGAAAATTTATAAAACCAAAATGTCTATATGCAAGAAAAAGAAAAAGGGCCTACTGAACTAAAAAAAAATTGTAACAAAAGTAAATAAACCATTGTTTAAAAATAATTAAGGTGAAACCGTTGTCCTATTAAGTGTAATGCCATTAGTTACGAAAAGATGTTGTTAACTTAAATTACATAACATAGTTTACGCCAATGTTAGAAATAATAAAACTAAAGGTTTTTTGACTTATATATTGATTTTTCTTAAGTTTTATATTTTTTTTCTACTGAAAGTACTAAGTAGCTCACAATCTCACAAACAACAATAATTTCTACGATGATTTTACCGGTTTTCGAAAGATTCTTAATATTAAAATAACAGTTATGAACGATTATTTTTTTAGTTTTATTTCCTTCTTCTTTTATTCATAAACCGCTATTCTGAAAAAGTATATTTTTTAGATGTTACTGTCAAATTAAATCAGCGATATGTATATATATAATCTAAATATCGGAAACCGCTCCAACGATTTTCATGAAATATAGTACACAGATACAGTTTTGCATTTTAAGTTCAACTGCATAGTAGTATTTCATAAAAAAAATACTTAAAAAATTGTAAATTTACAAAAAGCTCGGTGTCCCAAGTACTCATTATTAAATATGATAGCTATAGATTGTGAGTCTTTGAGTATTGTTGATGATGAGGGTTTTAAGTTATTTGTCCGTGGGTTAAATCTTAATTATAAGTTACCAGACCGCAAAACGCTATCGACTACCCTGCTGTTGCGTGAAATTGAAGCTTAGCTTAGCGACTACTAAATCAGTAGCATGTGCGTAGCGGTAGACTATTGGACATCGCGAACGATGCAACCATACATGGCTATTACCGGCCATTTTCTAAAGAAAACAACTTTAGATTTTAAATCTATTCTTTTACAATGTAGCCTTCTAAATGAACGTCATACGAGAGAAAACATTGCGCAAGCTATTAGTTCGGTTATCTAAGAGTGGAATTTAGTGGGTAAAATTAACTTTTTGTTACCGACAATGCGTCGAACATGCAAAGTTGCTACAATATCCCCGTTATGGATGCTACATCCATACGCTGAATTTGGTAGCTGAAAATGCGTTAGCACTTCCCGAAGTTGACAACACTGTCAGTAAAATTAAAAAAACTGTAGCCCATTTCAAGCGCAGTTCTCAAGCAAAAGAGATACTCATAAAATATAAAATTAATTCCCAAGGTGTAGCAGAAAGAAGTGACTTTAATTGAGCCCACTAGATGGAATTCGACATTTCTGATTTTGCAGCGCTTCATACATCTGAAAGAAGCAATTAGGGCAACAGTGCCTAATTTAAATGTAGATTTGCCTTGCCTATAATACCACTTCAAGAATGGAAATGTTTAGTTGAATTTTGTGAAGTCCTGAAGCCTCTTTATGAAGCAACGTTAATTATGAGCGCAGTAAATTATTTGACTGCTAGTAAAGTTATTGTAATCACACAGGGTCTATTAAATATGTACTTGCGAATGGCATCGAATAAAACCTTTTATTTACCTGTACAGACATTAGCCAGAAACATTATTTTGGGCTAAAACACAGATTTTCCAATATTACAAAAAACCTATTTGTTTGTACATTTATAGACCATGGGTTTAAACAAGACGCCTTTGAGGATGATACATTATTATCCACTAAGAGTTTAATTATTGAACAAATTTGTGATATAATTGGTGAGGATCCACCTAATCCTCAACCAGAAACTTCGGAACCCGCATTTTCGCTGTGGAATGTTATACAACAAAAGATATCCGCATCACAGCAACCCCGCCCGAAATATACTAAAGTTACAGAAGAAGTTGAAATGTATCTGAAACAGGCCGTCATAAGCAGGGAAAGTTGCCCTCTGGAGTGGTGGCGTGGCCACAAGACTGTTTACCGATTGTTATTTTTAATATTCATTAAATATTTTAATATTATAGTAACTTCCGTGCCCTGCGAACTTTCTCTAAGGCGGGACATATAATAAACGACCGACGCACAAGGCTCAGGTCGAGTAAAGTGAGTGACACAATCACTGTTCCTACATGGTAACAAAAACTTTTTAATTTGACCATTCTTTTAATATCTTAAATGCTAAAAATTGAAAGTGATTTTTGTAAATATTGTAGAACATCACTGTAAAAGTGTATATAAGTACTTTCTAATTTATAGGTGTAAATAACACAATGTAAATAGCTTGTAAATGACTAGTGTACATAAAATCAATAAACTTTTAAGTACGCCTGACTATTTCCTAAGTAGAGTAACATAGATCATAATTTCAGTCAGACAGTCCTAAGCCTGTTAAAGGTACGAAGAAAAGTTCAATGAGTTTATTCTAATAATTTTTTTAGTAGAATAATATAACACTAGAACAAGAAAATAATTTTCTTAATACTGCCTGCTATGCTAATCGCTCACACAACTGTTATGTAAAATATATTAAATAGTTATTATTAAGAAAGTGCACAGCCATATTAAATATATATATAACGCGTGTTTTGAGACGAACGTTTCAACTCTAAAACTTTAATATATTGACTCGGATCCTCGTTATGGAAAACAGTTAATGACCCCAAGCCCATGAACTAGTAATAAAAATATTTTAAATAAATATGATTTTTTAAATTAACAAAACGTTATTGCCACACCATGAATAAATCAAATAGTTATATTTGTAAATAATAGTAATAAATTACAACTAATCCGATGAACAGCCTTCACGTGACATATGATATGCATACGAAATCATAATTGCATTTATTGAGCGTGTCAGCAGAAGTATCAAAAATTCGACCAAAATTGACCAAAATTCGAATGTCTTGTTCTATTTTATTGACCAGCACAACTTGACCTGTCATTGTATAGATTTTTGTATAATCATAGGTCAAAATAAATATGTTAAATATTTTTAAACTTTATAGCCTTCTGCACTTCTTCGACATACAAACTTTAAGTATTTGACATTTCTGTCTGTGAGCGTTTGCTTAAAAAATGCGCACAAGAAATTTCCTCACGTGTTAATATATAGATATTGCATTACAATGATGGTCCGTTAAATATTAATTTTATTTTGAAAATTTTAGTGGAAAGTAGATGTATTTTGTTTAAATATAATATGGGTAGGCCAACTAAACGCTCTCTTCCAATGAGACAGCGAGGTTTCGGAGTAAACGAAAATATCATCGATGTTATACAATGTTTAGATATTGGTGATTTTTCAAAAACCGCTCGACCGATTTCTATATTATTTAAATGGGACCACCTGGGAAGTATACCCTTCGAAACAAAAAAAGAATTTTCCAAATTGGTTCAGGCGTCTTCGAGTAGGTAATCGGTGAACATACATAAAAAAAAAGATTCCGACGAATTGAGAACCTCCTCCTTTTTTTGAAGTCGGTTAAAAATAGGTTAGTATTACGCTACGCTACTGTAAATTGTATTCTGTGCAACTGTGTAAACATAGATGTGTGCGTTATTAGCGAGAGTCCGTCTATTGCTGTGTGAGTAGCGCTGACTAGGACTACAATACCTAATTCTAGCTCGCGCCCGCGCTGTAACCGACCCTTAACATGAGGATTATTCTTACTCAGGAATGTGAAATCTACTTCGGAAAATGATTAATTAATTATAAATGTTTTATTTACTAATAATACATTGTTTTTCCGATTGCTGTATTGGTTAGTGATCCTGACTGCTGAGCCAAAGACCGTGGGTTCGATTCCCAGCCAGGGCTAATAATTGTATAATGAGCGCGATCATTTGTTCTGTGGATGTCATTTATCTATAATATGTGTGTATTACTAGGCTTTGCCTAAATTGAGATTAGACGGCCGTGTCTGATCTCAAACCGGTGAGGTGTCTCAAGTTATTATTATTTTTATTATAGATGTTCGGAAACTGTTTTAAACCCTCATTCATATAGTTACGTTGCATTGCTGTTCTATTTTCTAAAATGGCAAAAGTCTCTAAAATAAAGTTTGTGGTCTAATTTTAAATATAAGATCTAAAAATATCAGATTGAGGCCATCGTTAACTCTGTCTAATTGTTGTGAAAACAATCGGAAACATACATACATAACAAATCTGACGAAACATAATTATGAAAAGACTTCACCCTGTCCCCTTATCACCAAGAGTGAAAGTGTGTCTTTTATCCAAAAAGTGCCGCTTGTGCAAAATATTATGACTTTGAGAAAATATTTTCCTAAAAAACATTGGCCTAAACAGTTTCACGTATTTAATAAAAGAATTAGTTGTCTACGACAAAAGGTAAAAAAGTTATAGCTAATTTCGTGCATGACAAACGAAATCGCTTTCTTGTAAAGATGAGATATTGCACATGTAATTTATTCTACGGATAGGTTAAATATTATCGCGATTGAGTGTACCTATTTACACATCTAATATCCTGTTTTTTTACATAGACCACAATTGTGTTACTAATAATTTTAATTTTATTGTTTCATGGAATAGGCGTTTGTCTTCCAACTCACCTGATGGAAAGTGATGATGAAGACGAAGATGGTACACGCCTATCCAAGAGAGATCTATTCACTCTACACTTGAACGTTCTAAGATTATAATTGACTGGAAAAATAGACGCAGGCAATTAATTCCACTCTTTGGCGACTCGAAACAAAAATGAGCAAACAAAAATGAGCTGTCACAGCGTTTAGGTCGACTTTTTGGTGTTTCGACAACTCCTGTGATCGCTAGTAAAACAATAACGGTTAATTATATGCAAGTCTGTGTAGATTGAAATATATTGCGTCATAACCAAATTGTGTATGCAAACATCGACTTATCTAAATACAAGACTTGCCATAAGTAATTGATCAAGTACAAGTTTTTACCGCAAAAACATCAAGAGCGCATATTAATTTATTTTTTCATATTTTTCCACTTCAATGAATATTTAACAAGACCATAGAGCAAATTATGTAATAAATTGGTTTTAACTAAGCTGTTCTTTGTGGTTATAGAGTTTTTAAACGATAATATGTGAAAGGGTGCAACAGAGGTCGCGGTCTCGATTCTTGGTAGGTGAAAGAACACATTGAACACGCGGCAAAGTTATTTATCTATCCCTAGGGACCTGTACTTCTTTCGGGATGGTACCCTATGTCCTCTGTATCTCTGACAACGTGTTTGCAAAATTTCATGATGATCGGTCGAGTAGCTAAGACGTGGAAGCGTAACAAACAAACTCACCTTCCTTCCCTTATAACACCAGCTATTTGCCAATGAAAGTGCCGTGGAAATCGGTGAACCCGTTCTGTGGATTAGCCGGAACAAATAGACAAAAAATTTAAAAATCTGATGTTTAGGCATAGGTATCGCGCTACGACGCGTCAGCTAGTAATTATTATCCTACTAATATTATAAACGTGAAAGTTTGTGAGGATGTATGGATGTGTGGATGTGTGGATGTATGGATGTGTGGATGTATGGATGTGTGGATGTATGGATGTGTGGATGTATGGATGTATGGATGTTTGTTACTCTTTCACGCCAAAACTACTGAACCGATTGCGATGAAACTTGGTATGTAGATAGCTGCAGATCTGGATTAACATATAGGCTACTTTTATCCCGATATTCCCACGGGATCGGGACTTACGCAGGTGAAACCGCGGGGCGCTGCTAGTGTTTTAATAATAAAGGTTAATAAGTTAAATATATATTAAAATTTTCCCACAATAATTCTATAATATTAAAATGCAAATTCCATATTATTGTGAGGAATTGGTTTGTTAATAAGTTATTATTACATTGTTTATTTATTTCCTATTTATATTCAAAGCCAATGTATGTTATTGTTTATTGATAGACATTTTGATAACTATTCAAAGTTCTAAATTTAAATAGATCTCGACATATCGTCTCCCGGCAAAAAAAATATCTTCCAAAAAAAAAATGTCATATCACATGTTAGGTACGTTTAACATTTTTATAGCATTGAATAGCAAATGTTGCATTTGTTCAGCTGTAAAAACATCGTTATTAGCTCAGTGAAAAAGATATCAAAGTTCCCTTTTTCACTGAGCTGTTTTGTTCAATTCACAGGCATAAAAGTCGCGTCGTCTCGAAATAGCTGTTTTTGTATTCATCATCATCATCATCATTTCAGCCATAGGACGACCACTGTTGGACATAGGCCTCCCTTAATGACCTCCAAGAAGACCGGTTGGAAGCGGCCTGCATCCACATGCATGCGTTTTTGTATTATGACACTTTTTTTTGCCGAGAGACGAATTATATTAAATGTAACGACTATTGCTAACGTGACACGCTGTACGCTTGTTCGCCATCTTAGTGCTTTCGAAAACCTTTTTATTTTCATAGGTTGTTCAAGATTGGTAACACGCGAGATAAGCTCATGCTTTTTCAATAGCGGTAGTAGGCAACACTCAAAAAATCACTTTTAATGTTTTTTTAAGTAATTAATTGCAATATTTATATGGAAAATAACTTATGAAGTAATTAAAATTAACTAGGTACCATTTAATTTTATCTTGTCAAATATTTTTTAAGGCATTTCTTAATGTTGTTTTAATACGAACGATAGTTTAACACGACACAAATGTATGTTTTGATATTTACACATTTTAAAAAAAGTATATATTATTTAATGTCATTTCATTTCATTGTTCCGAAATAAAAAATAAAAAAATTTAAAAATGAGCACTTACCATCAAACACGCAGTCTTGAAATACATTTTAATTTATTTTCTTTACTTTAATCAACAATTAAAAACACAACCGTGCACACGTTAAAAAAAACAATATTTAAACTTTTTAGTAAAAGAAGAAAACAGCGATAAAATAAAAAAAAATATAAAAAAATTATTGACAGTGATTAAGTCAGTTTGAACCGTTCGTTCGGAAACAAATGCGCGAAGCGACTGTTTCGCCACAAATTGTAAATACTGTATAACCTGCGACCTCTAGCTGGTACGACCGTGCAATGTTTGCTTAATTTGAAAGGATAAGAGACTCTTGTATGTAAAACTTGCGAAGTAAGTTATATATTACTAGCAGCCACCCACGAATTCCTCTACGTATAAATATTTATGATATCAATACAGAATCTAATTTAAATGTATTACGTTCACTATTTTTAACCGACTTCAAAAAAGGATGAGGTTCCCAATTCGTCGGAATCTTTTTTTTATGTATGTTCACTGATTACTCGAATACGCTTAAACCAATTTGGAAAATTCTTTTTTTATTTCAAAGGGTATAGTAACTTAAGTAAGGGTAAGGGTAGGGTAACTTACCAGGCTAGCTATACGAAATCAGTCGAGCGGTTTTTGAAAAATCAACAAATATCTAAAAATTGTATACATTGATGATATTTGCGTTTGCTCCGAAACATCGCTGTCTCATTGGAGCAGTGCGTTTGGTTGGTCTACCCATATTATATTTAAACTAAATACATCTACTTTCCACTAAAAAGCACATTGAACTCGGTGATGCTTTTACTAAAAGTTAATTATAATGTCAATATCAAATGCTTTATCAGGTTAAAGGGCTTGGACTTCCTCGCCAGAGCCAGTTCGAGTTATGACCTGCTCGGGCATTCCTTCCACAGCCTCCCCTTCTCACCTACCTTTCCTTTTCAATATTCTCCCAATTTTCCCATGTTTAGTTCAGAAAGTGACCGGTTGGCGGCAATAGGGAATATGCATGTTGTTTAAATTTACTTGATTAATTTTCCCTTGAGTCTTTATTGTCCACATATTATGCCTAAACAATTATTTTCTTATTTAGTTCGTGTTTAATTGCAAAAAATATTAATTAAAATATACAAAATAAGGGCGCGAAATTCAACTTTGCAAAACGCTTCACCATTGGTCGAAACAAAACATGACGTGACATTCCACATTCTGTCATTCATCGGCGCCTATATTCGTAGTGTTACGGAGAAAGATAGGTGTTCCTGTGGTTTTTGCTCTTAGCTAGTGCAATTTAAGCATTCTATTAGAAATCATCTGACTGAATGTAGTTTTGTCAAAGCACAATCGGACAATCTACCGAAAATGGGTGCATTCATGATGACTATATATTTTGTACCAAATTCAGATTTTACGTCCGCTGAGGTTAAAGGAGTGAAAGCCGCAAAGTAATTATTATAATACTTGTTATATTATAATCTAAAGGATAGGTACTGGTACTATTATGTATTCTGTGGGACAGGTAAGATATGTATAGTTAGTTATATTCATGAAGTTTTATTGGACTTTTGTTACCAAGTTTAAGTAGACAAGCAAGTTGCCTTCTGCTTGATATTTAAAACAAACATATTTTACTGCTGACTAATTCGCACTATACTAGCAATTAAATTGTAATATGCTTACATTAAAGTGATCTTCACAACAATATAAACACGATATTGAAGATACTTCATCTCTTCACATTAATGTACACCATTGTTTTCGTATTTTACATTATTATTTTGTACAGGAAAAATACTGTATTGGGTGTACTTCTTATAGTGTTTTTCCACTTAGGGACAAGGCAATACCTATAAAATGGGTTTTTAACTTTATCCATCATCTAAAAGATGATGGATAAAGTTGAATGATGAGAGAATGAAAGATGGATAAAATCGGTATAAAATTACTCTAACACTTCAAGTAAGTTTATGAAACAAACACTAAGCGCGGAACGTCATCCAAGGCCCGCGTTCAAACAGATCAAATTTTATCGATGTTTTCAATGTTATTTTAAAAAATAATTTGAACATTGCCAAGGTTATTTATATTTTTTATTTGGGTAGAATGATGGAACAAGTCAATAAAAAATAAATACTTGCATATTCCCTATTAGTTAATAAATATTATTCGTATATGGTTTTATAGAAATTCCACGAAGATGACCGGACCAGATGAAGATGGTTTTTTTATATTATAGGGGGCAAACGAGCAGACGGGTCACATGGTGGTAAGTGACTACCGTCGCCCAAAATAATTAAATAAGCCATTTCAAATTTAGTAATAATAAAGTTGGCCCGTTTATTTTAGTTCTTTTGAAGTATGATACTCCATCTAAACATATTATTGATCTAAGAACACAATTTATAAATATAAATGTTAAGAATTTTTATTATAAGTTAAGTTTAAAAAAAAATGTGACTGATTTATATTGTTTCTCTTGTCAATATCTAAATACTTTGAAAAAACTTCACTCAGAAATGTTGGAAATGTTCAATATGATGATACAGTGCAGCCGCAGCCTAAAACAATTGTTGAACATTGTATAGAGTGATGAATTTACCCGGTTTTTTTTTCCGGTAAATTCGTTGGGTATTTTGCCGCCACTCATCTCTAGTCATGTATAAAACACAGATTCAAAGTTAGCAGACTGATTATCCCTTTAGCTGGTGGTGGCCACATACTTGCCACGATGTTCTATATTTTTTTACTTTTTAAAACTAAATCACTGAATATAAGAATTACACTTTTTTCAAAACTATGAACGCATTTGTTTCAAAATAATATGGCTGTCAACTGCTAACTTGACATCTGACAGCTTGACAGATGACAGTGTTGAATGAATGAATGAATTGGTGAAAATCGATACTGTGCACATTATTTATAAAAATCTTGGGAATCCGACTACTATATGGTGAGTTCAATATTTTTATACTGTAAAAATATGAATGCGCTGAAGTTCATATTCTAGTCGAAATTAATTTGTGAGATTTTATAATTTAAATTTTTATGGTGGTCATAAAGCTACCACCATCGTTTTACTGTTACTGTCATGGTAGCAATATATTGTACACTGTCAACTAATAACTAACGGTGAATTAACGGTTTACAACTATATGCAATCTATACATTCATTATTCTTACCAAATGGTGGTACTTAAATGTTTATAGTTTGAAGTTTACTACAGTTTATTTTTTAATTACAGAGAATGGCCAACAGGATTGTTAGTGACGATGATATTTATAAAGAACTTGAGAGTATGTTTGGCATCACTGATGGCACAGTTTCTGAAGATGATTTAGAAGGATCTGACTCAGAAACACGAAATATTCAAGACTTAGAAAGAATACTTACTGGTAATGATGCTTTACTAGGGTCTGCTGCTCTGTCTTCACCATCATCATCAGTGCAGAGGATACCTCTGCACTCTGAGGTCAATGATGCATCTACAAGCAGTGAATTAAATGTTTCCTCGCCATTGCTAAGAAATTTTCCAGACTCCATCAACGAACTTTCAGACTTTTCCTCATCTGATGAAGATTCTGACCATGACGAGATTGATTGGAAAAAGCAACCATGGACTCAAAACACTGATCTAGAATATTTTGACTCTGTGCCTATACGCCCTTCTACACACCTCCCAAATCGTACTAGACCTGTTGTCTATTTTGATTTATTTTTTGATGAAAAATTTACTGACATTATTGTCCACCAAACAAATCTTTATGCATCCCAAACTGGTCAACGCCACTGGACAGTAGTTACAACAGAAGAAATTAGAGCATTTATTGGGATGTTAATTCAAATGGGCATACATATATTACCAAATATTGAGGATTATTGGTCTAGCGACCCCCTTCTGCAAGTTCCGGAAATAGCTGAGACAATGCCTCTAAAACGGTTCCAACTCATTTTGAAGTGCTTACATCTAAACGATAACTCGAAAATGCCTAGTAGGGAAGATAGTAATTTTGACAAATTATATAAAATAAGACCTCTTATAGAGCACATGAATGAATTATGTCAGAAAAACGGGACAACAGCTAACTCACAATCAATAGATGAGTGTATGATTAAATTTAAAGGTCGCTCGACTCTCCGCCAATATATGCCAATGAAACCCATAAAGCGTGGTTATAAAGTATGGGTCAGAGCAGATAGTGAATCCGGATATGTATATATGTTCCAGGTCTACACAGGTAAATCTAAAACTGCAGAAGCAGGTTTAGGAAGCAATGTTGTCAAAACATTGTGTGAACCTCTCTTGGTAAAGTCTGGAAGGTCTGAAAGTCCAAAAATTTAATAGAGGAAAATGGAAGTGGAGGGAAAAGCAAAATGTTGGTTTTGCTGTCTGGAAAGACACAAAGTTAGTGTTCTGAGTACAGCATTCCATCCGAATGAAAAACAAACATGCACAAGGACACAAAAAGATGACACCAATAAAGTCATTAGATGCCCACAAATCATTCCTGAATACACCAAACAAATGGGCGGTGTGGACAGGTTTGATCAAAAACGAACCGCCTATTCTATTGGAAGGAAGAGCAGAAAATGGTGGAAGAGGATATTCTACTTCCTCATTGATACAGCCATTACGAATGCCTATATTTTGTATAAAAATAATTCCAGAGTTCATAATATACTTACCCAAAAAAATTTTAGACTTTCTCTTTCAAGGGAATTACGAGTAGTAAACAATCAAACATTTAGAAAAAGACCATTTCAGTCAATGCCTAAATTCATTTCCAAAAAAAAAAGAGTAAGTGAAGAAAGACAGAAGATATTATATGGAGTGCCTGAAGAAATTAGATTCGCTAATGTCGGTGAACATTGGCCCATCGAAATTGATAGCTATAAAAGATACAGATTATGTAGTACAAAAACAAACAACAAACGATCTAAGATACAATGCGAGAAATGTCAAGTGGATTTATGTGCGACTCCTTGTTTTAGACAATTTCATCAGCTATAATAAAAAATGTTTTATCTAAGTAATATAATATTTTTGGAGGTTAAGACTGACAGTGGCAGGAATATTGCCACCATGTTTTTTTGTATGTACTCGTGTTTTTTAATTATTTTTTTTATCATAGATTTCAATTAAGACCTGCCCTATGCACTAATCCATCACACTTGTCCGTCCTAAGGTTGTCTGGAAGAAATCGCAACTAGCGATAAGACCGCCGATTGTACCATTATTCAATGTTTCTCATTAATGTTGTAACTTTTCTATGGTGTACAATAAAGAATATTGTATTGTATTGTAAGACTGTTATTGTGATTAAGGGAAAATAAAAGTTTTTTTAGTACCACTTCTAGTTCATTTTGAAAATTTAAAAATTATTTGCAGTGTGTGATCAGTCAGCAGGAAACATGAGCACAATCAAAAGCTTACACGAAGACACTGTGCAGGATTATTTAAGAAGAGGTGAAGAATTCAAAAGTAATGGCTTTGAAGTTGATAGGGTCAAAATTTTCTCACTCTTTGATACACCACATCTCCTGAAGGGAATTAGAAATAACTTTTTAGTCAAGGATATTCGATATATTCAAAATGGGGTCATCAAGACCGCCAAATGGGAGGACTTAATTATGTTCATGTAAAAAGATATTGGAGAGGATGAACTGCGATTAGTTCATAAATTGACTGAGTCACACTTAATAAAAGACAAAATCCCAAAAATGAAGATTCATTTAATGCACATACCTACAAGGAAGACCATAAAAAATCAGAAGCTGCATTAAAAATGGTTCTCCGCATTTTAAACTGTGGGAGCAGGTATTACCTATTCTAAGATCTATGGGTTTCGAAACAAAAAAAAAAGATGGTACCATAAAATATGAAAAAGTTCCATCAGTGACAAATTTCATTCAAAATATAAATACTTTTAAAGAGATGTGGACATTTTTAAATGAAAATTATAATGTAACTGGCATTTTGTCGAGAAATTTTAAATAAGATCCTGTTGAATTTTTTTTTTTTTTTGTAAAATACGAAGCAATGGTATACGGAATGTTAACCCAACGTGTGACCAATTTATTAATGCATATAAAACTTTATTGATAAATAATTTTGCCACCCCCCATTCTGTAAACGCCAACTGTGAAGATGATAATGGCATTTTTAAATAGCGAAACTTGCGCTAATAGAAATAATGAAAATATAGAAATAAATGTATTGATGGAAGAATTGGAGACTCGTACCGAGCCAAGTCAAGAGATTGAAGATTTGATTTCGAGTGATACAAAAAAATATGTGGCAATCTCGGTACTAAAGAAAGCGAGAGCAACAATTTTTAAAAACTTTCCTGTATGCATCGATTCTCTGATAACAAATCCAAATCTAGAATCGTCATATATTTATGGAAGGGATTACACGAAAAAATCTTTAACGTATCCAACAAGAGAATTTTCTATTCTGATGAAAGACATTTTCCGCTTGATAGCTAGATGCATACAGGCATCACCAGAGTCTCGTTTGTTAATAGATACAATAAAATTTAATATTGATATGTGTTGTAATTTCGATATATTAAATAAATGTAAAGCGCTCTATTCGATATTAAAGAAATCTATAGTTTCATTGACAATAAAAATAATTCTTTACAGTTGGTGTACGGGGGTCAATAAGATATTAAAAAGACAAAATTACAACATTTAATAAAAATTAAAAAATAAAAACTCATGCCTTTAACTATTATAAAACTCGTGCAAAATATACAACTAAATAAAGTTTATACTTTTGTTTCATTTTTATATTAATCTATTTAAATAATCCGTCTTTAATTCGAATCGATCTTCCGAAAGATTTTATAGTAAATCGATTCGATTAAAAACGAATTATTTAAATTGCACTTTCAATTTCAACTAATTAATATTATTAAGAGGCGATACATTAAATATTAACATTGCACAGCGCCATTTATCCGAATTCGTGGAAGCATATTTGCAATACTAATGCCATCTTTTGAAGGTGGAAAATAAACTTATAAACATTACTCAGTGTTGCTTATCTATAACAGACATAGTGTATTATCTATGGAAATTCTGTGTTATTCATTCATTGTGCTTCGATATATTTTTTTAAATATTAATGTTATTTAAACAATAAAAATACAATATTTGATAAACATCTTTTACATTAATATCTACTTAAAAACAAAGTTTATTTTCACAGTTATCCGCACAATTCATAAACAATTTGCGATATTATATGGCGTTATTTGCTGAAATAAAAGCTGTCATAAGAATTAACCAAATTGATTTAGCAAATTGTTTATGAATTGATGCATTAGAAATAAAATAAATGGAAATTAGAAATACCGCCATATTATATGGCGTTATTTGCTGAAATAAAAGCTGTCATAAGAATTAACCAAATTGATTTAGCAAATTGTTTATGAATTGATGCATTAGAAATAAAATAAATGGAAATTAGAAATAACGCCATATTATATGGCGTTATTTGCTGAAATAAAAGCTGTCATAAGAATTTACCAAATTGATTTAGCAAATTGTTTATGAATTGATGCATTAGAAATAAAATAAATGGAAATTAGAAATAACGCCATATTATATGGCGTTATTTGCTGAAATAAAAGCTGTCACAAGAATTAACCAAATTGATTTAGCAAATTGTTTATGAATTGATGCATTAGAAATAAAATAAATGGAAATTAGAAAGAAAGAAAGAAAAACGTTAATTGTCACACATATTATGAAATACAAAACATTCCTTTTTATTAATTATATGAACAGAGTGCCACAGCCAAAGGGCCCGCATAATATTGGGTTGGACCCAACGCTAATTGTCAGTTGCAATCCACGTGTGTCATACGCTTGAAATGGCAAAAATAAGCAATCAGGCTCTGCCTATTTTGGGATCAGACAGGCGTGAGTGAGATGTCTGAAGTTATTATTATTATAATGTGTGTTGCTTTGCTATTATAAGAGTGAAACAATTTAACAACTTTTCAACCTAAAATAATATACTTTTAGAAATAACAATAACAGACTTGATCGCCATGATTAAGTTTTAAATATACTTTTTTTTTAAATATAATATTAATAATCTTAGTTTGTGTTATTCAGTAGCAGTGAAGCACATAGATAAGGTCACAATACGAAAATTTTAAAGCCGGCCGACTTTTAATTCGTCCAAACTGACTACTATTTTATTACTACGCCCACTTAATTACCGTTTTAAATATAAACAAGTTATTTATAATTTTCTGGTCTTTAGACATGTACTAGAGGCTGGGTCCTTTAAAGATATTAAAATAACGACATACACTTTCTACTGAAAATGTCTATAAGTATATAGCGTTGCCTGTTGTTAAGTGGCCTGTTGGCACAGTGGTTAGTGACCCTGACTGCTATGCAACAGGTCATGGGTTCGATTCTCACCTGAGTCTGGGTGTTCTGTGTGTCCGTTGTTTGTATGTTTGTAAAGTCCCCCGCGACACAGGAGTCATTCCTAATGCGGGAGTTATCTTCCATCTGAAAAATATATATATCTACTCTCTATAATAACTATCCCATGGGAACCGTAGCCTATGTGCTCATCTATCTCTTTGCCAAAATTTGCTTGTAAGAGTAACTATCCGTCCTCACAAACTTTCGGCTTTATAATATTGGTAACACGTAGGTGTTTACAAAAACAGAATTAATTTAAAACGCTAAAAAGAAGTATTATCCACTAAAGCCTTATATAGAACAGTTTTATTGCCATTTATTCTCACTCATTACAAAACAAAGTTGAATTTTAATTATATTTAGCTATGAGACCCGATCTTTAACGCTTTGATAAATACTTCCGCGAATGACTTCATATTTTTTAAATTAATGTTTCGAGAAAGCTTAATTAGCTACCGTTCGTAACTTCGTCTGGGTACAAACTTTCAACCCCTAATCCACCATCTTCAAGTTTTATTTTCGGGATAAAAAGTATCTAGCCTTAGTCCTTCTCCAAGTTCCTATCTATTTCTATTAAAAAAACTGTTAGTGTAGGAGCACACGTCAGCAGTGAAAACTTAACTCACAAAAAAACCTGGAAATTCAAACGGTCATAACTTGTAAACGGATGGTTTTTTTTCAAAAATTCTTATAGTAACCGTATACTAAGGTCATTCCCTTTCAGCGATATAATAAAGTGTTATATTTTCAAATACACTCTGTATATCAAAAATTTGTTCCTGATGAATTCCTAAACGATTAAACCGATTTTAATGAAATTTTGCACAATGTGTACAATTTGGTTCAACTTGTGAGATAGCAACTTAACAATGTAAACGTAAATATAATGTTGACAGGCCTTTTGATCTAGTGATTAGTGACCTTGACGACTGAGAGTTCGATTCCCACCCATTATGTGGTGAGCGTGATTATTTGTCTGGGTGTAATTTATCTATATATTTATATATTATACTATTATATATTGATAAACATCCTTATAGATAGTATGTTTATCAGCAGCCTGGTTATCATAGTACAGGCTCTGCCTAGTTTATGATCGTACAGCCGCATGTAAGGTGTCTTAAGTCATAAAAAAAAAGAAAAAGCACCCGATAGCGTTGCTGTGTTTACCTGTAATTGAGATGCATGCAAGTTCAAAAAAATAATATGACTAGGTTAGTGACATGTATCTTTGAATTTTGGTCTTAAGCATATAAATAAATAAATAAATAATTATGGTATGAAACCAAATTCTTAACGCTTTAATAATATCTTCCGCAAGTGACTCAATATTATTTAAATTAAAATGTTTCTCACGCACGTATTTCTAGAAAGCTCGACTAGTTTCGGAGCGACATATAAGCGACAACCTTTTGTTTGCTGGTGTAGTCATGTATGTATTAAGAAGGTCAGTTCTAGTCGGTGAACCTTTGATATATTTGACTTTGCGAACTTTTGTTTTCAACTCCTTAAATATCACCTTTGGAATATTCAAGTTGGAGTTATCAGTCGACCGCAACCATTTTAGCAATCATCGTGTCAGAGCCCGATCTGGGGGGGGTCAAGCCGGAGCCCGTGCCCCGGGCGGCAGACTCAGAAGGCGGCAAATTCAAGTTTGGCAGATGAATACACTTTTCAGCATAATCGCAACTTTACGATGACTGAAAGCGCAGTATAGTCAAATAATAAATAAATAAAAATTGTTGATTTCGGACAACTAAAGGATGTATACTCAGTGTGTAAGGTTTTTTTTACCCAGTATCGATAAGTAAGTAGGTACAAGACAATATTGCAGTTAAAGTTTACATTATTTGAACTGACCCAATGCTTACATCTCGGGTTTTAGTTAAAATCAAAAGAACCGCGGCTGTCGCTGTGTAGCTTATCGTCGGGTGGAAGGTGCATCCAGGAATTCAGTATTCAGTGGAATTTATTTTAGCCATCGAAAGCCATCATTTATAATAATTATTTTTAAAATTAAACTTTTATAAATATTCGGCAAAATTGTATTTTATTACAAACTTTAAAAGTTTTAGATCTTTATAGCTCTGTGTTAGTGCTGCATCGTCAATTCTGTCACAGCTTTCGACCGCCACTATTATAGGTAAGTATTTTTTCGTATCTTACACCTACAAATATTAAAATCCGCGCTTAAAACGTAAACTTAAATAATATCCCAGTCAGTCTTAATCTCAAGACGGATTTCAAAAAAAAAAAAACTGTGGTAAATTAGTTTTGATATCTACAGTAGTATCTACAACACTTTCTCCATAATGTCTAAAAACATAAATTAACCTGTATATCTCGAAGAAACCCAGCACATTTTAAAACTATTTATTACTAGTTTTGTGATTGTAAATATTATATATTTTTTATTTAAAAAAAATAAATTCGTTGTGAATGAAATAGGAAGTGTTCAAAAAATTACATGTTGTGTTTTTTGATTGGCAAGGTTGTTCGACTGCACAAAACTGGTGATATGTGTGAAATAAAAGAAAGTTTTTTGATTTCATAGAAGTTGCTGGAAAGACAGGAGAGTACATTTGTCAACCGATTGTGGAAAAATTGACATTTGATGATTTAGATATAAGACAATGCTGTGGCCAATCTTATGATGATAGGTTCAATATGGCTGGCACCTATAACGGAGTGCAAGCCTTGAAGATATTTAAACACAAGCACAATCACGCTCAATAAATGTATAAAATATCATAACGTTCATTTTGCTCTGATTGTTTCAACTCTCTATTGAGGTAAATTATTCTCTGTATTAAAATTTAATTCTTATTATTATTCTCATTTTTTTATTTTTTATTATTTTTATTTTTGATCAGAATTGCATTCTAGATGATATGAAAATTTACTCTCAAGACTTATACAAATCCATGATTGAAGATGCTGACATAACTCTAGAATATACTTTATCATCTAATCCATCTGTTGAGTTATTAGGTCCTGAGTTTTCCAGAGTTAAGAATTATAAAAATGAGAATACTGACATTTTCAATAATAGTATTAAAAAGAGGAGAATGATTAAAAGAAGCATAGATTATGTTAATGACTCACTAGATGATGATGTGATGCATTTATCCAACAAAGCATTTGAAATGACTGATTTTGAATTCAGGAACAAGAAGTTTCCATCATCTGTTAATAAATTAACACAGTATGCATGTCATAATCCATCAGGTTGCGCAGGAAATGGGTTAGGAAGATGTGATCCAGGCTGCTCATATTGGTCAGGCGTGTAAATAGCCCGACCAGGGTGTGATTGCTCAACAGTTAGCGTACGAGGTGTAGGGAAGTAAACCACTTCTATCGATCAAACCAATCATGCCAGCACTAACCTGCAACACCGACCAAGTCCCGATCCTCCAGAAGGCAGCGAGCAGCGGCGAGGTTTCTACGGTCTCTTGCAAGGTATTGACCGGCCGGTCACGATCGAAGACTGGAGCACTCCACATACACCTTGTAAAGGTTACAAGCGAGTCCAAACACTACACGGCTATAGGACTAACGGAAAATCAGCTTCTTTTTTCGAGAAATATAACTGATGTCCGTGGCGGAACAAAATTTTTATATATATTAAAGCGTCTTAGCGAAAAGCGATGAGAGCACGGTATGTCCGTTTTTCTTGCACCAATCAGGAGCAGCGCGGTTACATTATTTGAAGACTGCGAACGCCATCTCTTGAGATCGTCGAGTACATTGGCAATATTACAGCAGTACCAGCACTAATTGCATTCGACAAACAGAATGTGGTTTACATAAAGACTATGAAATTAATAATATAACGAAATATATTATGGTGCGATTATGTATGCATTTTATAAATATATTGGCGCTCCACCATGCACCCCGCCTTGGAACATCACAAGATGTTTCAAAACACGCGAATTCTCTAACTGACCGAGAGTAACACATGCATTACGCGATTAAATAATAAATATGATAAATATAGCGGCCTAAACTAAAAAATAAGGTTTAAACTAAGTTGAATTTATTGTGTAGGAATAGGATATAATTTAGTTACAGCGCGTTTGTAAATTCCAGTTTGCGTTTTAACTATCGCCACGCGTACAACGTTATCAGAGCCTCTGAACACGTCCGTAATTACTCCTAACGGCCAATGCAACGGTGGAGAATTCTCCTGCTCAAGAAGAACAACAGTTCCGATTTCTACCGGTTTGTCGGGAGTAGCCCATTTTTGCCTAACTTGCAACGTGTGCAAATACTCTAAGTGCCATTTCTTCCAAAAGGATTGGACCATACTATCTAACAACTTTTTACGTTCTAACAGACTCAATCGTTGATCTGACAAATCAGCAGCGGGTAAATATTGCAACGGAGTAGACATCAAAAAATGCGCGGGAGTTAACACCTCAGGATAAGGGTCTGACGATAATACGCTCAATGGACGAGAGTTAAGAATACACTCTATCTGAGTAAGAACAGTTTGCAGTTCTTCGTATGTAAGTAACTGACTTCCTATTACTCTATATAAATGCGTTTTCATGCTCTTTATATTCCCTTCCCACATCCCACCAAAATTTGGTGATCTTGGGGGAATCATCTTCCACTCTATGCGTCGAGAGAGCAACTCATTCGACAGCGCGTTTTTGAAGCTAGAGTTCAATAAAAAACTATACAGCTCATCTAAATGTGCCTTCGCACCGATGAAAGTAGATCCATTATCGGAATAGAGACATGAAACTGGTCCTCGACGGGAAATAAAGCGTTTAAAAGCGGCTAGAAAGTTTTCAGTAGTTAAATCACTGGTCACTTCAATATGTAGACTACGTGTGACCATGCAAACAAAAAGAACGATGTACGCCTTTTGCGCATGTTGACCTCTGCGGCGAGAAAGGATTGTCCTTATCGGACCAGCGTAATCTACACCAGTGTGACAAAATGCCTTGGCCTCTGAAACACGGTAATCAGGAAGATCAGCCATTATAGGCGTTGGATGCGTTGGGTTGCATTTAAAGCAAGTGTTGCACTTTCGCAACTTGGACCTGATAACAGTCCTGGCATCCAAGATCCAGTAGCGTTGTCGTATAATAGACATAAGAAGTCCAGGTCCGGTGTGACAATTAACAACATGAAAATGCTGTATTATTAAGTCAACGACATGATCGCGTTTAGGGAGAAGAACCGGATGTTTAGCTTCGAAAGGAAGCATTGATCCAGAAAGTCTTCCTCCAATGCGTAAAATCCCTTGTTTGTCTAAGAAGACGAAGAGGCTTTGCAGCTTTTTTGAAGGTAATTTATCAGCCTTGATCAATTTGATATCTTCACAGAAGTGCACAGATTGAACGGCGAGAATTAACGCATTCTCAGCACTTGTCAACCCTGCTATAGAACGAGGTTCGACCTTAACTTTAGGTCTTGCGAATTTTAATACATATGCGGTGATACGTAGCAACTTTTCCCAAGAAGAAACACGTTGTGCTAACGTACACAGCAACGGCGGCTCTGTGTGAGTAATGGCAGCCAACACATTTGCCTTGAGTTCAGGCAAGACAGAGCAATTATTAAGCGAGAATGGCTTAATCGGCCACTTCTCAGATGAGCTGCGAATCCACGGAGGACCTTTCCACCACAAATCGTGGGTCAAAAGTTGCGATGGAAGCATACCACGCGAAAGACAATCACTTGGATTACTAGCTCCGGCAATATGATAAAAATGTTTAGAGTCCAAGTTTTCTTGGCACTGAGCGACGCGATTACCGACGAAAACTGACCAACGATGTGGTGAAGAATGAACCCATGATAAAGCAATAGTGGAATCAGAAAATGCGTATATCCCGGCAATGGGCATACGTGTTGCATATGTGTCTCGCACAGTTTTTATTAATTTTGACATAAGTAAAATAGCGCATAATTCTAAGCGAGCGAGCGTAGTGATTTTTGTCGGCGAAACCTTTGATTTAGCGCAAAGAATGCGAGTTTGAATGCCAGACGGGTAGGTACAATGGGCATAAATGACACATCCCAGACCATTCATGCTAGCATCACAAAAAGCAACAAGACGTAATTCACAACCAACTTCGACGCCTACATGACGTGGAATCCTTAAAGTGTCAAGCATTTGAAGTTCTTGCGCAAGAGCGAAAAAACGGGTGCGTATGTGCTCCGGTGCAGGATCGTCCCAATCACACTTGCTGAGCCACAGTTCCTTAATTAACAACTTGGCATAGAGAATCACAGGCGCGACCAATCCGAGCACGTCAAATAGTCGTGCAACCATCGAGAGTATGTTTCTCTTGGTGCACCTTTCATTAATTGCGGCGCATGTGAAATGAAAATTATCTTCACATGGTTCCCATGAGAGACCTAAGACCTTAGAGACATTATTGTCAACATCAAAATCAAGCGACTTGCGGTGCGTGTCGGGAAGCGAGTCAAGTAGCACTGGTGAATTGCTAGACCACTTCACTAAGTCAAAGTCACCCGATTTGAAAAACTTAATCAAGTTGTGAGCTAATTGCGTGGCAGTATCCTCATTTGCAATAGAAAGAACCAAATCGTCCATATACAGACAGGTCTCTGCCACTTTCGCGGCATCAGGATAGAGCGGACTCATGTCAGTAGCCAGCTGTCGCACAGTGCGCATAGCTATGTAAGGGCTTGACTTGAGACCGAAAGGTTGCCTATTAAAGGCATAAGTTCGAATTTTTTCCGATTCGTTGAATCTAAATAAAATGCGTAGGTATTTATGTTGGTCTACTGGTACACCAATCCGTAAATAATATTGTTTTATATCAGCGTTCATTGCAATAGGAAATAATCTAAAACCTAACAATAATAAAAACAGATCGGCCTGTAAATTGGGTCCAATATGTAATATATCGTTAAGCGAAAGTCCTGTATGCGTTTTAGCACTCGCGTCCAATACGATGCGCGGCATCGGTTTATCAGGTCGGACTACTGCGTGATGCGGTATATAATAACCATCAGAGGACAGCTCAGATTCTTTAACAGGACTGAGGTAATTGTTATCAATATAATCCTGAATAACCTTGTTATAATTTTCGCGCACTATCGGTGCCTGACGGAGCTTACGCTCGAGTGAAACGAAACGGCGATAAGCAGTAGCGTGCGAATTACCTAATTCCGAAGGGTCCCTACAGAACGGTAATGCAACTGTATAACGACCTACGTCGTCACGGGTCACGGTAGCCGTGAAAATATTTTCGCAATCTGTCTCCTCTGGTGACAACAAGCGTTTCATGGGTACTTCTTCAAGTTCCCAGAACTTTTGCACTATATCATTAAGCGCTAACGCAGAAAAAGACGCGGCAGTAGGTAAAATATGTTTACGCGGGTAATCTCCCATAAGTACGTAACCAAATGTTGTAGATAAAGCACACGGTGCGCGCGGCCCACACTCGACCATATTTCCTAAGTATATAAATGGGAATAGCTGGGCACCTAACAATAAATCAATCTTGCCCGGAATATTCCAGCTTAAGTCAGCGAGCGGAAGGTTACGAAAATCTAGGTCGCGATCACAATCGATAAATTTCGAAGGCAATTGATCCGTAATGCATTCTACAACAAGCGCATGTATAGTGTATTTCTGATCCGGATAAATACGGGATTCAATGTCTAAATGAACATAACCGATTATCGGACTTGAAGCGGAACCAACACCTTTAACATAGGAATTATTCAACGGTATTATCGGTAAATTTAATAAACTAGAACAAGCAGATGTTATTAGATTATTCTGCGAGCCATTATCTATCAAACACCTAACTACAGATTTGATACCAGCGCTACCCTTAGAGCGCGCGTATACCTGAGCGGTTGACAAAAGTATATCACCCTTATGACAAGAAGTGTAAGACTGTGTATGTGTAACTGGTTCTGTAGCAAGCGGGGGCGCTCGAATGCATGACGAAGTCGTGTGAGCGCGATGATAAGGCGCGGGCGAAGTAACGGTCGCTCGATGAGCGGGCGGCGGCGAGTACGCGACGGCGGTATTTACCATAGCCGCATGCGATTGCGAATTATTACTATCAAAATGCAATAACCTATGGTGTCTTTTATTACAGAAACAGACTGACGTACTCTTACAATCCGGAAGTTTATGTAAAGTGCTTAAACAATTAACGCAACCGTACTTCGATTTAATAAACTCATATCTAGCCCTTGCGTCTCGCATATTTTTAAACTGAGCGCAATCATATAAATGTCGATGGTTACCACTACACAAACAACAATTCGCGGTAACTGCTGCGTAAGATTTGGAGGTGTGATGAACGCGCCGGTCGCGTGAGGGCGACGTAACAACAGCAGCGGGTTTCGTATATGACGAATTTCGCGGGTTTGAGCGCTCCAAAATCTTAGCCTGATCTTGTATAAAAGCGATAAGCTGTTGTGTCGTAGGCACTTCCACATCCCGAATCGAAAGTTCAAAGGCTTGGATGGTTTGAGGATCCATCCTTCTCAAAGCGCATTGAAGAAAAATAAAATCAGTTAGATCAGTTATGCCTAATTCTTTTAGAGCTGATATCGAAGCGGAGTATTTACTAACAAAGGTATCAAGAGCGTTCGCAGTGTGCGAGCAAGTTTTTAAGTCCAGTATATTATTGAGATAATATGTACCTAATGAGCGTTTGTCGTGGTATTTCTTAACCAAACTATCCCACAGTATTTTATATGTTTCACCTGACGGAATAATACCGGAAGTGAATTTTAGTGCGTCGTGGGTGAGTTTAGAAATTAGATACTGTACACGTTGCGAGTCAGAAAGCTGTTGATTCAAATGAATATTAGCTTTAAAAGACTGATAAAAGGTATTCCAGTTTTCAGGGCGTCCGTCAAAACTCGGAATTACTAAAGGTTCTAATTTCACTACGGACTTGATCGAGCTACTGGTCTCGAGTGAACGCACCTTAGAAGTGGTTAATATTTTATTTCTAACGCGTTTAACTCTCGAGTATAAATCATCAAATGAATCGAGGCAAGAATACTCGGGATTGACCGTAATCTTTGATAACAAATTTATATTATTTATTTTATCAACAATGGACTCAAATTTATCGCGTAACTCATCTATCATCTCCGTTTCAGCCAGAAAATTCTCGTTAGCTCGCGTTGATGAATCGAAAGAAATTATACCTTTCGACGATGTGTACATACGATTAATACGTTGAAATAATAATTCTTTCTTTTGATTCAACATAACCAACATGACTTCGCGGCTTGATTCGCTTTCCGTCATGTTTATAAAATAATATCACAATACAACTACAAAGTGATAGGTATATCTACCTAGTTAGTGTAAAAACACAAATTAAATTTAAATCTTAAAATGACTTAGCGTAAAGTACAGTGGTGGAGCGGTAAATAAGTGGGTAGGTATGAATAAGTTCAACTAAATTGAGTATAATGGATATTATTACCAATTAATACGTAATTCACCAAATCTAACAATTAATTATATTTAAGTACGAGTCTACCAATAATTACGTAGTTCTCGTGCGTTTTAAACACAGAATTTACCAATTTTACGTAAATCTGTGGCGGCAAGAATTCACTAGAATTACGTGAATCTTTTTTATGATATGAATAGAAAAGTAAATTCACCAATATTTACGTGAATCACTGGCCTATCCGTACTCGTAAGGACCAAATTATATGGTCAGGCGTGTAAATAGCCCGACCAGGGTGTGATTGCTCAACAGTTAGCGTACGAGGTGAAGGGAAGTAAACCACTTCTATCGATCAAACCAATCATGCCAGCACTAACCTGCAACACCGACCAAGTCCCGATCCTCCAGAAGGCAGCGAGCAGCGGCGAGGTTTCTACGGTCTCTTGCAAGGTATTGACCGGCCGGTCACGATCGAAGACTGGAGCACTCCACATACACCTTGTAAAGGTTACAAGCGAGTCCAAACACTACACGGCTATAGGACTAACGGAAAATCAGCTTCTTTTTTCGAGAAATATAACTGATGTCCGTGGCGGAACAAAATTTTTATATATATTAAAGCGTCTTAGCGAAAAGCGATGAGAGCACGGTATGTCCGTTTTTCTTGCACCAATCAGGAGCAGCGCGGTTACATTATTTGAAGACTGCGAACGCCATCTCTTGAGATCGTCGAGTACATTGGCAATATTACAGCAGTACCAGCACTAATTGCATTCGACAAACAGAATGTGGTTTACATAAAGACTATGAAATTAATAATATAACGAAATATATTATGGTGCGATTATGTATGCATTTTATAAATATATTGGCGCTCCACCACATATTTAATGATTGATATGATCAACTCAGAAATGAGAGCATATGAAGTTTATAGATGTCCAACTTGGACACCAACATTTTCTCTTAGAGTTGGATTTCATGGATTAGATAAAATGAAAGATTTTGATGTACATTTGAAAGGAGAAGAACCTCACTCAGAACAGCAAATTAAAATATCATTAGTATAGAGATCAATTTGTTTTATACAATCTGAATCCATGACTTACTTAACATCATGCCAACATGACACTGAAATGTTGTCTGGTTCCATAGGTGAAATCAGATGCAATACAATAGATGATGCCTTAAGTTTATCTGACAATTGTAAAATGAGTCCTAACATCTTAAAAATAACTCCAATAAATTGGAAATATTCTGTTATCAAGAGGCAGGTCAATATTAGGGAGGTAATATCTAGGGGAAAGCTACCAGTAAATAAGGGGGTTACAATCATAAATCAAGCGGGGGAAGGACTTCCTTACATAAAAAATTCAGCAGGGGAGTTATTCGAATTCCAGTTGGATTTGGAGGATTTGAATGTATCCTTCCTACAGCATCCGCATGCTGCGAGCGAAAGTTTTAGCAAAAACTTATTAAAAATTATCTACGATCGCGAGGAACGTTTACTAGGGTATTAGAAATTTAGGGCAATAGAAAATCAAACTGCTTATGAGATCAATTATGGACAAGGCCATAGATTCCTTTGCAGAACAAAATCAAAAAAAAAATACAATCCTGTCCTATCTTTTTTTAAAATATTGTGCATGTATTTTTAGAAAAATATAGGCGGGTAAGGGCAGCATTTTTCAGTTTTTGCCCCGTCTCGAAATAATTCAAGATCCGGGGCTGCTTCATTTTGAGGCAGATAATAGTCATAGATTTATCTTGATCGGTTGATTTTAGGAATGGGATTGCAATTGCGAATCGCCGCTTGCAGCTGAAAATGTTGAAGCAGGATCTTGAAATGGCTAGATCACGAGTTTTTGGTCAACGATTTAAGAAATACATACGAAACAGATAGCACACAGAAAACTGCTACTAATTAATCATTTAACATATTATTCTCCTTAAAATAGAAATATTTACAGAATCAACTTCCACGGACTGACAATTTAACAACTCAAAATTTTATTTTGCCTTTGGAGCACAGGGAGCGGATATCCGTCCTAATTCCAACTTCAAAAGTATTAATAGATGTCGGCAAAGCTGTATAGCCGAGCCGCCCTCTAAAACGGCCAGCTATGAAACTAAATTGAATTAATACGGGCGAAAATAAAATCATATATTGGGAAGAAAAACAAAGTTTAAAATGGCTGAAATCAAGGAGGTAATTAAAGAAGGCTTAAGCCGAATTCGTACATCGTCTAAAAGAAATTGTATTGAACACACACAAAAAGAAAAAGATAAACTTATGCAGCTTAAAATATACTGCATCTCATCATACTACTTTTTTACATCAGATGCTCCAACTCCGAATTTTACAATACATGTTTGAGAGAGTCCAGTAGGTATGATGTATCGAGTGAATCATTCGAGTGATAAAAATATTAAAAATAGCTTGTCGTATTATTTATAGCCAAAGTCTTTGTTTGTGATCAATATAAAAAAAAAAAATTCACGTCAGTCATTCGTTTTCCCATCTCTATCTATTGCCTCTGGTTACCAGTACATCATATTTGTTTACTAAATGTAATCGGCTATGTATAAATTCTATGCCTCTTAATGCTTTTTTTGATAAAGGAAAAGCTTAAGCCGCGAATGACAAATTTAATTAAATATGGTACAAAGATGTAACAATTGTATTGAAGTGGACGGCGGACATAATATCGAAAACTAAAAATTTGGATTACATTTTTACTATTGTTGTTGTTACCATAACTACACAGGTAAGTGAATCATGTAAATGGTATTATAATTCGGTTCTATTTTATTGTACCTACTTATTTAGTTCAAAAAATGCATTTTTAATTTTTGTGCTCAAAGATTTGTTACTAACGTTAAACGATGTTTAGTGAACCAGTATATAATTTAAAGTACCTTTGCGCCATCTTGTATATCCAGCAAAAAAAAAAATATCTTCTATTTCACCACATCAAGTTTATTTTTGTGCCAAATAAATTAATTTAATTAAAACATTTTAAACAGACTATCATAATTCAATGCTTATACAGGTGTTAAAGAAACGTGTAGTCGTTTTAGGGTCTTATAGTTGACCCCATAAATAACGCAAAGCTCCAACAATTTTGTGATTGTGACTTTTAATACCGAAATCTTATTTTTAAGCTCAAATAATTAAACTTGAAAATTGACCGATAAAGCTAATATTTCGTATGAATAATAACATATGAATTTCGTATATCAAGGATGTTGGTAGAATGTCCAGATTTTTCGAAAATGTTTGCATAAAAATCATTAAAATTGCGATAAAAATTCATAATGTTTAGAAATGTGCTCCTACACATTTCCCAAAGTAAAAATTTTTTTTTTTATCAAAATCAATTTTTTTTCAAGCTCATTACATACATAACGCTCCTAAAATTTGACCACACCTTTCTGTAACAGCCTGTATAAATTTTCATGTTTTTACTATTGACCGTTGCGAAGTTCCCTCGTCTGGAGCCAATCTTTGGTGCAGAATAAGGTCATGCTTATTATAAAAGTGCATAGTCACCGGACTTAGGCCCGTATTAAATCGTAATAATAATGTCAGTTGATACGCTCTCAAGCTATGCATATTATCTCAAGATTGACGTTAATTAATAAACTAGTATTGAGAGAATATAATTAAAAACTAAAAAATTCAAATTATACGAATATAGTTGACAATATAAATTTCAAAATAATTTCATAAAAAACAGTTATATTTTCTTTTAAATTATTTATTAGAAAAAATATATTGTGATAAAATAGTAAATTTTATTTTAAAATAGTAATAGTAAAAAAAATGGAATATAGAGACTGGCAGAAACGGGGCTGAAGAGCATGAACTGGAAAAAAAGCTCCTAAAGGCAAAAATAAGAGAAAGTGTAGCCTAGGCTCAATTGGTTGAATTATTATTAAAAAACTAAAATCTGTGAGTTGATATTGCTATTTATAAATATGTTAGTCAGTATATATGAATATTCACAGTTTATAATGCAATAAGACCCATTCTCATTCAATCAGATTTTTCATTATTTATTTTTCATTATTATCCAAAAGTAATCAAAAGGACCCAATCTACAATAACATTAATTGGCATTTCAGTTAGTAAATACATATTTCTGTTAATTTTCAGGTATTAAAAGAATAAAAGGGAATCAACCATGCGATGCAACTAGTTTTAAATTTAATTTATAAGACACTTATTGCGGATGGCGACTCTAGTACATATAAAAGTATACTAGGTAGTCGACTGTACCTGGATATACCCATACAAAAAATTGAATGTACAAACCATTTGCTGAGGAATTACAATGGAAAGAACTTGTTTATAAGACAGTGGTACTGAATCCATTAAAATAAAAAATCTCCAAAATGATATTGTCAATAGCCCACGACACATCTTTGGGGACTAGTCAGAATGTAACAGTTATTATTGTACAGAAGAGAGGAAAAAGAGCCCAGCCTAGTACCCACTTGTACGAAAACTTCTTCTTAAACTGAAAAGAATGCATCCCAACTCGCATACAACTCTCAAAGTCTTCTCCAGTGCTACACTAATAATCGTGCCGAGCAATTTAACAGCATCGTTGGCTAACTTGTCAACTTTTCGTTAAAAGATTCCTACAGTACACGATGTTATGCCGCAGTGGTATCGTTTAATACTGGCAAGCCACAATCTAATATATAAAATTCTTGTGTCACAGTTTTCGTTGCCATACTCCTCCGAAACGGCTTGACCGATTTTGATGAAATTTTTTGTGCTTATCCGGTATCTATGAGAATCGGCCAACATCTATTTTTCATCCCCCTAAATGTTAGGGGTAGTCCACCCCAAAATTTTTTTTTTAATTTTTTAGACAAAATTTTTAATTTCTATTTTTTTATGATACAACATACAAAAATACATACAATCCTCAATTTTCACCCTTCTACGATCAACCCTTATTTTTTAATAGCCATTTTAGTAATTTAATCATTTTTCCTCTCCGGTCGAAAACTGATCAATCGTCATTTAATTAGTTATCCCCGCCAGATGTCTACAGGTGTCACTTCTGACCCAGTAAACAGCACGGAGTAGGGATGAGAACGAAGCCGGTCTCCTTTCTTTCTCACTCCCTACACAGTTGTCGGCCATCATTATTGTTTATGCATCAAGTGTAGTAGTAACGTTGACAATTATTATTTTGCTATCTCAGTGTTATTAGTGTGTCTCTTATTAACTTTTAATGATTCCTATTTTATCAATAATAATTAAATTATCAATTTTGAGTGTATTTTGCACGATTAGTTAATCAAGTGATTTTATAACCTCAAAAGTACTCAACACGTGACACGAGCTTCCAATAACAACGGATTTCGTGTTGTAAGTATACTTTTTTTTATTTATATCGAAAATGTTGTTGATCTTATAAAAATGTAATTTTAATTTAATTTTATTAAAAAAATGTAATTGAACAATTAAGATTTTCATAGTTTCCAAAAAATCAATCGTTATGAATCTTTATTTTGAAATGTCAATGGAAATATTGGTTGTATGAAAAAATTATAAGAGACAATGTTTTCATAAAATTTAATTTTTTACTTTTGTTTGAATTTTTTTTCCATAAAACTTATATTTTTGTTATAATTTCATAAATTAAAACTAATCATTTCAAAACTGCGGCAAAAATCCTGGCCCTAATTATACTTTTAACATTTTTCATCATTAAATAATTTCATTAATTCTATTTATGTATGTTTTGTACAGTGAGCAATGCCAAGAAAACGCAAAGGGGCTGATTTGAGCCGCAGTACAAGTTAAGCTCGAAACTTGCGAAATAGCAGATCCGAAAGAACAGAAGAACAAATCCAGCAACAAAATACTGATGCACGTGTCAGAATGGCGCAATTGCATCAAGAAGAGCCAGAAGATACACGAGCTTAACGCAATGAAGTCAGAAGATTAGAACAACGACAATCACGCCGTTTCACAGTCAATAGACGAAGAACAAATGACCAACAACGACAACAGGTACATCGAGCATTTATATCTGATTCATTCCTGCGTCTAGCATTCCAGTATGAGCCCGATATTGAATATTATGCTCATTCAAAAGTGGTAATTGGTGCTATGGACAAGGAATGTCCGCATTGTCATGCTCTGAAATTAAAAAATGAGCCAGCTGGGATGTGTTGCGCGTCAGGAAAAGTGCAACTACCTGAAATTGAAACACCACCTGAACCATTGAACGGCTTACTTATCGGCACGGATCCAGATTCTAACGTGTTCCTGAAGTCAATTCGAAGATTCAATTCAGGCTTTCAAATGACATCGTTCGGAGCAACAGAAATAGTTCGAAATACTAATGCAAATGGTCAACAATTCAATTCTACATTCAAAATCAGAGGCCAAGTTTATCATAAAATGGGCTCACTGCTGCCAATGCCAAACGAACCACATAAATTCTTACAAATCTACTTTATGGGCGGCGAGGATTCCGGAAGCGCACTTGCCAATCGCGTGAATGCACGTTGTGATTATAATAACCTTGATTCACTTTATGCCAGGCGCATCGTCAGCGAGCTAGATGCTCTTTTGAACGTGCACAACGAGTTGTTAAAAATATTCAAATCACATATGCACCAATTACAAAGCGATAATCACGCTATCGTCATTAATCCTGATAAAACACCAGCTGGAGAGCATATTCGTAGATTCAATGCACCCGTTGTTGATGATGTTGCTGGAATCATGGTTGGCGATTGTACAGCTGCACGAAAAATTGTGATTCGTAGAAGAAATAATAATCTTCAGTTCATTGCTGACACACATCGTTCATATGACGCTCTCCAATATCCGCTAATATTCTGGAAGGGACAAGACGGATATTGCATAAACATAAAACAACGAGATCCCGTATCAGGTACTTCATTGATTATTAATTTGATCATTAATCATTTAACAAAACAATTAAATTATTGAACGTAATAAATTTAAATTAATTTTTATGAACAAATATTACAGGAGCTGAAACAAACAAGAACGTTAGCTCAAAGGATTATTATGCGTACCGATTAATGATTAGACGTGGCCTGGACAACGTCATTTTACGATGTCGTGAGCTTTGTCAACAATTCATGGTCGACATGTACGCGAAGATTGAGAGCGAACGACTACGATACTTACGATATAATCAACAAAAGCTGCGCGCGGAAGAGTACATTCATTTGCGAGACGCTATCAACAACAACGCCGACGTCGCCGAAATTGGTAACCATGTCATTTTACCATCATCGTACGTAGGCAGTCCACGTCATATGCAAGAATATATACAGGATGCTCTGACTTTCGTGCGCGAATATGGACGACCATGTTTATTTATCACGTTCACATGTAATCCAAAATGGCCAGAGATTACATCTTTGCTACTGCCTGGCCAAAATGCAATACATCGCCATGACATTACAGCACGTGTGTTCAGACAAAAGTTGAAGTCTTTAATAAGTTTCATTACTAAATCACATGTATTTGGTCCCACACGTTGCTGGATGTATTCGGTTGAGTGGCAAAAGCGAGGATTACCTCATGCACACATTTTGGTTTGATTCATCGACAAAATCCGTCCTGAAGAAATCTATAGTATCATTTCTGCGGAAATTCCAGATCCATCCACTGACCAACTGCTGTTTGATATTGTTACAACAAACATGATTCATGGTCCATGTGGTACTCTTAATAGTTCATCGCCTTGCATGGCTGATGGAAAATGTACTAAAAATTTCCCTAAAGATTTTACCGATGATACGGTCACAAATGTCGACGGATACCCAATATATCGTCGAAGAAATCCTGAAAATGGCGGACAATCATTTATTAAAAATATCATCAACACAGACATTGATATTGACAATCGTTGGGTGGTGCCATATTCGCCTCTGCTGAGCAAGACATATAATGCTCATATTAATGTTGAGTTCTGCAGTTTTGTGAGTAGCATCAAATACATTTGCAAGTATGTCCATAAAGGCAGTGATATGGCTGTGTTTAGAGTGGAAAATACTAATGTGAATGCTCTTCCAGTGAATAAAAACGATGAAATAACGCTCTACCAAATTGGTCGGTACATCAGCTCCAATGAAGCTGCTTGGCGTATCTTTGGTTTTCCAATTCATGAACGGGATCCAGCAGTTGTTCAGTTAGCCATCCATCTTGAAAACGGTCAGCGTGTATTTTTCACGAACGAGACAGCGATTGATCGTGCAATAAATCCACCTAAAACTACACTCACTGCATTTTTTGAATTGTGTAATCGTGCGGATGATTTTGGTGCTTTGCACGAACATTACTCTATTCACAAGTACCACGCTATTTCACATGGACTCAAACAAAAACATGGATGCCCCGCAAGCAAGGCTCACCAGTTGCTACATTTCTCAGTTTATTTAAATCAAACGCCTTGGGGCGATTATTTACAGTAAATCCAAGACACACGGAGTGCTTTTATCTTCGACTGTTGTTGGTTAATGTTACTGGCCATTTATCATTTCAAGATATACGTAAAGTGAGTGGGCAACAATATCCAACGTATAAAGATGCATGCCTTGCACTCGGCTTGCTGGAAGACGACAACCAGTGGGAATGCATGCTTGCTGAAGCTGCATTGAACTGTACAGCAATACAAATTCGTCTACTATTCGCTATAGTGTTGACTACATGTTTCCCAGCCCGAGCACAGATATTATGGGAAAATCACAAAGATTCAATGACTGATGATATATTGCATCAACATCGTATACGGTGCCACGATCTAACCATAACATTCAGCGACGAAATGTACAATGAAGCATTGATTGCTATTGAGGATCTTTGCATTGTCATTGCCAACTTACCACTTAGTAATTTCGGTATGAATTCGCCAAATCGAACTGCATCTGATTTAATGAATACTAAAATGAATCGTGAACTGCAGTGCAGTACTGTAGAAATGACAGCGATTGTTGCCCGCAATGTCCCACTAATGAATGAGGAACAAAGAACCATTTATGATCGCATTATGCTCGCAGTTTCAGCTGGACAAGGTGGGTTCTTCTTTTTGGATGCACCGGGTGGAACTGGCAAAACATTCGTTATTTCGCTAATTCTTGCTGAAATACGATCAAATAATGGCATCGCATTGGCCGTTGCATCATCGGGCATTGCAGCAACTTTATTGGATGGAGGTAGAACAGCTCATTCAGTATTTAAGCTGCCACTAAATATTCAGAATAACCGTGGCGCAGTATGCAACATTAAGAAACCATCGTCCATGGCCACTGTGCTGAAACGGTGTAAAATTATTATTTGGGATGAATGTACTATGGCACACAAGCATTCACTTGAGGCGTTGAACAGGACATTGAAAGATATTAAAAACAGTGACAAACTATTTGGCGGAACTCTGTTGGTCCTTTCAGGTGATTTCAGACAAACACTTCCAGTCATTCCACGTTCAACATACGCTGATGAGATCAACGCTTGCTTAAAATCATCTCCATTGTGGCGTAATGTTGAAAAATTACAGCTAAAAATAAATATGCGCGTTCAAATGCTTCAAGATCCATCCGCTGAAACATTTTCAAAACAACTCTTAGATATCGGTGATGGAAAAGTTGCTATAGATGAAACTGGATACGTAAAATTACCGACCGATTTTTGCATAATCGCTGATTCGCAAGATACTCTTATTGAACAAATATTTCCCGATGTACACACACAGTACATAAATCATGAGTGGCTTGCAGAAAGAGCGATTTTAGCGGCAAAAAATGTAGACGTTGACAATTTAAATCTGAAGATACAAATGTTGTTGCCAGGGAACTTGGTATCATATAAATCTATTGATACAGTTTGCGACGACAGCGAAGCAGTAAATTTTCCCACAGAGTTTTTGAACTCACTGGATTTGCCAGGCATGCCACCGCATAATTTACAATTAAAGGTTGGATCTCCAATTATCTTGCTTCGTAATTTGAACCCGCCCCGGCTGTGCAACGGTACGCGATTAGTCATTCAAAATTTAATGAAAAACGTGATCGAAGCCAGGATTTTAAATGGCAAGTTCAGAGGTGAAAATATACTCATACCACGGATTCCTATTATACCTACAGATGTGCCAATTCAATTCAAACGTATTCAGTTTCCCATTAGATTGGCATTTGCAATGACTATCAACAAATCCCAAGGTCAATCGATGTCTGTTTGTGGATTAGATTTGAGAACACCATGTTTTTCACACGGACAATTATACGTGGCATGCTCTCGAGTGGGTAAACCATCCAGTTTGTTTGTGTTAGATAAAGATGGACTAACAAAAAATATTGTTCACGCTATAGCATTAAGAGATTGATATTGTTTAATAGTGTTACTGTCGTAATTGTTTAATTAATAATGATATATAATTTTAAGGAATAAATTATAATAACTTAAAAATAATGTTTGCCATTTGTTATTTTTATATTCCCTCATCGTTCACAGCGCTCCATGCTTATTTCACGCATATACCACATTCTTACATACATACAATATACACATTCTAACATATTTACAATAAGTAAGCTATTTTTTGTCTACACTAGAAATTACTAGGAAATTATTTATATGGCAAAACAACGTTTGCCGGGTCAGCTAGTATACGTTATACAAATCGGTCTGTCATGCGAGTCCAAGGAAATCCTTGAAATTATTGGAAGCCAGGAGACACGCCAAAAATATTCGAGAAGTGATGGCTCGTATAGGTTGTGCCCGCAAAGTAATGAATTATAATAATGTTGATGCTCACTACGGCATTAATTATGAAAGACCGGATACGAAATTAATTGTATAAGACCGGATATGGAATCCGACGATTATGACTGAGGCAAAGAATTATTTTAAATAAATCTAAGAGAACAGGCATCAAAACGTTATGAAATGGAGAGGGCTACCGTGTTACAAACGGAAAGCTCTTTGTGGCTTGAACTTAGAAGGTGCATACTCACCGCGTCCTCCTTTGGAATGGTTTGCAAAAGGCGAGCAAACCAAAACTCAGCTGTCCTGGTGAAGTCCATTTTGTACACATACCACTTAGACCACATTTTTCCAATAAAACACGGTAGGGACAAAAAACCAAAGGCGTTGGCACAACTCAGTGTGCAAAAACACATAATTATAGAAAAATGTGGTCTATAGAGGAAGAACACTATTTAGATTGTGCTATGAAGGAATAGTGGAAGTGAAATGTCCAAGCTTTCCTACTTAATCCTGATACCGCCATACAAACAAAAAAACTAAAATGTTTTAAATTGGATAGTCAGGCTCAGGTCGTGATAAACCAAAACCATGAGTGGTATTACCAGGTACAGGGCTAGTTGCACATGACAAAAACAAACATATGTTTATTTACTGTGTGGACTGGTCCTGATTTTCCATTGAAAGTCGTAAGGGTTGTTAGAGTTGACGTATTTTGGCGTGAAAAAATGCTTCCTGAATTGACTCGGTTTTATCAAAATTGTTTATAGCCCGAAATAATAGACCCTAGGAAAGCAAGATCAATGCTTTTACGACTAATATACATTTAATAAGAAACTATATTAAAAGAATTTAGACCCGACTACTTACGACATAAACGCACACCAAAAAGCGATAAATAAGACTTCAATAATGATACATTTCTAAATTATAATCAATCACAAACAACCATAAAATAATATTAGACTAAGGCACTAAGGGAACAAAAATATTGTTTTAATAGTCTTATCTCATTTTGTGACTGTTTGTGATTTTAAATACATCAATATACCAACATTGATGGCTTATTGGACAGTCCGTATGGAAAACGGAACCCTAATTCGAACACTTGAAATACGTATTTGAAACGTATTTGGTATTTGTCTACGCAAGCCGCGCCGCTCTGTACAAGTACATCAGAGGGGAGTGAGGGGGGGGGGGATCTATCCCGGCAGCGACGGAGTTGTGAGGGTCGCCGAGGTAAAGACAAAGAAAACAACTATTCGACGAGGGTTCAACAATATTTGCCCTCTTCCAATGTCTTGAAGTGATACTTCAATGTCTACGCGCCGCTCTGTACAAGTACATCAGAGGGGGAGCGCAGCGCGGGACTCGGCGCGCCGAGCGCTCACGCCCAAATGCAATCGCCGGCACTTGGCTTCGCCTCTGACCAGCTGCGACTGCGCACTTACATTTTATTATTCGTATTTTTGTAGTACGGCATTGAACGACGGTTCCGTTTTAATATTTTATTTTATTTCAATATAAGTAGAAGATGGGAATCGCGAGACCAGTATTTGTAATTCAATGACATCTGAAAAATTTAATTTTAATTGGTATTTTAAATACCCATCATTGAGGAATTTTGTAATTAGTATTTAATACAATAAGGCTTCAAAATAAATTTTCACAAATATATTACGCAATCTAATAATTAACCTCAGTAGCAGGAGCAGCAGAACTAGTAAAGAAGATAAGGACTGTTTTTGTCACCATAGACAGTTTATCAACCCCAGACAACAAAATTGGAGTTAAATAAATAGTTTGTCAGCTTCCTAAATGAGAAAAGCAAAGAGCTTACTAGCCTTGAAAGTTATAAAAAAATTGTGCATATCAATATATCAATTTAAAACAAATTTGTGTTTATCTTTAGCTTTTATTTTGCTACTTTTTATCTATTCTCCAAAAAGAGATTGTTTGTCTGATGCCATATTTCCAGCGACGCGACGTCCAGTTTCGAAGTCATTTCGAAGGCAAAGTCAAGTAGGCATCCAAAAGGTCGGTGCTTAACAGAGCGAAGCGGTTCTCTCCGGGCCAAGACTATACAATGAGAACAGATGATAATGATGACAGTATACTGTTTATATTGTTGTGAAGATCACTTTAATGTAAATGTACAATTGAATTGCTAATTGCTAGTATGGTGTGAATTAGTTAGAAGTAATTTATGTATGTTTTAAACATCAAGAAGAAGGCAACTTGCCTGTCTACTGAAACTAGGTTAGAAAAGTTCAATAAAACTCCATGAATAGAACTAACTATACATATCTTACCTGTCTTTTCGTCGAGGCTTTACTTAAGTCCGAACTTATTTCAAATCGAGGAAGATACAGTTAATTATGTTCAATACAACATTATGAAACAACAAGGGGAAAAAGTTACACTACGGATAAAAGAAGGAGTTTTACCTCATATATTCCAGAGCCTAAAACGAAATGTGCCTCCACAACAAGAGACGAAGTGCTATTAAGAGATAAAGATTAGCACTAGTAAATAAAGCTTTGTTCGAGTTTGCTGTCAAAAGTAGTAATGTTTTAGAAATATGCAAACCTCCACAAACAAGTGATTATGAAGCGAGGCACAGTACTCGTCCTGATAGAAGTGATGATTATCAAGCAAGGCCCAGTACTTCCCATATGAACGTCTCTAATGAATATGAAACAGAACCTATTACTTCTCATATTGAAGACTATCATAGTGTAGAGCAATTGCACTGTGACAAAACTGTGCAAGTAAATATTACAACAAAGTACAAAAGTAAAGGTATGTGAATATAACTATGGAAAAGAAAAATGTAGCGCTATCTCCATTTTCTGTTTTATCAAAGAATATTTCAACTTCACCAATAAAATTAGCTATGCTAGCGATTTTAATAAGAAAATTACTTACAAATAACTCACTTGATAGTGAATCTGTTTTGTCTAATTCTTCAGTTCCCATGATTATGAACCATATAGTTCATCATCATGTTGCTGGGATTACCTAAAATTTATATGACTTAATAAAACTTTTAAGTGAAAATATCCCACTTTCTACTATAGACATACTAATAACACTAAAGAAAATAAAATTGAATGAGTAATTTGGCCTATTAGCAATACTCTTTTTTCTTATTTCGTGGTTTTTAATTATATTATCAAGCAACTAACGAATTCGAAACGATTCGAATTACTGAGGCAGTTGTTACACTTCAACGATAATAGTAAAATGTTACCATATGATTGTATAAAATCCGGCCATTGATAGAAGCACTCAACCACAACTTCAAAAAAGTTCCATATGATGCATTTTTCATCTGTAGATGAACAAATATGTTCAACAAAAGCTCGAAGTGTGTTGAAACAATATTTACCCGACAAACCCTATAAATGGGGATTCAAACTTTTTGTTGTATGTGGTGTATCTGGGTATGTATATAAATTTGAAATGTATAGTAGACAGGAAAACAGATGCGCAGCCGGCGAGCCCGAATTATTAGCATCATCTAATGTGGTAGTTCGCCTTGCCCGCGATGTGCCTACTAATCAGAACTACCGGCTGTTTTTCGACAATTACAACACCTCCATCCCGCTTATTGCATACTTGTCCAGTCGCGGCATTTTGGCTTTAGGAACCATAAGAAAAAATCGTACTCCCAACAGCAAGCTGAGAGATGAAAAAGTTTTTAAAAAAGAACCGCGCGGTACGTCAGTAGAACAAATCGGTAACTGCAATGGAGTTGACGTAGCTGTGGTCGCTTGGAGAGATAAAAAATCGTCACTCTAGCATCTAATATTGCCGGTAAGTACCCAACATCTGTAGTAAGAAGGTGGGACAAGTCTGGAAAGCAATACATTTCTGTTGAACGTCCTTTTGTCGTAGCAGAATATAATCGATTTATGGGTGGTGTCGATCTTTTAGATTGTGTTATGGGCCACTACAAAATTAAACTCCGCAGTAAAAGTTGGTATCTACGAATTTTTTATCATTTCTTAGACATGGCTATGTGTAATTCATGGCTTTTATATCGAAGAATAAACGCTGAAAAGGGTAGTATCAGTAAAACCCTTAAGTCTGCTGAATCCAGGGTAACTATAGCAGAGACGTTGTGCAAATATAAGACTGTCAACCGCAGAACGCGCAGAAGTGATGTTGAATGTCTCATTCAATATAAAAAAAAGAAAGGTCCGGCTCAACACGTCCCTCCGAAAGATGTAAGGTTGGACCAATACGGGCGGCACTGGCCAATTTGGGTGGATAAAAGAATGAGGTGCAAATATCCAGGCTGTAGTAGGTATACCGCATACTGGGGAGTCTCGCTGGTAGTTGGGCGCATCGAGGCGCTGTGCTTGCGGGTGGCCCTGGATAAGACGGAGGCCCTTTTATTCCATGGGGCCCGTCGTGGTCCACCCCCTGGCGCCTCTATCGTGGTCAACTCGGTCCTCGTACCGTTTCAGGCCCATATAAGGTATCTGGGCCTGATCCTCGACGGCAGGTGGCTCTTCGACGAGCACTTCCGACAGCTTGCTCCGAAGCTGGTCGGCGCTGCGTCCACCTTTGAGCGACTCTTGCCCAATTTGAGCGGGCCCAGCGTCGCTACAAGACGGCTGTACACGGGGTCATCCGGTCAATGGCACTGTACGGTGCACCGGTGTGGGCGGGAGCTCTGACGGCCCAGAATAGGGCACGCCTCTGGCGCCCTCAGAGGGTTATGGCGGTTAGAGCCATACGCGGATACCGCACCGTGTCGACGGAGGCGGCGTGCGCGTTGGCCGGGACTCTCCCGTGGGATTTGGAGGCGGAAGTGCTCGCCGAAGTATATCGGCGGACGACTGAGTTCCGGGCGGGAAGCGGCAGTCGGCCCCCGCCCGAAGAGGTGCGCGAGTGGCGTGAGGAAGCTCGCCGAGCCACGATGGCTCGTTGGTGGTCCCGGCTGGAGGCTCGAGGCACGTGCTGGCTTTGCCGCCGTGGAGGCGCTCCAGCCGGTCATCGTCTTCTGTGAGGAAGTCATCTCGCAGAAGGAGGCGGCGGAAAGGGTCCGAGAGGACGACCTCCACTCAGAATTAATTCGCCGCCGCCGCCGTTCGATTCCGACACACCACCCCACCGAAAACCCCGGTGGGGTGACGGCCCGAGGGGGTTTCTACACGCACAAAAAGAAAAAAAGGTATACGCATACTAGCTGCGAAAAATGTAGGGTTGGTTTGTGTTACAACAAACAAAATAACTGTTTCAAAAATTTTCATCTTTCCTAACTTAAACTGGAATTGTTTAGCACTATTGATGCAATGTTGCATTTCAGCAACAATTTTTTTTTTTAGAATAATAAATACTTAATTTTTAATAACCATCAGAAAAATATTTCAAAATCACAACAGTCTTATAGAAAAACAAAGATACAAAAGGTGGATCAAACAATTAACGGGCATTTTCCTTGAAGACGACTGTCTACAGCAATTTACACAAACCAACTTTCTTAGAGAAGCATGCAATTTTAAAGATAGCTCCTGTTGTTTTTGTGAAACACCTCAATGCGTGGAACATGAGGTAGTTGAAATTGGTACGTTAATTTCAATGTTTTCTTTTCTGTAAAGTTAAGGCTTGTTTGAAAATCCAAAAATTGGAGTATATATCTAAAAATCTTAGTAATTATTGCAAATTAACTATAAATTTCGCAACTAATAATATTTTATATGTTGGATTAAGTAAAAATTGGAAGTTGATTTTTATTGCTGTAGCATAAATTTAAGAGCTCTCCACCTTCGTCGTACTACCTTAAGGTTAACGATTTTTAAAGTAAGACCGTTCTATCACAAACGAAATTGCACGACACAAACAACCGTTATGTATAGTGATTTTTTCACAAATAATAAAAATATATATAATAAAAATAAAAACGAACACCATTACTTCAAACAAGCAATTCGAAGAATTACATTGCAAAAATGAATAATCAACACATTATTCACAGGTACGTAGTAATCTTTGATATTGGAAACTGTGAGGACGATCCAAAAAAGTTTCCCTTGAATGCGTTTCATAAAAACTTATTAATCACGTAGAGAATCGGGCCCTCACTGCAGTCATCGGAGTGGATCTGTCGCTGCCGGCTGTCATACGCTCCATGGCCGGTAGCGACAGGAACTTTACCGCGGTCGCAACCTTCTGTGAGGAAGTCATCTCGCAGAAGGAGGCGGCGGAAAGGGTCCGGGAGGACGACCTCCACTCAGACTTAATTCGCCGCCGGCGAAACGGGCGGCGGAGGCGCGCTTACCAGCGCCTCAAGCCGCCCTGAGTGTGGCCGCGGGTGGACTGGACGGGTTTTTCCCCTCCACCCGCTATAGTGGCCCCCCGCGAGGAGGCGGCGTCCGCGTGTGCCTGGACGTCGCCTAATTGAGAGGTTTTTACCCGAAGGTGGTGCCCGCGCTTTTGCGTGCAGGCGCTAGGAGGGTTCCGGATGTCTTAATAAAAGCTGTTCCCGGATCCCTCCTACTTAAGGCGCAGTACGGCACACCGTGTGGTTTTAGTCGGTTCGATTCCGACACACCGCCCCACCGAAAACCCCGGTGGGGTGACGGCCCGAGGGGGTTTCCACACGCACAAAAAGAAAAAAAGGTATACGCATACTAGCTGCGAAAAATGTGGGGTTGGTTTGTGTTACAACAAACAAAATAACTGTTTCAAAAATTTTCATCTTTCCTAACTTAAACTGGAATTGTTTAGCACTATTGATGCAATGTTGCATTTCAGCAACAATTTTTTTTTTTTAAATAATAAATACTTAATTTTTAATAACTATCAGAAAAATATTTCAAAATCACAACAGTCTTATAGAAAAACAAAGACGCAAAAGGTGGATCAAACAATTAACGGCAATTTTCCTTGAAGACGACTGTCTACAGCAATTTACACAAACAAACTTTCTTAGAGAAGCATGCAATTTTAAAGATAGCTCCTGTTGTTTTTGCGAAACACCTCAATGCGTGGAACATGAGGTAGTTGAAATTGGTACGTTAATTTCAATGTTTTCTTTTCTGTAAAGTTAAGGCTTGTTTGAAAATCCAAAAATTGGAGTATATTATATCTAAAAATCTTAGTAATTATTGCAAATTAACTATAAATTTCGCAACTAATAATATTTTATATGTTGGATTAAGTAAAAATTGGAAGTTGATTTTTATTGCTGTAGCATAAATTTAAGAGCTCTCCACCTTCGTCGTACTACCTTAAGGTTAACGATTTTTAAAGTAAGACCGTTCTATCACAAACGAAATTGCACGACACAAACAACCGTTATGTATAGTGATTTTTTCACAAATAATAAAAATATATATAATAAAAATAAAAACGAACACCATTACTTCAAACAAGCAATTCGAAGAATTACATTGCAAAAATGAATAATCAACACATTATTCACAGGTACGTAGTAATCTTTGATATTGGAAACTGTGAGGACGATCCAAAAAAGTTTCCCTTGAATGCGTTTCATAAAAACTTATTAATCACGTAGAGAATCGGGCCCTCACTGCAGTCATCGGAGTGGATCTGTCGCTGCCGGCTGTCATACGCTCCATGGCCGGTAGCGACAGGAACTTTACCGCGGTCGCAACCTTCTGTGAGGAAGTCATCTCGCAGAAGGAGGCGGCGGAAAGGGTCCGGGAGGACGACCTCCACTCAGACTTAATTCGCCGCCGGCGAAACGGGCGGCGGAGGCGCGCTTACCAGCGCCTCAAGCCGCCCTGAGTGTGGCCGCGGGTGGACTGGACGGGTTTTTCCCCTCCACCCGCTATAGTGGCCCCCCGCGAGGAGGCGGCGTCCGCGTGTGCCTGGACGTCGCCTAATTGAGAGGTTTTTACCCGAAGGTGGTGCCCGCGCTTTTGCGTGCAGGCGCTAGGAGGGTTCCGGATGTCTTAATAAAAGCTGTTCCCGGATCCCTCCTACTTAAGGCGCAGTACGGCACACCGTGTGGTTTTAGTCGGTTCGATTCCAACACACCGCCCCACCGAAAACCCCGGTGGGGTGACGGCCCGAGGGGGTTTCCACACGCACAAAAAGAAAAAAAGGTATACGCATACTAGCTGCGAAAAATGTAGGGTTGGTTTGTGTTACAACAAACAAAATAACTGTTTCAAAAATTTTCATCTTTCCTAACTTAAACTGGAATTGTTTAGCACTATTGATGCAATGTTGCATTTCAGCAACAATTTTTTTTTTTAGAATAATAAATACTTAATTTTTAATAACTATCAGAAAAATATTTCAAAATCACAACAGTCTTATAGAAAAACAAAGACGCAAAAGGTGGATCAAACAATTAACGGGAATTTTCCTTGAAGACGACTGTCTACAGCAATTTACACAAACCAACTTTCTTAGAGAAGCATGCAATTTTAAAGATAGCTCCTGTTGTTTTTGCGAAACACCTCAATGCGTGGAACATGAGGTAGTTGAAATTGGTACGTTAATTTCAATGTTTTCTTTTCTGTAAAGTTAAGGCTTGTTTGAAAATCCAAAAATTGGAGTATATTATATCTAAAAATCTTAGTAATTATTGCAAATTAACTATAAATTTCGCAACTAATAATATTTTATATGTTGGATTAAGTAAAAATTGGAAGTTGATTTTTATTGCTGTAGCATAAATTTAAGAGCTCTCCACCTTCGTCGTACTACCTTAAGGTTAACGATTTTTAAAGTAAGACCGTTCTATCACAAACGAAATTGCACGACACAAACAACCGTTATGTATAGTGATTTTTTCACAAATAATAAAAATATATATAATAAAAATAAAAACGAACACCATTACTTCAAACAAGCAATTCGAAGAATTACATTGCAAAAATGAATAATCAACACATTATTCACAGGTACGTAGTAATCTTTGATATTGGAAACTGTGAGGACGATCCAAAAAAGTTTCCCTTGAATGCGTTTCATAAAAACTTATTAATCACGTAGAGAATCGGGCCCTCACTGCAGTCATCGGAGTGGATCTGTCGCTGCCGGCTGTCATACGCTCCATGGCCGGTAGCGACAGGAACTTTACCGCGGTCGCAACCTTCTGTGAGGAAGTCATCTCGCAGAAGGAGGCGGCGGAAAGGGTCCGGGAGGACGACCTCCACTCAGACTTAATTCGCCGCCGGCGAAACGGGCGGCGGAGGCGCGCTTACCAGCGCCTCAAGCCGCCCTGAGTGTGGCCGCGGGTGGACTGGACGGGTTTTTCCCCTCCACCCGCTATAGTGGCCCCCCGCGAGGAGGCGGCGTCCGCGTGTGCCTGGACGTCGCCTAATTGAGAGGTTTTTACCCGAAGGTGGTGCCCGCGCTTTTGCGTGCAGGCGCTAGGAGGGTTCCGGATGTCTTAATAAAAGCTGTTCCCGGATCCCTCCTACTTAAGGCGCAGTACGGCACACCGTGTGGTTTAGTCGGTTCGATTCCGACACACCGCCCCACCGAAAACCCCGGTGGGGTGACGGCCCGAGGGGGTTTCTACACGCACAAAAAGAAAAAAGGTATACGCATACTAGCTGCGAAAAATGTGGGGTTGGTTTGTGTTACAACAAACAAAATAACTGTTTCAAAAATTTTCATCTTTCCTAACTTAAACTGGAATTGTTTAGCACTATTGATGCAATGTTGCATTTCAGCAACAATTTTTTTTTTTAGAATAATAAATACTTAATTTTTAATAACTATCAGAAAAATATTTCAAAATCACAACAGTCTTATAGAAAAACAAAGACGCAAAAGGTGGATCAAACAATTAACGGGAATTTTCCTTGAAGACGACTGTCTACAGCAATTTACACAAACCAACTTTCTTAGAGAAGCATGCAATTTTAAAGATAGCTCCTGTTGTTTTTGCGAAACACCTCAATGCGTGGAACATGAGGTAGTTGAAATTGGTACGTTAATTTCAATGTTTTCTTTTCTGTAAAGTTAAGGCTTGTTTGAAAATCCAAAAATTGGAGTATATTATATCTAAAAATCTTAGTAATTATTGCAAATTAACTATAAATTTCGCAACTAATAATATTTTATATGTTGGATTAAGTAAAAATTGGAAGTTGATTTTTATTGCTGTAGCATAAATTTAAGAGCTCTCCACCTTCGTCGTACTACCTTAAGGTTAACGATTTTTAAAGTAAGACCGTTCTATCACAAACGAAATTGCACGACACAAACAACCGTTATGTATAGTGATTTTTTCACAAATAATAAAAATATATATAATAAAAATAAAAACGAACACCATTACTTCAAACAAGCAATTCGAAGAATTACAGTGCAAAAATGAATAATCAACACATTATTCACAGGTACGTAGTAATCTTTGATATTGGAAACTGTGAGGACGATCCAAAAAAGTTTCCCTTGAATGCGTTTCATAAAAACTTATTAATCACGTAGAGAATCGGGCCCTCACTGCAGTCATCGGAGTGGATCTGTCGCTGCCGGCTGTCATACGCTCCATGGCCGGTAGCGACAGGAACTTTACCGCGGTCGCAACCTTCTGTGAGGAAGTCATCTCGCAGAAGGAGGCGGCGGAAAGGGTCCGGGAGGACGACCTCCACTCAGACTTAATTCGCCGCCGGCGAAACGGGCGGCGGAGGCGCGCTTACCAGCGCCTCAAGCCGCCCTGAGTGTGGCCGCGGGTGGACTGGACGGGTTTTTCCCCTCCACCCGCTATAGTGGCCCCCCGCGAGGAGGCGGCGTCCGCGTGTGCCTGGACGTCGCCTAATTGAGAGGTTTTTACCCGAAGGTGGTGCCCGCGCTTTTGCGTGCAGGCGCTAGGAGGGTTCCGGATGTCTTAATAAAAGCTGTTCCCGGATCCCTCCTACTTAAGGCGCAGTACGGCACACCGTGTGGTTTTAGTCGGTTCGATTCCGACACACCGCCCCACCGAAAACCCCGGTGGGGTGACGGCCCGAGGGGGTTTCCACACGCACAAAAAGAAAAAAAGGTATACGCATACTAGCTGCGAAAAATGTGGGGTTGGTTTGTGTTACAACAAACAAAATAACTGTTTCAAAAATTTTCATCTTTCCTAACTTAAACTGGAATTGTTTAGCACTATTGATGCAATGTTGCATTTCAGCAACAATTTTTTTTTTTAGAATAATAAATACTTAATTTTTAATAACTATCAGAAAAATATTTCAAAATCACAACAGTCTTATAGAAAAACAAAGACGCAAAAGGTGGATCAAACAATTAACGGGAATTTTCCTTGAAGACGACTGTCTACAGCAATTTACACAAACCAACTTTCTTAGAGAAGCATGCAATTTTAAAGATAGCTCCTGTTGTTTTTGCGAAACACCTCAATGCGTGGAACATGAGGTAGTTGAAATTGGTACGTTAATTTCAATGTTTTCTTTTCTGTAAAGTTAAGGCTTGTTTGAAAATCCAAAAATTGGAGTATATTATATCTAAAAATCTTAGTAATTATTGCAAATTAACTATAAATTTCGCAACTAATAATATTTTATATGTTGGATTAAGTAAAAATTGGAAGTTGATTTTTATTGCTGTAGCATAAATTTAAGAGCTCTCCACCTTCGTCGTACTACCTTAAGGTTAACGATTTTTAAAGTAAGACCGTTCTATCACAAACGAAATTGCACGACACAAACAACCGTTATGTATAGTGATTTTTTCACAAATAATAAAAATATATATAATAAAAATAAAAACGAACACCATTACTTCAAACAAGCAATTCGAAGAATTACATTGCAAAAATGAATAATCAACACATTATTCACAGGTACGTAGTAATCTTTGATATTGGAAACTGTGAAGACGATCCAAAAAAGTTTCCCTTGAATGCGTTTCATAAAAACTTCTTAATCACGTAGAGAATGATAAAAAATTACTGCTTCTTCTAGTTGTTGATTTCAACACACCTCATAGAAAAAGACGAAGTGACGAGCTTGGTGAAGTAATAGGTCATTACACTGCCTACGTTTACCGTAGATGTAATGGAGCATGGATGCATTGTGATGATAATAAATCATCGTCTACATTCGTAAAAGAAAACAAAATAGTGGTTCCTCGATTGCTCTTATACATCCACCAGTCCAAGACAAGAGATAGGCCGAACACTGACCGGCTACCAGAGCGACCTATTACTGCTATAGAGCAGCCTGTTACCATTAACTATCCAAACAGATACCAGAGAATGAAACAAAGAGACGACATTTTTGGAGCCGATTCCATAATGAGTATTTGAGCGTTTTACAGCAAAGAACGAAGTGGCGAACTAAGATGAGCGAGCTCAAGGAGGGTGACCTTGTTTTGATAAAAGACGACAGCCACCCACCAATGCGATGGCAACTAGGACGCGTCCATCGACTATATCCAGGCACGGACGGCATAACCAGGGTGGCGGACGTCAAAACAGCTAGAGGCATGGTCAAGACGTCGGCGAACCGAGTCTGCGTGCTGCTCACAGATGACACCGATATCGACAACACTCTTGGAAGACAGGGCTTCCAAGGGGGGGGAATATGCTCACGTGTACACCGCGCGAATGTGACGGCGACATCGGGGTGAGACGCGGGGCGCGGCGGCGGTGACCGAGGCGGGGGTGACACCGGCGGCGCGCGCGGATAATGTCGCACCGACACTATTCTTACGATCGCGACGACGCAATATCGCGCTTAACTATATTCTTGTAAACGTGTTTTAAATACACCATTTTTATGTTTAGGGTCGTTTTAATGCTGCCTCCAACATCAGCCCTCGATCCTAAACACTTAGAGAGCGAGCTCACCATGTTCAGTAAGTTCTAGGACGCAATGAATACCGAGACAGCTTAACCTTTAAATGCATACGCCGAAAACGACACAATAACTTTAAGTTCAAATGTCCGTTCAACTGCCAAAATGATGGCCGTCATTATTAATCTGTCAACTATAAATGACAAAATACTAGAATATCAGTCTATGATCAGAGTTACCGATATTAATTATTACCTGTCAGATTATAAAAGAGTGAAGTGTTTCCCGCTAAGCAAAGTTTCATATATTTAATCGCAAGATATCCAGCTCTTTTCTTATTTGGTTCAAGAAAAAATATAATTTTAGCAGGTATGTTCATTAAATATATATGCATATTATTATTTTACTCCACTTATTATCAGTTTTTGATGTACTTTTTCACTGATGATTTTATGGAGTTTATTTTTTGAGAATCAAACTTGTATGCCACTCAACTACAACCAAATAAATTCAAATTCAATATCTTTATTTCATAAAATTGATCATCAATTATTCGAAATCGTCGATTTAATAAATAATTATTATAATAAAAAATTATAGATCAACACACACAGAGTCACCGCAACAATAGTTTGCTTTGTCGAATGCAAAATTATTAAAGAAAAAAAAATGTATAACATAGTATCACATCTGCCTGTTTCGATCTATAACCGTCCGTTTCCAAATGGTTGAGCCTTGTGAGAAGAAATCAAGCAAACAAACTCACGGCCACTCTTTTAAAAAAAAGCAGACATTTTTAACAATATTCAGTAAATATCACATCATTTTGTTGTGTGCTATTATGTTTTTAAAATTAAAAGTAAATAAACTAAATAAAGAATATGACATTAGGGAAACTGAAAATTAAGGAAAAAATTAAAAAGAAGAAAAGAAAAACATAAGTGATGGAAAATTAGAAACATATTAGCTCAAATACATTTTATTTCTATTGAGTACATGAAATAGCCTGTGAATCCATCCAAAGCGTTTTTATCCTGTATATAATCCGCTACTGAGTAATAGCCCTTAAGGCATAGCTGTCGTTTTACTGTGGACTTAAACTTTTTTAGACTCAACATTGAATATTATCTGGGATTTTATTATAATATCGCACACATTATTGACCTCGAAACGACTTGTTAATTTTTTGGACCCTAGAGGCAGGTACAACAAGTTTATTTTTATTACGTGTGTTAAAAGAGTAATAAAATAGGACAGATGCATTGACATTAAAAATGTATTTAGGTATTATCACTTTCAGGTTTATATACCACTACTCTAATTTACGGCCATACTGGGGTAAATTTAAGTTGGGCCCGATACGGGACGCAATGCCTGTAAATCATTTTGAAAAAATCAGGACGATATTGCACTTTAACGCAAATTATAAGTATCTCCCAGTCAGCCATCCAGACCATGACAAGTTGCACAAATTGCGGCCCGTTATAAGTCATTTGAATAACACCAGTCCAGTGTAACGATTGATCAATGTTTGTCTATCGACGAACAGGTGTGCTCTACGAAAGTTGGCCATTTTTTTAAACAGTACGAGGTCTGTTCAAAAAGTATCGCGAATTTTGAATTTCTGCGGGCTACGTATATTTGATTTTTGATTTTTTTGTAGCCTTATTTTGGTACTCATGTCCCTTACTTATGCTGACAAGGTCGGCCATTTTGAATGTTTAGTTAATTTTTGACAGCTGTTTTGCTTGGATGTGTTTTGGCTCGTCTTCGATTTTTGCCTATTCCAAAACATGGATCAAAGAGTCTGTATTAAATTTTGTGTGAAAAACCAAATAAAGTGCGCGGACGCATTTCGAATGTTGACTGTGGCATATGGTGAAGCTACCTTGGACTAAAGTAGAGTTTATCGGTGGCACAAAATGTTCTCAGAGGGCCGAGAAGATGTGAACGACGAACAGCGTGCCGGACGCCAGAGCACGTCAACAACAGACGATAACATTGATAAAGTGAAGAAAATATTATTGGCCAATCGTCGAATAACCATTAGAGAAGTTGCTGAGGACCTAAACATATCGATTGGCTTTGCCATTCGATTGTAAGTAATGATTTGGGCATGAGTCGGGTCGCCGCTAAATTCTTGCTAAAATTGCTCAATTTCGACCAAAAACAGCATCGCGTCAACATTGCTCAGGAGATGTTGGACTCGGTCCGTGACGACCCAAATGTGCTCCAGAGGGTCATAACTGGTGACGAATCATTGGTTTATGGTTATGACGTGGAAACCAAAGCTCAATCATCCCAATGGAAGCTGCCGCATGAGCCAAGACCGAAAAAAGCGCGCCAAGTTCGGTCGAACGTGAAGGTTTTGCTCACAGTTTTCTTAGATTGCAGGGGCGTGGTGCATCATGAGTTCTTGCCACAGGGTAGTACGGTCAATAAGGAATATTACCTGCAAGTTATGTGCAATTTGCGCGAAGCAATCCGCCAGCAACGCCCGGATTTGTGAAAAAAAGAAAGAAAGAAAAACTGGCTTTTGCACCATGATAACGCCCCTGCTCACACATCGTTGCTTGTGCGCGAATATTTATCTAAAAACAACACAGTAATGGTCCCACAGCCACCGTATTTCCCAGACCTGGCCCCCTGTGACTTTTTCCTGTTCCCAAAACTGAAGAGGCCCATGAAAGGACGACGCTACGCCACGATTGAGGAGATAAAGGCGGCATCGAAGGAAGAGCTGAAGAAGATCACGAAAAATGACTTTTCTAAGTGCTTCAAGGATTAGAAAAAACGTTGGCACAAGTGCGTTATATCCGAGGGGGATTACTTTGAAGGAGACAAAATAGATATTCATGAATAAATAAATACTTTTTGAAAAAATACAAAATTCGCGATACTTTTTGAACAGACCTCGTATAGCCCAACAAGCGCCACAAATGGGGTTTCAAATTATTTGTACAATGTAGGTTGTTGGGATATGCATATAACTTTATGATATCCGCGGGCTAGAAAAAAGATGAATGGAGACGAAGAAAGGAACTCGAAATAGGAGTAGTTGGACAAACGGTCATGAGATTGACCAGAGTGGTTTCTCGACAAAGGAACCATAGAGTGTATTTCGATAACTGTTATACATCTTTGCTCCTAATGTACTATTTGGCCACCTAAGGTACCCATTCCTTAGGTACCATACAGCGAAATCGTTTAGGAAAAAACATGTAAATTGTCATCGAAGCAAGAGGTGATGAAAAGTTCCGTACCGAGCGAGGAGCATATACAGAATATGTTACCACTTTAGAGAATGTAGAAATAGTTACTGTTTCATGGAAGGAAAATAAACAGGTTGTTCTGACATCTACTTACGTAAGTTCTGAACCTGTAGAAACTATAGAAAGATTTTACAAAAAGTTAGAAGCAAAAATCCGAATTCCGTGGCCTGAAAACTGGTAAAAAAATATAATTCCCATATTGGGGGCATCGTCTCATGGATTCTCATCTTGGCAGGTATCGAATTCGCATAAGAAGCAGAAAATGGTACATAAGAATATTTTATCATCTCGTGGATCTAAGCATCATCAATGCATGGATTCTGTCTTTATAGAAAAGTTATACGTCAAAGAGGTAAAGACAGCAAGACTATTATGAATACTGCAGACTTTCGATCTGAATTAGCCGATATCAGTGAATATTTCCTATCCTGAAAACAAATCGGATAAAAATGTTCAAATGCTTCCAGTACAGGAACATAAAGCAACCCAAATAGTTTAAATCCAGGAACATGAAAAAACCCAAATAGTTGAACTATTCCAGAACATAAGACACTGATCCAGGAACAAAGCATAATAAAGCTAATCTTAATGAGCTACCACGAGGTATAGATACGATTAACAGAGATCTGAATTGCATAAGTAGATGGACAATAATGTACAGGCTCAGGGTAAACCCTAGTAAGACGCAAGTTACTATTGTTCGCAGCTCCAGACTTATTGCAAAGATTGACTGGTCGGTACTACCAAAAGTGACTTTCGAAAGTGTCACTACTCCGATGAGCAATAACGTTAAGAACTTAGGGATATACATCGACAAAACCCTCTCATGGAATGCTCAAAATGTTAGTCGTAAAATATTTGCCTCGCAGTTTCTTTAAGAAGAATGCGTAATTTCCTTTCAACTGCTACTTACATTGAACTCGCTCAATCAATTCTTCTCCCCATTCTTGACTATGACCACGTCAGCTATCTTGATCTTAATGAGGGACTCGAGAGACTTCAGAATTTCTGTATAAGATTCATTTTTGGCTTGTATCGTAAATATGATCACGTTTCCGAATTTCGTACCAAACTCAAGTGGCCTCCTAATTTAAGCCTACTCCTCGTATCTACCTCAAGAAACGTTTCGCATTTATTCACGACACACATACACGATATTTCTGATCATCGGAAAATCTAACGTTAGAAATTCCAACACATTCCAAAACGTTTTTGGATACATCTTCACAGTACAAGCTGCACGCCTGTGGAATTCATTGCCGGAAGCTATAAGACGAGCACAGACAGTAAAAAAGAAAGGATAAACGGGGCAACATGGCGCGGATGAAGCTGAGAGTTGAGAGGTGTACGACGGTGCAGGCTAAGGTGGTTAAAATAAAAGTGTGTGACTCTAAAAAAGTATTTTACTCTGAGACCAATATCCCACAAAGTTTGGGGGCTCGTTTAGGATATCCTCAGAGTAAAAAAAAGAAGGCAAAGACGATTACGACGAAATTTACCATTCCAGCTGACAGTGAAATCCAGGATTTACGGAGGCTGAACACTTGTTCTGACGTCAACGATGCGACAAATTACTTTATTAATACTATAAACTCGTTAATAATTGCAAACTCAATTTTGAAAATGGTTCCAAACCGTAAAACCGTAAAAGGTTTAAAAAACAGTGGATGACCCCAGGTTTACTTAAATGCTTGCGAAATAGGGATAGCTTACAATTAAAACTTAAAAATAATCCAAATATTGAAATTTTAAAACTGACGTTTAAACGATATAGGAACTACTGCTCTAACTTACTTAGAAACATGAAATTAAAATATAATAAAAACCAAAATAGATAATGCACAAGGTAATACAAAAAAGCCTGGAAAGCTATTAAAACTATCACGCATACATTAAAAGATACTACCCAACCGCTCGAACTTCTCTCCCCATCAGACCCAAGACGATCAGTGAGTGAGGTTAATGCTTACGTTGCTGATATTGGATGACCTCAAGTCGAACAAATTACTACTGTCAATCACCAGTCACTCCCAGTAGATATCCTCCCTTACCACCAACACACGATTGTGTGTTGGTGGTAAGGGAGGATAATCATTTTCCCTAATAAAGGCAAATGAGTCGGAACTTGAGGTTCTTATAATGAATGTAAAAAGTGACTGCGGTAGGCAGCGATAATATTTCCGGTAAGTTCCTAAAAAAATTCTAAGATTTCACCTATTACTAGGGAAGCGTCCCGTTTAAAAGCGAAAGAACAAATACTGGCCCTACAGGAAGAAAACCGAAAATACTTTAACAGAAGAAGAAAAGAAAGCCAAAAGTATGAAATAGGAGACTTGGTGGCTATAAAGAGGACTCAGTTTGGAACAGAACTCAAATTAAAAACTAAATATTTAGGATCTAATAAAGTTACAAAAATTTGGTTTAAATGATCGCTATGACATGGAGAAGGTTGATTGTTCAACAGAAGGTCCGAATCGCACCTCTAGCTCAGGTTATCAAATGAAGAGGTGACCAGAGGGATAACGAGTTCAGGTGAGTATGATGTTAGCATGCAGATCATGAATTTATGAAAGAGTAGGAATAGTTATAAGTTAAAATTTGTAAACAATATGTCGGGGCTCACTATGTTATTATCAATAAATAAGGTGGTTTATGAAACTTAATATTCTTAGTAATCTTGTAAGTTTGTTTTGTTAAGATGTTGTTACTTTGACGTAAGAGTAACTAATTGTGCTTTAGTTGTAAGTAAAATCTTGTGATTATGTATTTGTGTGATGGATGTCTGAGGACAGACAGAAGAGCAGGATGGCCGAATGTGGGAACGGAACGTAAGAGTGAGTGGTATAGCGGACGGATGAGAGAAAGGAAAGGATAAACGAGGCAATATGGGGTGGATGAAGCCGAGAGGTGAACGACGGTGCAGGCTAAGGTGGTTAAAATAAAAGTGTATGACTCTAAAAAAGTGTTACTCTCGAGACCAATATCCCACATAAATATATTGTTATGTAACTAAATAGATTTATGCAATGTAATATTTAAATGTATATTGTCACTATTCGCCTAATTTTTCTCTACTTCTCTGATCGTACACACAAATTACCTGTTCCTGGTATAGTCCATCTAAAGGTTGCCTGTAAGAGATTGCAGACTGCGATAAGGCCGCCCATTGTACTACTGATTTTAATGCATTTCTTTTTAATTATTGTATTCTATTTATAGTGTGCAATAAAGAGTATCTATCTATAAAGCAATACAAGTCTGTCGGAAGTAAAAATATGCAGACTGATGTAAAAAAAAGATAGCATAACATCCCCATTTAAATTTAATATCCTTAAAAATGACAGACAGAAAGTACTATTAAACCGTCTCCATCTCAGTCAACTGTATGAAGGAAATTATTTGTTATTGAAGAAAAATATGATAATGATACATCATGTACACGGATGAGTCATATCGCGGTCCCTGACGAACACTATGGTAATCGCTAATACGATAGAATCGGTTTTATTAAAGATTCGTTATCTAAACACCCTATTACAATCACTGAATTTTTTTTAGGACCGGGCGATGAATACTTTTGGATTTATCCATTCAATAATGATCCTTATGTTTTTGTTCAACGGATAACATAAGTGAAAAATTTTAAACGATCAATAACGCAAAAACCTATTAACAAATCTCAGAAGTCAACATTTTTGAGTAAGCGGCTATTACCATATTGTTCGAGGGAAAAATGACAGAGCCTTTCCCGGTAAGCGGCAACACAATATCGTTCGGGTGATTAAACACCTTCATAATTGTCGCAAGATGCAATGCTCTCTCTCTAACCCGACGAGATAGACAGTGTTAGCTGTATACCTCGTCCGTGAATCTTTGTGTTTATAGACAGTGATAGCACTATACTCCGCTGTGCCCCGCCCACAGCACGTGCTAAGAAGCCCGTGTTGATTGTTTACATCGTTAAGTCATTCAGGAATTGGATTCCAAGTGCAGTGTACTGTTATCTATTACAATATCAAATTTTAATTATGATAAAAAAACATACTTTGAAGAACAGTCGTGTACGGAGAATGTTGGATTTCATTAATAGTACTACTGAGAATAAAGGTAAGCTGTGATTTCATTAATATAATAATTACTTAACTTACTAAATTATAAATAACCTTTTGCACTGGTACTTATCGGTGATAAATTCGTTAGTAAAATAAAAAGGCAAGCTATAATCTGCTATCGGGCTATTTATTTTTTTATTATTATGATTAAGTACAATAGATGATTACGTGTTATAATTTATTTTCTACACCACGGACGAGCATGTATGATGGAAACGTGTCTGCCCATTGCCTTATTGCATGGGAATAGCGACTAAATTCGTTTAAAAACTCAACGGTTTTAATTGAATTATTAGTAAAAGAATTTTGTGTACGAATCCATAATACGTTAAGTTTTACATTATTTTTCCGTAGGTCTGTAACTTTATTTTAAGTAGCTGTTGCCCGCGGCTGCGCCCGCGTGGATGTCGGTTATCGCTTAGTGTTGAGTTAACGCTATTTTTCTAAAATAAAAGTAGCCTAAGTTACTCCTTATTACATCAGCTATCTGCCAATAAAAGTCCCGTCAAAATCGGTCCAGCCATTTCAGAGATTAGCCGGAACAAACAGACAAAAATTGTAAAAAATGATATTTTGGTGTATGTACCGTATTATATTCATATGCATGTAGTAAAAAAACGGTTATTTCAATATCACAAACAGATACTTCAATTTTATTTATATGTTTAGATAACATCCCATAATTATTTTTTAGGATTACAAACCACTTATTCTCTGATAGATTTTACATCATTTTAGTCTGATATTTTGATTTTTAGGAGACACTAATCAGACTTCACCTATCGCTGATGATGGAACCAATCCAATTATGAATTTAAAAGATTGTAACAAAAAATGAAGAACAGGTGCATAAATTAAGCGGTAAGTTGAATTACTTTTCTAGTTAAGGAGCGCCGTTGGTCCACCAACAGATTTAATTTAATTAAATCGAATAAAGAGAAAAGATTTGATTCGGTCTAGGCGGGATTTGAACCCGCGATCTTTGCCTTACAAGGGCAATGCTTTAACCGCTAAGCTACCAGACCCCGCTCTAACCAATTCAAATTTCTCCTTCTACGAGTATATCTGTCTTTGAGGCGACAGTTCGTCAATATTTGTCAGAGCAACTTAATATTTCAAAAATGTATCGATTATATGAGTTTTGGTTTCCACAGCAAAACTTGACAGTTGATCAGAAGGCTACAAAGCGCCAGTATGAGACTGTATTTAATACAGAATTTAACTACTCTTTCTTTCAACCAAAAAAAGATCAATGCGCAACATGTTCCCTTTATGAACAAGCAGATGAAGAAAGAAAACTATCACTAGAAGACGCGTACAGAAAGCATATACAGAAAAAGGAAACCGTCCGTACCATACAAAATGAAGAAAAATTATTGAGAGCAGATGAAAAAAACACAACTATTGCGACGTTTGATCTCGAAAAAGTTTTAAGCGTGCCACAGTCCGAGGTGGGAATGTTTCATTATAAAAGGAAATATGCAGTATATAACTTTACTGTCTTTGATTTAATGCGCAAAGCCGGACATTGTTTTGTATGGCATATGTCTATTGCAAAATGGGGTTCTACAGAAATAGGTAGTTGCTTATTAAAATTCATACAGGAGGAACAATCGAGAGGAATTGAAAAGTTTTCATTTTATTCTGATGGCTGTGCCGGTCAAAACAAAAATAGGTTTATTTTCGCCCTATACTTATATGCCGTACAAGTACATGGCGTGAAAAATATAACACACCGATTTTTCGAGACTGGGCATAGCCAAAATGAAGGCGACAATATGCATTCATGTATTGAGAAGGCTATGAAAAACAAAGTACTGTATACTCCAGAACAAGTTTACAGTATAATTTCAAACGCAAAAATCTCGCATCCAAGGTATAAAGTCAATGAAATGGAGCAGGTGGATTTCTACGACATAAAAAGTCTTATTAGTGGAACGAATTGGTTAAACGACACCCAAGGCCGAAAAATTTAGTTGTCGAAATTGATGGAGGTGAGCGTTTCTCATTTGAAACCAACTATTTTACAGTATGACTTCGACAATGATCCATTCGAGTTGGATACAAATCTTCAACAAAACAAACCAAACGAGGACGGAAACCCGTCCATGGCCAGGTTGATGTACAAACACTCAAAAATGTTTACAGCCACCCTTTACCTATCACCAAGGCTCTATTTGCTGACCTGAAGTCTTTGTGTGATAGTGAGGCCATTCCTTAATGTTATCACAGTTTTTATAGTAATTTAAATTATACAGATATCAGTATCATACCTGAAGAACAACAAGATGATATACATGAAAATTAAATTCAGTATTTTTTTGTTTTAATTTCTGTCTCATATTATTATAATAAAAACATAACTATATTTGTTGCGTTTAATTTATCACCATTAAATAGTAAATTTATAATCAACTAGCGTGTGCCCGCGACTTGATCCGCATTGAATATTGACTTTGGGTAGCATTTTAGTGAATCCCAAGCAATGACGATACTTTCATACAATTTCAACCATTCCCCATTTTTGCATTAAAAAGTAGCCTATGTCCTTCCTCAGGCTAGAGCACCTTCCTCAGTGTACTAATTTAATGTAAATCGGTTCAGCACTTTTAGCGTAAAAGCTACACAGACATACAGAGTTACTTTCGCATTTATAATATTAGTAAGGATTGTATGTCTTGACCAATTGAAAAATTGCTAGATTGTAAGCTGACAATATAGGTTCAAATTACAGTGCTACAAAATAACCCTGTAAAATTGCAATATGTATCAAAACGAATAGATAAATAATGTCAAATTTAAGGTAAGACACCTAAAATCTTTATTTATACATAGGTACCGAAATGGTTAATTTTGCTGCTTACCCCTCATAACACTTAAAAAATGATCATCGAATTTAAACTTCTACATTCCATTTTTATCTTAATCCTTTCTTAACGTAATTTATGTTTACCGTAAAATTAAAGTCAGTTATATCATCGAATACGATTGCAATGTCATTTTACGAATAGAAAGTATATTCATACTTACCATGGAACAATATCACAATGAACGATTACTATAGCAACACCGATTTGTGATTACAGTTGAACACTATCGTAAAGTAGCTCAGTAATGGACATTTTCACAATTTTCTTACTGATAAAGAAAATTTATAATAAAAATTTAGTAAAAAACTAGTGCAATTTTTTTTTCCCTATTTTTGATAAAAGAATCTTCTTTTTAGTCTTGATAGATTTCAAGATATTCAGTTTTTTGTTGCTCCTGTAAAATTGACATTTTTCTATTACGATTTTGTTCGTCGGGGACCGCGATATATGTTCTCGCATATTTGTGTCCTGTGAAATTGTTTGGACTTAAGACCCGTATTAATAGATCGAACTTACTTTTATTTTATTTATTTATAACACTTCCTGCAGATAAATTGCATGAGGCGGGCTTAATGCCAAACAAATTACGTATAAAATAAACCATTGTTTTATTATTCTTTCAGGTTCCGTGGGCAGGATTAACCATTTATGATTTGGCTGGATGTTTATGCAGTGCTTACCGAAATGCAATGACACCTGTAAATATTCAGGAAAGTTCAATCCTGATATATTCGCAAATGACGAATATGCGTTATTGAGGAAGAAAACAAGGAACCTGACATTGAGAACGCAATAACCTCACGAGCTTCTCCGCCATCTATTATTCCTGTTTCATCGTCTACTTGTATCGATGCCTTTAACCAACGATGAAGAGTCATGTCTCTTTGCTCTACTTGCGCTTGTAATAAATGCTGAAGCTGATACGCTTGTTGTACCAGAGCTAATACTAAATGACGATGTGACTAGCGACATTTCTGATAATGAAAAGGAAAATAATAATATATCTCACTCAAAATACACAGTTTCTCGTTAATAGTCATGCTCATGAAAAAAGGCAGGGCCGAGAGAAGGGTCTAGAAAGGTGTAACGTATTCGACCAGCCAGGACAAGATTAGCAGGTCCCAAAGTAGTTCAAAATAAATTAATTAAAATGATTTTTGACTATCCATATCTCACACCAACCAATAAAATCTACGAAGATACAAAATTAATAAACATTAAGCAATTATATATCTTTAACACATGCATATTTGTCCGTAGGGTTCTCCACAAAACTATCCTAAGTAATATAACATTTACAACATTAAAAGAAATCTCTAACCGCAGTAGTCGTCGTGCCAGTTTCATAGTACTACCAAACACAAGAACCCGCTGTGGCAATAAAACCATTACTTTTGAAGGAGCACAGATTTACAATAAGTTACCGTCGAATGTAAAAAATGTTAAATCATTTAGTGCATTTAGGACTGAACTACGTAAATATGTACTGCAATCAACCTGAATGCACTGGATTGAGTGAAAGTGACGAATCTCGAACCATTTACTTATGTTAAAATAGTTCCGTAACGTCCGAAAAACCTATTGAGATAAGTCCTTACAAAAACGTGTACAGAATGTACAGAGCTAACAAAATTAAATTATGGTTCACATAGTGCGCTTACGCATCCCTAAACGGAGCTGAAAACTGGTTTCGTTGCTCGGTCCGTTCGGGCGGTATCTCTTTACAGAGCTTTCTAACGCTTATACGCGCACCCGTGTCCTCCGTGTAATAATTCTAAATATTAAAGTGCCGTGCTATTGATCCCTCTCGGGTAAGTTCCTTTGTAATTGTGCTTGTTGTAATTGTGTTTAATGTAATGTTGTGACTGTCTTCTGTTCCCCCGATGTAGCTGCTTAGCAATCCTAAAACTAGTTGAAGGGTTACTTGTACTTAACCGGATAGGTTTATACGGCCAAATAAGCTCAGTCTACCGAGCTAATCACTGCCTTACGGGATTCCAGGATCACGACGTATACTACAGGATCGCCACTAATTTGCGGTTCCTGCTTGGGGGCGAACAAGCTTAAAACCTTTGCGCTAATTGCTAACAGCAGGACAAGCTAGCAACAGCATCCCTGCGTCTCGCTGATTCCAGTCAGGCCAGTGCCCTTGCTGTTATTATCTTCTTACCGAAGCCGCAGAAAAAAAATTATTATAAGAATTATGTAAAAGTAGTTTTTATTATTGACCCACCTACCTACATCTGTAGACTAGGGAAGGTTAATTACCATCCCTGGTCACAAAGGGAAGAAAAAAATATAATAATAATAATTTATTTTAATTTTAACGACACACCTGAGAAACTGGCAATCAAGAATGAATGGGTGGGAAGGGTCTTCACAACATTGGTCAATTCTGTTATTGGTCAAATCGGCAATTCGCCAAATTTAATATTGGTCAAATCGGTAGTTCGTCAAGTCGTCTTTTTGTCCAATTATGGATTTATTATTTTTGTCAAATACGCCATTAGTCAAGTCCATGTGCAGTCGAAAGAAACTTGCGTGTTGATTTCACATAATTTTATATTACTTGTAGGAAGGTGCTCTTACAACAAGGGAAGCCGCCTGTTTAGGATGCCTACCTACGTTATTACAAATAATAATAATAATTGCATAAAATAAATTTTAATGGTGAGGTTTAATATGTTTCATTTTATTGTTACCTCCTTTGAATCTGTTAAAATAACCTAGGCGGAAAATGCTGGCTACATAGAATAGCCCATCATTTGTTTTCCCGTCAGTTATGTGACATTACATTATTTGTAAATGACAATACTGACATGACGTATTAACGGGAATTAACGCGATCACGAAAAGGTATACCTCTGAATTGCCTGACGTTTCGACCAGGTTGCACTGGCCGTGGTCACAGGCTGACTGGCTCAGCGGTGCACGCCCTCCGTCGTCGACATCGTGAGGTAGAAGGTTCTTCATCCACCTCCACTTTACCTTTTCGTGATCGCGTTAATTCCCGTTAATACGTAGATAATATTATATCATCATCGCGAAAGTTTAAAAGTTAGACAATAATATGTATCTATATCCCATATTATTTTCATGTCTTCGGTTTGGGGAAACATTTATCCCGAATAAATGGCATCTACTAGTAAAGGCCTTGATTCTGTATTTACATTTATAGAGATTGAAAAAGGCAAAAAAAAAAAAATTCCATTTTAACTTAACTAACAAAAATAATACTACAATCTGGCTTTGCGTAAACAGAAGCGAGTGCAATGGATCCATTACTTTAAGCATCGATTCGGGGTTAATTTTGAGGGAAAGCAGACATACCTGTAAGCCTAACTTCGATAAGAATTTGATTCACTTTAAGATGAACAGATGTCGAAAAAGAGTTAAAATGGAATGGCAATCTGTAAGTATAATTTTTGAAGACTATGGGTGAGCTTAAGGAAGAAGATGATTTTGTGGACATACCAAGTTTGAAATCAAAACGTGATGTTTTGTACAAAATGAGAAGGAAAGCGATTAGAGTACAAACATGCTCGTTTTCAACGGTAAATTCCATCGAATTTCCAGACATACTTTCAAATGATTTTTTGATTTATGAAACCAAATCTTCCGAATCTACCAAAATTCTTTATTTTTGCTACAGCTGAGGGTATAGAAATAGCCTCAAATACGGATATAATTTTTGTAGATGGCACTGTTAAAACCGTTCCACGACCTTAATTCCAACTTTTATCAATACACGTAGACGTGGGCAGTACCAGAGAAAGGACCAATATTATTTCCATATTTTCTTGCCTCCTGCCTAATAAAACTCCGCAAACCTATAACAGAGTATTTTCAATTTTACGATCTCGATTCAAGATTAATGTGAAGTTTCTAAAATGTGATTACGAAATGGCAATAATTGACGCTGCAAAAAGCATTTTTCTCGATATTCTTGTCAGACGCTGTTTTTTTTTTAATTTTAAGCAATTTATAAAAAATTCTAAAGCACTCATCATGACTGACGACAGTTTAAAAAAAATGTTAGGCTAACCACAAACCTTGCGTTACTGCCCTGTCAATATATTCCTAAAGGCAAAGCAATATTTGAGATGATGCCAGAAGATGATAGTAAGGCGGAATAATTTCAAAAGTATTTTTTTGAGCAATGGCAAAATATGATTTCCCAGGGTCATGTGGTGTTGTGTAACTAAACGCCATCGTACCACTAAAGCAGTTGAGGGTTGGTATCGAAAATTAAAGTATAAGTAAGAAATAATATTTTTATGTACATTATATATGACGGCGCGTGCTGTTCAGGCTGGTTGAATCTGAACATAGTGTTAAATATTTTGTTTATGGTTGAATTAGCATTGCTAACTTTTTATATTATGGTTGTCGTTTTATCTTTGGTTCTCTGGCCGGATGACGTTGATAGATGTCATCTTACAAAAATAATATTAATATTTTGATTCAGGAAGAGAACTAACATTTCCTGATACAGGCCTAATAGATACAGGCATAACATATTCAGGAAGAACTGATTCAAACACATTTAAATTAAACTGCTAGTAAATATTATTTTAATTAAAGCTTTGTTTTTTATCTAAACTAATATTATAAAGAGGAAAGATTAGATTTTTTGTTTGTTTGTTATGATTTACTGTTTCCTGTTACCGATTTTAAAAATCTCTACCTTGAATATAAGTAGATTCACCATAGACAATAGGTGGATTGTCCCATATTCCCCTACTACTACTGTGTAAAACGTTTAACGCCCACATAAATGTAGAGTACTGCCACTCTGATCAAGCAATCAAATATATGCAAGTAAATTAATAAAGGTTCGGACCAAGCAACCTTCGGTATCAGAAATCCTAATGATGAAGTGGAAAAGTATGTGAATGGACCTCTGAAGCGGTGTTGCGTAAATTGGAGTTTCCAATTCACGAGCGGTACCCTACAGTCGTGCATTTGGCCGTTCATTTAGAAAACGGCCAAAGGGTATATTTTACAGCAGGGACGGCTCATCAAGAAGCTCAAAACCCACGTAACACCACATTGCTCGCATTTTTTGATCTCTGTAATAAGACTCTTCTATACCTCGAAATCCCTCAATTGAAGTTCCTTAATATTACACATAGGTCAATAATACATTTACAAGAAGGAGAGACGTAATGAGGATGTAGTTGGTCACCCAGATATTAAAAAAGATGCTGATTTAAGAAGAGTCTACGGCACACATCTTTCCTAATCGTGTTTGTACCTTAGAATGTTGCTACATCACGTGCGCGATCCGACTTCATTCGTGTACTTAAAAACTGTAAACGGAATTGTCAAAGAGACCTATTAAGCCGCTTGCCGTGAAAGAGGTTTGCTTGAAAGCGATGATCATTGGGAAAATACTCTAAGAGAAGCTTCTATTTCGCAATGTCCAACAAAACTAAGAGAGCTGTTTGTAGTCATACTTTTATTTTGTGAGCCTTCAGGACCATTAAAATTGTGGGATAATTTTAAAGATGATTTTTGTGAAGATGTAAGACACAGAATCAGACAACAACACTAACCAAATTAGTTGCAAATCAAAGACATGCTTTTGAGACCATAGTGGATAGCGTGAATAATAACAAAGAACAGTTTTTATTTTTGGATGTGCCCGGAGGCACGGGGAAGAAGTTTCTTGCAAATTTAATACTTGCTAACATAAGACAATCAGTAATTAAATTCGATGAGTGAATCCTTTGTCTGTCTGTAGAAGGTTGGAATCACGGCATCAATACGAAGATTAATTAAAATGAAGTGCATCTTTGACAGATACTTGCACATTTTACGTCAAAAGTCATCAAGACATCAATCACTGACTTCACTCAATTATGACCGTTTAGCATGATTTAAAAAAGGGTCACCCCCTAAACGTCGCAAAACGAGTATTCAAAATGACAATAGCATTTTATTAGCACAAATGCAGCTTGCAAACGTTTTTTGGAAATGAATTGGCATCAGCCACTTCTTAGAAAAATTACGATAAGTACTTACACTAAATACTTATCTTAATTGTTATAATTGGGTTTCCCTATACTGGCTCTTTGTCAAACAATTTTGTTCGTATTTTATTTTCCACTAGATGAATATTTGTTTTTTTGTAATAAGTGATCATTTATCTATAAAATAAAGCTGTTTTTGCTTGTGATTAAATGTTTAAAATTTTTCCTCCCTCTCCTTATTCATTGCTTCATCTTCCCTGTTTTGTAAAGAATCTTTTTCACCAGCACGGGTATCAGGATAGTTATTATTTTGTTTAAATTAGTGATATTCACTTGTTTTAGTGATATTCGCTTGTTTTAGTGATATTCACTTTTTTTAGTAATATGCATTTGTTTTGTAGCATAATTTTTTTTTAGATGAAAAATTCTCGTTAGATCCATTGTACTTATTTTTTTCATAAATAGACCTAATGAGAACGTAATCGTCACTAGATCCATTATGGATCTTCTGAGATTGAACCCTTTGTTTGGTACATTATTTAAAATGTTCGTAAAAAACATTGAAAGGCATTCTAAAAACCTAAAAATATTGTTCCAAAAGATTTCCTTATTTCACTTTGTCATTTTTCCTTTATTTTTAAGTAGCGGCAATACCCTCGTACTTAACTTTTAGTAATATCAGAATCAAATTTAGTACTGTCATAGTAAGAACTAAATTTAATTCAACGTAACAACAGAATAGCATGTTCGAAATCTCTTGACTCACCGTGGCTAACAGCTAATATTATTGCCCATATGTTTGACAGTGTCAACGCATGCGCACCAGACCTAGAAGAAGGAAATCATTTTCAACAAATATTAAAAAAAAATATCACCGCATCTCACTTTTTTTGTAGTTTATTTTTTAGTTTTTTTTAAAGGCAACTTCCGTTTTAGGAATATTCCTGTGTTCCTTCACAAACATTCAAACAATGGACACAAAGAACACCCACACCCGGGACAACTATTTGTGGATCATACAAACTTTTGTTTTGTCCCGTGTGGGATTTGAACCCACAACACTCAGCGAAGCGTAGTGGCAAGGTGACCACTTTAACCATTGCGCCATCCGAGCAGTCAATCTGCACTTCCATGAACAAGTTTTTTAAAGAATTGAATTTTTTGGGATGCAGACGAGTCCCTTTATCTCAAGAAGGTTTGATATGGTCGATCAATGGAATAGAAAGAGTTTGGAGAAATATCAGTTAAAATAAACCCATCAAAAGTTTGGAAACAAGGCTTCAGCAAGACCCACTTGAAAAGCCATTTGGGCCAACTGCAATTTAAATCCCACAGCTGGGCAGTTTGTCGTGGAACCTAAAACGGCGGTTCTCAGCAACTTAAGCATTTATTGGGACCGGAAATTATGAAAATGACGAAAATGAACTTAGGTATGTTAAGAGATTTTAAAACTATATTGTCCCAACCCACAGACATACACATTGCTTATGCCCCAATTTTGAACAATGATTTGGAAGAGAGCTTAAATTCTACATTTGGAAAAAGAAAGTTTTTAATTTGGTGTATATCACATAAAAACATTTTTTGTGATTACAAACTTATATTTTCCGTTGGAAAGTTGACTTTGTGGTAAATCGATGTATAGGAGATAATTTTTAGAACTGCAAAGTTAAGTTTGTCTTTCCGAAAAAACTGTCACAAATCTTCGAGAGTTTATTCCCGAGAAGGACGTACTAAATACATACAAGTTTCTTTGCTTACGGAAACCTCTGCGCGCGAGTCGGACTCAAACTTGTCCGTTTTTTTCTTTGGGAATATGTTTCGTTCATCTGTTGAGAAAGAAAAGGTGTTCCTCTACCAAACGCAAATGGCGGAGACAGTGCCCGGACCCTGACAAAAATGGGGATCATCAAGAGGGCTTGAGCGTTATCACATTCATCATTCTGGTGGTAACAACTCTTTTTTCTATATTCATTGTTCAAGCCCATGAACAATTAAAACATATTTAAATGTCTATGTCAATAGACAACAATGTAAAGTGACAGCTGTCACTCACCCCTCTCTTCTCCCGCTCCTATCTCTAGCAACCACGTCTGGCGGTCTGAGTGTAAATTAATATTAAATTTTAATTAGTAATACAATAAATCTACAAGTATTTCCCTAAATAGAACTTTTATTTTACTTCAAGAGTAAACATTCATTGGTCTGAGAATCTACAAGAAATATCATAGCAGATTTATATAAAATACACAAGAAGAAATGGGACTTCGTGCTATTGAACGATTTCGGACATCTATTCGAGGTCGAGCTGCCGAGACATCAGCGTAAAGAGTTGCTATTGGCTACAAATCGGAGCTCTATCAAAGTGGTAGTGCCAAATCAGCAAAATTCAATAAAAATTGCAACACAATTTGTAGCTAATTAGTTACCAAAAAAGCGATTTTGTTGCTTGCGCCGTTTAAAAAACATCGCAATTACTGCTAGGTTCATATGAAGCTAGCAGGAACAAACGGTAAATCAGTGAATATCAGTCAAACTAATAAGCGAAAATTTGTTGCTAATTTGTTGCTGCAAGTAAATAGTAACGAAAGTGAAAAAAAAAAATGAAAAAAAATACAGTCTTGAATTTCGTTTTCCGAATCTCAACTGGTAATTCCAAGAGGTTTCCAGAACCCTCTTAATAAAAAAGAGAACTACAGAGTTGCAGGGGCAGCTTACTTAACACAACGAACAACGCGAAGAAGATCCTACGAACCTGCAGAAAACTGTGACACAATGGGACATTTTATAGCTGTGTGCCTAAGAGGAATGGAATAGTGGGAATATGACGATACGCAGAGTAAACCTCGAATGAGGAAACCTACAGCACAAGTCAACGTTGCAAATATTAATATTATTGTTTTTTTTTATTTATGTACCAGATTAAAATACAGGGTAAGTAATTAGTACTATAGCATTAAGAAACCACTAAGGTTTGTAGTGAATGCTACTACAGCCTACAAAGTTAAAAATTAAAATAAACAAAAAGCAAGTTAAAGAAAACAACACACAAATAATAATATAAAATAAGATACTCAACAAGTAGGTACTTAATATAATAATAGGCTTTGAATTGGTAGAAATATTTCCCAGCGTAAATTACATTTCCATGTTCTGGAGAAAGTAAGACTTGAGTTTAAACTTAATATTCGATGGCCCAATTATATTATGCAAATCGGGGGGTAGATTGTTTACAAACCTGGGAACTAGATAGGCCGATATCCGTTCGCCATACGTATTGTTAGCACGTAAGGTGCAAAGCCGGTTTCGAGCGACGGACCGTGTGTATACAAGATGTTGGATTGTATTAATTATACTGTCATTAAAAAATTGTTCTTTCAGTAATGTACATTTAAATAGTGTTTGGACGGGTAGTACATTGCAATGCTTAATGCCGCGTTCCAATAAACAAAAAACGATTCGTTTTGCATACGGACGGTACGATACCCTTTACAGGTCGATGTGCGTTTAGGAAGGTTGTTGGAAATAAGCCTCGACCTACAGGATTAAAGAATTTTGTCACTACTACTAGCAATGGCCTCATGGTCGATTTTGAGATTTATAAAGGCGCTAAAACTATGTTCGGAAATAGTACGTTAGGTTTAGGTCCATCTGTAGTCATGTATTTAACTAAAACTATTCCGCCCGGTAGCTGTATTTACCACGATCGTTATTTCACAACTATCCCTTTGATAGAGGAAATGAGCCAACAAAATCTGCATAGTACTGAAACTATCATGATGAACCGAATCCCAGGGCGTACAGCACTAAAATTTAAGAAGGACAGCAAAATGAACCGCTGAGAACACCAGCGATTTGTAAGAGATTCAGTAAGCTTGGTCAAATGGAAAGATAATAAAGCGGTTTTAATGGCATCTAACTGTACTGGAGCTGAACAAATGGACTACGTTAAACGATGGGACAAACAAACGAAATCTTACAAGGATATAACTATTCCCAGAGTGGTCTGTAATTACAATAACCACATGGGGCGAGTGGATGTTTTGGACCAAATTATGGAATATTATCGTACCTTCATAAAAACAAAAAAATGGACACTAAAAGTAATCATTCATTTCTTGGATTTGGCAGTAGTGAATGCTTGGAGGAAATACAAAATAGATTGTGAAGCTAACAAACTCCCAAAAAAAAAGATGTTTGCTTTGCTGGACTTTAAAATAGAAGTAGCAGATGCTTGGTTGAGTGCTGCAAACAGGAAACGTAGATCAAGCCATGACACAGATGTTGAAGATGGGGCCACGGTACCTCAAAAGAAAAAATACATGCCGCCAAAACCTTCCAATGCCAAACGTTATGATGGCTATGATCCTCTACCTACCTTTGACGAGCTGTCTGCTCCACGTTCTTGTAGGTTGGAGACATGTAAAAGTAGAAGCAATATTCGCTGTGTAAAATGTAATGTTTACTTGTGCATGTCACGGGGAAAAGATTGTTTTAAATTATACCACACCAACCGCAATAATTAATTAGTATTTTTGATTGTAAAATGTTGATCTCGAAATGATTACCATTTCGTTAATTATTTAATTATTCTAAAGAAGTTTTGACTGATAATGTTAATGCAAGTTGTATTTTTTATAAATGTGATTTAGAAAGTTAATATAATACACACAGGAGTAAATAAACCAAAAATAAATGCTTAATTATAAAGACAGATGATAAGATTATTGAGTGATTATAATATAATATAATATATATATATATATTATATGCAGTTGATTAAACAGGTCTTTCATTTCATTAACACAATGAATTTTTTGAAAGTCACAATCGTGCGCATCTCAATTTATTCCTGATTCGTCACGTTCGTGCGAGTACTTTTTTGGGGAAAGGGGCGGTAGTGCAAGATTTTTTCAACTATTTTTGTAACTTACCTGAAGCCTAAACAACTACACAATTTATGTTATACACGAAAAAAATTAAAAAAAATGTTCACCGGTTGGAAAGGGACTTTGTATGACTACTCAAATCGAAATTTGATCTTGCAAATGTCCAACTTTTTTTTATCAAAAAGCTTTCATTAATAAAAGTACCGAAAAGATAAAAATGAAGTTGATCACTGGACTTGGAACCTGGACTACCCCCATACTTAGTGAGAAATATGATTGATAAATCGCCCGCAGATTTTTATTCTCTACTAGTACCACACAAAGTTTTTCAATGGATAGGGAATGACACAAATTTGTTTGCAATAATAAAATTACTGATACGGAATTGACTCACGGGGCAAGAATTCGTAAATGATTACCGACAACTGCAGAAGAAATAAAATCTTCTTTTGGTTTGATTGTATTTATGGGTCTAGTACAATTACCAAAAATTGCTGACTATTGGCCTACTGACGAAATTATGGGACAAAATTTTCCAAAGACTGTAATGAGTCGTAATCATTTCGAATTATTGTTGCAAATCCTTCATTTCTCGCCTCATGATCAAGATGAATTTGAAATACTTGACACCATGAATAGTAACTTTCAGAGATATGAATTAGGATAATACGGTTTTACTCACGTGTATATTTCGGGGATGCCCGTCTAGTTTCGGAAGCGACAGGGACCCTTTATCAAGAGGTGAGGCGTCCTGCCGCGTCGGTTGCAGGTGCTATACTGGATTGGCGTCTGACCCAACGATTCGTTTGTCGTAGCACACGTCGGGATGTGAACGCCTGCGTTTCCATTGAATTGTGCGTTGCGAAGCCTTTTATCACAGGCACTATGGTACATACCAAACTCACTGTCTCGCTGTTTTAAGCCGTAACTGTTTCGTGGGACATCAGTTTCAAGGCCGGTCGCCAGGCTGGAGGTAATGCCCACCCATTGTCTCTATTGAAGTTCCGACAACGGCTTATTTCGATTGCCTCTCGTATTTTATGCGTACGTAATATTTTTCTCGTGCTAAAATGGAAGCGTTGTCAAAACGTAGAGACGCGTTAAGGAGTCTGCCCACTACACCGTTGCATACCATGACCGTGCTAGGAACGTGCAAGGCAAAACAATATTTTTTGTACTAAAAAGTATGTGACTATGCCTACTAGACCGTTCCGTAACCGACCAGCACCGTCACATGCCATGGCAATAATATTGTCGGCGAGAATATTTTGCCGGTGCCGATACGCTCCGTGCATGGCGGCACGCGACGTTGCCAAACCGGTGTGCGCAGGCGGCGAGCTGGTGAGTATACGGGTGGTAACCGCGTATGGTGACCGTTATAAGGGCGTTGTAAAGGCCTTCCTTTACTTAGTTGTCTGTTGCCAATTCAATGAGACGCGTGTACACGTAAAGACGCTGTAATGGAGGATGAAAATTAATTGAATTTGTACGTAAATATGAGTTTTTATATAACCTACAACACCCGAAATATATGGATACTGTGAAAAAAGAAATGGCTTTGAAAGAAATTTCGGAAGAACTAAAACAACCAGGTATATTTATTAAATTATTATTTATTTGGCTAAGTAATTAATTACATGGGTATCCAGTCCAATTGGCCTTGAGTCGTTTGGAAGAAGTCTGCAAATTGAAGGCGTACTTCAAAAGCGGTAGAAACTGCATTACCTCCTTGGCGTCTTAGATTGTTAAACCGTACAGGAGTATTTGTTTCCGTAAAAGTTATGGTTTCGCCGCGTCTTATAAAATGATATAAAATGCACGTTGTTAGTACCTTTTTTTACTGCAAATTCTGGCTTCAAATGCAAACGTCTATTATAAATACGAAATTTTTGACTTAAAATGCCAAAAACATTTTTCACTACACGTCGTGCTCGGCAAAGGCGATAGTTAAAGTGGCGTTTCTTATCATCGCTAATTATATTAACCCTGGTCCCTTTTTACTTTACTTGTATCGTTATTATAGGGACCCGCCGTAATGGCAGACTCTGATTCTACGAATGCGGAAAATGCTGCGAAGCAGGACACGAAACCAACTACCAACAAACAGTCCAAGCCAAAGGATAATCTTCCTAGGCCTAAAAACAAGACACAGAAAGGACCACCAAAGGCTACTAACAAATCTACAAAAGAAACAATCCTAACCAATGATCCTCTTTGGTTGGAGTCATTCGTTCTAGACGGTGAGACCGGATTTATATCTGAAGACCCGACTAAGAACTTCAACGTGGATGCAGCCGGCTTTGTCCAATTAGTTGAATCTGAGTATAAAGCGATTTCAGACGTCGATAAACATTATGCAAAATCTGTACCAGCATCGGCACACGCGTATTATCATGGCATCCTGCTGTGGTATAAGATCGCGTTGTCCGCACAGAAGAATGGGACAGCCTCTCAAGATCAAGAGCGTTTAGTACATTTTGTGCAAGGTTACACATCGCTAGAAGTCGCATCAGGAGCTGGAGAGTACTTCGACGGACTCGGCGATTTTACAGACGCAACGGGTGTCAAACATATAATGACTGGCGCCGGAACCAAACGCCCAAGGCAATTTTGGACAAGCGTCTGCTGAGACGCATGGTCTCTACGAGACCTTGCCAGCCCCTCAGATCCTCCTGCATCGAGTAGTCGAGGATTTGCGTTTAACAACGAATCGCAGAGACGATGACACGACATGGGTACCAGTGGGAATACCCCCAAGGATGCCTCGAGTCGCACAAGCAGCACAACCACCAGATGGAGCTGAATTTCCTAGGCGTAGACGCGCCCGCGATGACTTTGGCCTAGAGCCAGATATCGAAGGAGTTGAGCCCCCTATGGATGCGCCAGCTGTACCGGAACCACAACCGATCGCTTTGCCGACGGTAAACTTACTCGGCTGGAGATCCGCCAAAAGGCTAACCGCCGCTCAACAAAATGAGCTCGTTGATCCAGATGACCCTCAAGACGGCCTGATTAATCAGCGTTATTGTCTGAGCCGCAACATCTTTGAGTTTGTGGAACGCAGAATAAGAGAGTGTAAGCGCTATAAGACCGCTAAGCTCAACGCTAGCACCACAGGTTCAGTCGCTCAACAAGTTCTATGGAAGCCTTGCGACTACAATCTGGGAAACCAAGGAGGCAGTCAGTGATGGCGACTAGCGACTGCCACAGCTCCAGCACAGGTCGCCTATTCATCACGGACCGCGGTACCCACATACAATTTCTTATAGACACTGGAAGTGATATATGTGTTTATCCGGTTTCCGCGCTTCGTGAGCGCCTTATTAAAACGGACTATCAGCTCAGTGCTGCCAATGGCTCGGTCATCGACACTTACGGCTATATTCAATTAAATCTAAATCTAGGTCTTCGCCGAAATTTTCCATGGCGCTTTGTGGTAGCGAATGTAACGAAAGCAATAATAGGGGTAGATTTTTTATCACATTACCGCCTCATTGTTGACGTTGGTCAACAAAAGCTCGTCGATGACCTAACCAATGTCAGTACCGCAGCTTCAATTGGTGTATTTCCTACAGTTTTCAGTGTCAAGATTGCGACTGGTGGTGATAGTAAGTATCATCAAATCTTAGCCGAGTATCCGGAAATAACGCGCCCTGCTGGTACTCCAGGTATTATAAAACACAACACTACACACCACATTCGCACTACACCTGGACCACCTGTATCATGTTCCCCTCGTCGTCTTGCCCCCGAAAAACTAAAAATAGCGAAACAAGAATTCGAAGTCATGTTAGCTAACGGGACTGCGCGCCCATCTGACAGCCCTTGGGCATCACCCTTACACCTTGTATCTAAAAAAGATAACGGATGGCGTCCTTGTGGCGATTATAGGCTCCTAAACGCTCGAACAATACCCGACAAATATCCTATTCGTCACATACACGATTTTTCACATGTTCTGTCTGGGTGTTCAGTATTTTCAGTAATAGATTTAGTAAAGGCTTACAACCAAATACCGGTTCAAGAGGATGACATACCTAAGACCGCTATTACTACTCCTTTTGGCCTATATGAATTTCCTTTTATGACGTTTGGGCTTAGGAATGCTGGTCAAACCTTTCAGAGATTTGCTGACGAATTGACCCGGGGACTCGACTTTTGCTATCCGTACATCGATGATTTTTTACTATTTAGCCCCAACCCTGAAGTTCATGAGGACCACCTACGCCAGCTCTTCGACCGCATGCGCAATTACGGCGTACTAGTCAACACAGCCAAGTGTGTTTTCGGCGTTTCTGAGGTATCATTTCTCGGGTACCACATCTCTGAGAAGGGTACCAAGCCACTCGACAGCAAGGTCCAGGGGGTGGCCCAGTTCCCCCCTCCAAAAACTGTCAGAGAACTCCGTCGATTTTTAGGGATGGTGAATTTTTATAGAAGGTTTTTACCTAACGCTGCAAGAATTCAAGCACCCCTGAATGCCTTGCTGACCGGATCGGTTAAGGCTTCCCATCCAGTCGTCATAGAGGGAGATTCACTGCGTGCATTCGAAGAATGCAAAAAGAGCCTTTGTGATGCAGCTCTCTTAGCTCATCCTGACCCTCATGCCAAGTTAGGACTAGTCACTGACGCCTCCGACACAGCGATAGGTGCAGTCCTACAACATATGAAGGATGGACATTGGCTGCCGTTAGCATTTTTCTCTCGCAAGTTGAGCCCATCACAAATGAAGTACTCCCCTTACGATCGCGAGCTCCTCGCAATTTATGAGAGCATAAAATACTTTAGGCACATGCTGGAAGCCGCTCACTTCACAGTTTATACCGACCACAGGCCAATATGTTACGCTTTCCAAGAGCGAAAAAGTAACTGTTCCCCTCGTCAATATAGGCATCTCGACTTCATCTCGCAGTTCACTACCGACATTGTTCACATTGCTGGCAAGGACAACTTAGTCGCAGATACATTATCGCGCGTGGATGAGCTGCAGGCGCCTGTAGATTTCGAAGTGATGGCCGAACACCAAGCCAGTGATGCAGAGCTCGTACTCCACCTCAAGTGTGATACTTCCCTTCGGCTGAAGAAGACAGATATCCCTGGGAGTCGCGCTTTTTTGTATTGCGATGTCAGTACACCGACACCCAGACCTTTCGTCCCGCAATCACTGCGCCGTCAGGTTTTCGACTGTCTTCACTCACTCAGTCACCCCGGTGCCAACGCTACAGCCAAACTTGTTGCACAACGCTTCGTGTGGCCACTGATGCGTAAAAACTGCCGTGAATGGGCTAAGGCATGTTTGACTTGCCACGCGAAGCGCACGCCAGTAAGGTTCGCGATTCTGTACGCATTTGTTTACGACGCCGCTAAAAATAGTGTGTTTTAAGTGCATAATATACTCGTACGTGCTCGTATTGTGTATGTAGGTTTTAGTATTTATATGTAAAGGTACATTTCTTATTTATGTTTATTATTAATACTTATTATGTTTTTTTTACACCTGCAGCTTGTAAACAAAGGTGGCAAGGGCTAAGGGATGCATACAGAAGAGCATTAAATAAGAAAAAAGGCAAAACTGGCCAGGCAGCCAAGAACATTAAGAAATGGAAGTACGAGGAAGAAATGTCATTTGTTGTTTGTCGAAAAAAAAACCATAGACTCTGTTGAGTGTCAAGTGACGATGAAGAGTCTCAGAACAAAGATGCAGCAACTGAAGTTCAAACTCTAACTCCCCCTGTGAGATCAACAGTAGCGATGCTGTGGATGCGGCTGCTTCTCACGATACTGAAATTCGGACCGAAGAGCCTGTTCGTATTAAATCTAGTGATGTATAACTCGATTAATCACCTCGACTCAACCCGATTTGACGGTAGATCGATTCAAATCGGTTTAAAGGTTTGTACGGGCTCGTTTGTGGCGCGTACTTCGACGTCCGTTGAAGTGTGTTGCGAGTTGCGACGTGTTGTGTGACGCTGTGTTGGTAGCTTCGAGTTAGTTTACGCACGATTATATTAAACGTGTTGCGACTTGCATTGCATTGCGAAGGTGTCGAGGTTTTTAATGTGAAGTTATATTGCTTAGTTCAAATTGTTCAAATTAATAATATAAAACTATTTCAATTCTCATAATTATAGGTATTAAGACTAATGTTGTGTGTTTTTCTGGACTTTATGTTGTGTTCCGTGGATTTGATTTTATTATTTATAAACTTTAATTTTATAAACTTCATTTATTGTTTTTATTGAAAGTGTTTTTTTTTTGTCTTTATTTTTATCGGTGAGTGCAAGACGTGTGTTGATAATGCCTGGAAACAGAAAAAAATCAGTAGTATGGAAACTCTTTTCTCAGCCAGAAAATGGCTTTGTGAAATTTAATATTTGTACTCACTCTTATAAGTATGTTGGAAATACAAGCACATTTATGGCCCACTTAAAAAGTAAACACCCGCAAGTACAAATAGAATCTTCAGGAGGTCCAAGAACATCTGAACGTCTGAAACACAAGTTACTAGATCTTCTGCATCCTTTCACTTACCAACAGAATTAGAATCAGTAAGTGAACATGCTATTAAACGTCCTCGTCGACAGTTAGGGCTTGTTGCTCCTTCTAAAATTGACAAAAAAAAAAACCATTGATGATGCTCTTATAGATATGATTGTTGTTGATTACCAGCCTCTTCAAATTGTTGAAAACGAAGGATTTCGTCGCTTTGTACATAAACTAAACCCCGATTATAAAGTACCTTCTCGCAGTACTTTGGTCCAATTACTGGAAAAAAAAATTATATTCACTCTGCATCTTTAAAAGAAGAACTACGCGACGTTGATAACCCCGCAATTTACAACAGATGGTTGGACGTCCGATAACAACCAATCTTTTTTTAGTATTACAGCTCATTATATAATGGATGCTAAGTTACAGGCACGTGTCATTGCAATAAGCGAATTGACGACACCACATACTGCAGCGAATGTCTCCCAAGCAATCAGAAAAATTCTTGACGAATGGGGTATTTTCGATAAAGTTGTATCAATCGTAACTGACAACGCATCAACAATGAAAAAGGCTAATCTAATAAAACGTAACCATTTGTGTGTTGCACATACATTGAATCTAGCAGTCAAAGACTGCCTAGAAAAGCAAAATGAAAGCAGTACTGCAGAAGCAGAAATAAACAGCGAGTTGTTAGATTTATTAAGCAAATGTCGTGGTATTGTTAATCACTTTAAACACAGCACTAAATCGGCCAATAAGTTGAGAGATATGCAACATTCTCTGAATCAGGAGATTTTAAAGCTTAAGAAAGATGTGGCAACAAGGTGGAATTCATCTTATTACATGATGGAACGACTACAAAAAATAAAGGTACCTTTATCAACAACGTTACCACTATTAGACGTATCTCTAGAAAATTCAAGACCTGATGAATATTCGTTACTGGATGACTGCATCGAAATACTTGCACCTGTTGCGAAGATAACGGTGATACTATCTGGTGAGTTACATCCCACAATGTCGAGTATTATACCTCTAGTACGAGGGTTGCAGCATGCATTAACATTGAAAACTATGAAAACACAGCCAGGATTAAAGCTTCAACAGTCGCTTATTACAGTAGTGAACAGACGGCTCAATGTTTTTGAAGACAATCGGACGGCGGCAAAGGCAACTTTTCTTGATCCAAGATTCAAGAAAAGGGCATTTGGTGTTGATACTAACGCAGAAAATGCTCAGAAATGGGTTATTAAAGAATTAAAAGAAAATCTTTCTGTGGTAGGATTTAACCAAGCAGAACCAGCACCAACAACATCCAATGCGTCTGTTGAAAATGAAATATGGAATGTATTAGATTCCAAAATATCCGAAACAGCTACTATGCAGACTCCATTTACCTCCGCTGTTACAACTGTTAAACAATACGTAGATCTCCCTTATCTAAAACGACAAGAAGATCCATTATTGTGGTGGGAAGACAAGAAATACCTTTTCCCGGAGCTCTATAAACTGGCACACAAATATTTATGCATTCCCGCAACCTCAGTTCCGTCTGAGCGATTGTTTTCAAAAGCAGGTTTAGTCTGTAATAGTCTGTAATGATAGGAGAAACAGGTTGAAGCCTAAAAAGGTTGATCAAATTATTTTTTCTAAATAGCGTAAGAAAAGGAAAGCTAGACTGATTACTAGGAATAAGCTTTTAATTTTTTTTTCCATTGTTCTAAAGTTCAAAATGTTGATCTCATAATTTAGTTAGTAAGAAGGTAAATTTCGTAATGAATAAATATTATTTTATTTTACTTCATCTTTTTTTTCATATTGTATTGAATTTGTACGGTTGACCGATTTGAAAACGATTCATTGCGCTTCTTTCAAACCGAGTTATCAAAGTCGAGATGAAGCTGATGAAGAAGTATGTACTACCTACGAATTTATACGTAGGTTACTATAGGTATAAATTTGAAACGACCGCAAGTCGGTTGAAATCGGTTTAAACCGAGTTGCCTCTTTTTTCAAACCGAGTTAACCGAGCTGCAATTTGAAGCGAGTCGCCCATCGCTAATTAAATCCTTACAACCACAACATAGTCAAGCAAAAAAGGCAAAGGCAAAGAGGGCTTAAGTTCTACCAGTACAGTCAGCATCCGCTGTATTGATGTCTAGATTATTAGACGAACAAGGTATTATTCCACAACAACGTGAACACGATTAACTAGATCGTTTCTTTTTGAATATTTCAGAAACAGTAAAAAAGTTTTAATCTTACCTACAAGCAATGGCAAAAGACAAAATATTCAGTTTAGTTTCCGAAATGAAGTTACAGCAGCTCGCACCACCCAGCTTTGCAACTACACCTCAATATGCGTATACTCCATCTCCAGCATCGCCTTCTTCATGCGTTCGAGAAGTGCTACACCCGTGCCTGCGTCTCCTGAGACTTGGGATACGTCTACTAACGATTGGAATAATCAATCTTAAAATAGTTTTTATTCGGTATATACCAATGTACCTACGTAATAATTTGATAGTTGATATAGAATATTTATAATTTGATTTATTAAAAGTTTCATTTAAATTTTAAACACATTGTTTTACTTACCGTAAACAAACTGCAAGCTTTTCACTAGATGATAGACATACTCTAAAGTTTGTGTTTCTTCTGACTATATTATTTTAAATTTTTTTTGTTAGTGTGTAGTTGTAGTTAAGTGGTGGTCTTCGAGGTACGCGTAGCATATTTCGTATTGCATTATATTCATTTATATTCCGCCATGTTTTTTTTTTTTTTTTTCTTTTAAAAGACAACTCCCGCATTAGGAAATTACTCCTGTGTCGCGGGGGACTTTACAAACATACAAAGAACGGACACAAAGAACACCCAGACTCGGATGGGAATCGAACCCACGACCTATGGCATAGCAGTCAGGGTCACTAACTACTAGGCCAACAGGCCATTCACCAGGTGTTATAAGATTATCATTAATATCATATACATCCAACATCCCTGGGGGAGTATACATTTCTGAAGAAGTTATAGTTTGCCTGAGAAAGTTATGTAGTAGGCACACAGGTCATAGTAATTTCTTTCACAGTTTCAAGTTTTAAATTAATAGGTCTTCAAAAAATTCTAAATACTGAAGATAAAATGCCAAATATATTTTCCACTACAGGCTCTACTCAAATATTGATTAAATATCCTTTTTGGCGACCCAAACTCATGATTTCCAGGGTAAGGCTTCATAACATGTGTACTGAGAGCAAAAGCACCATCTCCTATAAACACGTATGGTACGCTCATATTATTATTCGTTCCGGTAAGTGATCTTGATGCGGGAAAGTTCATTTCGTTTCTTGCGATTTTTCGCCATAATAATGAATTATTAAAAACACCCCCATCGCTAATTCTCCCTTGAAATCCTATGTCAACGAATGTAAATTTATAATTGCAGTCGACTAATGCCAAAAGCACTATACTAAAAGTTTTTTTGTAGTTGAAATATTCACTTCCACTATGAGGCGGGCTCTCTATAACTATATGTTTGCCGTCCATCGAATCTACACAATGTGGAAATTTGCTTCTGTATCCTCTTTCTATATTAATCCAATCGTCTGCTGATGAAGGCATCTGAAATGATTGAATATTATATTAAAATAATATAAACAAATTTAGGAATTTTTTTGGGTCAGTGAGTTTAAAAAAAATAAATTCTTGCAGCAATCAAGATCACCAGAAACAGCTGTTGAAGAAATGGTTGATACTGAAGAGACCATGGCGGGTCCCTCGACTTCTGCAGCTACGGTTTCTGCACCATTTGAAAAAAAAAACAAACAAATCTCGTCGTCAACCTGCTTCAGACTTAGCTGAACAACAAGTGGCCACAGCATTTAGCCAATTAATAAACGTACTAAGTCAACGTCAATCAATACCTTCAGACGCACATAACGAAGATGAGTGTGATTTGTACGCTAAACTTTTAGCTAAAAAAAATTGAGAGCTTCCTAACGACGACAGGAAGTTAATCATGAATGAAATAGATGGTTTGTTTATCCAAAGAATTAAACGAAGGTCATTTTCGCGAGACACACCATCCCCGGAATACTTTCCCTCGTCTAGACCATCATCAGCAGACCGTCATCGTCTAGACCATCATTACCAAACCGACCTCCAGGTGTTCAGTCGTCATTTTCTGAACCTTATTTTACGTCACACCACACATATTTAGAGAAAAGCTCCACTCCATTACAACAACCGACGCCTCATAATATCGATGAAAACATAATGATTTACTCCGATGAACCTAACTCATCACCCAAGACCTATTGCTAATATAATATCCGATGAAGTAATCATACCTAAGGCATAATATTCAAATTAATTCAGCATTTCTGAAGGCATATGAAGATTTTGAGCAGAAAAAAAAAAGTGAATAAATAATAACATTGATCGGAACACTTGGGACACTGATTAATATTTTTGTACACCAAGTAAAACATTCGATATTTTGAACATTCGATGATAAGTTAGATAATAAGTATCCATAAAAAGATATCATATTTTATTGTGACTCAAAGAATTAATAAATTTACTTTTAGATATAACTGAAAACGAATACATAAAACATATTTTTATAAATATCAAACCTTTTTACTTTACCTTTATTTCATCTTTCAGAACTTCATTAATAGCTTTGCAGACTTCAGGTATAAATTCTGATATAATCTGGGTAGATAGATACTTTAAACAAATAGTGTAGACTTTTGTAACTGTCACCAGTTGCTAAATATCTTAATGTTATTGCCAGACGATATTTAGCTGGTATAGCTTCTCTGAAGTCTGTATTTTTCTTTGAAATAATAGGTTCAATTTCACTAAGCAAAAATTCAAAATCAGCATAGCTCATTCGGCAGAAGTTAGCAAATTGTCCGGATGGTTCATGGAAAAGTTCGTAAAAAATTTCTTCCATATATTCCCTGCAGTGAAATAAAAAATATATTAAACTAGCGGACCTTACAGACGTTGTCCTGCCGGAAAGTAAAAAATATTTAAAAAAATTATTAAAATCGGTCCAGCCGTTTAAGAGGAGTTCAGTGCCATACACACGCACAGAAGAAATATATATATAAAGATAGCGGACAGATAACAGCGCTATCTGCCGGGTCCAATTGTGAATCTAAACCATTCTCTAATCCACCTAAAGACACACAAAAAAAAAAATAAAAATCGGTCCAGCCGTTTAGGAGGAGTTCAATAACATACACATTCACAAAAGAAATATATAAATATAATAAAGATAGAGACAGCACTATGAAAATAATAATATATTCCTGTCGTTCCCCTCTCCCCCCCTCCCCTCTTCCCCCCACTTCTCCTACTCCCACCTTAAAGGGCGACAACGCACTTGTGACTCTTGAGTTACAGGTGCCCATGGGCAGCGGTAGTCATTTACCATCAGGTGACCCGTCTGCTCGTTTGCCCCCTATAGCATTAAAAAAAAAAAATTAAATACACACATGAAGCTACATATTTCTAATCTATGTTAAATAAAATACCTGTAATAAAATAATTTAATCATTACCTGGTACGGTTTTTAAGAATTTTTAACATCCACCATCTTCTTTGCCTTATTTTTCTTTTAGTTATTTTCTTCTTACTCTATAATAAAAATAACTTAAGCCAAATGTTATGGCAAGATCGATGTCCGTCATGCCTGCCTCTTCAGAACACACTAACGCACTCGCAAGCGTGTGGATGGCGATGTTTGATTCCCAAAATCAAGCCAAACGCTTGTAGAGGTTTGTAGTTTGTGGCAAGTGGCAAACGTGCGGATTCGGCTTTAGATTCTTCCAAAGGTAACGGTCTTGACGGCATTCCGCCATACTTCTTTTTAAAAACTGTTAACACTATTTCTTACGCTTTTACACATTATATATAGTAAATGCTGCAAGATCTATCTTTCCACCGGTGTGGAAACAGGCATTCTTAACACCTATTTACAAGAACGGGGACAGAAATAACGTGGAAAATTCCCTATTTCGATTTTGTCCACTTTGTCTAAGCTCTTTGAAAGATTCGCCCACGATGCAGTGTATCCTCATGTTCAGCAACTAATTTTAACTAAACAACAAACATGCTTTGTCAAACGGCGCTCTACTTGCACTAACCTTATGACCTTTGTTGGGTATTAATTTTCAAATATGGATAAGCAGGTGCAGGTAGATACCACATATACGGATTTTCAGAAAGCATTTGATAAGGTGGATCACTTGCTGTTATTGGAAAAAATTACTTTCAACGGAATACGGGGCAGTTTACTTCGTTGGTTTATGTCATATATTTTTAATAGAACACAAAGAGTCGTTATTAATGGATATTGTTCTGACTCCATTGTAGCCAGCTCTGGAGTTAAACAGGGCTCGATATTGGGTCCGTTACTTTTTATGATTTTTATCAATGACATAAAACAATGTTTTAAGCGCTCGAACTTTTTAATGTACGCCGATGATATTAAAATATATAAATCATGCAAAAATTTACAAGACTGTCAGCTGCTTCAACAGGACCTGTGTAGATTGCATAATTCCTGTATTCAAAACAAGCTCTTTCTTGGTCTCTCCAAAATGCCACACTATTTCATTCACCAAAAATATAAATAAACTTAACTTTTCATACTCCATTAATAATGTACCATTAAATAAATTAAATTTAGGTCGTGATCTAGGGGTGATATTAGATACTTCTCTACATTTTGACAAGCACTTTGACAATGTAATAAACAAAGCTTATCTTCTGACATCTTTCATTAGACATCTTTGCTCTGTCTAATAACCAATTCAAAAGTTATGCCATTGAACAACAAAATAGGCTATCCTTGTTTTGTTTAAATCTATCTGATCCTGAATATATTGTTTCCTATTTGTACAATTAAATCTCCTTTAAACTTATACTCTAAACTTATATTTAAGTATCTGCGCTCTCACGCATTTGTAACAATGTTCAGACCTGTTCCTTCTTTATACAAATTAATTTGTTTTAGGTAGTTTGCGAACAATGGTATGGGTAATGTGTTCACTATTTAATATATTTAATGTCTTATAGTTTAAACTTTAACATGTAACTGTTTTTTGTTCTAATAAAGAAAAAAAAATCCTCCAGGGGTAAAGCCTACCAAAAACTTTATGGTATTCAAATTTTTATAGGAGTAAAATGAGATATAGAGTATAAAAGTAATTTGCTGTGATTTTGGGTTACTTGGTTTTGTGATAGGTATTTCTGTGCAGTCTATAATGACCATTGTTGGCCTTATATTTTGTTTGTATTCTGCAGGCATGTAAAAAATTAACAAGGTCCCTTTGAGGCCAAATGTTTATCATTTGAGTTATTGACAAATTCGACCCATGTTACAAATATGTTCGACACATTTGTCTTACTGATCAGGACTTGCTCTTCTGAGTTATATCAGCATCATAATGAACTCAACTTCAGTAGAAACTCCACTTACCCCACACCACCTGTATTTCAAATGATTTGCCATAAGCTGTAATATTTAAAAAACAAATTGAAATGACTTTGAAATTTAAAAAAAAAGCCATCCGTTTACAAGTTATGACCGTTTGAATTTCCAGATATTTTTGCCTACGCTTTTCATTGATAACCAAACAAACGGAAAACACGTAATCGCTGACCATGCTCTTACGTTCATGGTGAGAGGTATAAAAAAACTACAAGTTGCCTGTTGCATATTATTTTACGCAAAATTTAACTAAAATTGAATTAAAAAATATACTCAAAAATGTGATTAAGGAAGCATTTGCCACAGGCTTAAAAATATAGGCTACCGTCTGTGACCAAACCAACCACAAACGTAGGAGCAATCGATGAGTTAACAAAAGAAAGCAAAAGAAGTATATTTAAAAAGGGGAAAAATTTGGAAACAAGATGTAATCATTTTTGAAAAAGAAAAAATTATCACTTTATATGATGTACATCACTTATTAAAAGGATTGCGTAACAATCTTGTTACGAAAAATTTAATTTATTACGACGTCGAAAAAAAAAAACAAAAAGTTCTTAAGTGGGAGTATTTTGAGCCGCTTTATGAGGCTGACAAAAGTTATGGGGAATTAAAAATTATGCATAAAATAATCGTAGGGTATATAAAGAAAGACAAAATTAGTAAAATGAAAGTTAAAACAGCAGCTCAATTCTTCAGCCATAGCGTAGCTATTGCAGCAAATTCATCAGATGCCGGAGGAGTAAGCCGTGAAGTAAGGCACATAGAACCCTTTGTCTTAATAATTGACAAGCTATTTGACAGCTTAAATTGTAACACATATAATATTAATCATGGTAAAATTTATCGGGCCACTGTTAAAACAAGGCCTTCCCATCATCAACTATGGATAGATGCTATAAAATTTCTTAAAAACATAAAATTTTTAGAATAAAAAAGATGGATGATAAAATTCGTTTAATTGAAAAAAAAAGTGTCATAATTATCTAACTTAATCAAAACTATTCAGGGTATGCAAGCCATTTGAAAAATATTGTCTAAAAAACATGGAAATAGACAGAAATGAACCACTAGTTATAAAAGACAATATAAATGACCTGCCTCTCGAAATACCATTTAGCAATGGACTATTACATAATGCTAATGAAATGCGAGATGCAGGTTTGGAAATAAGGAATTATGTTAGTGGTTGAGTTCTAAAAAAATATTTTAACTCGAATTTGTAAATCGTGCAAAACCTGTAGACAGGAATTACTATCAAATGAATTTTATGACGGTGGGCTACGTTAACAAAAAATAAAGAATTCGAGAGTGGCAAAAATGGCTTGTGTGTATCCTCCAAAATAAATGTTTTTTTTTTATGAAATACAAAAAATAACGACCGAATGCTTGAAAAATAATATAAGTATTCAGAATACTAAATCTAATATCGTTTATATTAGACTTTACTGAATGAACTGAGTGACAATTTAATTTTAAATTATAAAAATCACGGTACTGATTGTAAAAAATGTTTGAGGATTCGGTCATGAATATTTTGATTTATAGTTGGTGCCGTACAAATAACCGCATAAATCCATTGCAGCTGTTTTCTCAAATTTGGGACCTGCCTATTGTTGGAATGATCGCTCAAGAGACCAATAAATACGCCTTACAGACCATCGATACGGCTGTTGAAACAGATAGCCTTCCGCCGCAGTCGAGGCTTCACTCATGGGTGGAAACATCTGTGGAGGAAATATATCGCCTCATGGCGATTATGATCCTCATGGGCATGTGTGTCAGGGGCCGTATCGATGAATATTGGACAACGGGCGTATTAGGTATGCCAGCATTCCGTAGATTAATGTCACTACAACGGTTTTGGTAGCTCATGAAGTTCCTACATTTTGCCGACAACGATTATTTGTTACTATGCGAGGGGAAGAAAAAAAATATTTTGAAATAGCTTCTGTTTTGGAATATCTAAATTCAAAATTTAAGACCATTTACTCGCCTCGCAAAGAACTGTCTATAGACGAATCCTTGCTGCTTTGGAAAGGGCATCTAAGTTGGGTTCAATGCATTCTATCCAAAGCAGCAAGATTCGGTATAAAGACCTATGAACTTTGCGAGGCGGTAACTGGTTATTGGTTATTGGTATTGTCATCTATACGGGGAAAATCTCAACCTCAACTCAACCTCTTTTCGGCTTTACCAGTTCGACCGCAATACAAAAAAAAATGTAATAAACTTAATGAAGGACTACTTAGGCAAGGGGTACACTCTATTTATGGACAATTTTTACAATTCGGTGCCTCTTGCCAAATTTTTGAAAACAAAAATGACTGACGTGGTAGGGACATTAAATCGTCGTCACGTAGGGACTCCACAAGTCATTAAAGACCTTAATGAAAAAAGATTGGCACGGGGTGATGTGATAAGTGTACATTGTGGTGACGTGACTGTCTCTTCATGGAAAGACGTGAAATTGGTTACCACTTAGTCCACTTATCACAGTAACGAAACTCGATTGGGGCAACGAACCCGTTGTAGTACACGACTACAACAAACACATGGGGGGGGGGGGGGTGGTGGTAGATCTAAAAGACCAGAAGCTTTCGATGTACCTTTTAGAAAGGAAGCGGGGCTGAAATGGTACATCAAAGTTTTTCGTCGCCTCCTCAATGTGAGTATCCTAAATGCTCATGTTAATCATTCAGCAAATGCCGATATTTCGCAGCAAAAGAAAATGTCACACAGACAGTTTCGGTACGTGTTAGCCGACCAGCTGTGCCTAACATACAGTTCAGGTAGTTCTAGTATCAAACCGCGGCACCACACAAGCGAGCGTATTGCACGGCTTGACCTTGCTCTTGGTCACTTCCCACAACAAAGACGCACATCGAAGAAACAGGACAAAGTCAAAAGAGGCCGTTGCATCAGGTGCGCTTCAAAAAAGATCATGAAGACATCAAACATCGTCTGTAGTCTGTGTGATGTTTTTCTTTGCGTCGGGGAATGTTGGCTGGAAAATCACAACCTACAAACATTGTAGTTTTTATTTTTTATCCTTTAGAAAAAGATTTGTTTTATATGTTTTTATTTTGGTTTGCAATTAATAGGCTCAAAAACTACAGAACCGATTTTGAAAATTCTTTCACTTGAAGAAAGCTACATTATCAGCGCGTAACATGGGCTATTTTAATTTTAGCCTGCTTTCTTGTAGTATCCCTAGTTTCAACTTATATAATTTTAATTTACTTTAAATCCTAATAACATATATTAGCGCACAACAAAACAGTGTTGTAATAGCATAGCGGCAGTGAGTTTGTTTGCCCGATTTCTTCTCACTCAGCTCAACTACTTGGATACGGGCGGTTATAGACCGACACAGGCAGATAGTTTATGTGTTAATCTGTAACTTTTAGTTTTATAAAAAAATATGACTGTTTCAAAGATTTTTTATAAAATTTTATAAAATAAAGATTTGAATTTAATGATTTTGAATTTGCAAGTAAAAATCTTATCAAAATAGGTCCAGCCGTTTCGGAGATTAGCCGGAACAAATAGACAGACACGCAGATATAAACATTTTAAACTTTATTTTTTATTAGAACATTTTTATTTATTTGTATAGATTATTTTTTTAAGTGCCTTTACCTACAATTTTTACACATACTTTATTTCAATTATAAAACTTTAATTATTAAAACTTGTGTTTTATTTACAACATAAACAATATTATTTTTCTCAAACAGAACACGCCGTACATTGACACGGATCCGGGTCAAAACAGGCGAGCCAACATAGTCCGTCAAGGATCCGTGACTAAACAGACGAGTGAATAACCTCTCTACTGAAGGTTGACAGAGTGTGTGTACTCTTACTGATTTTTGATAAAGGTAAGTTCAGTTGCTTGTATGTTCTGAATGAAAGTATGTTAGTATCAGCGCCTGAGTCTAGTAAGAATGATGTGTTAATGTTGTTTATGCTTAGTTTTGTTTTGTAGGAATTTGAATTGTCAGGAGTAGGAGTCAGTCAGACTAAGTCAGTCATGAAGCTAGTTAGTTGCCTGTTCCAATACGTAGATCCTATGGAGAAGAACAGGGAAGAAACTCCAAGGACACTCTTTTTCAAAATGTTTTTTACAAATTTCTGGTTACATTGCTTATAAGCGTAAATGAAATGTGAGGACAATTAACGTACCTATTATTCTAAAATATGAATAGACGCGCTAATTACTACTTAAATATGTATAATATTTAAGTAATAGTAGTCCAGAAATGACCAGCTCTGACCAACGGCACCCGTTCACGAGCATGACGCACACGCCAGCCATCGTACAGATCAACCATATTGAAGGGAACCCAACGACCCGACATATACGCCACCATCGGCTGGATCATAATCATAATGACTAATTATGTCTTCAGAAGTATCTTCACACACACGATGATGACTGCTGCTACTGGTACTGGGACGACTAGATGGGCGACAACGGCTTACTAGACGGTGACTATGTACTGCTTGAACATTTTGAGTATTTTCCTGGTTAGATAAAGCTTGAGTATGCAGCTTTGTGGTTTTGATAGTTTTAGCAAGATTCACTGTATCTTCGAAGGTATTTGGCTTCTCTATCAAAATCCTTTCTTGTATATTATTGTTGGACTAATTCCAGGAAAATATGTCACGTAACAGGCTTGAGCATTTTTCAATGTCACATTGAAGACTAATGTTTTTAAGGTCAGTTGAATAGGACTCTATATCTTCGCCTGGGGCTTGCTTTCTATAGTCTGTGTTTTTCTATTGTAGTATTATACCAACAATAGGTCAGAGTTATGTCAAACTTTCACTTCACAATAAAACACTTGAAAATAATTTTCACATAGTTTACCTTGCCAAAACATACTAGGCCGCAGGACCTGTGAAGAACTCAAACTAGCCAAAAGAGTCCACAGCGTTCAGTTCAATAATAATATTGATATATTTCAGGAATATTCAGTCATTTTTCAAGGCATTGGTTGTCTAAAAGATTTTGAGTGTAAACTTACAGTTAAACCTGATGCAGTCCCGTCCGTTGATTGATGTCGTAGGATCCAATTCTGACTTCGTAATGACCACAATAAAGAGCTGCAGTCACTAGAAGAGAACAAGATAATAACAAAGGTCGACAAACCTACAGATGCATTTCCAAGCTCTGGAAGGAGTCAAGGTCATGATGGATGATTTACTCATCTTCGGTAGGATCAAAGAGGAACACGACTCTAGAATTCATAAAGTACTGGACAGGGCTAGACAGTTTGGTAAAAATTCAATAAAGAAAAGTCAGACATTTGTCAGAACCAAGTCAGATACTTAAGACATATTTTTACTCGAGATGGAGTACAGGTCGACCCACCTTAAGTCAAAGCAATTTGTGACATGCCACCTCCATCAAACTTGTGTGAATTACGAAGATTTCTAGGCATGGTCACATATCTAGGTCAATATATTGAAAATTTGTCACAAAAACATCAAATTTATTGTCCAAAAATACAGAATGGCACTTGTCAGACAAACATGATTTAGAGTCCAATAACCTGAAAAAATTAATAACAAATGCACCAGTTTTAACTTATTTCGACCAAAATAAAGATATTTTATTGTCAGTAGACGCCGCAAAAGATGCTACGGGTGCTGTGATCAGCCACCAAAACAGCCTATTGCCTATGCTTCTGTTTCACTAACTCAATCTCAGAAACCTTATTCCCAAATTGTGAAAGAGTTATTAGCAATTCTTTTCGGCTGTACTAAATTCCACCAATATGTATATGGTCGCCATGTGGTTGTGGAGACAGACCACAAACCCATTGTCTCTTTGTTCAAAAAGCCTGTCTATAGTATTCCAGCTAGGTTGCAAAGAATCATATTAAGACTTCAACCTTATGACCTAACAGTTATATACATACAAACCTGGTAACAGTGGCGTAGCTACCGGAGGGCTAGACGGGGCAGTGCCCCAGGGCCCTCGAGCTTAGGGGGCCCCTCGGACTCTAGACTTACAAACTATGAATTGAACTAGTGAAAAGTTCTCCCACATTCGGAATATAAATAAACCAGATTCCAGGAACGCGACTTTAATATTGTGTCTACTGCAGTGCAAGCTGAGAAGCCTACTGAAGGAGATCTGACAATTATAGCAGTTAAAGATATCGCCGTAAGGGAGGATGTCGCTGATCACATCAGCGACGACAATGTCTGCGTGACAGGTAACAGTGGAAAAACCAAAATTTGTACAATAATGCGACTTGTCCGACAAACATACGACTTGGGAAATTTTAAGAACATTTTATTGGAAAATTGTTGCTTAAATAGATACCGTGGGGTGCTGTCTAGAAAACCTCCAAGTAGTGCACCTTGGAAACGTTGGCGGTGACGCTACTCTTTCCTTCTCTGTTTGCGGGGAAGGCGTCATCGCCAACGGCTAATGCCTCCGGCTACACATTGGTCTTATTTGCACCAATGTAACTTATTGCAGCCAATACGCCAGTGTATGGATCATTCTTTGGACACAATGTGAACATTGCGTCCAATGTCCAATACCGACGCCCACCGTGTCGGTTTTTGAAATCACGACTAGCAAAGAGATGCATGAACTTATGGCGGCACGAAAGAAGCGCAAAGATGAGTCATTTTATTAGTATATGTTGATCATGAAAGTAATGGGAAAACGAACGAAGTTCCCAGATTACGTCGCCATTCAGCACATCATAGACGGCATCTCGGATATTGAAACTAATAAGGCGATTTTGTACGGCGCGGTCCCCTATCCGGCGCTGAAAGAAAAGTTGTTACTGTACGAAGCGATCAAGCAGAAAACTGCCAAGCAGAGCATTGAACGACCGGTAAGGAGATCTGCGGCGCCATCGGCCAGAGATTCCGTAGAACCGGTCAGTATTGCTATAACTGTGGAGAAAAAGATCATCTAGCTAATGCATGCCGAAACGGCATGAAGTGCTTCCGGTGCGATGAGTTTGGAAGCAACGGAAGTTCGCATGATACGATGACGTCGGTAAAGCAGTCGCAGGGAGCGGCCGGATCGGCCTATAAACAGCGGTCAATCGCACCCGTCAGTAAAACAGTCCGACGCAGGCCCGAAGAAACGCTCGTCTATGTTCGGAGCAACGTGGTGTATAGAGCACGCCAATATATAACATCATAGTCATAATGTAAACTTGTGAAAATTAACACGTATTCTCAACACTCATCTTTTACTCATAGCCCGAACAGTACATGGCGACCATGCCAGGATTGTCTCGGATTACGCACTGTGTTTAAAATAACGTTACCATATTTAGCCAACGTGATCATCATGTGGAACGTTATAACAGTGCCATTAATCATTAAACTTTCTACAGACGAACTATTGTCTAGAGCAGTGTTTAAAAAACTTTGTAAGAATGGGAAACCAGCAATCTAAACGAGACGATATCATAATCGCCCAAACCGCATCAGGAGGTAATAATGACGCCAGTGCTTCTCAAAAATAAGTGGCATTTCACCTTAGCATGCTGGACATGATACTAACTACGATTTTGACTATGTTGGGAATCGCTATGCTATATGGAGTGTATCCTATATACAAAAGGTGTCACCAGAAAACAGTAAGGAAAGAGATTACGAGGTATAATGCGAGCTTCCGGAGATCATTTGGCTTTGCACGAGGACTAGAAGACTCGAAAAAGGGAAACACTCGCTAGCTGCGCATCATACAGCATCTCCGTATCTTCCCCCTGACGACCACGGGGTATTCGTGATCCGGACGACAGCAACGGTATGAATGGTGAACAGAATAGTGGACCCAATCCTGAGCGTTAGTGACGAGTGAAGTAGTGCCGTACAATAGCTATAAGGTTTTCTTGTTTTTTTTTTCATTATTTTATTAACTACTGTTCACTCGTATATACTATAATTTTGTTTATTCAATGATTGTATAATAATTTTTGTGTACGCTCATAAATAGGCGTTTTCTGTGTACTCAACTTTATACATATGTAAGCAAATAAGTTAGAATAGTAAATATATTAATATAATGATAGAGGAGCTCAGAGAAATTTTGAAAATATTTTTAAACTGAAGGATCCTCCATAGGTGCCTTCTGTTGTTTTTACAGTGGTGGCCGTAAATGAGAGTCATCAGTTTGTTTTTGACAGTGTTTAGCTTTGTTCACTCCCACCAGGTATTAGCATCATGTGTCATAATAGGTTTCGCTGGGTTTGTTAACTTTTGTGTTAAGGTGCTGTGGCGAGTATAAATATTTTATACTTGGACCGCCACCTTTCACAATGCCGAGTTGCAGCGAATCGCACCGCTTATAAATATTGGACCAAGCCCTTACAAGTAGAACATTCGAGATGTTACGCATGAACGCGCTTGTACGGCGGTAGAGGACACACGCTTCCAGACCATTCGGGACTCGACACTCGCTGTGCGCACTCATAGCTCTTAACATATACTATATACTTTTTGTAATTTTGTAATCATTCTTAGTGCAGTAAAGCTTTCTATCATTTATAATAATTAATTCATTTTCGCCTTTCTCATATTCATTTCATTCTCATCCTAAAGTTCATTATAATTCTATAGCTATTAATTACTAAATTCACTTTATCTTCGCTGTGCTTACTAAGCTACGAGCACGATATATTTCTACATTGGTGACCCCGACTACAAGAATAAATACAAGACACGGAGTGACGACGAAATATTGTGGATTCACGAACAGCAGAAAGGAATTCAGTACAAACTGATAACAACTAAAGAGCGGTGGAGTGAGTCATAAGCGGTGAGCGTTTTTATTTTTTATTATGTCGGATACGGAGAACTATAGTGATGCCGATGGCAAAAGTGATATTCCTAATGTTTCTGGAGCTGTATCGAGAGTAGGATTACCGTTACGGTGCCCGAAATTTTGTCCGGAAGAACCAGCACTGTGGTTTGCACAGTTAGAAGGGCAGTTTATACTATCTAGAATAACTAGTGACGCGACAAAATTTTATTTCGTCACTTCGCAATTAGAACCTACCTATGCCCTTCAGGTCAAGGACATTATTACCAACCCTCCAGAAATCAATAAATTTGATAAGCTAAAGGACGAATTAATTAAACGCCTGTCTGCATCACAGGAAAAGCGGATACAGCAGTTGTTGATCCATGAAGAGCTAGGCGATCGTAAACCATCGCAGTTCTTGCGGCGTCTGCAGAACCTAGCCGGACCTTCTGGAGCCTCTGATTTTGTGAAGAGTATATGGACAAACCGGTTACCAAGAAACATTCAAACAGTAATCGCTTCCCAAATCTCAGATTTACAGGTCGAGAAACTTGCCGAGATCGCAGACAGGGTTCATGAGATTGCTCCAGAGGTGCCACAAGTTGCAAGCGCGGCTACAACAACCACCAGCACCATCACCGACGACTTAATTAAGCAAGTCAGCGAACTAAGTAAGCAGGTTGCCAGACTTACTACCAGGTTGACCAACAGAGACGAAAACCGTTCACGTTCACGCTCACGCTCACAGTCCCGCAACAAGAGGTATGGTTCTTTTAATAAGTATAGATTACAGCAACCGCCACCGAACCACCCACATTGTTTCTACCACTACACTTACGGTGACAAAGCGAGTAAGTGTAGGCAGCCCTGTACATTTGCATCGGAAAACTGCATGGGCGGTCGCAAGTAGCGGCCAACGACTGCCCAGTACTCACAGGCCGTCTATTTGTAACTGACCGGACATCGAAAATGCAGTTCCTGGTGGACACTGGCTCTGACTAGTGTGTTTTCCCCCGGTCGGCTGTGAAAACGCCCTGCTGTCGTTCGAAGTACACCTTAGTAGCTGCAAATAACACCACGATCCACACTTATGGCCCTATATCACTACGCCTCAATTTAGGACTTAGGCGAGATTATGTTTGGAATTTTACTATAGCTGATGTCGCAAAACCAATAATTGGAGTCGATTTCATCATCCACTATAATTTACTTATAGACTGTAGAAATCAACGCCTAATCGACAATATGACGTCACTTTCAGTAGCTGCGGTACACAACACGTCATACGAAGAAATTGTTGCTGTCAAGGCTGTAGTGGGCAACACAGACTACCACGAGCTTCTCCGCGAGTACCCTGACATAACACGACCTCCAGGCAAACATGTTATGGGTAAGCACAACACCCTTCATTATATTCGAACGACACCAGGCCCACCGGTCTCCAGCAAACCCAGACGGCTAGACCCAGCTCGAACAATGGCTGCCAAAAAAGAGTTCGAGGAGATGCTTACCTGTGGTGTAGCAAGACGTTCAGAGAGTGCATGGTCAGCTCCCCTACACCTTGTAAAGAAAAAAGACGACGGATGGAGACCTTGCGGTGATTACAGAGCCTTGAACGCAAGAACTATACCTGACAGGTACCCCATCCGTCATATACATGACTTTTCGTACCAGCTTTCGGGATGCACCGTATTTTCAACTATAGACCTCGTGAAGGCATTCAACCAAATTAGAATAAATCCTGAAGATATACCCAAAACAGCGATTACTACACCCTTTGGCCTTTACGAGTTTTCATTTATGACCTTTGGTTTACGTAATGCGGCACAAACCTTTCAAAGGTTTATTGATGAAGTTCTTCTAGGTCTAGATTTCTGCTACGGATTCGTCGACGATATTTTAGTGTTTTCCCCTTCAGCAGAAATACATAAATTGCACCTACGTCAGCTGTTCGACCGCCTGAAAAACTACGGCATCGTTATAAATACTTCCAAGTGCAGGTTCGGCCAGCCAGAAGTGGAGTTCTTGGGTTATAGCGTCTCAGCTAAAGGTACGAAACCTCTTGAATCTAAGATTCAGGCTATTCAAGATTATCCTTTACCAAAGACCATCAAAGAGCTGCGTCGATTTCTGGGGATGGTCAACTTTTACCGTCGGTTTGTACCTAATGCTGCTCACCTTCAAGCTCCTTTAAATGCTGTCTTAGCAGGCCCAAAAGTTAAAGGATCTCATCCAGTCAATTTTACCCCACAGCTATCGAAATCTTTTGCAGACTGTAAAACCGCACTATCGAATGCTGCATTACTAGCGCACCCTGACACATTAGCTGAACTGGCGATCGTTACCGATGCATCTGAGTCATCGATTGGAGCTGCACTTCAACAGCGAAAAGGCGATGCATGGCAACCACTTGCCTTCTACTCGCACAAACTCAACAGCGCGCAGAGAAAATACAGCCCGTATGACCGAGAGCTGTTGGCCGTGTACGAGGCGATTAAGTATTTCCGGCATATGGTGGAGGCAAGAACCTTTGCAATATTTACAGACCACAAGCCACTAATTTTTGCCTTTAAATCTAACCGGGACAACTGCTCACCCAGGCAGTTTAGATATTTAGATTTTATCGGACAATTTACAACTGACATGCGGTATGTCCCTGGTAAGGACAACGTCGTGGCTGACGCTCTGTCACGAGTAGAGGAAGTTTCGTCTGCTATTGACTTCAAAGACCTCGCAAGATTTCAGGAAACCGATCCAGAACTGCAAGATCTGATCAAACGTGGGTCAGCGCTATATTTGAAGAAAATTGATACCCTGATTGGTAACATACCCGTATATTGTGATGTATCTACGCCCACACCTCGTCCATACATCACTCCTCAGCTGCGAAGACAGGCCTTCGAATCCCTACATAACCTGCACCATCCAGGATGCAACGCTACAGCGAGACAAGTAGCTCAAAGCTTCGTGTGGCCGGGAATTAGAAAAGATTGCAGGGAGTGGGCGAAACAATGCCTGCAATGCCAGTCAAGCAGAGTATTCCGCCACACGACTTCTCCACTTTCCGCTTACCTGACTCCTTCTCAAAGATTTAGTCACATCCATCTCGACATCGTAGGTCCCTTAACCCCTTCTTGTGATTACAGGTACTGCCTAACTGTTATCGACAGGTTTACCCGGTGGCCTGAGGCATACCCACTGAGGGACATCACAGCGGAGACCTGCGCAGCAGCCCTGGTATCGGGCTGGATAGCTAGGTTCGGCTGTCCAGCGCGCGTGACTACAGACCGCGGCAGACAATTCGAGAGCCACCTATTTAAATCCCTCACTGCCTTGGTTGGTGCACGACATCTCCACACTACTGCATACCACCCCGCTGCCAACGGCATTGTCGAACGACTGCACCGGCAACTTAAGGCAGCGATCATGTGCCATAGTTCCTTGCAGTGGACCGAATCTCTCCCATTGGTGCTACTGGGTATGCGTAACGCATGGAAGGAAGACATTCAAGCCACTCCAGCCGAACTGGTCTACGGGGAAGCCCTGCAACTACCCGGACAGTTCCTGTCTTCAAAAGAAGAATACACTGCAGCTGATGTCTCTCAATACGCTTGCCGTCTCCGAGCCTACATGGCTAATCTTACCCCTAAACCAGCTTCATGGCATTCTTTATCGCCATTCTATATACCCCGAGACCTACACTCTTCTTCTCACGTCTTTCTTCGACGTGACCATGTTCGTAGTTCTCTCGAGCCACCCTACGCTGGTCCTTACCAAGTCATACAGAGACACCCAAAATATTTCACAATTAAGGTACGTGGGAAGCTCACCAACGTCTCCGTGGATAGACTCAAGCCCGCATATCTGATGAGAGAAGACAAAACAGCTCCTGATGTGCAACCTACTCCCACTACTACAACGCCTGCAACTTCTACGGAGAAGACAACACGAAGTGGAAGACGAGTCAGATTTCCCAATTACTATCGACCGTAGCAACGGTCTGGTCGGGGGGAATATGTGGCGAGTATAAATATTTTATACTTGGACCGCCACCTTTCACAATGCCGAGTTGCAGCGAATCGCTCCGCTTATAAATATTGGACCAAGCCCTTACAAGTAGAACATTCGAGATGTTACGCATGAACGCGCTTGTACGGCGGTAGAGGACACAGCGGGCACGCGCTTCCAGACCATTCGGGACTCGACACTCGCTGCACGCACTCATAGCTCTTAACATATACTATATACTTTTTGTAATTTTGTAATCATTCTTAGTGCAGTAAAGCTTTCTATCATTTATAATAATTAATTCATTTTCGCCTTTCTCATATTCATTTCATTCTCATCCTAAAGTTCATTATAATTCTATAGCTATTAATTACTAAATTCACTTTATCTTCGCTGTGCTTACTAAGCTACGAGCACGATATATTTCTACAGTGCCTTGCTCCATAGGAGTTTGCTGTCTAGTATCACTGTGTAGATAGGCAGTCCAATATATTATTTATCGTTAATACTACAGTAACTTTACTTTTTTTAATCGTCACATTTGTAATTAATCTTAATCATCACCGTTATAATTGGTCTTAATCGTTCTTGAATCATAACACACATCATTTTAAATCAGAGAGAATTTAATCTCATAGGCAGTCGTTTATTTTATTTTAGTTTGATTCTACAAAACAATTAGATATGTCAATGGAACTGACATCTATTGCAGTACCTTCATCTTCAAAGATGCTAATAGTTTCCATAAAACAAGTGAGTAAATTTTTAATATAACTAAAGGCGTAATTCAATCCCTAGGTTTAAATCCCAACCACTTTCTAGGGTGAACATAGATGTTTGCTCCTGGGTCTCAAACATGTGTTTAATGTGCATGTCGCCTGTAATCTGATTAAATAAATGCGAAGCTAAAACAAAAATACAGAACTGGCTAATCAAACAAGACTACGACCAAACCGAAAGCTTACTTTCTTGCCTGTCATAGCACCTGTCAGTGCAGACAATAAATACCCTTCCAAATTTATATGATCATGTATGCTTATCTGTGTATAGTGTATATAATATATGTATGTATGTATTACATGAGTATTCATTTCTAAGTTTTGATTTAATTATTTGGTTTTGTTTAAAATTGTATTAGTAGTATTATATTAGTAAAGGTATAATATTATGTGAGACTTAAAGTGAACGCTGTCTCCTGAGTCACACATCGTCTTAGTTTGGGAGACAGAGTCCAATCACAATGTACCCCTTTACTTTATGCTAAATGTTATTGTATCAATGCAAATGTAACAAGGTTTTCTGTTTCTGTAATAAAGATTATTAGATTATTAACCTAATAGGATCCTCTGACTACTCCGTGTACTGAAGATCGCATTTTAATTGAAAAGTATTAATTTGTGATGTTTTTTTTTTCAGGATGAAGCTATAAAACCACGCGGTGTGTTTATGGAAGAGGCATCAATGGCAGTGTCAACATCTTCAGAGAGACAAGTAAGCTACCTTCTATATTTATAGGTGTAGAGAAATCATAAGCTTGAATCATTTATTAAAACAGTTTTAACCTTCGAGGAATGTAAGTGATCCTCAAACGATAGAAATGAGTCCTCCATTTGCAGAAAATCGCGAAATGCAGCCTCTATTTATTAAGGTGTAAAATCAATCAATAACAGGAAATAATGCACTATTATTCTAATGTTTCAAAAGTATTCATTCGGTTTTACTTTATTTCAGGTTGAATCTACTAAACATTTAGATGTGCCAATGAAGTTCCAAGAGGAGACATTGATTGCAGTGCCATCATGTTCAAAGATGCCATGAGTTTCCATTAAACAAGTGAGTAAATATTTAAATATTTTAGTAGAGCAATAATAATATTTCTTATGACCGATCTAATTACTTATGGCATATCAAGCCCCGGGATTTAATCTCTGTCAGGGCAATCCTTACTGGGGCCATTTTTGTAGTATACAATGCTGATAATTTATTCGCTGGTGACTTGGAAGTTATAACTTTCCACGTATTGATACATATCTTCTAATACTTAGTGCCGCGTAATAATTTTTAATTTATGGAAAATGTGTTAGTAATTTTAAAATACCGCAATCTCCAAAGGATGTCCATATTAACATGTACATTTGAGTTCATTCGCCCTAAATCATTCTAGCTATTCCGACCTATGGTAAAACACAATCGTTTAAAATAATTAGAAAATACATGCATATTATGCCCGATTGTTGAATCATTTTTATTTGTTTCAGATTCAGAAACGACATGTAGGCATTTTGAAGCCTCTAGGTATAAAACAAGTTCAGGAGCTTAATGAGAGAGAGCAAAAACTCTACAAAATATGTAGGCAGAACTTGCAAAAAATTAGTCAGCTGCGACGATTTTAGGGATCCTGATATCAGACCCACAATCTATCATAAATATGTCGCAGTTTAATGCACATTTTAATCATACCGAGCAAGATTCTCAAGGAAGTCAGCCCAAGCAGAACAGAGGAGGCCGTCGCGGCAGAGGTCGTGGACGAGGCCGTGGAGGCCAGCAACAAAACAACACCCGCAAAAGCTTCAATACGAAGCGCATGGAAGATCACCGACTAAAGACCAGATTTCGAATATTAGTTAATAGTCAGCTTCGACGAAACTTAAATAAAAGGAAAAAGATTAATCATATCAGAACATTAGTTGACAATGAAGACATAAAGAAACTTTTTAATGCGAACATAAGCGATAGTTTTGCCCTGTTACTGCAATCCCAAATTGCTAACTACCCAAAAAAACCGAAAGGAGATACTCAACAAAACAACAAATTTTGGCATTAAGTTTGTATAAGAAATCTCCAGCATGTTACCAGCTACTGCGTAGCATGTTTGCTTTGCCAACTCAATCGACACTAAAAAGTTATCAAATAAGGTGCCTTTGCAACCAGGTGTAAATTAACATATGTTTGCTAGCTTATCAAGCATGGCAGAAAAACATACTGAGGAAGATAATATATGTTCTTTAGTTTTTGATGAAATATCAATTAAAAAAAATTGACGTGCCAACCACGGCAGATCTGGAGATATAGCCAGTAAGGCTCTCGTGTTTATGTTATCCGGTGTTAGAAAAAAATGGAAGCAACCGGTGGCATACTATTTATCAGGGAATTATACTACAGCTGACAGATTGGCTGTCTTGATAAAAGAAGTAAATATCTTTCAATATTCTTTATTTTTTTTCTTCTTATAAAGACAACTCCCGCATTGGGAGTTACTCCTGTGTCGCGGGGGACTTTACAAACATATAAAGTGCTAAACATTATTTCAAGCAATAAAGTATAATCTAAATAGGTATTGATGACACTGAATTTTTCTAATAACTATAAGTTAATATCTTTAAGTGTTCATTTTCGCATTTATTATCTCAATTAGGATTTTAATTGACTTTTAAAGTAATAAATTATGATTTTAGAGGTTTATTGATAAGGTAAAGAGGTTATTAATAATAGATATTTTGTATTTGCACCAGCTTTGACAGACGTCCATATTAAACCTAACAACAGACAAAAAATGCGCGTCAAGCTGGCTGCGCAAATATGTAGTCACTCTGTGGCTGCTGGTATTTTGACCAAAGTTGCGTCAAGTAAGTAATTGGAATTTAAACCTTATCTTACCTGAACTTTTCACAGAATAGCGGAGCAATAGCGAAGCTAGGGATTTTGTAGATTTCAGTTAGAAGAATTATTTTAAGAGTATCATTTTTAGGAGAAGACAATAATTTTTTCACATTAGGTAGGCCACCTTGTCCCACCTCTAGCTATACCTATAGTAAAAAGTTTAGTTTTTATAGTAAAGTGTTTTCGAAAACATTCGCACACATAGACCCAAATCTTGGTTAACACAATGAACACAGACGAATTCGTGGACTAAGCAAATCTATCCTCATATTATACAGTCCAGAGAGTTTAAATTTGTTTGTTTTTATGTGTTTAAGAGGTAATGCAAGCTTTATTGTTCTAAGTGGCTCTTCATTCCTGAAGTTGGCCATCAGCATGGAACCATTAAATTATACACAGAAGTTCCTTTTCAAGTGATTATTGTCAATAAAAAGTTTTATTTGTGAATTTATAATTCCTAGAATTCAGTTCTATCTACTGTTCAGTTTTATGGACTAACTCACCACACGAGAGACTGCGTTAATCCAGTTATACCATGGTTTTGACGAATGTCAACACTAAGAAAGGCTTTCATAGCACCGGGTGGACGGCCTAGTTGTCTTAGTCGTAGTATTTATTGTATTATATTTCTTGGTTTATTTCAATTTCAAAAACAGCTTTCTTTTACAGATGAACTACCTACTAAAGCGACGGCAACCGCCAATTTTATCCATAAGCTAGACCAAATATTTGACGCCCTAAATGCAGACTCAAAAGATGTTCGCGGGGGAAAACAATTTTCAACAAATTTAACAAACAGGACAAAACATTTAGATTTTTTTAAACTCATGAAAAAATTCCTTTTGAAATAAAATTTATTAGCTCAAACTCAAAGCCACCATCACAAGCAGGATGGATAAGTACTATCAATGCTGTTGAAAAGTTATGGCACAATTTGAAAAAGCTCGGTATTGAGAGTTTGGCCACAAAAAGACTAAATCAAGATGTTCTTGAAAACTGTTTTGGTTGCATCAGGTACAGCTGTAGTTCTAATTATAACCCCACTGTGTCACAATTTGTTGCTGGAGTTAAGACGGCTATAATAACAAATTTAAGACACAGTGGACATCGACGCAACTGTGAAGATGACACTGTTGCGCCGGCAAATAATTAAGAGGCGTTTTTAAACTCCAGCAATACATTGAATATACACCCTGAGAGTGAACCACAGACAAATTATGACGAGAATGATATGCTAAATATTGTAGCTGATGCAATCGAAAATATTGAGTAAGCTACATCTGAAAGTCAAGCTTGTGCTTATGTGTGTGGATTTATTGTTAAAAAACAAAAAATCGATTGCATAAATTGCAAAGCTATTTTTTTGACGTCCCAACCTAAATCCACACACATATGGACATCATCATATTCTTTAAATTGTGTAATTTAAAGAATATGATGATGCCAGACCGAGCTTAACATATATAACAGAAGAACTAATTGAGTGTGTGGAAATATGTTCAAGTATTATCAACAAATAATTGTGCCGTAATTCCCATGAATTGAATATTATGAAAAAATTAAAATCTATTCTTCTTGCCAATGTATGGAACATTTTAAAATAATATAAATTTCATAATAAGGTCAATATGTTTCATATGATTAAAAAGATTTATTGTCTTGAAAAACAGAGCCTTAAAAATCACAGAGAAATAAAGTATTTCACAAAAAAAAACTGTTTTTTTTTTCATTTTTTAATTTATGTCTGAGAATGGACGTGAGGCGAAAGTACCTCGAATTCTCAACTATCACACACACTCATCAAAATAGCTTCAATAATGTGCAAAAGTTATTGATGATAAATTCGAGTTAATTTCGCTTCGTCTGTTTTCAATAATAATAACTACCTACCTACCTACCTCTATATTATTTGAATATCCCGCTTAAAACGAAGTTTTATATGGGCGTCCGCTTCTAGGGCATGGTGGCACTAGTAGTATAAACGTATTTATGAATGTTGCCTGTTTCATTGAACGAAGTTACCGTTCTTCTCTCGGTAGAGAGTAAATGTGTTCTGTGATACAGACTGAGTTGCGCAAGCGAGATAGACGACAGCAGCTGTAGTCAAGATGGCGTCAGTTTAGTCACATTGGTGTATTCGTTGCTGTTATTTTTAATGTTTTAACAAAATTGTGTTACAATGGCTAGTGAACAATTAAAATGTGTTTTTTTGTAAAGACAGAAATGGATAAATAATTTCTTTTGTAGAGAATAAATTAAAAAAGAGTAAAGAAGTTTTAAGAACCGTGTAAATTTTAAACATAAATATGATAGTGTACAGTTACCGGCGCAAGTTACACTGATGGATATCACAGAAATTGTTGCAGCAGTTTTACAGCTCTTATGGCAAAATATCCTAATTTCTCTGAAATGAATTTCTCGTCAACAGTTGATCTTCCCAGCACATCTAGTTCAACTTCGATATCAAATACTGAAGTAGATGTTAGCAAAACCCTGCCAGATATACGTCTCAAAATTCACATCCAGAAATTAATATCCAAGAAATTGACACTTCTAATGCAATTATTGAGCCTGAAAGTGTTGTAAATATAGAAACAAATTCAAATGTCAAAGGGGTTTGTTTTTTTTTGTGGAAAAGATCGCAAGTAATCAAGAGGTAAACAACAAACTTTACACTCCTCAAATGATTCAAAAAAGTTTAAAAAAATAGCAGAGTGGATGACAAAATTAAGTAATCAAGAGTTGCTAGACAAAATAGAAAATTTACAGTCAAAAAGTGAAATTATTTTTTATCATCATTCCTGTGAATTGGGACATTTAAATAATTATAATAAAGTTATTGCTGATAATCCACTGACTCTCTGGCATGACAATCGAAGTATCCACCAGTGCATTTTCAATGAAATTGTATCATTAATAGAGGAAGAAGTTATCAACAATAAAAATTGCTTGTTGTTATTTTCTCTTTGTGACACGTACGATGATGAATTAAAGCTTCAGTCTCAGTCAGATGTAAATTTAATGACAAATCATTATCTTGAGGACAAAATATTCAAACAATTTAAAAAAATCAATCAAAAAATAAAAAAAACGTTATCATGCATAAAGATTGTAGTTTATTAGAAGATAATGATTTGACGAGACTCGAGAAAAATGTGTTTATTGATAAAGTTGCATTAGTCCTGCGGAACACGACTTTAAAAATGGACAAATTAAAATTACCATCAAAAATCAAGCCCAGTGATTTATAAAATCATGTCTAAAACGCCAAGGTGAGTGGTATTACCCATATTTTTAGTGAAGTGTAGTTAGTGAATTTCAAATACATAGGTACATAATGTTATCCCTTACAAATATAATTTCAGAAATCAAGCAGTTTCAACAAAATCATGCCTACTATTAACGTTAAGGTATCTCGCTACTGGATCCTACTTAAGAAGTGAAGCTGATTTTTGTCGTGTCATTCCACCAACAGCAAGCCATATTGTTAAGAAAGGTAACTGTGTCTATTGCTCAGCTACGCCCAATAATAATAAAGTTCCCTGACGACTTAAGTACACTACAAGATGGTTTTTACCAAATTGCAAGATTTCCCAGGGTAATTGAAGCTCTAGACTGTACCCATGTTACAATAAAATCACCTGGTACGTTTTATTTTCAAATGTTGTTTTATACTGATAAAACAACATTTGAAAAATCTATATCTATAAATAAATAATAATTCAATATTTAATTAGATAGGTACCTGTTACAAAATGTTAACATAATATCTTCTTGTCTTTACAAGGGGTAATTCAGCTGAAAATTATAGAAACAGAAAATCTAATAAATGTTCAGGTGGTTTGTGACAGTCAATTAAAATGCATAGATATTGTAGCAAGATTGGCCAGGGTCTGTTCATGATCAATCAATTTTTAATAATTCATCATTGAAGCAACAAATTTATAGATGGCTTACTTCTTGGTGGTAGTGGATATAAGTCAAAACATATCTTATGACACCCTTTCTTAACCCATCATCCCCTGCATAAAATTTATATAACGAGTCACACATACGAATAAGGAATACTATTGAAAGATGTTTTGGGGTGTGTAAAAATAGATTCTCTGTTCTTAGGCGACAGGTAACATACAAGCTATTGTAGTTGCCTCCTTTGTGCTACATATTATTGCAATCGACATTAATGAAAGAAATTTTGGGGATAACTATGATTCATATAGAGATACACAGATAAATGAAGTAAATGGAATACCAAACCCTGGCCTTAATAATGATGCTAGGAATAGACTGGTGCAGGAATATTTTTTACCACTACTTAATAATGATAGACTGTAAATAAAACAAAATGTGGATTCATTTATATAAAAAAATAGGGGCACAGAGCGGGCAAAATGCCCACGGCTCGAGAGGATTTAAAGTGTTTGCATGTTTATCTTGCAATGGACTGGACTTGTACTGGAAACGTACCGATATGAATTGACAAATTAAAAAATGGTAACCAATATTGTAGAAATAATTAAATTTTCAAAAAGTATTACCAACTTCAATACATCAATCATGATAAATCGTAATAAGATGTATTCTTTATTTTCCACCTTTAGAGGTGGAATATTTTCTTTAAATTTAAATGGGACCAAAAAAGAATTATTAAAATCGGTTCCCAAGTAGCGAATATATCGCGTAATATAATCACAAATTTGAGTCGAATCGAGAACCTCCTCCTTTTTAAACCCTACAGAGAAAGGTTCATTTTGATGGAATTTGGAAGGATTAATGTTTCTAAGATCCCGAAAGCTTCTATAAAATAAATATCCTCTCGTATATTGAACATTATTATTAACCAACTGAGAGAGATCGCGTGTCCTTGCAATGAAAGAAATTGTTTACAATTTCAATGTCTTGCGGATCCTGTCACTTTAATTAGTAATTTATAAATGAACCTACAAGCTTTATTACATTAAGAGTGCCACCACACCAATTGATCGATGCCATCATCGATCGAGTGGTGTGGTAGCTTTTTCAGACAAATCGATATGTGTCGTGGCAACATAAGGGAGGCCTCATCCGATGAATAAGCCACGGGCCTCAGGTGGTGTAGTTACGCCGCTGATCCCAAGGGTATGATAGTTACATGAAAACGATTCGTAACTATCTTATAATGATTATAATTATGATATGGGATTCAGATTGTTCTAGTAATATCTTACTAGAATAATCTTATCTGAAATCATTGTAAAATTGATTTTTATTTTAATGATTGACTACTTTTAACATTGTTTATTTTGGTTGTGATATTTTCGTAACAAAAGCTAAAGATAAAAGGAAGATAGAAGTATGTACTGCTTGTTAGGCAGTTCTTTATTATGTAGATTTTTATAAAGGAGTAGTAAAGTAGTAACTTATTTTTGTTTACATCTAAAAATAAAACAGTTTGTTTTATTAATGTTAATTATTTCCCCTTTTTAAGTCGGTTTTAAAAAAAAAGTTGACATCGGAACAAGCAGAGTGAAAAATGCAGCTATTGCTGCTTTATATATAATATTACACCCATTCTAAAACGAAATGGATAGCTTGTTTAAACCTGAAGATTAAAGAAAAAAATATTGAAGCAAAAGATAATATATACGAAAAATTATTTATTTGATTCGGACTCGACAAGCCAAGCCGACTTTCGTTCGGTACTTCATTAACAAAAGCCTAAATAATCATGTTAATTTTTTTTGGCTGAGGAGAGTCAGGAACTGCAACTTCTTGACAGGTACCCAAAGATAATGAATGTGTTTATGAAATATAATACACCTTTACTATTGAACGTGTTTTTTATATTGCTACGATGACAAACACTCCGGAGAGCAACAAACTTTCGGACAACGAAAAACGAATCATTATGATATCTAATTTATATTGTTAAAAAAAAATACTCTTACTTACCTTTTGTGATTTATTACCGGCTGTCGTAAACAAAATTCTATATACGATGTCGCAGTAAGATAGTTATAGCCGTGATGTAATTATATCCCATTACGATAGCTATTATATTATTTGGTTTCATTTGCTTACATCGGAATCGATCAATAATAACTGTTATGGCAACACTAGATTAGATGTCATTTAGATTTAATATTAGATTATATGTCATGCTTATGTCGTTCATGTCAAACCGAAAGCGTCATTCGCTTTGTTTTTCACATCGTGAGTGTTGTTTTCTGAGAGTTTTGTGTATTAACATTAATGACAATAATAGGCCAAGCTGGAGATTTTTTAGTGCGAGATTGTTACCAGACAATCTAGGGATTAATAATATCACCAGAGAAGAAATATCTAAAAGGAATTTACTAATAACTAACGGATTGTTTGGGGGTGAAAATAGACCGCCAATATTATTATAACTGATTGAACGTAATTATGTGTGCAAAAAAGGTCTAGTTATATGTATCAAAAAGATACTTATTCTTTGCATAAATTTGGGAACTTAATAAAACCTTCACTTTTGGTGTGTTGTGATAGATATATTATAGATGTATTAGGCTCTGACGCTCATGTAGTAATAAATTAATTCAATGATGCAACAAAACCCCTAAGGAGATATTACTAATTTGGAGATGCTTTCATCGTGGATAGGGGCTTTAGAGATGCTGTGCAGTTATTGGGAGATTGCAATTATTCAGTCCATATATCTGCATCCTTAGAAGAAGGCGAAACGCAATTATTGACATTAACTGCCAATAAGTCGAGAGCTGTCACTATCTGTAGGTGGGTGGTTGAAGCCGTTTATGGGATATTCAAACAATCTTTTAAATTGCTTAGGCAAGAGTTTTTCAATCGGGTATCAAAACATGCTATGACAGACTTTTGCATTGCAGCGGACAGAAAAACGTAAAACTGTAGGTAGCTGTGCACACATTATGACTGTTATTTGGTTTTTAAGTTGGACAAGGTACCAGGATACTATTAATTCACCTGCGCAGTTTATAGATTACATTTCATTATAAAAACATATGAAAAAAAAAAAGGTTGACTTATTTAATACATAACCTTCTTTCCTTAGATGTTGACATGCACTTTAAACTTATATATTTTGGTACAAAAGTAAGTTTATATCATTGTCTTTAGCAATATGAACTATCAAATCTAGGACATAAAAAAAGCTTATGTGTCCGTCCCTGAGTGACCAAAGACTCTGTAGTAAATGGACAAACTCCTTTAGCAAGATTATCAGTACACCTGAACACTATTAATGACTTTCAAACGTTGATTTCTTTTGATGACTTGTAATATCAAAGCTGTAGAAACAGAGTTCTCAACCATAACTACCTGAGTAATTAACAATATAATATCTGAATCTAATAAACGACAAAATTTTGATATTTTTAAATAGAAAACAACCCGCTTTATAACTTGTTAGTTTTGATGGTTCCCCAAATAAGTGGATTCTATATTGCGAAAATGTTACTACTCTTATTCACAAAAATCCCTACATCCCACAATCAAACGCTAAGAAGGTTCAATATTTGATCCGAAAACTCTAAGGAAAGGTTCTTGCAGTGTGCGCTGAGATACCACCCATTGCAGATAATTATAATATTTTGTAGAGGTAAATACCAAGATAAACGTACACTGGCAACTATGTATTTGGAACAAATATTAAACTTTTTCAAAATTCTTGAGAATAATTTCTTGATTTTTTTGTGCTGCTTTGTATCAGTTGGTTGTAGGCGACCCGACTGATTTTATATTCACTCACCTCGCTATCAAGTAAGACAATAAAGGAGAAAAGTTGCCGAGGACCCATCATTACGCAATTTTCTTAAGCAAGTTGATTGCGCTTTTATACAACGGTGCGAGCAAAGAGACAAACGGAAGGCTGAGGAGGCAGAAGACGCGAAGAAACAGACTTCCGTTGAATTCGTTTTTGAGAGTATGTGCGAGTCAACTAAAAAGCTTCCCGAGACAAAGAGATCTAGAAAAAAGCTATTCCAAACTCTATGTGAAGCAGAGGAAACTTATATATCCACACAGCCGTACCACGGATACACCTCGTCATCCGCCTACTCGACACCTCAATCAACACAAACATAGCTTAGATAATTTGTAATTTCAGTTGCTGAAATTACAAATTATCTGTTGGTACCTGTATAGTAAAAAGTACACATAAAAATAGATTTTATCACGCGGCAGCGTGTCCAGCCAAGTTCAAGAAAAATAAATTGGCGACGCAGCAGCCGTATGTTATAGCACACGAACCATTTGGAGCCACTTCTGAATGCTCAATAACTAATAATCTATTTCATATAAATACTTGGATGTTTGTTTATTTATTAAAATAGATGAACTAGAATGCCAAATTTCATAAATACAGCTTCAACAGTCATCGAGATATTTTTGTTTAAAAATCGGCAATTATAATCACTGACTAACTGACAAATAGATCAAAAACCTAACCCACTTCCCGATGACCTAGAAAGTTGAAATTTGGCGTCCAATTGTGTTTATTCAAAGGAAAAAATCAGAAAACAGTGAATTTTTATTTATTTTAACTTTCAAGAGACACTTTGTAAATGTACAGAATCACTACCAAAAATGTAGGTTACGTAAAGAAGGATTTATCAATGAATGGGCAATGCGCTTTTATATTTCTAATGTTCGAGCTTAGTCTAGCTTTAACGTAGCTTAGTTTTCGGTCTGCAACCCGCATTATTAAGTGTGCGTACAACATTAGACATTTGTTCAAGTAAAAATCGTAGTTTTATTGGTGAGACAGCAAATTGGATTTCAAATGACTTACGCAAGAACAAGTTCAAGGACTCAACGCCGAATTTGACTGAGTGTGTCAGTGTGACCTGTGAAATAAAATAGTCGTGTGGGGACAGGAATGCTGACGCCGAAAATATGGGTCATACGTCCAAGCGCCCGGCGCGCTCGCCAGTCGCAATCGATCCGGGCAGTAGGTTGAACACGTACACGTTAAGTAATAACCTTTGTGACCCTTGTAACCTTGTGTAACCAAAATTGAGTTCAGTAAACATTTAACTATTCCTTCTGACTTTCTCTTACGTGACTTTCCCCCGACAACGTAATCAAACCAACAGTCGCATCAGTATTTTTGTTAATAAAATTAACATGTTTTTTTCATTTTTCAATATTTTAAATCAGAATAGTTCTTAGTAAGTTTATATTGTCATTATCGATTTAGATCATTTTATACTCTGTGGTAACTTTAGGATTAATTATCTATGAATTGGCGTCATCGGTCATCGCTGGACGTGAACGTTTGTGTTTAAATAAAAAAAAATGTTCAGAAAATTCATCTAAATTATCATTGTTTAGCTCAGAATCAGTCAGAAAGTAATATCGCGTTTATTATAGCTAATAAGTATAATAGATTCAAGTTATGGCTCCTAAATAGGAGTTGGTTATTGCTAATGCTCAGTTCAGTTTTCCGAGGTAAATGAGATCCTCATTCAAAAGGAACAACTCATGTCAACCGATCAACATCAGGGCAGTCTGTTGATTATCTTCAGATCAGCACCCGGTAAAGGCCCAGTTACCCTTTATTGCACTACCTAAGTTTTCCGGTCACCTTATGGAGTGGCTTAGTTATTCAGATCTATTTTATTTATTAGTGCATCTAAGGTCAGGTTACTGAAGATGACGTAGCTTGTCAAACATGCCTTGATCTGATGAGAATGATGACCTTCAAAGAAAAAGTAGTAGTATTGGTCATGAAGCGGGACCAAGTCGTCGCATCCTGAATAATGTCTGCATTTTATGTGGATGTTCAAATGCACGTAGACAACGATGCCTAGTTATCCGAGAAAACTGTACTAAAATGCAGCAATCCATCAGTACTATTAGAGTTGAATTTATTTAAGGACAACCTCCATGGTCTTATAGTTCTAGAGGTGCTAGGTTAGATTCCCTAGGTCACTAATCATTGGTCTGGTTGTTTTCATGCATAGATGCCACTTATATAGACACTTGACCATTTTCTTTCAGTAATAATAAATAATAATTTTAGAGAGTAGTAAACTACAAATGCTCTGATATATTTAAATAATTACTTCTAAAGTAACAAGAAAATTATTTTATAAAGATTTTAATTAGCTTAACATTAATTAGCTTAAAATATATGGGTGCCTGTACTAGGGTAAACCTGTGCTGCAGGCGCTAAGTGCACTTACAGACTTTTACTACATTATGTAATTATTTAATCTTAACAATATTTATGAAACTTACTTGTCTACAAATAGACTTATCTATGTGGTATATAACAATATAGGAATATTAACATTATGAGACTATTATTTATTTAACAACAGTTTTCAGTCTGGTAGTAGTCTAAACTTTGCAGATACTGACTGACAAGAATCTTTGCTTTAAAATAGTTGAGGTCATAATATAGATGTCTTTTTTATTAAAACCCAGTACTTAAATTATCGTAATACTTGTAACTTATTAACTAAAAATCTAAAAAATAACTATTATAAGGAAAAATTCTACAAAAATTTCAGAAATAATAAAGGGACTTGGGAAACTGTGAAAGAGTTGTGTAGTATTAAGAAAAATCGCTTCCGAGCATCTGACCTACTTGATCTCGTGCCGGACTTACCTTGCGAATCACTTAATTTGGACATCTTAAAGAGAAATAACACTACTGAACTATGCTTGGCAGGAAAGATTATTCCGTCAAGCAATGTTATTTCCATGTATCTTGATGCAACAGATTATTTTGAGATTAATAAAATTATCATGGGTCTAAAGAATAGTAGTGCCCCAGGTATCGGATAACATTCCAAATATTTTACTAAAAAACTCTCGGACGATTCTTTGCACTATGATTGCTCATCTGTGTAATCTTAGTCTTACAACTGGGATTTTCCCAGCAATTTTCAAAAAAGCAGTTGTCGTGGCTGTGTTTACGAGTGGTGACGCAGATACAATTGCTAACTACAGGCCTATATCACTACTGAGTACAATTAGTAAAGTTATGGAAAAAGTAGTTGACACTCGTCTAACTAAATTCCTCGAAAGCAAAAACATTCTGGCCTGTACCCAATACGGTTTTCGCTCAGGTAGAAATACTGAAGATGCGGTAGCTAGGCTCTCGGACATCGTTACAAAGGCAGTTGACAAGGGTGAAAAATGTGTTGCCATGTTTTTGGACCTCCAAATAGCATTCGATACCGTCTCATTACCAATTTTGTTGCGCACTCTAGAGCACATGGGCATAAGAGGTATGGTTCTGGAATGGCTCCGAGACTATTTGGAGGGGAGAAGCCAGGTGGTTAAAGTAGAAAACACTTATAGCACTAGCTTTCCGGTTACTTACGGAATTCCGCAGGGTAGTACCCTCGGTCCGACGCTATTTTTGTAAACTTTAAATGGATAACGCGGAAGTACTGGCTTTTGCAGATGATACCGTATTGATTTGCCGTGGGAAAACATGGTCACAGGTCCAAGAAAATGCCGAAATGGGCCTCAAACGAGTTATGCATTGGCTTGATGAGCATTTACTAACTATTAACGTAACTAAAGCAAGATACATTTCTTTCAGAATAACGGAAGCAACAAGTCCAATATCTAATTTTTCTATTAAAGCTCATACTTCTCAATGCAAACTCGATAATAGTGGCTAATGTGAATGCGTTCCCATTGCCCAAACCGATACCCAAAAATACCTGGGAGTTATCATAGATTGCCATTTAAACTGGAAACCGCATATATCGTCACTCAGCGAAAGAGTACGTAAATTACTTCCAATTTTTTTAAACCTACGCGAAGCTGCTGACTGCAATCTCTTAACCAACGTATACCATGCCCTTTGCCAATGCGTTCTAACTTACTGCTGCCCTATTTGGGGTGGAGCTGCTCCAACTCATCTGCTAGAGCTGGAAAGAGCCCAACGTGCAGTCATCAAGGTCATGTTCCATATGCCCAGGAAATACCCCACCCAAAAACTCTATGAAGAATCGCGTTTCCTCACAGTTCGCCAATTATACATCTACTGTACAGTCTTACGTCACCATAAATCTATTGATCCATCTAAGATTTCACAGAGTAAAAGAAGAATTCGAACACCTGTTCCCTCCTTTAACACAATGTTCGCTCTCTGACTCGAACCAAATCTACAAAATGCCTAAGTTTCGGTTAAAATCTATACTCAAAAAATATCTAACAGCCCTTGATTACCTTAGAACAGAAAAAAATCTACGAGTATAAAGCAAAAACCACTAGGAACTTGAATCCTTCAATTATCCACACGCACCTCCGCCCAACACTCACTTAGTCGCAACACACACGAACACATGTGTACACAACTCACACCCTAATACAAACAAGACAGATACGATCACATTCACGAACATATACATAACACACACACACACACACACTCACACGTATATTCACACATCCCGATTTATAAATTATATTAGATACTGGCCAGGGGTGGAGGGTTGGTAACCTGAGACACAGGATTCTCCTAGTTCAGGTACCAACCCGCCATAATTTTGTTTGATTCTAGTACTAATTTTAAAATTACATTCTACTGTATTTTATTTGAGATTTGTTATGTAACATGTATGGTGAGAAATAAACGTTATGATTATTATTAATATCCTGTTATAAACAAAAGGACCCAAAAATGCAAAAAATCTATTTGTGAATACAAACCTCGATTCTGAAAGTGTGATACAGACAATATTTTTCCGTCTCTTTGTGTCAGTAAGGTTAGTGTTATATTTTAGAGTCGTGTGTTGTTTTAATACTTTGTACATTATAAACGTTGCATTTTTGATGCAATAGTTTACTTTTTGTAGGAAAACAAAAAGGTAGGCGAAATGCTATTCTGAATTCTTTTCAATTATGTCATCTGATCATGTGCGCATGGCTTGTTGGTAGCCCACTAAACGAGAAGTGGAATGCTCCAATATTCAAGATCATGCAAGAATTGACCCAATCTGAACTAACAATTGAGCCAGCAGCCAGCAGGAAGCAATGACAATTTGCTGCAACCTTCTCATGAACAAGAAGACAGAAATGGCATAACCTGATTAAAGAAGAGCAGCAAATTCAGGCAATCACTGTGTATTTCCAAATTGTCGCAGTACAACATTACTGATTAGCTGCGAGCTTTTGTTCTAAGCAATGACGAATTACAGGCGATTGTAGAAGCTGATGATGCTTAATCTACGGCTAAATTAGTAGCAGCTTTTGACGTTGGCGTCAAAACAATATTGGTCCATTTGCGTCAAATTGGCAAGGTAAAAAGACTTGACAAATGGGTGCCTACCACGAACTCAATGATCGCCAGCGCGAAGTACGCGTTGAGACCTGCCTTGCACTGCTCAACAGGCACACAAACGAAGGAATTTTCAACCGCATTGTTACTTGCTATGAAAAATGGATTCTGTTTGACAATCGCCAGCGCTCAGCAAGTTGGTTGAATCCTTGTTCACCACTGTTGTGTAACCCCGCCCACACTAAATCATTACAGTCCTGTCCATCCAAAGGTTGCCTGGAAGATATTGCTTGTTGTGATAAGGCCACCCATTGTGCATTTTATGTTTAAGATGTTTTTTTTATATGTATATATGTCATCATAGTAATAATATGTTTAATACTTATAATTTTACTTGCAACTTACAATACAGAATATATGCATCATATGTTTAGTTAATATGTATTTATTATACGTATGTATGTTTGACTATTTAAAATGGTAACAAGTTTCTATGTAAGGTAATTATTCTGTTTTTTTTTTCTCTTCCATTCTTATAATTTCAATAAAATACTTGGACAATTTGTGCACCTGTTTACTGCCCTATACAGAAGTTCATTGCATCTGTCCATCTAAAGGTTGTCTGTAAGAAATCGCAGCTAGCGATAAGACCGCCGTTTTACCATTATTTGTTTTTATTTAATGTTGTAAATTGTTTTATGGTGTACAATAAAGACTACTATCTATCTAAACAATGCTCTAACGGCCGTTTCCAATAACCTAACTAAAGTTAGCGATAGATAGCAATCTCCAAAAAAACAGTGAAATCTATCTCACCCTAATCTGCGTTTCACAATCTAAGATAAGAAAGAGCTATCTCTCTGTAACCAACAAAAGATAGCGTTGTCTCTCTCACCTATCTTAGCCTCTTGAAGCGTTTCACAGTTTGATAACCACTAAGCAGTAATCACCCATTAAACAAATTTTATTTATTTCTTTCTTAGTAATATAAGTAATATATTGTTTAAATTTTAATTGCTAAAATGAATAATTATAATATCAAAACTATGTTTTTACTATTCTTACCGCGTTTGTTAAGAAATGAAATTATGGAACCAAACGTTTTGATATAGACAACTTGACAGCTATGCAACATGCACTTTCGTCCTTTGTTTGTGTATAGTGTATAAAGTAACGGCCTTATTTTGTTTAAATCATAAAGTGGAATAAAATGAATTCAGTAAGTATATGACGGCGGCAGCTGACATTTAGTGCAAGAAAGAGACAGCGATATCATGCGCTAGCAGCACGTGCACCGGACGAAATCGCTCCCACCTACCTCCCACTACGTTTGGAAAGTATAAAACGGGCCGCTCCGTTGTATTGGCACGCAGGGGGCGTCGCTTATGGCGGAAGCGAACGCCCCCCTCCGTCGTGGAACAACCACCTCCTCCTCCAAGAGAGGACGAAGGAAGAGGGGCAAGAGAGGGAAAAAGCCGGACTCTGCCCCGAAGGAAGACGCCGCCACTCAAATCGACCCCGTCGAGGAACAGCCGACCGCTAGCCAGCTGGTCGCCGCCCCCAGCACTCACACCGACACCGATTCCCACACCGAAGTCCCTACCGCTAGCAGCCAGCAGGAGACGGCTGCTCCGGCGGCAGAGCAAAGATGCAAGTGCAGAAGAGATGTCGTTAGGATCGCTGCGGACGTTCTAACCAAAGTGATGACCGCCGTGAAAGAACAGCAGGCCACGGAACAAATTGCTTTAACTATAGCAACGGGTATGGCCCAACTTGCAATATTGCAATTAGGAGGCGAAGTATGAAACGCCCGCGGCCTTGTAAGCAAGGACGCGCCCTCCGCCCTCCACAAAACGCTCCGCCTCGCCGCTCGTGCCGGGCGGCCCGAGCGACGCCGCGGAGCGCCACCCTGTCAACCCCGTTCTTGTTACAGTTGCTGACGTCGCCGCGGCCATCCCCCGCCTGCGGACACCTGCGCCTACTTAGCTCCGAAGTAGGTGCACCGTGTGACGTGTGCGCGGGTGACCGCCGCCGCCGCAACTGAAACAAGAACAACAACTCAAGCCCACAGACCGCTTGCGGTGTGGGTATTCACCGGATACGACGCCGGGGCCGCACGTAAGTCGCCGCCTGTGTCGCTGGTCGCCCGGAGCTGGACCTCCCCAGGTGTCGCCTGGGGTCTCATCTGGCTCGGGTTGACCGCCTAGGCGGCGTGAAGACAAGCCCCCCCCCCCCCCAAATCAAACAACCACGGCGAAGAAGCCACCACCATCCACCATGACCTACCCTTCTTCAGGGGTAGCGGTAGATACCGCTGGCAGGGGGCCATCGCCCCGACCCAGCCTCCACACGCCCTATACGGGGCGTAGTGAAGCCCAACGTACGTATCGGCACGCATTTCTAACGGATGCGTCTTGGTGCACGGACTGCTGTCTCAGTATGAGTCTCTGCCTCCCTCACTGCCATTAGTCGGTACTCTTACTATTCGGCTTGTGTAAAAACTTGATTGACTGTTTAATCTATGATAATATTTATTGTGTGTACTGTAAGCTATTGTTGATTTTGTATCTGCTCATTTATTAATAAGGTTTAAATTAATAAAACAATTTATTTATAACCGTACCTATCCTTCTGATGTCTGAGTCTTTTTTTTTTTTTTGTGCGTGTGGAAACCCCCTCGGGCCGTCACCCCACCGGGGTTTTCGGTGGGGCGGTGTGTCGGAATCGAAAAGACTAAAACCACACGGTGTGCCGTACTGCGTCTAAATTAGGAGGGATCCGGGTACAGCTTCTATTAAGACATCCGGACCCCCCCTAGCGCCTGCGCGCTTTTACGGGTAACAACCTCTCAATTAGGCGACGTCCAGGCACACGCGGACGCCGCCTCCTCGCGGGGGGCCACTATATAGCGGGTGGAAGGGAAAACCCGTCCCAACCACCCGCGGCCACACTAAGGGCGGCATGAGGCGCTGGAAAGCGCGCCTTTGCCGCCCGGTTCGCGTCGTGTGCCGTGTGCTCGTCGAAGCGCCACCTACCGTCGAGGATCAGGCCCAGATATTTTATGTGGGCCTGAACCGGTACGAGGACCGAGTTGACCTCGATAGAGGCGCCAAGGGGTGGACCACGACGAGGCCCATGAAATAAAAGGGCCTCCGTCTTATCCAGGGCCACCCGCAAACCCAGGGCCTCGATGCGCCCGACCACCAGAGAGACTCCTCTGAAAGTTCACCCCCTGGGCTGTGATTACGCCGAGCCCGGGGGGGAAGTCGCCTCGAAGGGCCCAGTCGTACCCCATGTTCCACAGGAGTGGTCCAAGGACAGACCCCTGCGGAACACCGCAAGACATGGGCCGACGACTACTGATGTCTGAGCCTATCCCGACCTATATAAATCAATGTTAATATTTTCACCGCGCCATGCGTTCAGGCTTTCATAGATTATAACTTTTTCAGTCAACGAAAGCGGCACCCATGACGAAAGATGAGACGATGCTGTTTGTGCAACTTGTGTCGGCAAATGCCGTCATAAATAACAAGGCAATGAACGCTACCAATAATAAACTAAAGGAATGTGCTTGGCAAAAACTAAGCTTTGATTTCAATTCCTCAATTACGAGTTTCCCACGAACTCCAGCCCATCTTCGTTTGAAATGGGAAAACTTGAAGAAGTCAGCTCGCAAACGCAGTGCAAACATGAGAACCAGCCAAAAAAAGGTTAGTTAGTGATTATCAGTGAACGGTCTACAACTGTACACATTTCTCGTTATTTATAATAATAATAATTTACTGCAATGTTACAGACTTCATTCAATTTGTTACAAACTTCATCTGGAGGAAAGTAGTCGTTGCCTCCTCCAAGGCAACGACTACTTTCCTCCAGATGAAGTTTTGGACAAAGTAGCTTCACTTTTAGGCAGCACTTGCCAAGGTTTCTCTGTAGGGTTTGGCAAAGTGTGTCATCGCTGACTATGCATCGGGTGCGCCGCTGCGTTATAGCGTAAACTGCATAATTGCAAATTTAGCAATAAGTTTCCTTTATAAAATATTTTAATTGTAAATTATTCTTGTAGAACATTTTAATCAGTAAACATTGTTTTAATTTTTTTTTTTTTTTTATAATAATCTTGTTCGTCGTAACTTAAACTTGCTACACTCACAGATAATTTAACATTATTTTTGGGTGGGTGACATTAATGTTGAGGGTGTGGAAGTAACTGGTGTAAATAATGGTGATGGTGTTTGAGCATCGATTGCATGGGTGATTACTTTGATTAATAGAAATAAAAAATATCGTTTTATTTTTTTTCATATAAAACGGCAATTTCATAGGTAAACACCAAATACTATGTGCCACCTCTAGCTAAATACATGGAACACCTTGTATGAGTTAGTAAACAGTATTGAAACTTTTAATACACGGCACATTCAACAGGTGTTTTATTTTGTAAATGCTTTTAATCTAACCCTTGACTTTGAAGATCTTGAAAACATGGATGACAGTCTTTGAATGCTGGATGGGATTCTCGAAAAGTCAGTTTAATATTCTGCTTAAAGAGGTACGACGGCTGTTGGAGATAAAAAGAGGAACATTAGGTGTGGCAGCATTTTAATTAAAGATGAGAACTAGCGACTCAGACGAGAGAATCTTTACATTAGTACAAGTACCACGAAATACACTGGAAACTATTATGAATAAAATACGAGATATATTATTTCAAGAATTTGTCCCAAGATATCTTGGCATAAATACAGTAGGAACACATCCATATCTCTTATTTCTTCTGATATTACACTCATTCGTATGCTTCCCAATGCACCTACTTCATTATTTTCTACACCTTAAGGTAGACTGGCAGAGAATGCCTTTAGCATTAAGTCCGCGTCTGTACATGATGTGCATAAAGTATTAAATGAAATATTTTTTTCCTTAAACATCTATACACAGTGTATTCACTTACACATCATGCACTTGTAATGGCTTGCCACTGGATATAAATTTAACGGGGGCCTGGAGTTCTAAAATACAGGCCTAGGCTTAGTTTAGACTCCAGATCTCCCTCAACTACAATATTGTCAACTGTATAATTTCACAGTATATCTTCTAACTGTAAATGTATGTAATTTGTGGAGATGAATAAACCTTTTTATTGTTATTTATTATTTTTCTACCTGTATGCACTAGAATAATATGAATACATTACGTCGGCAGTACTGTCCGGTCGCGTCCTACAGTTAAGGCATATAGTAAGTGATGTCAACAAGCTGACCTGGAGAAGCCACATAGACTACAAGATAGAGAAGGCGAGCATCATTTTCTGGCAGTGCAAGAGGATCGGCAGATGCTGGGGTTCGTCCTCCAAGATCATCCTTTGGCTGGACATCACAGTGATCCGCCCGTTATTTCATACGGTTCCACCGTGTAGATGCCTCGAGTTAAACTTATCACCCTGGAGAACCAACTACGAAAATTCCAGAGGCTAGCGTGCACGGCGATTAAGGGCTGCATGAGGACTACACCAACTGCTGCCCTGGATGTCATGCTGGATCTAGCTCCCCTGCACCTATATATACAACAGGAAGCAGCTCTAGCTGCGACAAGGCTAAGGTCGCTACACCTATGGAGGGACAACGGGAGCCCGCATTCGGTGATAGTTGAAGAGATATCCAAGGACAAACCGATTGCGATGACCATGAATGACCGGATCCCTAAACGGTTCGTATTTGACAAAAAATATAAAATCCAATTACACGAGGACCAACGAATCGAGGGTCTAGACCCCCGTGAACTCAAGATCTTCACTGAAAACAAGGTATGGCACTGGCTCTGGGGTCTTCTCAGACCTAACCTTAATATAAAAACAACAGCCTCTCTTGGTACCTATAAAAAAAAACGGTAAGTGAAATCCAACATAAAATCCACTTGTTAAATGACTTGAACGGTGTTATGCAAAATGAGGGATCGAGACGTCACTTGAACTAAAAAAACTGCGGGGTATCAAATGAAAGGGCTTAATTGGCACATTGCAAATATTTATATTATTAGCTGCACCCGGTTTTGTTGGATTCTAGTGATACTATTATGTGAAAGTTGAAATGTTTAAAGATGTTTAGTTTTAATTTTTTAACTTTGTGGTTTTTTTTTGTATATTTCAATCTAGCAATTATATTTTGATTATCCTACTCTTGCATTCCACTGAACTTTGTTTTAGGTATGAAAGTAAAGGATTGCCAAAATTTCCACAATACTCTCACAACCAAAAAGCATTTAAATGTGCAAAATTGACCTGCCAGGAAATTAGAAGATTCCACAAAAAACTTTACATGTTTAAAACTAAAATTGCACAAGACAATTATATATTAAAATATTGTACCGTGAAAAATGCATCAAACAAACAACACAATAGCAATAGAAATGTTTCAACGAAATATCACATTATTAATCAACAGGGCCAAATGATACCGGTTTGCCAAAATACGTTTTTGAGTGCTTTATTAGTCAAGAAAGATCGCGTGAAAGGTATAATGAAAAGATTTTATGATTCTGGAGGCAGTCATCCAACAGAAAATAGAGGAGGTGATCGTAGGTCTCAAATGTATGAAGCTAAAAGGTTATCCGTACAATGGTTTATTGAAAAGTTTAAGGGTCAAGAGACCCACTATTCCCGCTCTAAAACGCAAAGGATTTACCTTTGGATAATGCCATCCAGGCGTTCATAATTGTTTGAATCAAAATCCGTTAAAATACAACATGTCGGTTGCAAACGACGCCAAAGTCCGCTAAAACAAAAATAAAACCGTAATTTTTGTCGTCCTCTTTGGTTTTTTGAATAATAAAAGCGCTTTAAAAGTGTTGCCACACCTAAAATACAATGAATTTGTATGCTGGTCCGTTTTTTTTTTCGATTATCCTCGGCCTTAAATAGTTTTCTAAGCCAGCAATAGTTTACCAAAAATCATTATAGCGCATTTTGAAACTTAACGCCAGAATTCAAAAATACCTATTATTGGTTTAATTGAAATAAATGTTTTTTCAGAATCTTGTAAAATTGTCACTTCAATCGGTAATGCAGTTATTATTTGTTACCTAACATGTTTATAGTTAATATAGATAAATGTAGTATTCCCACTTTCGGCTCCCCTAAATTGACTCATGAGCGGTGGATTTGGGGAAATCCGTCCCTCTATAAATGGGTCCGAGGTGACTCTTGCAGGACTCCAAGGCGTACACTGTTATGTTTATTTAGATGACATTGTCATATACTCTCATGGGCTTCAAGGTCATATCGAAAATCTCTCTAAAATCTTCTACATATCCGGATTTTTCCAAACCATTCATTTTAACATGTTACGCATCTAACTACGCGATATCCGCTATACTCTCACAAGGAGAAATTGGTAAAGATCACCCGATCTCATACGCATCCAGAACCCTAAATAAAGCAGAATCAAATTATTTTACAACTGAGAAAGGGTGTCTGTCTGGCTATCGTGTTTGGCACCAAAACGTTTCGCCCTTATCTCTATGGACACCAGTTTACCATCGTTACAGACCACAGACCATTAAGGTGGCTGTTTAATTGTAAGGATCCTGGGTCTCGCCTCATCAGGTGGCGTTTAAAACTAGAGGAGTTTGATTACAATATCGAATATAAGAGGGGTAGAATAAACAGTAACGCTGCTGTTTACCTCGGTTTCCGGTAAACCAAGTTCAACTTTTAGAATCTGACCCGGTACTGTCTACCTCTAGTGCTCGTGATGACCAATCACCACAATTTAACCCTCTAACGTTTGAGGATCTTAATATATCCTTAAACCTTGACAGTGATGATTTACCATGCGTTGATCTTCTAGACAATGAAGACTTACCTGCTTATATATATAGGTAAGTAGGAAGCAATGGAGTTAGAAATATTTATGTGAAGCGATATCATTTTATTAACTTTTACAAGACATTGATATTATTATTAATAATTTTCCCCCACATTCTCCTAGTGCAAATTATAAAAAAGACAATAATTATTTAATTAAATAATTTATTCATCTAGATTAGAGAAAACTATGTATTGTATTCTGAATAAAAAACTTATTTAATAATGGAGTTTTATAATATTAATAATATGATTTAAATAAAATGTAAAAAAATGTGCGAATTAAATGATTGTATGTCAATCACAGAACTACAAAAATCACAAATGCGAATCGAGCAATTTCTAAATTTGTTTTATAGTTCGTTTTCAGAAATTGCTCTATTTATATGCGTGATTTTTGTAGTTCTGTGATTGGCATACAACTATTTAATTACAAAATAGAGCATACAAAAAAAAACGTTATTTCATCCTATTTTAAAGTTCAATGACCTAATTAATGACATTTTTTACCTGATTAATGTTACTACGCGTATCCCCAGAATCCTCTTGCATAAAAGACAAAATTAAATCTTATTACATAAAGTGTACATGTGATTGTAATATGATTATTTGTGATTTACATAAAAACAGTTAATTACAATAACCGAGTTGAGATCACTTGAAATACTTGTTTATTTATTATGAATAATACCAAAAAGCGAACGACCAATTTTAGCACCCATGAGAAAAGCATATTTTCAGAACGTGTAATGAAATACAAAAACATCATTGAAAATAAGCGAACAAACGCTACCATAAATGCTCAAAAAGCAGTTGGTTGGTCACGGTTAGCTGGTGTATTTAACAGTGTTTGTAGCGAGTGCTATAGGACATCCAACATTTAAAAAATATGTTGGGAAAATACACACATCAAAAAAGTCTAAGCAACATGTGCGGTTTTGAACTTTTTAACGATGTTTACTATTGTAATATATTTATATTTCTTTTATAAATAATAACTAAGCATTCTGTGATGCATTAGTGACTAAAGCAACAAAATGCTTCATTCAATTGTTCATTTAATCCCAATAATTAACAATATGTGTACCGTAACATACGTAGTATAAAATAAAGTTAAAACGAAATTAAACTTTTCATGTTACAAAATTAAATAACGACATTTTTTTAACTGACCTTTGTGCCTCTGTTGCGCCACTACTAGTTTTTATACAATTTCTAGAAGTGCAGTCACAGCGCCACTACCACGACACTCGTACGTCATTTTTGCGTAGGGAAGTAACACACTTTTAATTAATATTGAACGTCAATATGAATGCAGATCAAATTGACATTCAAGTTTTTATTAAGGAAGTTAGTATCACCCTGCAATATGGGATAGTAGTTCTGAAAGTTATTCTAATCGCATATATTAGAAAAAGGTGGCGTTCGTTTCGACGGGCGCGATTCCCATGGCGTATAGGGGGGCACCTAATTGGGTGTCGTGCTCGAAGGCCATAGTCATGCAGCCTATTTTTCACGGTTTGGTGGCTAACAACAGCACCGCTTGAGAATTGTAGATTTAAACCTTAGGGGGTTAACATCGGCTGACGTCTTGCAGTCAGTTGTATGTATCTGTCATGTCGAGCAGTTGTACTCCATCCTCGTCCTGGGTGCTGCTGTGCAGGATCCCCTGTATTAACATAACGCTGCCAAAGACGACAAATCACGCTCCTTTTGATGCCAAAATGCCGAAATACCTGGGATTGATTTCTTCCCGCTTGTAGCATTCTTACAGCTCTTTGCATTTCATCAGCAGTACGAAATTTATCAAGCAACGAAAACACATAAAATCGGGGAAAAAATATTAACTTTTTTTTTAATGACAACAAAAGACAATCAAAAAGTTTTTATTTTGAAAATCAGCTGGTATATGTTTCCGAGAACAAAAACGATTGTATACCAATCTACTTTGCTAAGAAAAAAAATAAATATCAAAGAAAAAATAAAATAACATGCAGTTTCTGTAAATGGTGTTGCTTAGACTTTTTGATTAAAAACAAGTTTCTAACTGCAAAAGAGAAAATATATATTTATGACAGGTAAGTGCTAAATTTAATAAATTAGACAACGTTTTAGTTTATGTACGACAAATTTTGTGGACTTTTTTATTATGTACTACTGAGAGTAAATTAGGTACACCCTACAATCTATTTTGTACCTACTCTTACACTCGTCACTAATAAATCAATATAGATTGCAGGTGGTTGTAAACCGCAGCCTCCTCCGGTAAACGATGACCAAACAATTGAAGTACAATGCGGTAGGACGGGGGAGGTAGACAAACGTCAAGCTAAGTCAATTTACCGTTGACCGCCGCGACGTTTACACGATTCAGTTGTTCGTTGTTCGCGCCAGTTTGTTATAAACACACATGAGATAAAACGTTTTATAGCAGCTACCTCACGCTTGCCCTTATTCAATATCAAGGAGAATTTGAAACCTAGTAATATTATTTAAAAATGTATAACAAATAACACTGAATACTTAAAATACGTTATTATGAGAAACTAATAATTATTATATTTTAAGTACAAAAAATATCAATAACTTTTTAACAAAAAAAATTATCTGACGCAAAAAGCAGATTAATTATTACATAAAGTGAAATGATAATACATATTGAATACATACGATTAAAAGAAACTCATACCTAAAATATGATGGCTTTACTGAGGAAATTATATTAGAATTTCCTCGGTATGAGATTAATTGATTAAAGTTTTTATTTTGGTGATTTTTTTTTGGTCTAATAAGACACTCAGGTCTGGAAAACATCAGACATTTAATCATATACTTTTGTTTTGTATAAGATTTAGGAGTGTTAAAGGCAATTCTATATTTTTATTACAGTTGATTAGAAGTGAATTTTATATATTTTTCGGTAAAGTTGGTCTGATTTTTTTTTTAAGATTTAATCCTATTCAAACTAATAGGGGGTACTGTAGATACTCTCCTGGTTTTGTATGGTGAATAATTACTGTAGTAATTGACTGAACATAAATTTAAAAAGATTTTTATAGTATTACAATACACGAAGTATACGAGTATTACTTAAATACATAAAACACTTTGATTTTTGTGACTAGTGTATAATTGAACTTTTAATTTGGCATAACTTGGTGTGACGGTCCTTTATTATTCTGGTGATGGTTATTTTATTATAGGTACATTTTAAATTAACATACAGAACTTTTTATATACCTAACTATCCACATTCCTTGAATACCTAAGTATTACAGAAATCAGTACATAATTCGGATTCTAATAGCAAAGAGGAGCCAAATTTGGAAATAATTTTCTGTGTTAAATAATGACAAAACTAAATGATGATGATGATGATGAATGAACTAATGATCTTAGAGCAGTACTCACGTACTGCTCTAAGATCATTAGTTACATTGGAGGAAGCACTGGGAATTTAAGCTGTCATCTGAAAAAACTTCACGGAACCGTGCCCATAAATGAACCGATATATCCACTTCCTGAAGCAACGCTCTACCCCGGCCCTGAGCAAAGCGATTCAACAGCTGTCCCTTCCACGTCACAAGAACCTACAGTATCTGCTTGTACCCAAACTACTGCTGCTGCTACTGCTCTTGTTCCCGCCTCGCGCTCAACAGTGCAACTCCCTGTGCAATCACGGATTGATCATTATACCAAATCAACGAAGCCACTACCCATAAATAAAATAAAGCAGTTGGACGAACAAGTGGTAAGATTTATAGTCAAGGGCATTCACTCTTTTGCTATTGTTGAAGACGAGTTTAAAAAATGTTTAAAATGATTTTACCTACTTATGTTTTACCCACTCGAAAAACAGTGTCGGCCAGTTTATTGCCTAAAATGTACTTATCGACCAAGGAAAATGTTATATTGGTATTCGCAAGCAACCAACTAATTTTAATTATTTTCATTTATTTATCAGGAGCCTGAAGTTGAAGTAATGGCTAGCACATCTAAATCTATGGAACCGCAAAACCCAGACTTAACTCGGGTAAGTTCTCTAGTTAGCTTAACTTTAATCAGTTGGTTAAGGTTATACTGTGTTGATGTCTAAAATTGTTTGATGCAAAAATAATATACAAACCGTCAATATCATTTAACTTAATTAGGAAGGGTTAAGTTATTGTTCTATTGAAACTTAAAAAGAAAAAAGTCCACTCATGTCATTGTTCTCCATGTTAGACCTGCTGTTTTGAAACATTTAAATATTTATCCATCCATTAGTAATATAATTGAAATAAATATGTATGTTCCAGTGTGGTGAGCCTGCAGTTGAGATGGGAATAGAAATTATGCCCAGCACATCTCAATGTTCTAAATTCATAGAACCCCAAAGTCCAGAGACAAAGGTATTTGATGAAGTCTTTGTTGTTTTATAAAGAACTCTTTCTAATAAAACTTTTGAATGCTTTTTAAGCCAGTAATGATTTGATATTACTAAGAAACCACCCTATCAACCAGTAGTGATTAAATATACTTTACAAAGTTTTTTTTTTATTTTCCAGGGATCACAGAAGAAAATAGGTATTCTTAAGGAGCTAAATGTCAAAAAATGTACAGAGCTTTCACATAGAAAAATGAAATGTACAAAAGATGCAGAAAAAATCTTTCGGAAATAATAAGGCTAAGAAGGAGATTACAAAAAGTAAATAAATGCAAAAGATCAACATTAACGACCTTATCATCAAATAAATCTGTCAACGAAATGATGAAAAGTAAATTAAGCAGCTCCTTTTATCTGTTACTGGAAAGCCAGATAAAAAATGCCCCAAGGAAGTTAGCTGGGCGAAGGCGGACCCTGGACGATAAAGTTTTAGCCTTGAGCATCTACTAAAAGTCAAGCTCATGCTATCGTTTGCTGAGTAGGCTATTTTGTTTGCCTCGTGTGAGTTCGCTCAAGGCTTTGCTTAATAAAATTCCAATGGTTTGTAGAATCAATGACCAAGTCGTACAAACAAAAGCAGACATGTTGAAGACAATCTGTGTGTCCTAGCTTTTGATGAAATGTCAATAAGAAAGAGTCTAACATATAACTCCAAACTCGACCAGTTTGATGGTTACCAGGATAATAGTAGCCAAGGACGCCTTTTGTACCAGATGCCTTTACTTAATGATCGTTCATCAAAGTATTCGGACCACATATTGCGGCAATTCTGTTTAATGTCCCGCAGTAAGTCTGTAAAGTAAGGAAGATAGTCTGTTGGGATGCCTGAATGGATTGCTCCTTTTGCCAGGCAATCTACCTGTTCATTCAAAGGGACTCCGATATGAGAAGGCATCCGTTGTAAAACGACATTCACGCTCCGTCTCGTTAATCTTAAAATGCTTTTTAAAATAACATACGCCACTGGAATGCCCCTAAAGTTAGAAAACCCACATCGGGATATGTGTTGGAGCGCGCTCCGGGAGTCTGTAAAAATCACAACGTTCTTAGAGTTTATGTTCTGTACATATGATAGTGTTTCCGATATGGTCACAAGTTCCGCATGCATAATAGATAAGTTAGGGCTTAAGCATAACTGAATCCTATCTCCTGATTGACTCTCTAGTAGTACCGCTCCAACTCCGTCATTGGTCCGGGACCCGTCTGTAAATATTTTATCAAAATTCCTATAGTCATCTGATATAAGTCGCTGACATGAAGTTCTTAGGAAACCAATATTGTTATTGTGCTTAGGTTCGGTTATTGAACTATACTACTACGAATGACACCTGATAGACCCACATAACCAACCCATACGTCTAGTGAAAACATATTCATGTTAGTAGCAACATATTTTAAAGATTTTAGATCATCATTTATTATTACCAATAAAGGCTTCCGCTTTTGCCTCCAGTACATGTTTCGTTCGGTTAACATAGGTAGTTTACATAAGACATTGATCGCGTCATAACGATTTAGATGCTTGAAGTTTTAGATAGTATTTACAAGCTAAAAAGTATCGACGGACGAAGAGAGGGGGGAGTAACAGCTCTGAGAAGTAACACTCCATGACGTGTATAGGAGTGCTCTTAATATATCCACCTATAAGTCGCATACACTGATTTTGCATTTTAGTCCATTTAGAAAAATTTGTAGCCGAACTGTTCCCATATATCTGACTCGCATAATCGAGTCGACTGCGTATAACAGCTATGTATAGCCTTCTTAAATGAAGGGGGTGCACACCCCAACCCGGTCCAGCTAGAACTCTGAATATATTTAAATATTTGTGTAGATTATCCTGAATTTCCGCTATATGTTTAGTAAATCGTAGACTTCTATCTAACCAAAGGCCCAAATATTTAACCGTATCAACTATAGGAAGATTCAATCCGTTAATATTTATATCGAAACGTTCTCTCAATCGCTTATTAGTAAATACACAGAGATTACTTTTAGTAGGCGACAACTCTAAACCTAAATTTCCTAGGAGGTCCTTTATAACACTAATAGACCTTTGCATTTTGTTAGAACCAATTGTAACGTTCGCGTAGGTATGATATATGTATAACAAAATCGTCAGCGTACTGCGAGATGAACACATCGTGTTCCTGTTCTATATGTTTGCAGATTACGATGGTTACTATATTGAACAAAAGAGTAGACAGAGGGTCTCCTTGTGCCAAACCCTTTCTTGTGGACTTAGTCAGATAACTATTGCCAACTTTTACTTAACGGACTTTAAGGTATCTTTCTTTAAGAAAGATAAATGCATATTTTTGATCCAACATTTAATTTATCTAGTATAAGTAATAAGGATACAATATCGACATTGTTATAAGCGCTCTCAATGTCCAAAAAACATCCTACTGTAGATGAACTTTCTGAAAATCCTATTTGAATCCGTGTGACTAAGTGGGTTAAGCTATCTAGCAACGATGTACCCTTTCTAAACCCTGTAACGTTCTGTGAGAATTTATTTCTTTTCTCTAAATCGATACCTTAATTTGCAAAACGGCCAACTCCACTTTTTACCGACTTTTTTATTTTTATACCGATTGTTACTTTGGGCGTTCCCGCGTGTTTTGAAAAAACAATAACTCCTTTAATTTAATTAGATTTTGAATAAATGGTCGCAAGAAATCCGAACAACTCCATGTGAAACAAAACGCAACGATTTTGACAGCTAACTCCATGAATCGACCATTTTGTTCGGCGTCTTACCCGCGTACTCACAGTGCTCCGCGATTTTTATTTATAAGTCAGTAAACATTAGGTAAAAATTAATTGTTTGCTGTAAAACTGATGTGTTTTGTAACAAGGTAAGTGTTTTTCACATTATTTAACTGGTTCCGCGTTATAACAATGCTATTATTGTAATTTAATCTAAGCATTGGAGTTGTTCGTTTTGCTTTCAATGTTTCAAGGTTTCTTAATGGGAGTTGTTCACTTTTTTGTAGTAAACTACGTAAATGCGGTGTTTGGGTGCATGTACTTAATGTTTGTTTTATTTATTTTTAGCACTATTCATTAATAACATTACCTACCTACACTATTTTTAAGTTAATTACTATGACCCGGATATCTTTTCCTACTAATATTATGAATAATGTGACAGTTTTAGATGATCAATGTGTGAATGTGTATGGATGTTTATTACTCTTTCACGCAAAAACGGCTAAACGGATTTAGATTAAATCTGGCACACAGATAGTTTATGAACTGAATTAACACATAGGCCATAAAATATTACGCTAACGGGGGTAAAAGCGCGTATATAATATTCGGATCATAACAATTAATTAAGGTACCTATCTAAAAGCATGTACCTAGATGCATAAAAAGTTGTAATTTTTTGAAGCAGCACAGATTAACATTAATTAAAAAAATTATTAACGTGTTTTTGGGGTGGGTAATTGATTTTTCGTCTATACACTAGTTTTTCTTGTCTTGTTTTGTTTTTGCCTTCTTTTGTTTTTCTTTTCTGCTTGCTTTTGCTCGTTTTCTTTTCTTTTTTGTAGATGGCAATGTCACGCGCTAAAAAAATTTTGAATATGCTTGAGGGACAGCAGCATGACGTGGATGAAATAACTAACCCAGATTCTATTTTTTTTATAAATAAGCAATTCCCAAGACCTTATGATAGTTTATCGCACGAAAGCTTAACTTTAACACCGTCAACGTCACCGTCCGAACAGCAGAGTGTAAATAGTCACAATCCTGCTTTGAGAAATGACAACCAAATTCCATACCATATCACCTTAACAGATATTCCTGTGCTTTCTACTCCATTTACTAACACTATAATATCCGAATATGAAATAGTCGATAATGTTTTATTTGAAGAAATATCGGAACCTGAAACAAGAACCACTCTTTCTCCAAGTTTGCTAGACCATGATCAAATTCCAAATTCGTTACACAATGATGATAGTGACTATATCCCAGACAATATTAGTACATTACAACAAGTTAGTTTATCAAATGAATACTTGCTATTAGACACTTAATGCCACAAGAACCTACAAATCCACCAGTTGTTCAACCACATAACCCAATTTTATTCTCTGAAAATACAATGAAACTAGTTGATTACAGTAGCTCTGACAGTGAAGTCGATAAACCCAAACCAAAAAGAAAAAAACGGTGCCAAGTGACTAAGGACGAATGGAACAGTGAAATAAATAAAAAAAATAGAGAGTCGGGAAAAGAGTATTGTGGCAAGAAGAAGGTCGATGGTGTATGGAAGAACGATGTTAAGAAACCAAAAAAGCCATGAGTGTAAGATGTAAATGTGAAGAGAAAAAAAACGGCGTTATTAAATGTCATTTAATAAATGAAAATGACAGGAAAATACTTTTTGAAAAGTTTTGGAATATGACGTGGGCTGAAAAACGTTTATATATTAACAGTTTAGTGACAGTTGTACAGACTAATAGGCCAAGAGACCGTAAAAATCCTGATGAGTCAAAGAGATCTAACACTTTGGTGTACCACCTTAAGAAAGATGATCAAATGATCCTAGTCTGCAAAACCTTATTTTTGAATATATTTTGCATTGGAAAAACTAGCGTTTAGTCACAATCGTGTCAAAGATACTGCTATAAAAATAAAACCATTTGATAAAGAAGTAAAAATCTTACACGACTTTGTAGATGAGATACCAAAAATGCCATCCCATTATTGCAAAAAGGGACATCACGGTTATACTTGCAATCAGATATTTCATCAAAACGTCAGCTTTATGCTTTATATTCAGAACATTGTATTTCCAAAAATTCAAAACCACTATCAATAGCAACATTCTCGAACCTACAGACAATAAAAAATATTTTTTTATTCAAGCCAAAAAAAGACTTGTGTGAAATATGCAATGGCTAATGGCTAACAAAAAAATGAGGGAAGAGCTGAAAAAGAAGCAGATAAAGTTAATAGGCCTTTTGTTTTCACAGCAGACTTACAAGCAGTGCTTTTAGCACCAAGGTCAAATGTTTCTTCTAACTATTACAAAACTAAGCTTTGTGTTCACAACTGGTGTATTTAGGACCTAAAAACTAGTGATGGCTACTGTTTCATATGGAACGAGGCTGAAGGTGGTTTGAACTCCGATGAATTTGCAACTATTATGTCAAATTTTATAATTCAATCAGTTATCCCTAAATTGGAAGAAGGAAACAGACATATAATTTTTTATACTGATGGATGCACTTATCAGAACAGAAACACACTTTTATCTAACGCTTTTTTTAATCTAGCGTTTGCTGTATAACGTAACAATAGAACAAAAATACCTAGAAGTCGGTCACACACAGATAGAAGTAGATAGCATGCATGCTTTGATAGAGAAGAAACTAAAAAATCTAATTAGTAATGTTCCCGCTGAATACACAACTGTGTGCAAAAATGCAAAAAAAAGCCTTACAAAGTTGAATACTTAAACTACAACTATTTCAAAATTTTTAAAGATTTAGCTTTCTATAAGTCGATAAGACCTGGCAAAATGAAAGGAGATCCTAAGGTGTTAATTTTTTTTTATTACCTATTCACAAAACTGCACTAACAAACAACAACGAATACACTGATTGCTATTAATATAAAAAAGGTTTGTAAATATCTAATAATGTTTTGTTTATTCTCAGGTTACTGATATACGGGCGCTCAAGTATGTTCCCACTGGGGCAGTATACTATAAATTAAAATTTTCAGAGGAATACCAATTCCTACAACAAAGAAAAAATAACAACATAACTGCAATTCATTTAACAACCCTGCCCGACCTGTACAACAGCCGACAAAAAGTAACAAAAAAGAAATTTTTAGACCTCCAACAATTAAAAAATTCTATGCCTCTAGACTATCAATCGTATTACGATAACCTGCCACATGAGGACTAATTATTACTATACTCATGAGAATAAAACTTTTTTCATTAGACATTCACATTTTTGTTTTATTTTAAACATTTATTTCGTTTATCAAACCAGATATCTCCCTGTTCAGTTATAGTTTACAGAAAAAAAAACGGATAACTCCTAAATCAGGTTTTAAAAAATAAAATGAAGTGTAAAACTGCACATTTACTAAAAAACTGCGTATTTACTTATTATGTACCAACAGGATCTTCAGATTTTACAAATTCGGGATAATTTTGAAATAAATAAGTTTTTAATGTCTCCTGTAAAATTTACTATTACGGAGTTAGCCACCTTGCGAATTAAGTTATCGAAATGCCACTCTAATCGCATATTAATTATGCAGTGAATAACATCATAGACATACGAGGGGTGATCAAAAAGTAATGATAAACGGATATTTCTAGTAATAATAAAATTCTAAAAAAATATTTTTTCAACTCCCTAATCCTTCACAACTTCCCTGACAAAAAATGGTATAAATAGGACGTCATTTTTAAAATATACATTCATTTGAATACTAGCAGTCGGAGTGATAACATCAAAATGGAGAAACATGAAGTGCGAAGCGTCATCAAATACCTGTGCTTGAAAAAAATGTCCACCAAAGACATTCATACTGACTTGGTGGAAACATTGGGAGACTCTGCTCCTCCATATTCTACAACTGCACGCTGGTGCAAGGAGTTTAAGATGGGAAGAACATCCACGGAAGACGAACACCGCGAAGGCCGTCCGTCCTCCTCCCTCACTGAAGAAAACGTCAAAAAAGTTCAAGATCTGGTTTTGGTAGACCGAAGAGTGACCATTCGTCATTTAGCTGAGAACACAGGCATTTCATTTGGTAGCATTCAAAGGATCTTAACTACCGAGATGAACATGAGAAAGGTCTCTGCACGTTGGGTCCCGAGAATGTTAACCGACGAACAAAAGAAGAAACGATTCGACATTTCAAGGACCAATCTTGAAATGTTCCAGGCGGATCAAGATATTTTTTTGGCTCGATTTGTGACTATGGACGAAACGTGGATTCATCATTTTGATCCCGAAACCAAACAACAGTCAATGACATGGAAAAGGCCATCTTCACCGACTCCCAAGAAATTCAAAGTTTCAAGCTCTGCCGGCAAGGTTATGGCGTCTGTTTTCTGGGATGCTGAGGGAATAATTATGGTTGAATACCTTGATAAGGGCGCTACCATAACAGGCTCCTACTATGCTGACCAAATCAAAAGATTGCGAGAGGCCATCAAGGAAAAAAGACGGGGTAAACTGCGCGCAAAAGTTCTGTTCCATCAAGACAATGCACCTGCACACAAAGCTGAAGTTGCGATGGCTGCCATTCAAGAAGCTGGCTTCCAGCTGCTTGAACACCTACCCTATTCTCCAGATCTAGCCCCCAGCGACTTTTATTTGTTTCCTCGGCTCAAGGAACACCTCCGGGGCCAGAAATTTGAGGATAACGGCGAAGTGATGGCCGCTGTAGAGGCATTTTGGGAGAGTCAAGATAAAGATTTTTTTTTGAAGGGTATCGTTGGTTTAGAAAAGAGATGGACTAAATGTATTGACCTATTAGGAGACTATGTAGAAAAATAAATTTTATTTTTAAGTATATAGTTATTTTAATGTACCCATTCTCATTACTTTTGGATCACCCCTCGTAGGTCTATAAGATGAGACGTCGGTCCCATCGCGTCCAGGTTTTGGTACTGGTGCAATTAATATTTCACGCCACTGCTCCGGGACAAAGCCTAATGAGAAAAACCGATTATACAAAGATAGTAGCAGCCGCTTACCATTCTCAGGGAGATACTGAATCATTTTATATGTAATATCATCACATCCAGGAAATGTATCTATCTTGATACATCGGTGTAACTCCTGCATGGAGATCTCAATTTCTAAATTTGCGGAGTGAGATGAGAAATGTGGTGGAGCTGGTAAGGTATAATCTGGCGACAGTGAATAAAGGAGTTTATCGGCTTTATAAAGATCAATATTTTGTTTTGTACTTCTATAACCCTTCATCCATCTCATTTTATGCCACAATTCCGAGGAACAGATACTCGATTAGCGACGAACAAAAATTATGCCAGTCTGTATCCCGCGCGCGACGTATCTCCCTTTGTGCGATCGCTATTTTCTATTTAAGGGATATATAATTTTGGGGGGTAGGGTTACCTCTAAACCTTGATAACGCACGTCTTCGCTCTGCTACCAACATCGACAAGTTAGCGTTCCACCAGGAGAAAATTTAAAAGTAGGATTATGGTTATTTTTTATTAATGGAATATTATAATGAGCTAATATATTTATGTATTCAATGAATAAGTGGTAGTCTTTTTGCAGGTTCTCAGATGGTTGATAGTTATCAAATAGTTGCCTTAAACAATTCTTATAAAGAATCCACTCTGCGCGTTTATAGTTCCGTTTATTAGTTATGTTAGTTTTACTTTGGCAATCTTTTGAAATTTTTATACATAAGTGATCACTTCCTAAGGATTCGTTTAGAATGTTCCAATTAAGTCCGACTGCAATGTCCGTACTACAAAAAGAAATATCAGGAGACGATTTTTGCACAATTCCGCTTGCTAACCTTATACGCGTTATGTCCCCATTATTTAATACAACGTAATTACTATACAAAAGGGAATCAAACATTTGGTTACCTCTCATTAAAGTCTCCTAAAATAATGGTTTTATCTGTAAATTTTGAAAATAATTCATCCCAGTCGTTTTGTGAGGTATGAACTGTAGACGGACAGTAAACAGATACGATATACTTAATTAGCGGGTAGTCTGACACCCGGACACACAATGTTTCAATACCTGTATTGCGAAGTTGTAGTGCAGCCATCTGAGTTTTTACTGATTTATGCGTAGCTATGGCGACGCCTCCGTATGAATCACTCCTGTCGCGTCGATACAGATTGTAGTTGTTAATTGTAAATGGACTATTAGGTTCTAACCACGTCTCACTAAGGGCGGCTATGTGGATCTTCTCCTGTGTCAATAATTGTTGAAATATCAGCTTTTTGGGTCTAATACTTTGAGCATTCCATTGAAGTACATTTAATTTTATATTATGATTGTTAGCCATTGGTACAAATGTAATCTATTATAATCTTAATTAAAGGCCAGTCCGAAACTTAATCTACCACAACTAAAATAAGCCACCCTAAACAACATTTAATTACGCCGTTCATTTTCACTTCTACACCTGAATCTCTAGAAAATATAATTTCTCTAAGCCTTCTTAAGAGTTCGTCAAAATGTACAGATTTCTGAGGCTGCTGGTCATAAGTCTCGCTTTGAGGTGTGCCAGAATATGTAGGGAATTCTAAGTACTGCATATCTATATTTTTGTTGGTACGAACGTCTTTTTCGGTGACGGTGAAACTTTAGTACCGTGTTATTTTCGTGTCCTTATTGTTGTTTTAGGTATCTCCGCGAAGGTAGGAGCGTAGTCCGAAACTGATTTGACCCCAGGTTGGGAAAGTGGTGAAGCAACGGGGGGCAAAGGGTAAGACTGAGGTTGAGGAGAGTGCATTTCGGTGATGGGGGATACAGGTGTACACGTACATGGTAACTGCCCTTCTGTAGGTGCAGTTAAACTCAGCCATTATCTCCCTTAATCTCTTCTCTTTGTGAAACACAGGGCACGATGTTTTCAAAACTGCCATGTTGTTACCTGAACAGTTGATACATTTATAGGTTCGTGTCTCGCAGTTTTGATGAGTATGACCGCATTTGGTGCAAACTACTTTTTTAGAGGGGCACTGTTTGGTCATATGACCGTACTTCCAGCATTTGGAGCATTGAGTCACCGGAAAGACGTACGGGGTAACCTTGATGCGTAAACCAGCGACACATATATGTGGGGGGATATAAGAGCCCTTAAAGCACTCGTACAGCTTCACTTGGTATCCAGCCTTCTTGTTTGAGATCTCGACGCTTAAGGCGATACACGCTCAGTATTTCTGTAGGTCTTTCACAAGAAATATTCTTTAAAATCTCCTCTTCTGGCAAGTCAAGGTCGACATCCTTAATCACACTATATGACAAGGTCTTCTCCATAGCCGTTTGTATTCTCCACCCCTTTTCGATAAGCTCTTCACATTTTTCGACTTTTAAGGCACTTTCCTCATTTTTCATATCGACCCTAATTTTGAAAGGGTTAATGTATTTAATACATTCTATTTCGTTTAAGTCGAGCTAGTGTAAACTGTTTGGGGAGTTTTTTCGTTATATATATTTGAACATTGTCTGATTTTTTCTCTTTTCTTTTTATCAAGTTCCATTCTCATCGTTCATATCATCATACCTATCTCTTTTTCTTGCCTCTCTGGATGTTTCTAAGACTTCTTCTTCTGCCTGTATTGAGTTTTTACTCTCATGGATTTCCATTTCTTCTTCCAGCTGACCCTCGTCACTTAACGGAGTTTCTTCAACTACAAGGCTATACCCATTATCTAAGTCTACATTTATAACATTCATATTTTGTTGTTATCACTCAATCGGTAGCCGCATAACGGTACCTCGGCGCGACCGGTAATAATAAAGGATCGCAAGCGCGCACTTCGCAGGTAAACAATTAAATAACCGAGCTAAGGTGCACACGTTATCTCGATCGAGTACCGATCGGACACTCCTCCAGATTATTATTTGGCGACGACGCAAATAGAATTTATTGTGTTACAAAATTACAAGTTTTCTCAGTAATTTGAGTGTTTTCGACCAAAAACAACACGAGTGGGAGGTATTTTTAGGGAAGCTTCCACAGTTCAACAAGTTAAACGCCATTGCGATAAGTAACCAAAGTGTAGTGTTATTGACGCATTTGTCAGACGAATCCTACCGTTTACTACGAAATTTAGTTCACCCGGGGAAACTTGAAGAGATTGCATATGTGGAGCGAGTTTCCGCACTCAATGCACATTTCACGCCTAAAAGATCAACATTCGTTCGTCCGGGCTAAATTCTACGAAGCCACGAAAGCAGATGGCGAGGGCATCGAGGATTGGGTCCCGCGCTTGTGTGGATTAGCTGTTTACTGTGCTTTTGGTTCGGATCTGGACAGGTTACTGCGCGACCGTTTCGTGCTCGGTTTGTGGAATGTAGTTTAAAGATCTTGACCTTCGCTCAGGCAATATAGGTTGCGCAGAAAGCGTCGTGTGCGCAGGTACCGTTTTCCTATAGGAGGAACCCGTGTACAACGTGCGTGCCCGCGCCTGCCGCTCGTTTCCAAGCAGGTGCGGCGGGAGCAGCCACCGTTGCTGCGGCCCGTAAGCGAACTCCGCTCGCTCTCTTCTCAGCGCATTTAGACTGGAGAAAAATAAAACCAAGAAAAGTAAAGTACTATATTTTTTTTTTCATACTTATTACATATGTAGGTAGCTATGTTATAATGTTATTATTAGTAGTAATTAATACACTCATGATTTATCTTTTTTAAAGGAGCATAAGCTGAAGTTTTATAAAAGTAAATGGTATGCTTATGAAGCAATGCCTTTTTTGATGGACCGTAATAAGCCACGAAATCGGCGAGATTCTGCGCCATGCAAACAGATGTTGTGAGTAAAATTAACAGTATTCATTTTGCCACTGAAGTTTGGCTTCTTTTATAAAGTATTCGGAAAGTTTATTTCTTAGTCCTTTGGGTGTTGTAATATTTATTTTTGTTGCCATAGGGCGAAGTGGCAACCAGGAATGAATATACTCTTGTCTCGTTCGGGCGCGATGTATGATACGATTCAGATTTTTCTCTCTCTTACTTATTAAATTATTACAGGAAAACGACACCAATAGTGAGGAATCGAAACAATCAGAATTATCTGATCAAGGCGTGACATCTGCTAAACGAACCAAGAAGGTATCTCCACGTCTAGGTTTATTGAAACACTAGTAACCCATCCCGGCTTCGCACGGGTAGCAGAGACATCTTCATTCAACCAATTTACACAAAATCTTACCTAATAATACACCTAAACCTTTCTCATGAATCACTCTGTCTGTTAGTGAAAACCGCCTTAAAATCAGTTCAGTAGTTTTTCCGTTTATTGCGAACAGACAGACGCGGCGGGGGACTTTGTTTTATAATATGCACTGAAGCGTTGGGTGTGTTAATAATAATAAAATCGTCTGAAAAAAATATGCAGGAGTGAAGATGTGACCCTAAAGTACAACATTTTTGCAAAATTTATCGCATCGAAGTTAGAAAAATACTCAAAAACTACCCAAAACATGCTTCAGAACGAAATATTCGATTCATTTCGTAAAGCGAACAGTGGGTATTACGAATATTATAAAAACTGGGACGGCTTGCGTGGAAATATTTTGTAAAGTTGCACAAAATTTCCTCGGAAATCATAAGGCTGACAACTATGTAGAATTAGTAGAAGATATGCTGGTTCGATTCAAAGATTTAGGCTGTAATATGAGTATAAAATTACAGTTCTCAATTATCAGTTCCAACACAATTTAGGAGACCTAAGCGAAGAACAAGGAGAACATTTTCACCAAGACATAAAAACAAATGAGAATAGATACCAAGGAAGATGGGACACTCATATGATGGCCGACTACTGTTGGGGAATCATGCGAGATTGCCCAAGTCAGTTTCATTCGAGAAAATCACTGTAAAGACAATTTCATGATGTTTATTGCCATAGAAATATATATTTATTGTAACTTTTTTTTTTATCTCGAGAACTAGAGCTGATAGAAAAAAAACCGATTACATTTCTGATATCGCCATGTAAGACAGCAAAATGGTTGTAGGAAAGTGTAATCATATACTAAATACATTTTACCATACATAAACACTTATATTTCACACAATTTAACAAAACAAATTAAATGATTATAATTTTCATATGTGTATTTCCGAACGCATCTGTCACCTGTCAGACAATATTAATGAATTGAATTTTATGACATAATTGTATTATGTAATAGTGTATATCTGAAGCTATGTTTTTCTATAATATGGATACCATAAAAGTAAGTGAAGTGGTATGTCGGAATCGAACCGACTAAAACCACACGGTTTTTTTTCTTTTGGTTTTACTTCAATAGAAGTAAACAATGAAGAAAAACCGCAGTGTGTACTTTGTTTGAAAATATTATCATCCGAAAGTAGTAATAGTATGCTTCCAAGTAAGTTAAAGCGACATCTCGAGATAATTCATCCAACTATGGCTGAAAAATTGCGTGATTTTTTTCACCGGAAATTACAAAATTTTATCAAAACAAATAACGTGTTCACTCAGCAAGTCTCAGTACAGCGCACTGTTAGCATCATTCAAGGTGGCATACATGGCGGCAAAATGCAAAATACCTCATACTATTGCAGAAGAACTTATTCTAGCAGCTGCTCTCGACATGGTGATTATTATGAAGGGAGAATCGGCTGGAAAATTAATCTCCAAGGTCCAATTATCTAACAATACTATCAGTCGAAGAATCCATGACATAGCTGAGGATCTCAATTACCAATTAATAGAAAAAATAAAAAGCAAGGATTTTGGTTTGAACCTTGATGAGGCTACTGACAGTAATAATGATGCACATCTTATTTGCTACGTACGCTTTCTGGCTGATAATATTATTGTAAAAGACCTTTTATTTTGCAAAAGCATTACTGAAAGGCCCAAGACTTGTTTGAAATTCTTGACAACTTTATTGCAGAAAAAGATTTGGATTGGGAAAAGTGTTTCGGTGTATGTACTGATGGTGCTCGATCCATGTCTGGCAGGTACACAAGCGCTTATTCATAAAAAAAAACACGCAATTGCTACGTGGACCCATTGTATCATACATAGGGAAGCTCTTGCATCAAAGTCAATGAGCTCTGAACTGTACCAAGTAATAGAATGTGTCATTGGTGCAATAAACTACATTAAAACTAGCCCGCTAAATGCCAGACTTTTTAAAAAACTATGCATAGATATGGGAGCTGAACATACGGCCCTGCTGTATTACTGCAATTCACGATGGCTTTCACGTGGAAACGTCTTATTTCGTGTGTTAGAATAACACGAAGAAATTCGCACTTTTTTACAGCAAGAACGTCATGAAAACGCCAAATATTTTACTGAACCAGATTTTGTGCTAAAACTAGCTAGCACTATTTGTAGGATGTATTTGATAAATTAAATGATTTGAATCTGTTTTTCCAAGGCAACAACATGCACATTCTGAAACTCTCGGAGAGGATTGCGGCGTTTAGAAAGAAACTGCATTTGTGTATAAAAAAAGTGAATGAAGGCGAAGGCGGCGGTCAAAATTGCTTCCCGCAATTGTATAAATATGCGGCATCTAAGGAACTGGTTGTCTAACAAGACCTGTTGGCGATATTCACGGAACACCTATCGAATGCTTTTCGGAGTACTTTGCAGATGATGATGTCGAAAAATTTGCGTGATCCAAGATCCTTTTCATGCACAAGTTCCGCCAGGATTCACATCACAAGAGAAGGAGAGTCTCATTGTACTATCTTGCGACAGCAGCCTTAAAAGTAGATTCACCAGTTACGATTTGGTGGAGTTTTGGTTATCGATTCAAAATGAATATCCAAATTTAACTTCAAAAGCTTATGTGAAGCTGGACTTTCAGCTGTAGCTGTAATCAAGTACAAATATCGCTCAAGGATCAATGTGGAGTAAGAAATGAGAGTAGCAGTGTCATTAAAACTGTGCGGAAATCACCAAGCTCACCCGTCACATTGATTTGATTGAGTAACAATAGAATTTTATTTTTCTTAAGTCGTTCTTGTTGTTTTCTGTTTCAATTCTGAATTCTTATAAATAAATATATTTTTTTTTATTTATTTAAAAAAAGACAACTCCCGCATTAGGAATTACTCCTGTGTCGCGGAGGACTTTACAAACATACAAATAACGGACACAAAGAACACCCAGACTCAGGTGGGAATCGAACCCACGACCTCTGGCTCAGCAGTCAGGGTCACTAACCACTAGACCAACAGGCCAAAAAATTCATATTGTGGATGTTTTAAATGTTGTGCCTATCTACCTAACTACTATTATTGTAGGTACATATTTATTTCTAGCTAGGGCGCCGTGACAAAATACTAAACTTGTAAGTGCGCCGCGGTCTGAAAAAGATTGGGAACCCCTGATATAGAGCATGCTAAAATTTCAACATCATGCGATCTTTGCTATATTTTCACACGACGATGGCTTGGGTTGTCATCCTAGCATCGTTCAGTAGGTGTGACAATAGGCCACTCTACAAGCGTAATGTGGTTGCAAAGATGCAAGTGGTGCAAGATTACCGAAGGATCGACGGGCAGTTTTTTGAAACGAAACTTATTACTTGTTTAACAATAATAAAATCAACAAAGAAAACCACCTCCTACCTTACAGTTTTCCGTAATGGACATTATTGTTTCTGTAATCACACTTTAACTCTGCGCGTGAGTCATTTACTAAAATGTCTCAGTATTCTAACTCGCGAGTGGTTAGACAATTTAGGCATGGTGGGGTATCATGCCATAGCTGGAGACAATTTTGGCGGAGGCTAGGCAAATATAACTTGTGGAATAGCTTGATATCTTCAGTGCAGCAGTGGTGCACCTTCAGTATTCCTAGACATTCCTTTGGAGGAACGGGTGTTATGTCCCTCCAACAGGGAGGATTCTCCGACCAGGCGAGGTAATCATGCCTGGCGGGCCGAGGCCCAACGGTTGATGTTGGGAACTTGTATATATACTAATCGTCGCGAGAACTCTCATAGCGCGATGCAGGATCAGTATTTACTTCGTATTCGTAGTTCAGCTCGTTATCGCTAGATGGTGTTAGAGGATTTTTTTACTGTATATGGAAGTCGCCACATCACATCAATGAGCGTACCAGGGCCAGTAGTGAGTAGTTCCGGTGAGTCGAAACTGAGGCCCGCAAGTTCCCTATTCGTTATTTTGTTGAATTTGTCAGAAATTGGCGAAAAATAACATAACTATCATGGCGGCTGCAACATTCTTGGTGCTACTGCTAATAACGATTATCAACAAAAGCGCATCTCAAAATGTAGGATTCGACTGTGCATCAGACCAATCAAATTACACTACGATTTCACTAATTGAAATAGAGACTGTATCTTCACCGAAGATGATTTCACAGAAGAGGACACCATCATACAGTTATTAAGGCGGGTCGGTTATGGCTCGTGCTCGGCTCGCCTAGCGTAGACCCGCCTTTACAATATAAAGAGTCAACGTATGTACAAACATTTTCCTGCCTAATAAATTTGCAGTATACCATCTCTTACTGTGGAATGCATAGCCATAATTCTCTAGTGAAAGGGGGGATAGTAGCTGAAAACTATAAACTTTCACATGAAGAGTGTCTAACTATGCATAAATTACGAAGAGCTTGTGTCTATGGACAAGAGTATCAGATCGAGACGTATAATGAAACATACACGTGATGGATTACGCTAGCCGGTGGCATTGATCATGATGGTACATGCTCCGGTGGCCAATTCAACAATAGATAGGGAATCTATCACAGCGTAGTTGCCCATGCCCTCCTACCAAAGCAAAAAGGCAAAGGAAGGAATATTTCGACGGATCTTCACTAACAGCATTAAGAAATATCATTCATTCAATGTATACGGTGAGAAAAGAAATTCCTACAATGCGCAAAATCTATGCGGCTGCAAAAGTAGACCTTAATTATACTGGTAGTGAAACTACATTAAGAAAAATAATTAAAAGTGATTTAGGCTACCAATTTAAACGATGTTACCAAATAAGACTGGCTTTAATTGAAAGACCCCAAATACAAGCGTGGAGGGCTAAATATTTACGCCGTATGAAACAAAATGACTCTCTTGGTGCTAACAAAAGACCCGTTATTTATCTCGACGAAACGTGGATACACGCGCACTACACAGTAAAAAAATGTTGGCAAACAGCAACCGATGTAGGAGTGAGACGGAACGACAGCCCCGGCCGCCGAAGGATAATAGTTCACGCGGGAAGCGAAACTGGCTTTGATGACAATGCCCTTTTAATGTTTAAGGCAGACACCAAAACGGGGGATTATCACGACTAAATGAAGGCGGAGAATTTTACAAAGTGGCTTACAGAAAAATTACTACCCAACATACCCCGCAACTCCATAATTGAGATGGACAACGCCCCTTATCATAGTAAGGAAGAGAATAAGCCACCAAACATGAATAATAGAAAACAGGTGATGGTTGAGTGGCTACAAGCTCACAACATCGAATTTCCCAGCGAGAACACAAAACCAGAACTATATTTATTAATTAAACAGCACAAACCGCCCAAAAATTATAAAATCGACAAGTTATTAGCTGACAATGGCCATGAGGTCGTTAGTTTGCCGCCGTACAACTGCGACCTCAACCCTATTGAGTACACCTAGAACCTAGTCAAAATGAGGGTGTCAGAAAAAAATGTGGAGCAGTTAGAGAGTCGAATTGAATCTCTGACGTTGGAGGCGTTGGCATCAATAACTCCAGATGACTGGCGAAAGGAAGTAAACCACGTGAAAAAACTCGAAGAGGAATATTGGCAGAAAGATAGAATAACTGACGAGTTATTTATCATAAATACGGCAGACGACAGTGAATCTGAAAAAACTGATACAGAAAGTAGTTCTGATTCGGAAGACAATATGAGTGGGATTGAAAAAATAGGCTAAGATTTTAAATAAACATACATTTTTTACATACCAACCTGGTTTTATTTATAATTATTTACCACATAACCCAGACATTAATTAAGAAATATTTTCATATTTACACAACAATATAATTATTATGTACTTATGGGTGTAATCATTGTTTTTTTATAAGCAGCATACAAAACTAATCTTTTATGGTGCCGAAATTTCTTAGAAATATACCGATGGTCATAAACAGCCGTCTCGCTATTACAAATAAACCCATAACCCTAGTTTATTTACTTTTTTTACATTTTTTGCTATCTGTACGTTTTTGCGACGGATGACGTCACGCAGCTGTTATTGTGACAAGGTTCCATCGCAATATCAACTTGCGGGGCTAGTACAATATAGTTAGTTTTATCATATTTTGTTGTTAATAATAATAGGCATAGTTTGGCATAATAATTGTCGAACAAGTGCGCCTAACAATCCCAAGGCTAGGGTTGACACCAAGTGTCTCGGGAATTTTTTATTTTTAAGGATTGACTCGTGACGTTATTAATTTATTATTTGATATTTTCTTGCTATTTTGTTCTTGTTTTCCAACGGAATATGTAACAAAGGAAGTTAAAAATTACTTTTCCTTTATTTAAAGGACTGTGTAAATGAACAAGCGACGATACAAAGATTATTCTGACGATTTACTTAACATTGCTGTTCGGTTAGACGAAAATAAAAATATAACCTCCTACGAAGCTGCAAAACAGTTCAGGATACCTCGCCGTACGATTTTAAATAAAGTAAAATAAAAACACAAAATATATTGGATGTCCTACCAAACTGTCACCAACTGATGAACAGAAAATAGATAGTTGTTTAATTCTTTGTGGAGAAGTATGGATATCCTCTTACAAGTCTAGAATAAAGGTCGATACATGATTATATAGTAAAAAATGGATCAAGTGGTATTTTTAACAACAAAATACCAGGCCAGAAGTGGGTAAGAAACTTTTTGAGACGCCATAAAAATATCCTGACGGTACGCTTAACACAGAATATAAAAGGAATCTCGAGCCAGCAAGACCATACACGACTATACCCAATATTTTGAAAATTTGAAGACGTCACTGGTCAATGTTTATGTTATAGGGGACAAACGAGCAGACTGGTCACCTTGATTAATTTATGTGTTACCTAATTTTTATAATAATAATTAAAATTGAAGTAGGTAGGTACTTAAATACCGATTAAGTCATGACTGATAATAAGACATATTATTGTTGTTTTATGCATTTTGTTAATTAGCAATAAAAGTATTCATAAAAGGAAGTACTTACTTAGAGATGAATGCAATGTTACATAATACATGTTAAAAATGGAACGCATTCATGCATTGTGTACTTATAAAAAAAATATATTTTGTTCTCTCTCTCTCCGATGAATTCTCTGTCTATTATCAAGTTATCGGATCTTTTATTACACTAAAAGCCTTAAAAACTACTATTATTGTACCTACGAGTACGAGTAGTACGAGGGGTGATCAAAAAGTAATGATAAACGGATATTTCTAGTAATAATAAAATTCTAAAAAAATATTTTTTCAACTCCCTAATCCTTCACAACTTCCCTGACAAAAATGGTATAAATAGGACGTCATTTTTAAAATATACATTCATTTGAATACTAGCAGTCGGAGTGATAACATCAAAATGGAGAAACATGAAGTGCGAAGCGTCATCAAATACCTGTGCTTGAAAAAAATGTCCACCAAAGACATTCATACTGACTTGGTGGAAACATTGGGAGACTCTGCTCCTCCATATTCTACAACTGCACGCTGGTGCAAGGAGTTTAAGATGGGAAGAACATCCACGGAAGACGAACACCGCGAAGGCCGTCCGTCCTCCTCCCTCACTGAAGAAAACGTCAAAAAAGTTCAAGATCTGGTTTTGGCAGACAGAAGAGTGACCATTCGTCATTTAGCTGAGAACACAGGCATTTCATTTGGTAGCATTCAAAGGATCTTAACTACCGAGATGAACATGAGAAAGGTCTCTGCACGTTGGGTCCCGAGAATGTTAACCGACGAACAAAAGAAGAAACGATTCGACATTTCAAGGACCAATCTTGAAATGTTCCAGGCGGATCAAGATATTTTTTTGGCTCGATTTGTGACTATGGACGAAACGTGGATTCATCATTTTGATCCCGAAACCAAACAACAGTCAATGACATGGAAAAGGCCATCTTCACCGACTCCCAAGAAATTCAAAGTTTCAAGCTCTGCCGGCAAGGTTATGGCGTCTGTTTTCTGGGATGCTGAGGGAATAATTATGGTTGAATACCTTGATAAGGGCGCTACCATAACAGGCTCCTACTATGCTGACCAAATCAAAAGATTGCGAGAGGCCATCAAGGAAAAAAGACGGGGTAAACTGCGCGCAAAAGTTCTGTTCCATCAAGACAATGCACCTGCACACAAAGCTGAAGTTGCGATGGCTGCCATTCAAGAAGCTGGCTTCCAGCTGCTTGAACACCCACCCTATTCTCCAGATCTAGCCCCCAGCGACTTTTATTTGTTTCCTCGGCTCAAGGAACACCTCCGGGGCCAGAAATTTGAGGATAACGGCGAAGTGATGGCCGCTGTAGAGGCATTTTGGGAGAGTCAAGATAAAGATTTTTTTTTGAAGGGTATCGTTGGTTTAGAAAAGAGATGGACTAAATGTATTATTAGGAGACTATGTAGAAAAATAAATTTTATTTTTAAGTATATAGTTATTTTAATGTACCCATTCTCATTACTTTTGGATCACCCCTCGTATATTAAATTTTTTTTTTTCTTTTGTCTTATTTCTAGTGTTTGCCTTAGGGCTGTCACATGAGAATTGACAAGTTATAGTTAGCTATAATTTGTCAATGTATGGAGATCGAGAAAAAGAGGGGCCAAACATTGCCTAGTAAGTTAACCTACTAGAATACTCCAAAATGTTTTATTCGTAAAAGAGCACTATACAAAAGTTTTTAAGTTACATTTTAGATTGACTCTGAATTCAGAGTACATATTTATTTTAGAATAAACACATCTGGCAATGTTAGGAACATGGGTAACTTTGCCTCAATATTAAAATACCCCAAAAATAACCTTTAATCTACGAATATTTTCTTAAAACCATGAAAATAATATAATTCTTGGTGCCTGTTTACTCAAAATGTATAAATAACACGACAAGTTTTTTATTTTATTTTATTTCAAAGAAAAAAAAAATCGAAATCCGTGAAAAGTTAAGGCAGTTGACGGTACTGTAGAGCATCCTGTCTTTTATGCTAACGAAAGCTACTATGTAACTTCCAGATCTCATCTGTTACAAAAGGCAGGTACACCAACACCGTGCGCCGATATACTAACGCCCGAGTATAAAATTGGTAATAAGTGATACAGTGTCCGTCATGGAATGATACCCACCAGTCCTCCCATTATTTTATCCAATAAGAAGCCTTCGAAATGGGAAGGCTTAGATCTAGGTAATGTGATGAGTGCAGGCATATATACGTCAGAGCAGATAGAAAAATTAAGACATCAGATAGATTATGTATCCGCAAGAAAGAAGGGGTTCACGTACCACAAGTTCAAGCAAAGGTCCAGTAATCGGACCAAATCAAATCACACAATTGAGTGAAACACACACAAAGAGCAGAAGGGTACAGTTAAGCAATGTAGTAAGAGGTCGGAAGGAACACTAAAAACTGATCAGAGCTCGGTGGCACCGTTTTGTTGGTGGCGAGAAGTATTTACCGTAAGCTCCGCCTATCTTTCGAGGCACGACACGGAAATACTACCGCTACGGTAGCAAAAGAGTTGTTCAGTATGTGTGTAAATTAATAATGTATACAATAGTATGGTATAGTATATAATGTATGTAAAGTTAGTATAGTATTGTAGTATTTATAATATGTCATATATAAAAATAGTGGTGAGATCAGATGTGTTTCTTATAAAGAAAACCACCTGCCACCAAACAATTTTCTGTAATGGACGTTATTGATTCTGTAATCACACTTTAACCGTAAGTCATTTACTAAAATGTCTTAGTATTCTTAACTTGTGAGTGGTTAGACAATTTAGGCATGGTGCGGTATCATGCCATTGCTGGAGACAACTTGGCGGAGGTTAGGCAAAAATAACTTGTGGAATACCTTGATAGCTTTAGTGCAGTAACAAGGATAGAATAATTTTTTTACACACAGAACATAATACATTTTAAAGTGCGATCTTTGTTATATTTTCTCATATCTTTTACGACCATGGCTTGGGTCGTCTTCCTAGCATCGTTTAGTAGGTGTAGCAACGGGCCACCCTACAAGCGTAATGTGGTTGCAAAGTGCAACATTACCGAAGGATCGACAAGCAGTTTTATGAAACGAAACTTATCACTTGTTTAAGAATAATGAAACCAACAAAGGAAACCACCTCCTACCTTACAGTTTTCCGTAATGGACATTATTGTATCTCTAATCACACTTTTAACCCTGCGCGTAAGTCATTTACTAAACTGTCTTAGTATTCTAACTTGCGAGTGGTTAGACAATTTAGGCATTGTGCGGTATCATGCCATTGCTGGAGACAACTTAGCGGAGGCTAGGCAAAAATAACTTGTGGAATAGCTTGACAGCTTCAGTGCAGCAGTGGCGCACCTTCAGTTTTCCTAGACATTACCAAGGTTAGAATAATTTTTTGACACACAGAACACAATACATTTTAAAGTGCTATCTTTGATATATTTTCTCATACCTTTTACGACGATGGGTTGGGTCGTCTTCCTAGCATCGTTCAGAATGAGAAAGAAGTTCAGAAGCTTTTTGTTTAAAAAAACTCATAAAATAATTTAGAGAGGATTTAATTTAAAGCTAATAGAGGAGGAGTATTAAATTGATTGGTAGTTATAGGTATAAGAAAATGACAAATGTTGGTTATTTTTTTTGTAAAATATCGTTGATTTAAATTTAATTTATTTAATATAGTGAGTACCGTAAAACGGGGTGATTAGGGGTCAAGGGGTGAATAGGGACAAAACTATGAAAGTATTTTATCGTTAAAAATAATTGCCAATACATAATAAATGTCTGCAGCTTTTTTATCAAAATATAGTAGATTAATTTGCCATTACTATGGCAACACTGAATAAGCATGGAGATAGCTGCAAATAGTCGAAAATTACATTTGAAACTAACGTCTAGTGCCACTAGGTAAATATAGCTTCCGAAACTTTGTTGTGCACAGTTTATTTCTACACATAAGAAGACGTGACTTATTGTGTGACATTATTTAGTGTTTGGACTACAATATATATTCAAGGTAAGTCTCAGTAATTGTTTAATTTTGTTTTTTGTGACAAATTATAAAAACGGAAATAAGTCAGCTGTTTTTGGGGTGATTAGGGACGCCGAATGTTGGAATAGGTATGAAGAGAGGTTGAATAGGGACGAGAAGGAGGTGAATAGGGACGAAAAGGAGGTGAAGAGGGACAGCTTTGTAGGGTTGTCACTATGTGATGCGTAATGCGTAGTGTTTACCCACGACGAAATAGAAAAGATATATATGCATTTGGGGTGGTGTTTATTTGTTTGTGCACATATTTAACGCTCCCACCTAACTTTGGCGATGTTTAAATACTACATTTTAATGTAATGTATCTTGTACTCATATATTACATGTACAATTAACATTATTATATACGATATGTAACTTGATTTTGTGAGTTTATAGTTTATATATTTTTTACAGATGCCTCGCGAATACCTCAGTAAAAGCTCTCGGCCATATAGGAGATATGACCTCCTAGTAATTAAAACTGCCGTAGAAGAATACAAAACTGGCTTACACTCAATAGTAAATGTAGCAAAAAATACAACATTGCCAAATCTGTTTTACACAGACATATTACGAAAAAAATTAAAAGTCAGGGAGGGCAAAAATGTTTAGATGACGAAGCCGAAAAGTACATCAAAAGGTACGTAAATGTTTGCTCGGAATGGGGCTATCCGTTGGATGTCTACGATTTAAGAGTTATAATAAAGGGATATCTGGACAGAGTTGGAGTAGAAATAAAAAAATTTAATAACAATTTACCAGGTATAGATTACGTAAAAAGTTTTTTAAAGAGACACGATAAGGTCATATCAGAACGCTTAAGCCAGAACATAAAAAGATCCAGGGCAGCGGTATCACCGCATATAATAGAACAATATTTTGATGAAATGCAAATTTCTCTAGAGGGTGTTGCATTATGCAATATTGTGAACTATGACGAGACCAATTTGACGGATGACCCTGGAAAAAAAAAGATATTAACCAAGAGGGGTATCAAATACCCCGAAAGGGTGATGAACCACACCAAGGCGTCAACTTCGTTGATGGTAGCTGCAGCAGCTGACGGCACGCTACTGCCGTGCTATGTAGTATATAAAGCAACAAATTTGTATAGTTCCTGGACGTCGAATGGTCCAACCAACTGCAGATACAACCAACCGCACTACTTCAGGCTGGTTCGACAGCAACACGTTTGAAGATTGGGTGGAAACTATAGCATTACCATACTTTAGCGATAAAATTTTGAAAAAAATACTCATTGGAGACAACCTGTCCTCGCATCTTTCCATAGACATTATCAGAAAATGCCAAGAACATGATGTACATTTCATTTTTTTGACACCGAATTCCACCCACCTCACACAACCCCTTGACGTAGCATATTTTCGTCCTACGTCCTATGAAAATTGCATGGCGTGATATACTTTTCACGTGGAAAAAACAGAAGGCCGTCAGCTACCAACAATACCTAAACATATTTTTCCTAAACTACTTAAGAAAATGCTTGATAAAATGCAGCAAAATTTTAAACAAAACATTTTAGCTGGGTTTGCAAAAACCGGAATAAGCCCTCTTAACAAAGAAAAGGTTCTGGGAAGATTACCAGGAAATAACTTGATAAATGAATTTAGTAATGAAGAAAAAGAAGCGATTGACGAATCCGTGTTATGTTTATTAAAATAAATGCGATATGGATCCCAGAATACAAACAAAACTAAAACAAAAGTTAAAAAACTTAATGTTAAGCCTGGAAAAAGCGTTGAAGACAGTGAATACGTAGACAGCGAAAGTTCTACTGTTTGCTCAAGTATTGATACAATTACAAAGAAATTGAAAGGGTCCAACAATCAAAAACTCAACAAGACTCGATCTCATGTAGGAAAAGAAAATTCGAAATTTACTAAAAGCACTACTACTACAAAAGGAAAAGGTATTGGTAAAAAAACCAAAATACAACCATCTGGCAATGCTTTAACCGAAAACTCTGAAGTCATAACTGAGATAAATCATATTTTAAAAGAACATGTTAATGTAAATGATAATCAAAATCATATCGACATTGATAAGATGCCCGTAATTCTGGACAACGATATGTTGGTAACAAAAGAAATTATAATCGAAGGGGGTAATTATGAGACCTATTTGAATGAACAGAAAAATTTGCATGAATTTGAAGATATTTTACAGGCTTATGATAATATTCCATTCACATTAGATGATAACCAAAAAAAAACAGAATCACATGAAAATATAAATGAACAACTACATCGTGAGAAACCTTCAGCAAAAAAAGAAATAGGTGATGCAAAAAGAATTCATATTTTATCCGACGAAAAAGTTATGTTGTACAAGCATAAAACGAATAATTTCCTGGAATCTAAACCTACTACTAGTCGCCTCAGAAGACCTAGTCACTATAAAGATGACATGGAAATCCTCCGAGATTTGCTTGATGATTCTATAGAATAAATTACATGGCATGTGAGCATGTGTCCTTGTTTTTGCAGTTGATTTTGAAATACTTAAGATGATGCTCAAATTTTTGTTTTTTATTTGTAAAAGATTTGTAAAAGAAGTTTTAATATGATGACGAAATTTTATTTCATCCTGGTTGTTTTTTTTTTTTTCAAAAAATCATTCTATTTTAACATCGGGCCTATGAGTGACATTTAAAATATCAATCTTATTATATCACTTATTTTTGGTACAAGTGCCAGCCCTAGGTATTTTCTCTATTAACCCCAAACAGGGTGAATAGGGATTGCACATATTTTTATATTTCTTGCTTAAATCTATATAGAAATTGCAAATTTATGTATTTCAAAATAAATATGCTACGAAGACTCATATATTTAGGCCTTATAATATATTCGTAATGTAGGAACACAACCTTAAAATTGCTAATGTAGTTGAGTTTTGTCTCTATTCACCCCGTTTTACGGTACGCAAATTTACGAGAGCCGCAGCCGGGCCCCGCGCCCCGTATATCGGTCCCCAGGCTATGCGAGGACACCCGGCCACCCGAGCCTGTTTCGGTCGCCGACCCATCGGTGCCGGTTTTGTTGGTACCTGTCTACTACGAGCCTACAATAAGTGAACTATTGGTTGCGGCAACAGAGTATAATTTATCATCTTTGTAGTATGTGTTAACAATGTGATCCATTATCTACATCTTACAAGTTATCAAATAGTTGTCCATTTTTCAACCTTCTTACTTAAGATCCTTCTAAACATTATGATTACAGATCAGGCGATCTTATGTTAAAGATACTATGTATTTACAATTCACAATTATGATAAATAGCAATTCTCTCAACTATTTACGTCTTTTATAAGTTCGCATGTTGCAAAAGAAAATAAAAATAATTTAACTTTAAACTTCTCTCTCCTAAGAAATCCCAATATCACTGGCTAATATTTTCTTTATTTTTATCAGCTAAGACTTTTCGTGGAGGCCCTATGTCAAGCTCTCACCAAGAGGTAAATATCTAGCCTACTAATATTATAAACGTGAAAGTTTGTGAGTATGGATGTTTGGTACTCTTTCTCGCCAAAACTACTGAACCGATTGCGATGAAACTAGGTATGTAGATAGCTGGAGACCTGGATTAACACATAGGCTACTTTTTATCCCGATATTCCCACAGGATCAGGACTTAAGCGGGTGAAACCGCGGGGCGCTGCTAGTATTAAATAATTGAATGGTATTCATTCAGTCCTTGAACTACATAACCACATAGGCCCCTATGTGAATCTAGTCAACACTGCTAAATAAATCAAGCATGCTCTGCCAGGACCTAAACTGTACTGCAAATTGGTATAATCTGTTAAAATGTTTCAGGCAAGAGGAACTCCAACAGCAGTGCACTTGCCAACACATATATAAAATTTGGCTGCTGGAGAGGAGAAATTATTTTGATCTCTAATTAAAATGAACTTTAAAAAATTATAATATCTCGACTGCTTCTCCTACACAGCTGCCTTAACAGCCTGTAGCGGCCGAACCGGGGTCTACGGTACCCAGGACGTCTAAGGCGTCCGGGGCGCCGGTACCTAAGGAAGGGGACAACGCTGCCGTGGAGTCAGAGGTGAGGACAGGTGCAAACCTAGTCTCTGCTGATGGCTCTGCCATGGTGCCAGAGGCCAGAACCGGTGTCAAACCCGAACTTGCTAAAGGCACCAGCAGCGGAGTCCTGTTGGCTGCACAGGTTGCGTTGAGGAAAAAAGCTGCACACAGGCCCGGCAAGAATGCCAGGACCGCTGCAAAGCGGGATCGCCTCGATGAGACTACGTCCCCATGAGACGATCACAAAAAGCGGCGGACTGGGTACTCTGAACGAACCGGTGCTATTAGCTACTCCGCGGCCGCACAATCGGACCTGTGGGTGGCAGTAACATGCTCGCGCACAGGTCATTTGCCCAAAGATGCAGCCGATGGAGTCCTGCACGGCATCCAGAGAAGGATTGTCGACGACGGCCTCGTGCGGGAGCCTGGTCAGCCAGGGCCAGCCTTCAATGGCAAACCCAGTTATCTAGATGGGGCCCTGAGGCTCTGGTGCGATGACCAGGCCACCGTCACATGGCTCAAAGCTGTGATCCCCGACATCCCCACACCATCCAACGTCGCCTTGGTAGTGCGGTGGCAGTCGGAGATTGCCAGGCGGGTACGCTGTGGCATCCATGTCCCAGACAACAGCGGGGTTTTGAAGGGCCCAACTGAGATTGGCAACACTCTGGCCTTCCAGAACCCCTGGGTCGACGTGGACAAGTGGTTGCTACTGCGTGCCGAAAAACAAGCAAACAGCTGGTTTGTGGTGGTCTCGATACCGGAGGACCAAATCCTGACCCTGATGAAAGCCGGGCGCCGCCTCAGATCCTTGTATGGGGCGGTGTACGTAAGATTCCAGGGTCAGGGCGGGAAATTCTCCGAATATCCTCCGAATTGGGACCCCCAAACCGGAACTTGCCATAGCGACCCAAAGGTCATGGGAGCAGAGATGCCCCAAAACGCATCACCCACTGCCGAGGTCGCCAGTACTCTTTTGGAGACCCCAGTAGCTGCTGGGTCAACATTCGACCCGGTGGCGGAAATGCCGATGTCCGAGGAGGAGGTAGAGGCCCTGTTGGCGGACAATAAGGAGCCCCAGGACCTCCTGGCCGGACTACACATTGAGGGCGGGGAAGGAGAGCCATCCGAAAATGGCGTGCCCTTCGTCAGCCGTTAATGCGCTGCAGGCAAACCTCCACCATAGCATCACTGCGACGGCTCAGCTGCGAAAATGGTTGGAGGTTCAACAATCTGACATTGTCCTGATCCAAGAGCCATGGGTCAGACAAGGCCGCATACATGGTCTCTCTAACTTAAGAGGTAAGCTACTATACTACATAAATAATGAAAGTCCAAGATCATGTATTTATCTCACTGAAAACATTGTTGCGCAGCCTTTAACAGACTTCTGTTCCAGAGACCTGTTTGACATAAGGCTGCAACTAGGACAACAAGCATGGGTTCTGGTCTCTGCATATATGCATGAGGACGAGGAACTCCCCCCCCACGATCTCACCAGACTGATCAGCTTTTGCGAAACGGCCGGGCTAGAGATTGTAGTCGGGATGGACTCCAACGCACACCACCAGCTGTGGGGGATGGACAGATGCAACAACCGAGGTAAGGCTCTAGTTGATTATCTTTTTTCTACAAACCTGATTTTGCTAAACACAGGTTCTAAAGCTACTTACGTGACTAAGCATGCTAGTACGATCATAGACCTAACTCTGGCAACGGAGAAGGCAGCTCGGTACATTGATGGATGGCACGTGTCCGATGAGGCCTCATGCTCAGACCATCGGTGGATCAGATTTGACCTACAGGTTTCGATTCCTCCCAGACCTCCCAAGAGGAACCCACGCAAGACCGACAAGACCAGATATCGAAGGTCTCTTCGTATGGGACTTGCGCCGCTTGAAGCATCCGGTAAATTGGAGAATACTACACACATTGAAAAACAGGTAACAGAGCTAACAAATCTCATGATTTCTAGCTACCACGAAGCATGTCCAGAGAACTCACCTCCTGCTGAGCAGCCATGGTGGGGTGGCGAAACTTGAACGCCGAAGGAAGAAAGTCAGAAGAGCCTTTAACAGGGCCATGAACACTGGCGCTGAGGTGGACTGGGATGCCTATAAGGCCGCTAAATGCGAATACAAAAAACGCATCAGGGTCTATAGCAAAGCAGGATAGAGAAAATTCTGCAGCAATATTGAATCCTGCGACCAAGCAAACCGGGTAAGGAAGCTCCTAGCTCAAGAACCGATGTCGAGAGTTGGCACTCTTCGGAAACCCGACAACTCATACACAACATCACCAGAAGAAACCGACCGCGTTCTACTAGAAACACACTTCCCAGGATGCGAGTTAGTACAGGCAGTAAACTGGTATGACGATGTATCTAATACACAAACGGCTCATGATTGGCAATATGCGGAGCACATCGCAACCGAAGGTAAGGTTCAATGTGCTCTCCAAAGTTTCCATTCAAATCGGCTGGACCAGATGGTATTTTCCCTGCACTGCTTCAGTGGGGGGGACAATCCGTTACTAGGATACTGGCCGCCTTGTTACAAGCGTGCCTTGCACTAAGGTACGTCCCTGAAGGATGGAGGGAAGTGAAAGTTATATTCATCCCCAAGCCGGGTAAGAACGATTACACGAATGCGAAATCATTCAGGCCTATCAGTCTTACATCCTTCATGCTTAAGACATTGGAGAGACTGTGTGAAAGAGAGCTGAGAGAAGGAGCGCTTAGAAACATACCGCTACATAGCAACCAGCATGCTTATAGTTCAGGTAAATCTACAGAATCAGCGCTTCATCGGGTCGTAGGACAAACAGAGGCAGCTATACAACAGAAGGGCATCTGTCTTGGAACCTTCATTGATATAGAGGGAGCCATTGACAGAACTCATTTTAATAGCATTCGTGACGCATTGGAGCGGCACAAGGTGAGACAGATGCTCACAGACTGGATCACCAATATGCTCAGCAAACGAGTAGTACGGTTCGCAGGTGAGTCACAGGCAGCCAAATTGGTTAGGGGATGCCCACAGGGTGGTGTACTCTCGCCGCTTCTGTGGAATATGGTCATAAATGACCTCATCATTAAACTAAATGCGAACCACTATTATACGGTCGGCTACGCAGATGATCTGACTATACTCATATCAGGTAAGGTCAGAAGTACGGTCTGCAAGCTAACTCAGGCAGCTCTGCGCTTAGTGGAGCGATGGTGCATGAAGTTTGACTTGTCAGTCAACCCATCTAAAACCGAGCTGGTAATGTTCACTCTCAAACGAGCCTTGGGTAACTATTGTCTACCCACATTGTTCAACAAGCAACTCATGGTATCGCCAAAGGTAAGGTACCTAGGTGTAATTCTTGACAGCAAGCTGACCTGGAGCAGCCACATAGAATACAAGATAGAGAAGGCGAGCATCATTTTCTGGCAGTGCAAGAGGATGATCGGCAGACGCTGGGGTCTATCCCCCAAGATCATCCTATGGCTGTACATCACAGTGATCCGCCCAGTTATTTCCTACGTTTCCATCGTGTGGTGGCCACGGAACAACGACTATTTTACGTAGACATGCTAAAAAAATGGTGTACGATGTCTACTGCTATATGGAAAAGGAATCCAAAACTAAGAAAGAGACAGTGTCCTTATCTGGGGAAACAGTGTAGACGCACAAGATCATTTTACACTGCAAAAAAAATGTATACGAATTTTAGCCAATATAAAACAACCGGACAGCTGTAGGCTTCATTGTATAAATAATAACCTTTTAACTTTGACATCGATTTATATTATAGAAGCTTGTAATTTTGTTAGGAAAAACCCTCATTTTTTTTAAAAAGCAGTCTGACCAAATACGACGGTATCAATCGAGATATAAACATAAACTATTCCTACCCACATCAAAATTAAAAATACACAGTTCTGGCCCGAATCCGATGGCAGCAAAAATCTATAATAAGATACCTAACGTAATAAAGGACGAAGAAAACGACAATATATTTATGAAGAGGTTAAAAACGTTCCTAATAAAGAAATGTTATTACAGTTTAAAAGAGTTTTATAAATGATTTAGATGTTAAGTAAATAACTTAAACTAAATTAAAAAATAAATAAATGTATAGTGAACTAGCAGTTCCCGCGCGGCTTTGTCTTTTCCAAAATAAAAGTAGCCTGAGTTGCTCCTTGTAACACCAGCTGTCTGCCAGTGGGAGTCCCGTGAAAATCGGTCCACCCGTTCCGGTGATATTTATTTGTATTGATGTATTAGATTGAATTAATTTAAATTGACAATATAATAATTTATGATTAATAATTAAGAAGTTATGAAATGGGTCGGTCTCCTACATATTGCTATACCTTATTAGGTTCATATGTGATACTACATATAATAATTAACATTTTTAATGTGACATATGATGCAATAAATGATTGAGTATTGAGTACAACGGACTTCAGAAGCTACCAAAACCCCAGAAAGGACGGTTAGACGTATAGTCAAAGAAGGTACACACTCTGAACTTCTCACCGTTTTTCGGAAAAAGCGTGGTCAGATGGATCATTAAAGGGGCTCAAAAGACAATGTCAAAAAGACGAAGTCATTATTGTGCATGCTAGATCTGAAGCAGAATTTGTACCTAATGCGCTACTTTTATTTAAAGCAGGTACAAAATCAGGTGACTTTCATGACAACATGAATTATGAAAAGTGGCTTGCCAGTCAACTTATACCCATTTGCCGCCAAAGCGGCGTTAGTGATTGACAATGCATCGTATCATAATAAACAATATGGTCCAGCGCCTAACTCCAATGCGAAAAAAATAGAAATGCAGAGATGGTTGTCAGAAAAAGGCATACAATGTGAAAACACAATGTTAAAGCCTCATTACATAAATTAATAAAAATGTACAAAGTGCAACATAAACCATACAACATTGATAAAATTCTGGCTGAACATAATCATAGCGTTCTGCTATTGCCACCCAAATTACGAGACGCGGTTCGTCAGTGACGCACGTAATAGATTCTATAAAAATACATGTAAATCTAGGCGCCAACATGACGTTATTACACAAAGCCAAAAGGAGAATTATGTTGTGATGATTTGTTGTATTGTTCTAATTAGTGTGATACTGTTCAAATTAGTATTCTACTGCCGTATATCATATATGATTAATATGCTTTTACGATTATGTTTATTCGAATATATGACGTATAAGCCCCGCAAGTTGATATTGCGATTGGCGGCCATCTTGGTGACGTAGTCGACGTGCACCGTCAGTACCTTTCGCAAGGTCAGCCCGCGCTCACGTGCTTACGCGCATCGAGTACTTGTTACCTATAGATTTTTGTTTTTGTTATCCTGTTCTATTGTTGAGTTTTGTTGTTTAGTTTTGTTACCTGTTACCCGTTAAAATGAGTAAGAAATTAATTAACAGACGTGCTCGTGAAATGATAATTAAAGTGGACAATTATTTTGTAAAAGAGAAAGAGGACTCTAAGTTAGTTATCTACACTAATATTATAAAGAGGAAAACTTTGTTTGTATGTTTGTTTGTTTGTACTGAATAGGCTCAAAAACTACTGGACCGATTTTAAAAATTCTTTCACCATTCGAAAGCTACATTATCCACGAGTAACATAGGCTATATTTTATTTTGGAAAAAAATAGGGTTCCGTAAGATATTTGGGTTTTTCGGACACAAGGTGTAAAAAATCAACCATAAAAGTTACTTATTTTGCGTACGCTGCCTAAACTATAAAAGATAGAACCATAAAATGTTCTAATTAATTGTAGATCTTATAAATATCTACAAAAAAGTCCGCGACACACTATACCCATCTATGTCGAGTGAGGCACAGCAACCATTTTTTTATTTAAAAATCTTGAATTTTTTTTGGACTACATTTAAACGCGTTAATTTTACTCATGCTATTAATCCTTATCAAAATAAATGATTTCATCACTAAGAACAGTTTATGGAGATAATATTTGGTCTTTGAATGATTAAAATTGGACGTTTGGTTTTGAAGTTATGGCGAAATTAAAATATTACGACTTCTGCTGCACGGCCCGTTGCGAAGTGGGCGTCACCAAGGCGGGGGTGCGCGTGCGGGAGGGGAGTTTAGATCTATGAGTAAGGTACCCGCGCGGCTCAGTCGCGAGGTCGGCTCCCTACGCAGCGGTCGTGCGCGAAGTCTAATAATTTTCGTGCGATTTTTTTTAGATTTCGTTCTTAAAACTACACCTACGCAAAAGTTCTTCTCAGAGCTAAACAAAAGTTCTTTTCAGGGCTAACCAACAGTTCTTTTCAGGGCTAACCAACAGTTCTTTTCAGGGCTAAACAACAGTTCTTTTCAGGGCTAAACAACAGTTCTTTTCAGAGCTAGACTATTACACGCTATTAACATTTTCTTAAACATTTGAAAATGCCTAAGAGAGCCAGGTCTCAACTTTCTAAACATAGTTCTCAAGCACGGGCAGCAAGAATACGTCGTATGGGAGAATCTTCACCTGAACGTTCACAACGCCTTGCTGAACAAAATCAGAGAAACTCTCAGGTACGCGCACGAGAGTCGAGTGTCGAACGTTCGCAACGCCTTGCACAACAAAATCTGAGAACCTCTGAGTTACGTGCACGAGAGTCGAGGCTGGAGCGTTCCCAACGTCTTCATGAACAAAATGTAAGGACCTCTGACTTACGCGAACGAGAGTCAAGTGTCGAGCGTTCGCAACGCCTTGCCGAACAAAGTCTGAGAACCTCCGAGCTACGCGCTCAAGAGTCGAGGCTGGAGCGTTCCCAACGTCTTCATGAACAAAATATAAGGACCTCTCAGTTGCGCGAAAGAGAGTCGAGTGTCGAGCGTTTGCAGCGACTTAGAGCTCAAGCAGAGAGACAGCAGTTGTCCACAAACACAGTTCGCAATCGAATTTTAGCTAACAGCAACAGACTGGCTTTCAGATATGATCCGCAGGTTGATTATGCACAACAAGCGTCCGTCCAAATCGGAGTCATGAATAAGATCTGCTCTAACTGCTCTGCCAAGAAATGGACAGACGAACCTAATGGTATGTGCTGTGCTTCAGGTAAAATTTGTCTTCCTAACCTTCAGGAGCCACCACAACCAATAAAAAATCTTTAAACTAATAACCATCCATTATCTGGTCATTTTTTAACAAACATACGTAGATACAATAGTCTTTTTCAAATGACTTCGTTTGGCGCAAAAGAAATCAGGGAAGGAAATTTTATGCCCACTTTTAAAATTGAAGGACAGGTGTATCATCTCATTGGTAGCCTTTTACCACCGTCAGGCCAAAACCCACAGTTCTTGCAAATATATTTTATTTCGGATGCAGACCAGTTATCGTTGCGATCAAGCATCGCACCAACCTTAAAAATGGATTTAATTCGTGAATTACAGACCGCTTTGAATAATCATAACGTGTATATACGAAGTTTTAAACAAAACTTAGAACTTAACTCCTCAGATAATTTAAAGTTAATTATTCATTCAGATCGCACTCCACAGACAGCACACAGAGGCAGATATAATGCTCCTACTGTAAACGAGGTAGCCGTTCTCTTGGTCGATGAAGACAAAGGTCCCAGGGATATAGTCTTACACGGTAGAGACGGACAGCTCAAAAGAGTTTCTGAGCTACATCGGTCCTATGATCCACTACAGTATCCTATAATGTTTGCGACAGGAGAAGACGGTTATTATTTGACTATCCCTCAGCAGGGTTCTGCGCGTAATAAAACTGTTTCGTGCATGCAATTTTATGCATTTAGATTAATGTTTAGAACTAACTCTTTTAATCCGTTACATTATTACAGAGACTTATTTAGTCAATATTGTGTTGACATGATGGCGAAAATGATATCGGAAAGATTAAATTATATTTCTCGGAATCAACAAAGACTGAGGGCTGATGACTACATTCATCTCAGAGATGCCTTAAATCATGACGCAAATGTTGACCCAACAAATATCGGTCAACATGTCATATTGCCATCGTCATTTACGGGTTCTCCGCGTTTCATGCACGAGAAAACGCAGGACGCGATGACGTACGTCCGAAATTATGGTAGACCTGACTTATTTGTCACTTTTACATGTAACCCCGAATGGCCTGAAATTAAAGCGGAGCTGCTACCAGGACAACGGTCTTTCGACCGTCATGACATAATTTCACGTGTATTTCATTTAAAGATGAAGAAATTCATCAAATTATTTGTCAAAGAACAGATATTCGGTAAAGTAAAATGTTATATGGCAAGTGTGGAGTGGCAAATGCGCGGTTTACCTCATTGTCATTTGCTTTTCTGGCTAGAAACTAAAATACAACCAGATGAGATCGACAGTGTCATAGTTGCGGAGCTACCCGATCAACAAATTGATCCGGTACTACACGACATTATAACTAAAAATATGGTACATGGACCCTGCGGAGAACATAATTTAGCTGCACCATGCATGAAGAACGGTGTCTGCACAAAAAAATACCCTCGCCGTTTCATGAACGATACCCAGACCGGAGAGGATGGGTATCCAGTTTATCGTAGGCGCGATACAGGAAATGGCGGTCGGAGCACTACGCTACAAATCAGGGGCAACATGGTGACGATAGATAATAGGTGGATTGTTCCATACTCCCCGCTACTATGTAAGACTTTTAACGCTCATATAAACGTGGAGTATTGCCACTCTGTCCAAGCCATTAAATATATATGTAAGTATATAAATAAAGGTTCAGATCAGGCAACTTTTAGCCTTAGAAACCCACACGATGAGGTTGAAAACTATTTAAATGGCAGGTACATAAGCACATCTGAAGCTGTCTGGCGCTTATTTGAATTTCCCGTTCACGACCGGCATCCTACTGTAGTGCATTTGGCCGTTCATCTAGAGAACGGTCAAAGGGTGTATTTTACACCAGGGACAGCTCATCAAGTGGTCCAAAACCCACGCAATACAACATTACTGGCATTTTTTGCTCTCTGTAATGAAGATGAATTCGCGAAAACTCTTCTGTATCATGAAGTCCCGCAATACTATACATGGGCAAATAATAAATTCACTAGAAGGAGGCGTGGTGAAGATGTAGTTGAACATCCGGGGATAAAAAAAGATACCGCTTTAGGTAGAGTCTACGGGATACATCCATCCCAATCAGAGTGTTTTTATCTCAGGATTCTACTGCACCACGTACGCGGTCCGACCTCATTTGCATACCTTAAAACTGTAAACGGTATTGTCAAAGAGACGTATCAAGCAGCTTGCCGTGACCGAGGTTTACTTGAAAACGATGACCATTGGGGTAACAGTTTAAGCGAAGCTTCGTTATCACATTGTCCAAAAAAACTAAGGGAGTTGTTCGTAGTCATACTTTTATTTTGTCAACCATCGGAACCATTGAAGTTATGGGATACTTTCAAAGATCAGTTCTGTGAAGATATTAGACATCGTATCAGACAACAAAATCAGGATAACACTTTACCCTTCACTGAAGTCATTTATAATGAAGGATTAATCGAAATAGAAAACAAACTTCTAGAATTAAACGACAAAAATTTAAGTGATTTTGGATTACCTTCTCCCGTTCGTACCCAGAATAATACTATTGACACAATGGTACAACAGTATAACAGAAATGATCTAACAGCGTTTGTTAATGACAATGTGCCAAAATTAGTACCAGATCAAAGACATGCTTATGAGACTATTGTGGACAGCGTGAACAATAACATGGGGAGATTATTTTTTTTGGACGCACCAGGAGGCACCGGAAAGACTTTTCTCGCAAATTTGATACTTGCTAAGATACGGCAATCAGGGAAGATAGCGATTGCAGTTGCTTCGTCAGGAATTGCTGCAACTCTCTTGAACGAAGGAAAAACTGCTCACTCTACGTTTAAACTCCCGCTATCCGTATCTTTAGATCAACGGTCTACGTGCTCTATTCGGAAAAATGGGCCTCTTGGTAAGTTGCTGCAAGACGCGTCGTTGGTAATATGGGATGAATGCACCATGAGTCATAGAGCTCATGTGGAGGCCGTGGACCGTACTTTAAAAGACCTCCGAAGCTCTGCTAATGTCATGGGTGGTATCACTTTTGTATTTGCTGGAGATTTCCGACAAACGCTTCCAGTCGTCAACAGAGGTACGCGAGCAGATATTATGAAGGCATGTTTAAAATCGTCTCACCTTTGGACATCTGTTCAACATTTGAATTTGCGCACCAATATGAGAGCTCATCTACATGGAAATACGCATAGCAATTTTCCACAACAGCTGCTGAAACTTGGAGAAGGAATTTTTCCATCTTTAAATTTGGGCACCGATTATGCGGTTACTTTGGATGAGTCTCTAGGCCAAATAGTCCATAATTTAGATAGTCTGATAGATGCTATATATCCTGACATCGAAAACTTACATCAAAATGATTTTCGTTGGCTGTGTTGTAGAGCAATAGTTTCTCCCAGGAATGAAACAGTCAACGAAATAAACAGTTTAATTATGCAGAAAGTACCGGGTGAAGTTAAGTGCTATAAATCCATAGACACCGTCACTAACATCGAGGACGCTGTGCACTACCCCCAGGAATTTTTAAATTCTCTGAACCCCGCTGGGCTACCACCTCATGAACTGTCGTTAAAAGTTGGCACGCCGATAATGCTTCTCAGAAATTTAAGCCCCCCCAACATGTGTAATGGCACGAGACTTCTTATAAAGGAGCTAAAAGATAATTTAATAGTAGCGAAGATTATCACCGGCCCTGCAGCTGGTGAATTAGCTCATATACCAAGAATACCCATGATCCCTACTGATTTGCCTATACCCTTCAAAAGGCTCCAATTTCCAGTAAAAATTTCTTTCGCACTAACGATAAACAAATCCCAGGGCCAAACATTCAAATTAGTAGGAATTGATTTACGAAAAGAATGTTTTACGCATGGGCAACTTTACGTTGCCCTATCACGGGTCGGGGCTCCCGACCATCAGTATATTTTGTTACCTGAAAATAATTTAACGTCAAATGTTGTTTATGGAGAAGCTCTACAATAATCGCTTTAGTTATCTATCCTTAAACAACGGGTTGCGCTCCGGGACTGCCGGCAGAAGTGAAAACTTAGTATTAATTACATTTAAATATTTTCATCATTAACAACTTAACATACACAGAAAGACAATCTGTGCAGCCTGCGGATAATGACTGCGTCGTCATGTTACTGTCGGTGTCTGTGAATTGACCTGGGAATCATTTTGCTGACCGTGTCTTTCCTGGGTAGGCTTTTTGCAGCGGTAACCGACATCCACGCGGGCGGAGCCGCGGGCGACCGCTAGTCCAAAATATAAACCGTGCCTTAAAAAGTGCTTCGGACACTACTGAGGACATTTTAAGGCAACTAGTAATAGACATTTTGAATATTTTGCAAAATTGTACCAGTCACGGAACAGGTGGCTTGTGCCACAGGCGGTGCAAAAAATACTGTGACGAAATTACGACGAGAGCATGAGTCAGCAACAGCAAGTGGCATCAAAATGAGCAGCAATTAGAACAGAACAGCAAAAAGAAATATCATTCATTCAATGTATACGGTGAGAAATGAAATTCCTGTAATGCGCAAAATCTTGGTGGCTGCAAAAGTAGACTTTAATTATACTGGTAGTGAAACTACATTAAGAAAAATAATTAAAAGTGATTTAGGCTACCAATTTAAACGATGTTACCAAAAAAGACTGGCTCTAATTGAAAGACCCCAAGTACAAGCGTGGGTATTTACGCCGTATGAAACAAAATGACTCAAACAAAAGACCCGTTATTTATCTCGACGAAACTTGGATACACGCGCACTACACAGTAAAAAAATGTTGGCAAACAGCAACCGATGTAGGAGTGAGACGGAACGACAGCCGCGGGCGCCGAAGGATAATAGTTCACGCGGGAAGCGAAACTGGCTTTGTTGCTAATGCCCTTTTAATGTTTAAGGCAGACACCAAAACGGGGAATTATCACGACCAAATGAATGCGGAGAATTTTACAAAGTGGCTTACAGAAAAATTACTACCCAATATACCCCGCAACTCCATAATTGTGATGGACAACGCCCCTTATCACAGTAAGGAAGAGAATAAGCCACCAAACATGAATAATAGAAAACAGGTGATGGTTGAGTGGCTACAAGCTCACAACATCGAATTTCCCACCCAGCGAGAGTACAAAACCAGAAGTATATTTATTAATTAAACAGCACAAACCGCCCAAAAATTATAAAATCGACAAGTTATTAGCTGAAAATGGCCATAAGGTCGTTAGATTGCCGCCGTACAACTGCGACCTCAACCCTATTGAGTACATCTGGAACCTAGTCAAAATGAGGGTGTCAGAAAAGAATGTGGAGCAGTTAGAGAGTCGAATTGAATCTCTGACGTTGGAGGGCGTTGGCATCAATAACTCCAGATGACTGGCGAAAGGAAGTAAACCACGTGAAAAGACTCGAAGAGGAATATTGGCAGAAAGATAGAATAACTGACGAGTTATTTATCATAAATACGGCAGACGACAGTGAATCTGAAAAAACTGATACAGAAAATAGTTCTGATTCGGAAGACAATATGAGTGGGATTGAAGAAATAGGCTAAGATTTTAAATAAACATACAATTTTTACATACCAACCTGGTTTTATTTATAATTATTTACCACATAACCCAGACGTTAATTAAGAAATATTTTCATATTTACACATCAACAATATAATTATTATGGGTGTAATCATTGTTTTTTTTTATAAGCAGCATACACTAATCCTTTATGGTGCCGAAATTTCTTAGAAATATACCGATGGTCATAAACAGCCGTCTCGCTATTACAAATAAACCCATAAACCTAGCTTATTTACCGTTTATTAATTTTTTTGCTATCTGTACTTTTTGGCGACGGATGACATCACGCAGCTGTTATTGTGACAAGGTTCCATCGCAATATCAACTTGCGGGGCTAGTACAAGAATACATGTTGAAAAAGAGTGTCCTTGGAGTTTCTTGCCTTGTTCTTCTCCAAAGGATCTACGACTCTACGTATTGGAACAGACAACTAGATTCACGACCTACTTATACTGACTGACTCCTACTCCTGACAATTTAAAAGTACCTACAATGGGTTTACTTGAAATAAATATTTTTTGATTTATTGTTTCTAATTGTTCCTGCTACCGCCATCCAGAAACTACTGTTTGTTAATAACCTCTGTGACTGTATCTAGATAATTTTATGCAAGGAATATTATTAATCGATATATTTTATTTGAAGTTATAAGCTTAAAATTCCAACACACGCGATAACAGAGATCGGTTGTTTGCCGTTTTCTTTCGACAGGAAGACACTGCGTAACGTAATATTTAGGTGAGTGTTACAGCTTTGTATTTGTGATTAATTATGTATGTTTATTTTTAATAAAGACAGTGTTCCATTGTTGCTCGTAATCTATAAAAATGTTTGAAGATTTCTGTAATAGTTTTGACATAGAATTAATAATTCCGCCGATTCTGTCCCCTGATACAGGACACAATGTAGTCTCTGAACGCCGGACATTGAATATGTTATTTTTCCTGTAAATATTTTTGCAAATTTTTGTTATACAATTTTTCAGAGGACAGACGAATATTATAAAATCAAAATGGAAGAGAAGAAAAAGAAGGGACTATGGGACCAAACAAGTTTACAAACTACAACCAAGGTTTTGACTAAAAAAACTTTCTTTGAGAGAAGCTTCCACGGCCACAACATTCCAAAAAGTACTCTACATGACAAAACATCAGCATTGAACCGTGGGGAGGAAGTGACGTTGCAAGCAAGGTCGGTAGATTTACTAATACATTTTCACCCGAGTATAAACAAATTTTAGTGGACCACGTAAAAGATTTGTCGAATAGATGTTTGCCGCTGATGGAAAAGGAGTTTCTGAAATTAGCTTTTGACTTGGGTGAATCTATGAAGATCCCTCATCGCTTTACTATGATTTCATGCAGAGACATCCTGACATCGCTGCGATCACCAGAGTCGACAGGTATGATGTGCGGGCCAAGTATATTAGTGATATATTAGATATATTTTATGACAATTTTGAAACACTGATAACATTGCATAAATTTCCACCTTCCAATATATACAATTGCGATGAAACTGGAGTAAGCTGTGTGCATAAGCACCACAAAATTTCTTGCTCCAAAGGCTGTTCGTCAAGTAGGAAAGCTCACTTCTACTGAGCTCTTACGTTGGTTGCAGCTGTTTGTTAAACATTCACACCCAAATAAAGAGAGTCCTGTGCTGCTTCTGCCACTGCAGCCACAAGACGATGTTTTGTCGCGAAAACCACATTCATTTAATGAGCTCAACCGCGACATACCACACAAGCTCCAGATAGGACATTCATGAACCCCTTTAAATATGCCTATAACCAATGATGTGACACGTGGATGAGAGCAAATGCTGGACCTCGGATTACCGACTACGACATCGGTCTTGTTAATGAAGTGTTCACAAAAGTTGCTCGACTAGATATCGCGGCATCTGGGTTCAAATGCACAGGCATTTACCCATTTGATAGACATTTATTTTCCAATCCCGACTATTTGGCAACCGACGTTACCAACATTCCATTAGAAGAACCAGGAAGTTCCTCAAATACTACGGACAGCAGCAGAAAGGCTCTCGTGTCTGGCAGAAGCTAAAAAGAAAAAACTACCTGCGCACACAGGCGAAAAATCAATAAAAGTTGGTCAAAACCCAAAAGTACAAATATGTCGAAATCTATTTTACCGGCTTGCCTGATAAACAATACATACTACCTGCGCACGCGGCGCGCACCCTTTGTTGTCTGCGCGCTTGGGTCTCAGTCCAAAGTTTGACTTGATCAACAGCAGATGCGTCTACGAGTGAAAGTGGTGCTTTTAATTATTACGATTTTAATCATTTTCTGCGTGAACGTTTTAGTTTTTTTGATGGATTCGCTTCCAGGAGGTAATATACTGTTTTTTAGTATTTACTTTTGTTAGTAACTTGAATACGAAGTACTTCGAATAAGGGTAAAGTGTCACTTCCCGAGAGATCCGGCAATGGTATCAATATTTTTAGAGAGTAAGACACCTGTTTGTGAATATGCAACCACAGTTTCATGCGGCCTGAAGCGACGATTTAAAAATATTTTCGTTTTAATCGACCACGTTTATACTGGACACAATAGCCTTGCCAACAAAATGATTTTTTCTCAAGTCTGTTACTTACTTGGTATTAAATATTGGTTTAATATTGTTTTAGGATCAACTGACGAGGAAGTGAGCTTTAGCGGAAAGACTCTAATTGCCTTTTACAGGGAGGGAGTTTCAAAAAAGGAGCAAGATAAAATGACTTTTTTGCAAAAAAAAGTTCAATGTGCTCTGAAAGTCGATGAGCTTACAGATGAAATAAAACAAGCCCTTAGAATATTAGTGATTATAAAACAAAACTTAATAAGGCACATAGAAACTTTTCTCGGTGTGTTAACGCTAACAAAGACTGGGCCGAAAACTATGTGACATTTCCAGTTGTAACTCAAACTCAACAAATAAAAGGCAGACTTGGTGGCCGGCCTCGTAAAAGCTTTGAAGAATGTACCCAACGTACAAAACGTAGAAAGACGGAAGGTGTGTGGAAACAACTAGATCCAGAAGAACTTGCTTTTGCAGCCCAAGTAGAATATCGTGTACGCATATCCACACGTCAAAAGTAATTAAGGCAGTTGCTCTTACTGGCGCCAGTAGCAGTTTTAACGTTATTAAAATACATTAAAGTCTTTCGTCAGACAAACCGTTATCCTTGGTGATTGAAGGACAACTGTCTAAATTTCAGTACAACACTTTGAGGACATCAGCAATGGAGATGAACTGCAGTCTGTTTCCAAATTATGAGACTGTAACTGAAGCGAAAAAAAGGTGTTATCCTGAAGGTATTTTTTGTATTGAAACAAGCGCTGTAGTTCCTCTTCAAAATATAATGGACCATACTGCAGAGGTTATTGTGTTTTCTTAGTGAAGTTATGCAATCGCTAACAAAAACTTTGCCTTATATCAAAAAAGGGATGTGATGGGTCAGGCTGCCATTCCGAGTATAAACAGAGATTCGAAAATGTTGAACGGTCTGATGCAAACATGATAATTACTTCTGTTGTGCCAGTTCAACTTATTTATGATTTTGGCAATGGCACAACAGTACTCATCTGGCAAAACCCACGCCCCTCCTCACCTAGGTATTGCCGTCCGTTAAAGTAATATAAAGTAATAAGCGGCGGTAGCGTAATGGCTAAGGCGTCGGACTTGCGATCAAGTGGTTGCGGGTTCGAACCCTACCCAGTGCACTACCGTCGTGAACCCACTCCTAACACAAGCATTTAGCTTAGCTGGACGGGTTAACAATTAACAAGAATACTAGTAATGTGTGACCCACGTTACTAGTAGTCTTTAAAAAAAAAAAAAAAAGTTGGCAATAGCTCATGAAACCGCAGAACTTTCAAAAACTGTAGCTCAAAGTGTTCAATACGAGATTGATGTTTTAACACCAACGATTGTCGAAATGGAGAAAGAATGAGTTGTAAAACATAAGCTGATAATGACTATGGTTGATGGGAAGATGGTTAATGCCTTGACAGACACGAAATCAAACAGTCATATTTGTAAACTCACCGCCAAACACTTTAATAGATTAAAATTTTGCATATCAAAACCGATCCTAGAAGAAAATCTCAAGTATGGTGTTTCATCACTACATGCTTGGATAAGGTTTGCGGAGTTCATATTGCACCTAGGTTACAAACTAAAAATTGCTAAATGGCAAGCAAGAGATGATAGTCAAGCCTTAATGGCAAATGAAAAGCGGAAACAGAATTTTGGCAAAAACTTGGTTTCCATGTTGATAAACCAAGACATGGTGGAGGTACATCTACTGATGGGAATACTGCACCTGTCATCTTTCAGCATGCAGAACAAGTTGCTGAAATAACAGGTGTAAATCATCAGCTCATTGATCGCCTGCACGTCATTTTGAAAGTATGTAATATCAAGTGGTTACAAAATCAATGCGAACAAATTCAAAGCATATTGCATTAAAACAGCTTCTTTTTTGTGATGAATTACTCATGGTATAATATGTCAACCACACTTCACAAAATACTTATCCATGGATCAGATATAACAGAACATTCTGAAGTAGCCATAGGATAAATGAGCGAAGATGCTCAAGAAAGTAGGAACAAAGATGTTCGAAAGTACAGAGAGCGGTTTTCAAGAAAATTAGCCCTTGAAGACACTTTCAGGAGACTTATGGTTGCTTCTGATCCCTTTATAACGGGACTGAGGAAATTAGTGAATCAAAAAAATCTGTGTCTATGTGCCAAGAGGTTTTAAATCTATTAGATGACCCAAATACAGTGCAACCTTAATATAACGTACCTCAATATAACGACTTCCTCGATTTAACAAATTCTTCGTAATCCCCTTGAATTGTCCATAAGAGTCAATATAAAATATACCTTTACATTGCGAACATTCTTTGCGTACAACCTCTTTATAACGAATTTTCAACTATCAAGAAAAAGTATTCATACCTCTAATTAACGAATTTTGCCAACCCAAAACCTTTATATAAAGTTTCCACCAATAATATAACTCTTAATCTTATAATGTGATTCATGTCTCGACATGTTTCGACACGCTTTTGTTTGTACAGTAATCATGGTTGTTTTGATGGAAAGTAATGTAAACACCTCTGCTCGTCACTATTGTTAAAGATTTAAGTTAAGATGGCTCAGAAACGTAAAAGGTGTTTCTTATCGGTCGCAGAAAAGCGAAACATCATTAATTATGTTGACCAAAATCCCATGACAAAAAATTAGACATAGCTAATAAGTTCGGGATTCCCGCAAGTACATTGGCTACAATTTTAAAATTTAAGATAAGTTTTCAGAAGAAAGTGGTTTGAATGTAAACAGTAAAAGATTAAAATCATGCGAGTTCAAAGACGTAGAGGAATGTGTGTTAAAGTGGTTAAAACAGTGCCGAGACAAAAAAAATCCCAATCGGAGGCCCTATTCTTCAGGAAAAGGCTCAGCGGTTTGCAGTAGAATTGGGACATGAACGGTTCCGTGCTAGCAACGGGTGGCTTCAAAATTTCAAAAAACGAAACGAGGTTGTTTTTCGAAAAATATGCGGTGAAAGTGGTAGTGTTAATGAACAAGTATGTGATGATTGGAAAGACAAACTGGCAGAGCTGACCACCGGATACGATCCCGAAGACATCTTTAACGCCGATGAAACTGGACTATTCTATAAATGTTTACCTGACAAAACCTTATCATTCAAAAGCGATAAATGTAATGGTGGGAAAAACAGTAAACTTCGCTTAACAGTACTGCTGGGAACAAATTGTACTGGGACTTACAAACTAAAGCCACTCATCATCGGAAAATATCAAAAAACCGCGATGGTTTAAGAATGTCAATAATCTGCCAACAGATTACACGTCCAACCATAAGGCTTGGATGACCAGTGATGCTTTTTGCAATTGGCTTAAAAGTCTGGATAAAGAGATGAAGAAAAAAAAACAAGAAGATTCTAATGTTCATCGATAATTGTACTGCACACGGAGAAATTCCTAACCTGAAAAATATAAAAATAAAGTACTTACCTCCAAATACCACTTCAAAACTACAACCACTGGATCAGGGCATCATCCAAAGCTTCAAAATGCATTATAGGAAGGAAGTTGTCAGACGCTTTCTTGCTGATGTTGAACGTCAAACACCAACTACAATTGACGTTTTACAAGCCATGTGGATGATCGCCAAAGCTTGGAATTTAGTCACTGAAAAGACCATTGCAAACTGCTTCAAGAAAAGTGGGTTTAAAGTAACATGCGAAGATGAGGAGGACGATTTACCAGTCGCAGAACTTGCTAGGACCTGGCAAAGAGTTCAAGAAGAATTACACCTTCAAGAGACTGACTTCGAAGACTTCGTTACCTTTGATAATGATTTGGCAATCTGTGGAGAACTAACTGATACTGACATCGTCACATCTGTGTTGCCAGTTACTAATGCAGAAGCGGATGAAGACGAGGAAGAAGAGGGTGAAATTGATGAGCATAACTTCACAATAAAAGATGCTTATAATGCTTTGAATACAATAAAATCTGTGTTTCTCAAAAAGGGAGGTTTGAGTGACGATGTAGTGAAATCCATCACGAAATTAGATTGCGCTTTGGATGTCATAACTCATACCGGTGGTAAACAGACAACTATCAATGACTTTTTTTCTAATCAATGAACAAAATTGAGATTAAGCTACTATGTATATAACCACATTGTTAATTGTTTTACCTCTTTATAACGAATTTTAGACCAATCTAACCTCAACATAACAAACCTAAGTTCAACGAATTACTTGATATTACGAATATTTTCTTGTTCCCCTCCGATTTGTTATATCGAGGTTGCACTGTATTACTATTGATGTGTAATAAAAATGTAAAAAAATATTTATATGTTGTTGTTTATGTGCATTTTTACTAGTTACCCACCCTTATGTACCCGTTTTCCTATGATAATCTATAACGTTTGGGTTTTGTCAAACTTTTATTGATTTTTTCGCCTGTGTGCTGCATAGTGTTTAGAGGACAATGACGAAGACTGGATAGTGCTGCAGCTGCCATGGGTGGGCTCATAAAGCCTGTGCTGACATTCCAGAATGTTTAGATGCATATATATGTGATCGGTGTCAGATGCATTAAAACTGTCCGGTACTAGGGGTTGGAAGTAAAGTCCGTCCGGTACCTGGTGCCACTTGCCACTTTTTAAATAAACTTTAGTTTATTTTTTAAATATGTTACTGCAGAAGTTGCATTTTTGTTTGTTTATTTTGATTTTAAAGTTTATTGACTTGTTTAAGTGGTAAATAAAAACATATTTTACGTAATAGTTTTTTTTATTTTTCCTAACAACCTTAAGTGTCCGCTACTAGGGGACTTCCCCAACGAACATCTGATGCTTTTAACCAGACTCACTTCTATATAAAACAAAATTTTAATAAAATAGTTTTGAATCTTGTTGGTTTGTTGTTACCTTTTTATATTCACTCACTTTTTGTTTTAAGTTATTTTCAAAAATAAAATGTTTTTATATATTTTTTTTAGTAAGTTTGGTTACTTTCTTTACCCATACTTCATTTCCCAAAAAGAGGTAGCGTGATAACCTTGACGGATACCGCGAGGATTGACTGGAGGAGGCCTAGAAAAATGATGTATGGAATAATTTGCGGTAGACCTTTGCCCAACAGTGGGACAGTTTAGGCTAAAAAAATGTTTCAATTCCAACTTTGGCAGTTGGAATGAATGAAATGAATGACAGTCGAATTAGTCGATTAGTAAAATGAAAAAAAAAAAAGAGATCTGGGTACAAAAGAATCGGAAGATCTAGAATGTATTCAAAGCGTATACGGCGAAGAATAAAATTATTAATTACAAAATCTCAAAAAAGTAGTAGCTTTTTTTTCTATTAATTCTGAAATATGGCAATTTTCGATTTTGAATACACCAACCATGAATTTGCCAGGAACGACGCCGGCGCTCGCAGCTTGAGCTAGAACGGTCACGCGGGCAAACGCCTTCGCCCAATCTTGACAGGGCCCGATAACAGGCTGGATGAATAGTGCATTTTTTTTTATGGTTGCCCCATTTTACTTAGTTTGCTCGACCTTCAAGGTAATTTCCAACTGTGCTTTTACTTGACGGACACAGCCGTCGTTAGACTTGGGAGGTAATAAGCTGGGAGCTCTCCCCAACAGACAACGCAGACTCCAACATTTAGACAGATCATTTATGAAGCCTTTCAAGGATGGCCATAACGTGTGGATTAGTTAGAAGTTGCTGCAGGAGCAAGAATAACTGACTTTTATATACCAGGACTTGTTTCAGATGCTTTTGAAAAGGTAGCACGTTATGAGATAACCACAGCAGGGTGCAAGCGTACATTCATTTAATGAAAATATCTTCAGACTTAAATTATTGGCAGCGACAGTACAAACATTCCAATAGAAGAATCCGCAAAACGTTTTGTTGTTTTTTGTTTTTACAATAAAATTTGTTATTTTGTTAATAACTTAATTCTTATTTTAAACCTTTTTATTTATTTATTATAATGAACCAGTGGGTTTGTTATCACCATAGAACAAACTATTCATATTTTAGAAATATTTTCTACTTTTTATTGTTATGCTGTTTGCTATTAAAGCGTCTTTTAAAAGTTTTTTATTGAGGTTGAACCCGGGGTTTTTACGCACAAAGAACATACATTAAAAATACCTCTGACTCAAAAATCCCATCAACAAATAGAAAAGAGCTAATGATCTTCGAACAGCTGAATAGATTTTTTTTAATTATAGTTAAGAACACTCTCAGCAAAGTCGCCTTTCAAACAAAAAAAAAACTAAATCAACGTTGGTCCATCCGTTTAAGAGCTATGATGCCAAAGACAGACGCACAAATACAACACATGTCAAACTAATAACAAAACCCAATTCCACCAAAACTTCCCTAACTAGTCACACTGTAATTCTTTAATATAATATTTTAATCCATGATTCATGATTATTGATTTTTAACCACGATTTTTTATTACACCCTAGCCATACTAGCTAATGTATCATCAAACCTTTGAATGATAGCAGATGCCAGCCTTATGCAATGTATCTCGCTCCTCACTGGGATCCACCCTCCGTTGAAGTATCCACCCACATAGGGTAGTCGAGCGACGAGGTAAAACAACCGGATACAATAATCACTAGTTTTTCACTCCAAATCACTCATTACAAATTTACAAAGTATAAAAATTATACTTTGTAAATTGTCGATCACTATTCTAGATCCAATAAACCGAAAATGCAGAAGTTCTACAGAACACGTGGTGCTCAGTCGCGAAGCAAACCAATAATGGCCACACGCAACTCGTGCTAAGCAAAATGCCATCTACCTTTCAAAATGAAAGTAACGTTTTTGGCATCTGTCAAAATAGTGAGTGAATGATCAAATGACAACCATTCATGAGCTAGAGTTCTGTATTACGTCAAAATGAATACATTTCACTCTAGTTACGCGTGACATTACGACGAGACGACATATTTGCAGGAAGCGTAATTAATTCAACCGGTTTATCCGCAGCATTATTGGCAGTTCAACGCAGTCCCCTCAGTATAATGTTACGAAGTATGTAAATGAAGATCATTAAAACCTTCCTTAATGTTCCCGCTTATAAACTCCATGCATTTAGAATATTTCTTTTCCGTTTAAACTCTGTGGTTTCAATGGTGGTGGTACAAGTACGGTCACACAAACGGTATCCCTATTGGATAAGACCTCGTATTGTTCCTATGAAACAAAAAAGCGAGATTGCGGTTTTTTTTTCAACCCATCACATTAATTATAATTTTAAAAGTTCAGTCTTAGTTTTATCAATTATGATGTTAAACCAATTGTATATACTTTTACAGAAAGGTGTGGTAAAATTTTAGGAGCCGTTAGCCAACAAATAGCTGATTTTGGGTAGAAAAATTAAATTTGAAAAAATAAATTTTTCGTAGTATAGGTGCATATTTCCTAACAACATATAAGCTTTTCATGTCAATTCAATTTTCAGATAAAATTGGACATTCCATCAACATGCTTAAATACACATAGTTTCATTGATGTCAAGTCTCTCATAAATAACTTTATCAGTTAATTTTCAAGTTCAATTTCTCGGGTTTAAAATAACATATCTGTATTAAGAGGAACGAATTTTTTAAAAAATTTCTATCATTATAGGATCCTAAAATATAAACACACCTTTGTGTAAAATCCTGTAGATTGTATACCATAAAATGTCACAATTGAGTGAAAAATAACAATTTGGCACGTCCGTATAGTATATTTACATGATTATTTACATTAAACATTATCACAACAAAAAATACTAATCGATAATAAATAACAATACAAAAATTATCAAGTTTTATAAAAAAATACAGTTCCGAACATACACTCACTAAATACGTCTAAATGTTTGTTACATATAAAAAAGTTACAAATTATTATATAAAATTATAATATTTAATAATTGCATATGAACAGAATTAAAAGACGCGGCCACACTTGCCTAAATTTACCGGAACTAACATATTAATAATAATTTTGATGAAATAATAACTGAAATTTTAGACAATTTCTAGAAGGCATTTCATGGCTTTATTCCTACTTATATTATAGTGAATGCGTATTAACAAAGCTCGAGATAATATTCTACGACATATTACACAGCGCTACCTAGACCCAAACTAAGCATAGCGTGTTCTGTGGGTTCTAGAACACGGATTAACATATTAAGATACATTTTTTTTGTAAATACTTATATTGTACATAGGATAACATAAAACAAATACTAAAATTACATTCAATATTTGCACTGAGCATTGAACCCGCGAGCAATGACATAGCTGTCGAATATTCTAACGCCGCACCACAAAGGTTTTCAGATAATTGAACAACGCTGTATGCATAATATACACATTTAATTGTGTAATTCGTTCGAACCATTTAATCTGATAGAAGATTTGGAACGGTCCTGACCAAACGTTTTTAAGAAGAAAAGAAGGTTCATATAAAAAAAATATACTGTAAAGTCAGTCAGTTAGTATTAAATCATCAAATAATAATAAACGTACTTAACGTTTTATTTGAGACGGGTCACTAAGCGGAAAAAATTTGTTCGAAGTCATTCGTTCCTCTTGTAATTTCAAGCAAGTGTGGCCGCGCATTAGATTAAGAAGAACAATCGTCGCTTCATACTATTTGAAGCATCAACATATAACATGACAATCTAGCGCTTCAGTAATCAGATGAGCTCAAGATTTTCGCAAGTTTTTGTTTTGTTGCGAGATATGTCATAAATTTATGTTCGCCTTTATTGTTTTACAACCTTTTAAACATTTTCTGATTACCTTTCTGAACATGAGACACCGCATGCAAACACAAGTAATATAAATCATTGTCCATTGATGATTATTTCTACCCAATAAAGAGAATACCTCTTATCTTAGCGGTATAAACTGTACAAGAATAAAATGTCAATAACAACCTTAATACCTTGGTAGAAAAGCGATTATTGCTCCTTAGAATATGTCAAATTAATTATAATTATTTGTTCGCAAAACCTAAATGAAATGAAAGCTTCTAATTGTGTAGGAAATCATATAAATCTTACTCAAAATATATCGTAAATACAAAAAAATAGCAAATATGTCCTATAATAAACAATCATCACAACCTCAGATGATTTAATATACAATTTAGTTTAAACACATGTAAGTCACGGATAATATAAAACACCTATCACGCATGAATCTAAGGCAAGGCAAGGATTTTGTAGCCGAAAGCCATACTTATTTATAGCAAAAGGCTAAATAAGGAAAAACCGAAGTAAAAATTAAACTCTCAAATCTCCAGAATAGGAATGTTGCGGATGCAGAACTTAAATCCGCGGATGCGGATGTCAATATTTTTTAAAGAGATAACAATGCACTTTTTTCTTCTGAAATGTATGTGTATTCAGTAAACATTGTGTAAATATCTCTTTTTTGTCATTTTTGAAACGTGAAGAACTCCTTAAACACAAAAAATACGGTTTAACACTATATATAATATATTACTAGGTCATACGTTAGGCGATGCGGGTAATACGTTGTGATTGATTTAAAGTCGCTAAACATAACAATATTAGGAATATTCGCATCTGAAAAGCTACGCATTGATTGATCTGCACGCGGAAGCCGATGCGAATATCTAAATCAAAGCGGAAGTTTCGCAATTGCGGTTGCGGATGCGAATATCTGCAACATCCCTACTTTAGATGAAGCACTAACTTTCCGTTATATTATATAACTATTGTAACCGCACACTGGCGAAGGTTGTGGTTTAAAAAAAAAAGTTGATACCATTTTAGTCTGTGAATTTAAAGTCCATTTTAATTCTGCGGTACTGTTTCCACATTTCAAAATAAATATTTTAGTGCAATATGAAGCTCATCTACAAAAGTTACTCACTACTAATATTAAAGAGACTTCTAACAGCTGAAAGTGAGGAACCTTAACATACCTTCAAAGAAACACAAAATGTTTGACTACCCTCAAATAGATAAATAAAAATAAGGCAGGCGTACATTGAGCGTTTGACAATGACAAAATAAAGGCACTATATCAAGTATCATATAAACATACGAAAATTTAATTAGCATGTATCGTAGAAACTAACGCTATGAACATTGTTATTTGAATTTTAAGAAGTACTATCCGGTTACCCGGAGTATCTGATCCTAAACCTTAATCTCCCGGAGTATCTGGTATCGGAGATTACTGCTGCGCTCCTAAGTGTCTTAGCATGATGTTAAATAGCTTCTATAACGTTTCTCATAATTGGGCCATTAAATGTAAAAACCGGTTTCAACCAATAAAAACTAATTTTAGATTTATTGGAACGAAGTTTCTTATCGCACGTTACACTTCAGACGGCGGTGAGAAACTGTTAGCGTAACGAAAAATGCTGACCGCAAGTTAATTTATTTTATTTACGCCATCTGTGGATTCTGCGCGGTACTATTGTAATTTGATGTTGGTTGTATACTAATTATCCATATATTCGAGCAACCTTCACTTTTACAATATTTTGGTACAATTTATTAAGCCCATTAAATATGTCTGTATATAGCTAAAGGAATTTCGTTCCAACCAGGTAATCTTTGGGTTACCTGGTTGGAATACTCAGGTGTTTTTTTATTAGAATAGAGTTAGTCTAGTATGACAATATTCATAGTGTTAATCACAGAAAATAATATTTACAATTATCACACAAATGCGGTCTCCACTACGGTGTTACCACCCGTGTAGATCAAAAATTACGAAGTGGCAACATTATGTGCGGCTAAAACTCTATCGCCATCTATCAAAGATAAGCTGAACTACTACGAACAGAATAACTGATTTTTGATAGCATTTTTGATGTTGACTATTATGCTTGTATATGCGTCATGTTCACCCGTTTAGATGAAAACTTCTACCCGTAATAATTTAGTAAAAGCCTTTTTAGGGATCGTCCATTAATCACGTGAGACTTGAAAAGGGGTTCGGAAAAATCACGAAATATCACAAGGGTGGGGGGAGGTGTAGTGATATCACGTGTATTTATTTTTTCATTGAACGCGCGATTTTTAAACCGAAAAGCGGCACGTGACTCGCCGTTGCCAGGCAACGATTTTCCGCCCGCCGCTTGTCAGTCTTATTATTTTTATGCCAGTCAGAAACAACCTTCAACCGTAATGTCTGCCTGGACATTTTTTTTACGGTGCTTAATTTTCCAACATTAGATTATATCTGTATTTAAAGATAATATTCTGAAAAATTTAAAAATACTTTATACTAAAAAAATACACGTGATTTTGGGTAGGAGGTTAAAAAGTTTCTAAAAAACATCACGTAATTAATGGACGACCCCTTACCGGTTGAGACCGTTGTTACATGTCAATTTAAGTTCATAAGGTTTGTTAATTCAAATAAGGTGAAAGCACCAATTGTCCGATAAGCATTTAAAACCAATATCACAAGTTCGACAACTGGCTCCGTCACCGCAATTACGTCTAAACTATTTTACTTCTTAAAAACATTACAATTTTTTTTGGTATTTTTTTCCAAAAATTTTTGATAACCTATCTATCTATTCTCGTTATAAAAAATTTAGCCTATTTCTGTCGGATTACATATTGTTATATACAACATTTACATAGTGTTAATACGGCACTTGAAATACAAATACTATTTATATTAAATAATTAAAACTCCCCTACTAATGGTTAGTCTGATGGTTAGTGTTAGATGTGTAAATCGGGACTTAAGCGATAATAATTAGAAGGCACAATACCTTTTATAGTCGACTGTTGAGCTATAGGTCGTGGGTTGGATTCCCACCCAGGACAAATTATTGTGTGATGAGCACAATCATTTGTTCTGTGTCTGGGTGTAATTCATCTTAAAAAATTATATAAAGTATTTTTTTATGGTATAGGAAGCAAACGAGCAAACGGGTCAGTTGATGGTAAGCAACTACCGCCGCCCATGGACAGCTGCCACTTGCCGGCCTGTGAGGTCTCTTTTTTGCAGGTTTGAAGGTCTAAGTAGAAAGGTATGTTTATCAGCAGTATGGTTACCATAGTACAGGCCCGACTAAGGTGATCAGACAGTGAGAGTTATTATTATTGTTTTTTTATAAAATGGAATCGAAGGGGCAATTAAGAGCTACCCGACTAGTTTCGGGCCCGAAAGAAGTTCTTTATCAGCAGTTAAGCGACCTGCCGCGTCGGTATAATTTATTCTAAACAGCACTAAGCGATCGAAAGATCCGGGTGCGAAATTTTTGCAATTGCGGATGCGGATGCGAATATCTGCAACATCCCTACTCCAGATAAGGGATTAACTTTAAGTTCAGGGGCTACTGTATCTGAGTATAAGAGAAGCTTGTGGTTTAAAAAAATAGATGAATATTATTAAGTGCTTAGTGACACCTTGACCATTTCCGGTCTTTTGTGGCGCACTCTTGGTTTTAAGTTCAGTACTCAAACCTATGGCTTCGAGAAACCTCCAGATCCTATCAGCAGTGATTGTTTGTATTGCCTGCGGTGGCATGAAGTGAAACCCCAGGATAATACTTCGGTGCCACATTAGTGGGCCACAAAAGCATAGAATATGCTTAAATGCTGCTAAATAGATGATACCATTTTAATCTGTGAATTTAAAAGTCTGGTGTTTGCACACTTTAATGTTTTAAACTATGTGTACGACCCAAATTAGATTAGAATCATTGGACAGCGTGTATACAATGCTTTTATCTATATATTAATAGCTGAAGAGGATTTTTTGTACACATTGAAAAAAGCTACGGAACCGGTTAAATCAAGTTATACGCGCCCAGTAAACCGGGTGTTAGAAAACCTTAATTGACCACCAATAGCCGATAATGATCAGCATCGACCTCAATTGAAGAAAAACAATTTAAGACAATTTGGCGGCCTTTAGACATTAAGACTTGGGTACTAAAGGTCATATCCAATTGTAATTTTTTCTTCTCTTTTCAATTCCGGGCTCAAAAATAGGCAATCCCATTTAAAAATTGCCCTTGACCTTGAGATAACTTTCAAGGTTGTGATCAAGGTCAATTTCAAGGTTACAAAAATGCATCCCTAGCGAATTATACTGCTGTTCCGGTACTTTTCTAACACCCGGTAATGTTGACCTATCATGGTACGTGAGTCTATACCATAACAGTTCAGGTTACACTGGCCAATGAAACAAACCATAATTTCGACCTTAGGCGATCTTTAGTGAATTTTGTTAGTACACTAGCAGTTCCCGCGCGGCTTCGCTCACGTGTTTATATCTATATATTTTGCTTGGAACCCTAATCCTTTTTTCAAAATAAAAGTAGCCAAGTTACTCATTATAACACCAGCTATCTGCCAGTAAAAGCCAGAACAAACAGACAGACAGACCGACAAAAAATTTAAAAACTGATTTTTAGGCATAGGTATCGTGCAAATAACTGTATGAGATTAAAAAACCTATTATTTTGACATTAGAAATATAAACTTCAATTTTATTTATTTAGATTAATGATAGCATGTGTATTTCAAGTCTGTTTATTAATTATAAGGTAGATAGGACCCATACAATCCTGTTAATATAAGTTATCCTAATATATACAAATTATTTTACTTCATTAGATTTGGATTCGTAACGTAAACCTTTTTTTTTTTTACTTTTATAGTTATTTATTTATGAATTTATAACCTAGTATGGCAGGTATACGACTGTTTATAGTAAAACTACCAGTTGTTGAATCTATGCACCGTGTAAGTTACGGCGTCGCGAAAAACTTACAAAAACGTCTTTCTGTGTTTCATCATAAAAATGGAGATTAAGGATTTACGGTCACTAGTTTGATTTTGCGTACATATTAATTTTGTGCGGTAAGGTGAATGTTCTTCAACGTTCGGCGCCGTCAAGACAATATATGTTATTTATTGGTTTTTTTTTTTCGGTAAAATGTTCTGTTTACTCATTGTGATATCACTTTTAAAGAAAGGTAAAAAAATAAAAAAAAATCTGGCCGAAAATTCTAATGATTATAGACTCAGAATGATGTTCTGAATCCACTATTTTATAATTCGGCACGCTGTCGCTTACACCCTGTATATAAATAGGTAAAGACAAAACCACCTGTTCAGTACCTTTCCCTGCTCTGTCAACCAATTTAATAACAAGCATAAATTAAAATTCATAGATTAGAAAACAACTGATGATATTCGAACAGCTCTTGAAAAAGTCACATTTCAAAGAAAAAAAAAACTAAATTAAAATACCATAAACAGATACCTACACAGATTTAAACGTTACACTTCATCCCTCCTTAACTCCTTTTAACTTTTTAATTAATTTAACATCCATTTCCTTGAAACTAACTCAACTATATTTCATCCATACATTACGCTCCTAAAATGTGACTTTACTGTAAAGGTCATCACACACTATTAGGGCACAGCTGCAGCACGGCGCCGCCTGAAATTGAGGCTACCGCTAGCGTGCTTTACCATGCGTCGCCGTCGCCATTACGAAATGTATTATACGACCACGTTTTAAAGCTCAGATTTAAATGACAACTTAATTGCTGGGGTGGAGCCGTGACGCTATAGTGTGTGATGAGCTTAAGACGTTGTATAGTTTCTCATAGAATAAAAACAACTGGTAGTATTACAACACAGGATGACAGCCTATAATCTAGAAATAGTCATGAATAAGATTCCTCTCCTTACAAACTAACTACACCTTAAGCCTTGTCGATTCACCGTTAAAATAAAAACAATTTTATAAATATTATGAGTTCTACCAGTGCGAGTTATATATACGGGACCCTGGCCTGGTAGAGCTTACACCCCATCTATCCGTATACGCTTCTCGCTCTTCCCTCCCTTCATACCTACCACCTTTCAATATACTAACAATTTACCCATCTTTGATTCAAAAAGGGGCCATCCATATATTCCACCAGTATGGTCAACGAAGTGTGACATTGTGTGACAAGGGGTGGGGAGGGTACTAAGTTCGTGACGTGACGTCAGTTCAAAATCATAAAGTATTAAATACCTACATTACCTGTAAACGAAAGACTACCCACGCTACTACTTTTGTTAAAACTACTTTTTAGTTCTGGGTGTAAAATTGCAAAACATGTGATGTCACACTAGGGAGAGGGGGAGTCCCATTTTTAACAGAAGTTCACATTTTTCAACAATATGTGTTATTTTACAAACAATGTAAAAACTGTTACATCAAGATATGTCCAGTAGATAAGGTGACCTGTCATGATACGTAAAATCTATACAATGACAGCTCAAACTTATACTGGAAATAAATAGTTTGATTAATTCAATAAAACATTTAAAATTTAATTAATTATCGTTGAATTCACACCACCTGGCGATCTCTAGTTATTAGTATTTTGTGTAAAATATAACAGAGAAATCACCATTATTTATTATTTACACCCGTTTCAGTAAGTTATGAGATAATTAAGTGAAGGGTCACGTAATGGCTGAGTTGTGGGTTCCAACCCCACTCAAGCACAAACAACGTCAACCCACTGATAACACAAATAACTTAGCTGGAGGGATAAGAACACTAGTACTCCAAAAATAATTGTCTTCATTCTTAAAATTTTTTTTTGCGTATTTTCATCATAAAATATCCACACTACCAATTACCTGGGATAATCTAAGCTTAATATACCGACAAGGCTAGCTTATACTATATACCTTTAAAAGCTAATATTATAGATTACCACCTCTTAAATTTTTTAGTCTTCGCTCCAGGTCTTCTACATCGGAGCCCTGTGGCCAGGATTCCTGGTTTGATTTTCTTCTTTCTCCACCAGGGGCCATTTGGAAACCAGCTCCTGACTTACCCGGACTTTCAGTACTGAAAAATATTAACGAAATTAGTTTTTATAGCTAAGGCTAAGAATTACATCATACATGGCCGTGGCCATTTTCCCCATGGCTTCCACTCGAGGAGACGTTTGCACAACGATTTCTCATTTCGGGCAACACGTCCAGCCCAATTCCTTTTTAAGTGCGCCACTCGTTTTGTTACATCTGCGACTTTGCTTTGTTCTAGAAGCCGTTTGCCCCCTACACCATAAAAAAAGTCGGTAAAAAAAACTTAATAAAGTCAGTGACAAAACTAACCTGAAATATTCAGTGCTCTGTCCAAGGTCGCTGTCAATGTTGGAGTTGTTGTCCCGCGTGTTGTAGAGCCACACGCCGCCCGACAGCTTGTGGTCGCGCACCTGGAAGTCCGTGCTGTAGAGCCGGGGGGGGGTCGTGAAGTCCATGTTCAGCTTCTGGCCTGGAAATACACAAGAAATCATTGACTGAAATAAAAAACCCGATTGCATTAAATATACCAACTAATGAATATATTATTTTTATATTGCCGCGTGCCTATAATCAAGAAACAATTCGTTTTGCTTAAACGGTACGGTAAAATTTCGTTAAATTTTCAACGAAAATGTTACCGTCCGTAAGCAAAACGAATAAACGGCATATTACGTCGCATCGTCAGTCATTAGTACGGATGCTTTTAGCTTTTATCTCAATTTTTAGTCACAGTATTTCTTTCTTGGTATAGAATTGAAGAAAATAAAATATTTTTCAATTGTGTATACTCGTTTATAAAAATATTAAAAAGTTTTGGTTAAAAATCTTAGCAATTATTATTTCAATCTCTTATGAAATGTAATTGTCCTATGCCTATCAGACTGCTACAAAAAAAAGTTAGATCACAACACACACGTGATACAAGTAAAACTTCTTAAAAATATACGCCTCTCCTTCTAACTCTCTCTACGTCGTATCTTTGTATGTAACGAAATGTGCCTAAACGTGACGCGTACCTTAAATTATACTGTCAATTCTCTTGCATTTTCGATGATCGAATCGCCTCCTAAGAACTTTAATTTCAAAAATTGTTAGTAAAACGTTCATATACAGTACCTGGGTGCAGCCGTTCGTCCAGCTTCAACTCCCCGAAGCCCCCGGCGATGTCAGTCAGGGTGCAGTCGTTGTTGTTGTTCGTCCAGGGCTTGGAGCGGGAGAACTCGCCCGAAGTTGGGTACCACGCCTTCGAAGGTTTATTGCTCTTAGGAGTACGCTGCTTTTCAGGGGTCGATGCTGCAAACAAACAATTAATAGTTAATAAATAATGCATGCAGTTGATAAACACGTTTTTTTTTTCATACGGGTCATCACTTTACTGGAGCTAATAGTGAAGTGGTATGTCGGAATCGAACCGACTAAAACCACACGGTATACACCCTAAGAAGAAAGCACCCGGGAACCCCTGCAAACCTTGGCCGTCTCTCTCTACTTAACCTCGTAATGTGCCTACTTGGTTACCACTTAACCACGAGCCCCTTAAGAGAAAACTCACGTGGTACAGCCACAGCCTCAGCCTCAGCTTCAGCCAAGAGCTCCTTCTTCCTCCTGGCGCCAGGACTGCCGTCTTCCACATCCAGCTCGTTCAGTTCGGCCAACATGCGCTCTTCACAGTCGAACACAAAGTCCCGCTCCGGTTTTGTAGATGTGGCTTGTTTGGCTGTAAATAAATATACATGGGTTCACAACTGAAGGGACCTGAAATGATGTCACAGAACAAATACAGAATGTGGTTATGATAACAGTACTTTCTATTTTTCCTTCGGAAAATGATTTTCCTAGTGAAGTAGTGATTTTTTTTTTTATGGTATAGGAGGCAAACCAGCAGACATGTCACCTGATGGTAAATGACCTGTTACTCAAGAGTCACAAGTGCGTTGCCATCCTTTAAGGTGAGAGTCGGAGAAGAGGGAGAAAGGGGAAGAGTGGGAAGAAGGGAGAGGGGGAGAGGGGAAGGACGGGAATATAGGAGAGGGAAGGGTTAGGGCCTCCGGTAACCTCACTCACGCGGCGAAATGCAATGCAAGTTGCTTCACTACCGGTTTTCTGTGAGGCCGTGGTATCGAGCGGAGTCGAGCCGGCACATACGTGCCGAAGCATGGCTCTCCCACGTCTAAGTGTGCACATTTCGTTACAACATATTTAATTTTCAAGTCAATTTCAATAAGTTTGCTCTTTTATTATTTACTAGCAACCCGCCCCGGCTTTTCACTGAGAGTAGAGACATCTTCAACAATCATCATCATATTTCAATCAATTTACACAAAATCTTAACAAATTATACACCTAAACCTTGATCATGACTCACTCTGTGTATTAGTGAAAACCGCATGAAAATCCGTTCAGTAGTTTTTCAGTTTATCGCGAGTAGACAGACAGACGCGGCGGGGGACTTTGTTTTATAATATGTAGTGATAGTGATACCTATAGTTTCATTTGGCCTGTTGGTCTAGTGGTTAGTGACCCTGACTGCTAAGCCAGAGGTCGTGGCTTCGATTCCCACCCAGGACAAATAATTGTGTGATGAGCACGATAATTTGTTCTGTGTCTGGGTGTAATTGATCTATAATATGTATGTATTTAGTAATATATAAGTATGTTTATCAGCAGTCTGGTTGCCATAGTACAGGTTCTGTCTAGTTTGGGATCAGACGGCCGTGTGTGAGATGTGTATTATTATTATTGTTCATGTCAGCTCTCTCTTACTAAATATTAGCTTTTTAAGTTCAATTTCAGTCAGTTTCAAAATAAAATTTCTATATTAAAAATCACGAATTTTCCTAAAATGATTAGCGTTTTATTTTATTCACGGGGTTCACTACACGACCCGAAAATAATTATGACCGCACCTTTATGTAAAACCCTGTATACTAAAACCTTCCTGAAAAATTGTAATATACGTTAGTGAAACAATCGTGACGTCTTTTTTGGAGTCGGTAAAACTATTGTTTAACGTTTTTAATTTATTTTATAATTATCTAGTCAACATTAAAATTAAATCATGTGATCACACTAATTCAAAATCATTTATTCAATTAAGACACTAAGTGACATTTATGAACGTTAAATTGAAGCTAGAGTTAAAATCATAGATCGGCACAAACAGACGCCACAGCATGTACTGGATTGTCGAGGTAAATTAGGTGAAAACACCAAAATCTACTGCCTGCTTGTGTCGATCTATAACTTCCAGTTTCCAAAATGCGTAGAGCCTTATGGGAAGAATACTGGCAAAGAAACTCATTTCCACTCTTTTTAAAAGTCAGATCTTCAGGTACAATAGTGTTAGTGTTACACGAAAGGTAAACAGGATGCAAGCTGATGCCACCTAAATTTCATTTTATTGAAATGCTCCAAAAGCTAACGTACTAAAAAATAAAAATCACTCAGTGATACCGTTTAAAGTTTGAACTTATTAAACATAGATATCATTGAAGGTGAACATCTACCTTCATTCAATTACAAAATCTACTGTTAAAATAATTCGTGACTGGATTAAGAGGCTAGAGTTGCAGTTGATCGAACCAAAATAATAGTATAGGCTAAAGCATCGCTGACTAGGCCGACCAGTCACCCCAAGCAGCACCCGTTCACGAGTATGACGCATGGACCAGCCATCATCTCCTTCGCCATATCCGAGGGAAAGAAATGACCCGCCCCATGACATGACTAAGACGTGACGTCATGTCTTAGTATTCCAATGCAACGACCCTTCTGTTTTGACGATAATAATTAATAGATACTGATGACTTGACTGGCATCAACCCAATTTAATATGTATATTTTTAAGACTAATCACAAAATAGACCAATCTCAATAAGTTATGTTACCCTCGAGTAACAGAAACAAAAAAATCTCATTATATTCTGTGCCTAGACATATCACAGTCGAGTGTAAAATAAAAAAATAAAAACTCACGTTGTTTCCTCTCCTCCTTGCCAGGAGTGCCACCGCCGGGTGCTCCGGGAGAAGAGAGTAGCTCCTTCAACTCTTCCTCGAGGTCAGCAGCATCGTAGTCCTCGACTGTAGTGCCGAGGGCCTTCTCTACTTCATTATACGCGTCCATTACCTACAGAACCATGGAAATAGTTAAAATTTAGAAGTAAATGGATGCTAACTTTAAAAGCCAATAAAAAATGTGTGTTAAATACATGATCGCGTTAATTCCCGTCAACAAAAAAGCGAAGAGGTGACTGTATGAGTGGATACCCGCTCAATATCTAGGTGTTCTTTGAGTCTGTTGTTTGATTGTAAAGTCCTCCGGAACACAGAAATCATTCCTATTACAGGAGTTGACTCAAAACAAAAACTCGAAGGCTCGCTTTTTGTTTTTCTATAACCGCCAGACATTAACTTCAAAAACACTTTTTAATTTAAAGTAATCAATACAGACCATTCGTGAGGTAAATGTCACCTATTTCAACATGTTAAGGCTCTTAGGAGTTAGATTTTTTTTTTTCATTTTCATATTAGATCAAAAGTTATTTGGTAAATAAATGTGTGTTTTGTGAGTAATTAAATGCAAGAACTATGAATTTATAATTCGAAATAAAATTTATATAAATTAATTTGTATATCTTATTTAAGCACTATTTCCCCTATTTCGGGATAAGAGTCATTTCACAATTAATTTGAAACAAATATATTTAGAGTTTAATAAATAATGACTGGTCAAATTCCTTTTAAAACGATTTTTAAAGTCGCTAATTATTGTTTTAGCTATATAGCTGTTTGCGAGCGACTGAGCATTTAGGACTGCTCGACGTTTAAACATCAAAATGTCTACTGACTGAAGCTCTTGTATTCTTAATTAAATGTATTCTGTGGGTCTCAGAGATACTATGACAAGGCCATCTAATTGGTTTTGGTGATTCCTAGTTATTTTTTATTCTGGGTCATTGTTTGAGCAAAATGTGGTGAAAAGAGTTTTATGTTTGGATATTGACGGGTACAAGAGAAGAGGACGACCAAAGAAAAGATGGAAGGACTGTGTGACAGAAGATATGGCTAGAAATGGAGTATGCAGTGAAATGACGAACGATAGAGTAGAATGGAAGAATAAAACATATTGCACTGACCCCAAATAAAATTGGGACAAGGGTAGGCAGATGATGATGATGTTTGTAACACAATAACCTTTACAAATTTCATTAATCTCTTAAAATAAACTCATAATATTTAAATACTTGTCGTTAGGTCACAATGCTTGATTGAAATAAAATAGTATTTTGGAACAATTACCAGCAATGAATTATATTTGTGCACGAGAACAATGATGCAGAAAAAAATAAGAATAAAAAAAATAAAAAATTATGTACTGTATCTCTATCACTACATGTTATAAAACAAAGTTCCTCTCCGCGTCTGTCTGTCCATTCGCGATAAACTGAAAAACGACTGAACAGATTTTCATACGGTTTTGACCAATAGACAGTGATTAATGAGGACGGTTTAGGAGTATAATTTGTTAACGTTTTTTGTAAATTGGTTGAAATTTGATGACGATTGTTGAAGATGTAATCTACTACCCGTGCGAAGCGGGGCGGGTTGCTAGTATGTACTGTAATCTACTACAAATCAAATTTTACCAAAACAGTTCAAATAATTCAAATCTATCGAACCCCCGCCCAGGAACCGTTTAAAATACAACGAAAAGAGACCTTATTTCAAAAAGTAAGAAACGAACACTTGCCTCTTTCAAATCATCCATGGTATCATGAACAGCATCTTCTGTGAGACCATTCTCCTTCATATTCTGCTTCATGGCTTCAGAACTCGTCCTGAAGAAAATAAAACAACATATTTGTCCTGAGTCTGGGTGTTCTTTTGCATCAATGCTGTTGCTGCTGATTGAATATTCAAAATTTTGGACACAGGAATAACTCACGTGTGTTTGAGAATGCTTTCAATCTAGATCTCCAGTCGGGACATTATATCAACAACACTGACTGGAAGGTCGCTTCGCCCCTTGATAGAGGGCCCCCGTCCGGTCCGAAATCCTCATCCTCCCTTTTACCAACTAAGTTGGGGTCAGCTTTCAGTCTAACTATGATACGGCTGAACTTTGATATTTTACGTGAAGCGACTGCCAGCAAACCTCCACAACCCAAGTACTAGGCGATATCGAAGTTCTGTAGTTAGACCAGGTTGTCCGACTTTTTAGGACTCTCAACTATCCCTAACGAATGCCACAGATGTTCGTACCGCCACCGCCACCGGGACCGGTGACTAAACTTGCTCTCCGAGGCACGGAGGGGTCTCAATGTGTTAAGAAATGTCACCCATCCTAAGATTGACCTGACCTGGCTAATATTAACTTAACCTTGTAATGTGCTAACCTACTCGGTTACCACTTAGCCACGAGCCCCTCACACGTGAGTAAAACCATATATCTTCAATAAATTATCTGATCAAACCTGTAACTGTCGACGATGGCCACGTTGACATGAGTTTCTCTCATCTGCTGGAGTAGTTGGTGTACGTTTTCTAAAGCAGCGGTGCAGCGATCGAGCCTCTGCTGAATTTTGTGCTTCCGGCGCAGATGATTCTTTGCCTGGATAACAAAGTTGATGACTTTAAATTTATGGAGACATTTTTGGAGTAAGGCACGTAACTAAAATTCTTATGTATGATCGTAAATCGTTGTCTCTAAACGCAGTCTCGTCAAATAACATATGGGAGTACTGCCACTACTACACATAAGGGAACGTACCCATACTACGTGACCCATTTTTACAATTTTTTATACCCCTCCCCCCCTCGGTGACCACCCGTAGTATATGCCAAGACCCCTCCCTCTCCTCTAGTTTTCACGTAGTAATATATAAACATGGTTTTAAATCGTTTTTTGCCGGCAGAAAGTTATAATGCGCTAAAGGCTTGCTTGTTGTCACCTGTGAGTTTAAAAAGCGCTAAACACTGCGCGCCATATTTGAATAGAGCTCGAAAAAGCACGAGATTTCCTTAGAAGATATTGACTTAGTGACGAAAACCTAAGCCCCCCTCCGCTCCTGTGACCAAGTGTGGTATTTTGAAGACCCCCTCCCCCCCCCAGAACGGGTCACGTAGTATGGGTACGTTCCCTAATATCTATATAAAAATCTTACTATTAAAGGTTCATACAAGACATCCCCTTAAAGAAGAATGCCTATTAAGTATGGAGAAATGTACTACTCTCCTTTAAAATATTTGGTTCAGCTCCAAATTGGCTGTAATCTATTCTACAATACTTATAAATATTGCAAGAAATGGTTTTCGCATTATAAAAGTACTAGATGAAAACCCGGCTTCGCTCGGGTGAAATGTGACTCATAATACATAATCTTTTACAAAATGTCGGTAGATATTTTTGTAGCTATCGGTTTACAACGTGTGAATCAGCCTTAACAAACTCAAGATGGCATCCGAGTGGCCAATATGGCGATTCGCATCATTAGAATTTAACCATCCGAATTTTTTAGATATATGTTGTCGACTCGAAATCATTATTTTTTTATGTTTTATTCTTCAGGTAAGGTTTCAATCGAGTCTACCGTACCCCTTGATCAAATTATTAATATAGATTTTACGATAAAATTAAAAATGTTCTGAGGTTGTTCGGTGACAAAGAAATTATTTCGTAAACGAGGGCTGTCTTACCTGAGTGGGTGAGGTCCAGGCTCGTAATAGCTCAGACTATCCGAATACGGAATCCTGCGCATAAACGATGCTTATCTCAAGGAACAGACATCGTATATCGTCTTATACACAGACGACGTGGTAGCGTTAATTATATATAGAATTATGTTGGTTCACTTGGTTCAAAGTGGTGAGAGGAATTTAAAGCTCAACTCGGTGGACAATATTGTTACGAATAACCCGCCATCTATTGGCGACTGTGGGAAGTCGTATAGAGCTACAAAATAAAGATACACGCCATCTGTTGAGACAACACGATACTAAGTACTAACCCATTCTTGGAAAATACGAGTTTGTTTTAGAGGCTTCTATTGTTGTGTAGAATTTACCAGAGGTGTCGCGATTTTCTGGAAGTACCGTTTCGCTATATAAAGCGTGGCATTGCGGAGTAGTTAGTTAGTTTTCAAGTGAGTGTCAAGTGAGTTAGTTTCAAGTGAATTAACAGTAAGTGAATTAAGAATGTTAGTGTAATAGTGATAATAAATTATTGTAATTGTGTTGTTGCTAGTTTCCTTGTGTATTTTGTGATCTATTAAAATAAATTGTGTCTATTTCGGTAACAATCTGGTATAATTCTCTAATCCCGAACCTAAGCTCGTAACAATATATTCTCACCGAAGTAAAAAATATAAATAAAATTAGTGGAAAGTCGAACAAAACCAATAGCTGCAGAAATGTATTCTTACTAACCATGAAATAACCGTTACGAAAACCTTCGAGTTGTTTTTGTCTAATAGTGAACATACATGATATTTTAATATAATAGTTGGATATTTTGACAAACAATGATGAATTAATATTTTATATTTCAATTTCATCTTCAATATATAATTTAAAACAATCATTTTTGACACAGTTGTTTAGATAGGGTTACATCTGTGCAACTAATTGATGTTTGTTATTTATTCATAGATAATCGTAAAAAAAAATTAACATAGTAGAGCACGATAAATATCATCAAATCAAATATACCATTGTAAATGCACGTTTAATATAATCACACTTTTACCAATCAAAATCGTCATACACGACCGTCATTGTAATTTCATATAAAAATGCACATCCCTAATTAACCACAGATTGACATTTATGTGCTCAATAACTTTATTGAAGACCTAAGTATTGCAAGATTAAATGATTTGACATGATGAATGATAAATATATGGGGTACCGTATGCTGCGGAAGTTTAAAAATATATATTCGTTTTAGGCTTACGAATATCCTATTACAAAATAAAAAAAAAGTGTTTTCATTTCAATGTTTTTGCAACACTCAACGTTTTGTTTTAAGGCACTATCGGCGGGCATTCTTCTTTACACTAATATTACCTGCCCCAGCGGACGTTGTCCTGTACAAATATTACAAAAAAACTAGTGGGGAAAAATTTGTTTTAAGTTTTCCTAGATTTTCAACTTTTCCAAAAAGAAGGCAGTTGACTATTTAGTTACTAAATTTTTTCGTTTTTAACTTTAACCACAAGAGACCAGGCGGGGAATCATACGATACCGACCGCTAGTTTGTTCCCGAGGCGCAGCGCCGCGGCGGCGTCGTGCCGCGCGGCGCCGAGCTCGCGCGCCAGGCGCGCCGCGTCGCCCGCCAGGCGCCGCGCGGCGCACGCCAGCCTCACGCACGCCTCGTCGGACTCCGTCACCGGCGACACTTTCTTATCGCCCTCCGCTGATAACATATACACGCTTTATGTAAAATATGTAATTCTAGAGAATATTTGTACATTAGAATTCTATATTAAAGCTGAAGAGTTTGTTGGGTTGAACGCGTTAATTGAAAAATAATTTTAGTGTCGGATAGCTCATTCATCGAAAAATGTTGCAAAAACCGAGGAAAATTATAAATATATATATATATAAATATATAAAATCATAAGTAACGCAGACGAAGTTGCGCGGGTCAACTAGTGGCAGAATATAAGAAACCTGATATGGACATGTAACACCTAATGTTACTAATATTATAAAGGCGAAAATTTGAATCTGACAAAAAAAAGGATTTTTTCTCTACAATGGGCCTGTTGGTCTAATGGTTAATGATCCTGAGATTGAACCAGAGATTTTGGGTTCGATTCCCACCCAGGACAAACAATTGTGTGATGAGCATGATCATTTATCAGATTATCAGATGATCAGATCATTTGTTCTGTGCTTATAAATACATACATACTATAGATAAATTACACACAGACACAGAACCAAATCATCAACCACGACGTCTGGGTCAGCAGTCAGGATCACTAACCACTAGACTAACAGGCCAATATGCTTTTTCGTGTTCAAGAACCCACAGTCCAAGCTATTCTTTGTAAAGGTCTAGAAAAAGCTGTGTAATATATTCGAGAACATTATTATTTTAACATTATTATTATCTATTCCTACCTAATTTAATAACATCCCCTTTCTTCACAGCATGTCCTTGTGACACGAGGTACCCCAGCAACAACTCAAATATCTCCCTATTCTGAGTCCATCCAAAGTTGCGCATGAGCTCTTCAATCGTACCAATACGGTCAACATCTGAAGGATAATTCTGCAGAAGTTCTGTCGCTTGGTCCTGGGAATTAAACACATTTATTTATTTAAAATGACACACATTAATTCACGCCAGTATCTCCGAAGAGGTTGGTGGAGGCGTATTAACAACATTTTGCAAACAATAATTTGGTCTAACTCACGAAATAGGGGTCAAGACCTCACGGAATAGGGGTCAAGCCTATTGCCGTTAACTAGGCACTCCAGGCAATGTAGTTGCCCAAAGATCTTTTGTAGTTATGTGCAGTTTGAACGCGACGTGGCGTCTTTGCCACGAGTATTGGCAAGCTCGACTATTTGCTTCTGCACCCACCACCACTTCTGTGCAACCAATCTCCTTGATACAAGCGCGCCGCTATCTCATTCTTCAAGGATTGTCTTCCAAGCTACTAGTAGGCTAATATTGGCAATCTCGACAGGCTTATAGGATCATCACGTCCACCGCTTTCGAACAAAATATCCCCATGAGGTATTATTTGACAGTACCCTCTTCGCAGAAACTATTCTTATCCGTTACGGGATTGGATCACATACTGAACCGAACGAGGTCTGTGCCGGGTCATCTCTCCTGACAAAATCCAGAGATGGCGAACCCGTCTGATCCCGAGAACATTGGCAGCAAGCACCAACATGCGAAAGCACCAGCATCACTCTAAAGAAAAAGTCGTTGATGAAACCACACAGTGTTTCGTCACAAGTGGGTCTATTGCGGACTGATTACTACCCGATTAGTACCCGAATACTGATTAGTACCCGATGTAGTTTTCATGCCTCTGATGCAGTGTGAAATTTTTTTCCAATTATCATTGCATGAAATGCATGGTAAAATTAAGTGTAGGTAATAATTTTTATAAAGACAGGATTTTAAAGATTACAAAATGTACAGCAAATAAGGGAAAATTTTGTTTTGAATATAGTATTGAAATATGCAGCTAATCTTTAATTTTTTTGCAAAAAAATGTCTCCCTGCTCTGAGTCCATCCACGGTTGCGCATGAGCTCTTCAATAGTGCCAATATGGTCAACAACTGAAGGATAATTCGTGGCAACAAATTTTATCAACAACAATTAGAACCATGACAAAAATCCATAATCATAAGTTACGTCCAGCACTTTTTACTATTGCCAACAATTTATTAAAACGTAGCAGACAGCGTTGAGGTTAAGGAAAATTATAAATGTAATTCTCCCATCCATAAATAAAACTTAATAAATTAATCTGTTCCATTAAGTTATTTTTAGCTTTACTATGTGAAGAAATCTTGGAAGTCAATTTTAACCAACTTCTAATTGTCATATTGAAATGAAGCTATGTATGTATATGTAGTTTGGACCACAATACCACAGTATAATGTATATCCAGTATTGTATCTTCATACAAACGGTCGGATCGCTACACCTTGAGTTCGGTATTCACTCAGTACCAGGGCTGCCAGTTTGTATAATTGGATACAAAATTCGTATAACTCAAGCAGGTAGATGAAATTATGGGCAGCCCTTTCGCGTGTTTGCGTACCATCCGGCTGTAGGTAATTATTTCAAGGAGGCCGAGTCACAATACTGTATATACATTATACTGTGACAATACTATAATTTGGCATCTTTGATTTTTTGTTACTACGTAATTGTGGTTTATCTTTGCCTATTTATACATTATTAGAAATCTCCTTGTGTTAGAATTTGGACCATACATTTCAATGTTTTGTTTGTTAACCAGTTTAACTTGACCTATCATTGTATAGACTTTCCATACTATGACAGTTCAACATATATGTATTGTATACTGGGCTCCTTTAGATTTCCGTAGTAGTTGTAGCTGATTCCACATAATTTTTATAATTTATAACACAATTTGAATACAAATATTAGTTTTCTACACATGTTCTACCTTTATACTTTAATTACTCAAAATTGCACAATATATAGAAGATTATACAATTAAATAAAAATTACCTTTACAGCACTTTCCAGCACAAACCGTTGAGTAGAATCAATGCAGGCTTTAGGTAGCCCATCACTATCCAAAGACTGTCTCGTAGGAAGGAAGGATGCAACAGCGGTAAGGGCAAATGCTGCTGGCTTGAAAGCCAGTCTGGCACCCCACTTCACCCACCCTTCAGGCCCATTGTGGAGTATCTGCTGATACTTTGATATGGGACAGAGTTCTCCGTCGCTATGGACAAAATAATACCAGAATTGACTATTTTTTTTTACTTAGTAAGTTACCAACCTACCTACTAATTATAGTCAAAACAAATTACTTGAGAACTGAGTTCAGATGTGCATCAGAGTCATTATTTACATGTTTTTAATTGCTTTGCATTCCCAACTTAATTTAGTGTTAAGATGTATTGATGCTTTACAAAATTCTGATAAAGATAAAACTGAACAAAGAACTAAAAAACCGGACAAGTACGAGTCGGACTCGCGCACCGAGGGTTCCGTTAAATATTATTATTATATGATGTAACAAAAAATTTACGGTTTTCGCAATTTTTTACTTGATCTGTGCTATAAGTTCACGGAAGGTACCCTGTAGGATTTGATAAACTGCTGTATCTTTTGATTGCATCGGCTTAGAAGTTTGATTTCTTCACAGCTCCAAGGGACAGTAGACCTGAGTATTTGATATAAATTCCAGCTTGATACCTCTACGCATTCCTGAGAAAAAGGGTCTTGACAGACAGACAGACAGACGGACAATAAAGTTATCCTATAAGGGTTCCGTTTTTTCCGTTCGAGGTACGGAACCCTAAAAATTACCATGCATGAGGGCCACATTAAAAACAGACTTAAAAAGTTGTTTCAATTCTTTAAGTTAGTCATACTACCTGGTGCAAGATTTAAGACAAAATATGTAGGTGTAGTTGAAGATAATTACACTGTGACAGAACAATTTTAATTAGGATTACGAAAATAATTATCACTAGCAGCGCCCCGTGGTTTTACCAGCGTAAGTCCCGATCCCGTGGGAATACCTCTATATGTTAATCCAGGTCTCCAGCTATCTACATACCAAGTTCGATCGCAATCGGTTCAGTAGTTTTGGAGTGAAAGACTAACAAACATCCATTTATTCATACATCCTCACAAACTTTCACATATACAATATTAGTAGGATATTGCCTGCATTGGTATGCAGTTAACTAACAGCCACTGCATTAAGTACTGTAGAATAAAATTTTGTGACTAGTATTGTATTCTAGACACTAACGATAGATAGATAACTATTGATCAAAGATTTCAGGGATGCCCAAGTCATTTCAGATTTTGTGAGTTTCAAGGCCCTTTAAGAAGGAGTGAAATATTCCCACTCCCTCGTGTGACACCTGACATGGTCGAGCATCCCCGAAATACACTTCTGACGGAAACAGTTTATCTATGCTAATATTATTAAGCTGAAAAAAGCTAATGAAAGGGTGGCAAAATGCATCTTCTTCTCTGAACTCCAGAGCGGCAGGCAGGCAGGATGCTCAGAAAAGACACATGAAGAGGTGCAATATTACTCCCCAGAAATGGGAGGAAAAGGCCAGTTGCCATCTTGAGTAGAGGCACTTGGTGAAGAACAAAGATAATAACTTTGAAGAGCAGAGGAAATCCAAACTGGACTGCTCTTATGTGATGCTCTTAAGGCTAAGCCCCAATTATGTCACGGTGTCCTCACATGCAGCCAATGCTCATGCAAATTTACTCACAGAATTGGATACTATAGCCATCAAAGGGCACATGCAAGAGTTGACCATTCTAGCTTCTCTGCTACTAATAGTAGCAGACACCATGGCCAAAACCGGCTATACATGAAGCTGAAGAGTTTGTTTGATTGAATGTGCTAATCTCAGGGACTACTGGTACAAGTTGAAAAATTATTTTAGTGTTCGATAGCCTATTTATCGAGGAAGGCCATATTAACATCACACTACAATAGGAGTGGAGCATCAATGAAAAATGTTGCAAAAACAGGGTTATTTTATATCTCCCTCTCTTTCTTATGTGATGCAGATGAAGTTGTGCGAGTAAGCCAGTCTTTAATAAATTTAGTACTTTAACAGGACAGTGACCATTCCCAAAAAGATTTAGTTTTGAGCTTGAGTGTTCTTCATTTATATGTAGGTGTGTTTCTATAACCTCTATCATCATAGGAGTTTGTAAACATACAAGTAGTGCCTTGAGCAGAAGTGGTCTATATTATAAAAGAAAAAACAAAATTGACATGCAGGAACACAGTGTCGGGAACTCGCGAGTCCGACCGAGCCGTCGTTTGCGTAAATACCTAATGTAAGGGAGCCATGGTATTTTGGCAAAGTGGAAAACAAACTACAAATTACAATACAAAATATTACAAACCTTGTTTCAGGTTTGTAATATTTTCTTATCTATCCATTCTTAATAAATCCAATCTATTCTTGTCATGTAGCTATTAGACGGTTCGAAACATTTTATATAATACAAAACTGATAAAAATAAAAATGGCGCGAACAAAACTGATTTACGCTGATAAAAAGTTATTTTTTAAATCATCAATAAAGGTTTTATCATTAACTATAATCTGAATAAGGAGATAATAAAGTTAAAAAAAAAAACTCACCGTAACATTTCTTCAACGACAATATCCATGCAGGCTGGTGTTCTGCCTTTTCTGTGAAAAGCAGCCTTAGCATCTGCTGCAGATACGATAGGATCGTTTTTATGTCTACACCATTGCCGCAGCATATCTGACCAGAACTTCATTTTCATGTCCCAAGACTCTGGGTTCGTGGTCTTTATCCGAAAAGGTGCAAAAATTGCGTTCATTCGAACATCGTCAAACCAGCATTGAGGTAGATCACCTTCCGGAATACCGCACCCTGGCAGACCCATTTCGATTAAATAAATCTATTTTGACTGTTATATTTTGATTAATGTTCTTTTAAAACAAGTATTTTTATTTTAAAAATAAGCAACTTCCGCACACAATGGCGTGCGAAAAATTTTGACATTAGAATTGGGCTGCCAGAAGGAATATATATAAAGCTACTACCAAAGAGTATACAAACACTACGTGCTACTACTACTACTAGATATTTAATTTTTACGACATTGTTCAACCAGAATTGACCAGAAACTCTATCAACTTGGATATGTCTATTTGTGCTTAGGGAGGGCAATCAGCCCCCCTAAGCTTTCTAAAATCCAGTCAAACTATATAAAAACTTAAAAAACAAAAAATTACATCCAATTTATTTTAAAGTTCCTTGTAGTTTTAAGTTTTAGTAGAATATAGAGAGTTAAATTTATGAAATGAAAATAATATCGTAAAAAACGCAATAGGTGTGATGAAAAAGAAAATATTTTTTTAAAGCTTTATTAGCATAGCGTTCTAGTTAAAAATATATAATGGGGTGTGAACTTCCTAGAGTGTGCGAGACACGGCGGATTGAAAGACATGGAGTCATGCAGTTCAGATCTTTGCTTATAGAAATAGTTAAAAACCTTGACTGCATATCACAGTGGACTGAATTGGCACCATTGTATGTTTATCCGATTTGCTACCTTGCACTTTGCCATTGAGTAATTTTTTCCAAAAAAGCGAAATCGATCTGAAATCTGCTTAAGATCTGCTCAAAAATACTTTAAAACTATTAGACAAGAAGCGAGCTCAAGCAAAAAATCGGTTGTCTGTAAAGTCGGTTTACTGACGATAGTTGAACGTGACAACGTCATAAAAACGGGTCAGAGCGAGCTAACGCCGCATGGGTCATATTTTTTCGTTCGTGCAGCCGGCTCCATCGAATTATAAGACGTTGTCACGTCAAAAATGAATTTGACTGTCTTTATCAAGAAATATGCAATAGTGTAAAGAAGTTTCAAGTCGATATTAAATTACCTCATAAAACTTCACAACAAAAACTTTACATATGATTACGACTATACTTACGATTAGTGCGAAGTACAAGTGATAATTTAAATAGTGAGAATTAATTATAATTGTGTTATTTATGAAGTATTAATATAAATTTGGTGTATTTTGGTAATAAACGTTGAGTAGTCACATTCACATACACACACACACGTTCCGCTTATCGAAACCATCTTAAACATAAGCATTAATTTATCAAGCTAACAGATTTTTAGGTACTATTTACACATTTAAAATGAGACGAAATTGTACTATCGCTATTTTTTACAAAATTCGGTGGAAATACACAAAACTCCACTGGCTCACTGTTGATTATATAAAGAGGACCGCGGCATATTACCCAACATAAGTTGCACGAAACGAGAACTTCGCATTTCTGCGATATTTACATGATTCACTCTGTACTGCTGGTTCATTGTCAACTCTGTCTCTACCTTAAAAAAAATACATACAATTTATTGTGCTCTTCAGCTTAGCAGTTTTTCTTTAGACGCTCTAAATATTTGTATATTTGTAGTTTAATGTTTTTCGCTCGTTCAAAATTGTCCTTTTTAATTGCTCTTTAAGTAAAAGTCGCTGGAAAAAATAATAAAATTTATCAGATTATTCTTCTTCTTTTATCTATGTTACCCGCCCGCATATAATCTGTACTTTTCTTATCTGTATTTATTTTTGAGTTGTCATATATAACCTGTGTTCGTGTTCGTACACCAGTTATATTTTGTTAGATTGTTATACTGTAATTTTCAATTTTCCACGTTGATTTACAAGTAAATTGTCCTAGTGAACCAGTGACACGATATAATTATTTTCCGGTAAGTTTTTAAACTAAAAATACATAAAATTTCTAAATAAATTTGTATATTATTTAATTACGGCACATATTTTACGCAAATACCTTAAATATATTATATTAAAGGCTCAAACCAGGTTCTATGATCGTTTTCTAGGTGCCATTACATCAGATATATGGTTATACTATCATTCTTCATGGCATATATATTTAATTACACACAATCGTTGTTGCGGAACTGGTTTTATAATAAGAACTCGCCTCTTTACATCTTCCAACTTTTGTTCTGTATTTGCTTAAGTAATTTAAGTGCAAAGTAGGCGAACTGAAAACGGTTTTACCTTGTATGTATGTGTGTGTGATAAAGTTATGGGAAAAGGTAATGTTGTTTTTTACCTTTTTGACTCTACAGTTTAACTACCCTTATTTTAAGCATTAAACTTCTGACAATCTTGCTCAATTAATAGGTGCTTAATAGATTTACAAAAGTTACAGTATTTACTAAATTCAAGTAGTAAAATCATTATATCTTTAAATAAATTAAAAACACTTTTATATCAAAAATGCTACTATGCTACTAAATATTTACTAATTGTTTCTTTTACAATTAACATTTAATATTATATCTAGTTGCACTGTAAAATAAACGATTGTCGTCCTCTCGTCTACTTCGCTGTGCCCGGGGGTTCACAATAATTCCTAATACAAGTCCTACCACCTATTACTTTGTGAAATGCAATAAAGTCATAATCTTCTCTTTTCCAAATTTTATTTTGGGTCCATGCCATGTAGGTAATCTTTGTGCATTATAATTCATATTGAAATTATTGTACTATGAGTAAAACAATTTATCCTTAATTAATATGAATACCACTCATAAAAGTGTTTATTCAAAGATTATACTCTTCTTAAAATTATTGAAATTAATGAATGCCCTTAGTAAATCTAAAAATTATTTAGCTTGTTCTAGATAAATTTCACTGGTAACTTCTAACTTTATATATTTTTTATATATATATATATATATATATGTGTTTGCTGTTTTATCTTCAATATTGCAAAGGGTATTTTGTTTCTTTTATTTCCGGTCGCCTGCCTGCCACTAATATAGCCATTAATCTTATTCATTATATATAGCAGTGAAATCGAACAGATTATACTTATAATTTATTTAAGTATGCATAATAAATTATTTCAATCATACAGTATTACATAGATCTATAATAAACATCCACAGATTGACTTATTATCTTATCTAATATCTTAGTGGCTAATGGTTTGATTAAAATTATAATATTGACCTATAATCTTATTTCAACTATTCTCAACAAACCAAAATTGAATAAGGATTATGCATAACTAGAATTAACTATGTTCCAATTTTAAATAAAAAATAAAAAGTTGCCACTCATAATATTAAAGTGCCATGAAAACATATTTCATTTAATTTATTTCAAACTTCTGTATTCATTATTCTTTTATTTTCAACTGTGTGTTGCAACTTATGTAAAGTAGGTCATAAAAAAAAATTATAAAATTTGATTTTTTTTTTCTGATGAATCCTATGTGGTTGCAATTTTCTGCATACTAATTAATGTATGAGAAGCAATCCAAGTGGCCCAACTAATGTCCAATACAAGGAACTTCAACCGGCTGTAGGCTGGAAGTCTGAGCCCTCTAACATTGCCTACAGGCTCAATTAAGTACAAACTTTGTACCTATTTCAAACGACCATCAATGATTTCTATACACCATCAATGCAACAGACAGTCCTAATGAAAGAGGATGTCTCAACGCGGAGGAAACTGCCGCCCACGTTAACCTGGAGTGCGTGGGAATAGTCACACAACGGGCAAGTGTCCTCGCGGGTGCGAGATCGCTCCTAGAAGCCTATGAAAGGCCCAGGAGGTTTCAGTGCTTCTGTAAAGAGCTAGGCTGGCTCAACTTGTCAGCCTTATCTGTACGCATAATGGACTGCCTATGAGTTTAAAGGTCATATATCATTAGAGCCACCAGGCACCCGGCACCCGACCAGCACCACGTTCGGTGTCCACGAATTTTCGAGTAGTCTGTCAGCGATTGGCACTAGATCTACACGTGTGTTTCGTTACGTAAAATTTTACAAACCATTAATTGGCTCTCATAGCTGTCATGCTTCATTAAGAAGAAATTGAAAGACGCGACAAAAAAATTAAGCTTATTGGGTGCCTGGAATATTTGAGAGTGAATATATATTATATAACATGTAAATTACAATATACTTAATATTATATTATTAGTTCACTCTGGACCCATGCGTTTGCATTTGCAATGCGCAGTTAACGCAAGGCAAGCATGCGAGCAGCGAGTTGTTACCGAGTGGTCCACTCGTCGCATCGTCGCCCGCGCGTGAACAGCTTGCGAGCGAGACGATCCGGCAACGCTACGAAGCGGATTTAGTGAGCGCATATCCATATAAGTCTATATAAAGAATACTAATAGCACGAGGCGAGCTGGTGTGGGTCGGATGCTGGGGCTCTAATGACTTATGACCTTAAATACGGAAACAGAGCACTATACCTATACCAATATCAATGCCTATTTAAAATGTCCGCTTACTTGTGGCTAACTCAGTAGGCCCACAAACGCACGTCCGTTACAACCTTCGCCGCGAAACACTAAGCGAATTAATTACACCAAAACACGAAGTAAGAACTACCGACCTATTGAATTCACTATAAAAACGCCTGCACGTGCGACCATAACGCCCGATTATATTTGGATTGGCGTGGTGGTACGCGATGAATTTTCCGTTATACCGTTAATTACCCTATGCCTCAGAAGAGTGCTTTTCATCAGTGGGAGAGCCACGTATGGGCCGGCTCGATAGGAGTGATACCCACGGCCTCACAGAAAATCGGCAGTGAAGCAATAATTGAGCGTGTCCGAGATTAGTCTTCATCTTTATAATCCCACTAATATTATAAATGTGTGAGTAGTTTTGGCATGAAAGAGTAACAAACATCCATACTCACAAACTTTCACGTTTATAATATTACTAGGATTTATTTTGAACTATGCCCTTAAATCTCAAATAACATGTTATAAAAGGAGAATCTTGTTGCTACGAAACATCCTCAGTTGTTCAGCTATTTGTATTTATAATCATTTGTATTCGAAACTCATAAGCAAACGTCATCTTGTAATATAACTTAGCTCGTCAAAAAGTGACAAAATTACCTCCTAATGTTTGCATATCTAAAAATATTACAAGCGCACACTTATCGCTCGTCCATCAATTTAAATCTACATCACTATACTCCGTACGACTGTGGTACGACAAAATGCGCCGTGCCTGCTGCCTGCGAGAGAATAAGGCACCTGACGATTATTTTACATTTTACGGGTTACTGTCATATTGTTCGAAATTTCGTTCGCGGTACAGTAATAAAAAAATACTTATCGGATTGCCAAACGGAATACTATAATAATTCGGTATTGTGCTTCGTGGATATCATCGGCCATTTTGTGTGTATGTAATTTCCACCAAAATAAATATAACGTTGTTCAATAATACGAATGTTTCAACGAGTTACATGTAATAATCAAATACACAATTAAATATTACATGATTACAAAGAATGAACGGAGCCGATGAGTTTCGATGTCTCTATCAATTTCGCCATTACCAAAAACTGACTTTTTGATGACATCTCTTAAACTTCATCCGGCAGAAGGCCGCTCCAAAGATAATATTGACAATCATAATATAAAAAGTTTGCAATGCTATTTCAGTCAAACAAAATATTAAACACCATGTCCAGACTCAACCAGCCCGAACAGCACGCGTCGTCATACTAATAACAAAAAAATGTGAACTTTGATCTAATACTATATTAACATCGAAGTCATATTTGGGTTAGTAATTTTACAATGCGCGAGATGGCGGTTGCGCCAACTTCCGGACGGCCAATAAGTTTAGAGAGTACTGTAGGTACATTTTGTTGGACGACTGTCCAAATTCAAGATATTTACAGTACAACAGTATTTTTTTTTTCTGGATCAAAGGTATCCTAGGTTCTTTTCCCTTGACAACGTCTATGCAAAATTTCATGATGATTGGTTCAGTAGTTCAAGCGTAAAAACGTAACAAACAAACTCACATTTGCATTTATAATATTAGGGAGGATATGTGAGGCTTTGGAGAGTTTCTGCACTAATATTTGTCTGAAGCACAGCGCTGTCTGTTTTCATGTTTTGGTTGCGAATTAAAACGTACTTTATTAAAAGCTCAAGTATTCCAATCTCTGACATCCTCGCCAATCTTGACAATGGGATAGTGTCGAAAATCAAAAAATGAACTCCTTCCTCGCTCCGACGGTGGAGATATAATATCTTAAATCGTTACGACAGTGTAGACAAACACCCTATCAATTGACGCCACATTGTGTTTTAAATTCTCATATTATATTAATTTACTGAACATTTACGCTGGTATAGTTATTTTATCTTTGTTACAAAGTTGTGCGTTTGTCCAATGTGTCATTATAATATTTTACGTATAAATCACACCTCTGCCGATAAGATACCTGTAGTCTACACTGGTTTTACTTCGGTCCTGCTGATAAATCCAGCAATCGAAATAAATTATTTATCAGGCCTTTGATACAGTATGCCCCTAGTGATTTATATATATATATATATTATGTAAAGATAAAAGGAATTGTAATTTTTATGTATTTGTCATTGTGGATCGTAATTAGCCGTAGATTACATTCGAAGTTATAAAAGAGATTACAAATGTCTATCCTATACGTAATATCATTAGTTAAACTCTGGTGTTTCACAGGGCCCTAACCTTGTTCCTGTATTTTATATCTAGTTTTTTTCATCAAATGTTATAACCTTAAAAATTGGTTCTCTAACTTGAAAAACCGGACAACGCTGACGTAGATAATGGTAGACAATTTAAAGACACACTTTTCTCAACGTCAGGGTAGATAGATAGATAGATAGATACTCTTTATTGCACACCATAAATAGGATACAATTAAAAAGAAATACATAAGAAACAGCAGTACAATAGGCGGCCTTATCGCAGTCTGCAATCTCTTACAGGCAACCTGTAGATGGACTATACAGTTAGGAACAGGTAATTTGTGGTGCACATTTGTCTTATTAGCACTTGAGTGTACGATCAGAGAAGGATAAAAATTACAATAATGGTGCTAATATACATTTCAATCGTATAAATCTATTAAGGTACATAACAATATATTGACATCGTTAAACAAATACTATAATTATATATATACACATACGTATATACATTCAAATATATATAATAATATATAACCGTAGACGTACATACACATACATATATAAAACGTAGTAATTACAGAGATAAGTAGTGATTCTTGACGAGCTTTTGAAAAGTTTTTACTGTCTCTGCTCGTCTTATAGCTTCCGGCAATGAATTCCATGGGCGTGCGGCTTGTACTGTAAAGGATGTATCCAAAATTTTTTTTTGCGACTGACATTTTGTATTTGGGCATTCCATGACAGGGTTTTGTCGATGTATATCCCTAAGTTCTTGACGTTATTGCTTACCGGAATAGTTACACCTTCAAAAAACACTTTTGGTAATACCGACCAGTCAACCTTTGCGATAAGTCTGGAGCTGCCGACAATAGTAATTTGCGTCTTAGTAGGGTTAACTCTCAGCCCGTACATTGTTGTCCATCTACTTATGCTGCTCAGATCTCTGTTAATAGTGTCAATACCTCGTGGTAGCTCATTAAGATTAGTTTGACAGTAGATTTGCAAGTCGTCTGCGTAAAGGTGGTAGGAAGAGAGAAGTTGTTTTGAAATTGAATTAATAAATATTTAAAATAGTAAAGGGGATAAAACGCCACCCTGTGGCATACCAGCGGAGGTATTCGACCAAGTCTAATAGTTGTCATCCAGGCGGATACGCTGCCGGCGGCCAAACAGGTAACTACGAAACCAGTTAATAGCCGATGGAGATATGTTAAGAGTGTTTAGTATGGCAAGGAGAACGTCGAAGTCAACAATGTTGAAGGCGTTGCTGAAGTCTAGTAAACAAAGAACTGAGCTTCCCATTCTCCATACCTGTCCTTATATCGTCTGTAATATTGACGAGGGAGGTAGTCGTGCTATGGCCGGGACGGAAAGGTAAATACAAACATGACTAGATGTTTAAGTACAAATACGCATTTGTTACGTATTCACCATTAGACTATGTTGTTATTTTTCAGTTTTTTTATATCTCTAACTGTGGGAGTACACTACTAATTGTTTTTACTTTTTAAAGTATATAAATGGAAACTTATCTTGACAGTGACTGATGCTAAAACCATTTGTGGGATGAAACATGTATAGTTTAGCTGTGGTTCACAGTTTGTCTCTTAGTTCTGTCCTATAAAAAGCGTAACAGCATTAAAAAGCTTTGGCAATTCCGCCTGGGCTGGTATTTTAGTAAGGCTTTCTTTCTGGACGATCAGGCCGACTCCGAGGTAAACGAAAATGGCAGCATTTCATTCATGCATGGATGTATGTACATAGAAGAATAACTACTTAAAATCGGTCGCACGGTTTGCTCCCCCAGCCTAGTTGCCTATAGCTTTTGGTTGCCGTGGCCAAGACCAAGACCGATGACTAGTGGACAGTGAGCTCTAAGTGTGTGCATCCAACCAAGCCTTCCTTCAGACTGCTGACTGTAAAAAAATGTTCTCTATGTTACTGTTAATTTGGCTGAGATGCATATAATTATTTTTGACAATTGTTTTAAATTTTAAAGGTCCTTATTGTTCAACAATAATACTAATCCCACTAATATTATAAACTTGAAAGTTTGGATGGATGGATGTTTGTTACTCTCACGCCAAAACTACTGAACCGATTGCGATGAAAGTTGGTAGATAGCTGGAGACCTGGATTAACATATAGGCTACTTTTGATCCCGATATTCCCACGGGGTCGGGACTTACGCGGGTGAAACCGCTGGCCGCTGCTAGTATATAATAAAGATGCCTATTTAAAATTAATTTATTCAAATTTAATAATGAATTAAATCTGCTTATTGGTATGTTATTTTTTAATACTTAGTTCATACTTTATGAAGTTTAATAAAATGTTTTTGTTATATTTTGAAAAACATAAAGAGTTTTTTGTTTGCGTGTTTGTTTAAACGCGCAAATCTTTTGAACTACCTGTTGGTTTTGATTTTTTTTTTATATTGGATAGAGTATTAATGGGAAATTTTATAGGCTATGTAACATTGCGAACAATCATAAACGTGGGTGAAAATTCGGTGAACGACTAGTAAGTAATATAAGGACAGGACAGGACAGGACAGGAAGACAATCCTATTCATACCACAGATTAAATTGAATCAGTTTGATAGGAACTTCAACGGACGCAAAGTAATAGTTATCAGTGCTCTATGTCTTATAGAAAAAGTTATCCACCCGTGTCTGCAATCGGTGTAATTCGATCGAAATGTCAGGTAACCAAAAATGTATCCCTATTTACACATCTAAGTTACCGGAGGTCGCAAACTTGATAATTGTTTTTCCAACGGTTCAAAACTTCCTGATAACTAGTTAGTTGAATTAATCAAAAACGTGTTACCTGCTTCAACGAGGGTCATCAGATTCTTCATCAGGACTTGTAAACAAATCTGTTACGGAACTTGTATATGTACACAACTGCATCTGTTTATCTTTGATCGTGAGAGATTACACTGAATATAAATAGATGGTATATTTATTTTGTAGAACACAATAGAGAGGAAGTTGTTAGACATTACAATTTCAAATTTGTTAGCCGTTTATTTCTGAACACAATGCGATCAGACGTAGAAATTCAACGATAATTTATTAAATTATTAATCTATCTTTTAATACGTAGAGAGAAAGCTATACAATGACAGTTCAAATTATACTGGCCGATTCAATAAACAAAAAAAAACGGAATGAAATTATGGTTGAAATTCGATCTATAGTAACAATAAGACTATGAAGAGGGATGGCCGCGCGTCGAACGCGCGTGGATCGCGCGTTTTGTTTTTCAATAATGTTCACATGGCGAGCGTTTCTCGGGCGTTCAACGCACGTTGTCGCAGTGTTCTGTATTCGTTGTAAATGGCCGTAAAAATTAAAACTGAGTTTTATTTCTCTATCAATTCATATTAATGTCTTTTATTTTATACAAAAATAAACTACATAAAATGTATGAAATGAAGTGTTAGGTTAGGAGAAAAAACTGTTTTTTTTTGTTATTGATAAATGTATCACTAAAGCTCGTCAAAGCTACTAAACAAAACAACAACAAAAAATCGGTTGACAAACAGACAAAAAAAGAGTAGTGAATTGTCTTTACCTATTTGTGTTAAAAACGTCTTTAAGACCTGGATGAAAACAAACTGTGGAAAGGGGAATTTAACTATTCTTAACCGACTTCAAGAAAGGAGGTTCTGTATTTGATCGATATGGACTAAGTTTCATGTTTGTTTCACTAACATATTCTACATATTTTCAGGAAGGTTTTAGTATGTAATACATTAGGTATTTATTTAGTTAAAGTCGGTTTCTTTCTTGTTAAAAAATGTATGTAAATAATTACGTTTTAAAAAATATATACAAGGACCTTAGATACACAGTCCCATTCAAAAGTTGCACTGTCCAAAATTATACATACGTAGTTATTGTTATGATATTAATATACATTAGGTAAATTCAGCCTTATACTTGTGCTGTAAAGTTGTATTTACAAAGCTGTCTAAAAAAACAAAAAATGTTATAATAAACGGCCACTGTTAGGACAAGAAAGGAGTGGAGTCACATTTGTTTTTAAACTTGTTTAAATTAATTTTTCTTTTTAATGGTTCATGTACAACACTTGTTTATTTTAATATATTTATGTTTTTTTTATATATCAATGGTATTACCTAAGTATAGTTTTCAAGTTTTATCGTGGGATAGCCTTGCTTGGCACGTATGGGCCGGCTCGACTGGAGTGATACTTTCTTTTTATTTCTGTGAGGCCGTCCTCACAGAAAACCGGCGTGAAGCAATGTTTTTGTCTCACCGAATTAGTGAGGTTACCGGAGGCCCTAACCCCCTGGGTCCGGATGTCTTAATAAAAGCTGTTCCCGGATCCCTCCTACCTAAGGCGCAGTACGGCACACCGTGTGGTTTTAGTCGGTTCGATTCTGACACACCGCCCCACCGAAAACCCCGGTGGGGTGACGGCCCGAGGGGGTTTCCACACGCACAAAAAAAAAAAAAAAAGGCCTTAACCCCCTCTTCCCCTTCCCTACTCCTTAAAAGCCGGCAACTGGCTGACTCTTGAGTTGCAAGTGTCGTTACTTACGATCAGGTGCCCCGTCTGGGCATTTGCCACCTATTCCATTAAAAAAAAAAATAGGCAGTCGAAACGACGAACTTAAAACGTCACATTAGCAGGTTGGTGACATTCATTATTAAGGAGCTGACGAAACTTAATTTTTAGATTAGCGTTTTTTGTTATGCAGATTTTTAGCTATAAAAAAAAACAATAAATACTGTATTTAAATTTTTGTAATCGGATCAAAAATGACCAAGATACAGAGATTTTAGTGCACCAACTTAAAAAACCGCGCGCGAGAAAGACCCTATAGGCTGTGACGTCATTCATCGCGTATCTGCAAAAGTGGTGGCTTCGGCACGTATGGGCGGGCTCGACCGGAGTGATACCACGGCCTCACAGAAAACCCGCAGTGAAGCAATGCTTGCATTGCTTTTCGCCGCGTGACTGAGGTTACCGGAGGCCCTAACCCTTCCCTCTCCCCTATTCCCGTCCTTCCCCTCTCCCCCCTCCCCCTCTTCTCCTACTCCCACCTTAAAGGGTGGCACCGCACTTATGACTCTTGAGTTACAGGTGCCCATGGGAGGCGGTAGCCATTTACCATCAGGTGACCCGTCTGCTCGTTTGCCCCCTATACAATAAAAAAAAAGAGGTCCCCTGAGCGGGTGGGTGATTTTGTCATGTGATGAACGCAATCTGTGATTATGTGTGAAAGCGCGCCTGCTGCCGGGCACCCGATACTTACTGTTGAGTATTGTTTTATTTGTATCCTATGATATACAATCAGGCGAATGTTTGTTGTACCTAATTTTTTAAATATATATTTTTCCAAAATGCAGTGCATTCGGATAAAATGGTCAAACAATAGTTTTCGTCATAGTCAACTTTGTGTATAGCTAAAGATTTATCTTGTTCAAACTGAGGGCTCAGTTGGGTTAATGCTTTGCACTTGTGTTAGAAACAGTCTCAAAACCACTGATATAAACTATGAAAATCACTAACTAACAGCAACTGCCAAGTTGTTCGTACCTCTGTTTGCACTCAAGTGAAGTTCTCATCTTATTTCTCCTTTTATAAACCCACAATTAGTTAATATTTATCAATCGACCAATAGTATTGCGTTACCGGTATAACCAGTCAAAATAATATCTATTAACTTATTTTTATTAAATAGTGAACTGTGTTATCATCTATTATAGTTTGGCCCTATTTTTAATAAAATAAATAAGAGTTTTAGATGTGGCGACAACACTTGTTACAGATAATATTCGAATGATTTAAATAATCCAGAAAAATCGCATCCTCAGAACACGCAGTTAAAGTAGGTAGTTAGGTACCTATTTTAGGTACTCAGTAGGAGTAGGTATGTATAGACTTACTTACCTTTTCACTTTATCCCTACAAAACCGACCTCCATAATAGGTAACTACCTACTCGTTTCTATTTAGATATCAATAGATACTCAATGTCAATACAAATACTGTTATACTAATAATATAACATCAAATTATAGTAAAAAACTAAATAATTTACATGCCACGACATGACCGAAACGGTGAATAATCTCAACCAAACTGACCAAAGTAGCGAATGTAGCGATGTGGCGGGCGCGATTCGCGACGTGTGACGTCATCATACCAAGCGCAGCTCCGAGCAAGCGTTTCGAAATAGCCGAAAAGAAAACTTGAATAACTTTGTCATTTCTTGTTGGATTTGAATCATTTAAAAACCGAAATAATCAGTATGTTATAGCGCATACGCTCCCATATTTAGAGATCTAATATTTTGTTACGTGACTGATCCTCATTCTACATTCTTGAAAATATAGATTATGGTATTTTAAATGAGAAGCGAGTTGTCGATTAAATCTTTTGTTAATAATAGTATTAAATTAGCGTAACTATATTAATGTGCGATAGATGCTCGAACATTCATCGACTATTGAACACGCTTTTATTAGCTTCTAACTATGTTAACAAATCTTGAAAGCCAATTTTAATCCACTTTTAACTGCCGCATGGATATGAAATGTTTTATGTAAATGTAGTTTGGATGACAATACCCTTCCCTCTTCTTCCCTTAACGTGGGAGAGCCATGCACGTATGGGCAGGGTCGACTCCGCTCGATACCAAGAAAACCGGCAGTAAACCCCCCTCTCCCCCTCCTCCCCTCTAATTCCTCTCTCTCCTCTTTACTCTCTTCCCCCCTTTCCCCCTCTTCCCCTACTTCCACCTTAAAGGGCGTCAACGCACTTGTGACTCTTGAGTTACAAGTGCCCATGGGCGACGGTAGTCATTTACCATCAGGTGACCCGTATGTTGTATACTAATTATCCATATATTAGTTCGGGCAACTTTCACAGATGGCACAATTTAAATTTTACAATATCACTACATAGTATAAAACAAAGTTGCTTTCCGCTGTCTGTCTGTCCCTATGTATACGTAGATCTTTAAAACTACGCAACGGATTTTGATGCGGTTTTTAATAGATAGAGTGATTCAAGAGGAAGGTTTATATGTATAATACATGAATATAGTACAGAAACACTGATAATTTTAGAGGTTTCTAAGGTGATGTCGTAAATAAACACTTTTTTTGCACTTACATTGCAAACGCTGGCTGAACCCTACGAGATAGATCAAAGTAATGTACTACAGTATTGTACACCTTAAAAAAGTCTACAAAAAAGTCCGCCATGGTATATGTCTATCTCTTAGGGATAACCCGCAATAACCATTTTTTATCCTTTACTTTTTACGAGAAATAATGGCTTATTTACGAAGCGATTTTAAGCAATACAGCATTAATCCTTATCCTATTAAGTACCTTATGGAACGTACCCATACTACGTGACCCATTTTTACAATATTTTATACCCCTCCCCCTCCGTGACCACCCGTAGTATATGCTAAACCCCCCCCCCTCTAGTTTTCACGTAGTAATATATAAGTATGGTTTTAAATCATTTTTGGCCGACCGAGATAGTTAAAAAGCGCTAAACGCTTGCTTGTTGTCACCTGTGAGTTTAAAAAGAGCTAAACACTGCTCGCCATATTTGATAATAGCTCGAATAAGCACCAGATTTCCTTAGAAGATATTGACTACGTGACGAAAACCTAAGACCCCCCTCCCCCCCAGAACGGGTCACGTAGTATGGGTACGTTCCCTTAAATATATTGTGCATTTAATATAGATTAATATGGCTGTTTACAGCATGTCATTTAAATGAATATTTTCGAAGATATTACAGATTTAAAATGCAGGGACATACCTGTAAAGAAAACATGTTTGTATTGTCTAATGACAAAAAAGCTGTGAACGTTTAAAAGACATTCTGTAGTATATTTAGTATCAGCATTGCACCCGTGCGAAGCTAGTTTACTATATTTTGATACAGTTTATATATATATTTATATATAACGAAAGGAACTTCATTTCAACCGGGTGTGCCAAAGACAAATCACGCGTTTATTTTTCTTTTATCTAATCTTCTTTAACCGGCAACTTTCAGATTTGGGGGTATAACTTAACCTTAAAAAAAACTTGTCCACGTTTTCGATGTACGTCAATGATTACCACTGTTTATTAAAATCTTTTTAATCCATTCCAAGGTTGCATGTAACAGATTTTTTTAAGCGATAAGGCCTCACTTAGTACATTTTATCGATGACACACATTTTATCATATTTTAGTTTTTTTTTAATTTGTATAATATGTTTAATATTTCTTTTGTATTTCATTTGAAAGTAATAAAATAGGATAATAGAAAAAAAAAAATTTTTTGTATTTGGGTATATTTTTTATCTATAATATTGTTACGAGCTGAAGTTCGGGATCAGAAGATTACACCAATTTATTACCAAAATAGACACAATTTATTTTAATAAATCACAAAATTACAATTAATTATCACTATTACACTTCTAGTATGTATGTAATGTATGTTTGTGTGTCCGCATTTTTCTTAAAAAGTAATAGCATTAGCAAATAGCAATTTTCATGATTGTTTCACTAATGTATTCTACATATTCTCAGAAAGGTTTTAGTATATAACTAGCAACCTGCCTCGGCTTCGCACCGGTACAAATTATACACTCAAACCCTTCTCATGAATCTTTCTGTCTATTAGTGAAAACCGCATGAAAATCCGTTCAGTATTATAATTCATTGTGATAACATGTAAAAATGCGCCATTTTTTTTCTAAACTACTAGAAAGTCCTCATAGAATACCTCAAAATGTCGATAAAATCGGTTAAAATCGATATTTCTAAAAAATTCCATGGGGCTCATAAACTTACTCGTAAATGGTTTCTTGGATTTTCTAAGCTGCTTCGACTAGTTTTAGTAGTTTAGAAAAAAATGGCGTATTTTGCAATTAAGGCTAAAAAAATAAAATGAATGAAATGAGAATACATTTATAGCACTTTTTATTATAATCACAAGCTACAATGGTCCCAATTCTGTTACTGCACTCGCTAAATTAAAATTTACTAAATTTTCTTCATATAAGATGTAAACCTTGTACACTTAGAAACAAGGTCTTATTTCAAATTGAAACAAGTAGGTAACATATGTCGCTATCGAAATAAGCAATTTATTTGTCGACTAAAGTCTGATACGCTTAAATAAACTTTAATACCACGTAGCGAGAGCCGCTATCCGTTGAATGCCATCTCTTTTGCTCTATGTTTTTAGTAAGCGTCTTCGTAGGTGTAGATTAAAAACACGTCATCCTTGTTCGTTTTGAACAAGTTTTTATACAGCAATTATACAGCGTTTGAATAAATGGAGACTCTCGCCGCGTGGAAATAAAGTTAAGTATACGTTGACAGGTGTTAGTGAAATTTAGCGGCGCTGAGAAATAGATGCTAGTAACAAATAGACCTTATTACGAAGAACACTAGGTTGATTTCATATGAAGAAATTAAGTCAGGTTTGGCACCAATTTCAGAAAGTTTCAGACTTTTGCGTACGTTCCTTTCAAAGTTATGTAATGTTGAAAAAAACGCTCTTGTTAACTTTGTCCTTCATTTGCTGTTAAACAAAAGTATTTAGTGACTTTAAACAGGTCTCATTTTGTACGGGCACATATGACGAAAAATCTACTAGAAACGAGATATGACACGAAATATAAGTATTTTTATTTTCATTAAACTGTTAAAAAAATTCATAATCAGCGCATTTTATTACTATTTATCCAAAAATAAAAATGCGTGGTAATCGAAATGTCAATTTTTGAACATAAAACAGCTAGCTAGCTAGCTACCAATTAAAAAAAAATACAATCAATTTAGCTGAAAAAGGTTTTTGTTTATAATGTCATTATTTATATAAATTATATTTGTCTCCAGGCATAACAAAGCATGGCTGCTCGGTGACAAGAAGTGATCACTGATGATACTCTCATCAGCGCCCGACTGCGTCCGCTACCCTGCGGGATGCTGTTAGGTGAGTCTTAAACTCTTGTGTTTTTATAGATTACTATTATCCCCCCCGGCTTCGAACGGGTTCAAATTATATACCTAAACCTTCCTCATGAATCAGTCTGTCTATTAGTGAAAACCGCATGAAAATCCGTTCACTACTTTTTCAGTTTATCGCGAACAGATAGACAGACAGACGCGGCGGGGGACTTTGTTTTATAATATGTAGAAGAAGAAGAAGAAATATGATTTATTCTGTAAATAAATCATTTTTTTCCTTTCTCCCGCGCAAGATTATATAGTAAAATAAGGCTAATCTCCGGAACGGGTGGAGCGGTTTCCACGGGACTTTCACTTCCAGATAGCTGGTGTTATAAGGAGTAACTTAAGCTACTTCTATTTTGGAAAAAGAATTAGGGTTCCGCACAAAATATATAAATACGTACACGCGAACGAAGGCGCACGGGAACTGCTAGTCTGTAATATAATTTGAGCCTCGCATCGTGACCACATGTCCATATTGTCCATACGTTATAAGTGGGTAAGGTCAGGACATAAATTAATTAATCGAGGTGTGACATCACCGTTTGTTACAAACACCAATAGTCCTATTTAAGATTTACGGCTAAAGGATTTTGTACTTTACGGTACCTTTGACATTATTGGCAGCCATAATTTACTGGGATCTCTAGAGAGATATTTTTATTGTTACTTGCTTTTCCAAAGGGTGCCTTTTGACTAATTTCATGGATATATATGGATGTGAAGGTGAGCAAATTAAATTTCTTGAAGAGGTCTACAGGAGTCAAGTGGAGCGGCGTCACATATTACCCTAACACACTTCTTCTGGGCAATGAAAACCTTGCTTTTATGAGTTGAGTTGCCCCATAACAAGACTCCATATTTTAGCTATGATCCGACATATCCAGCAGTCCACAAACCGCCCGTTTAATTTAATTGTTGTTCTATTTCAATCCGTAGGAACTGCTTCTTGACATTTGTTCAAATACCACCAATTATTGAGTATCTGTTTCGTAAGTAGGTATGCCAGTCTTTTTGTAGAAGAATAGTTTAAATTCTCACCTGTCGGGTTAGGAGACGTTGTAGTCTGAATCTGCTGTCATAAAGTGTGTGTGTTTTAAGCGTTTCAGATGTCAGTCACCATACAGTGATTCACAACACAATTTTACGGTGCATTGCTTTGTATACTTGTAATTCCTATTGCGGGCAGACGCTAGTAAGGGGACTCCTTATTTATTTATTGATTAAAACTTCATGCATATACTGTACAAAGGCGTACTTAATGCCTTAGGCATTCTCTGCCAGTCAACCTTGGGGTGAAGCAGAAATAAACAGTGGTAGGTGCAAACATATGGTAGAGAGTACGAATTTATAAGTTCTTATAAAAAGAAGTTGGTTAATAAGATATCAAGTCATTAACTAAATACACACATTATACTGATACATAATATAATAATACTTATACGTACATAAATACATATACATACACATATACACATACGTAGATATACACATATTCAATCGAGTCTAAGACCAATGGTATTATTGGGATACCGTTATAATTAATATATTTGGTATACTAATACCAATAGCACTGTGACAATTATGCCAACTCGTTGTGGAAGAGATCACGTACCACAACGAGTTGGAATGAGGCTCAGTCCATAGGTAAAATTAATAAAAAGGTCCCAAGGCTTAATGCAAAAATCCGTCGGGACTTGATCAGGAAATCGCTTCTTCAGCTAATATTCAGATTTTAAACATTCTGATTTTCGGCGGCCCTGTTAGTAACATTCACGACGTGTTAAATGTGTTAGTTACCCTACAGAAAGTCACCTACAGAAAAATATTCACGCGATTAAGTCATAAAATATTTGTAGTAACAATATATTTCTGTAGGTGAACAATGACGCAGAAAAATTGAGAATTAATAAGAAGGTATATTCACTCACCTACTGTTATTTTATGGAAAGAGATGTTTGAGCAGTCAAAATATTTAGTCCAAAAAGAAAACCGCAAAACTGACGAAAGTCCTACGTGAGAAAAAATATTATTATTGTTTTTAAATTTTCATGTCATACATATTACTTATATGCATATTACGGGTGTTAGGACCCGTGACCACGATCAGTGCGATTAGATTGAATCCGTTAAAGGGTCTTCCATGAATGACGTGAGGCTCTGAAAGGGGGGGAGGAGGTTCGGAACAAATCACGAAATATCACAAGGGGGCTCATCTCCTTTGTGATATTGTGTACGGGGTACTCGATTTTGGGTGCGGTTGTAAGTCTAAAACCTCACCACGTATCATCAGGGAGGAGGGGGTGGGGAGAGGGGGTGGTTAAAAACATCAGGTGATTAATGTACGAGCCCCAAACAAACAAAAAGTTATAGTTCCATATAAAATAAATATTATCGCGATTTAGTCCTGATTTACACATCTAATAAAAATATTATTTAAGGACTCTTTGTGAGTTCTCTTACAGTTTCGTAATGGTGTACTCGTATTCAATATTTGAATTTACTACAAATGCATGAACAATACGAACGGATGTAATTTCATAGAATCCGTTCTGAATTCAATTATCTATATATATATATATATGTTATTTTATTATGGACTCTTATCCCGCGCGAAGAATCAACGCAGGAATTCCGCCAATGTCAAGTGTTTTATAATTATACAAGTTAATAAACAAAAACGTAAAAAAATGGACGTCTATTCGTCCATCTTGAAAAAAAAACCTTCAATTATCTCTATACCCCTTAAAACTGTAAGTCATAATTTTTAATTTATTGTACTACTTCTTAGCAAAATAATTAGGTATCCACGATTTAAGATTGGAATGCCATACACAAGTGGAATGGCCTTGTACGCACACATATTAAGTCGTAATTACTTTTAATTCAAAAGGAATTAAATAACTATTAGAAATACCAATGTGATCACACAGCTTGCAGTATCATATTCAGCATAGATATAATGAGTAAACTGGTATTTTTATTCGTAATAAAATTAATTATCTGAGGTAAATACCTCGTAACAGTTTGTTTTGTACTCTAGTAGTTCTACTAACACAACATAGATGGCGCTGTAGTATATAACTTCGTTTCTCTATTTATATTTTTTCACAGTGATTTATGCTAGTATATTGAATGTAGTAGTTCATAGTAAATACGACAGGTGGCACTACTTTGATATATAGAATATTGTTTAGCAGTGGGTTATCGTGATACATAAGTAAATAGGTACTTGATTGAGTTTTTTGGCACATTGTTGTCAAAATAAATTATAGTCTTAAAAAACACGCCTTAATTATTAGTTCCCCTTTAATGGTGTAATACCAACTCCTTACAAGGAATCCACCTGCCAAGTTTGTAACATTGATACTTTCTGAGATTTCGTTATTAACAGTATTTCGCTTATACTTATAAAAAAAATTCAATCCTCTCTGCGGCTCCCACACCTCTAGAGAGATTACGGATCTGCTATGACAAGAAGTCGAATCTATTCATTATATTATTATAATCAATCGAAGCATCGGAAAATAACTAATACATTAGCCCTGTAGACTACCAGTCGGCCTATGCTCTATAGCTGGTAGCGACAATGATAAAACTTTTGTATTACTGTTATTTATTTTACTATACTCTTAATTATATTATTTAGAAGGGCTCGTGGCTAAGTGGTAACCACGGAGCAGATACAAAGAGGAGGTGTTGTAATTAGATTTCCCTATGAAACAACGCGTGACAATTTGAGAGGGGGTGTTAACCACTTCACTTTTTTCCATCTACCGAACAATAGTAAAACTACTCGCATCGTTCTATGTCGAAGTTGCTATGTAGTTTAGCTATCTCACACTAGTTATAGGATGTAAGGGGCCGTACTCAGGATTTACTTACCAGGTAGTAGTTTTTTCAAGATAAATTTTGTAAACCATCATGATTTACAAAAGCGAAAGTTTCCGAGTTCGTCCTTTCTCCTAGCCTTGACCTTATCCTACAGCTGGACGGATTTGGATAAAATTTGGTATACAGATAGATTGCGACCTGGCTTAACACATGGGCATTGGGCATTGCTAGTGTGAGAATAAAAAAGTTTGTGGTAAATCACGAATGACGATTAAAATTTGTTCACTTATTTATTCTTATCTTTCTTTATTCGTATCTGTACCGCAGCTGCAGTTTATTTTGCAGTACTAAATTAATGACCTTAAAATACCTTTCAAATCATCAGCCTAAGTACAATTTATTTCATTTTAATATTCAAAGTACTTTCAATTCAAGATAAATATTCGTATAGTCGTGGGTTGCTAGGTAAAATAATTGGGTTCTAATTACGGCCCTGTCTTTTTGTTTTGTTTATATCATAAATTTATATATATTATGTTCTTCTAGTTGAAAATAGATGACAGTCTATTCAAAAAATGATTACAAAAAATATAAAAATAATACTTTGACGGCTAAAAATTCTTTAAGATTGGATGTAGAACACATTTCAGTATCTTCGTATGATTTATTTTAATAATACTGAGCTCTACGTACCTTTGTTTTTTTAGTTCTCATTATACAAAGTTTTGCCGTCTAGTGACGAATAGATTTAATTATATTTCAAAAAACACTCCGAGATTTTTCTAGACCTATTTTAATAAATTAAATAAAAAAAATAGTTACAAATGAATTGTGATGCCATACATGGCATCAGAGCGTCTATCCGAATAGTTTTTACATGATAAAATACAACACTTCATCTTTTACTTCTTAATACCACGAAAATTTACTGATTTGCGATTTTTCGATACAAACGTACAAGACGAACGCTGACAGTGTACTAACTATAAGCGACGCCCACTGTGATGACGTCAGGACCTAGTTATAATCACAGTGCACAGTTTCTTAGAGCTCCTCTTTGTATCTGCTCCGTGGTGGTAACCGAGTAGGTTAGCACATTACAAAGTTAAGTAATTCTAGTGCTTGGGTTGTGGAGGTCTGATGGCAGTCGCTTCACGTAAAATATCAAAGTTCGGCCGTATCGTAGTTAGACTGAAAGCCGACACCAACTTAGTTGGGAAAAGGCGCAGAGGATGATGACTCTTAATTATATTATTTTATAGTTGTTATGAAGCGAAGCGGTTTTGATGAACAAGCTCGGAGACGCTCAACGAGCTATAAAGAGGGCTATGCTTATGGTTTCGTTGCGGGATTGAATCAGAAATGATATACGCAGACGAACGAAGATTACCTACATAGCCCAACGGATGAAGTTAAAGTGGCAGTGGGCAGCGCACATAGCTCTCAGACTAGACGGCCGATAGGGCTGAAAGGTTCTGGACTGGAGCCCACGGATTTGTACGGTCTTCTTGGAAGTCAGTGAGGGAGGCCTACCTAGTCGTTCTTATTAAAGTAATTTGAACTTCTTAACATTGAAAGTGACTAAGAGAATCAATAATCAGCCTTATCATTTGTAAATAAATTACAAGTAGGTGTGACTTTCCAGTTTACAAAAATAAAATAATTATCTTTACTCCACTTTATACCTAATTAGATAAACGAAAACTCTTTCAGAAGTTACCTAATCAAAAGTTAAAAATATTCTTTCGCAAAAAAATATCTTCATTATAAAATACTACTCGTACCCCGCAGTTTTGCCTACTTTTATGGTAACTGCTCTTCTCCTACGTATCCTTAGCGTGATGTTACATAGCCTACAATATTCCTCAATTAACATTCTCTTCAATACAAAATAATTATTCAAATCCGATTCTATCAATTTCAGAGATTAGCGGCGTTTAAACAAACAAACAAAAACTGAAAAAAATCCTTTCATACTCATTCTCTTAAAACTACCTATTCAATTTAGTTTGTCAAACATAAAACTTAACCAATTCTCATTCTCTAGGGCAAATATTCCTTTATGAAAGATACCCTATATCCATGGGCGTACCCATTACAGGAGAGGGCAGCTGCCACCCCCACTCCTTCCCCTGCTCCCCCCATACTCTGGCTTTAGCAAGCTTTCGTAGTACTAAGGTAATTTTGAATCAAAATGTTTATTTCCCTCCCTTGGACCGACTACATCAAAATTTACCTCTTCCCCCCTGGGCTAAAAGCTGGCAAAATGGATGTATAATATACCTACAGTACACGAAATTGATAAAAATAAATAAACATAAAAAAAAAACTCTAGGAAAATGTATCAACTATCTGCTTTAAGAACGGTGCTAACTATTGTACACGTAAAACCAAATTAAGACGTTAGCTTATAGGGTATTATGTTTAGATTCACTTGGCACGAGTAATGTGGTCATGGTTATTATACATAGAACCTTCAAGATAATGGTACTTATCGATGTTACGTAATTTTGTATCTGTTTTTTCTTGTTAAAGAAGATATTTTCTACTACCTTTTGATCTTCAAAGCCTAAGTAACAGCTGTTATCGTTCGCGATAGCGAAGCGACTACGTCCAAGCGATTTATCAACGAATTAATAAATACTTTAAGTGCGATAATATTAACAGTGTTTTATTGTTGCATTAAATCTTATCCTACTAATATTATAAACGTGAAAGTTTGTGAGGATGTATGGATGGATGTTTGTTACTCTTTCACGCAAAAACCACTGAACCGATTGCGATGAAACTTGGTATGTAGATAGCTGGAGACCTGGATTAACATATAGGCTTTTTATCCCGATATTTCCACGGGATCGGGACTTACGCTGGTGAAACCGCGGGGCGCTGCTAGTGTTTAATCATGTGCATGTTGTACGTAATTCGCATTTAATATTTTCTGAAAAGCCCAACGATCCGTCTAAACCACACGGTGTACCGTACTGCGCCTAAACTAGAAGTGATCCGGTAACAGGTTTATTAAGACATCCAGACCCCTCCTAGCGCCTACCCGCAAAAACGCGGGCACCACCGTCAGGTAAAAACTCTCACTTAGGCGACATCTAAGCAAATGCGGACCCGACCTCCTCGCTGTATTTCATTCAAACCTGTCCTGACTATTGCCAAAATTTGTTATTAAACGCGCATGGTATCCCAAAGGGGTAGGCAGAGATATAATGAACATATTTTGCCAACTATTATTTTGTCTCTGTCACGTAATAGGGGGCAAGCCGATGGCCGTCAACCGGGAACAACCGTCACTTTGGGAATTAAAGATGGAAAGGTAGATAAGATAAGATTGGGCTGTTAACCATAGCTCAACCAGGTCAGGTTCGCATACCTCTAACATTAAATTTAAAAATAACAAATACATATTGTTGTCACTTGATAAGGGGCCATCCATAAATTACGTCACACGAATTTCATGATGTTTGAACCCCCCCTCGTCCTTGTCACAGGTGGTCACATTTGTGGAAACCCCCCCTCGTCTTTGTCACAGGTAGTCATATTTGTGGAACCCGCCCCCCCCCTTCCCTGGTGTGACGTCACATATTTTGCAATTTTACACCCAGAACAGAAAAGAGCAGTTCTAAATTATTTTTTTAGTTAAAGTGTACTAGCGTATGTAGTCTTTCGTTTACAGGTAACGTTTTGTGTTTAATAACTTTAGAATTTGACATGTGACGTCACAAAGCTTATGACCGCACACCCCATGTCGCACATTGTCACACTTCGTTGACCCCCCCCCTTAATGTGTGACGTAATTTATGGATAGCCCCTAACCTCATAACCATCACACTCAGCTAATAAAAGTTGATTACCAATTATCCTAAACTCGCAGGTATCCAGCTCTTCAACATCTTGGCACGGCACAACTGTATCAGCTACATCGGAGTCCCACTGCATCCTGTAAGAACCTTTACCTTTCCTAACACCCTTTGTCATGTCCAGCCGCTAGATTGTATAAAATAATCCGAGTTCTCTTCCATTGTATCATACGAGAAACACTTAGGCCTCGGACACGAAGTCAGCGGGAGCGGGGCGGCGGCGGCGGCAGTGGCCTTCGAGGCCAGTTCCATATAATACGCTCCCGCTGACTTCGTGACCGAGGCCTTAATGTCAGCATAATTATGTTTAAAATCTCATTTCAATAAAAAAAAATAGTAACATACTTAGAGCATATTATTATCATCATTATCCTCATGTTAGATATCGTCATTGTTGAAGAACTTGAAGTAGAGCTTGAACTGCAAAAATATCAAAATACACTATTTTCGAAGTAATGCTTAAAGAATTCTAAAGGTTGTAGATGAAGGCTTTGGAATGCGTATCACATTGATGTATACATATACTCGTTATAAAATTTACCACTTCATGATGTGTCCGACCATTTTATGATGTGTCGGACCATTTCATAATGTGTCCGACCATTTCATGATGTGTCCGACCATTTTATGATGTGTCCGACCATTTTATGATGTGTCCGACCACTTTAAGATGTGGTCGTATTTAATGAAATGGTCGGTCACATCATGATTTATATAGTCTGGCCAGATTAATGAATACAGCAGCGTTTGAGTACATGAACACCTAAACCCACGACTACTTCATGATATGATCAAACATTAGTTATCATATCGTAAAATGTTTATATTAACCACAATTAGAGGCATCGCAAGGTCGTTATGTTTTTGTGTCGCATCATGACGGAAGCGGACAATTATTTTGTTTTAGAAGCGAATAATAATGTGCAAATAGAAGACTTTTAGTGCAGTGAAATAATTTAGGAACTAATATATTGTTCTTTTAAGATGTCGTAATGACAACTTAAAAGAACAATATTTAAGTATGTTCCTTCATTTGAAATTTCAGTTTCTGCGTCAGCTATTTTAAAGTGCGTACAACAAAAAATCTTTTTAACAAAAAAATAAACTGACGAAAAGAACTAAAAGGCAAAAAATAAATAAACCTTTTAAGTCTTAGTATTGAGCTTATTTTATCTACGTATTTACGGGAATTAACGCGATCACGAAAAAGTATTACATACGTCTGAATTGCCTAACGTTCCGACCAAGTCGCATTGGCCGTGGTCACAGGCTGACGTGAGTCAGTGTCAGTGTTTTATTTTGCGTCGGCGCCAAACAACAAACTGATTAATTATCTAAATTTTATATGTACCTACGTAGAAATGGACATGGCATAGATAATTAATTAATCATTTTATTAATTGGGTCTTGATATTAGCGCTCGAACTTTCTAACCCCATATCATGGATTTATATTGTCAAGTAGCTAGCATAAAAGTGCCGAGCCATTGACAACAAATCCAATATTTCTGCATTTGTCAGCAGTGTTCATCATGATCTTGCTTACATACTCCTCGACACGATTGCTTGATTCTAGATTTGTGTTTATTAAGTTCTTGAAAACTTAAACGAAACGACGAACTTAAAACGTCACATTAGCAGGTTGGTGACATTAATTAATAAGGAGCTGACAGAACTCAATGTTTAGATTAGCGCCCTCTAGTGGATCTATATATGTATTATTAGCTTAACGGTTACGAGTTCAGTGCTTTTTCCCCATAGCAAAAGTGCAGAAACGTGCCTAAAGAAGTTTTCACTTCGAAAAGCGCCTTTTGCATCATATTATTAACATCATAATATGTTACAAATAGTTCATTGACAGCTATTTATAAAAGTAGAATTATAATTTTAAAATTTAGTAAAAAGTCCATAATAATATAAAGAAATAAAAACCTGCATGGTAATTAGAGAAAGAAACGGTTCCAAAATATTTCATTGATAACACTACAGCTCGTCAATAACAACTAAACAATAATAAAAAAGATTAAATAAAAAAAAAAAAATTGCGCCATCTGTGAAATTTGCCTTAACTAATATATGGATAATTAGTTTTATCAAACTACAGTAGTATCGCGCAGAATCCACAGATGGCGTAAAAATATTTTTTTAAATATATGAAAGTCGGACACATTTTCGATCAGGGTCACGTGTCCTGAGCGAGTTTAACATTTTTTACCCATCCCAAAAAGTGCACAACGCTGCTAAAGAAGTTTTCACTTCAAAAAGGATACGAGTAACGTCAGCTCGTGACCCCATAAATGAAGAAATGTGGACTTTTGCAATTTATCGCACGGAACCCACTTCACGCGTGTTCAACTCGCACTTGGCTGTTTTTTTATTTGTTAGTACCTGTTATCTATTACTTATCGGAGACTTCCTTGTGCTCTGACCTATAGCCATTAGGTGATCATGATCTTACCGGTTAAGAAGCCACGCGTGCTGTGTGACAGTATCAAGTTGAAATTAACATTAAATGCTTATATCTGCGGGCCCTTGAAGATGCAAACATCAAGCTTCTATATATTGTAGTGAAGAGACCTCTCGCACAGCTTGCATACTCCTTCGATTGAAGTAATAACTCCTTGATACGCGAGAGGCCTGGACTGGTGGCTCCAAACTCGAATTTAGAACATGTTCGAAATATTTTATGAAGAATAAGGATAGAAGAAAAGACAGTCGCCCAGAGGAGAGAGGACGGGCTTGACGACTGACGTGCAATGAGCACAGAATAATTCAAGAAATTGAACCTATCGAACCCGGTTACCATAAAGCCCCAAGCTTTACACGTGTTGGAGTACGCCGCAGTTGTTTTAGAAGAAGTACTCCACGCGTTACAATATATATGGTCATTTAAGCCTAAAATCTTAACCAATTATAAAATTTCGCTGGTAAATCAAAAGCAATACTTCCCATTGGCCTATAATTATAAAATTTGGTAATAAGCAAGGTCTCACAGCACCAATAAAGGAAGTCATTAATTTCTAATATTGCAAAAAAAAAATGTTTGCGATATGTTTGCGATTACAAACATATATTTTGTGGTTGGACAATTGACTGTGACCCATTCCTACCAATGCAATTTTTTTTTTATGGTATAGAGGGCCTCGGAGAGCACGTTAAACCGTCGGTCCCGGGTGTCATACAAACATCTGTGGCATTCGTTACGGGTAGTTGGAGCCCTAAAAAATCCGACACCCTGGTCTAACTACAGAACTTCGATATCGCCTAGTACTTAGGTTGTGGAGGTCTGATGGCAGTCGCTTCACGTAAAATATCAAAGTTCGGCCGTATCGTAGTTAGATTGAAAGCCGACCCCAACTTAGTTGGGAAAAGGCGCGGAGGATGATGGTATAGAGGGCAAACGAGCAGACGGGTCACCTGATGGTAAATGACTACCGCCGCCCATTGGCACCTGCAACTCAAGAGTCACAAGTGTGTTGCCTTTAAGGTGGGAGTAGGGGAAGGGTGGGAGAGGGGGAGGGAAGGGTTAGGGCTTCCGGTAACCTCACTCACTCGGCTAAAAGCAATGCAAGCATTGCTTCACTGTCGGTTATCTGTGAGCCCGTGGTATCACTCCGGTCGAGCTGCTCCATACGTGCTGAAGCATGGCTCCCACGATTGACTTAATTATCGATCCCGCGACCCTATAGACGTTGAAATTGAAATCTCTCTGCGCCACACAGCTCGTGCGCATGTTACACGCATGTTATCGGTAAGTCTGTTAGATACGCGTTTAAACCCGTCGTAAATGATGTGCTTTTATTGATAAGAAGGTCCAAGGTCAGTGTCAGACCAGATTGTACCACATGATGTGTTGAACGTGCTCGGAAAAGTCTTCATTGACTTTCTGGTGGTAGGCGATATGAGGGACTTAATATCTTTATTACTTAAGCAGACCGTAACGTCGGTTTTAAAGGTCAAATTAACGGAGTGAATTTAAACGGATTTTGTATTTACCTACATTTACGGTCACTGATCCGCATCTGAGTGTCGTAGCGTGATGGTACATAGCCTCAAACCTTCCTGGTGTAAGGAAAATTTTGGTATACTTAATAGTAGAAGAAGTGCAGAAATCTAAATTTTTATTTATCCCTAGCAGTTCCCACGCGGTTTCGCTCTCGTACATATTTACATATTTTGCGCGGAACCCTAATTCTTTTTCCAAAACAAAAGTACTCTAAGTTACTCCTTATAACATCAGCTATCTGCCGGAAGAAGTCCCGTGGAAATCGGTCCATCCGTTCCGGAGATTAGCCGCAACAAATTGACAGACAGATCTATCTAAAATCGAAAGAGAAAAGAAAATTACCCTACTGTGACACCCTTATGTATATTAGGGTGGAGCGCAAAGACTACAATAGTATATAGGATATAGACAGGCAACTCTGCTTCTTTTTATTGACAACACAAAACTCTGCCTAGTGATCAGATACCGAAAACTAATATAATATACATATCTATAGGTATATATATATATATACAATTGAACAATATATAGGTACCTACTTATACGGTGTATGAATGTGTTTTGTTGTTACCTGTTTCTTGTTTTATTGGTTCTAACATGAGAATTTTATACTTTAGCTAATTAATGTATGTTTATGACTAATCTCCGATTTTTATATTCAAACCAAAACTTTTATTGCAAAAAGAAAAGCACAAGAAACCGGCAATCGGTACTCATACGCAGCCATTTGCCATATATAAGAGAAGTGTTGCCAACCTAATATTAATAAGTTCCAAATATTTAAAAAAAATTGTTGATTGTTACGATTGTATTTTTAATTGATATTATTGTGTGTTGGTGAACAAATTGTTGTTTGTAAAGAATTTGAAGTGGTTTTAGATATTTAATATGCAATATTTTGGTATTTACAAATGCGAATTTTAAATCGTAATACATTTGAGGGTAATAAATTTCCCCTCATACAAATTATAAATTTAAATATTGTAACACAGTAATTTTAGTTCTGGTATCTATCCTTGGGATGGCACTGGACTCAATAAAAAAAGTGCAATTCTTTTATGTTCCAAGTTGCCATAGCATGGTGGAGCGTTATTTTGTTTTCTCTTTCTACTTATTGTTAGACATATTTTTTTATTAAATACTTACATTACATTAGCAATGCAAATAGACATATTCATGCATACAATGCAAATAGCATTGAGCGGGAATCGAACGTGCGACTTCGAACATTCGTTCCTTTTGAAATCAAATTTATGTGTCAGATTAGATAGGTATGTATGTATGTATATGTACCTCGGCAAAACGAAACAGTCACTTATTAAAAACTAAAGGCTTTTGAATTCACGTATACCTAAAGTAAAGGTGCTCCCTCAGCGGGAGTATTCGCCTGTAAAGTAACATTGCAGAAACAGATTCGAGCATTACATCAGTGAGCGAGGCGAACCGAGCATTACAGTGTGCAACCTGTAATGTTACAGATTCGAGCATTACATCAGTGAGCGACGCGAACCGAGCATTACAGTGTGCAACCTGTAATGTTACAGATTCGAGCATTACATCAGTGAGCGAGGCGAACCGAGCATTACAGTGTGCAACCTGTAATGTTACAGATTCGAGCATTACATCAGTGAGCGAGGCGTACCGAGCATTTCAGTGTGCAACCTGTAATGTTACAGAGTCGAGCATTACATCAGTGAGCGAGGCGAACCGAGCATTACAGTGTGCAACCTGTAATGTTACAGATTCGAGCATTACATCAGTGAGCGAGACGAACCGAGCATTACAGTGTGCAACCTGTAATGTTACAAATTCGAGCATTACATCAGTGAGGGAGAAGAACCGAGCATTACATTGGGCAACAATTCGTAATACTTTGATACAACTTGTATAACCGGCTGTGTTTCTTCAGTTTTTAAATAACTCATGACATCAATATCTTTTCTTCTGTTTTTTTTTTCATAAATAACAATTTCGAATTAATATAACCGCGCTCAGCACAACGGCCGCTTCGTCTGACATTGTGAAATCAACTTATCAACTCGAATCGTAAATGTTACATTACAGGCGAATGCTCGTTAGTCAGGGACGCAGTATTGTAATGTAAAGTTCGAAATCGAATCATAAATGTTACATTAATGGGGAATGCTCCCGGGGAGGGAGCATCTTAATCTGAAGAACATTTGTTATACAATATTCATGAGTTCATGAATGTCCAAATATATGTGCGTTCACATTAAGTTGGTGTTTTGACAACAAAAATTTGTTGTCATTGAGATTAATGTTGTAAGAAATAAATATTATCTAAATATATATTTCCTACTAATTGTGTAGGTAAAATAACGCTCTATCCATAAGCAACAATAATACTGACATTTTTATAACGGGTTCAAAAAAATTTAATATTATTCTGGGGCATAATAAGGTCCCCACGGTCCGTGATATTACGGGCGGACGCGGACCAGCTCGCACTGACGGCGACGCCCCGTTGGAATAGGAGCGTCCGTGAAAGAGAAGACGCGTCCGTAGGATCCGAGGTTACGATCCGCCGTGGAATGGCCTTGGTGTGGTGCGTAGCGGTCCATGGTCGTCAGCCGTCCACGTCCGTCCGTAATATCACGTACCGTGAGAAGCGACCTTTACTTAAGACTTGTACTGTGGGTTTTGGATCATGGATAGACATAATTAGATACATTTTCTTTTGTAAATATGTACCTTGCTATTATACTTAGCAGTACCGAGACCAATGCAACAACAACGGTACAATTGAACCTAACCTAACTGAACTGAATATAATCAGCGGCCTATGACTTTGTAGTTAAATGTTCTACCACCTTGGAGCATAGGTCGTTAGTACCGTAAAAAACGATTGCTTTTTTAATTTTGTTTTGTGTCTTTTTAGTTACAATTTTACAATATTATGTTATTGTATTATTTTCATTTTGTCTTTATGTGAAGTGTTTGTGGGCTTAAATAAATCATTCCTTTCTTTATTTGGTTTCGCGAATCCGTAAAAATGGCTTAAATATTATTCTCGCCTACAAATAACCAATTCTTTATTATAAAGAAACTCAGATACAGACATACAAGAACCCTGAAAATATAACACTCCTTTTTTGGGCAGTCGTATAAAATAAACAACGTCAAAATAAATCCACGTTAATGAAACAAAGTTAATAACAATACAATGTTAAATTGAATTAGAATTTATAATTATGGATACATTAGTGTAATGTATTTATAATATATTATGTATAGATAAAACGACACAAGTAGGTATTATTTAATATTTCAAGCAAGTTTGGCTGTAGTTTATTTTACGATAAATAATTAAAATTTGAACAATTGTTTTAAAAAGTACTAAAGTGACAAGATATTACATAAACACTGACTGAAGACTGGCCTGTTGGTCTAGTGGTTAGTGACCCTGGCTGCTAAGCCAGAGGTCGTGGGTTCGATTCCCACCCAGGACAAATAATTGTGTGATGAGCATGATCATTTGTTTTGTGTCTGAGTTTTATCTATAATATGTATGTATTTAGAAATATAGGTATAAATATGTTTATTAGCTGCCTAGTTACCATAGTACAGGCTTTGCCTAGTTTGGGATCATACGGCCGTGTGTGAGATGTGTCATTATTATTATTATTAAACAGATCTTGCAATATTGGCCATTGTATACATTGTTCGTACTACAAGTACCCAGCGCTTAAATATGATCATGAACTGGAATCAAGCTATCAGCATTGATAACACTTGCCGCCAATAAGCCTGATAATATATGATGGTGGTGACTTTAACAAAAGTGATTGTAAAAAAAAAATTACAATCAATTTTTTTCATATTATAGGGGGCAAACGAGCAGACGGGTCACCTGATGGTAAGTGACTACTGTCGCCCATGGGCACCTGCAACTCAAGAGTCACAAGTGCGTTGCCGGCCTTTGAGATGGGAGTCTTTTCTTGAAAGTTTGAAGGTTTAATTAAATACATGATTTATAATATTAAATCTTCCCCCATACAAACATACACGCATATGAATCGAATACAGATCCTCTCAGATGTGAGTTCTGTTCTTAGATTTATTGCTATTGAACAACCTAATCTCTGGAACTTGTCTGATTTGATAAAATCTATAAATAGCTTAATTCTTGAGGAAGTTTATAGGCCAGGGAACAGAAATTGGTTTAACTTGGGATCCGTTTTTTATGAAATTCTACTTTTTTTTAAACGATTTTTTTTTGGTATTTTTTTACTTCTGGGTATTTATTACCACACAAATTTTACAAAAATCTCTTGACAAGTAACTACTGTATTTTAAAGTTAACGTACCTACTCAAGTAGAAAGAAAGAAAGAAACACTGATACAAATTAATACAAGTTAATTTAAAATAAAAAACTTAACCAAAGCATATTTTCTGTTATAAATTGTCCTGTTTACTTAAAGTCCGCACAAAATACCCTGCTGCCGTTTGCTACCGAAGTGATATTACCCCGTTTCATCTTGATTGTTACGAATAAACACAATGTATTATTAATTAGTATTACACTAGCTGGTGCCCTCGACTTCGTCGTAGAAAAAATAACATATAATTAATTTTTATATCCCTAACTTGAAACGTTATTGGTCTGCCATACAAATTTTAAACTCCTATTTCACCCCCTCTAAGTTTTAAAGTATCCTATATTCTTCTCCCAAAGTCCCGTATATCGCTGTACCAAAATTTATCACTATTGGTTCAGGGGTTTAAACGTGAAAGCATAACAGACAGAGTTATTTTCGCATTTCTAATATTAAGTACTAGCAGCGCCTCGCGGTTTCACCCGCGTAAGTCCCGATCCCGTTTGAATGTCGGGATAAAAAGTAGCCTATGCATTTATCCAGGTCTCCAGCTATCTACATACCAAGTTTCATCGCAATCGGTCCAGTAGTTTTTGTGTGAAAACATTATAAACATACACACAAATGTTTCCTCTTTATAATACTTATTAGTTTAGATAGATTCGCAAATCATAGAAACAGTTATGCTTACGTAAAATAATAAATTATTCATAAACCCACCTCGCTGACATTGTCCCACATTGCTAAAGTTCGCGGTCTCTTGCGTAACAAATGTTATACAAATTATTGGCACGTATATATCGTTGGTCTCATAAATCTGTCTAAATCTTCTGTGTAACCAATCGACTTCCTTAGTTAGAGGTTACGCACATTCACTGATTTTTTTTTCTATCTACTTACGCCTGCATATTCCCAAGGGGTAGTCCTAAAAGACCGGTTGGAAACCGCTCTATTCAACGTCGACGTACGATCTTTACAAGGTCGTCGGTCCACCTTGTTAATGGACGTGCTACGCTAAACCTTCCAGCCACCATACTGTATTTCGTAAAAATTTTGCCCAACTAATTGGGAGAGATGTTTCCAGACACAATGTGGCTACTGATAATTTGCCCGACCTGGAATAGAATATACAATGTTGCATTGTGTACGAGCAGACTTATGCCATGGAACCTACGAAACATATTCCTAAATAGAGAATAAGCAGACTCCCTCGATAGATCTTGAAGAAACACTGTCTATTGTGAATAGGGACGTGTGCTTGATTGGCATCATAATTGTAAAAAACCTTCTTATCGGGGCAGTGCCTTTCATTAATCAAATCCTTTATATTGCAAGGCCATTACTTGTTTAAATATTCTTTATGAACATCTAAAATGTAATCTATAGATTATAATTATTCAGCCATTAAAAGTACATGTTCTGCCTCCCAAACTGCCACTTTACTAGCCTTTCCATACAGTTTCACCTTCGTTTATATTTCACTACTCATCTCCTAGGGTTCGTAGTGTGATGTTAAGCACCCTAAACCTTCCTGAAAAATAAGGCTTTCAAATGCAAAAAGAATTATCCAAATCCGACTTGCGGTTCCACCAAAAAAATATCTTCAACCTTTTTTTTTTGGAATTTTTCCAATAAGGACATGTCAGCCCCATCATACCTTATCACATTGTTATACTTATTTAATTTAAATTAAACAACAATGGTGCTGAGCGATTGTGGCAAGATGACAAATTTTTTTAACCACTGCCGTAGTTGGGTTTAAAAGAATATTTTCTATTAAGCCTGCGTTCATTTATTTTTATATTAACGTATTTATGTTTAGATCGTTCAGCAGCGATTCACGTTGGTTTTATTCCGGACACATTCCATCAGCAAATATTGTACATCTTCCATATTGTTGCAAGCAGAACAATTAGGTGAGTCATTATTTTTCACTAAATATGCAAACTTTGCTGATGGATCGTCAACCTTATATATGTAAAAATTATTATCAACCAGCGTTGTAATAATTTGGCGGCAAGTAAACACGACACGCCTACTACCCATAATATAGTGCTAATGAATGTGTTTAGTGTTTGCTAGAAGGTATTTGCGTATGTCTGATGTCAAGCATCAGACGACATCGCGGATAAACAGTATATAACCGCTCTCACGAATATTGTAAGGTTTTTCATGTTATATTGAAGTAAGTTTAGGACAGAATTCTAATTTTAAAGTATGAGATTTTTTAGACACCTCTCACACGGCCGTCAGATCCCAAACTAGGCAGAGCCTGTACAATGGTAACCAGACAGCTGATAAACATACTTAAATACTACTGTATACATAACAAATGATTATGCTCAATACACAATTGTTTGTCCTCGGTGGGAATCAAAACTGCTGAGCAAGTGGTCGTGCCACTTGCTCAGCAGTCAGGATTCAGGATCAGTAACCACTAGACCAACCGGCCTATTACATGTGTGAACTCGGGTCTTAATCGCGATAATATTTATAAGATACAATACCTTTTTTGGTTACCCGACCTTGCCTGTTTAGAAAGCATCCGGTCCTCCGCCTTCCGCTATTCCAGCTCCCGTCTTAAGGTCGTCAGTCCATACAAGATTCAAGTGTCGTTCGTGTCCAAGCCTTAGACACGAACGACACTATCTATACCAAAGTGAAACTTTTATTCTATCGCCCCAAAATTTTTCGTCCATCTATCGCATGTCGCATTACAGCATTCGAAATTCAAACATTTATGAGCGGCCAGGAGCGCAGAACTTTCAGTGTGATGATTGTATTAATTATGTATTCCGTACTCTTATATGCAAATTGACATCATATTTTGTCTACTATCGATTTAGTCCATTATCATTCCCATTTTTCAATAATTAAGTTAAGATTAAAAACGCAATTTTAATACCCTAAATCGAATAATTTTCCAAATTTTTTTAGTTAAATGCATACAAACCGAAAAAAGTTTCACTTGCATCGTGGTTTCATAAAACCACACAATCAATTTGTTTTATATCTGACTTTGACCGTGACATTGTTACTTCTAAACCATTTTGCTAATGAACGGTACACATGATAAATAATATATTTCACTACTAGCTGTGCCCGCGACTTCGTCCACGTGGAATAGTGTCTTTGGGTAGAATTTTTAATTATTTAGGCTAATTGACAATACTTCCATTCAACTTTTCATCCCCACCTTTCAACCCCTTACACCCCTTTTTTCGCATTAAAAAGTAGCTTATGTCCTTTCTTAGGCTCTAGACTATCTGTGTACCAAATTTCATTTAAATCGGTTCAGCAGTTTTTGGCGTGAAAAGGCGACAGACAGACAGACAGAGTTACTTTCGCATTTATAATATTAGTAAGGATTTGCCATTCACAGAATTGATCGACATTGAATTTTAAATCAGTAGTTTTAAATTAACAAACAAACTGCCTAATCGATCCTACGTTAAAAGACGGAGAGATAGAAACTCTGACATTTTATTTACTTCACTTTTTATGGCACGTCAATAATTACAATGGGTGGTCTTATCGCAGTCTGCGATCTCTTACAGGCAACTTTCGTTGTACATCATTGATTCGATGTTTCCTGTTTCATATTATCCGTAAAAGCCTGGTGTACAAATAAAGTGTAATCCTTCCTTGGTTGGATTTTACTACATAGGTAATGGTTAGATCTTCGATCAGTCAAATCGACCGAAGGGTTAGATTGTCATCCACTACTAATAAAAAGAAATATTTAAATAAATAACTAAATCTTCAGAATCCATCTACGTGAATTTCTACTGATTTGGAAGGACCTCGACCAAATGTATAGATGTAGTCCAATTAATCTCAACTCCATTTAAATACAGAGGTCAAGTTTCAATCATAACAAATTTGGGGTACCTCAAGGTACTGTTTTGGGTCGGCTCTTTTATTTATTCTACACCAGCTGGGCCCCGCGGTATAATCCGCGTAAGTCCCGATCCCGTGGGAATATCGGGATAAAAAGTAACCTATGTGCAAATCCAGGTCTCCAGCTATCTACATACCAAGTTTAAACGCAATCGTTCAGTAGTTTTTTGCGTGAAAGAGTAACAAACATCCGTACATCCATACATCCTCACAAACTTTTAGTTTATAATATTAGTAGGATTAGTAGGATAAACGACTTACGTAATATTCATTTTCAAAGGGCCTGTTGGGTTTGTGGTTAGTGATCTTACTGCTGAGCCAGAGGTCGTGGGTTCGATTCCGACTCAGGACAAATAATTGTGTGATGAGCATCATCATTTGTTCTGTGTCTGGCTGTAATTTAACTATAATATGTATGTATTTAGACATATATAAGTATGTTACCATAGTACAGGCTCTGCCTAGTTAGGGATCAGACGGCCGTGTGTGAGACGTGTAAAGTTATTATTATTCAACTGCAACGTCAGTGGTATGAATGAATATGTATGTCTGTCTATTTGCATTGGTCTGGGTGTTTCTATGTAAATAATGTATGTGTTTACAAAAACATATAACTAAGTATATTTATTTGTGTTCTTGTTTAAACGAGATAATCTCTAGAAGTACTTATATATAAATGATGACACTAATCGCAAAATGTTACGTTATAGCTTACCTGATGATTAGTTGTGACGTTTAAAAACCTAAAACAATTTTTTTTTAATTTCATAAGTTATAGTAAATATATTAGAATTGATTGAAAAACGCTAAAATAGTAACTATTATAAAGTGACTGCAAATGCTAACCGTATCTATTACGTCATTAACCTATGAACAAGATGACAGTTGTCAGTTGGTATCATATTTTTATTACATTTTTACTTATAAATACGAGTCTATGGAGCACTGTCAGTTAGTACGAATCCTATTTATATTTATTACTTTTCTTATTGACAGTAAGAGATTTCCTTTACAATAGAGATAAAATTGACTCAATTTACGTTTTGTAGTATTTGAACAGCATTCAGGACACAATCAGTACATCGCGGAATAAACGATGATCCCGCGACCTTTTGTGACGTTAGTCGTTTAGATCATACGATAAACACTTCACAATGCATTCTCATAGAGTACATATTTGTATGCACTTATGCATATTTATTAGTTTATTGGTAAGACGGGAAGTAGAATTGTAATATTCTTGGACATATTACTGCGCTATCTGGACCCAAACTGAGCTAAGCTTGGACTATGGGTTGTAGAAACACGGAGAAACATATTTAGAACAGAATACAAGTGTTGAAAATATCGAATGTTTGTTTGATTCAGCGTTCAACGCATCGCTTGAACAGAAATGGCTAGGTTTGGGTTAGGTTAGGACTGCGGAAGTGCTATAGAGGCGCTGGGTTTGCGGGTGGCCCTGAATAAGACGGAGGCCCTATTATTTCATGGGCCCCGTCGTGGTCCACCCCCTGGTGCCTCTATTGAGGTCAGACCTAATTCGCCGCCGGCGAACCGGGCGGCGGAGGCGCGCTTACCAGCGCCTCATGCCGCCCTGAGTGTGGCCGCGGGTGGACGGGACGGGTTTTCCTCTCCACCCGCTATAGTGGCCCCCCGCGAGGAGGCGGCGTCCGCGTGTGCCTGGACGTCGCCTAATTGAGAGGTCTTTACCCAGAGGTGGTGCCCGCGCTTTTGCGGGCAGGCGCTAGGAGGGTTCCGGTTGTCTTAATAAAAGCTGTTCCCGGATCCCTCCTACTTAAGGCGCAGTACGGCACACCGTGTGGTTTTAGTCGGTTCAATTCCGACACACCGCCCCACCGAAAGCCACATGCGTTTCCAGATGCACACAGTTTCCACATGCACAAAAAAAAAAAAAAAGGACTGCGGAAGTGCTCGCCGAAGTATATCGGCGAACGGCTGAGTTCCGGGCTGGAAGCGGCAGTCGGCCCCCGCTCTAAGAGGTACGCGAATGGCGTGAGGCTCCACGTGCTGGCTTGGAGGCGCTCCAGCCGGTCATCATCGAGTGGGCAGTGGGCAGCACGGGACCCTTTCCTTCTGACTGACGCAGGGTCTTTCCGGTCACGGCGTCTTCGGGAAGTACCTGCACTCTGTCGCTAGGAGGGAATTGACGGCTCAGCATACGCTGGCGGCTTGCAACCTTCTGGGCAACGAAGCGTCGGCGTCATATTCGATTTGGCATAGTACACCCAGTTCATCACGGAATAAATAAATGATGATCCGCGACCTTTTGTGACGTTAGTTGTTAAAATCATACGATAAACCCTTCACAATGAACTCACATAGAGTACATATTTGTCTGGTCTGGAGGGGGTTAATGCCCGTAATCCATGGTGCGGTCGCCTGCTGATCAGGCAGCGAAGGCCTGTAGGGGTTTCCGGAGGCTCTTTAAGGTATCTCAGTTCCGAGTTTCTTGCAATAGATCCACTTGTGGCGGCACACCGTGTGGTTCAATTCCGACACACCGCTCCACCGAAAACCCCGGTGGGGTGACGGCTCGAGGCGGTTTCCACATGCACAAAAAAAAGGATTATGTTCATTTAGTAATTTAAGTTAAATACTCATTATGTGTTACGTTAGTAATTAGATTAGGTTTGAATACTATTAAAATGCTAAACATGTACATATGTAATAGGTACTTTACTAGTAAATGCTACTAGGTTAATTAACTGTTATAGTAATTCAGCTACCATGGGGGTGTATATACATAATGTAATTTAATATAATTGGGTGATAACAATAAGTACTCACTAGTAAGTAACAAATATAACCGTATTTGGTGATATTATATTATTAAACATGTATTGTTAATACAGTCGGCAAATAATGCCGCATCAAATTCACCCTGTTATTAACCGACTTCAAAAAAGGAGATTCTCAATTCGTCGGAATCTTTTTTCTAATGTATGTTCACCGATACTCGAAGACGTCTGAACCAATTTGGACATTTTTTTTTGTTTCAAAGGGTATAACTTCCCAGGTGGTCCCATTTAAATTTTATTGAAATCAGTCGAGTGGTTTTTGAAAAATCAACAAATATCTGAAAATTGTATACGTCGATGAAGTTTTCTTTTGCTCCGAAACCTCGTTGTCGCATTGGAGCAGTGCGTTTGGTTGGCCCACCCATATTATATTTAAACAAAATACATTTACTTTCAACTAAAAAGCACATTGAAATCGGTGATACTTTTTTTTAAAAGATAAGAGAAAATGCCTTCAACTAGCCCTCTAATCAAAAATCCTGAAAAATCAAGACATACCAGGTTTCCTAAGTTATTACTAAGATTCAAAACTCTATTTAAGATTCTATGTTCATAGCAAAGGTTTTTATAAAGATTGAATAAAATTATTTTGTGTACTGATTTTAATGTTTTATTGAAATTGACTAAACAAAACAATATCAAATGTACTTTTTCAATAGCCTACAAATTACTAAAGTTTCATAAAGATTATGTTCGGTACTTTTGAGTGATTTTCGGTTTTAAAATGTTATAGAAACAAATTAATTGTTGGGTATATGCTACAAATATATTCTAAATTATTCACATAATATATTCTAAGATATTCACATTGTTAATGAAATGTATAATTTGTGCAAATATATTTTTGTTATATTATACCTAATAATAATATTAGTCTGGGATATTTTAACACTAAGCTAGACCCAAACTAAGCTTAGCTTGTAGGCGCTAAGGGACCTAGAACGAATGACATAAATACATACTTTTTTGTTGTTAATACGTACATATTATATACAAAGAAACCCAATACATATAGACACAATCATGCATACAAATAGTGCACTGAGCGGAATGAACCCGCGACTTCCGACTTGGCATAGGTAGTAAACTTTTGAACTACCTATTCCTTTAGAAGTCTTTAAATAATTAAAAACGCCAAAAAATCAGGCCGAAAAGACAAGTCACATCCAGCTTCGGTAACAAAAAAAAAAAAACAAAATAATAATTTTTTTAATTATTATTTATTTCGTATTTTTAAACGTATGCCTTCCTTTCTATTGTACGTTTGATAACCGCTTACGTTATCGGCGCTCGCACATGGATTTCAAATATCGAACCACTGATTCCAATATTCGGTTCACGACCGTTGTGTTGTGTAGACGTTTTGTGCAGATGACCGCGGACTTGCGAATTTTTATCGAGGTCTGGTGTATATTATTTTATTACTGTATTTTTTTAAATAAAATTGTTGATTCTGTGATACGTGAACTATTGTGTGGTTTGGCCAACCTATTTGATTTAGAAGTCGACGACGACTAAGTTACAATGATGTGATTTTATTAGTAAAATTTAAAATTATTTATTTATTTATTCAATCTGTGATACTATTTACCTTTTAAAATGACGGAGCAATCAGGAGTTATTACTATTCATCAAGTAAGTTTATTATTTTATATATCACGTTAACACTGGCGGAGTCTCTGATAGTTTAATTAGATCCGACTTAATAACAGTCAAGTGAAATACTCGAACCTCACTTAAATGATAAAAACGTGTCTTTTGTAACAAGGCTTGTAATATAATAGTAATTAAGTAATATAGTTCATCATTAGCTACGAAACGATGTGTCATTTGAACAATTTAAAGGAAGAACTGCCAATAGAATTCGAATTTAAAATTAGAACTGTCAAATCTGTCAATTGAATACCATAGGCAGTTATTACTTTTTTTATCAAGTGACCTGGCCGCGGCATCATCACCGAATCCCGCTTATCTATCAACTATTATCAACATACGTGTTATGTAAATAACACTAGCCGAGCAGCGACATCATTCGTAACTCACTTTTTTTTTAATTACATAACCTCAGAGCTACTATTTTAAAAATACTTATATCAATGATTTAATTTAGGAATCAACAGTCAACTATTAGCCTACTACTGCACCGTCAGAATATAAAAAAATCGAAGTTGCCAGTAAGAAGTTAAGCGTGGTCATACATAAAAAAAAAATATATAGGGATTGACTTAAAAACCTCGTACGTTTCTTCGTCGGTTAAAAAGAGTTTGAATAGCAATAAAATAGCTTTCTCGATGATAGTTAAAGACACTGATTTTTTAAATCTGCTCAATAATTTTTTAATATACCAACTAAGACAAGTTTTTTTTTTAATAAAGTATACTAGTAACATTGATCACAATTATATTTATTACGTTTATTACGTTCAGTTGGTATTCAAAGAAGTAGAAAAATTCGGACCCGCAGCAGGCCCGCAGAGGTAGATTTCGTGTTTTTTATTTTTTTTTGAAAATCTGCCCCTCAGTCCCCTTTCGGTTCCCCCAAAGGGGACTTACTCACAAACTTAACCTTCATTTTTGTCCTGTTGATTTTTCGTCCAAGTTTGAAAGGACCTCTATCGATCATGCCGGTAAAATTAAGGTACATACATATGTACATATATATATATATATAAACTGTTTAACTGGCGGTTGTTTTGGGGTCTAGGGATCATAACTAGACCTCCTATGAAGATTTTTTTTGGAAAACTCGACAACTGGTACAAAACCAATAGGTGGAATTTTCTTCGAAATCTACCTCAAAACTTTCATGACTTATTTAAAAATTAATGTATATCTTACTTACTTTTTTATGTATATTATGTATAATAAATAATGTTTACAAATCACGATATTATAAAGACGTTTAATAGTACGTGAATGACGTATTATTTGTCATGAATTGCAGACGTCATAGAAGACACCTTCTAGAACATTTTTCGAAATGCATTTTTTCAGCACCATTACTGTTACATAATAACAGTCATTATGCTGAAAAAATGATTGTTCTAGCTTTTAGAATATAACAAAAAATATTGTTTATGGTAGATACAGGCTGATCAAGTAGTTGGTTGGTTGGTGTTGGTGCCGCATTTAGACTGAAAGGCGATCAGATAGGGCTGACTAGTTGAGCCAGCCTAGCTCCTTCTAGAAGCACAGAAGCCTCCTGGGGCGTTCACAGGCTTCTAGAAGCGACCTCGCACCCGCGAGGATATTTGCCCGGTGTGTGGCCACTCCCTCGCACTCCAAGATAACGTGGGCGGCCGTTTCCTCCGCGTTGAGACATTGATGGTGAATAGGTGCCGGTTTAGGGGCAGGTGGCTCGTAATGGTTCCTACAACTATCCTGATGTCGAGTCGGTTAAGGCTGAGCAGTCTGCAAGTTAAGTTTAGTCCCAGTTTAGACTGCCTGCAGCCAGGTATGTCGGCCCGCCGACCGTTGTGTGCTTCCAGAATCCGTTGCCATGCCCATGAGCGAAGTTGAAGAGAATCCCTGATCACGTAGTCTATAGTTACTAATAGTATGGTACTAAAGGCTTTGTATGTTTGAGCTCGAAAACAAAAATATCTCACGAACTACTAATCAGACATATTAATTAGATTATTCGTGATTGTTAATACCAAAACCTCATTTTGAAACTGACAATAGGAATTGAATAAAAAAAAAAATCTATCTTTTATATATTACTAGCAGCGCCTCGCGGTTTCATCCGCGTAAGTCCCGATTCCGTTTGAATATCGGCATAAAAAGTAGCCTATATGATTATAAAATTGAACGTTAGTGAGGATTTAAAGATGTTTGTTATTTATGAAACTTTACAGTAGGTAAAAAAATTATAAATAGGTATAACTAGCGGACCCGACAGACGTTGTCCTGCCTGATAAATATTATTCCAGAAATGCTATCGCAGCGCCATCTATCGAGTCCAATTGTAAAGCTAAACCATTCTTTAATCCACCTGAAGACACACAAAAAATTTCATTAAAAACGGTCCACCCGTTTAGGAGGAGTTCAGTAACAAATACAGCACAGAACAAATATATATATAAAGAAGTGTAAATTGGCCAAATTATAACGATAAGTGTCAAGTAAGTGGGTAGAATTGCTGCCATCTGAGAGCTTGGCGTACACTGTATAAGCCGTTACAGTGACACGAAGATAAATATATTGTGGGATTGTTTCTCTTAAATGGTTCTAAAAAAGTCTGCAACGCCATTATATCTACCTCTTCCGTGGAAGCCATTGTTGCCAAAATAATGAGCAATAAATATCTTACGACACGCGGCAGCGTGCTAAGCCAAGTTCAAGAAAAATCGCAGCAGCCGTGTGTTACATTTGGAGCCACTTTTGACACCTTCATTACTCAAAATCTATTTAACATACACACATGAAATTTGGTTTATTTAATAACACTTTTTACAATTAACATTTTATAGCATTACATTAATTCTTATCACATTAAAAATACTTTTATCGCTTTTGGTATTTAAAGTAGATAAACTTTGTATTTGACACTTAATAGCTTAGGCTAATAGTTTAAAAGTAAGGACAATTCTCAAAGATTTTTGCCCGTCCTTTCCGAAAGACAAACTTTGCGGTTATCGTAAAATGTCTAGTCTACCGTAAAATGCCTGTTGGTCTAGTGGTTAGTGATCCTGACTACTGAGCCAGAGGACATGGGTTCGATTCCCACCCAGGACAAATAATTGTGTGATGAGCATGATCATTTGTTTTGTCTGAGTGTAATTTATCTATAATATGTATGTATTTAGAAATATAGGTATAAATATGTTTATTAGCTGTCTAGTTACCATAGTACAGGCTCTGCCTAGTTTGGGATCAGACGGCCGTGTGTGAGATGTGTCAAGTTATTAAAAAATAATAATATTTTTTTTTTTTTTTATGTGATAGCAAATTAATGACTTTCGGATTTTTTACCTTGCTTATCAAATATATAAATATGATTCCAGGTCAATGAGAGGTACCGTATAGGTTTTGATTTTCCCGTGAATTGTTCAAATTTGGTCAAATATAAGGCTTAAATGGCTGGTTAATAATTTTAGACACAAATAAAATAAACATATAAATTTACAATAAAATCTTAATTTAATGTTAGAAGATATTTTTAGTAGCGGATGGCAGCACAAAATATACTATGAAATATATTTTTTATATTGCAATTATTGCTAAAATATTTATAAAACCTTTTTTTTTTATTGCTAATATTTTTACAATAATTGCAATACGTCATTTACTGTCCCTTCCGCGTCTCTTCGCCTTGGTGATATGTATTCGCAGCAGATAACACTCAATACCACTTATATTTTAATAAACATTACATATACTAAAAGTTCTTATGAAGATGCATTTACTAGTCTCATAGCATCAAAATAATTGCATTCAATATCATCCATATGTAGTTTCTTCACGATAATACATGACTCCTTTCGTCTGAAAATAACGCTGTCTATCAATTTGCGCGGGACCCTATTTCTATGTCCAAAATAAAAGTAGTCTCAATTACTCCTTACAATATCAGCTATCTGCCAGTGAAAGTCCCGTGGAAATCGGTCCACCCGTTCCGGGGATTAGCCGGAACAAACAGACAGAGAACAAATTGAAAAACTGTTTTTTAGGCATAGGTAACGTGCATAACTGTATGAGTTTAAAAAAAACTATTATTTTGACATTACAAACAGACACTTCAATTTTATTTATTTTTATTGAAAACAAATCGTTAATAAGTGCAAACAAATCAGTGTCAACTGTCATCCTTCAACTGTCAGTGTCAACTTCTTTTTTGATAGGCACGGAAAGCAAAAATTATGTTTGTATTCAGTCTAAAAATCACACTGCTATAAAAAGAAATGTTTTTCTCGAAATGGGTGTTCAAATTTCTGTTTTTATATTAAATTATTAGTTCTTGAACTCTATTTAAAAATATTTCATTCAACATTGTTGGTATTTTTCAAGAATAAAAAAAAAAAATTTTTGGACAACTTGTATACTTAAAGATATTGTAAACATGTACTAGGAAAAAAATGCCTTTAAGGTGGGAATAGGGGAAGGGGGAAATAGGTGTCGAGGAGGGGAGAGAGGGAGAGGGAAGGGTTGGGGCCTCTGGTGGGAATCGAATCCAGGACCTCACTCTCTCTCCCTCCTATCTCTCTCTTCTGTTGTGGGTTCAAATCGCACACGGGACAAAAATTTGTGTGATCCACAAATAGTTGTCCGGAGTTTGGGTGTTTATGTCTGTTCAGCCCTCACTCCGTTATTTATGAACCGATTTTGATTATTCTTTTTTTGTTAGATAGGGTATACCTCAAGGGTGGTCTTATGTCAAGGAAGTCAGGATGGATCTGATGATGGGATCCTGAAAAAAATTAGAGAAACCCTCGAAAATTGTAGGAACGAATAGTGTTTCTGTTTACTTTTCATTACTTTATCAGGTATTTGCGTTTAGAAATCATCACATCATGTAGCTGAGCTGATGATGAAAAAAAACCATAAAATAAAAATCTTTTTAACAAAAAATTAAACCGACGAAAAGATCTAAAAACCCCAACCAACATGCTTATTCAATGGGCAAATCAACAGAATCTGCCCTTCATCAAGTAGTTTCATACATAGAGGGCAATCTAAAGAACAAGTTGTCTACCTTAGGAACCTTCATCGACATTGAGGGTGCTTTTGACAAAACTAACTTCACCAGCATCAGCCAGGCTCTGTCAAGACATGGGGTCGATGCTCAGACACAGAGCCATACAATTTACTGTGAATAACACGACAAGAGGGGTGGTGGCCAGAGGGTGTCCGCAAGGCGGAGTTCTCTCACCTCTCTTGTGGAACATTGTGATCAACGAGCTCATTACTAACTCAATGACCACAAGTTCCTCACAGTAGGCTATGCAGACGACCTGACCATCCTCATCAGCGGCCCCTTTGAGAGTGTGGTATGCGACCTAATGAGAACCGCACTGAAGGTTGTTGAACAGTGGTGTGAGAAATACGACCTAACAGTGAACCCGACAAGACGGAATTGATTATGTTCACAAACAAACGTAGTTTAGGGGAACTAAGACTACCTAAACTATTCAACACCCGCCTAGTCCTTACCAAGGAGGTCAAATATCTAGGAGTGATACTTGACAGGAAACTCTTATGGAACAGGCACCTGGACACGAAACTGAACAAAGCCGGCATTATTTTCTGCCAATGCAAGTGACTCCTCGGCAAAAGCTGGGGCTTATCACCAACAATCACACTATGGCTGTACAAAACGGTCATACGGCCGATCATCACGTATGGTGCTATTGCCTGGTGGCAGAGAACAGAGCTTAGCACCGTCAGTAACAAGTTACAGCAATTCCACAGACCTATTTATACAGCAGGAAGCAGCTGTGGTAGCCATCAGACTCAAACACCTGGGTCTGTGGTACAACCGAGAGGGTTCCCTTTCCAAACTATGGAATGAACTAGTGGAATACCAACCACTAATAGCTGCCCCATGCGATAGGATCCCCAAACAACATATCTTCGAAAGGAGATACCGAATACAGCTATATGAAAATGAACGAGATCAATCTGGCATAAATAAAGTCCGAATATACACGGACGGTTCTAAGATGGGGACAGGGACCGGAGCCGGAATTTTCTCACACGACTTGAACATAACAATATCACTGGCGTTAGGGCAGCACAGTTCCATATTTCAATGTGAGTGCGTTGCGATAACCTACGCCGCTACCGCGGTCATGTCAAGACGTATAAAGGATTATATCATCCGTATACTGTCGGACAGTATGGCCGTCCTAAAGGCACTGGAGGGCAACATCATAAACTCCGGTCTTATTTACGAATGCCACCAGACACTGGAACGTCTAGCCTCTGACAACAGGCTAATCCTTCAATGGACCAAGGGGCATAGCGACTCACTCGGAACGATGTCGCCGATGAGCTGGCTAGGAGGCAGTAGCAGGTCCAACGGTGCTGCTACCACTCCCCTTTAGTCAACTTCGCTCATGGGTAAGACAACGGCTTCATTAAACGCAACAACCGCTGGGCCGACACACCCGGCTGTAGACAATCCAAACTGGTGCTGGTGAAGGTCTCACCACGTTTGACTTGTAGACTGAGCAGTCTCAACCGAGTTGACATCAGAATAGTGGTAGGAACTATTACGGGCCACCTGGCCCTAAATGACACCTATTCACCATCAATGCGACAGACAGTCCTCTATGCAGAGGCTTTCTCAACGCGGAGGAAACGGCCGCCCACGTTGTCCTGGAGAGCGAGGGAGTGGCCTCGCGGGAGCGAGGTCGCTCCTAGAAGCCTGTGAATGCCCCAAGAGGCTTCTGCGCTTCTGAAAGGAGCTAGGCTGGCTCGACTAGTCAGCCTACCTGAACGCATAATGGACCGCTTATGAGTCTAAATGCGGAAACAGGGCCCTACCAATACCAATACCAAAAGAATTTTTATTTATTTTCGTCGGTTTAATTTTTTGTCATTACAAACAGACACTTCAATTCAATTCAAAAAAATCTTTATTTCATAAAATTGACCATCAATTATTCGAAATCGTCGATTTAATAAATAATTATTATAATTAAAAATTATAGATCAACACACACCGCAACAATAGTTTGCTTCGTCAAATGTAAAATGATTAAAGAAAACAAAATGGATAACATAATATCACATCTGCTTGTTTCGATCTATAACCGCCCGTTTCCAAATGGTTGAGCCTTGTGAGAAGAAATCGGGCAAACAAACTCACGGCCACTCTTTAAAAAAAAAAAAACCAGACAGTTTCAACAATATTCAGTAAATATCACATCATTTTGTTGTGTGCTATTATGTTTTTAAAATTAAAAGTGAATAAACTAGAAAAAGAATATGACACTAGGGAAACTGAAAATTAAGGAAAAAATTAAAAAGAAGAAAAGAAAAACATGAGAGATGGAAAAAAAAGAAACATATTAGCTCACATTAGATTTCTATTACAATTCCGTCCCAAGCGTTTTTATCTTGTATATAATCGCCTACTGAGTAATAGCCCTTAAGGCATAGCTGTCGTTTTACTGTAGATTTAAACTTGTTTATACTTAACATTTGAATATTATCTGGGATTTTATTATAATATCGCACACATTGACCTTAAAACGACTTGTTAATTTTTTGGATAGAGGCAGGTACAATAAGTTTATGTTTATTAAGCGTGTTAAAAGAGTGTATATCACTTTTTTTACAGAAGTGATCTTTATTTTTATAAAGGTAAATTAGATTTTCATAAATATATTGGCACGCTACCGTCATTATGTTAATTTCTTTAAATTTCTGCCTCAGTGAATCACGATTGCCTAAGTTATAAATTGCTCGAATAGCCCTCTTCTGCAGCACGAAGATAGATTGAATATCGGCGGCATTCCCCCACAGTAGAATACCATACGACATTATACTATGAAAATAACTAAAATAAACTAATCTGGCTGTTTCAACATCAGTCAGTTCACGAATTTTTCTAACTGCGTATGCTGCTGAGCTGAGTCTATTCGATAATTTATCAATATGAGGGCCCCATTGAAGCTTAGAATCAAGAGTAATACCTAAGAATTTTGTGGTATCAACTAGTTCCAACTCGTCTTCATTAAGTAGTATAGTCGTTTTCCCCTGTTTAACGTTTGGAGTAGTGAACCGGATACATTTAGTTTTTTCTCCATTAAGAAGTAAATTGTTAACGTTAAATTTCAATTTCGAATTGCGTTCAATTTTATTTATTTGTATTGGTGATGACTAGAGATCGGATATTCGGATGCATATTTACCTAAAGTTGAGATGTTGGCTATTATGGAAAGCACTTTTTTATCGAAAGAATCCCGCGATTCCAAAAAATTCAAATTTAAGTGTAACTATACGACGTGAGATGTAATAAACCCCAGTTTGACACAAATGACACTTGCTCTGTTAAAACGTATAATGGTTGCTTTCCCTACTTTTATTGTCAGTGATTTTTGACGAAGCAAAAAACCTTATTACGTTGTAACAAGTGTCAAATAGGGCCTATTAAACCCCACGAAATGTAAGCATTTTGTAGGAGTGCGAGTGAGACGGCAAATTATACTTGCTTGTGCGCAAGTAGCGATGCGACAATACAACTGCATTCGTAAATAAAAATATACTTAGAAGCCGCTTCCATAATTTGTTATCCAAAAAATAACTTTAGGTAAATATGCATCCGATTATCCGATCTCTAGTGATGACTGATTCGTGACTTGTTGGTTGTTGTTCTCTTTATAGTACCTTTATACATGTATACTTCAAAATAGATATAAAATCAATACTCTTGAGAATTCAATAAATTTATTAACTTGGGCGTAAAGATTTAATTACAGTGTAACCTTCACTAAGAGTTTCTGTTCACTTGAGATGAGATGCTATTGTAATCCGCCATTTTATTTAACAAAAAAAACAATCGTTACGTCATGAATAAACATAATTTTCTCACGTACTTAGTCAGTGACGCTGTGATAAACAACTTTTTTTTAACAGTTTTTAACTTGTATGCGTTAATAAATACTTTTAAAGACAGCGGATCTTGCTCACAAATAATATCTCTGACGTCAGGTACTTTGAACATGAATGTCACTTAATTTTATCTAATACTAGCCGTCCCCGCAGTTTCACCACCGTTTATGTGTCACTGCTCCGCTCCTATTGATCGTAGCGTGATGCTATTTAGCCTATATTTAGCCTTCCTCGGTAAGTGGGCTATCCAACACTAATATTTTTTTTTCAATTCGAACTACTAGTTCCTAAGATTAGCGCGTTCAACCAAACAAACAAACAATCTCTGAAACTACACCAGGGATACAGAGAAGGATATGCTACGTTTCATCATATATAGCTCCCAAACGGATGAACCAATTAGAGTGAGGTTTTTTTTGTTTGAAGGTGACTTGATCGAGAGTGTTCTTAGATATATTTCATGAACATCTGTTCAGACTTCCGAAGATCATCAGCTCTTTTCTAATTGTTGAAGGGATTTTTGAGTTGGCTGTTTAAATTTTTAATTCATATATTCTAAAAAATAAAAAAATATATTCTAAGTTAATAATGATTACCTGGGTTAGTTGTGTCGGAACACCGTGTGGTTTTAGTCGGTTCGATTTCAACATACCACTTCACCCTTAGCTCCGGTGAGGTGATGACCCTTGGGGGTTGCCACACGAAAAAAAAAGAAATCAATAAAAATACAAGATACGATACCTTACCCGACGTTTCAATCGAATTGCACCGATCAGTCCACTCGTGACCACGATCCGTGCAAATACAGTTTAAAAACAATCACAGGAAACAACTATGTTATTGTGTGTTTGTAGTAAATAGTATTAGGGTAACTAAATATCCGTGTGTCATTCAAATATTGTCTGAGAGCTTGGTATTCATATAACATGTGCAGTACCTACCTGGGCGACCAGAATCCGCACGGGTTTTTTTTTTTTAAATCGCTGAATTTTAACGTATTTTTAATTATAAAGATAAACCGTGAGTTAGACACAAAATAATAATAAATAGACAAAGAATAATTATATATTGTTTAGTAAAACTAAAAACAACATGCTTTAATGGCGAACCGAATTAAAAGTAAATAATAATAGCTGCCTTCCAGTCCCCCCCTTTGTGGGAATATCCCCCATTCACGAACTTAACCTTCAATTTTACCCTGTTGATTTGTCGCCCAAGTGTGAAAGTATTCGGTGCATAATTGCGACCTCTATCGTGTCGGTAAAATTGAGGTACACACATACACATATATAATATAAGAATAAACTTTTTAACTGGCGGTTGTTTTGGGGTCTAGGGATCATAACTAGACCTCCAGTAAAGATTTTTTTTGGAAAACTCGATAACTGGTATAAAACCAATAGGTAGACTTTTCTTCGAAATCTACCTAAAAATAAGTAACTATCTGAATTACGAGTAAAAAGTAGGAAACAATTTTCTATAAGTTAAAAAAAATTGTGATTAAGAAAAAAAATCATTTTATCGTAAAAATGCGTGGGGTGTTAGATGTCAATTATTGTAAATATTTTATTGACAGATATTGGTGAAAGTAAAGTCATTAAGTATATAATATTTTAAAAAGCACCCCTTGTGTTATAAGTTTGACGTGTCTGTGTATCTGTTTCTCTGTCTGCGGCATCGTAGCTCCCAAACGAATGGACCGATTTAAGTGCCTTTTTTATTGTTTGAAAGGTAACTTCATCGAGAGTGTTCTTAGATATAATAAATGAAAATCTGTTCAGCCGTTCGAAGATCATCAGCTCTTTTGTAATCGTTGAAGGGATTTTCGAGTCGAGGGTAAACTTATGATTATTTATGAAAAATGACAATACAATTCAGAATCTTATTCGTGAGCCTGTTCGACAAGTTAAGTCAAGTCAAGTTATGGCAGTCCTCTATCGCCTTTATCATGGGGAGTATTCTGAAGAGCTCTTCCAACTGGTCCCCCCTTATCCCTTCCTCTACAGGACAACAAGTGCCGGCCTCGGAAGTCACCCCTTCAGAGTGGTAGACATGCGCTCATCGATTCGGGTCTTCCTTCCTGTGCCAAGCAGATAAAACCTGGAACTCACTACCAGCGCACGTGTTTCCGTACCATTATGATCCCGGGTCCTTTAAGCGGGGCGTGAAAAAGCATCTCACTAGGCCGCCATAGTGCTGGTCACCATGCTGCACTGTCCTTGTTCGCAGTGAGGATGGTGATCACCACTCTTGGATTCTGCTTGTGCTTTCCACCAGGCGGGGCAGAGTCATTTTGGCAGCTCAAATATAAAAAAAAAAAAGTTTCGACAATTTTGATGTTGTTAGTCAGTGTGTCAGGCAATCTTAAATTCCGAGCCTTATCTTTTCAGTTTGTCGCGAATGAATCAGTGTCATTTTATCACTTTGGATGACGACTGTTGTTAATTGCGACATGGTATGAATCAAATGAAATCGGAAAAAGAAATTGAATCATCTTACAATTACTGTTTTAAATTATCGTTATCGATGTTTGTCTAAGGTTGGCTACTGGGCGCATTGTTCAGATCAAGATTTTTAGAAATGAAAAATGTTATGAAAAACGCACATCATTTTTGATACTGGTCACTTTCATTAAAATCGGATTAAGAGATTGCGCGTTTTTTAATTATTTTAACTATTATTTATCTACTTTTTTGCGTCGCTATTAAAGCGCATGTTTTAGTTTTTGAAAACCATATTTTATTACCATAGATATAGTCCATAGTAAAAAATATGGTTTCCAAAAATTTGAAACACCTCACCTTATGAGCTACGAGCAGGTGTACCTGACACAATTAGATAAACAACCTGCAGTATTAATGACATTTACATTAATAAAAAATACCACAACAATAGCACGGAAGTTTTGAAGTAATAAACACTTGAATTACAGTTGTAAATTATTATTATTGACTGAAACTGAACTCGTTACGAACAATCAAGGAAAGAAAGTCGTCTAATGAAACCGGTTTGACCAGTTTGTTTGCCTCAGAATAACTTCATATTCAACACAGTTGGGTAAAGAACCGTGACTTTCAGCGTAGTTTTACTAGCGTTTATGGCCTTTGCGCCGCTCCTATGGGTTGTAGCGTGATGTCCAGTGGCGCAACCATACCATCTGAGCTCCGTGGCTAATTTATCGGGAGTGTCTGACTCGCACTTGCCCGTTATTTTCTAACTCGTGTATTTTATTAGGTTTATTAAATTAGATAACTTATATAGATTAAATACAAAGTTAATATTTTTTTAATATATTTTGTATCTAGCAGCGCCCCGCGGTTTCACTTGCGTAAGCCCCGCCCCGACCGTGGGTATATCGGGATAAAAAGTAGCTTATGCGTTAATCCAGGTCCCTAGCTATTTACATATGTACCAAGTTTCATCGCATTTGGTTAAGTGATTTTTGCGTGAAAGAGTAACAAACATCCATCCATCCATCCAAACTTTCACATTTATAATATTAGTGGGATTAGTGCCTCCTGTGTTCAGGGCTTTGGCCCAGGGGCCTCCTGGAACCGGAGGCCCGTGGCATTTTGCCCGCTCTGCCACCCTATTGTTACGCCACTGATGTCAAATAGCCTCAAGAACTAGGCTATCAAATGCGACCTAGGCATTAAAAACACAAATTCTCATTCGTATCATCGTGAAATCAGGTGTGGTCGTTCATATCTTTGCATTATCTTCGTGCAAATTGATAAAACAGATAACTATTATGTGGCATTTCATTTCTTTCAATTTTTAGTATTATAAGTTGTATTAGAGAATCAATTATAAGGCTCAGACTTCCCAGCAATAGCCAGCTCTCTGGGAGAGCCATGCTTCGACACGTATAGGCCGGCTCGACGGGAGTAATACCACGGCCTCATAGAAAACTGGCAGTGAAGCAATGAATACATTGCTTAACTTCCGGAGGACCTAACCATTTCCTCCCCCCCCCTTTCCCCCTCTCCACTCTTCCCCTACCCCCCCTTAAAGGCCGGCAACACACTTGTGACTCTTGAGTTGCAAGTGTCAATGGACGGTGCTAGTCACTTACCATCAAGTGACCCGTTTGCTCGTTTGCCCCCTATATCAGAAAAGATTTACAGGTACCCTGACGTGCTAGAGTTATTACTTACACTCCCCAATCCATCGATATAAGCAATAACCCGTTCTTTCCATTGCCTTCCCTTTTTGCCTACTTTTCCCTTTCAATAATTTTTTAAATTTTCCCATTTTTCCTCTCCCAAAGTGCCCGGTTGGTGGCAGTAGGCATAGGGACCAAATTATAGTTGGCAAAATGTGGGTGTTAACACGCCACACGCCTTTGCTTACTCCTTCGGGGATTCAGGTGTAAGTATATGTATGTAGAAAATGAGTAATAAGTGAAATTAGTTAATAAAATGATTAATGAGTGTGAACTGTTGAAAGAATCTACATATTAATGTGAGGAGAACTCCTTGTACGCATTTTTTAAGAGAACGCGCACAGAAATGAATGTTACATTTAAAGTAACTTAAGTGCGGAAAGCTAAAATTATAAAAAATATTTGTTTTAAAACTAAGAGTTCTGTAAAAACCCCTATATAAAGATAGATACATAAAATAGGCTGTTTTAAAATTAAGATTAACGACCATTTTACAATATTTCTTACGTGGCCGTGGGAGAGCCATGCTTCGGCACGTATGGGCCGGCTCGACTCCGCTCGAAACCACGGCCTCACAGAAAAAAGGCAGTGAAACAATGCTTGTTTGAGTGAGGTTACCGGAGGCCCTAACCCTTCCCTCTCCCCTCTCCTCCCCTCTAATCTCCCTCCCGTCTTCCCACTCTTCCTCCCTCTCCCCCTCTTCCCCTACTCCCACCTTAAAGGACGACAAGTCACTTGTGACTCTGGAGTTACAGGTACCTATGGGCGGCGGTACTCATTTACCATCAGGTTACCACCATGTACCATACCATACCAGGTACCGTACAGGATAAAAAAAATAAATCGAATTAAATTTTATGATAGTGGGGTCCATATATATTTAGACCTGTTAAGACTTTTTTACAATAAATCTAATTAAATTTTATAACATTTTATTTTACCGGTAGTAAGGTTTGTATATCGTCGGTCGAAAACAGTACCGGAACATTTCCAAATGGGATGTTTTGAGAAAATGCGGTTTAAAGATTTTCGGTACATTGAAATGGAAATGTTGTTAGCTAAATTTTTGTTCTAAATGGGGTTTGAGATGCCTGCTTGTCATATATATATCAATATTTAACATGGTTTTGTTTCTAATTAGGCATTGTTTACGGTTTATGAGCTGGAACATTTCGAAATGTACTACTATTGACTGGGGCTGTAATTGTAAAATGTATTATCTCTAAACCGGTATAATGTCGTTTATGTCAGTTGTATAGTGATTAGGACTTATGCCATTACTGATTCGGAAAGAGCGTTAGATTTTCAATCATACTACATACTTAACTCAAAACACGTATTTTTGGAGATGTTCCGATACAGTTTTGGACCGACGATACATTATCTTAGATATTAATTAACCAGAATGCGGTTGTTGACGGTCAAAACGACAAACACAAATTTGTCCTTCCCCCTCCGGGGTCAAAAGCTGGGTACACCCATGCCTATATCCTTTTCTGTACCCTTGACAAAGTGTATGCTAAGTTTTATGATGATCGGTTGAGTAGTTAAGGCATGAAAACAAACAAACGAACTCACATTCCCATTTATAATATTAGTAGGATTTGACGTTGAATACAAACACGTGTCTATTACTTATCAATGTTAATTGTGTGATTTATTCGACTTTGCCATATATTGAATTTTTATCATAGGCCTCTTCTACACGTTGGCTTGATTGTTGGTTTTGTGGAAAATTGTAATATTGATTTGTTTTTTTTTTTATGGTATAGGGGGCAAACGAGCAGGCGGGTCCACCTATAAATGACTACCGCCGCCCATGGGCACTTGTAACTCAAGAGTCACAAGTAGAAGAGGGGAAGGGGGGGGAAGAGTGGGAAGGAAGAGAGGGGAAGGACGGGAATAGTTTAGAGGCGAGGGTTAGAGGCTCCGGTAACCTCACTCACGCGGCGAAATCCAATGCAAGCATTGCTTCACTGCCGGTTTTCTGTGAGGCCGTGGTATCGAGCGGAGTCGAGCCGGCCCATACGTGCCGAAGCGTGGCTTTCCCACGTTATCAGTATCGTTATTAGATCTATTAAATAAAATCATCATTCTCCGCGCCTTTTCCCAATTAAGTTGGGGTCGGCTTTTAGTCTAACCACTATACGGCCGAACTTCGATATTTTACATGAAGCGACTACCATTGGACCTCCACAACTCAAGTACTAGGCGATATCGAAGTTCTATAGCTAGATCCGGTTGTCGGACTTTTTAGGGCTCCCAACTACCCGTAACGAATGCCACAGATGTTTGTATGACAACCGGGACCGACAGCTTAACGTGCTCTCCGAGGCACGATCAATAAATAAAAACTAAATAAAGACATTAAAACTGATTTTTTTTTCTGGTTTTAAATCTGAGAAGTACTAACAGGTACTGTAACACCCAAATGAATTAAAACAAAATTAAACATTAAAAACTAAATAACTCGTACTATTAAAAGAATAATTAACAAGTTATAAACCCAACTACTACATTTGTTTATTGTGGTTTGTATTAGAATTATAACATTAGTGAGGAATATTTATTTTAATGCCTATGTTGTTATAATAATATTTTTTATTTCCACTCTCAAAATTAAGCCAAACTTAACGACTCCTCACTCCCTCAACGAAGTGAATGCAGTCTAGCCACGGAGTTTCGTAGCTGACTTCTGTAGCACAGCTATACATTATATTTGTTATCTATCAACTAACGTAGACTATACAATATTTCTACACAAGTTAAACATTTTTTGCTTAAATTCTTTCATTTGTATTTCTTAGGCGAAAACCAATAGTTTTTATTAAATTTAAATCAAAATAACCCGGTGCGCCGTCGGTAGCTTACATAATTTGTTCTGTGTCTGGGTGTAATTTATCTATAATATGTATGTATTTAGAAATATATTAGTATGTTTATCAGCAGTTTGGTTACCATAGTGCAGGCTCTGCCTAGTTTGAGATCAGACGGCCGTGTGAGAGATCTGTGAAGTTATTATTATTATTACAGGAATCGTGTTATTTGAACGCTTAGCAGCTACAGCAAGACGTTCGGACTAGTTAAATGTTAGTAGTGTAGTAAAAATTAAAAAACCCACGACTCGAAAATTCCTACAACAACGATTAGAAATTCTTAGATTATCAACTCGATAATCTTCGCACGGCTATAAGATTTTTTTGAATTATATCGAAGAACACCTTCGAAAAAGTCACCTTTCTAACAAAAAAAAAACTAAATCAAAATCGGTCTTTCCGTTTGGGAGCTATGATGCCACAGGCACGTTTAACTTATAACACCCCCCTTTGTGCGATGGGGGTTAAAATCAATTTGTCAGTCAACAATATACATAAAAGTAATAACAAAATACCTTATTTGCCTATATCGCACACCTAGATCTAAAGGGAGCTAACTCAAAAATTTCAATTTCTGAGTTATGTACACCATCGAATTCCTTATCTCGGTACATACCAATAAAACAGATTAAAATATCACCATCACTCGACGCTAGTCGCTAAATTCACCAACGTGGGCTCAATTTAAAAAAATAAAACAAATATTCATTCATTGTTAAGAAATAGGGAAAGCCATGCCTCTCCCCCCCTTCCCCCACTCCCACCTTAAAGGCTGGTAACGCACTTGTGACTCTAAAGTTGCAGGTGCTCATGGGCGGCGGTAGTCACATACCAGCAGGTGACTCGTCTGCTCGTTTGCCACCTATAATATAAATAAAAAATAATTACAAAAATCCTATTTTCAGCCCCAAAACATGATTCTAACACAAGATTCCTACAATACCTTTCTTCTAGCTGCATATAATAAGCATAAATCTACACACACAATTAGTTTTTCGCCTTTTCTAAAAAAAAGTATTTTTATGAGTTAATACCTGTTCAGATCTAGGTTTGCGATATGATATGCTTAATTTATGATAGTTATAATTTCCTGTTGCTGGTGAGTATACAACTATCACGTTATTCACTACTTTATTTCAAAACTGACCAAATATTATGATAGATCAACAAAACTAAAATACATAATAACTAATTATATTCGTTAGTCCACCTGTCTGTCGTAACCAGTGCTAACGAGGAGCTTTAGTACCTGGCAACTGGTTGCGATAGAAGTGTATTGAGTTATTGACCTAAAGTGTAGAGGTGGCATTAGCATGTTTGTGATATTTCAAATGTACTTGTAACAGGTGTAAATTAAAAACCCTTGTTTAATGTTATTTTTTGCAAAGTACCTACATTTAAGAATATCTAAATATACATATAGATAAATGCTGAATACCGGTGTGACCGGTCGCCTCGCATCTTTAAAAAACCGGACAACTGCGAGTCGGAAACCTCAAAAGGGCACCCGTCGATAGTCGCATTACTCTATGATTTTTCAAACAGTTAATTTATAGTCTTTATTAAAGTGCCATTTAAAAATTAAATGAATTCGAATTTTGACCTTTCATGACGTTCATCATTCATAAACACAATGCTCATTAACATAGTTTAACTTTTAGTTTAGTTAATTATCATTTAAATTAGGTATCTGCTACTTTGTATTATAGTATGTTTACTATTGTTATCTTGTTATAGCGACGAAAACGGCTAAGGCAAGCTGATACATGATAAGCAGCTGTGTCTAATGCCTAATAGTCACACAAGTAATTTTTTTTCATTATTAATAATCCCAACACAATAAAAAACATGTCGACACATTTTCGGCAATACGAGTACTTTTATTTAATAGCTAGGCCTGTATTTAACGCGAAAATTAATATTATATTGTACAAAAATTCATTTGAAGAGAAAAAATCAAATTACTTTTAAAATTACCCGCTAAAACACTCACGTCGGATTTGATTCATTAACCGATTAACTGACAGTTCTCCATAGAGTAGTAAAAATAATAAAGACTAAAAAAGTAAAACCTATTTCAAAAACACTTACAAAGGGCTCTGAAAAGTGAAAACTAATCGATCATAAACCTAATTGAAAAGACGACAATACCTTTGACACTTTTAATATAATACGTCATAGGCACTATGTACCTACTGGTCTATTTGAGAAAATATTCATAGCCGCGCGTGAACCGCGCGCAAAAGCTAGTCAGTTAATACTTGAAGTGGCATTTGACAAGGTGACCGAGATGACCACTTACACCGATAGCGTCAAGCTATTTACCCTTCACGAATCAATCTATGAACAATGAACAACGATTGAACGAACAACAACAAGGTGTAGAAGTTATTTTTCTATCCTAATAGATCTGGATGTCATTTATGTACCTTACAACGCTGGAGCGTTTAGTATTAACCAATAGCGTATCCCTTCAAAAGATCAAAGGGCATAGCGATTCATTCCGGAACGTTACCGCCGATGAGCTGCCAAGGAAAGGTTCTACAACATCAGTGGCAGGTCCAACTATATTGCTGCCACTTCCTTTCAACCAATTTTGCTCATGGGTAATGCAACGGACTTGTGAAACGTACAACCGTCGCTGGGCCAACATACCTGGCTGCAGACAGTTCAAACTGTTACAGACGGAGTTTTTAGTTTTAGTTTACGTTTAACTTGCATACTGCTCAGTCTCAACCGACTCTACATCAGAATAGTTGTAGGAACCATTACGGGCCACTTGGCCCTCAACCGGCACCTATTCACCATCTATGCGACAGACAGCCCTCTATGCAGAGGATGTCACGTTGTAATTATATAGTGGCCACACAAGGGGCAACTATCCTCGCGGGTACGAGATCGCTCTTAGAAGCCTGTGAACACGCCAGGAAGCTTCTATGCTTCTGGAAGAAGCTATAGCCTATCTGAACGCATAATCGACCATCTGATATCGTAGCTCTGTAGTTAGACCAGGTTATCGGACTTTTTAGAGCTCTAACAACCCGTAACGAATGCCACAAATGTTCGTATTGCAACCGGAACCGACGGCTTAACGAGCCCTTTCGAGGCACAGAGGCAGGGAGGGGAGTTTGCTAAGAATGATCACCCATCCTAAGACTGACCTGGCTAGGATTACTGAACCTTGTAATGTGTTACACGAGCCCCTCAACAAACTTTTTCTTTTGCATTTATAATATTATAGTTAGGATTAGTTATTGTACTGCGGTGTTCCTTTGAAGAATGGTGTTCACTTGCGAATAAAATCTTATCTGAATACTGGACTTATAACCGGCTTACTGTCAACTAAAGTCGAAATTTATTATTTTTGGCCAATCATTTTCTTTATCAGATTGTGTTTGTCTTACGTTTGTGCTTCACGTCAAATTTGAATATAATAATGCGCAATACAGTTAAATAATAGACAAGTGTTTTTTCAACTGGGAAAATGGACGTGACAGCCGAATCAAAAAAAAAATACATCACAAAGGTTTTGTATCTAATTATATTTTTTTTATACAATCCTACTTCCTACTAATATTATAAACGTGAAAGTTTGTGAGGATGTATGGATGTATGGATGTTTGTTACTCTTTCACGCAAAAACTACTGAACCGATTTCGATAAAACTTGGTATGTAGATAGCTAGAGATCTGGATTAACACATAGGCTACTTTTTATTCCGATATTCCCACGGCATCGTGATTTACGCGGGTGAAACCGCGGGGCGCAGCTAGTTTACTATATATGGTATGTAAAAAATATGTAAATAATTTTTTTTTTCTATGTACTGAAATAATGAAAACATAGCTGTCAATAATAGCGGTCCGTCTGATTGTAAGATGTTTATAAACAGCTGGTCGAGTTATAATGTAACTATATTGATTTTATTAACTCGATTTGATGTAGATACGTGCAAAAAACATTTTCAGATAGGAAATCGAAACCTGATTAGAGAAAGTTCACAAGTTCGGTAATCTAATCAATCTATAGATACGTTATTTTTAGTTTAGTTTATTATAAAGCCGAAGAGTTTGTTTTGTTGAACGCGCTAATCTCAGGAACTACCAGCTATCCAACACTAAAAATTATTTTAGTGTTGGATAGCCCATTTATTGATAAACATCACGCTACGACCAGTAAGAGCGGAGCAGTTTGCGCAAACCGATTTTTTTTAAATCAAAAAAATCGTCTAGCATTTGAAAAATATTCTTGTTTTTGTGTAGAGATGCTATTAAAAAATTGTCATCCGTTTCTGCTTGACGGCTTTTGAGATATTAAAGGATTTTTCACTCGCTTTTTAATAAAATCGTAAAAAAATAATTAACATTGTTAAAAACGAATGACGTTTTTAATACATTCTCAAAGGGTCCAACTATGATTAATGTCATCTATTTTTATAACATTTACCCCCATTTTTCAACCCTTTAGGGGTTGATAATATTGTATGCTATCCGTATGCCATCAGAATTCTGTGAAAATTTTAACTGTGATGAGATACAGCGCACTGACAGGTAGTCGGACGGACGCACAGCGGAGGCTTAGTAATAGGGCCCCGTTTGTTACCCTTCGGGTAAGGAACCCTAAAAAAGGGAGGCCGTCTAAAGTTATGTTATAAAACGGTTTTGTGTTATTATATCCATAGTGAATGAAAAAAGCCAATATATAAGATTCCTTTGGAATACAAATACATATCAATACAAATAAATAAAATTGAAGTGTCTGTTTGTAATATCAAAATAATAGTTTTTTTTAAGCTCATACAGTTAGTTCCGCGCGACTTTCATAGCTGGTGTTATAAGAAGTAACTTAGGTTACTTTTATTTTGGAAAACCAATTAGGGTTCCGCGCAAAATATATAATTAGATTCAACGCGAGCGACACCGCGCGGGAACTGCTAGTCAATAATAATAATATCCTGGGACATATTAGATAACTGTCAGAAATATTTTTTTTTTAGTGAATTTTAAGTTTCTTTAATTAAGAAAGTTAATTTAACTAAGTCTACTTTAATAAAAGCATAATAAATATAAACAAAGGTTTTTTTTGGTAATCTAATCTTTTTTTTGCGTTCCTCTAAATAGGTCCACGTGTGTATATAATGGAATTCAAACAGTTCATATTTATATTGAGAAGTAATAATCCTTAACTTTTTTTTTTTAAATACGTGCAACGTTTTTGCTTATAATAGCGACGAAAACAGCTTAAGGCAAGCTGGTGGATGATAAGCAGCTATATGAATGCTTAATAGTCACACAAGTATTTTTTTTTCGTTGGTTTAAATCCCAAACACAATAGAGAATAATACCAAGAAATTAATAGTCATGTTAGTATATGCTACTCGTGAACAGATGGCGCTGGCGTGTCAATTTAGGCTTTCGCAACAATAATAATATTCTGAGACATTGTACAGCGCTATCATGCATACAAATATTTGCACTGTGTAGGAAGGAGGCGAGCCTGCAACCTCGATTTTGCTGTCCAATGCTGTACCGCTGTGACGCATAGTTTGTCAATATATACATAAATGTGTAATAAGTATACTTTGTCAACAGATGCGCCTGCACCGCTGTGAAGGCTGTCTCGCGGCGTGCGGCCGGCAGCGCCGCCCGGCGCCGCTCATCACCCTTCCCAAGACTATAGGAGCTAAGTAAGCATCATATTGTAATACCACCTTCAATCATAATAATATACATATAAATATTTGATCGGCATTCAAAAATTACTTTATAGCCCTGTCAATCCGATAAAACAGAGATGTCGTGGATATTCAAATAAGCATTCGCAATTGTGGCAAACACATCCATATTAATCAATGCAGAAGTCCGTGCAGGTGCAGATATAGTGCAAATCGCGACAGAAAGCGGGTGGGACCGGCGATTGTCCCGTGCCATAAACACGTGCTGATTGTTCAATAAGCGCGAATATTTCGGTGACAAGAATCGACGCCTTTCTTACTATATTAATAACTTGACACATCTCACACGGCTGCCTGATCCCAAACTAGGCTCAGCCTGTACTATGGTAACCAGACAGCTGATAAACATACTTATATATTACTAAATCCATACTTATCCTAACAATATTACAAACGTGAAAGTTTGTGACGATGTTTGGATGTGTGGATGTTTGTTGCTCTTTCACGCAAAAACTACTGAACTGATAGCGATGGAACTTGGTATGTAGATTGCTGGACACCTGAATTAACACATAGGCTATTTTTTATCCTGATATTCCCACGGCATCGGAACTTACGCTGGTGCAACCACGGGGCCCAGCTAGTTATAGATAAATTACACCTAGACACAGAACAAATTATCATGCTCATCACACAATTATTTGTCCTGGGTGGGAATCGAAACCACGACCTCTGGCTTAGCAGTCAGGATCACTAACCACTAGACAAACAGGCCGGTAGTTCTCTCGGCCTACCCTGAACTCAGGCTTGAGTTACTGATGATGTTGGACACTGTAATACCAAGAGTCCTAACAAGAGTGTCCTCCTTGGTTATATGATGATATTGATGATATTCAGGGACTTCTTGAAGGGCGACGGAAATTTATTTATCTTAAGTAGTTAAGACATGAATTAATTTTCGTTACAAAGAGCAGTTATTATAGTAGTTATTATATTATATTCCAGGAGCAAGATACTAAAACGCACAAAACGCAGCCACTGCCCACCGATGAGCAAAAGCAACTGCGTAAAAATGGCTGAGCCGTCCCCCCCAACCCCTCCAGACAACGATGCACCACGTAAGTAGAAGTCGTTCTAATTGTTGTTTGTCTGTCTGCTTGTATGTTACCTCTTTCACTGCTCAACCTATCATCATGAAATTTTGCACGAATGACTCCTGTCATTCAATAATCACGTGAGGCTCGAAAGAGGGGGGGGAGTTGTGAAGAAAATCACGAAATATCACATTTAAGGCTTGTAATGTATTATTTAATATAGAAGATTTTACACAGCGCCGTTGCCTAGGCGTTCGGCGCTAGTATATTTCAACCGCTCACGCCCCGCCAGCTGTCGGCCCCAAACTTTAGGCGGTCGTCATTAACGCGAGCCAAGCCGCAGGCAAAAGCTAGTTTACTATCTTCAACAAACATTACTTTTTATTCCCTTACTACAAATAAGAGATTACATCAGGCCGAACTTCGATATTTTACGTGAAGCGACTGCGGTTGTCGGACTTTTAAGGGCTCCAACTACCCGTAACGAATGTCACAGATGTTGGTATGGCAACCGGGACCGACGGCTTAACGTGCTCTCCGAGGCACGAAGTGGTCTCAATGTGTTAAGAATGGTCACCCATTCTAAGACTGATCTAGCTAGTGTTGATTAACCTTATAATGTGCTAACCTACTCGGTTTCCACTTAGCCACGAGCCCCTCTACAAATAAGAGATTAAATAGATTACAAATTCAAAAACATAATGTACCTTATGTGCAACTAAATAGGACTTGGTTTAGCATGTGCCGAGTACCTGCCTGGGTCTCACACATGGAACACGACCTTTTGTGAATGCTCCGAAGCCAATGTGACTCCGACGATCTATGACAGAGGTCACGGGTTCGACTACCTCTTAGTGCAAATATTTGTATGCATAATAATGTCTATTTGCATTGGTCTGGTCCTATACTAATAAAATAAATCTGAATAACTTTTTGTTTGATTGTTTGTTTCTTAAAACGCGTTAATGTCTAGAACTGTCACTCGGATTCGAAAAACTATTTTTGTATTAGATAGAGTATCCATTGAGGAAGGTTATAGGCTACGTAACATCGCGCTACGGCCATTAGGAGCAGTGACCGTAAACGCAGGGGAAACTGCGGAGGCCGACTATTCTATAATATGTATGTATTAAAAAAATGTATGTAAGTATATGTACGTGTTCGTACCCACAATACAATCTATGATTAGGTATGGCCTATAGTAGTTATGAACTATGGTTTAGTTTGGGCTTTGATAGCGATGTCAGGCCAGTCCGCAGTGTAGGTATTTAGCTACAAGTACAGGGCGGAGTCGACTAATCGTGCCAAAATTCTTTGGGCAATCGCGCGCCGGCCGGGCCGCATGTTAGTTCGATGCTCACTCACGCGCTTCGTCACATCATCGGTTCGTATCTGGACTATCGAGTTATTAGTACCTAGCCTAGGTTTACTTGTATACAAAAATAGAGTAATAGGTTTAACTTACTGGTAATTAAATATTTAGATTAATAAATTATTTTCTTTAAAAAAAGACAATCCTAACGTCGCGCGTCGTCAATACATAAGAGTTATGCGATAAAAAGAGCGGCAACTTCTAGGTGAATGTAACTTAAGGTAATTAGCACTGCGAACCGAATTGCGACTTTGTTGCGTTGGTATAAGAGTCGCCATTTATTTAAATAAGTCAGTGGAGTGAGACTTCTGTACCTGCACTATTATGTGGCGATGTGTAATATGTCCCAAGGTAAAATAATAAAAGAAAGCAATGAATTCACTTATATTCTCCCTTCTTCTCCATAATTTTTACTGAGGCAGTGTACCTACAGCAGATTTCTTGATCGGAACCGCTTGAATGTTCCTTTCCTGGTCACGATTATAACTTTTCGGCCTATACGTGGATAATATATATCGAGGGGTCTGAGGTGAATTGATTCAAGCGCCACATTGGACGAAATTGAGTTATATACATCGTTGCAATCAGCGATTTTTTCTGCCTTCTCTTTTTTGGTCCGGGTTTCATGAAAATCTGACGACTTTTTGAAGTGAAACTTCTTTATCGACGTATGGGAGAAATTTTTGTAGCAATCGTCACGTTTTTCGGTTACGCGCCATGTTGCTTTTTTTAAAGTTTAGTTTCCAAAGTTTAGTATAGTGACGTAAAGAATATAATGTAATATATTATAATAATAACAACAATATATTAGTTTTGAAGTTTGGTTTGAAATAAGAATAACAATATATTAATTTGAAAGTGATAAAATAAAAAGACTTATTCAAATTTAAGTGAATTTACAAGAAAAGTGAGAGTGATTATATATTTCGTTTTATAATTTCTTAAGGCTTAAGCCTTATCTACCCCATTTTCGTGAAGTTGCAAATAGTAGAAAAATGATATGTCGTAAAGAAGTTTCACTTCTTACCTGTGTACTCTGGTACACACACACATTTTTTATTTGGGGTAAAAATCTGTTTTCCTTGATCTGTTACTGAATTTCCTTGTACTTGAATCGCTATACCTTGAACAGAAAATAGGACGTTTTGACTTAACCGACATCTAAATCGCTACACACTTTGAACTAATTAAATTTGCCTAAATTGAACACATAGTTTCATTGACTTCTAGTTATATTGCAATGACAGCAATACTTTGCAGACAGTGTTTTTTTTTTCCAAAATATTTTACTTAAAATTGCTCTCCTGTAAACTTATCAAAATGGCGCTTGAGTCAATTCGCCTCAGACGATATGGTACTTGCAAGGGCCTATAACCAACAGTCTTTCATAGTAAATGTCACGTTTCAGCTATGCCGTGGTTCGGCATGGATATCGGTGGCACGTTGACCAAGCTGGTATACTTCGAGCCGCGTGAGACGAACCGGCGCGAACTGGACAAGGAGACTGAAGTACTCAAAAACATTCGGAGATACCTGACACGGAACTCCGCTTATGGAAAGACTGGACGCAGAGATGTGCACTTACAGGTAAATATTATGTTGTCACGAACTGAGGCGGCATTAGAAAGTTACACCTAATTATTACCAAACTAGACACAATTTATTTAAATAATTCACAAATAACACAATACAATCTATCACTATTTCTACTTGGCTCTTGTTTACTCGCCATTCGCTCAACTAAAACTCATTTTATACCGTAATGCATGCGTTTTATATACCCGGAAAGTTATTTCATGGAGAGATCGTGATATCACCCGAAAACTCGAAACCATTCTGGAGTTTTTTAATATAATGTAGGACATTCTACAAATAGGCTACTAGTTCCGCTTTCCGTCACAAGATGGCGTGCATCTCCATTTTGGTTATCGTGACCTTTTATGATTTTCTCTGCTCGATAATAGATGGCGCTCGCGGGTTAGACGTACTAATATATTATAATATAGATTTTGTTACTTCTAGATTAATAAACTTTCTAAGGGTAAAATAATTATTAAAATCGCTTCAGTAGTTTAAGAGTACACAATGATATAATATCGATCACAAACAAGCTAGTCTTTCCTCTTTATAACATGACGTATAGATTGTCCGTTTATGCTATGGCTGACTGACGTCGAAGACTGAAGGTTTTGTACAAACCTTTATCAATATTGCGTTTGGAACGCAATGGCTGCCTTATGGCTGCCTTCTGTTTAGGATGCGGCGAAGGTCTGCCGGGGTTCTCTGGGACGTCCTACTTAGGGTATACCCTGATCCCTTGCAATAGGCTCACTTGTGACGGAAGACCGTGTGGTTTTAGTCGGTTCGTTTCCGACATACCACTTCACCAGTAGCCCCGGTGAGGTGATGACACGTGGGGGTTTACAAACGATAAAGAAGGGGTACTTACTAATATATTGTCAGAAAGTTTATGAAAGTAAAAATTACAAAATTTTTGTTTTAAATAAAAATTATTGTGACTGCAATAAAATTGCGCAAAATTCCAGATGGACAATGTAACAATACGCGGGAGACGGGGTACGTTACATTTCATCCGCTTCCCGACCTCGGAGGTGGGCGCTTTCCTTCAGCTCGCTCGCTCTAAAGGCATGGCGGACCTCGTGAACACGATATACGCGACCGGCGGTGGAGCTTACAAATTTGAAGAGGACTTTATAAAGGTACTTGATTCATTGATTTTCTTTTTTATTTTTCAATAAGTAGGGAAACATTTGTGGAGAAGCCTTTTTCTTATTCTTCCGGTACATTTTTTGAAGAATCCGTTAAACCCAATCATGACTGGCTAGTTGGTCTAGTGATCCTGACTGCTGAAGCAGAGGTCGTGGGTTCAATTCCCACCCAGAACAAATAATTGAGTGATGAGTACGATCATTTGTTCTGTGTCTGGGTGTAATTTATCTATAATATGTATGTATTTAGAAATATTAAGTATGTTTATCAGCAGCCTGGTTACTGTAGCCTAGTTTGGGATCAGACGGACGTGTGTGAGATGTGTGATTATTATCATAATTTCATCTTGATTTCCTTGAGTTAAGTACTTTTGAGAAACTTTCTTTTGTGACTGGCGATCTTTACGGACACAAGAGAGAACGACTAAATAAAAGATGGATGGACTGCGTGAAAGAGGATATGGCTAGAAATTGAGTAAGCAGTATGGTATGGCATAGGGGACAAACGAGCACACCGGTCACCTGATGGTAAATGACTACCGCCACCCATGGACACCTGCAACTCAAATTCCCGGTCTTTAAGGATGGAGTAGGAGACGGGGGGAAGAGGGAAGGGTTGGGGCCTTCAGGAACCTGACTCACACAGCGAAAAGCAACGCAAGCATTGCTTCACTGAACAGAACCAGGTCTGCTTAGTTTGGATCTAGTATATTATTATATTGTGCACTTGTTGTCCTCAGGAAGTGAACATGCGACTGTCCAAGATGGACGAGTTGGACGCTCTGATCGCGGGCGTGTTATTCGTGGACGGGATGAACGACCAGGAGTGTTACTACTGGGCCCCGCCCGATGAACTGCCCGTACACTCCTACCAAGCCTCCGCTGTACGTACACACTTGTATATAGCATTATTGTAAACAGGGACCGACGATTATACGATTTTTGTAGAATTATGTTTTTACACGACATTCAACTATGAACTTAAAATGCAAAACTGTATTTGTATACAAAACTAGCAGCGCCCCGCGGTTTCACCGATCCCGTGGGAATATCGGGATAAAAAGTAGCCTATGCGTTAATCCAGGTCTCCAGCTATCTATATACCAAGTTTCATCGCAATAGATTCAGTGGTTTTTGCGTGAAAGAGTAACAAACATCCATCCATCTATCCATCCAAACTATCACATTTATAATATTAGTGGGATTAGTGGAATTTCATTAAAACCGTTAGAGCGGTTTCCGAGATACCCGAAATATAACTACATATTATTTATATTTTTAAGCGTAAATTAGGTACTATGCTCTGTGAGAAATGCTACTATAGCCTAACAGATTTTTTAGTAGATAAGTATTAGACATTATATATTCTCATCTTTGGACATTGCTTATTTAATTTTAATTTTATACCAATCCCTTTGACATGTTTGACTTCAGTTATGTTATTACTTGCTTTCTTTTTATTTTTTGACTTGAATTATTATTGCATATTTTTATTTAATCCTAATCTGTAATAATTTTTATATATTTGTACGGCTAATTGGCAGATCATAGAGGACATAAAAATGTAATCATATTTCACCATCAATTGTACCTATGTATCACAAATAAATTTCTGATTTCTGATTTACATACAAGAATTGCTCGTTGAAAGTAATAAGAAAGATTTTGAATATGAATACAGGTATCTCTCGAGATCTGTACTGAATTTGCAAAATTTGCGTGATGATTGCATGTTTTTTTCTTTTAAAACCAAATAGTTGTTATGTCTCCAGCCGCCATACTCTGAAGCCGCCCTGAGCATGTACGTGCGCAAACCCTTTGACTTCAGCAACCCCTACCCGTTCCTGCTCGTCAACGTGGGCAGCGGAGTGTCAGTGCTCGTGGTCAACGCGCCCAACGACTACTACAGGGTTAGCGGGACCAGGTACTGCAATATTATTATTTGTAGAGCTTCCAACACTATAGAAGTGCAACTAATATGGTTTACAGGTTCTAGTAATATCGTAACTATAAGATTGTATAGCGACATCTATCTATATACATCAAAAATATACTTCAGCGCCATCTATCGAAAACATGACGTTACGTGGCACTGATAACGTCACTGATCACGTTTGTTTTATAATGTTATACAGGGTGTATTTGAAAAAGGAACACTTACTTTAAGGACATAACTCTAGCATGCTGTTACATGAATTTTTGAAAAAAATTCCATTCCAATTTCCAGGTATTTTTGCCCCCATTTTTCATAAATACCTGGAAATTCAAACGGTCATAACTTGTAAACGGATAGGTTTTAAAAAAAAATCTTTTTGTAACTGCATGCTAGAGTCATGCTATTTTAATGATTTAAGTAAGTGTTCCTTTTTCAAATATATTCTGTATAACTAAGTAGACGACTATATTTCAATCATTTATTCAATCAGTATATTTTTAGTATAAATTAAAATGGTAGGTTCAGTACAGTTTTGTATGAAATAACAAATAAATAAAATGAATTAAAAACAAAGAAAAAATACTTAGACGTGACGTCACGCCTTAGTGGTCTCAATTCATTCATTTATAATATTAATTTGATGAATATAAAATAAATTAAAACAGTTGAAGTAAAACTGGACGACAATTTTCACAGTGTTTTAAGTTATTTCTCGATTTGGCAAAATAATTTATTATTCAATTATAGTTTAACTAGCAGCGCCCTGCGGTTTTACCCGCGTAAGTCTCAATCCCGGTGGAATATCCGAATAGAAAGTATATTAATCCATCCTATATGTTAATCCAGGTCTCCAGCTATCTACATACCAAGTTTCATCGCAATCAGTTCAGTAGTTTTGGCGTGAAAGAGTAACAAACATCCATACATCCATAGTCACAAACTTTCATACACTAAACGGATAACTAAACGGAAAACACGCTTTAGTGACGAAATAAAAAAAACAGAGTTCAACTATTTCACCTTCTGGTTTCATTATTAGACCCTCGTCACCAAGGTCAATATGTTAAAATCGTCAAAACGTATCATATGAGCCCAAACTCGAGGGGTTTGCTAGTAGCCACTGGAGAGTTACACTATCCACCTCATGACTCCATCATCAGATTAGCTCAAAGCCGCCAAATCTTAGTATTGTCATCCAATTTATACATTGTAAGGTCTTCGCTTATCTGAGAGGTATGTTATGGGTTAACTTAAGAGGATATCAATTGATAGAGGCTTACAGCCTCAAGATAATTATATTGGAGGCTAAGAACAGTATAATGAAACTTCTCGAATCAAAGAGCCGTTCCCTCTGTCTTCTGGACACACCGCCTTTTGATGTTTTTCCTTCTGCCAATTCTACATTTTAAATATATATTATGAACGGCCAGCTTTTAATATACACACAATAAGAAGTCCGTCCGTGCGTTAGCCTGGGGGGCGGCACGTTCCTGGGCCTGTGCTGCCTGCTCACGGGCTGCAGCAGCTTCGAGGAGGCCATCGCGCTGGCGGCGGCCGGCGACAACACGGCCGTGGACAAGCTCGTGCGCGACATCTACGGCGGCGACTACGCGCGCTTCGGCCTGCCCGGGGACCTCGTCGCCAGCAGGTCCGCTCGCTACTGATACTCTTCTTCTACGACTACAAACTTCAATCATAGAAACGGTTAACTTCCACACGATTACGAGTACAATACAGTAGTGTTTTTTATAACGAGTCACTTAGTTATTAAGAAAATCCATAAAAATTTACTTTAAAAAATCTAAGTTACTATTTATGGATTTACTTAGTAACGGAATGAACATTTTCAAAAAAAAAAATGTATGATTGAAAATCTAACTTTACACATTCCACCTACTTTTATGAAAAACCGAGGCAAAAATACCTAGAGTTGTAAACGGATAGTTTTTTTTTCAATAATTCTTAATCAGTGACGGGACTAGAGTCATGTCCTATCAGTAATTTAAGTATTCCTTTTTCAAATACTGTATGTGTATAAAGATGAAAAAGAAAGATGTGTATTTGAAAAAAAATATCTAATTCTGTTCTAGAACCCACAGCAAAACCTATGCTTAGTTATATGTCATAGAATATAATTCTTCCGAATAATTACAATTCGATCACACTACCTCCCACGAATTAATTAAAGTGATTTTAATACTCTTTAATAAAGAAACCAGTCCAAATTTACTTCCTAATGCCTAATAAACTATTTGCCTACACTCACGACAAGCAAAGATTGAATTGCTCTGCCCGTGACCTGCACTCACGAGCCAAGGTTGTCCTTAAATAATAGCCCATGTATTCCACTTATGTGTGTCACTAACAACTTAGGTGGGCGACAAATTAGAAGTGACGATTCTCTATACATTAACTTGTCAATTGTATGAAGAGATCGCACAAATAAAATGTGATTAAATACTAACCTTAATCCATTAAAATAGAACTGAAAGTCGTATGCGTCCAGTGGACGACGGAGTCTCTCCCTAAGTCATCTTTAGTTGTACTTTTGTAACAACCACGGAGGATTAAACACAATAAGAATCATTTTCCTTAGCGACTCAATCACGACATAGGCGAGCATAATTTTTTTTTAATTTTTACAATCACGTCCCATCACGTCATATTTTTTTTTGTATTCCTGGTATAAAAATAAACATGTGGGCATTTCCCCTTGTTTTTATGATTCTGTGGTAGCAATATACCAATCACAATATCTAACTTCTACGACAAACAACTATTATTTATCAATGTAAACTTGGAATTGGACTCCAGCTTCGGCCAGATGTGTTCAGCGGACCGTCGCGCGAAGGTGTCCCGCTGCGACCTGGCGCGGGCCACGCTCGTCACCATCACCAACAACATCGGCTCCATCGCACGGCTCTGCGCCTCCAACGAACACATCGAGAGGGTAAGCAACGCACCCCCACCACACTACACTATTAAGAAAGATCTGTAAATGCATCCCCAACATTGGAACTAAATAAGATGCAGCTTTTCTCCACAATTTTTTTTATACCTTTCTTTGCGTGGATGCGGAGAGATGGGCAAAATGTGGTGAAGAAGTTGACGGGTACAAGAGTAGGGGGGGGGGGGGGGGGGGGACTGTGTTAAAGACGATATTGCGAGAAAAAGAGTAAACCGTGGAATGAAGAATGACAGAGTGGAATGGAAGAATAAAACACACGCTAACCCCAAATTAATTTAGGAAAAGAGCAAGAAAATGATGATATTTAAAAGTATGCTAATATGTCGTGTTTTCACCTAACAGGTGGTATTCTGCGGAAACTTCCTACGAGTGAACCCGCTATCCATGAAGCTACTATCATACGCAATGTCCTACTGGTCCAGAGGGGCGTTGAAGGCTCTCTTCCTTGAGCATGAGGGGTGAGGAATACTTTATATTATAGTACTAGCCGTCCCCGCAGTTTATGGTCACTGCTCCGCTCGTATTGGTCGTAGCGGGATGTTATATCTGTACCTCAGAGGTACATAACATTAAGTGTCAAAACGTAAATATTGCAGTAGATACAGAAATACGCAGCATACAACTTTAATGCAACATTGCTTAGGAAGTGCTAAAGGTATTGGCATGATATAAACTGTGTTCTTTATTATTTTTAAAGCTATTTACGGGAATTAATTTGATTTTTTTTGTAAAACTTTTGCAATCATGCGTCAACTTATGATCTTTTAAGATCCTAAACCACATTTGGATTTGTGAATTTAATATCATATATCATTTGATATTTCTTTTCGTTGACATCGTGTGACTCAATGCTATATACCATAAGACAGAGCTCGGTTTAACGATTTTATTGGTGTAAAAAACCAGATTTGAAAAAATATGGATTTAATATTGTATACCTCTAAGGTACAGATATAGTCTATAGCCTTCCTTGATAAATGGGCTATCCATCACTAAAAGTTTTCAATTCAATTCGAACCAGTAGTTCCTGAGCTTAGCTCGTTTAACCAAACAAACAAAATCTTTAGCTTTATATTATTAGTATAGATAAATGACGGAATTACCTTTTATTTATGACGCAGCAGAATTTTAGTGGGATTATAGAGCGCCTCCACATGATTGTGGTACGACCTTTGTAATTTTCAACTACGCGATGTATTATATTATCTATTGGTTGAATCTAGTTCAGTCTGTTTTTAGTAGATGACGCTTTTTATGTGAGGTGCAGTAACATAGGTTGTTCAAAAGATTAACTTAATTCAAGTCTTGAAGTACAGCTAGATCGATATAATATTATCTACGTATGAACGGGAATTAACGCGATCACGAAAAGGTATTACATACCTCTGAATTGCCTGACGTAGATAATATTATATCATGGAACGCGAAAGTTTAAAAGTTAGTATAGCTAGATCGATATTGTACCATTACTGTTTTCATGTACACACTATAATGTTTACGTAAGATTAATTTGTGGTGTGAATGGAACTGCTGAGGTTCTTGAATTGTAATTAAAAAAATATTGAAAATTTATTTTATTGTGACGATTGTAATGACTCACATGTCAAGGCAGACTGGTTATTAATGAACATTCCGTAGGCTTGTTTACATGATATACCTCGTAGTTATAAAACCGTGTGCCGTGCAGGTACTTCGGCGCGGTGGGCTGCCTCCTGCACCTGGACGTGAAGCACCAGCGCCGCAGCCGCCATTCGCCCCCCGCCGACAGCCACGCCGACAGGTGAACATCACACACCACACACTCGAACCACCACATGTGGCAACATGGTGCTTTATCATAATCCCCCTGCAAAGGCCGTCGCACACGTCGCAGTAAGGTAAATAGGGTGTAAGAGACATCGTAATGAATCATGATGCATAATTCAGTTAGTGGTCGCCTAGAGATTGATATTTGACTATAATTCATTAAATTATTGAAACAGTAAAGCGTCGAAAAAAATTCTCGATTTTTTTATTAATAACACTAAAGCTCATTAATAGCCACTAAAGAAACGAAAATGAAATTGACACACGGAGGAGAAAAATTACTAAATTATCTTGTCTTTGCTTATTTATACATATATCTATTAATTTTATTCGCGCTAAGCAATGTACGGATACTAATACAATATCGATATTTCGGTTCCGGTACGCTGTCTCTTACACCCTGTGTATATCGCTCTTTGTAGGGGGAGTTTAAGTTGGGTGATTCGCCTAAAACAAGTGATATACAACTGTTTTAGAATACTATTGTATATTATTTTGTTTTTAATATATATATATATTTACAATGGGGCCGAGCCTTTTCCTTTTTTTTATAAAACATTTTTATTTATATCAGTTATTTTAAACAATTATAATGGAAAAAATATACGAAAAGAGTAGGGAAGAGATCTACCATCGAATTGTACTGTTAGTGATAATGTGTACCACTTATATCTTTAATGGTACAACGAGAACTAGTGATGAGCGCTTGTACCATTGATCGCGTGTACCGTTGACTTCGTATACACCAGTATTAAGACGGAATAAAACTACCTTAATCCGTGCATAGGTGACAATAATATTTGTCAGATTGACTTTTTACTTACTGTCAAATCTCTAAAAATACCGAAAATAAATACATGATTTTTGTCTATAACTTTTTAATTATGTTGCTTGGATTCTAATCTACTTTTTATTATACCCATTGCCATCATGGGAGGTATATCTTGTCGTCATATTTTATGTCCGGGGATGGCGAAATAAAACGATATTTGTGTTTCTTGACGGTGTCTTTGGATCATGACAAATATCAGGCTCTACTGCAGTCTAAACATAATTTTTTTTTTTAAATTGATTTACGAATGAAGGATAAATACTACTGTGACTGTGTGTATAAAGCAACAACAGAAACATTACACATCTTTTGCTAATGGCGACTCTCACGTAATTTTTGACGTTCTTTCTGTCAACTGTTAATGTCAAGTTATGAGTAGTTTACTAATCTGTGTTAATCCTAAAATATTGTTTTATTAGACAGTGGTGTCACTACCACACGCACAGATAAGTTTTTCCAAGCAATAATATCTAGTGTGTATTCTCTATGGCTATAAATAAGGGTGCCATCTTGTGGTCCTTATGACGAAATTGCAAAATGTATTTTATGTTTCTGCGTTTATTGATATACTGTAGAATAGTCATCCCAAGACGCCATCACCTTTCATTAATCAAGTCAAATCAGCATCTCTTTATTAAACGACAAAATGGTGCGGTTCTTTAAAACACACTAAAAATACAAGGGATCATAAAATAAAAAGTTTTTTTTTTAGTTACGATCTGTTATATTTACTTTTTTAAATAAATGGAGATACTACGAGATGTATGCTCTGTCTGAATTAAATGTTAGTTAAAAGTGAAAAATAATAGTTTTTATTGCAGCAATAATGTGACAACTTTGCCTTATACATAGAAGTACCTGGGAGACCTTCGCTCGTTAGCTTTTTGTAAAATCGATTTTTTTTCTATTGGAAGTACAACTATGCAGTTGAACTTAAAATGCAAAACTGTATCTGTATACAAAAATTCATGAAAATCGTTGGAGCCGTTTCCGAGATCCAGATTATATATATATACAAAAATGGCTCGTTTAAAGGTATTAGATATAAATTTTCTTTTATCTGTTATAAGGTACCTATGGGGTAATAAAATTGTCAGTGCGTATAAATTATTTATTGTTACAAAGGGTATGTTCCTAGCTCCCTTGAGCTTTATTTTCAAGTCTAAAAGGCTCAAGACGAAGCGATTCTCAGCTGATAAAAACATTGTTTTGTTTTAAACAGCTCAAGAAATATGTTAAATATATGTAGTTTAATTTTTTGCAATTCATTCCTAGAATGTACGCGTATCGGTTCTTCAAGGGTCGTTAACTTGGGTATATCGTATGTTTAAGTTATTTATCGGTGGAATGGTATTCATTGTTGGTTATTTATATTTAGTTGTGTGATGGGTGGATTGTATTTTTTGTTGGTGGATGAAAGGTTTCTGATATAGTATTAGAAGATGAACTTAATGATTAATTGTGATGTTTTAAAACCTTGAATTGAAAACCTATCAGAAATAAAATTGAAAGCGGCTAAATAGTAACTTTTATTACGTGACAGCAAACACCAATCAGATGCAATACGTCATAAACCGATGAACAACCTGACAGCTGTCAGTTGGAATCATCCCTTACTACATTTTTACTTATACTACTCTATGGAAACCTGTCGATGTCAGTTAATCGGTTGTTAACGTAAACAAAATACAATGCGAGTGTTATAGCGGGTAATTTTCAAAATTAACATTTTTTTGCGTTAAAATAGTGCCCAACGTATGGGTCGGCACGACTCCGCTCGATACCACGGCCTCACAGAAAACCGGCTGTGAAACAATGCTTGCATTGCTTTTCGCCGCGTGAGTGAGGTTACCGGAGGCCCTAACCCTTCCCGCTCCTATCCCCGTCCTTTCCTCCCCTATAATCCCCCTGTCCCCTATTCCCACTCTCCACCCCCTCCACCTACTCTTACCTTAGAGGGCAGCAACGCACATATGACTCTTAAGTTACAGGTGCCCATGGGCGGCGGTAGTCATTTACCATCAGGTGACCCTGCTCGTTAGCCCCCTATAAACTGCTTTTATTTAATAGTAAATAAAAGCAGTTCTGTAATGTTGTCATTATCCCTATTCATAGTTACTTTTTTTCTTTTTAAAAAGATAAGGTGGGATATATGTTACGCTAGATAGCTGTATGCTTAACTGGGTGGGGTTTGAACCCGCAACCATTCCCTCGCAAGTCCGAGGCCTCAGCACTACCGTCTCGTCTGACAGTCTAATCATCGCTAAATTTATCTGATCGTATGTCAAATCTTTTGTCAAGTATATGTTGAGTTCCTGAAAGCATGATTAGGCTCTTTGATTTGATCATAGGATTAGTTAACAGAGCACTTAAATTTTACTGCAAAATCTTGTCAAATGTCATTCGAATGTTCAATAAATTAGTAATTTTTTCTTTGATCAACGTTTCAGAAACTAACTTGACAGTTCTGTTTTTTAATCAGCTTTTCAGAAATTAGGTAAGTTTTAGAAGCACTTACCCTGTTCCGATATTTGTTCGGAGTACTATTTGGTCGGAAGAACATAAATTCCACTATATTTGTTGAAAACAATCTCACCACTGTGGCTAGAAACTCAAATTCACTAAATCACAGAAACTGCTATGTTGTTCGTACCTCAATCAGCAATAATTATCAACTTACAATGCATGGCTGTTCTTTTAACTCCCCACTATTGTCAACAGACTTATACCGTAGCACTACAGGTATAACTAGTCATAATAATGTCTATTAACTCATTTTGTTTAAATAGTGAACTGCTTTCTCACCTATTATAGTTTGCCCCTATGTTTAATAAAATAAATGCGAGTTTTTGATGTGGTAATAACATATTGACTACTATTAATATTATATCAGAAACCTGTCATTTTTTTGTGAAATATTTCTTTGTAGATAAGGCCCTGATCATTATCAAGTTATTGTCGGTGTGGATCCTTTTGTACTGCTTGCTTTGTTTATATGTGGTACATGTTTGACAAATTTTAAATAAACGCTGCATTCTTATGAGCCAAATTCTTGTGTTGATGGAGTGTATAATATACAATAATGACGTTGTATACAAGTCATCACCCCTGGTAATGTTAAAAAATATTTTTACATACAGTTTTTATATACAGTTCAGTAATACAGTTCAGATATAAATGATTCAATATTTGTCAATGACAATAATAAAATCAAAGTTAATGAAGTGGTTTTTTTTTTATCTAACAACTAAATTGTTTAATTACATAAATGAGTTCTGGATCATAAGCTTAAGTTGTAAGGCTTAGTTCCATGTGAATTCTCCATTCGTTGATTTTTTTTAAATTTATATAAATCTACAATACACGACTGCGGAACAAAGTTAATTTTAGACATTCTAGGCTACCTTTTGTTTATGGTTTGTTTTTATCTTTATAGATCAGGGACGTAGACATTTTTAAGACGGGGACGGAATTTGCTTGCGGTGGTAAGACACTCCGGGGAATGTGCAGTCAAAACATCAGAAACAGTTAGAAAACAAATTTAATAAATCGACAATAAGCCAATTGATAAGGCGTCCGTATCATAGAGTTGGTGTAGTTGTGGATAGCTTCTTCCTCTCTTCTCTAATATGGGAGAAAACAGACATTTCGCAGTCGTGTACTACAAAGTGGAATAATTTACCGACAATCCACAATACCCGCAATCTCAGTTGACCGGCTTAAAGTTAGCAGCGAGTGACGTCGCTACGAACTTTCTAGGATCATGGCTTGAGATGGGGGTCGGGGGCAGATAGTGACTCTAGTGAATGATGGAATGGCGAAAATTTTGGCAGTTGTATACACTTTCTCATTTACTCTTTAGTGATATGCGCAATGCAAGCCGGTCAATTTAGAATGCGGGTATTGTATATAACACACACGCTTTTGTATATATACAAAGAAGAAATGATAAATTAATATTCCATCTCTTCATCATGAAGGTTTTTCAGATTTCATTAGCAGCGAAACAAATTCCATCCTAATTAAGTTTATTTGATTTGAACCTAATGATTTCTGGCATATTACAAAACGTGGACTAATAAGTTAGTTACTTGGTTAATAAATAAGTACTCCGTAATGTACACCAAATACAATTTTATAAAAAAAATATGAAAATATGAAGAGACCTCGTGTGTCTTGTCACCTGGTTGGAAATAAGTTCCTTTCGCTATATTAAATATATTTAATAGATCGAGTCGAAATTCAAATTGCGCGAGTCGAAATTCAAATTGCGCCATCTGTGAAAGTTGCCCGAACTAATATATTATGGATAATTAGTATACAACCACAGATGGCGTAAATAAAAAAATCAACTCCTGGTCAGCATTTTTCGTAGCTCTAATACTTTTCCCGCCTAGCGCCCCATCCGCCAAGGTCTGAAATGTAACGTGCTATAAGAAATTTCGTTCCAATATTATTGTAGCTAAAATGCACAATGGGTGGCCTTATCACAAAAAGCAATATCTTCTAGGGAACCTTTGGATGGCCAGAAGTGTAACGATTTCGGTTCTGGTGTCAATAGCTTTTATTTCTTCTTTTAGTTAGTCTACGTTTAGTAATGACCAATCAAGTAGTCTGCAAGAGAGCAGAAGGAAGTTGTCGGTCCATGAAAAATTGTATTTTTTTGTTACTTTCAAACTTTTATTGTTTTAAATTATATATTACAAATTTTGTAACAGGAACATTATTGACGATTATGTTGTAAATCTCGCTTAAATATTTATAAAATTCTAATATATATTACAGTTGATATATTTCAAATATGTGCTATTCTGTTGTAGCATCGAATTAAATTTAGACTTCATTGCGACAACACTGACATTAATTGTGACATATATGACTTTGAACGGACCGTAGCTGAAATGGGTAAGGCTCTTTGCGATCAAGAGTCAGTACACTACGACATAAACCCACTCCCTAACACAAGCATTGAAGCTTAGCTGGAAGGGTTAACAAGAATACTAGTAATGTGTGATCTATGTTAGCACAAGTTAAAAAAAAATAGAGATAAATTAAGACTGTGTTGTTACCGACGTTACGTCTAATTTTAGTTCGATGTTTCACATATATTATGTCTTCAAGACCGACAATAGAATAGCATAAAGCAATTTTTTAACTAAATTTTAGAATAGGGAACGACAGGACAGTTCTAAAGTTTACATGATTAGGAGATTTATCAACAGAATCGGCGACAATGAGTCGAATTCAGGGTTTAAATAGTTGTATTTCTTGTTGTTAATTTTACACACAATTTTATTAAAATTGAACATGGGGTCAGTATTGCATCTTGCAGTTCAACATTTTGTTTTGACAAGTTTATATTTATATTTTTGAGTTATGTATTTATGTGTGCGAGGAATATAAATTAAAAGGGCTGATAAATATTTTATATGATTAGAAAATAAATATATGATATTGTATTTTTGTGTTTTATTTTTTACTTTTCCGTGAGTTTATGAACTGAAGTCACAAGTGCGTTGCCGACCTTTATCATGCGAGTAGGGGAAGGGAGGGAGGGAGGGGAGATGGGGAAGGGGGAGAGGAGAAAAGAGGGGGAAGGGTTAGGGCCTTTTTTTTTTTTGTGCGTGTGGAAACCCCCTCGGGCCGTCACCCCACCGGGGTTTACGATGGGGCGGTGTGTCGGAATCGAACCGACTAAAACCACACGGTGTGCCGTACTGCGCCTTAAATAGGAGGGATCCGGGAACAGCTTTTATTAAGACATCCGGAACCCTCCTAGCGCCTGCCCGCAAAAGCGCGGGCACCACCTGCGGGTAAAAACCTCTCATTTAGGCGACGTCCAGGCACAAGCGGACGCCGCCTCCGAAGGGTTAGGGCCTCCGGTAACCTCACTCACTCGGCGAAACAACGACAGCGCTATGAGGTCAGTTTTCTGCGAGGCCGTGGTAGCCCTCCGGTCGAGCAATCATGGCTCTCCCACTTAAAAAGTTAAGTTTGAACGGCCTGGTGTTACGAAAAGGGAATGAGAGGACTAGTTGAGAACTTAAGACGATCTCCAGATGATGTGAAAGTTGCTGCAAGGAGGCAAGACCTGGCGCACACAGCGAGGTGGCCAGCTGTTCGATAGACCTTCCTGCGTTGTACCTGGACCCTAGTAAATTTTGTGGATTTAGCATTTCGACTCCCGCATAATCAATTCGTCGTGCTTTGTTGGGCTACCCTATATCTATACATGGTGGAATGTGTAAGAAAATCCATAAAAACTAACTTCAACATTTTAAATAATTTTAAACGGATAAATATAAAAAAAAAAAATACTGTACGCTAGAGCCATGCCCTCTCAATAATTTAAGTTCCTACCTAAGTGTTCCTTTCTCAGATACACTGTAAAAATAAATGCTGTTCGCTGATAAACGCATAAATTGAAACCAGTTGGACCAATTTCGCAAATTATTACTTTTTATTGTTCGTAGAGGTGAAGGTTCTCAATGAAAGAATAATTAGAAAAGTTGAATACTAAAAGTTTATATATATAAAAATCAATGTATGTTTGCTTGTCCCTATGCGTTCCGAAACCATAAATCAAATTGTGATGAAACTTTGGTAGGGACGCTCGGCAGGGTTACTACCAAAAAAAAAAAAAATAGCATTGAGGTGCAGCTAGTTTAAAATAAAAACGGGACCAAACTAGGTGCCTAAGCTTAAAAATATATTTTTTCTTCTATGTCAGTCAATATCTTGAAATACAAACTCCTAAACCTAAAATTGCCGCCTGCGTCAATGTTTCGTCATACCGTGTTTGCGTTGAGGATACTGATTTGACTTGGACATTATGGAGGTCAGATGTAAGAAGTACTATCTTGTATAGGACGCAAACCGAAAGTGTCCAGCAGAAGCAGTAAACAATAGTTCACGAACCGACCGGAGTGGCGCTAGTGTTGGGAATGGGATTAGATTTAGTGCGCCGAGTCGCAATAGGTATATAATTTTTTCAGTTACCGGAGTAGTTTACGAAGCGATGAATAATGAAAAAATTAATATTTTGAAGGTGCGCAATTACAATGCGGAACTATCTCCTTCCTAGTTACACCTCTAGCTACGGTAGCGCCATCTATATACACAGTTTTGACGGCTATGTTTAATACACAAATCGTCCTCCTTACCTCTTTCCTCCATACTCGACATTTATGTACACAATTATGACGGTAGATTCCTATGCTGACAAATTAATTGTGGTGTTTCTGGTAAGTTCCAAATATGATAAACAAGTAATTGGTGCATCTGTCCGTTTGCGGGTCTGAAAATTCATGTTTCTTTCCATCGGAGCTAAATTAGGTTCATATAAACAAGTAATTTTTTTAACAATTTTATTTATATGCATGACACTCACAATTTTTCAAAAGGCTTCGTAAGACAACACATCAGGAGTACAACCTTCCCTGAAACAATTTTAACAGGGTTAGTATAACAGTCACAGCTAAGTGGTATAACTGTGGGCGAGTCACACTGCAGTTCGAGTTTGATTACGGGTCAAGGACTATTCCCAGTTCATACCAATAAAACCAAGTTACTAATTAAAAAAAAAACCACAACTTCCCTGCCAAGAAACGAATTACGCGCCGTGCAGCTGCTATATTTTTTTGCAAAAAAAATTATAGCCAGTGTCGCTCGGGATAATGTAAGGATTCTAACGATACCTCATACATCCATATCTGCGTCTCAGCGCATAATGTCCTTTTCTCCAAGTGTCCTTTCTCATAAGGTCCTTATCTACAAATATCCTTTCTCAGAATGTCCTTTCTCAAAATGTCCTTTTATCTAAATAGCCTTTTCTCTAAATGTCCCTTTCTCAATATGTCCCTTTCTCAATATGTCCCTTTCTCAATATGTCCTTTTCTCATAAAGACCCTTTCTCAAATTGTAGACTACATGTTACAATCTTTACACTAAACATGTACATTGTACATGTAACTTAAAGTTCAGAGCATAACGTGAAGTGAGGGATGGATTGGAGATTGTATGAAATAGGTTGAGCAGGCCAGGGTCGCATACCCGTACTCGAACTGGCTGTTGTATTATGAAGAACTTACAAGTAACTACGTAGCTCAGTATCGGCGTCGGAGGGGCCACCTGCGGTCGCCCCGGCGGCAGCGCTTGTACGAGCCCGAGCGAGACCGGCAGCCGTATACCATGCTGGAGAGAGAAAGAGAAGTTACACAAAGTACTTCAGACAAGGTGCCTTTAGTATTTGGTCTTTAAGAGTGCATCAACACTGCATTAGTTCTGATCTCTGCATCGTTATTTAGTTTCTGCATGCGTTCAATTATAGGATAATCGCATCATTTAACAATTGCATATGTTTTAGCGACCAGTTGCGATATAAAATCTAGCGATCAAAGTTTAAAGAGCAGTTGCTGCATTTCCATTGCGAATCACATACTTGTGGAGACATCCACATACAACATACTTTACTGCCACCTAGCGAAGAGAAGCCGAACTACGTAGTAACTGCTTGCCCTATATCGCGCAATAAGTTTCCGCACCATTAAGTTTATGACAACTTCCCAAAGTGAATCGCTGGGCCGCGGTCCGCACAAGCACCTAGCCTGGTTGGAGGGTCATTACACAGCGTTCCCTCTACATACTAATACTTTTAGTGCCCCCTTTCAGCAAACAGTGTCATGTTTATTTTTATATTTAGTGCTGTTTTGTGTTAAAGCATGATTTAAGGAGGAGGATAAGTTTCAAGTTATTTGCCAGTGGTTTCATGACCGACCACGTTCCGACTATCTATCTAGTTAATAATCCAAGTGTACATCGTACCGCCCTCTGCTCCTGCGTCTGCAGCTACGCCTGCGTCGCCTGCTCCGACGTCTGCTGCGGCAGCAGCGTTGACGCACGTAATGACGCGCGTCGCCGCGACGACACCGCTTGAAGCGACCCGTTCTGCTGCGGCAGCGCCTAAAACACACACCCCCAATGAAGCTAAACTTCGCTCGAATTGTAGATTTTCCTAAGCAATTCTAGTATCTATATATATAATATATATATATAGTTTTTTATCTAGATGAAAGTACCCTACGTCGTTTTTGTACCAACATACGTGACGTCACATAAACAGCCCTTAAATTTCGAACATTTAGATCGACACTTTCGCGGTAGACTAATGTCGTCTTACTTAGCGTCGCCTCTGATATATTCATTTGAAGTAGTACTGAACGCGATTAGCACTGTGTAGAAATCAACCTTTAAAATCATGCATAGCCGAAAACTGAAACTGTTACGACCTGACTACAATTGGTTTTATTGTCAACCAAATCAGACTTACCGGGGTATTAGTCCAAACATTCAAATGCGTGTTTTAATACTCACGTTTTGCACATTCTGTAAAAATAAATAAATAATATTAGACATGACAATTTCTGAAATAAACTTAGTTTTATACAAATTAAGTTTAATCTTTTGCGACATACGAATGATTTATTTACTTAATACTTCCCGCATATTCCGTAGCACGGGGCGAACTGAAACCGGCTTGTGGCATTTACTTGTGCATGGCTACCAGTCAAAATTTAGGTGATTCAGAGGGCCATGGCAGGTGCATGAAGAAGAAATTTCAAGGGACAATAAGCTGATTATAAAATTAATAGACAACTTTAAATCCAAGAGGTGGACTACTCTTCTTAGAAGATAAGTTAAAGCCAACTCTCAGGATGAGACACCATACCACCATCATAGCACCAAACTGCCGATATACCATAGACCAGAGTTGCCACGTATTTCGATTCGGGACATGTGGTAACTTCGGGACAGTGTTCATTTCGATATCTGATTCGCGTCCCAACGACCTATCTAGTTTGTTCAGTTAATCATTGCAACAATCAACGACCGTTTGGTTTTTTTCTGTCCAAATCAGACCGAACGTCACCGGCGACTAATCGACTGTCTAGACTTTTTTCCAAAACGTGCCGACACTCCAAAACTGAACTGAACTATTCAATCGGTTCAGTTCAGCAAATGAAAGGGACTCCACGATGTTGCACCGACATGATTAGTCCTGTGCTCAGCTGGTAAGTGGGGGCGCTGAGGTAACTGGAGAGGATAGTTTTAATTAGTAACACATAAGTTACATCTATATTGCTGAAAGTGTTCGTAGATGCAAGTAATCGGTTACCATCAGGAAGGAACTATTTGCGTCATAAGGACCTTTAAAAATCGTTACTGAAACAAAATGAATTACAAAAAATAACTTACTTCCGCCTTCGCCGACACCTAGCCATTTTGATGTCTGAAAAAAAAGGTCCAAGTCAGTACATTGATAGTTTTATATTTCCATCTCATTAAAAATACCAAAGGAAGACTTTTTAGGAATTTATATTCTTCCTTATTAACAGATGTCAATGCGCCTGAATTATGAAAATTAAAATCTTGCATTGGGAGCTTTGACACGATCTTAGAGGTAGAATTTCTTCTATTTTTATGAGACATTATCTGATAAAAATTTAATCATTGGTAGTAGGTACTTTTTTAAAGATGAAATTTTTTTTTTTAAATATTTACGCCCCGCAGGTCTATCACTACATATTATGAAACAAAGTCCCCCGCCGCGTCTGTCTGTTCGCGATAAACTGAAAAACTACTGAACGGATTTTCATGCGGTTTTCACTAATTAGAGTAATTCATGAAGAAAGGTTAGGTGTATAATTTGTACCCGTGCGAAGCCGGGGCGGGTTGCTAGTAAAATATAAAACGACTTTTAAACTTTATTCGAAACCATTGGACTTGACTGAAACATTAAAAGGCAATACATACTTTGGGGTGTAGTTTAAATGACACTGCAAACTACAACATGACGAAGACCTGTATTTGATCTGATGACGGAGGCGGAAGCCAGTCGTGGGAACTCCTTAACGGTTTACAGCTGCCACCTCGTGTTTGAGCTTACTCATTATTTAAGAAAGCAATTAATAGCATTCGAGTTGCCTACAATAACATCTTTAGGCAACTCATGGGACTACCACGCTGCTGTACCGCTTCCGGTATGTTCTTCGAGGCGCGAGTTAATTCTTTTGAAGCCATCCAGAGAAATCGTATCGCACAGTTCATGTCCAGAGTTGACCGATGTAGGAATGTTATTATAACAAGTCTGTCAGAAAGAATCCTTACGTCATGCATGTACAAGCATTGGATCAAAACGACAGCCTAATTGTTTATTTTGTTTTTTGTTGTTTCGATTGTCTTATGTAATACCCTATGAATCTTGTGTTCGAAATAAAGATTTATTATTATTATTATATTATTAATCATAATGAGACCTTGTAACATAGTAAAAAATATTGTTTAAATATTTATAACAAGTGACAATGGATAGTTAAAGTAGGTAATTATATTAATTAAGTAAGAATTTTATATGAGTAGTATATTTTTAGAGACAAAAATTAAAAAACTTAATAAAAAAATACCTAAACCAAAGAAGAAAGAAACTGTTTTTACCACAAAGTATTCTAATGTGTCCTATTGCTTTTCTTTCTCCCGAGGACTACCTTCTTGGGATATACCAGAGTCCCTCGCAATAGACTTACTTGTGACGGAACAAAGTGTGGTTTTAGTCGGTTCCATTTCTACATACCACTTCACCAGTACCCATGGTGAGGTGATGAATCGTGGGGTATCCACACGAAAAAAAACCCGTACCCCTGACGACGTAAATGCAAAATATCACGATGATCATTTCAGTAGTTTAGGCGTGTAAAGTGTAACAAACTCAGATTCGCATTTTTTATAAAGGGTGTAAGAAACACCGCACCGAATATTGAATGAGTGTTGAGATCATCATTCTGAGTGGAAATTCATTGGAATTTTCTGCGTAAAAATTCATATTTTTTATATAATTTTATTTTTTTTTGTTTAAAAGTGATATCACAACGAGTAAATAGAACATTTTTACCGAAAAAGAAATACCCCATACGGCCAAAAACTGCAATGTAATTATTTAAACAACATTTTATGCAATCAGCTGCTTCCACGGCGCCGAACGCTTAAGGTACCGTCGCGTGCGTAGGTACGTGTACCGCACAAAAAGAATAAAGCGTACATTTGCGTAGCGCCAAATGAAAAAAAAAAACTAATGATTATAAATCCTTAATCTCGCATTTTTATGATGAACTGACTTTTGTATTGTGATAAGTATAAACAGAAACAGGTCTATGTATGTAAGTTTTTAGCGTAGATCAAACTTACACGCTGTATGTATACACTATGATTATAAACTCTGAAGGATAAATAACGTATGTGGACTAGCATTTTATGGTTTTAGAATTTAACAATAATAATAACAAATTGACACATCTCACAAACACAGCCTGTTTTAAGGCAACCAGACTGCTGATAAACATACTTATATATTTCTAAATACATACATATTATAGATACATTACACCCAGACAGAACAAATGATCATGCTCATCAAACAATTTTTTTTTTAACTGGCCTGTTGGTCTAGTTGTTAGTGACCCTGACTGCTAAGCCAGAGGTCGTGGGTTCGATTCACACCCAGGACCAATAATTATTGATAAGCACGATAATTTGTTGTACCTGGGTGTAATTTATCTATAATATATGTATGTATTTAGTAATATATAAGTATGTTTATCAGCAGTCTGGTTACCATAGTACACACTCTGCCTAGTTTGGGATCAGACAGCCGTGTGTGAGATGTGTTAAGTTGTTATTATTTGCCCTGGCTGGGAATCGAACCGTCGGGTGGCTAAACAGTCAGGATCGCTAACCACTAGACCAAAAGGCTAGTCACTCAACAGGTCAATCAATGAGGTAGTTGTGCCTGATGTAAAACTCTCATGTCTGTCAATAGTCTGGAATATTTTAAACGCTATTATTCACTTGTAACTATATAAACAAATCTTGAAAACCAATATTAACCTACTTCTAATAGTTGTATCTAAATGAAACTTTGTATATATATGTAGATTGGGTGACAAAACTATGACTTGACATCTCGGAGCTGATCTGATGATAGAAACAGGAGGTGGTAGAGGAACTCTTTTTATTTAATTTGGTTATAATAATAATTTCACACACCTCACACACGGCCGTCTGATCCCAAACTAGGCAGAGCCTGTACTATGGTAACCAGACTGCTGATAAACATACTAAATACACACATATTATAGATAAATTACACCCAGACAAATGATCATGCTCATCACACAAATATTTGTCCTGGGTGGGAATCGAATCCACGACCAGCAGTTAGGGTCACTAACTACTGGACCAACAGGCCAGTCAGGTTCCTTCCTAAAGCGTTCTTTTAGCTTTTTTAAACCACAGTTTAATATTATCTATTAGTGAAGAATACCCGAATGATTCTGGCAGATATAAATATATGTCTTTGATTTAAGAAGTAGAAAGAAAAATCAAACTGATTTAGGTTTTCTTAGAAATAAAGATAAGAAGAAATCAAAGAGAAGAAGGTTAAAAAATAATTATATGAAAAACACTTACCGTTTAGTTTTGCCGGCAATTCACAAATATCCCATTTGGTTAATGTAAATAATTTTCATAATTATAAGCTCATTGAAATATTTAACATATTTTTGAATCGAAAATATTGCTTTATAAAAGAAACATATGTTTTACTACTAACTATTCCAAAAAAAGAATTTCTGTGACAGATAAAAATTAGTATTGTTTTGTTCTTATTTTTCTATTTTTTATGTAGGTGCCTTTATTCTCTTATTACGAAATCAAAGAGCAAGAAGGTAGAATATCGTCAGCGGACTGTGGCAGTTATGGTAACGAAATACAGACTTCCTAAAGGTTGGGGTAGACGAAGGTAGAAAAACCAGGTGCAGGAACACATTGCTCTAGTATCAATCGAGAACACCGCCGCACATATCCTCAAAATAGACCTGCCATCACTTATTGCCGACGTCGGAGAAAAATTAAAAAAAAATTTGGGCACATGGGTAAAATGCAGATTCTTTCCCGGACACTTAAAAAAAACGCCGATTCCATTTAAAATATTTTGCTTGCTAACGATTCATCTAACAATTATAGTTGTCCCCTGGCACAGAGTGTCCGGGTTTTACCGGGACACTTTTTAAAAACCCCGCCCGGACGGTCCCCGGACGCCCTCTAAACTAGGACAAATCTGGGGAAACCCGGACGCATGGCAGCCCTACCTCTAAAGCTCATATAAGCTCCTCATCGCTCGAAAACTTGCGTAACTTAAGTTTAAATATGAAAATAGTGCGAACTTTCCGTAGTCTGAGGTGCGAATTCGCATGGCGCTAAATCCGGACTATAAGGAGGGTATCCCAATAATTTGATTGTAGCTTTTTGTAAATAGTCCGTAGTTTCGCCGGCTCAATGTGCAGGGACGTTATCTTGATGCAAACGTCAAATATCGAGTCTTGAGTTTGGTCGTTAATTTTTTTAGGCTTCCAAATACTTGAAGTAAACATTCCTCTGCAGAGTTACTATGCAGCAGTAACAGTTTTAGCTTTATCAAGCACAATTGTAGCCAATATTCCTTTCTTAGTCACTACATAGCATAAAACAAAGTCGCTTTCTCTGACCCTATATCCCTATGTATGCTTAAATCTTTAAAACTACACATTGGATTTTGATGCGGTTTTTTTTAATAGATAGAGTGATTGTAGAGGATCGTTTATATGTATAATAACATAAATTAAATAGTGGAGAAATACTGTTATTTTTGAGGTTTCTAATGTGATGTCGTAAATAATTACATAACTACTGGATCGATTTTAATCATTTTTTCAGTGAATGACATAGGCTATATATTTTGTACCCGTGCGAAGCCGGAGCGGGCCGCTAGTAAAAAATAAAGCAACCATTATTTCTTTTACTGATTTAGCGGGACATAATTACTTAAAAAAATTGGTTATCTGTAAAGTCGGTTTACGGACGATAATTTTTCGTGATAGAATAAGAAAACAATGGAAGAGAGATAGATGCGTCACAAGCCGAACGCTTAGGCCGATCGTGCCTCTCTATCACTTGTTCCGCGCTCTCGCTTGCACGCTCGGCTCAGGCGGAACGTGACAATGACATGCTTAGGCACGTATGCCGACTCCGCTCGATACCACAGCCTCACAGAAAACCGGCAGTGAAACAATGTTTGCAATGCTTTTCGCCGCGTGAGTGAAGTTACCGGAGGCCCTAACCCTTCCCTCTCCCCTATTCCTCTCCTTCAGCTCTCCTCCTCTCTAATCTCACTCTCCCGTCTTCCCCCTCTTACCCTACTCCCACCTTAAAGGGCGGCAACGCACTTGTGACTCTTGAGTTACAGGTGCCCATGGGCGGCGGTAGTCATTTACCATCAGGTGACCCGTCTGCTCGTTTGCCCCCAATACCATAAAAAAAATGAGTCATGCTTTTTCGTGCGTGCAGCCGGCGTTCATCGATTTATGACGTTATCACGTCAAAAAGACAACCCTAACGTCACGGCGTCGTCAGAACAGAAGTCCCGCGAGGCAACTTCTAGGAGAATATACGAGTAACTAGTAGGCAATAATTAGCGCTGTGTGACCTAATTTGCGACTTTATTATGTCGGAGCAAGAGTGGCTATTTATTTAAATGATTTAGCGGAGTGGGACTTCTATACCTGTACTAATATGTATCTGCGCTTATGTCAATTAATTTTTTATATAAAGAATACTAGTAACGTGGGTCACACATTACTAGTATTCTTGTTAACCCCCCCAGCTAAGCTAAATGCTTGTGTTAGGAGTGGGTTCACGCCGGTAGTGCACTGGGTCGGATTCGAACCCGCAACCACTTGATCGCAAGTCCGACGCCTTAGCCATTACGCTACCGCCGCTTAATTCTGTGCTTTATTATGTGTTATGTGTGTATATGTGTATGTGTATTATGTGCTTTGGGCAAAAACTAGCTACAATAAAATGGAAACAATTGCGCAAATTATGTATAGTTTCTTATTAAATCTGTAGAATACCATTTCTATAGCTTTCATCGTTGCGTAGTTTCGTCATTAGTCTAACTAATTCATTGTTTGAGATGTTATTTTCTTCAGGTTGTATAGAAAAGTCATCAGAACTTCTTCTGGTTTTCTTAGAAGGAATTCTGTTTTGTTCCAATTCTTCCCCGTGACTTTTTGGTTGTGTTAAATACACCATACCATTTTCGTCGAATAAATTTCTTATGAATTCTAAGTCATCACTTCTTTTGGCCTTCTTCGACTTCGTAGACTTTGTTATAACATAAACCGGTATACCGTTTCCGAAATTAAACTTCCTTAACATTGTGTTTTCATATAACTCCTTACGGTTGGCTCCTTCGCGCGTTTGTAGGGGAGATTTAAGGTAATTTTGTATAGTTCTCCCCAAGCCGACGTCATTTTTTTTGTGTGGAAGAGATGAGTGGTGTCTGCTTGATGATGCTGAAACATAAAAGCTCTCTAGAATCTGCTACTGAAATACTGGTTTTGTGCCTACAGTTCAGGTTCAGGTTTAAATAGTGTAATTTTAAGATCGTTAAATATAACCACAACCACTAGTTGAATTAGCCTGGCAAAATCTGGACTTTGAAATATATTCCATCTATTTCTATCATTTTTAAGGTGCGCTGACGTAGGTGATCCTTTTTTCTACCAACGGTCCACCAGTCGTGGTTGTTTTTAACAGGGTTATTTATAAAAAATTGAGATCGCCTTATGGTCACATTTCGACCATTAAGATTGGCCAGTATAACTTACACTGTCATTGTAAAGACTTGCCGTACATAACAGGTCAACATGTACTGGGCACGTGAGCTTCATGTAGCCGTTTTCATGTTTTTTTAACCCCGACAGAAAAAGAGGGGTGTTATAAGTTTGACGTGTCTGTCTGTGGCATCGTAGCTCCCAAACGAAGAAACCGATTTAAGTGCGTTTTTTTTAAAGGTGACTTGATCGAGTGTTGTTCGATATAGTTCAAGAAAATCTGTTCAGTCGTTCGAAGATTATCTCTTTTCTAATCGTTTAGGGGTTTTCGAGTCGGCGGTGTTTTCATTTTAATTTTTTTTTTTATTTCTTATTTACATAAACATGAAGTATTCAAAATTTCACGTTCCTGCGTAAGCGAAATTGAAAAAAATGCGTACTAAGTTAAATTCTCTTCCCTATTAATATATAGATAAGTAGTTTTATCCGTGCTCTTGTTTGTATCCAGATAGCGTTGTGTAATACGTTTCAAAATATTAAAAATATAATTAAATGAATCAAATACTACCTGACAAAAATAATGCAGAAATAATAACAAAATACTTCATTGTGTCGATCTGCAATCGGTTCCTTATTGTTAAGGTACATTTTAATTAATCATTCAATCAGGCAAGTAATTTTATTGTCAAGTCAAGCAAAAAATTGAATATATTTGTACAAGTTACAAGCGTAATATTTTCAATTCTTTATTATGTGTTCCAATACACATCAATGGCAATTAAGAGATGGAAGACTGGTCTGGTCTGGGACACTCGAAAGCTTTGACGGCTATGATAACAAATTATCCAAAGAACTTCTGGACTTCAAAAGATAAACCTGTGCAGTGACAAGAATCCTCACTGGATACTGCAAACTGAACAAACATATGTTTATAACCTAAAGTTACGCGAGATCACAATATAGACATAGACAGAATATTAATATATATATATAGACAGAAGAAACTGCAATGCATATTCTATGCTTCTGTGGCCCACTAATGCGGCATGCAACGGCAGGAGATACAAACAATCACTGCTGATAGGATCTGGAGGTTCCTCGAGCCATAAGTCTGACCACTGAACTTTCAAGCAAGAGTAGGTACGCTACAAAAGACCAGAAATGGTCGAGGGAGCACTAGGCACTTAAAACAATGTGTTCCAAACGATTTACATAGGTGTAAAAACGTTTGTACAAGCCTGCGAAACATTTCCATCGGGTTCCTGAATCAGGATCTGATCCGAGGGTAGTTCAATGGTGCTTCTGAGACCATCGAACTTTTTTTTTAGGTTTTTTTAAGCTCATAAGTTTAAAACAAACTATTATTTTGACATTACAAAACAGACACTTCAATCTTATTCATTTGTATGATGTATTGATTAGGTGACCGATGTCCGACGGTTGTATTTCGGCGCAGTATAACTTTGGTAACAGCTGTGCGCTGTCAACCCCATCCAACCTACATTTTTTAAAATATTAGTGTCACCTCATTAGGAGTCTAGGAGGTCCTAGCTTCGGCCTGTCTTTTTCTGCTTCTGAGTAGTGAGTTACCAGCAGGAAAGAACAGCATAACTCAAGCAATATTGGTTGTCATGTGGCTTTAATCAAACAAACATTTTTTGTGCCATACCTCCTGGAATACTTAAAATTACGGGTATTGGGTCAGTGGCTTATAATGAAAAAACAGCTTAAAAGCTGTGCATTTATAAACAACATGTTTTACTTTTGTTACTGATTCGATTTCCATAATTTTCTTTAGTATTAGGGTAGGTAGATAAATAAAGGAACAATGTATTAGGAGTCAAATATATAAATTATTATAGGTATTCCATTGTTTTCATTATCCGCTGTTCATTTCAAGAAGTTTTTTATTTAATGCCTTATTCATATAGTTCAACCATGCAACCCTGTCTGACCTTGAGCCGCGTCGTCGAAATCCTCCGTCAGATAAATTATTTACCAAACTTTTTAATAATAATTCATTGTTCTCATTGGTATTTTTCACTTTAGTTAAATCTTCCGACTTCGTTATCTTGTATACGGGGTTTTCCGACTTCGAAGACTTGGTTAATATGAGTATGGGAATGTTTTCTTGATCATCTGAATTTCTTGAGACATATTTTTGTATTAAACTGTTGAAATCTTTAATTTTCGTCGAATAATATTTATGTGATGAAACTGAAAATTATTATAAATTATTGGTTGAGTAGAGAACCTACTTCATTTATACGTCGTTTAAAAATAGAAAATTTTCTGGCGATACAAACACCTGTGTCGCCAGAAAATTTTCGAAATGAACCTAAATATAATTTTTTGCGTTCGTTATAATTTTTTAATTATCAAACCCGAAACTAAAAGCGAAAGCTGATTTGACGATAGCGAGGTATGACGTCACAAGTCGTTATTCCATATAAGTATCTACAGAACCGAAAGTTTTAACGTTTAATAATAAATAAACGAATTTGACTATAGAGTCAAAGTTAAAGTTTTCTCATGATACGTGTAAGTGTAGTTTCGCCGTTTAACGGCTTTATGGCTGCCAGACTGTAAGCTTGTATACAAAATATAGGTATTTAATATAGGTAAAGAATTCATTGTACTCCTTTTTAAGCAAATTTTCTTCATCGGGACCAACCGGATTGGAAGATGTTGTTCATATATGCAGATGTCTTTTGCTTGATTTCTTTGTGGGAGAGGGCGGTAGTTGCTATAAAATATATAGCAACGACAGCCCCCTTCAACATAACAATTTTTTTTTTCTTCGTTTTTTTTCTGTTTGCCTGTTTATTCTGACGTTTATTTGATGAAACTGAGTTACAAATTAAAATTTATGTTTTACAATTTTTGGATTATCATGATTTTTAATCATGAGTTTTCTTAACATTGTTTTCGCTTTACGTTATTCACGCTCTCTCTCACGCACACACACACATACACCCGAACACATACACATATGATATTTGCATTTGTATTCGCACAAACGATGCGAATATTTGGCGAATATATTTGTGGAACGAAAAATAAATTATTTCTGGTGCTAACATTTATATTTTTTTTTAATAATATTAGAATAAAGAATATTGGAACTGTCTTGAAGTAAGTTTACTAAACTAAAACCCTTTTGCTTTTGTTCTTGATACTTTAACTAAAATATTAACTAAACTAAATTGCATGACAAAAATACAATCCTCCGCGCCTTTTCCCAACTAAGTTGAATTCGGCTTTCAGTCTAACTACTGCCATCGGACCTCCAAGACCCAATTGCTAGGCGATTCTGTATTTTATTTAGGGCTCCAACTACCCGTAACGAATACCACAATGTTCGTATGGCAACCGGGACCGACTGCTTAACGTGCTCTCCGAGGCACGGAGGGGTCGCAATGTGTTAAGAATGGTCAACCATCCTACGGATGATCTGGCTAGTATTGCTTATACTTTGTAATGTGCTAACCTACTCGGTCACCACTTAGCCACGAACCGACTTTATTGATATGAACTGGTCTGGATGAAATTTGGCACAGGGATAGATTATAGGCTGGAATAGCACATAGGCTACTTTTTATCCTGGAAAAATGTACGGTTCCCGTTGAATATATATCACCAAAATTTCCACGCGAACGAAGTCGCCGTCAATAGGTATAATGACATTAAAGTATGAAAAAAAAAAATACTAGTATTTGTCGAAATACAATACCTGTTACTGTGAATAAAAAGAAAAATACAAATGTAATTAACATTGTGTACGAAAAACTCACATCTGTTATGCTTAAGTAAACATTCAAATGTGAAATGACTTGTTACAAAATTCTTATTAAAAGTCATGGCGAGAAAATGAATTACTTGCAGAATATCTAATTATGATTGCGGAATAAGTTTCAGTTAGGTATATTGTTTTAGCTACCTTCACAGATAACCGGCAGTGAAGCAATGACTCTTTGCTTTTCGTCGGGTCAGTGAGGTTACCAGAGGCCCTAACTCTTCCCTCCGCCCTCCCCTTATTCCACTCTTCCCCTACTCCCACCTTAAAGGCCGGCAACGCACTTATGACTCTTTTGAGTTGCAGGTGCCCATGGACGGCGGTAGTCATTTACCATCAGGCTATCAGGTCTGCTCGTTTGCCCCCTATACCATAAAAAAAAAATAAACAACATTCAATCAGGTCTACAACATTTCTATCCCAGGTTGGAAACCAGCCATCATTTTTTAAATCACTAAACTTGAGAAATTATTGGTCTCCCATTCAATATACCTTCACTTCCCCCCTACAATTATTCACAACAACGGTAGTCACTTACGATACAAAAAATAAGTGGGTTAATTACTTTCGCTTTTAGGTAGGTAGATAATGGTCCCAATTCTGTTACTTCACTCGCTAAATTAAAATTCACTAAATTTTCTTCATATAAGATGTAAACCTTGTACACTTCGAAACAAGGTCTTATTTCAAATTGAAACAAGTAGGTAACATATGTCGCTATCGAAATAAGCAATTTGTTTGTCGACTAAAGTCTGATACGCTTAAATAACTTTAATACCAAGTAGCGAGAGCCGATATCCGTTGATTTGCCATGCCATCTATTTTGCTCTGTGTTTTTAGTAAGCGTCTTCGTAGGTGTCGATTAAAATAACGTCATCTTAGTTGGTTTTGAACAAGTTTTTATACGACATTTGAATAAATGGGGACTCTCGCTGCGTGAAAATAAAGTTGAGTATACGTTGACAGGTTTTAGTGAAATTTAGTGGCGCTGAGAAATAGATGCCAGTAAAAAATAGACTTTATTACGAAAAACACAAGGTTGATTTCATATGAAGAAATGAAGTCACGTTTTAGTTTAGTCGAGTGTACAAGAGAATCGGCACCAATGTTATAGACTTCCTTCTCTAAACGTGTACCCTAAACCCTTCCCGTCATCGATTTGTCAATACAAATATCAATATTTTGCTAATCATTAATCGCAGATTGCTCTCCGTGTTTGATTCCATATATATTTCAAATATCATCGAATTGCCTTTTTTATATTGCCTTTGTCCCATCTTCGTTTAAATTAAACCTTTTTAACAGACTTCAAAAAAAGGAGGCTTAAATTTTTCTGTTGCTTCAGAACTTCGTCATTTATTAACCGGATTTTTTGGTTAAAATTTTTATTTAGTTTAACAGGTCGACGGTACTCTCTCACTATGTGCGCCAAGCGGCTTGTAGGACATCGCTCTTGTTTATAAAAGGGACATGAAACTCTTCCTTCCCAGTCTCTTTTACTTACCTTCTAAATTGGGAAGGAGAATCAATGAAACAGAGAAATTGATTCAAATGTATAATAATATGATCATAAACACACTTCTATTATTCTAGTTATTCAACAGAATTATGTAATTACCTATATAATATTACTTATACATAGTATAATAAATTCTCAAAAAATATCTATATAATAAAACATACAACGTCAACTGAAACAAGTGTAATAATAGAAGGAAAACCACGACTTCAAAGGTTTGACTTCGAAAGTTCGACTTCGAAGGAACGGGCTGTTATGTTTCTCAAACACAGGACGATCCTCTGTCCAGGCAAGATAAGAAACGCCGCGGCTGATGGTTGCTGTTTGGAAGATATATAAACAGTGTGAAAACTTTATTGCGCGATGCAGGATCAGTTACTACGTAGTTCTTATTGTCTTGGTTAGATGGCGCTAGTATATGCCACAACTGTGTCCTGTAGTTTTCCATAATATTCTCAAACGTTTGTATCGTTCAACATCTCACAATATGCAAGCGTGTTGGACTATTATCTAAGCCCACTCATAAAAGGAGACATCTGTGTACACGAATGGGACAATTTCTATACCTACTTACATGATTGATGACGACAGTAAGTCATTAGTTTTGGATGTTGTGTATAATGTCAATGCCCAGTATTACTTGAGCTGTCATTCTATACTATGATAGGTCACCATTTATACTGGACCCCTGTAGCTGTTTTCACATAATTTTTAGGGTTCCGTATCTCGAAAGGAAAAAACGGAACCCTTATAGGATCACTTTGTTGTCCGTCCGTCTGTCTGTCAAGACCCTTTTTCTCAGAAACGCGTGGAGGCATCAAGCTGGAATTTATATCAAACACTCAGATCTACTGTCCCTTGGAGCTGTGATAAATTAAACTTCTAAGGCAACGCAGTCAAAAGATACAGCCGTTTTTGAAGTTTAGCCAATCACAATATCAATAGATCATTATGTCAAGTTTTTTTGTCTCCATTCGTAAGAAAACATTAATTGTAAAAGTGGGGCGTATCATATATTACATATTTAGTCAGATTACGCTACGCTACTGCTAATTAAAATATTGGGGATATTTTAATTCCAAATTATTTTTTAGCTTTTAGAACATAATTTGCATCATTATTGTTTCTTGACAATAAAAACGTTAAACTTAAAAAATATTTTATAAATATTTTATTTTCAAGTTTTCAGTTTTTTATTTAGTTAATTATTATATGTATTTTGTTCATGTTGCTTTTATTTCACATCCATATTGAATTTTATACCTAATCCGACATTTTGACAGATTGTGCCGACCCTAATGAGAATTGGGAAATTCTAATTAGGGTCGGCACAATCTGTAACATTGCAAAGGGCTGGTTGTTTTTTTAGCCGGCCGCCACCTGACGCCAACCCTATTTGGAAATGTAGTCGTTTTAAGACGGGAAAAAAGGAAGAAGGTACATTTTTATAAGGAAAAATGGGTAGGGAGAGGAACCTAGGCTATGGGATACCGCAAGTCTCGGATGGGGACCGGGACTGAGACTGCAGTAGCTCGCAGAGGCCGGGCTCGCGTACCCGAATGTCCTGTATTTCCTGTGACTGGAGAGGCCAGGACAGGAACACCACCTGGCTTAGAGGAACAGATACAATATCCATACTAATTTAATAAAGCTGCAGAGTTCGTTTGTTCGATCCCGCTAATCTCTGAAACTACAAGTCGATTTTGCAAAATGCTTTATGCATTTGATAGCCCAATTCTTGAGGAAGGTTAGAGGCTATTTAACATCACGGTACGACCCTTAGGAGCTGAGTAGTGACCATAAACGTGGGTAAAGCTGCCGGAACGGTTTAGTTTATTATAAAGTCAATAGCCTTAAAACAGACATACTAAAACTGGGCCAATTGGCCTAGTTTTGAAGTATCAGGAATAGATGTACCCCTTACGCCTAGTCAAAAGACTATTAGGGTAAGCCTACAGGTTTTTTATCGCTTAATACTCGTTTACTCGACAAAGCTTTTTGTTTTACAAAACAAAAATCTGCAGGTACATATTAGGTCCTTTTATGCCCGGTTCCTATAATCAAGAAACGATTCATTTTGCTTACGGACGGTAACGGTGTTTTCAAGGAAAATTTTACCGTCCGTAAGCAAAACGAATTGTTCGAATTACAGGAACCGGGCATAAGATGGTTCGTCTAAACGTAGTGATGGTTCCTTTTTTCATAAAATCAAAATGGCTGCCGTAAAGTACAAAATGGCGGTAATATTACCTAGACTATTAAGCAGCCTTAATTTATTTTAAATAAACTCTAACTGAATGTTGAACGAAAGCAAAAGTAATCAATAAAAAGTAAATAAATAAATTAAGATTTTCAATGTTCTTACGGATTTTTTTTTTGTATGCGTTCTGCGCAGTTGGTTTTTTTACTTATTACAACCATATATATATATTACAGATATAAAGCAATTAACAAAAATTTGGTACAAAACCCAACAATATCAAATTACAAACACCAAAAATAAAATTAAAACAAATTATCAACTTCCTTGTTTTGAAGTCGGTTTAAAATGTCAATTACCCTATTATAATAAATAATAATATATTTTTTATTAATTTTATCTATTAGGTACTTATTTATGAAAACAATAACTGTTTGACAAAGCCTACATCAACTTCTAGCGTCATTAATGGTCTCGGGGACCTGAATTTCCAATCCATCCAGGTCTTTGGTGAGGGTTATCTGGCAGCCCAGACGCGATGTGTCCGTTAGGCCGTAAGCCAGGTCTAGCATATCCCGTTCTTCATCGCATGGTTCTTCAGGTAACCTGTAAACGTAGAAGTTACGGACCGCTGTTAATAATCATTGTATGGTTAGTGCTGCTTATTTAATGGTAAATTCTTAACACCAGGTGTTGTCGCCACATCAAAAAATCTTATTTATTTTATCAAAAATAGGGCCAAACTATAATAGATGAATGATAACACAGTTCACTATTTAATAAAAATAAGTTAATAGATATTATTTTGACTGGTTATACCGGTAACGCAATACTATTGGTCGATTGATAAATATTAACGAATAGTGGGATTATAAAAAGGTAGAAATAAGTGGAGATCTATTGACTTGAGTGCGAATAGAGGTACGAATAACTTGGCAGTTACTGTTAGTTAGTGATTTTCATAGTTTATATCAGTGGTTGTGAGACTGTTTCTTACACAGGTGTTTGTCAAATAATTTTCTTTTTATTAGTAGCTATTAATGAGCTTTAGTTTTCTGTTCCCTACCTTCAACGGAACATAAAATATTATTTTAATCAATCCTAATCAAAATCAAAACTAATATGATAATCGTAAATTTGTTTGTGTCGCGATTTTAAATAAATGAAGTACAACAACGGACGTAAATTTTCACAATATTTTAAGTTATTTTGTTGTCTGGCTTTGGAAAATAACTTTTGATCTTAGGCTTCTACCCTATGTTATGATAAACGTTAAAAAACGTCCAATTATGTTAAATAATTCGAAACATCGGCGACTATGCTAACATACACACATAGGAGATACGTCGCAAATAGCACATTAATATTTATAGAGTACCGTTACTTTTATGGAGACAACGTCGTCCGTAAACTCAGTAAGTCAGAACGTGTAAAATCACGTCTGGCGGTTCACGAGTTGACTCCAACTTTGATGTATGGCAGAAGCAACAAGAAAGTAAAATTGCCGACCTCTGTGACGCGGTGATAGTCTATTCGACTGCCACGTCTGAGGGTTCTAACCCTTTCAGTGAAAATATTTGTAAGCATAATTACTGTCTTTTTTTATTGTTTGGGGTATTTATGTATAGGTATGTTTATCTGTGTTCTAGAACGCCACAAGGGTCCGCTGTCTGCTCCAACCTATAGTCCAAGTTATGATTAGTTTGGGTCTAGACAGCGAAGTGTATAGTAAGATAGACTAATAGAGTGAGGACTGATGACTTTTCGAGATAAGATAAGTACAATTTATTTAAATAATTAGATATTAACACAATTACAATTAATTCTCACTATTTCCACTCACTATTCACTTGAACTATTCCCTATACTTCACACTTGCTACTCGCATTATCGCTCGACTAGAACGTCTTTAAATAAACTTTTCTGAAACATGTCGTCCTATCTACTTGACTCGACCATTGTTTGAATTTCTAGTACTCAGTAGAACATTCTTATTGATAGACAGATTAGTTCCATTATTAATCAAAAGATGGCGTGCGTCTCAATAAAGGTGATGTACGAATTCCTCAACTCGTCAATAGGTTGTGCCCGCGGGTCAATTTAGGCTTCCGTAACCGTTTTATTGGTATAGGGCTCTGTTTCCGCATTTAGACTCATAGACGGTCCATTATGCGTTCAGATAGTCTGACTGGTTGAACCAGCCTAGCTCCTTCCAAAAGTACAGAAGCCTCCAGGGACGTTGGCAGGCTTTTAGGAGCGATCTCGCAGCCGCGAGGATACTTGCCCGTTGTGTGGCCACTCCGTCGCACTCCAGTATAACGTGGGCGGCTGTTTCCTCCGCGTTGAGACATCCTCTGCATAGAGGACTGTTTGTCGCACTGATGTTGAATAGGTGCCGGTTTAGGGCTAAGTGGCCCGTAATGATTCCTACAACTATTCTGATGTCGAGTCGGTTGAGACTGTCTGCAAGTTAAACGTGGTGAGACCTCCGTCAGCACCAGTTTAGGCTGCCTGCAGCCCGGTATGTCGGCCCAGCGACCGTTGTGCGCTTCACGAGTCCGTTGCCTTACCCTAACATTACGTAAGTATGTAACTACTATCAAATCGGACCATTTAAATATGTTACTAATTAGTTGCCAAAATTACGATTTATTATTTACGATTATTATATAGCTAACGCAACAACACTCATTAAACGTCAAAACGTAGATGTCAAACTTTGCTATCGTCACATCGTTAACTTTTAATGTTCTGTTTAACAATTAAAAAATAATAACATGTTTGAGAATTGTACGTCTTATTTAAATAATTTACTTTAAAAAATACCCTTACTGACCGCAGCGACGCGTGACGACGTAAATTACACCTTGGGCATGAAAAAATGCAAAGACCTTTTACGTTTTATGCTACCATTTTGATACGTAGTGCCAAAATTGATAATATTACCTATCAAAAATTATTAAGTATACACATTACTTGAATATTTATCTATTTCCATACGTGAAGACCTATTTTTAACCCCAGACGCAAAAAGAGGGGTTATAAGTTTCGAAGCGTCTGTGTGTCTGTCCGTGGTATCGTAGCTCCCAAACGAATGGACCTATTTAAGTGCGTTTTTTTTATTTGAACGGTGACTTGATCGAGAGTGTTCTTAAATATAAGATTCAAGTTTTCTTTTTAGGAAAACATCGTTGAAAGGATTTCAGGAGGAGTCAGGGGTGTTTTAAATTTATGATTATATTTATTGGTATTTCATCTGCCGCTTTGCTAAGGTAGGAAGTGAATTTATAAGGCTGACGCTACCAATATATAACAAAGTAATAGCAGTGGATTCACGTCAGAAATGTACTGGTGGTTTAGAACCCGCAACCACCCGCGTAAGTAGCGTAGACATTCCACTACCGCCACCATAATTTTGGAGGTTTTGTTTTATTTTGTATAGATTCGTACATGACAGGTCAACATATATATTGGACGCCTTTAGGTGTTTGTAATAGTTTTCACATAATTTATATGGAAAAATTATCTGATCCAAAAAGAACAAATTGTGTCACTAAAACTCGTCAATAGCTACTTAAAAAAAAAGATAGTCGGTTGACAAACATAGGAGAAAATGTTGCTTAACTGTTTGGTCTTGGCTATTTTTACAGGATGATTTATACACAGAAAGGTGTGGACAAATGTTAAGAGCTTTATGTGTAGCCGGAAATTAGCTGAATTAGCTTGACAAAAAAAATGGGTTAATAATATACTTAAATATGTATAGTAGTAAATTCAATTCAATTCAAAATCATTTATTCAATTAAGACACTAAGTGACATTTATGAACGTTAAATTGAAGCTAGAGTTAAAATCATAGATATAGCAAACAGACGCCACAGCATGTGCTAGATTGTCGAAGTAAATTAGGTGAAAACACCAAAATCTACTGCCTGCTTGTGTCGATCTATAACTTCCAGTTTCCAAAATGCGTAGAGCCTTATGAGAAGAATACTGGCAAAGAAACTCAGTAATAAGCGCCTCTAAGTAATTAGCGCCTCTATTTAAATTTTAGAATAATAAGTATGTTACATTGTCCTCACATTTAGTTAACGCTTATAAGCAATGTAACCAGAAATTTGTAATAAACATTTTGAAAAAGAGTGTCCTTGGAGTTTCTTGCCTGTTCTTCTCCATAGGATCTAGATCCTATGGAGAAGAACAGGCAAGAAAATTTAAATAGACGCGCTAATTACTACTATACATATTTATTACTATATATACCTAGGTATTGGAACAGGTAACTAGCTTCACGACTGACTTAGTCTGACTGACTCGTAGTCCTGACAATTCAAAAATACCTATTATTGGTTTAATTGAAATAAATGGTTTTGATTTTGGATGTCGGCAAAAATATTTTTTTTACCACCATAGAAAGAACTCTATAACAGCGTGTATATGAAAATATTTAATTTAACATTATCTACGTATTAACGGGAATTAACGCGATCACGAAAAGGTATTACATACCTCTGAATTGCCTGACGTTTCGACCAGGTTGCACTGGCCGTGGTCACAGGCTGACTGGCTCAGCGGTGCACGCCCTCCGTCGTCGACATCGTGAGGTAGAAGGTTCTTCATCCACCTCCACTTTTTTGATATTATTGATATTTTCGTTACGCCATGTACCGTCACATACTATACTAACAGTGTCCCTATTCTGTAAGCAAACCGATGTGGCCCTATTCTGGTGTTCACCCGACGGCGCATAAAGCGAGGTGGCATGTTTTTATCACTGGATTCCACGCTGTAGATAATTTGAAACCATCTTCCCGATTGAAAATAAATCCCGATTGAATATCATACGGATAGGTACCTACACGCCACGTCTCATCATCATCCCCGACACCTGCAGTCTGTTATGACTTCACTCAAGAACAGAGCATACGATCTTTGTGACCCTGAACATTTGGAGCGAGAGCTGGATCATGTTCAGGAGGCACTTAAAAGTAACGGATATCAGGTGAATGGAACACGGAAGCAACCGACAATGAGACGCAAGCATCCGGAGGTGAACAGACAACCAGCCTACATGCCATATGTGAAAGGAGTAACGGATAAGATCGGCTCCGTATTAAAGAAATACTCCATTCCGACAGTATACACACCAGGCATAAAGGTTCAAAATATCGTGGGTACACCGAAGGACGTCTTGCCGTTACAAACTCCAGGTGTCTACAAAATAAACTAAAGCTGTGGTAGTTCCTACATAGGCCAAACAAAGCGGACTATTGTTGAAAGGGTCAAAGGACACATCGCTGCTGTGAAGAACCAACAGATTAGCAAATCAGCGATTGCAGAACATGCACTCGAAGCGGGCACCAATCACTGGATTGAATTTCACCGTACGCAAGTCCTCTCCACGGAACGTCACTTTTACTCTAGAGTTGTACGTGAAGCGATTGAAATTAAAAAACATAAAACTTTCAATCGGAAAGATGGTTTTAAATTATCTACAGCGTGGAATCCAGTGATAAAAAACATGCCTCGCTTTTATGCGCAATCGGGTGAACACCAGAATAGGGCCACATCGGTTTGCTTACAGAATAGGGACACTGTTAGTATAGTATGTGACGGTACATGGCGAAACGAACATGTCAAAAATATCAAAAAAGTGGAGGTGGATGAAGAACCTTCTACCTCACGATGTCGACGACGGAGGGCGTGCACCGCTGAGCCAGTCAGCCTGTGACCACGGCCAGTGCAACCTGGTCGAAACGTCAGGCAATTCAGAGGTATGTAATACCTTTTCGTGATCGCGTTAATTCCCGTTAATACGTAGATAATATTATATCATGGAACGCGAAAGTTTAAAAGTTAGTAATATTTAATTTGTTAGTTTAAAAAAGGATTGCGTTTACTATATAGACCACTAGCCTTTAAAACGAACTCGTATGTCGGAACATAAATAATTTGGAAAATATCTTCCTACCTCATCTATTGCTGTGCCGGGTCCATGATCATCTGATCTCACATTTCTAAGTTTTTTTTTTTTATATTATAGGGGGCAAACGAGCAGACGCGTCACCTGATGGTAAGTGACTACCGTCGCCCATGGACACCTGCAACTCAAGAGTCACAAGTGCGTTGCCGGCCTTTGAGATAGGAGTACGCTCTTTTCTTGAAGGTTTGAAGGTCGCATCGGTCCGGAAATACCGCAGGCGACAATTTGTTCCAGAGGTTGGTTGTGCGAGGCAAAAAAATTCTAAAAGTTACCACCTAAGCAAACATTGTGGAATGCAATAAATATATTGAGTATTGAGTACCTGTCATAATCACTTTGCTTTAAGACCACATGACAGGTTGAGCAGGTAAGGGTGCCTTCACATGCGCCGTAACCCTCAATGTTCAAGTCGTTGTTGACGACTACGTCGAGCAGTGTATCGCCTACCTTAGCTGTCGTCTCTAGGCGCTTGCCATCGTTTAGAACGAAGGTGACCTTCACTCTGAAATAAATACATATTGTTTACAAAGGCTGTAAAAAAAAAAGGTATATAAACATCTTTTAAACAAAAAATTAAACCGACGAAATAAACTAAAAAGCAAAAATAAATAATCCTTTTAAATCTTGAGTATTAAGCTTATTACATATAAAATTTCATATTAACTTATTTTGAGTCGGCGCCAAACAAGTTTGAAATTTGTAACACAGATTGTTTAATATTTTTAGCTTTTATTCGATTTCACGTACCTTGCAAAATTTTCTAAAGATGCATACAAAGAATTCTCTTCACGTTCAATTAAAATATAGATAACAAGCAGTTCCCGATTTTGTGCGGAACCCTAAATCCTTTTTCCAAAATAAAAGTAGCCCAAGTTACTCCTTATAACAACACCATATATCTGCCATTGAAAATCCCGTGGAAATCGGTCCATCCGTTCTGGATATTAGCCAGAACAAACAGACAAATAGACAAAAACAGATTTTTAGGCATAAGTATCATGCAAATAACAGTATGAGATTTAAAAAAATATTATTTTGACATTACAAACAGACACTTCAACTTTATTTATTTGTATTGATGTATTGATCAGAAAAGGATTTGGAGTAATTACATCCAGAAAAAATGTACTGTGCCCGAGAGAAACGAAAATAAATTATATGTGGGTGAACCCATAGGCATGTGCTAGCTATCTTATAATCCAATTATCTAGTACTTAAAGATAACCTTCAATTGTCTATAGATTTTAAATAACATCAATAAGTAATTGAACATATCAAGATCAAGTGTGTGCCACTTCAAGATTGACATACAAATGATAATGATTGAATACTTTAGGGAGTGTTTTGCCCTATTTTGTATATATAAGAGCAATAGTTGGCAGGTAAATGGTATATCGGTAGTTAAACTACTAAAATAAAAAGTACTAATGTTTTTTATAAGACCTCATATAATATTTTTTTTATATTTTTACTTTTGATGCTTTTAATAAATATTGAAGTGGTAACACTGGTTTGTAAGAGAATATGAAAAAAAATTATAACCCCTAAGTGTAATTACTGTGACCAATGTGATTATACGGTTTGAATTAAGAATAGATAATAGATAGATTTTATTCCACTTCCAACCGTGAAAAAAAAATCTTTTTTTAAAAATCAACTTAACTCGTGAAAACATTAAAATAGGCAGCCATAGGAGTGCCGACAGAAGTGAAAACTTAAAACAACGTATCACATTAGTATGACTGTGACGCGAACCCATAACTCTAATATTAGCATGATAAACCACTTATTTATTTATTATTGTTTTGAGTGCCTGGTGCTACCTCGACCATTTCTGGTCTTTTGTAGCACACTTCTGGTTTACAGTTCACTGCTCAGACTTACGGCTTCGAGAAACCTCCAGATCCTATCAGCAGTGATTGTTTGTATTTCCTGCGGTTGCATGATGTGCAACCCCAGGTGAATACTTCGGTGCCGCATTAGTTGACCACAAGAGCATAAAATATGCATTGCAGTCTCTTCTGTTTCTTGACAGAATCTGCAAATTGTGTTCTCACCCAATTTTAGGTTGAACATATGTTTGTTCAGTTTGCAGTGTCCGGTGAGGACTCTTGTTACTGCACAGGTTTTGTATCTTTTGAGCTCCAGATGTTCTTTAGATACTTTATTATCATAGCCCTTTATTATGGCTTTCGAGTGTCTTAGACCAGTCGTGGTCTTCCATCTCTTAATAGCCAATGATGTATATTTGGCATTTATGATAGAATACGCTCGCTGTATGCTGATGTCGCAGAATAGTTCTGGGCCATGCTGTCAGTTGTCTGGTTGTCTCTGGCGAGTTCATCGGCTTTTTCGTTGCCATCGAGACCTGAATGGCCTGCCCATCTTAATGTAATTTTGTTTGATTGCCCCAGTGTGTTCAGGTTTTCCTTGCAATTTTGTATTAGCTTTGAGCTAGTCTCAAAATTGTCTAGTGCCAATAGCGCCACTTGGCTGTCTGAGTAGATGTAGATGTGTTGATTTTTTACTTTCCTTTCAAGGTTGATCTCCACGCACATGTTTAATGCAGAGAGCTCAGCCTGAAAGACAGAGGCCTCTGCTCCCAGGTTGGCGCTCCACCTGAATTTTGGTCTCTCTCCGTAAATTCCACAACCTACAATCAAGGCCTTTTTTGGACCCGTCGGTGTACCACTCGTGACTAACATTTTTGTTGGATTGGAGGCCTTCCAGCCATGTATCCCTCTGTGGTATGTCTACTATGTACCTTCTTACGAAGTCGATCTCTGTTTGCATGTCATCCGCTGGCATGTTCAGAGATTTTATTCCGAAAACCGACTCTTTTAGTGAGTTTAGTGTTCGTGATTGTCACTTTGGTTTCGTCTGTGTACAAATCCTATATATGCTTTTGGCAGTTTCTTTTTGCACATAGATGCTGAGCGGAGTCAGGCTTAGTAGTGCATTTAGAGCTTCCCCTGGCGTCGAGGATAGCGCACCAGTGGTTATTAAACAAGCCATACGTTGTAGGCTGTCTAATTTGTTTGAGGTAGTCGTTTGGCTTACCTTACGGCACCAGACGGCAGCTCCATATGTTACGATTGGCCTTGCAATCGCCGTATATAGCCATAGGGCAATCTTGGGCTGAAGTCCCCATCTGGCTCCGGCCATGCGACAGCTCATCCATAAAGCCATTTTTGCTTTATGGACTATGTTTGTGATATGTGAGTTCCAGGTTAACTTTTGATCAAGTGTGACCCCTAGGTACTTGACTTTACTAGAGAAAGAAAGGATTTTGCCGTTTAGTTTTGGATTTGACAAACTTTCCAGCTTCCTTTTCTTTGTAAATGGAATTATCATAGTTTTGTCTGCGTTAATTGATAATTCGTTATCTCTGCACCAGTTGTTGATGGTGTTGAGTGCTCCTTGTAGTAGTGTTGAGATGGTGTGGAGGCATTGTCCTCTGACTATGACCAGGTCATCTGCGTAGCCCTGTATGTCATAGTCGAGGTTAGACATTTCTACAAGGAGTTGGTCTGTTGACCAACTCCTTGTAGCTGTTGCGAGGGTCCTTTGGACCCTTGTTAGTGGGGATAGGATGCCTCCTTGTGGGCACCCTCGTATAAAATTTGTGCGATGTTTCATTTAGTGAAACTGTCGCAATGACAATTATTACGTATTAATTGAATATACTAAACACAGCAACAACAGCGAAGAGCAGCTGACGGTATCTTACTCACTCAGGTACACTTGGCGGTCCCGAGTTTACCCGATTGAGCCTTTCACCTCAGAGCGTGACGTATCAGCCTAACTTACAACATACGAAAAAATGTGTGTGCGGTGGGCCAAAAGAAGTTTTCACTTAAATATATTTTTAAATTGTAAGTTTCTAAAAAATACCAAATTAAGTAAATACTTTAAGAATTAACTACAATCAATGTTGTGGAAACTGATGAAAATAATCTCCACTAACACGGAACTTAGATAGTAAATTAAATGAACTTGTAACAAAAAAAATACTTACTTTTCGTCTTTCAATGCCAACTCTGTAGTGGATAATGGCGCTACGCATCTTTGATGGCTTAAACTTGTTGGGAAACCGTTGTTTTTTACCAAAGGACGTAAATTTTTAGCGGTTATGTTTTTCATAAAATTTCGTAACATATTGTAACTTTACTATGTACTTTCGTTGGTTGAAACACGGCACGATCGATACACTCCCGGTTATTGAATAACTCAATGAGATAACGGGCAACAGTCAATAGACCAACGATAATAATTATATGATAATTTGACGAATATTGTTATCTTGACCTTCCAACTTTTAGGTTACTTCCTTCGTGTCGTTTCGTTCTTGCCACTGATAACTGTTACGTCAATACATAAGGTAACAGTAAATATTAAAGGTAATATGAATATAAACAGAAGAATTTAGTAACATAATTTCAAATTTTAAATACGCAAGTATAATGGCTCGAATACATCATAGCACTATTATCAAGGTTACTGAATAAAAAAATCATGTCTTGTGATTTCTGAATAAATTGAAACATAAGATCTTGACGTCGCGTTGATAGAAAATCTATGCTTGTGGTAACGTAGTGTTTGTAAACTCTTTGCTTGTAGTTGAAAATATGTTTAGTTTTACCAGACTAGAATTACTACAATGTCTAGACTAGAGTTACTTGTTTGACAATAATTACAATTCCAACGGTTCGGTTATTTTGTATCTGAATTGTAAAATAAATAATATTAGTAAGAAAATGTAAAATATGATGGCATAAATCAAACATTACTTAAAATTGATACTGTCACGATATTTCAGAAATAATAGTAATCAAAACGGAAGTAGTTCATGTCATTCTACTATTGCCAGTTTCTGAAGGTTCCCTGCATATACGGGTATTTAGTTGTTTGTACTATGAAATTAGAGAAAGATGATTTTTGGCTCAAAAAATATATACATAACAGGAGTTCTTATTCCAAAGTCTTTTTAAAGTGGATTGACTATGAGCTGTTTGTATCAGTTAATGTTCTTTGACCATGTTCATAAAGACAGGCAATGTTTGTTTAACAAAGATGTCGGAAAGGTTAAAGAGTGAGTTAGTACTGCCAGTTCCAGAGATTCAATCGACCTCAAGGACCTTGAACGTGTGTGTCATTGGAGAACACAAAGCGTTCCTTTAATTAAATCGGAGAACAGGGATGACATGAAATTCTATAAGGTAAGTATAGGAAGAATTCTTGCCATTAATATTTTCAAGACACGAGTACCCATGTTGTACTCAATATCAGCCGATATTTTTATACTTTTTTTTTTAACAGAAGTAGTAAATTAGTAAATTAATTTAATCATACAATTGAATTTTAACACAATTTATGGCTTTCCAATACTTTGAAGTTATATAAACACTGATGCAACTACATGAAAACAATGAAACTATTTTGGGCAGGGCGAAGACATACATTTTTGTCATCTCTACACTACAATTGTTTTTGGGTGGAGTGGTTAGGAGAGGTAATTTATATTGGCATATGGCAACACTGACTCATTCGGTCCAACTTCTCTAAATTTCACTTGTCAAAATTGATGAAGAGTGCACACAAAATATTACTAAATAATTCTGTTTCAGTAACATAACAATTTAAAATCGGGAGTTATAAAAAAATCGCTTAAGATACATCTAACAATTAGCAAACATGTCGGAGAGATTAAAAAGTACGGGCCAAGTATCTAATGACGAAATAATAGATGAGTTAACGAGGGATCTGAAATCAACGCTAAATACAGAAGAAATTGGTGAGGAATATGTTATAAATCCTGGCACGAGTTCCGAGGACTCTGATAAGGCCGGTGGGGACGGACCACAAACAAGTGGTAAGCATCTTGATCCTATTTTATGATAGATTTGGGCGTAGTCTAAATAGCTCTTTTTACTGGACTGTGTACGTATTTGAGTCATACTAGCAACCCGCCCCGGCTTCGCCAGGGTAGCAGAGACATCTTCAACAATCATCAACATATTTCAATCAATTTACACAAAATCTTAACAAATTACCTATAATAAACGTACACCTAAACCTTTCTCATGTATGATTGGACCTCAGGCTTGGGCCAACCATAATTATTGCTAACCAAGGTACTAGGTTATTAATATAGTAAGTGAACTCTGTGTATGTAAAACTTGCAATTGAGGGTTTCTAAGGAGATTTTAAATGTGCATACTTCTTTATTCTAGTACTAGACACCCTGTGTAGATGCTGCATAAAAGTGTGCTCTGTGTCGCTGTGGGCCCTGAGAGGCCTGATTCTAAACAACTATGTACATATTACTTGTATACGTAAAAACCCACAGACCAATGCAAATAAACTTATTCACGGAACTGAATATTTGCATAAAAACTACAACTTGTTGCAATCAAATGCTCTACTGTTGCATTACATATGTCACTGAATGTATGTGCGTATTTATTTGGTCAATATTTTTTTAGTACCAACACATTCCATACCAGATGACACTGACATAGACAAAGATCATGCAGAAAGAGATGACGGTGCCAAAGATGACAGTGATACGGACATAGATGAGGTGTCTCTAAAGGATGCTGAAGTTGATCTCACCGATGACCAGAAGGAGGAACGTAAGATTATTGCTGAGGAGCTGAAGAGAGTAGGCAATGAGGCATTTAAACTAGGCGATTATGAACGGAGTATTGAAAAGTATACTGAAGGTGAGCTTTTAATACTATTGGACGCCTACATACATGGTACTTGTATGTTTAGAATTTAAGTAGTTTTGTTCAATTATCATATTGAGGTGGTGTTGCCAGTGAGTGGAAATAATAAACTTCCAATTTTTTTTAATACCTTATTAATCTATATTATTTTGTTCTTGTTTTTTTTTTGCTATTTTTATTCTTTTCTTGTGAAAATTTTATTGTTTGTGTGTGTAATTGAGTGCCAGAAAAAAAATTGGGCGAAAACACAACGAGAGGCAGAAGAAACTGCAATCCAGGTACCGGTACGGAAGTATTAACCTAGGGTTGCACGTTATGCAAATACAACAAATTACTGATGATAAGATCTGGCGGTTTCTCGAAGCTACAGGTCTGAGCAGGGAACTATAAAGTGAGAGTGCACTACAAAAGATCAGAAATGGTTGAGCTAGCACAAGGCACTTAAAATAATGATAATACACACACTCAAGGACCTGTATTCCTGAAGAGTATGCAGAGGCATACACCCACATTTTGCAAACTATAATTCCCACTCATGTAATTAGGGGCAAGCCTTTTGGCGTCAACCAGGCACTTTGGGAATTAAAGATAGGAAAATTGAGACAATATAAAAAGGGAAAGGTCGGAAAGAAGGAAAAGCAAGATATATTGCTTAGGGGCCATCCATAAATTACGTCACACGAATTTCATGGTTTTTGAACCACCCTGTCCTTGTCACAGTGTGACGTCACATATTTTGCAATTTTGCACCTAAAACTGAAAAGAATTTTTTTTTTTTAGTGAAATTGTATAGCGAATCTAGTCTTTCGTTTACAGGTAACGTTTTGTGTTTAATACTTTAGATTTTGACATGTGACGTCAGGATACCAATGACCCCCCATCCCTTGTCACATAATGTCACACTTGATTGATCCCCTCTTAACGTGACGTAATTTATGGATGGATTTATTTTTGGATTTATTGATTTATGCCCCTTAAATCTAAAAAAAAAATAAAATCCTGCAAAGATAGTGTAGGGTTATAAATAAATAAATGTATGGATTGAAATGAAATCAATAGTTTAAGCAGGTCAGCTGCTGGCTGTAGCCGGTACGCCCGAGACCTCTTATAGGAAATGTCGGCCATTTAGTTTTACCTGAGAACTTGAATGAAAATTGTCCAAAAAATTAAATTCAATTCAACTTTATTGCCAATCATCTGCCTAAACTAAACTGGTGCTGACGGAGGTCTCACCACGTTTAACTTGCAAACTACTCAGTCTCAACCGTCCCGACACAGAATAGTCGTAGGAACCATTACGTGCCACTTGGCCCCAAACCGGCACCTATTCACCATCAATGCGACAGACGGCCGTCCACGTTATCCTGGAGTACGAGGGAGTGGTCATACAACCGGAAAGTATCCTCGCGGGTGCGAGATCACTCCTAGAAGCCTGCGAACGCCCCAGGAGGCTTCTGTGCTTCTGGAAGGAGCTAGGCTGGCTCAACTAGTCAGCTTATCTAAACGCATAATAAACCGCCTATGAATCTAAATGTGGAAACAGAGTCCTATTCCAATACCATTAAACAAGTCTGTGCAATAGTTTTCACCAAAATTCTTAATTAAATCTTAGTTTATTAATTATATTTTCAGGATTGCGGACATGCCCCCTCCAGTTTACGCAGCAGAGGTCAATATTGTACTGTAACAGGAGCGCAGCTAAGATGAAGCTGGAGAAGTATCCGCAAGCTGCCAAAGACTGCACGAAAGCTATTGAGCTGGACGAGAAATATCTCAAAGCATATATTCGGTATGTTAATGTTACACTATTCAAAAACAAATTATTTGGGAGTAACATACAACAATGGGCCGGCTCGACCGGAGTGATGCCACGAGCTCACAGAAAACCGGCAGTGAAGCAATGTTTGCATTGTTTTTCGCCGAGTGAGTGAGGTTACTGGAGGCCCTAATCCTTCCCCTCTAAGGAGACTTTGTTTTATAAAATGTTGTGACTAGTTGGTGTCCGCGATCATCTCCTATTCAAATTTCTTAAGTTTTAAACTCATTTCTTACCAAAAGTAAAGATATGAAAGAGTAGCCAATGTCCTTCTTTAAGGTCCAGTCTATATCTAAACTAAAAATCAGCCAAATTGGTTCAGTGGTTTCGACGTGAAAACGTAACAGACAGACAAACAGACAAAGTTACTTTTGCATAAATGTATGAAATAATAGAAATGTCTTGTAGATTGCTACAATGTATTAAGTAATTGCACATAACGGTAAAAACAATTTGTTTATGTTATGACAATCAAAGAAATTTTAGATTGAATACGCAAATTTAACATAAAACCATAAGTACGATTCACACCGAACGGGCCGCGCCGGAGCGCGTTTTTGGTACGGTGATGGAAATTGAAGTTTATATTTATTAGTTAAAATTCATTTTTGCATTTCACTTCGTTGGCTCCGCCCACTTGCGCTCGGCTACCGAGAGGCGTGCCTCGACCGCGCCCGTTCGGTGTGAATCGTACTTTAGTAATAATAAAAATGCGAAAGTAACTGTCTGTTCGTCTGTCTGTCATTTTTACCAATTTTAATCTACTTTACTACTAGTCTACTTTCACTTTCACTTTCACTGAGCAGGAGTCGAAACCGCGACGTTGCAGTCGAATGCATGACAAACTATGACTGTGTGGCCAGCCAGCCATGCGAAAAACTTGCCATAAACTTTTTCTGTTTATACGTAACACAATACAAAAGTCAGTTCATCATAAAAGTGCGAGATTAAGGATTTATAGTCATTAGTTTCAATTGGCGCTACGCAATGTACACGCGACATGTGTAGGTATTCTTTTTTGGTGCGGTACGCTGAATGACCGTATGTTTACTCATTGTGATATCACTTTTAACCAAAAAAACGTAAAATAAAAAAAAAAATTGATGATTGATGACGATTGAATGGGAAAATTCCAATGATTTTCGACCCAGAATGATGTTTTAAATACACAATTTCAGGATTCGGTACGGTGTTCCTTACACCCTGTACAGGAACTTTTCTTAATTTTTTTTTTTTTTTTCAGGAGAGCCCAGTCTTACGAAGCCACAGATAAATTAGACGAATCTTTAGCAGATTACAAGAAAGTATTAGAAACAGATCCGTCGCACAAGGACGCGCAGCGTGCTGTTGTACGTTTGCCGCCATTAATTGAAGAAAAAAATGAAAAATTAAAAAAAGAAATGCTAGGAAAACTAAAAGATTTGGGCAATATTATCCTGAAGCCTTTCGGCCTGTCCACGGAGAATTTCCAAATGGAACAAGATCCTGACACTAAGGGTTACAAGATTAACTTCAAGCAGTGAAATAAAAATTGTGATAATTATGTTTATGAGTGTTTTTTTTTTTGAACGACATTCCTTATTGCACGTATACTTCAAACGCTCGGCGGCGGCGGCGGCGGCCAGACGGAAAAATTGTTAGCGCGACGAAAAATGCTGACCGCGTTGATTTATATTATTTGCGCCATCTGTGGACTCTGTGCGATATTTCTGTAATTTGATGTTGGTTGTAAACTATCTATATATTACTTCGTTCAAATTTCACAGATGGCGCAATTTTAATTTCGACTTTTAACAATATTTACTATATTTTGATAGAATTAATTCCATCCATTAAATATATTTATAAATAGCGAGCTTTCAGTGAAGGAACACCTTGTGGTTTTAGTCGGTTCGATTCCATACCACTTCACCCTTAGTCCCGGAGGGGTGATGACCCGTGGGGGTTTCTACGATAAAAGTGAGCCACTTGCTAGAACTCGCCCATAATATAAGATCATAGTTCAGTAAACCAAAAAAAAGTCCTTGAATGGTGAACCGTATAAAAGCCTGACACGCGTCATCCTGCGCCCTCCTACCGAAACCTTCGCCAGCACTCCTCACTAAGGCCTGAGATGCTCCCCCGTCGCACCACGTCCCTGGGGCCTATAAATACCACGGCGCACGAGGACTGCCTCTTACCACCTCAACACGGCTCCGAAGTTAAGCATCTACCAGCGCCGGAGCTAAGTCCAAAGCCTTTGAAGACCTCCACCCTGACCCTAGTATAAATTGTACCACAAGTTCAATTATAAACTGTAAAAGCGTTTTTCGTGTATAATTTTTTTTTTTTTTAGATTATGGGGGCAAACGAGCAGACGGGTCACCTGATGGTAAGTGACTACCGTCCCCAATGGACACCTGCTACTCAAGAGTCACAAGCGCGTTGCCGGCCTTTGAGATAGGAGTACGCTCTTTTCTTGAAGGTTTGAAGGTCGTACCGGTCCGGAAATACCGCAGGCGACAATTTGTTCCAGAGATTGGTTATGCGAGCCAAAAAAAATCTGGAAAACCGCACAGTGGTGGATTGCCAATTATCCTTCTCTCTATCCTCTCTATCCTATATAATTCCTCTCCTAACTTAAATTTAACTACAGGGGACCACGTGCAGACCACGAGGCCACCTTCCACGTTACAAGCTTATCATTTACCCGATACCTCTCTCGCATTATTGTAGAATTTGTCAAACCGGATGGTTGTCTAAATGTCTAAATGTCTAAATAGTGTTAGCACAACGAAAAATGCTAACCGTGATTCATTTACGCCATCTGTGGATTCTGCGCGATAGTAATGTACTTTGATGTTGATTGTAAACCAACTTTCACAGATGGCGCATTTTTAATTTTTACTTTTTACAATTAATTTAATTTGTTGGAGATACTGTATCGCGTGAGATTAATTAATTAATTATTAATAATTAATCCCTATTTATTAATCTGACAGCCTTCTTAGTTGTACACTGTCAATCTGACAATGGTGTAGGTCATATAATATGACCAATACAATAAAAAAAATCGGTTGTCTGTAAAGTCGGTTTACTGGCGATAGTTGAACGTGACAACGTCATAAGAAAATACTGATGGAATGGTTGCATTTTTCAAAAGAAAATTAAATGGAACGCCTCAGAGCGAGGTAACGCCGCATGAGTCATGTTTTTTCGTGCGTACAGCCGGCTCCATCGAATTATAAGACGTTGTCACGTCAATACCTCATACCTTAAGAAATTCAATTTACTGCACCTATAACCTGTAACGGTATAAACTGTTTCGAATAAATAAAATAAAATAAAACAAGACTGTAATATTTACTAAATATAGTCTCTATTGCTTGAAATTATAACATACAAAAAAATTGATTTCCAGAAACAGAAAAAGTATATTTATTTTTTACAAAATATTTCTTATCCAAGGTACATGCGGTGCTATATCGGTAAACACGATGTAACCATTCAGATTTGTAGAAAATGCAGAAAATATTCCTCGGAGTGTCCACTTGCCTCTATCTACTATGTACAAGCCACCACCAGTGTCGCCCTTATATTGGTTGCCCCCGGTACGATCTCTTGCGCATATAAAGTTTTTTATGTTAAACTTAGGCACTACGCAGAAATACGTATTGAACTGCAAAAACTCCAATACTAATTTTGCTGTTTGAAAGACAAGCTGGTTGTATATAAGTGGTGAATTCCACTTACTTGTTCAACGTTAATACAGATATATCACTTTCAAATGTGAAATTTACATGGTTTGGAACCACAGACTTGGATGTCACAGATCTGATGATGGAACTTTCATTACTCCAGTTCTTTAAGTTGCCTCCTAAGACAGCCTTCATGGTGTCAACAAAAACCAGGTGTGCAACGGTTACAATGTGTCTGTCTGATATAAGGGTGCCCCCACAGAGGAACACCGGCACCTCACTGTTATTGGATTAATCGATTTTATATATGGCTGCGAGCCAGGGTACGTAGGAATGTCCATCATAGAAGAGCGTCTGAATCTCCTTAGTGCTATTACCGAACCCTAAGCCACAGGCACTGTTGGATTGAAGTAAAGGCTGTACTGGTTTTTGCGTGACGACCGAAATTATCGCTGTCGAAGTTGGCTCTTGTGAATAGTCCAGTGATAGATTATGATGGATCGTTTGAAGTGTCGAGGATTCCACTTCGGGTTCTTCAGTCACTTGTTGCTGGAATGTTCTGGAATGATTATTTTATAAAGTGAAAGCCGAATGAAAGTTATAAAACGTCCTAGGTTTGAACTGTTGTCTCATATGTTAGGAGCTTTATTTGTGCGAGTGAGCGGCCGAAGTTGCAAAAAACCGGACAAGTCTGACTTGCGCACTGCGGGTTCCGTAAGCAAACGAACTTGTATGTAGATAATACGTCCATCTCGGGAATCAATTCTTAAAGGCTTTTGCCCGTCTTTTTCAAAAGACAAACTTAACTTTGCGGTTGCGATGTACGACAAAGTGAACAATCCAACCGTAAAATATAAGTTCGTATTTACAAAAACATTTTTTTATGTAATGTATAACAACAAATTAACGACTTCCAAAATTTTTCCTTTAATTGTGTTGTCAGACCTTGCTTCATATTAAATTTTATAATTCTAGGTCAATGGGAAGTACCCTACAGGTTTTGATTTACCTGCGAAGTGTTCAAATTTGGTCAAATCTAAGGCTTAATTGGCCATTTTTTTACAGCTTCACGGGATCGCAGACTTATATATTTGGTATTAATTTCAACTACAAATACAACAAAATTATTAATTGGAAAAAATTATGTCTTATATCGCGAAGGTAGTTCCAACTAGACAGTAATCTTCAGATTCATCAGATCCATCCTCGCAGTCCCGTCTCTGTTGACAGTAAATTATACTAAAAAAACGGGTTTAGTAGCAACCCGAAATAAAAACTAGAAAATAAATTCTGATTGTACAAAAGCATAATAATAACTAAATATGTATGTATATTTTCAACTACTACTGTTATTATTATTATTTAAACCATATTAAATGCTGTATGCTTCAGAAATATTTTATGATTCTTTGAACTAAACAAAGTATCTCCCACATCAGCACTTTTTACACCAAAACTACCCATGTTTTCAACTATTTATTGTTGTCTTTGTCCATCCAAAGGTTGCCTGTAAGAGATTGCTTTTAGCGATAAGGCCGCCCTTTGTACATAAACATTAGATGAACTATTCCTTGTAAAATAATTTATATATTTTGGTGTACAATAAAGTTTATTCTATTCTATTCTATTCTAAATTGTCACCAATGAACTATTTGTTACATTTGATGTCAGCATTCCACACTTTTCAATAATCAAATCAAAATGTTAATTTTATACATTTCCTAGTACCGTTTAGGAATTGCATACAAAGTTTGCTTATGCCTATGCTATTACGATAGCAGGTTTTCGATAACATATTAGCGAAATGACTATTGGTTGCGATGGTACGGTCACTAACACAGGAAAATTCAATGGCGTGATTAGACTCTTCGAAAAAGACTGCAACGCCCTTTACAGTGGATTATTTGCATGCTACATGACAATGAATTGCCTTTGAGACATTTATTTAACAAATTAGATGGTGTTACTACTGGCCCAGCCTCGTATGTCGGTCCTATTGAAAAATTATTAGAAAGTTGCGAAAAGTTGCCAATACAAAGTGATCTTCCAGAAATAAAAGTTGATGATCTAAGTACTGACCAAAAATACTTATACGAAATACCAACGTCATTTATTATTGGAAAATGCTCGGAAAAATCCAGAGAAGGGTTGATACAAGCGAAAATTGTCGACAGAAAACTTATGCCTCGATTTGAGAGTAAACGCGATTTTGTGCCTAAATAGAATAAGTTGCAGATTTTTTTTCCAGTATACATATGTTTTATATAACCACTGTTTTGTACTACTTTGATTGGTAGTGACTTAATCTTGATATTTCTGACGTTTGTATTAATTTAAAGTGTTTTATTAATAAATTACACATGTCTAACCAAACGACGTTTTTTTGAAAAATCTTGAATGTTTGTATAACATGCGCGGGTTAAAGATATGACTTAATTTATTTTTTTATGGCCGATTATTATTTGTTTACACCCAATACAACATAATATCACTATTACATTACGATCAAATAACTTTATTTTTTTCCCATACATAAGCGACCCACCCTAAATTTGACCATGCTTCATCTCTATCTGTATACAGCCTGACAAAATTTTTGCATCAAAGCAGAATTGATGTTTTGAATGTTGGTTTGAGCACTACTACAAGTGTAAAGACTTTATGAATTTTATGTATCAATATTTTTAGGGCATCCTTATGTGGATGATGTATTAAAGGTTACAATGGTTAAATACACTCATTTAATTTTAGAGTCATACATGTTATTACACAATTTCTGATACCCTTCTTAAAACTAATTCCATGGTACCAGAGAGCTGCCAGCCGGCCCCGAGAGGTGGAAGAAGAGAATTTTCCCTTAGGGAAAATACTGGCCTAGTGTGTCACGCGACACCGTACGCTCTTCCAGTCCAAGACCTCTCGAAGAACGTCCTCTGACGCCCCAGCTTTCACAGCGAGTTGAATCTTGAGTTGAAAACCTCTATTCGGTAATAGATGGTGCCCGTGGGTTAGACTTTGTAACAATATTATTCCCGTTTTTTACACAGTACCATTAGATCAGAGTTTGAGTGATCAGAACTGAACAGAACACAACACTTCAAACATATTTGCAACCTCTATAAACTTGAAAACAGTATAATTAATTCATTCCTCAATTTTCAACCCTGAGCGGTTTAATATTTTTTCAAATTTAAATGAAACGAACCTTAAGTATAAACAATATGATTTAAAAAAAAAAACAGTCAAAAAGCCCTTCTGCGAAGTAGGTAAAAAACATATCGTAATTCCAGAGTTTGACACTTAAAATTTTAGAAAATCATAAATTGTCTATAACTTCTAGAATCTTCCGCATACATTTGATCTTTTTGTGTTCAGGTATTCTACACAGGTGATTTTCAACTATTTTAGCGAAATATAATACATCATTATTGTACATTTCTTGATTTTCTTCTATAATAGTAGAAGATGTCGGTTGAATTTGTTTTGCAGGAGTGTTACCTGCAACAAAATAATATTTGTAAATAGTAATTATGTAAGCTTTCTACATCTAAAATTTACTTATATTTAGTAGCACTCTTAAAAGTATAGTTGACGCAAAACTACTTATTGTAGTATCCTAGAAACGAGATACTAATAAAAGAAAATAATCAAAATACCATAGTCTAAAAATACACTAGCCAAACGTGCCTCTGCGGTCTATTGTAAGTCAAATTGCCTCGCCTACTTACGATCTCGCGAAGCATGTTGCGTCAGTATTACAACCAATTGTAGGCAAAACACCGTCTTTTGTGAAAGACTCGCGGCACTTCATACAAAATATAAAGATCTCAAGTTCAAACCTGATAACGTCATGGCTTTGACGTTGAATCACTGTACACCAATTTTCCAATAAAGAAAAGAAAGACCTGCTGAGAGACAACGAGTTGCCGTTCAATTATATAGATCTACTTTAACACTGTCTAGATGGCAACTATTTCCTTTTCCAAGGTCAACATTACCTTCAGATTGATGGTGTCGCAATAGGTAGTCCTGTAGCCCCTGTACTTGCCAACATCTGGATGGAACATTTTAAAAAGAAGGCGCTGAGTCTCGGACCGAAGACCGTTAGGCTTTGGAAGCGATTCGTTGATGACATCTTTAGTATGGTCAAAGGAAATAAACAGGAAGTAGATCAATATTTACAACATCTCTATTCACCCCAAGATGAGGTTCACATATCAAGTGGAGGCGGATAGGTCGTTGTCTTAGGAATAATCCTGTATCGTGGGGGGCTTCACAAACATTCAAACAACGGACACAAAGAACACCCAGACTCGGGACAACTATTAGTGGATCACAAAAATTTTTGCCCCGTGTAGGATTCGAACCCACAATACTCGGCGCGGCGTAGTGGCGAGGTGACCACTTAAACCATTGCGCCATCCGTGCAGTCATACCGCACTGTGTATACCGCAAGCCTACTCATACAGATAGGTACCTGTACCTACACGCCACGTCTCATCATCATCCCTGCAAGCTGTCATGACTTCACTCAAGAAAAGAGAATACGATCTTTGTGACCCTGAACATTTGGAGCGAGAGCTGGATCATATTCAGGAGGTTCTTAAAAGTAACTATATCAGGATATGGAACACGGAAGCAACCGACAATGAGACGCAAGCATCCAGAGGTGAACAGACAACCAGCCTACATGCCATTTGTCAATGGAGTAACGGATAAGATCGACTCCGCAATAAAGAAATACTCCATTCCGACAGTGTACACACCAGGCATAAAGGTTCAAAACATCGTGGGTACACCGAAGGATGTCTTGCCGTTACAAACTCCATGTGTCTACAAAATAAACTACAGCTGCGGTAGTTCCTACATAGGCCAAACAAAGCGGACTATCGCTGAAAGGGTCAAAGAACACATCGCTGTTGTGAAGAACCGACAGATAAGCAAATCAGCGATTGCAGAACATGCACTCGAAGCGGGCACCAATCACTTGATTGAATTTCACCGTACGCAAGTCCTCTCCACGGAACGTCACTTTTACTCAAAAGTTGTACGTGAAGCGATTGAAATTAATAAACCCCAAACTTTCAATCTGGAAGATGGTTTCAAATTATCTACAACGTGGAATCCAGTGGTAAAAAACATGTCACCTCGCTTTTATGCGCAGTCGGGTGGACACCACCATGTGTCCCTAACACATCGGTTTGCTTACAGAATAGGGACACTGTTAGTATAGTATGTGACGGTACATGGCGAAACGAAAATATTAAAAATATCGAAAAAGTGGGGGTGGATGAAGAACCTTCTACCTCACGATTTCAACTCTTCTACCTATCTCTTATACTCTTTCAAACCTTCTACAACACGATTTCAGCTGAGCCCGTCGGCCTGTGATCACGGCCAGTGCAACTTGGTCGAAACGTCAGGAAATTCAGAGGTATGTAATACCTTTTCGTGATCGCGTTAATTCCCGTAAATACGTAAATAATATAATATTGAGAGATTTACCATATTATTTTAAGAGCATAAACTACTTATAGGGTTGCCTATAATCTATAAGTAAAGAGGCACATTCTATTTTTTTTAGCTTAGTAGTTGAGGAGAGAATTTTTTGATTTGGGTCCCAAAATTGAGCTCATATTAAAAATAAATTTATGAACATTGCACGTCTGGGTTTAGGTCACAGAAATATATATGTGTGAAAATTTTCAATTTAATCGGTCCAGTAGATTTGGAGCAAATTGGCTGTGACAGTAGGACAGACAGACACACGAGTGATCCTATAAGGGTACTGTTTTTTCATTTGTCTCACAGAAAACCGGCAGTGAAGCAATGTTTATTTTTTCCGTTTCCCCCTCACCCCCATTCCCCTAATCCCACCTTAAAGGCCGGTAACGCACTTGTGACTCTTGAGTTGCAAGTGCCCATGGGCGGCGGTAGTCACTTACCATCAGGTGCCCCATCTACTCGTTTGCCCCCTATAACATAAAAAAAAATAGAACTTACTCGAGAGGAGATCTGGCTTCTCTGCTGATGGTCCACTTGCAGGCGCCGGTGACTCCAATATCACGTCAGTGTTTTGATTTTGACTGTTTCCAATATTTACTTTCTGGAATATTACCGAGATATTTTTGTAATATATTCTGTTTATTTTGAAGACACGTTGTAATTTTGGTATAGATTTGGATCGCTCTATATCTAAGTAAGTCCCTCGTTAAGTTTTCTTAAATATACTAATTTTCCCCGCAACTTTCTTAATTTTTTCGTTCATAAGAACCTTCTCCTCACAATAACAAACACATAAAATAAATAAAAATAGCGAAATCGGTCCAGCCGCTCACGCGTGATGCCGTGACCAAAGGAAATAGGGATTCATTTATATATATATATATATATATAGATTTAGAATAAAGAAATACATTTCACTTACCGATGTTGAAGCCTTTTCTACATTCGAAGATTTCAAATCTTCAATCTCATTTTCCTTTGAAGATTCAATGAATTTTACAATAGAAACATTACGAGATAATTTTATTATTGCCCAAAGAGGTGTTCTGATGTTTATTACTTTAGATAAACAACCCATATCTGTTTCGTTAATCCCATAGCACACCTTTCCTGACGGCTTAACGAAGAAATAGAAGGTAACGCCTTTATTGCTAAAGTACTTCGGTAAATAATTTAACCATTTGCAAAAGACGCAGGTTCTGAATCGACAGATTCTGGGCATAAGGGCAACTATGAAGTTCGGATCACAATCGGTAAAGCCAAAACCGAATGGATGGATGTAGGGGCTTGAAACTGTTTCCAGACGTAGGTACACCTGAAACGAGAATATAAAGGATATCCAGTTGCAAGTTCAGCAACACTTTGTGCCGCTCTGATCTTTTAAAATCTCCAAGTAAGTCCGGTACAAGAAATAGTTATTTTGGGTCTAGATGGCAATGTCTATGTGTATTCTCTTACTGCAATATATGTAAACAATTGTTGTTGTGCCAATAAAAAAACAAATAAATAGATCAATAATCACCTTCTCATTAATAGCCACAGGCCTGGAGCTGAACGCGAAACCGTCGTGAGCTAATGAAAACGGTATGTTATTTGGTATTACATTTTGCGCAGTACAATAGTCATTAGAGACCTTTATAAACTGTCCGTGGACTCCATGAAAACGTAGAGGAGTTAGATCGTTCACTGCAACATTGGTAGGGGAGGTACTGCTACCTGTACGAACAAAAATACATACGTACATTGATATACTCAGGCCTACGTAAATGGGGATATCCCAATTACTTGAATAAAGAATTAAAAATGGGAAAATGGGGAGTATATTGAAATAAAAATATTCCTAATGCGGAGTTGTCTTAAAAAAAAAAGAAAAAAATAATAAGCGGACAAAATGGGAAAGCAGTGGGAGAGATTCCTAAGATCATTGATGAGAAACATATTAACGTAGTTCTGGTACATACCCGTGTTACATTGCTGAACACGAAAAAAGGTCGTCAATGTAAAGAGTTTCGTGAGGATTAATCTGGTGAGTGAAGTTCTGAAAGTATTTCTCTCCGTTATCCACGAGCGGATTCAGATTATATGCGACGAATAAAAAGTCAATTTGGATTTCAAACCGGAGTAGGCACAAGAGAAGCTTCATATGCAGTTTATGTTTTGATGCAGAAATGCAGTTATATGTAGCAATTTTTCTGTTTCACAGATTATGAGAAAGCATTTGATACAATACATGATCGTCTACTCGAGCTTCTCAGAATATTGGATTAGACGAGAAAGATACCAATCAGGAAGACAAAAGACCAGAAATGGTCGAGGTGGCAGTAAGCACTTCAACAATAATAATCAGGAATTTCTACGATGAGTCAGCCACAACAGGAAGCTTTTGCCACGTGACATGACAGATACAAGCTTCTGCAACTAATTATGATAAGAACAGTTGCTGGAAAGACACTTGGCCGTAGAAAGAAGTCATGGTTGCGAAATATCCCTGAATGGACGGGTATAAAGAATGGGGCCTAATTTTTTCAGCTCGCCAAAAAAGGGCAAAATATGCAGGGCTGACTACTAACATTCATTAATTGTATAGACCAAAGAATAAGAAGAAGATTCTCGTCATCAGCAGATAACCCTTATTATTCTTACTTACCTTCTGTTATCAAAGCACTCTTTAAATTTTCTGTATTTGTTTCTGGCTTGAGAGGTTCAGTGGATGCCGGATTTTCTCCTTCAATTGTGGAATTAAGTCGTAGGCTACCGATATTGCCCAGTCGTTTTGTCAGTTCATCCTAAGATTTCAAAGAAATTTGATGATTATCTTTCAAGACATGATCATAATATTCAAGATGTTACAGAAAGGTGTGGTTTTAGAGTCATGTAGTAGAATCCCGTAAATGACGAAAAGCACTAATAATGGGGATAACCATAAATTAATGTTGTTATGAAATTTATAGCACTTTTTAGTATCATCACAAGCTACAATTTCAGAAAGTTTCATACTTCTACGTACGTTCCTTTCGAAGTTTTTAAATGTTGACCTTCATTTGCTGTTAAACAAAAGCATTAAGTGACTTTGAACGGGTCTTATTTTGTAGGTAATTTAATGGACAACAAAAATGCTTTGGGCACATATGACGTAAAACTTACTGGAAACGAGATATCACATGAAATGTAAAAAAATTTTTTTTTTATTATAATGTTAAAAAAAAATGACGGCCCACTTGTCCAGACTCAACTACACTGCAACTCCTCATCTCATTTATAATCTCTCTTTCCATCCAATGGTTGCCTGGAAGAAATCGCTAATCGCGATAAGGTCGCCAATTGTACTCAGGCTTTAATTTAGTAAGAATCTAGATATATGTATACAAGTTTGTATTAATTTCGTTGTTTGTTGTACAATAAAGAGTTTATCTATCTATCTATCTGTCTATCTATCTACATAGAAATAGTTATGCAAATTACATCAATAAATGCCAATAACAAGCTTCCACAATTAGTTTGCCAAATGATGGTATCTTTGAACAGCTTAAATACAGTTAATTATAAGAAAGAGTAGTTAACAGGTCGTTTTACAAAGTTGAGCCAATAGTAGTTTCATCACGCGTGAACGGCTAGACCGATTTCGCTTATTCCTTTTTTGTATTTGTTATTGTCAGAAGAAGGTCGAAGGAAAGAAAAAGATGAGAAATTTGCGCGGAAAATTAGAAAATTCAAGAAAACTTAACGACCATATTAACTTTTCTAATGTAACCTTAGTGCTTTTGACTTATCTGTCAGTAGTTTGACAGTCGGCGCGATTGACAGAATGCGCGCTGCAAATTATACCAATTCGAATTCAATATTCATAGTTAAAGAGAGGACAACGTCTGTCGGGTCAGCTAGTATCGAATAAATTTTCTTTGAATCTTCACAATCTCATTGGAGTAGCAAGCTTAGCGCGGGTTCCAAATCTATGAATATCACGACCTCTTTGCAGCTGCTTCGCCCGCGTAAAGTTGTTTTTCTATAAACAGTATTTTATCGGGATGAAAAGTACCCTACGTCGTTTTCTATACCCCAAGCAACGTGTATACAAACGGCGTGAAAGCGTAACAAATAAACACATACTTTCGTATTTCTTACATAAGTTAGGATTAGGTATTATTATCTGTATAACTTACTATTTCAATTCCAGGTGATTCTTTAGGCTTATAGGCTTCTGCAGCATCATCATCTTTATCTAAATCCTCATGATGTACCGCCGTAACTATACTTTTATTTTCCTTCATTTCTGGTGCATGTTTTGACGTTCCCGCTCGATTTTCATACTTGAAATTTTCGATACGAGAAGTGGACTGTAATTAAAGTTAATAACTATTAGTTAATAAATAATTTAATGTTGATTTAAGCATTATTAATATCCAATAGGAGTATTTTATCAATAATATGTATGTAGTTAGGAATGTTACGTAAGCCTAAATTGATGCATGGGCGCCGTCTAGTCACGAGTAGTGGGAACTAAATTAAGACGCAAGACGTCATCTTTTACCGAATAAAGGAACTAATAATCTATCAATAAGAATGTTTTACTGAGTTCTAGAATTTCGAACAGCAGTCGAGTTAAGTAGATTGTACGAGAAGTTCAGAAAAGTTCACATACTTTCTACGAGATGTTTTTCAAACTATGAAGTTACATGGCATGGCCAGTTAAGCGATACTGCGAGTTAACAAGTGCGTAGTATTACGAAAAGTTCAAGTAAATAGTAAGTTTAAATAGTGGGTATTACTTGTATTGTGTTAATTGCTAGTTATTTTAATAAATTGTGCCTATTTCATTATAAATTGGTGTACCAGCAATATATCCAGTAATATATATCTTTATCTGAAGTCTGGTTAGTTTGTTATTATAAAAAAAGATAATTGCTAGAGCTTTCCCGGAAACCAAAAATGCCAGTCTAGTGCAACAAATTGTGTTTAATAGACAATTAAACAAGCCTTAAATTAAAGCAATAAAGAGTCAGCCTGTGACCACGGCCAGTGCAGCCTGGTCGAAACGTCAGGCAATTCAGAGGTATGTAATACCTTTTCGTGATCGCGTTAGTTCCCGTAAATACGTAGATAATATTATATCATGGAACGCGAAAGTTTAAAAGTTAGTATAATTAAAATAAAGGTATACCTGCCTACCTGATAGTGTGTTATAAAGGTATATGCCTGCTCTCATAAATTAATGAGAATAACCCCCCAACATCGTTGTAAGAAACTTGGTGTACAGTTTACTAAACCGCATAACTGCAGTAATGGCAACACGTGGAGGTAACACAAAGTATTAAAATTGGAGAAAATTGTGAAATTGTAGAAAAATATGGTGTTAATATTTTTGTTTTAAGAGCAGATTGATTATTTTGTTCTTTATGTAAATATTTATGAATATAACTAGCAAGCAACCCGCTCCGGCTTCGCACTGGTAGCAGAGCATAATATATTGATATTTTTGAACATCTTCAACAATCATCGTCAGCCATTTTACACAAAACGTTAACAAATTATACACCTAAACCTTCCTCATGAATCACTGTGTCTATTGGTGTAAGCCGCATGAAAATTCGTTCAGTAGTTTTTTAGTTTATCGTGAACAGACAGACAGACAGACGCGGTGGGGGACTTTGTTTTACAAAGTGACTAATAAATTTTATTACTTTCGTTTAAGCATTCAACCGTCCATCAAACACAAATTATTTCACTAAGCTAGCATTGCTATGGCACACATTGGGAGAGGTCTATGTAGAGCAGTGGACTAGAAAAGGCTAATTGATGAAGTCATTCCCAGTTTCCGATATTTTTAGGAATATTTATGTGACCCGGAGTCATTGCGCTCGTATTTATAACTCACTGGTCTACTTTCCGTTATTTTCATAAGCTTTTCATCGTCTGTAGTGTGACCGTCCTTTCCTAAATCCCCTCCAATTGCTGTGTTCACACTTTCTTTATTTTCTGGTACAGTCTTCTTCACTAAATCTGTTTTCTCTTCTTGTGTCAGTTTGTTTTCTTCATCTTTAGTGCCATGTTCGGGATTATCATTATAGAGAGCTGTCTGAAATCAAACAGGTAAACAAACTTGATTTACTAATAATAAAGCCTTTAAACTATCTCGTAGGAACACTTATTTACTATTTGGTCGTACTTGGCCATTCGGTTACAACTCGCTATCGACCGAATAACATGGTTTCATGGTAAGTACCAGGAATGAACCTAAAAATCGATCTCTGTCTAATATTTTTCAGCGGATTAGTCAATGCTAACAAAATCATGTGAGGAACAACATTTTGTCTTTATTGAAACTCAATAAAATTGCTCAACAATTATTTGAAATCTTGTATTACGACAAATTGTTATCTAAAAATTTTGTAACTTATGTTTTAGTGCTTAGTATTAGTTTTAGTAATAGTTTTATTGATTGTTTGTACTAAATGTAAACATTACGTATAATAAATGATGTGGGCATCTATAATTGATGTACCTACATATAAGAGATGTGATGTAGTGATAAATGTTAAGAACAATGTTGCGTCTGTATATTGTTGACAATCAAAATACATAATAGCTAGATGAAGAGATATTGAAGATACATTGAGCCTTAAAATTTTAAAATAAAATCTCTTCCAGATGCAGCTAAACACTGCACCATTTGTGCTGACGAGATGATCTTAAAATGACACTTGTGCTTTAATGTAAAAACCGACAAGGTTTATGGTTTTCACAATGTCAATGGAAAATTTATTAATTTTCAGATATCTATAAAATCAAATACAATGCTTTACGAGGATCTAAAAAAGATGGCTTTAAATATTTATTGACATGGATATTAAACGAAGACAATTTGGATTCCTTTTGGTGCAATTGGTTAACGAGATAAATCTTGCAGTGAGCCTACACCGATTCAATTTCGCCAAGCATTTTCAAAGTTTTTTTTATGTAACATGATCAAAAGCTCACCGTATCAAAGCCAAAAATATCATGAAAGTACAACTCTTTGGTACAGATTTGTTACCTTAAACAGAAAAGATTCTATAGAAACATGTATGAAGTAACACACATTTAATATACCTAAAACTTAGGTGGTTTACTTAAATGGTTTTGTCTTTTTGTGTCACGCTCGTGAACGGGTGCCGTTAATCGAGGCTGGTCATTCCGGTTTTCTATTTCTTAAGTATGTATAGCAGTAATTAGCGCGTCTATTTATATTTTAGAATAATAAGTATGTTACATTGTCCTCACATTTCATTTACGCTTATAAGCAATGTAATCAGAACTTTGTAAAAAACATTTTGCAAAAGAGTGTCCTTGGAGTTTCTTGCCTGTTCTTCTCAATAGGATCTACGTATTGGAACGGGCAACTAGCTTCACGACTGACTTAGTCTGACTGACTCCTAGTCCTGACAATTCAAAAATACCTATTATTGGTTTAATTGAAATAAATGGTTTTAATTTTGATTTTAACGAAAAATACTGATTAAGGCTAATTTTTTAAAATAATTTGTAACACTGGTAAGTCTCGTTAACCTAGCTTCAGTCTCCTCAAGTTCATTAGAAAATGCGCGATATTTTTTTTTTAAATGACTACCTACCTAAACTCGAAAGTTCGGACTGTGAGCAAACTAAAAGGAGTTCTCACTCATAGTAATAAAACACATAATAGACTGAAAGTACATTATTTGTTTGTAATCATGTTTTTATACAAGCTATTTTGTACTTTATTGCTTCAGCAGTTGATTTTTTAACCCCCGACGCAAAAAGAGGGGTGTTATAAGTTTAACGTCGATGTCTGTGTATGTGTGCGTCTGTATGCGGCATCGTAGCTCTCAAACGGATGGACCGATTTCGATGCGGTTTTTTTCATTTGAAAGCCAGTTTCCGTGCGGTGGTTCTTAGCTATGTTTGGTTAATATCAGCCCAGCAGTGTAAGAGCTCTTTTCCAAAATTATGTAAGGCATTTTTGTTATTATTTTGTGTCGCGGTTTTTTTTTATTTTTAATTTATAGTTATTACATATTGTGTATTATTCTTGATGAGCTGGTAGTTAAAAGGCGATTACATCGTTCTTGTTGCAATAAACAATTTATTTATCAATTTACATAGTAAATGATTTTGGCTATCTCTCTCTATAATGTTTTCAGAGAGTAGGTAATAAATTGACATGAAAAGAAAAATTACCATCAGGTGACCCGTCTGCTCGTTTGCCCCTATACCAGAAAAAAAAACATGGTATGGGATTTCATGTATATTTCAATAGTTTTGTTTTATTTGTTTTATGCAGACATTTTCAGGAAAATCTGGATATTCCATGAACACATTGAACACCTGTGGTTTCATTCATGTCAGCTCTCTCTCTAATTAACTTTACTAGTCAATTTTCAAGTTGAATTTGTCAGTTCCATAATAAGGTAGCGGCGGTAGCGTAATGGCTAAGACGTCGGACTTGCGATCGAGTGGTTGCGGGTTCGAACCCCACCCAGTGCACTACCGACGTGAACCCACTCCTAATACAAGCATTTAGCTTAGCTGGAGGGGTTAACAAGAATACTAGTAATGTGTGACCCACGTTGCTAGTATTCTTTAATTAACAAAAAAAAAAAAGATTTCTGTATGAAAAATCTCAAAACTAAGGGTCATATCGATCGACTATATGACCCTAAAATATGACCACACATTTTTGTAACACTGTGTAATTCTAATAATAATATTCTTGAATAACAATTACAACGGGAATACACCCGTAATAACTTGCCATATCTCACACACGGCCGTCTAATTCCAAACTAGGCAGAGCCTGTACTATGGTAACCAGACTGCTGATCAACACACTTATATATTACCAAATACATATATATTATAGTTAAATTACACCCAGACACAGAACAAATTATCGTGCACATCACACAATTATTTGTCCTGGGTGGGAATCGAACCCACTACCTCTGGCGTAGCAGTCAGAGTCACTAACCACTAGACAAACAGGCCAGTCAATGTGTCTTATAATATAATCTCAAAATAAAATATCAATCTTATAATATATTTATGCGGTACATACAGTGTTGTCCAATGATAGTAACTCTATTTTTATGTCGTCCGAATTTAACTCATTCACCAGCTCTCGTAATCTAAAAAAAAAAACATGAAAAATTTTTTACAGAATGTTACAGAAATGTGTATTTGACCAATAGTAGATTTAGCTTGAAAAAAATGGATTAAAAAAAAACACATTTCTAAACAACATAATAATAATGAATTTTCATGTCAATTATAATATTTTTTTTAAAAGTAATATTAACGCTTATTTATTTAGTTTATTTACACATTTATAATATTTTTTTGGTCTACACCATAATAAATTAAAAAAAAAGCAATGTGTACTCTAGTACAAGTTCCTATATCTATTATTCTAATGGTTGTTTTTTTTTTAAGTGAAACTTCTTTAGAATCGCTGTGATTTGAAATTCGATGAAATAAAAAAGCGACAGTAAAAAGAGACAAACATATTCATAAATAGGATTTAGCCTGCGAGAGCTTGAGATAGTATACAAGTATCAGTGTTTCCTATAATCTTTATCTTTGCGCCTGCGTACTACGAAGCCTTCAGAAAATGTGTCAATGTCAACGTGGTGTCATTTTTGTCATTTGCGTATTAAAATTCGTTCGATAATTATTAAACAAATAAAATATAAAAACAACATAAATAATTTACTAATGTAAGAAAATTTAGTTTTAGATAATGTATATAAAAATTGGTCCACCAACTTTTATATACATTATCTAAAACTAAATTTTCTTACATTAGTAAATTATTTATGTTGTTTTTATATTTTATTTCTCATTCTCTCGTAGGCTATTCTTCTGAAGTTTCACTTCTGCCATGTGTGAATTGCACACACACAAGCTTTTTATTTTTTTCATGCAGACATTTTCAGAAAAAATGGACAGTCCATCAACATCCTTGGTATTGAACACGCATAGTTTCATTCATGTCAACCTTCTCTCTTAGGAAATATTAGCTTTTTCGGTAAAATTTCAAGTTATATAAATATATATCAAAATAAGGTTCCTGTGTTAAAAATCACGAATTTTCCTAAAATCGTTAGCGCTTTACGTAATTTCCACCACTACACCCTTCTGTTACATTCTGTATAACAGCTATGCTGAGAATATTAATGTTATTTTAAAGTTCTAATTATCTAATAGATAGATGTAGAAAGTTAATAGGGTACCATTTAATAATAATAATAACTGGAGACATCTCACACACGGCCGTCTGATCCCAAACTAGGCAGAGCCTGTACTATGGTAACCAGACTGCTGATAAACATACTTATACATTACTAAATACATACATATTATAGATACTAAGCTATAATACTAATAGCCTACATTATAATTCTTCTGACCTACCCTATAGTAATAATAATAATAATCTCCTGGGACATTACACATTTGATAACTAGACCCAAACTAAGCAGAGCTTGTACTATGGGCTTTAGAACAGGAATGTTGCTGATATTCACATGCGCATTCGCAATCGCGGAGCTTCCGCATCTATTTTGGCATATGGATCTCCACAATAATCAATGCGGATGTTCATGCGGCTGCAGATGTAGTACAAGTCGCACAAGAAAGAAAGTGGCTGGGTGGGGCCGGCGACTGGCGTGTGCCGTAAACACATGCTGATTTAGATACAGGAGCAAAGATTTCGGTGACAAGATTCGACGCGATTGTATTTGTATATCAGGGATGTTGCGGATGTCTGCATCGGTTTTGACATCTGCATCCGCGGATGGCAGCGTTCAAAAATCCGCATCTGCATTCACATGTCAGAAATTCTGCATCCGCAACATCCCTACTCTAGAACCCAGAGAAACATCCTACTAATATTATAAAAGTGAAAGTTTGTGAGGATGTATGGGTGTATGGATGTATGGATGTTTGTTACTCTTTCACGCCAAAACTACTAAACCGATTGCGATGAAACTTGGTATATAGATAGCTGGAGACCTGAATTAACATATAGGCTATTATATATTTTTATCCCGATCACCCCACGGGATCGGGACTTACGCGGGTAAAACCGCGGGGCGCTGCTGGTAATTAAATCCATTTTTGTTGTAAAAATTTATATTGTATTCATAGAAGCACCCATAATAATGCTTCTGACCTACCCTATGATGCTTCTGACTTACCCAAAAATGCTTCTAACCTACGCAATAATGCTTCTGACCTACCTTATAATAGTTTTGATTTTCACAATATTTCCTCTGGCCTACCATATAATGCTTTTATAATACGATACAAAATCGTAAACCCTTGCATTTGTAAAAAAAAACCTTTACCACATAATACATGTATTTGTGACAATGGCGTTCAAATGGTTAAACAACATTTAGCGAGTTCCTTTTTAGGTTATAGCTGAGCCACCAGCCATAGACACCCGTACCGAAACACCGTGTGGTTTCAGTAGGTTCGATTCTTAGATAACCACTGCTCGAGTGCTCGGTGAGGGGGTGTGGCGACTTCCACATACAGCAACAACAAACATCTACAACCTACTAATCCTACATCGGGCTATGAGAGTTCTCACGCCGATTAGTATATATACAACTTCCCAACATCAACCGTTGGGCCGCGGCCCGCCAGGCATGATCACCTCGTCTGGTTGGAGGATCCTCCCTTTGTGCTGGAGGGACATAACACCCGTCCTCCACAGGGGTACCCCGAACGGGACGCCATACGTTACCAAAGTATTACTGGCTTGCCCAAATTAATATAAATGATGCAAGCTTTGTATACGTTACCGGGATAATTGAGAGGGTGTAACAAATATAGTTTCATCTGGTTGAGCCTGCGCATGCGCCGGGTATGTGATAGTACCGATATCCACAGACTTCGAAGACAGCACCTGTAATGACATAACATAGTGGAAGTGATTTTGCGACAAATACGAAGGTTCCTGGTAGAGGGCGCGACCAGTATCTGAACTGAATGTAGAAGCCGTATTATTATTTCTACACTAGCAGCCCATCTCGACTCCACCTATGGTTAAACAATTATCCATAATACATAATTATACAAAATACTAGCTGACCTGCGCAACTTAAATTTCCAAGTTTTTGCAACATTTTTCATTAATGCTCCGTTCCTATTGCTTGTAGCGTGATGATATTTAGCCCATAGCCTTCGTCGATAAATGGGCTATCTAACACTAAAATAATTTTTCAATTCCAACTAGTGGTTCCTGAGATTAGCGAATTCAAACAAACAAACTCTTCAGCTTTATAATATTAGTATAGATGTGGCCACTCCACATCTATACTAATATTATAAAGCTAAATCCCTGGAGATTGATTACCTGTGTCTTTGTATGAGTGCAAAATAACTGAACAATAACTCTCAAACTAGAAAATTATCCTATATAACGAGATATTTGGGCTTTGCCAACGCTATTTCGCCGAGTGAGTGAAGTTACAGTACGCATTAACCCTTCCCTCTCCCCCTCTTCTACCCCTACAGGCACTCTAACTCTTCCTTCCATTCCCCTACTCCCTTAAAGGCCGGCAACGCATTTGTGACTCTAGATGTCCATGGACGGCGGTAGTACTTACCTTCAATAATCTCCGTTCGCGCAAATTAACGTTTTCTCGTTGCGTCAAATCATTCAAGAACTAGTTGAAGTAGAGAAGTAGAAGTTGAAAGTACGTCATACAAGTACCTAACATCGATTTAGTAGTTTAGTAGCATCGACTGTAAGAAGTGAGGTACTTACAGCTGTCAATTCTGGTGTAGGGAACTTTGCGAAGTCAGCCTCCACACACCGCCACGGGCGATGGACTAGAAGCTGTTCTTTCACCTCGGCTTGTAAGGCTGCTAGGCGACTCTAGAATTAAATACCACTTAGCTTATACAAGGTATACTTTAGGAGCAAGTTCAAAGCAAAAAAAAATGGGATTTGAAAAAAGTCTCTTTCAATATTTCTGTGTGACATTTTTGCACATATACGTAAACCATTCCTTCAATATCCTTGGTAACAAATACCTATAATTTGTTTCATGAGTAATTTATATGATCCTAAGACGGAAAAGAGAATTAGGTAGTAGGTGGTAGGTAGGTATTAGAATTTTATTATACAAGTCACAAGTCCGTCCTGATATGGAGTACAGCTTTTATCTCTGGATGGGACCACCTGGATGTCAGCTTGCGTCTTTCGATTCTGTTCAAAAACGTGCTCTCTATCCGTGTTCTACCCTTGTATAATGGGTTGTGCTCCGAGGAACTGTTTGAGATGATGCCCGAGTTTACCCCTAGGGACTTCAGTATAGGGGAGTATTAGAAGGAGGTATAGGTCTCTTCAAATGGTCGGCAATGCGCATGCGAGTCTTCTTTGATTGCAAACTATCAAACAAGGTACAAAAAGAAAGAACCTGTAATTGTCTTCTAATTTCCCTCTGCTTGTCCCTGTGCAATTGCAAGGCGTGAGCATACTGTCCCAGCTCTGAAGGGAACTTTACCAGCCCTGACCGCGCCACGAAGAGAATCCAGTCCTGGAACACGAAACGGTAATCATTTCTCAGATGTTTTTGACAAGTTTTCATCAGCTTAGCAAGCAAATCAATTTTAACCTATTTCTAATTGTCTCACCGAAATGAAACTTTGCTGGTATATGTAGTTTGGCCTATCCTCCGTTATAATTTAAAAGGAAGAATTAAATAAAAGCATAGTTTGAACAAAGATCACCGACATAGCTGAACGGGTCAGCAAATTAAAGTGGCAATGGGCGGGGCATATAGCACGTAGAACGGATGGTCGATGGGCTCAAAAAGTTCTGGAATGGAGACCACGGACCTGATCTGATGATGGAGCCAGGAGGTGGCTCGTGTAACTCTTCAGTGGCTACTAGTAAATCCTTCGAGTCTAGGCTCATATGATGCGTTTTGACTAGTCAAATTTTTTTTATGGTACAGGGGGCAAACGAGCAGACGCGTCACCTGATGGTAAATGACTACCGCCGCCCATGGGGACCTGCAACTCAAGAGTCACAAGTGCGTTGCCGCCTTTTAAGGTGGGAGTAGGGGAAGAGGGGGAAGAGCGGGAAGACGGGAGAGGGGGATTAGAGGGGAGGAGAAGGGGGAGAGGGGAAGGGCGAAAAGCAATGCAACATTGTTTCACTGCCGGTTTCCTGTCAGGCCGTGGTATCGAGCGGAGTCGAGCCGGCCCATACGTGCCGAAATAGATTGGGCTTGGTAACGATGGTCTGATGGTGGAGCCAGGAGGTGGAACTCTCTTTTACTTTTTAATCTCTAATTTAATTATACATAAACTAACTTTTCCACGCACCTTTGTTCGCGTTAATATAGATTTCGTCAATTATATAAAGAACAGCACTTTCCTTTTATAGGAAACCAAACCGTGTTGAAAGTGCTAAATGTAGTTGCCATCTTACTTTAAACCTGGCTACTATAGGTAATAAACAAAATTTTTTGTTTTGTTTTTGTGGTTTAGGGGCAAACGAGCAGACGGGTCACCTAATGGTAAATGACTACCGGTGCCCATGGGGACCTGCAACTCAAGAGTCACAAGTGCGTTGCCGGCTAAGGTGGGAGTAGAGGAAGGGGGGAGAGAGGGAGAGGGGGGGAGAGGGAAGGATTAGGACCTCTGGTACCCTCACACACGTGGTGAAAAGCAATGAAATCATTATTTCCTTGCCAGTTTTCTGCGAGCCCGTGGTATCATTCCGGTTGCAAAGAGTGCGCGCCAGCACCAACAGCCTCCTGAACGTAATTGCTAACAAACTAGATTGTCCTATTGTTAAATATTAATGTCAATTACATCTACGTGCACTAACATAGTTATAAATTTTTATTGTTACTAACAAAATTTTAATATTTTTATTTATGTCAGCCCTCATTCTTGCGAAATATTAGCTTTATCGGTCAATGTTGAAGTAAAATTTGTCAGTTTCTAAATAGGATCTCTGTATTAAAAATCATGTTGTTCACAGTATCTACTACACGACCCTGAATTTTGACCACACATTTCTGTAACACACAAAGAAAAAATAAAATAGCACCGCTGTCACAAATTCTTCTTCTAACCAATCAGCACGACTCCGCTGCGCTCGTCTTCCTGTTGCTATCTAGATCCTGTAGGTATAACCGTCATTTTACTTACGGACTGTAGCTTATCGAGGTCCTTTTCCAGCGCGGCGGCGGCCTGTCGCCTTGCTTTAGCAGCGGGCGCACCGGGGTTCTCGAGTGGGCGCAACGCGTGGAGCGCGAGTCTCTCCGCTTTGCGGCACGCAGAGATTCGGGCCCAACGCTCGCATTCCAACGTCCTAGTTAGAAATAATTGTTATTAATACATCAATTTTATTTTATTTGGCAACACCCAAATGGTTTTAGCGTCTTAGGCATTATTTCATTTTACAATAGTTTGGCACCTAGAAGGTATCAAAAAATTAATAATACAAGCCTTTAAAAGGTAGGGTTATGGTTCATGGTTTTTTTAGGGTTCCGTTCCTCAAAAGGAAAAAAAACGCTTATGAGATCACTTTGTTGTCCGTCTATCTGTCTGTCAAGACTATTTTCGTCGACGCCTCAAGTTGAAATTAATACCAAATACGTATGTCTGCGGTCCATTAAAGCTGTAAAAAAAATCTTGAAGCTTCTAAGTCTACGCAATCAAAAGATATGGCCATTAAACCTAAAATTTCAACAAATTTGGCCACATTGCCCGCAGAACCGATAACCGCTGGGGTAGATGAGTTCTGGAGTGGAGACCACGTCAAGGGAAACATAGTGTAGGACACCCTGCGGCCAGGTGGAGTGACGACCTGCGCAAAACGGCGGGGGAACTGGATGAGGAGAGGCCTATGTTCAGCAGTTGATAATGAAAGGCTGATGATGATGATGATGATGTACATTTCTGGTAAATCACCTATAGGGTGTTTCCCATTGACCTAGGCGCGTGTAAAATTTTATATGTTTTGCGCAGAACCCTATATCTTTTGCTAAAATAAAAGTAGCTTAAGTTAGTTTTTATAACACCAGTTATCTGCCAGAATTCCCGTGGAAATCGATCGACCCGTTGCGGAGATTAGCCGAAATAAACACAGGCAAACAATCATTTTAAAGATTGATTTTTAGACATAGGTATCGTGCAAATGACTGCATAAACTAAAAAAAACTTTTATTTTGACATTACACACAGACACTTCAATTTTATTTATTTGTATTCATGAATTAGTCAGGTTAGGTTCATTTATAGCAAACAAAATAAAGGTTTCAAAATAAATACATGCCTAAACTCCCATACCAGCTTAAACTAATAAAAACATATAAGACTCACCAACTGAGCATCTTGATTTGACGCTGGAGAGCGTCGTTCAATTCTCCCGAAGACACTTCAGGGGTAATCTTGACTGGCGTTTCCTCTGCATTTTAAAATACTACATCAAACACTATATAATTAGATGAAGAATGTTATGAGATGAACGTAAAGGTCAAATTAATAGTTCAACTCGGTCAGTGCCTATTTCTTATTGTTATAAAATCCCCAACTCCTTTCTCTTTTTAACAAATGAGTCTATTCGGTTCGGTCAGCTGGATTGTTGACTTTGTCGTACATTGCAACCGCAAAGTTAAGTTTGTATTAGCTACACCAGAACCAAGGAGTGCTGAATATAATTTTGGGCATCATTCTTGTAATCTTAGTATTTGGAGTGAAATTTGCCATTTATAAGCTATAAAAGTGATGTCATATGAATTGGATGCGTGAGGAGATAGCTCCGAGCGTTTTCAGGCGGTCTGGACCCAGGCGAGAACGATGAAACAATGATCCTAGTGATGACTAAAAAAACGCTAAAAATTTTACCTTATCATACTTGGTGATATGTATTTACGCTACTGAAAGTGAAAAATAAAAGGTCTGAAGTGCGGTTTAAGATCATACAAATAGTGAATTATAAAAGCAATTGCAGAGTGTGACAAAAAATTTACTCAAAGTGCATTTATGTCAGATGGTGCATTACAGGTACTATTATATTATGTTATAAAGATATAATTTAATTATATGTTTAATGTCTAATATAACGAGATATACATGAGAAATTGAAGTATGTTAAAGTAAATTTAGAAAAGCTAAATATATTAAACTTTTTTAGAGTAAAAATACAGAAAAGCTAGAAATTTATATGATAAATGTATTCGGCTATAGATCGGCTAAAGATGAAGAAACTTCACATCAAGCCCTCAGTACATCTGTAGAGACAATTTTCAGCAGTCAGCACCGTAGAAGAGGACGACGTGGATATAATGTACGTATACAAAATCATAGATGTAGAAACGACGTGGAACCAAAATAATAATAATAGAGGCTATAGGCAAAGTTTTGGATGACGTGGACGGAATTTCGGATCTGTTAACCGAGTTAACTATACTCGTGGTAATCGATGAAACGCCATACATGTTAAGCCAACATGAGAATTCTGTTGTAAATACTTTGGATAATTGTCAAAATGTAAAACCAGCCGTAGAGTTTTTCGAGAATTAAGATATTTTTAGCAAGTGACCATAATAACTTCTTAGAATTGACAATACTCAGTAACAAATATAGGATGCTGGTTGATACGGGAGCCTCGATGTCGGTGATTAAATATGACACTGTAAGAGAGTGGAATATTCCGATATAACCCGAATGCATAACTATTAATGGTATTCGCATACCATTTTTCTTAGGTGGAAAAGAATTCAAACATAAGTTTTATGTTCTTAGAAATTTACCTTGTATCCAAGACGGTTTAATAGGGCGAGAATTTTGACTAAATATCGTTACATTAAATAATTTAGATAGTTCAGTTACGATATTCTCCGGTTAGGAAACTTTAAACTAGGTATAAAAAGATTTTTGAAATTGATTCGTATATGAATGAGGAATAATGGAAAATGATTTGAACCTGTGTGTCAGAGGAGCACGGTGATTATGCGTAGGTATTCGTTTTTAAATAGTTACTGTATTTGTGAAACTGTTTACTCAATCACAATGTACACGAGCTGGCTCTGGGAGGGAAAAGAAACCAATTTGTAGGGATTTAAATATTTAGATACTTTATATGTCATTAAAAACGGCGGAAATTCTAAAATAATAAAAGAACCAGCTTAGTACATAAATAGATTGCCTAAGAGGTCCGGACCCCGCTTATGCGTAATAAGAGGCGTTACAAAGTAAAAAGTAAAAGTTAAAAAGTAAACTAAAGACGACGATACAACGAGACTTATTTTAAAAGATTATCATATTTTACCTACAAGGAGACACGTACGAATAACATGTATGACTAATAATATTCGTAAAAAAATATTTTAGGACAGGATAAGAGCGTGATGTAATTAATGTTATAAATAAAAATTGTAAGTGTCAACGTTATAAATATTTAAACACGGTAAAAGAGCCTATGGTTATAACCGAATGCGGCATTTCAGCTCTTCATAAAATTTACTTAGACTTGGTAGGCCCTTTAACGAGAGATAATAATTACAGCTACATTTTAACGCTCCAGTGCGACCTCACCTAATATTTGGAGGCCTATCCGATAACACTTTGTTCAGTGTATGTTATTGTGTTTATCTTACCCTTGATTAGGCACGTTTGAAACCCGAGTTTGCCTTGATTAAGATATGATATTATTGGATAGGGCAAAGAACACGAAGAAGAATGTCCCCATCAGCAGATAATCATTTTGATTCTTACTTACCTTCTGTTTTCGAAGCACTCTTTACATTTTCTGTATTTGTTTCTGGCTCGAGACGTTCAGTGGATGCCGGATTTTCTCTTTCAATTGTTGAATTAAGTTGTAGGTTACCGATATTGCCCAGTCGCTTTGTCAGTTCATCCTGAGATTTCAAAGAAATTTGATGATTATCTTTTAAAACATGATCATAATATTCAAGGTGTTACAAAAAGGTGTGGTTTTAGAGTCATATGGTAGAATCCCGTGAATGACGAAAAGCACAAACAATTGGAATAATCACAAATTAATGTTACTTTGTAATTAAATGATAAATTGTGATGTTTTAAATTTTTAAATCACTATTTTTTTAAATTTATAATGCAATTATAAATATTCTTATTAAAATTGATTGAAAAAGGTTAAATTAGTAGATTTTATCATTCGTGGAAGAATGCAATAGCGGTTCTCGCTCCCCTGATCATAGGCAAGTAGTGGAACACCAGGGTGGTTTTATCATTTGACTGCAAACGTCAACCAAATACAATACGACATTAACCGATGAACAAGCTGACAGCTGTCAGTTGGTATCACACTATCAAATGAATATTAGAAGCCCTATAAACCAGATGATCTACAATCTCGACATGATTTTCACCTGCTAGTAACTTCGTTCGCGTAGAAATGTTGTTAAAATCTATGCCACGGGAACCGTATATTTTTCCGGGACAAAAAGAAGCCAATGTGCTATCCTAAACTATAATCTATCTCTGCCAAATTTTGTCCAGATCTGTTCAACCGTTTTTGTGTGAAAGCGTAAGAAACATCCATCCATATCTGTCCATCCTCACAAACTTTCACTTTTAATATTAGTAAGATTAGTTAGGATTATATACTATCACTACGTCTTGATAGCGATTTCGCTCGCGTAAAAGTTGATTTTGTATAAAAAGTATTTTTTTTCGGGGTGAAAGTACCCTACGTCCATTTGTGGACCCCTGGCGACGTATCTGTAAAATTTCATGATCATCGGTTGAGAAATTACGGCGTGAAAGTGTAATAGACAAATACTCACTTTCCCATTTCTAATATAAGTCAGGATTAGGTATTATTATCTGTATAACTTACTATTTCAATTTCAAGTGATTCTTTAGGCTTATGGGCTTCTGCAGCATCATCATCTTCATCTGAATCATCATGAGGTACCGCCTTAATTTTACTTTTATTTTCATCTTCTGGCGCATGTTTTGACGTTCCCTCTTGAATTTCATACTTGAAATTTTCGATAGGAGAAGTACACTGTAATAAAAGTAAAAAACTATTTATTATTAATTTAATGTTGATTTAAACATTAAACTTTAATGGCCAATGGGTGTATATACAAAAAGTATGTTTATCAGCAGTCTGGTTACCATACTACATGCTTTGCCTAGGAAGGGATCAGATGGTCGTTTGTGAGAAGTCCCAAGTTATTAAGAAGTTATTATTAATATATATATTTTGGCGGGCCGCGGCCCAGCGGTTGGTATTGGGAAGTTGTATTTATACTAACAAACTCTCATAGCGCGTTGCAGGATTAGTAGTTACTTCGTAACGTTCAGCTATTCTTCGCTAGATGATGTTGAAGTATGTTTTTGCTATATATGGAAGTCGCCATATATTTTTTTAGGGTACTTACTGTGGGATTCTTCAGTAGTGATTGGACTTCTCTTTCCAAAGAAGGTTTGAAGAAATCTGGTTTTTTTCTTTCCAATGTTACTGAGGAAACGTTATCACTCAATTGAATTACGGCCCAAACAGGAGAACGGATATTAATTTCCTCTAAACAAGCACCCGCACAGTCATTGTCGTTAATCCCAAAGTGCATTTCTCCTGACTGATTTACGTAGAAATGCAAATAGTTGTCTTTTCTAAGGAATATGTCTTGCATATCATATATTTTGTTGCCAAAAATACAGTATTTGAATTTACAAACTCTATTCATAACATCAGGTATGATGCCAGGGTCACAATTAGTGAAACCGATACCGAAGAGGATGCCTTTATTTGTCTTTGATACTGTTTCCAATTTAAGGTACACCTGGAATGAGAATAACTAGGATATAGTCGTGCCACTTTTAGTATTTGTAATCCTAACTCATACATCTACCGACCACACGATATTGGCGATGGAACAGCCTTGGACCCATTTATATTTTTAAGCAGGTGGATTAGCGTTTCTATACCATCTTTAATCTAGCTAACAAGTCAATATATCTGCTAAGAGATATTCACTTAATTTTTGAGGGTACATTGAATTGCCTTATTTATTAACATTCAAAAGCTGCGTATAATCTGGGAATTGTACCTAGCTGAATTCCCAGATCTCTTAAAAAAATTCCTTATAAAACCGATTTCTAAGAAAAATATAAAAACTGATCCAAATAATTTTCGTCCCATTGCTCTTTCACTATGTGTAATCGCGTGTATGCATTGTGTGAAACATTTAATATCTTCAATGACCGTCAAAAAAGAGGCGCGACTTTAGCAGTATATAAATATGTCCAGGAAGTTCTTAATATTACTAACACCAAAAAATACGTAATATGTTTACTACTCAACATAACAAAAGAATCCGCTAAAATACGATTTGACATATTATTAAAAAAAAAATTAAATAAAGAGTGTAATATGTGCCTTGAAATGACATGCCATCACCCGATGGATTCATAATAAATTGATTAATTTGATAAGGTAGGAACTTAAAAGATTGATCTTACTATCGTGTATAGAGGCCACGCTATGGTTTCCCGCTCCATGTCACCCGCGTTCGACAGTGGTGATGCTTGCATTAGTGAAAGTGATGAAAATATTTTGTGTCTGAATGGTGCCGATTTTTATTGAAATTCTACTTAACCCAGAAAATTGGCAATAAGATACATATTCACGTCCTATATATATATATATATATATAGCGATATGTCACGGGCTTTTGACTACGTCTACCAAAATATCTTGTTAATAAAGTTAGAGGTATACGGGGTGGAAACAATCTTCATTTAATAGAATCGTATCTTAAAATAGACTAAAACATACTAAACTCACAAAAATAGACGATACTAAAAAAAGAGAAATAACATACACATCTGTATATAGTATATATCTGTTTGGAGTACCACAAGGCGACATGATGGGACATTTACTATTTTTAATATTATCATACATATTATAAAAGAAAGTCCCCCGCCACGTCTGTCCGTCTGCCTGTCTGTTCACAATAAACTGAAGAACTACTGAACGGATTTTCATGCGGTTTGAAGATTTGTTTTGATTGAAGATGTTTCTGCTACCCGTGCGAACCCGGGGCGGGTTGCTAGTTTATACAAATAAGCTATTTTACACTTTAATAATATTAATTTCATCATAACAATAATCTATATTGTATTACATTACTTAAATATGTTAGCTAATGCACAATATTATTTTTTTATTATTATTGGCACTTACTTTTTCGTCAATATCAACAGGCCTGGAGCTAAACGCAAAGTTATCGAGAACCATCGATAAAACAGAAGCTATTTCGTATTTTGCATTACAGCGATCGACAGAGATCTTAACACATTTTCCATGAACCGAATGGAAACGTAGATCGCTGAAGTTGTTTTGTGACGCATCTTTGACGAGAGTTTGACTATCTAAAAACAAAAAAAACCTTTTGTTAGCTAAAAGAAGGGCACGAATACTGGTAATGTGTGACCCATGTTTGGACCCATGCACTTAAAAGGTTGCAGCTTCGATCGTTAATTCGGCGGGAGACTGGCTAAACCGCCGCGCGTGCTGCGCACTCCAGCCTAAGTATCGTGGACGGACACAGATTGAACACCAGACGCTAGAAGTAAAATTTCAAGAAACGCAATTTCGCGGTCTTAAGCAGAAAGCATACTGATACAATACGTTAATGCCTAAATAGAATTAATTTCCCTGCCAATGTCCCTAGTAATGGCGTCGATATGTTATTAATTTGATAATTTCTAACATCTATATAATTATACAATAATTGTGTCGCGTTGTTTGTCCGCCATGAACTTCTAAACTAATGAACCGATTTTAAGCAATAAAAAAGCATTGTCACGTTCCGCCTGAGCCGAGCGTGCAAGCGAGAGCGCAGAACAAGCGATAGAGAGGCACGATCGGCCTACTTATAACGTTATCACGTAAAATTATCGTCCGTAAACCGGCTTTACAGACAACCAATTTTTTTCATTATAACACAACGCGGCGAACATTCTCTCGCTTGTGGTGATTGAAGCGTGTCAAGTTCCCAATATTGGCGACTTACCTTTGGCGTCAATTTATGTGGTGCGTATTAGGAATTTGGACCTATATATAATCTAAGAATAAAACATGCTTGTTGTTTTGACTTTTGTTAACCTAACCCTTTGTGGACGTTACATTTGCTTGGAAGTGGTTGTACGTTAGCCTAAATTGTACAAAACACAATTTGTCGGATTAAGTAACAATGTAACGACTGTAAGTGAACCATAAATAAATAAGTATGATGAGACCTGGCTTCTCTGCTGATTGTCTTCTTGACGGTGCCGTTGACTTCAATAAGACCTCAGTGTTTTGATATTCTCTGTTGTCAGTATTAGCCGTCTGAAACGTTACGATGACGGTTATAAAATGTAAGGTAAGATAAAATAACTTTGTCTAATCATATTATGTACAGTAGATGTTACAGTAGGTATAAAATTTGTTCCAACATGCTTGGTTCATTAATTTTAGACATTAATAATTTTATTATTTGTACAATGATATCAATTAAAATAAATTACAATAACATATGGCTGGCCTGTTGGTCTGGTGGTTAGTGATCCTCACTGCTAAGCCAGTGGTCGTGGGTGCGATTCCCACCCTGGACTAATAATTGAGTGATGAGCATGATCATTTGTTCTTTTTCTGGGTGCAATTTATCTATAATATCTATGTATTTAGAAATATTTAAGTCAAGATTCACTCGAGAAGGACGCCGCCGATGAACTGGCAAGGAAGGGTTCTATAACATCAGCGGCAGGTCTAACTATACTGCTACCACTTCCCTTCAACCAGTTTCGCTTATGGGTAAGGCAACGGACTCCTGAAGCGCATAACGGTCGCTGGGCCGACACACCTGGCTGCAGGCAGTCTAAACTGGTGCTGACGAAGATCTCACCACGTTTGACTTCCAGACTGCTCAGTCTTAACCGACTCGACATCAGAATAGTTATAGGAACTATTACGGGACATTTGGTCCTGAATTGGCTTCTATTCACCTATAATTTACCAATACCATAGTACAGGCTCTACCTAGTTTGGGATGAGACGGTCGTATGAGAGATGTGTGTTATTATTATATTGATAATTACAACAACACAACCGCGCCAAACAGATAAAAGTAAAAAAAGGCATTTGGCAAGGCAAATTTGATATAAGTTAGGATAGCTACCACCAACTGCAGCCCTGGAAGTCATGCTGGATCTAACTCCTCTACACCTATATATACAACAGGAAGCAGCTCTAGCTGCAACAAGGCTAAGGACGCTGCACCTGTGGAGGGACAACGGAAGCCCGCACACGGTGATTTTGGTAATGATATACAAGGACATACCGATTGCGATGGCCATAACCGACCGGATCCCTAAACGGTTCATATTTGATAAAAAATATAGAATCCAATTACACGAGGACCAACGCATCGAGGGTCTGGACACTCGTGAGCTCAGGATTTTCACTGACGGCTCCAAAACAAGGTATGGCACTGGCTCTGGGGTCTTCTCAGAGGACCTAAATATAAAAACAACAGCCACTCTAGGTACCCATAACACAGTATTCGAGGCCGAGTGTTTAGGTATCTCCATGGCTGCAGCAGCTGTCACTGCAAGGAAGGTAAAGGATCAATCGATACGTACACTATCCGACAGCATGGCAGTGTTACAAGCCCTCGACGACAATGTCATCTGTTCGGGCCTGATCTACGAGTGCTACCAACGTCTTAATGAGGTATGCGAATTCAACAAAGTAACCCTCCAATGGATAAAGGGTCACAGCGGCTCGAGAGGCAACGATGCAGCAGATGAATTGGCTAGGAGGGCATCGGAGATGTGCGTCATGGGTCCGGAACCCATAGTGCCCCTCCCCTTCGGTCAAATTCGGACATTGGTAAGGATGCGTACTAGAGGCCAACACAATTTCATATGGGCAAGCCATGAAGATTGCCGGCAGACGAGGGCAGTACTCCCCGCCATCAACAGCCGGTTGTCAAAGATGCTACTCCGGCTGAACAAACGTCAGCTGCGAGTGGCAACCGGGGCTATAACCGAGCATGGCTCGTTTAATAAACACCTTTCTGCTATAGGTGCTACGGACAGCCCACTGTGCAGAGCTTGCATGGAAGCAGAGGAACCAGCAACCCATGTACTGCTGGACTGCCAGGGGGTTGCAGAATACCGGGCTAAGTACCTTGGTTCGCCAGGGTCACTCTCCGAGATCGTCGGTAACGTGAAGGGGTTACTGGGATTCTTCGGGGAGTTAGGGTGGCTCGAATAGCCTTTTTTCCAGTCAACGCAAAATACGCGCCTCGTCGTGGAATTGCGGAAATCTGCCCGTGAAAACGTAACCTAACCTAGGATAGCTACCGATTTGTTCTGTGATACTGGACATTTATATCTGATTCGGAACAAAGAAAGAATAGAGTACTTACGAAAGGATTTCTAGTCGATGATGAAGGCTTCTCTACATTCAAAGATTTGATGTCTTCAGTGTCATTTTCCTTTGGAGATTCCATGAGTTTTACAGTAGAAACATCATCAGTTAGTTGAATCAAAAACCAAAGAGGGGTGTTGATATTTAGTACATTAGGTAAACAACCCAAGCATACGTCGTTTATCCCATAGCAGACCTTTCCTGATGGGTTCACGAAGAAATAGAAGGTGTAGGAATACTTTTTGCCTCTCTTGCATTCATTATAAAAGTGTCGTCGTTTGTCTTTGATGTTAATGTAGTCTGGTAATATATTTAACTGATCACGAAAGATGCAGAAACTAGATGTACAGAGTCTGGGCATAAGTTCAGCTACAATGTTTGGATCATAATCAGTAAAGCCAAAGTGAAAAGGATCTAAGTAGGGGCCTGAAGCTATTTCCAGGCGTAGAAATACCTGAAATGAGAATAATTAAATACTAAAGCCTCAATCTCTTCTGATTTCCTAGGGGAAGGGTTCTGTTAGGTCTTTAAATTAGAGGAGATATTCGAGCAATAATTTCAACCAGAGTTGGATTGAGGCATTACCACTATTTCACGACTGTGTAAACGGCTCAATAGCCACAGTGACTGGCTAGTCGTTTAAAAACTTAGAGAAAAATTATTAATTACTAGCAGTTCCCGCGTGTCATCGCTCGCGTGTGCATATTTAACTCAAATTCTTTTTTTTTAATAAGAAGTTGGCTAAGTTATAACACCAGCTATCTACCCGTGAAAGTCCCGTGGAATTCGGTCCACCCGTTCCGGAGATTAGCCAGAACAAACAGACAAACAGACAAACAGACATTTTTAAACCAGATTTTTAGGCATAGGTATCGTGCAAATAACTGTATGAGCTTAAAAAATACTATTATTTTGAAATTACAAACAGACACTTCTATTTAATTTATTTGTATTGATTTATTTTGTTATTATAATGATTCCGTTCCTCAAACGGAAAAAACGAACCCTAATGGGATCACTTTGTTGTCCTTTTATCTCTCTGTCTATCAGGACCCTTTTCTCAAGAACGCGTAGACGTGACGAGTTGAAATTAACACCAAATATTTATGTCTTCATTGTAGTTTTAAAAAGCTTGAAGCACTGATGTATAAATATCTTAGATACACAATCAACCACCAAATGAGCACCCACCGAGCTGTTTGGGTGTGCTTTTGATACAGTCGCGTTTGATCATATTACTTAAACACAGTAGCGCCCCCGTCTGTAAGACAAATTATGTGGCGAGGACACCAACCAACGTTCCGTTTCATACTAGAGTCCCGCAGTGTTGCAGTGTTGCCAACGCCTACAAATCCGACTCGCTAGACTCGATATCAAATGTCGCTAGAAAGTCGCCAAAATATCGATCACGCTAAAAGAAAAAAAATCGCTTACTACTAAGGGGGGGGGGGAGGGAATATAATTCAATATAATTATTATACTAGGGTTATTACATATAAATAAATTTATTTATTGCACTATCAAAATTAACAAATCAATGAAATTAAACACTTACGTTTTATTTTAATTAGTTGCGTACTAGCGTCTAAACTAGGCCGAGCCTGTTCTTAGACGCCAGTTTCTTCCTGTGAGACAATACCAGGCCTATGCCACTCGATGTATTTACGTGCGCTAAACAACTACCAGCCGCACGGCCGCTGGCGGTCCTTATACGCAGTCTCGCAGTGGGTTGCCGACAGCTGTACCGCGCGCTTACGCTTTTATTTTTGAATGCTAACGTAATTCGAAATCGTATTTTTATACCTTTAAATACAGACAAATTGACACGGTTTCTGGTAGTTTATGTGCTGTAGATCCAGTAAGAGAAAAAATGACCAAAATCTTTCTTTTTTCCATTTACCTATTTGTTAAAACTTATTGTAAGGTTTAGAATATTTTCCACTATAAAGTTTAATAATCGAGACATTCGCACAAACTTCTTCTGAAGTTTATTATGCATTACATAAAAATAAAACACATGTAGCATTTTTTGGGTGTGTTTTGTGTAATAAAACTTTACTTAATTAACATCACCTTTTTTTATAAAAATATAGATATTGAATATTACATAATGAGAGGTAACCCTAAACTCACTTACGGCAACGCCAACGTGCGCTATTGCGAGGCAATAATAATCGTATTTTTAGAACATTTAAGATCATTTTCGCATGCAGCGGTCGGCGCTCGAAAAGAGTAGGTAATTAAAACGGTAGGTATGGACATTTTTCTAGGGAGTGATTTATCTGTTACGTAGTAACTACTTAGTAATCTGTGACAATACTGTTAAACAATTAGATTTTCACTTAAAATTCACTAATGAATACAAAATCTAAACACTACACCAATATTCTGAGATATTTGCACAACAATTTTTAACTCGCCCAGTAAAAACAGAATAGGTAGTATTAATCTGTAAGTACCCTCAACCCGCTCGTTAATTCTACATCAATACCACTATAAGTGTGAACTTCGACCAATTTTAGTAAACGTATGAGGCAAACACTCACAATAATAGTGGAAGAGGATACATATTTATTCACATTATACAAACATGGTAGTATTATTTCGATCTACAATAATTTATAAATATATTTATATATTTATTTTTGTTGTTAATTAATACTCGCAGAGAAACATTATAAATTTCATAAATTCAAACATATTTGCACGTGTGAGTGTATGAGTGTATGTACATACATAACAACTTGTAAGGTTCAGTCTATCCCATAGTAATATAGTATTTAATATAATTATTATACTTTGTTATGATCATACTTGGACATTTTCTTAGATACATGTCAATGCGTAATGTTCCTCTTGAAATGTCCAGCTAAAATTAAATAAATAACCAACTTAAAATCCGTTAAAATTGTTTCATTATAATCCTCATCAATCTATAGTATAGGTGGCAAACGAGCAGATGGGTCACCTGATGATAAATGACTACCACTGCCCATTGGCATCTGCAACTCAAGGGGGAGGGGGGAGGGGTGGAAAGGGTTAGGGCCTCCGGTAACCTCACTCACTCGGTTTTCTGTGACACTTCAGACAAGGTGGCCCATACATGTCGAAGCATGGCTGTCCCATGACATGTATTTCATTAAATTTCACATACGCTAACTTGTTCATTTCACTCAGAAAAAAAGTACGTAGATCTACGACCTTTTCGTAGGCAAATTTTACTAATTCTACGTAATTTTTCAGTCTGGCCTACGCCTTTTTTTAAATCCGAGTTGGCAACACTGATACACCACGAGCCGACTATACATTAATGTTTTTAAATCAAACTATTACAGCAAATATTTCCACGGACATTCATTCTGTGGTCCGGTTTCTTATTAGGATGGCATTGTAATTAAATGCACGTAAAGTATGTAGTTATACCTGGTGCCATTATTTGACACGGTTTTTGCTTTAGACTGTGTATCTATGGTATATTTGATCAAAGTCTTTATTTGAGCTGTAAAAAAATCAAGTTCAAGCTGTAAAAAAATCAAAATGAAGTCATTTTAGTTAACGTAATCAAAAGATACGGCCATTTAAGCTTTAGCAGGTAAATCAAAACCTGTAGGGTACTTCCCACTGACCTAGAATCATAAAATTTGGCAAGAAGCAAGATCTTACAGCACAAGTAAAAGAAAAAATAGGCAGTCATGGGACTGCAGACAAAAGTGAAAATAAATACAACTAGTAAATATTGTGAAAAGTAGAAATTAATATTGCGTCATCTGTGAAATTTGCCTTCACTACATAGTATAAAACAAAGTCGCTTTCTCTGTCCCTATATCCCTATGTATGCTTAAATCTTTGAAACTACCCAACGGATTTTGATGCGGTTTTTTTTTAATAGATAGAGTGATTGAAGAGGAAGGTTTATATGTATAATAACATCCATTAAATAGTAGACAAACACTGTTATTTTTGAGGTTTCTAATGTGATGTTGTAAATAGTTACATAACTACTGGATCGATTTTAATCATTTTTTCAGTGAATGACATAGGCTATATTTTTTATACCCGTGCGAAGCCGGAGCGGGCCGCTAGTAACTAATATATGGATAATTGGTATATATCAAACTACAGTAGTGTCGCGCAGAATCCACAGATGGTGTAAAAATATTTTTTTCATATATATGACACTCGGACACATTTTCGATCAGGGTTACGTGTCTTTACGCGGACACATTTTCGACTAGCGTCACGTGTCCTGACGCGAGTTTAACATTTTTTACCCATCCCAAAAAGTGCACAACACCGCTAAAGAAGTTTTCACTTCAACAATCCAAAATCCGTTACTTTGTTGTTATATCACCCAAAAACTTATTGTACTTGAAAAATTCGAGTCTTATTAAAACTACACAATTAAGTTTGTCTTTTGAAAAAATGGGCATACAAGTTTGTTTGCTTACGGAACCCGCAGTGCGTGAATCTGACTCGCAATTGTCTGATTTTTTTGTTTACTAGCTATTGACGAGCTTAAATGCTCCTAATAAAAGATAAAGAACTTTGTGTTTTAACTATTTCTGACGGAGATCTTAATATTTAAAAAATACTGCTCGAATTTTGACCACTAGTATCTCTAAATCTGTATTCTGTTCTGAAGTAAGTGTTTAGTAAACAAATGTTGTGAAGCCAATGAAGAAACAAATAAATAAATAGACTAATGCTCACCTTCTCATTAATAGTGATAGGCCTGGAGCTGAACGCGAAACTTTCGTAGATCGGACCAACCCAAATAAAGTTTGAATCGATCCAAGGCGGTATTTGTTCCTTTGATATTACTCTTTGTGCCGTACAGTAGTCGTCAGACAACTTAATATATTTTCCGTGCACATTATGAAACCGCAGAGGAGTAAGATCTTTCACTGTAACATTGGTTGGGGCGATTTTTTTACCTGCAAGGAGAGAGATAACGAATTGATACTGGATAATGCTAATAATCTTCTTATACATTAATACGTGAAGAGAATCCTTGCTACCCTTTTTTAACCCCACGCAAAAAGAGGGGTGTCAAAAGTTTGATGTGTCTTTGTATCTGTGTCTGTTTGTGGCGTCGTAGTTCCCAAACGGATGAACCGATTTGAGTGCGGACTTTTTTGTTTGAAAGGTGACTTGATCGAGAGTGTTCTCAGATACAATTCAAGTTTGAAGATCATCAGCTCTTTTGTAATTTAAGGGGTTTTTGTTGTGTGGTGTATTTTATATTTAAGCAAATATCGAGCACGGAGGAATGGGTAGTTTTGAATTCTTTAAATTTGTATGGAGAAGAAGTGTAAAAAGTTAATATTTTTTTTACAATTCATTTATATGAAAACGGCTTTATCAAGCTACATGTATCCAGTATATATTATATGTGGACGTGACATGACGTTTCAACTGATGCTGGAAATACGCCAATGAAATAAAACAAATCATCTATTCTCGTCAAGTTACAAGAAACATGTCAAGTCTCTTGTGCCTTTGTATGAGTGCAAAATAAATGTGTTTTATTGGGCGGGGGTGGGTGTGTTCCAAAAGGCCTCGATCGCCTGGAACAGATCCAGCCCTGGCATGCCCTCCTGTCCGGAGGACGTGCACGGCGAATGGCCACGGGAGCGAGCGCAGGTCGTGTAGATCCCCATGTCATGTCTGGAGAGTTTTCCTTCCCGTGGTTGCCGCCTGTTTTTGATCTGGTTCCCTATGAAACAGAAGTAACCGAAACATCCAGTCGCAATCCCATCCTCCTACCTTACCCATCCCACTGTTCCTTCCGCAAACCTTCTGCGAGTAGTATGTGGTTGATACTTGCGGACTCATCATCAACTAAGACTGACGGTGAGTGGGGGGAGGGGCAACCACCCGCATGTTTGTGCCGTATGCGGGGACCCGTATGGGGGGAAGAAGGTGTCCTGGTAGTTGAGCTGAAAGGCAACACACTGCTTTGGCCCGGATTTCTCCTGACACGGGAGGCAGGAGGCTAGCCACCTTCCGTCAATCGGCTGTGGTGACCCGTCAGAGGGCCGCTAGGCGAGAGCTCTTTCCTAGTGGGGGTGGACGACGGGCGGGACGACCTTGTCTTCCTGCCTAGTTCGGCCTACCTTCTGCTGGGGCAGGAGTTCTATATCTCTTCGTTACTTCTGGCGTCTGCGTGCCTTTTGCCGCGACGTCCCCACTTGAGGGCTCCAAGGAGGGTGGAAGGACGAAGAGATGAATCTAAAAAACAGTAACCTATGGATATTAACAAAAATAAACCTAATTCTCCTTTCAGGAAACCCACTAAGGCTGCACCCAGGGTGAATAACCCAGGCGGTGCGCCGTGCAACCAACCAGCAGCTTCTCGGGTGAATAACCCGAATGCAGCGACATCCTCTAAAACGGCAGCTTCTCGGGTGGATAACCAGAACGCAGCGCCGTCCTTTAAACTGGCAGCTTCTCGGGTTGAAAGCCCGAATGCAGCGTCGCCCTCCAAACCGGCAGCTTCTCGGGTGGACAACCTGAATGCAGCGCCATCCAAAATACCAACAGAGACCATAGACCTCTCCTCTCTGAAGGCAGCAATGCCCATGCCCCTAGGGTCCAACCAGGATGAACCCTGCTGGAACCTTGTGGGTGTGAAGAAGAAGAGAGCGCCGAAAATACCGAACCCGTCCAAACAGAACCATAAGGCCAAGAGGGCGAAAACCCGGGCGGCGGCTAAGAGAGCGCGGCGTCTGGCAGTGGGTGGTAGTAAGCAGCTTGAAGCTGCTGAAGGGGCCGCAAGGCCCCACGAGGTTCACGTTAGTGAGGAGCCGACCCATGGCAAAGGCAGTAGCCTAGCCGAGGGAAAAGCTGCTCCTACGGGGACGCCACCGGCTGCCACGAAGTCTGCTGCCGTGAAAGCATCCCCACGTCAGGATCTCCCTGGACGGGGCAAACAAACTGGGAACGCAAAACACGCGTATAAGCCTTCGGGCCAGCCCATACCCACTAAAAGAAATCGTCCTGACGATTCCTTCACTCCACCGGACAGTAACAAGCGTTTGAAGTCCCAGCCCACCACCAAAGGCTCTACGAGCTATTCCGACGCCTTAAAGTCTAACGACTACTGCGTCGCCATAATGATGGAACCACACCATGACCTGACCAGAGAGCAGGCCGAAGCCGTCGAGGGACGGCTGCAGGACGTACTGGATGAAGAGATCTTTTCGCCCAGTGCGTCCGGCGACCACTTCGTTGCGCCGCAATTCAGGGGGAAAGCCTTCTACAGTGAGGGCGTCCTCAAGATGTGGTGCAACGATGACTATGCCCTTCAATGGCTTCGTGAAGCCGTGGTCAAGGTGCAAGCACCGCGCGACGGAACCAGACTGACCGTCAAACGTCAGTCTGAGATTCCGAAGCGCATCAAGGCGGGACTCCTGGTGCCACAAGTAGGTCCTGAGGACACGTTGGACCGCATCCGCATGCGGCTGACGTGTCAAAATAGCCAGTACAAAGTGTCCACATGGACACTCTACCATGCAGAGCCCCAGGAGGAGAAGAAAAGCCTGTTCCTGGTGCTCGGCATACCAGAAGAGGACGCGCTGAAACTCAGGGCTAGCGAGCGTAGAGTTTACTACAAATTTGGTAATCTCTACGTTCGCTTCCTTGACGACCGCCCTCAACCGCTGCCGAACCCTAAGGATGATTCCCAGGAGGTCTCCGGAGACCTAGGCAGCGGCGTACAAAGGGAAAGCCAACCTGGCCCCAGCAAGGGGTCAAGCGTCCAGACCGTCCCGCCGAAGGAGGACTCGCCAGAATTGAGCCTCTCCGAGGAGGGGAGCGATCTGGACGATGCTATGCTAAGCAGCGATGATGGCGCTGTTAGCTCCCCCCACCAATAACCTCACCATTCTACAAACGAACCTCCAGCACAGCCAGACTGCAACGGCTAACCTGCGCAGAAAGCTGGAGGTAAACACCAAGACCGTAGGGCGGGGTTGGGTTTGTTCCAAAAGGCCTCGATCGCCTGGAACAGATACAGCCCTGGCATGCCCTCCTGTCCGGAGGATGTGCACGGCTAATGGCCATGGGAGCGAGCGCAGGTCGTGTAGATCCCCATGTCAAGTCTGGAGAGTTATCCTTCCCGTGGTTGCCGCCTGTTTTTGATCTGGTTCCCTCCGAAACAGAGATAACAGAAACATCCAGTCGCAATTCTATCCCTTACCTATCGCACTTTTCCTTCCCAAAAAACCTACTGCGGGTAGTACGTGGTTGATACTTGCGGACTCATCATCAACTACGACTGATGGTGAGGGGGGGGGGCGGGTCAACCACCCGCATGTTTGTGCCGTGTGCGGGGACCCGTATGGGGGGATGAAGGTGTTCTGGTAGTTGAGCCGAAAGGCAACACACTGCTTTGGCCCTGATTTCTCCTGACACGGGAGGCAGGAGGCTAGCCACCCTCTGTCAATCGGCTGTGACGACCCGTCAGAGGGCAGTCAGGCGAGAACTCTTTCCTGGTGGGGGCAGACGACGGGCGGGACGACTGTGTCTTTCTGCCTAGCTCGGCCTGTTCTCTGCCAGGGTAGGAGCTCTATATCCCTCTGTTACTTCTGGCGTCTGCGTGCCTTTTGCCGCGACGTCCCCACTTGAGGGCTCCAAGGAGGGTGGAAGAACAGAGGGATGAACTCAATAACTAACACTTATGGATCCTAAACAAAATAAAAACTTTTCTCCTTTCAGGAAACCTGCACAGGCGGCACCCCGGGTGAATAACCCAGGCGGCGCCCTGTGCAATACACCAACAGCTCCTCGGGTGGATAACCCGAGTGCAGCGACACCCCCCAAATCGACAGCTCCTCGGGTGAACAACCCGAGTGCAGCGTCGTCCCCCAAGCTGGCAGCTCCTCGAGGGGATAACCCGAGAGGAGCGCCACCTAAACTACTAGCAGCTCCTCGGGTGGACAACCCGAGTGTAGCGCCACCTAAGACACCGGCAGCTCCTCAGGTGCATAACCAGAGCGATGCGCCACAGTCGAAGATCGACCTTTCTTCTCTGAAGGCAGCAATGCCTATGCCCGCAGGCTCCAGCCAGGTTGAACCCTGTTGGAACCTGGTGGGTATAAAGAAGAAGAGGGGACAAAAACCGAAACCGTCCAGGGTGAACCGTAGGACCAAAAGGGCGAAAGCCCGGGCGGAAGCTGAACAAGCGCGACCTCTGGCGTCAGGTGGAAGTAAGCAGCGTGAAGCTGCTGAAGGGTCTGCAAAGACTCACGTCGTCCCTATTAGCGATGCGCCAACCCACGGCAAGGACAATAGTCTAGCCGAGGGAACAGCAGCTCCTATGGGGACACCACTAGACGCTAAGGGGCCTGCAGCTGTGAAAGCGACCCCACGGCAGGGTCACACAAGACGGGGCAATAAAGCGGGGACTGCGAAGCAGGCGGGCAGGCCCTCGGGCCCGTCCAAACCCGCAAAAAGAAACCGGCCGGATGAGTCTTTGACTCCACAGGGCGGCGGTAAGCGCCCCAAACCCCAGCCCACCACCACTGGCTCCACGAGCTACTCCGACGCTTTAAAGTCGAATGACTACTGCGTCGCAGTAATGCAGGAGCCTTACCACGACCTGACCAAGGAGCAGGCGCAGGACATTGAGGTTCGGCTGCTGGGCGTGTTGGACGCTGAAATTTTTGCGCCCAGCACGTCCTGCGTCCCCTTCGTGGCGCCGCGTTTTAAGGGAAAGCCCTTCCATAGCGAAGGGGTCCTTAAGATGTGGTGCCGCGATGACTTTGCCCTTCAGTGGCTGCGCCAGGCCGTGGTCAAAATTGAAGCACCATGTTTGGGAACCAGACTGGTAGTCAAACGCCAATCTGAGATTCCCAAACGTATCAAGGCGGGACTCCTGGTGCCACAGGAAGGCCCTGAGGACACGTTAGACCACATCCGTAGGCGGCTAACGTGTCAAAATTGTGACTACAAGGTGTCCAACTGGGCACTTTACCATGCCGAGCCCCAAGAAGAGAAAAAGGCTCTCTTTCTGGTGCTCGGCATCCCAGAAGAGGACGTGTCTAAACTCAGGGAGAGCGAGCGTAGGGTCCACTACGGACTTGGAAATCTCTACATCCGTTTCCTTGACGACCGTCCTCAACCACCGCCGACGAACTTAGAAGCTGCGTCCCAGGAGGTCTCCGGAGACCCAAGCAGCGAAACCCAAGGGGAAGCTCAACCTGACCCCAGCAAGGGGCCAGGCGTCCAGATCAGCCCGGCGAAAGCAGTCTCGCCTGAGAAATGCCTCTCCGGAGAGGCTGACAGCGATCTGGACGAGACGATGCTGGAAAGCGACGATGGCGCTGCCAGCTCCCCCTAGCCTCAAAGCCATACAAATCAACCTCCAGCACAGCCAAACTGCAACGGCTACCCTTCGCAGAATGCTGGAGGTCAACACCACGACCGTAGCCCTAATCCAGGAGCCGTGGATTAGGAAGGGCAGGATTTGCGGTCTAAACAACATTGGAGGTAAACTACTTCTCAACACGACCATTGATAAACCGCGTACATGTATTTTTACACCGAATCACGCGAACTCCACCTTAATGACCGAGTTCTGTTCCAGAGACTTGACCACTATCAGACTCAAAGAACCCTCTTCAGGCCTACCAGAAGTGGTGATGGCGTCCGCATACCTGCCGGGCGACGCAGACATCCCCACCCCGGAACTGGCCGCACTTGCAAGCTACTGCGAGCGAGAGGGGCTAGAGCTGATCGTCGCCGCTGACACCAACGCGCACCATGTGCTATGGGGTAATAAGAACAATAACCAACGAGGTAAGGAACTTGTTTCTTTTCTACTCACTACTAAGCTAAACGTAATTAACACTGGCTCCGAACCGACATTCGTCACATCGAGAGCCCAAACAATCATAGATCTAACATTAGCCAGTGAGCACGCGTCGACACATATCTCGGACTGGCATGTTTCGGATGAGGCGTCGTGCTCAGATCACCGGTGGATCAAATTTGACCTGAAGATGACTCTCATACCGCCTGAACCCCGACGGAATCCTCGTAAGATAGACGTCCGTAAGTATGGGCTAGTCACTGCGGAAAGGTTGGAAAATACCGATATGCCGACTGCTCATGGGACCACAGCGGATATTGATAAACATGTAGATAACCTTACAACCACCCTAATTACCTGCTTCGAACAGACATGCCCACTTTCGGTACCCAGAATTGGACCCCGCAGTAAACAACACTGGTGGGGACCGGAACTGGAGAAACAAAGGCGCAAGGTTAGAAAGTGGTTCAATAAAGCAAAAAATTCCCGACTAGACCATCATTGGGAAGCATATAAGCAGGCCCTAAATCACTACAAGAAGCGGATCAGAATCAGTAAAACTGAATGCTGGAGGAGCTTCTGTACTAACATAGAGAATAACGATAAGGCAAACAGAGTCAAAAACATCATGTGTGGTGAACGAGAGCACAATCTTGGCTTCTTGAAAAAACCAGATGGGACTTACACAAAAACAGATTCAGAGACTTCAGAACTGTTAATGACAACTCACTTCCCAGGATGTCGCATATCAAATATGGAAGACACATGGGAGGTTAACGAGGGTAATACACCAGCCGACTCTGACTGGTTAACTGCCCGCAAAATCGTTAATCATGCTAAAGTGCATTGGGCGATCAACAGCTTTCTTCCATACAAAGCGGCAGGACTAGATGGTATTTTCCCAGGCCTGCTAAAATGGTGTGATGGGGCACTCATAGATCATCTTCGGATCATCTACGAAGGCTGCCTGGCACATCGCTATGTCCCCCTAAAATGGAGAGAGGTCAAAGTAGTCTTCATCCCCAAACCCGGCAAAGGAGATTACACACAACCGAAATCATTTAGACCCATCAGTCTCACATCATTCCTACTTAAAGTACTGGAGAGACTAATAGACAGGGAAATCAGGGGTACTGCACTAGTCAACTACCCTCTGAACCCCAACCAACATGCTTATTCAATGGGCAAATCAACAGAATCTGCCCTTCATCAAGTAGTTTCATACATAGAGGGCAATCTAAAAAACAAGTTGTCTACCTTAGGAACCTTCATCGATATCGAGGGTGCCTTCGACAAAACTAACTTCACCAGCATCAGCCAGGCTCTGTCAAGACATGGGGTCGATCCCACAATTGCCGGGTGGATCGACAGCATGCTCAGACACAGGGCCATACAATTTACTGTGAATAATACAACGAGAGGGGTGGTGGCCAGAGGGTGTCCGCAAGGCGGAGTTCTCTCACCTCTCCTGTGGAACATTGTGATCAATGAGCTCATTACTCAGCTCAATGACCACAAGTTCCTCACAGTAGGCTATGCAGACGACCTGACCATCCTCATCAGTGGCCCCTTTGAGGGGGTGGTATGCGACCTAATGAGAACCGCACTGAAGGTCGTCGAACAGTGGTGTGAGAAACACGACTTAACAGTGAACCCGGCAAAGACGGAACTGATTATGTTCACAAATAAACGTAGTTTAGGAGAATTAAGACTACCTAAACTATTCGACACCCGCCTAGTTCTTACCAAGGAGGTCAAGTATCTAGGAGTGATACTTGACAGCAAACTCCTATGGAACAGGCACCTGGACATGAAACTGAACAAAGCGAGCATTATTTTCTGCCAATGCAAGCGACTCCTCGGCAAAAGCTGGGGCTTATCACCAAAAATCACTCTATGGCTGTACAAAACGGTCATACGGCCTATCATCACGTACGGTGCTATTGCCTGGTGGCAGAGAACAGAGCTCAGCACCGTCAGTAACAAGTTGCAGCAATTCCAGAGACTCGCATGTGCTGCCGCTACTGGATGCATGCGCACGACTCCCACAGCTGCCCTGGAAGTAGCTCTAGACCTAGCACCACTAGACCTATTTATACAGCAGGAAGCAGCTGTGGCAGCCATCAGACTCAAACACCTGGGTCTGTGGTACAACCGAGAGGGTCCCCATTCCAAACTATGGAATGAATTAGTGGATTATCAACCACTGATAGCTGCCCCATGCGATAGGATCCCCAAACAACACATCTTCGAAAGGAGATACCGAATACAGCTATATGAAAACGACCGAGATCAATCCGGCATAAATGAAGTCCGTATATACACGGACGGTTCGAAGATGGGGACAGGGACTGGAGCCGGAATTTTCTCACAAGACCTGAACATAACAATATCATTGGCGTTAGGGCAGCACAGTTCCATATTTCAATGCGAGTGCGTTGCGATAATCTACGCCGCTACTGCGGTCATGTCAAGATGTATAAAGGAATATAACATCCGCATACTGTCAGACAGTATGGCCGTTCTAAAAGCCCTGGAGGGCAACACCATGAACTCCGGTCTTATATACGAATGCCACCAGACACTGGAACGCCTAGCCTCCGACAACGGGCTAATCCTCCAATGGATCAAGGGGCACAGTGACTCACTCGGGAACGATGTCGCCGATGAGCTGGCAAGGAGGGGATCTGCAACGACAGTAGCAGGTCCAACTACACTGTTGCCACTCCCCTTTAGTCAACTTCGCTCATGGGTAAGACAACGGACTCGGGAAACACACAACAACCGCTGGGCCGACACACCCGGCTGTAGACAATCCAAACTGGTGCTGACGAAGGTCTCACCTCGTTTGACTTGCAGACTGCTCAGTCTCAACCGACCTGACATCAGAATAGTGATAGGAACTATTACGGGCCATTTGGCCCTAAATCGACACCTATTCGCCATCAATGTGACAAACAGTCCTCTATGCAGAGGCTGTCTCAACGCGGAGGAAACGGCCACCCACGTTATCCTGGAGTGCGAGGGAGTGGCCACACAACGGGCAAGTATCCTCGCGGGAGCGAGGTCGCTCCTAGAAGCCTGTGAATGCCCCAGGAGGCTTCTGCGCTTCTGGAAGGAGCTAGGCTGGCTCAACTAGTCAGCCCACCTGTACGCATAATGGACCGCTTATGAGTCTAAATGCGGAAACAGAGCCCTATACCAATACCAATACCAATACCACCAAGACCGTAGCCCTAATCCAGGAGCCGTGGATTAGGAAGGGCAGGATTTGCGGTCTCAGCAACATCGGAGGTAAATTATTAGTTAACACTACCATTGATAACCCGCGTACATGTATTCTCACACCGAAACACGCGAACATAACCTTAATGACCGAGTTCTGTTCTAGAGACTTAACTACCATCAGACTTAAGGAACCCTCTTCAGGCCTACCAGACGTGGTGATGGCGTCCGCCTACTTGCCGGGCGACGCAGACATCCCCACCCCCGAACTGGCCGCACTTGCAAGCTACTGCGAGCGAGAGGGACTGGAGCTGATCGTTGCCGCTGACACCAACGCGCACCATGTGCTTTGGGGTAGTAAGACCAATAACCAACGAGGTAAGGAATTTATTTCTTTCTTACTCACAACTAAGCTAAACGTAATCAACACTGGCTCAGAACCGACATTTGTTACATCGAGAGCCCAAACAATTATAGATCTAACACTAGCCAGTGAGCACGCGTCATCATATATTTCGAATTGGCATGTTTCGAATGAGGCGTCGTGCTCGGACCATTGTTGGATCAAATTTGACCTGAAGATGACTCTCACACCGCCTGAACCCAGACGAAATCCCCGTAAGATGGACGTCCGTAAGTATGGGCTAGTCACCGCGGAAAGGTTGAAAAATACCGATCTGCCAAATGCTCATGGGACCACAGCGGATATTGATAACCATGTAGACAACCTTACTACCACCTTAATCACCTGCTTTGAACAAACATGCCCACTTTCGTTACCCAGAACCGGACCATGCAGTAAACAACACTGGTGGGGACCAGAACTGGAAAAACAACGGCGTAAGGTTAGAAAGTTGTTCAATAAAGCAAAAAATTCACAATTAGATCAACATTGGGAAGCATATAAACAGGCCCGACTTAACTACAAGAAGCGGATCAGAATCAGTAAAACTGAATGCTGGAGAAGCTTCTGTACTAACATAGACAACAACAATCAGGCAAACAGAGTCAAGACCATCATGTGCGGTGAACGAAGGCACAGTCTCGGCTTCTTGAAAAAACCCGATGGGACTTATACAAAAACAGATTCAGAGACATCAGAACTGTTAATGATAACTCACTTCCCAGGATGTCGTATATCAAATGAGAAGGACACATGGGAAGAAAGCGAGGGAAACACACCAGGCGATTCAGACTGGACCACTGCCCGCAAAATCGTGAATCATTAAAAAGTACAGTGGGCGATTAACAGCTTCCTCCCATACAAAGCGGCAGGACTAGATGGTATTTTCCCAGGCCTGCTAAAATGGTGCGATGGGGCATTGATAGATCATCTCCGGATCATCTACGGCAGTTGCCTGGCACACCGCTACGTCCCCCTGAAATGGAGAGAGGTCAAAGTAGTCTTCATTCCTAAACCCGGCAAAGGAGACTACACACAACCCAAATCATTCAGACCCATCAGTCTCACATCATTCCTACTTAAAGTGCTGGAGAGACTAATAGACAGGGAAATCAGGAGCACTGCACTAGTCAACTACCCTTTGAACCCCAACCAACATGCTTACTCGATGGGCAAATCAACAGAATCTGCCCTTCATCAAGTTGTCTCATACATAGAGGGCAATCTAAAATGCAAGATGTCAACCCTAGGAACCTTCATCGACATCGAAGGTGCCTTTGACAAAACTAACTTCACCAGCATTAGCCAAGCTCTGTCAAGACATGGGGTCGATTCCACAATTGCTGGGTGGATAGACAGCATGCTCAGATACAGAGCCATACAATTTACTGTGAACAACACAACAAGAGGGGTGGTGGCCAGAGGGTGTCCGCAAGGCGGTGTTCTCACACCCCTCCTGTGGAACATTGTGGTCAATGAGCTTATTACTCATCTCAATGACCACAAGTTCCTCACAGTGGGCTATGCAGACGACCTGACCATCCTCATCAGCGGCCCCTTTGAGAGTGTGGTATGCGACCGAATGAGGTCCGCTTTGAAGGTCGTTGAACAGTGGTGTGAGAAACACGACTTAACAGTGAACCCGACAAAGACAGAGTTGATTATGTTCACAAATAAACGTAGTTTAGGAGAGCTAAGACTACCTAAACTTTTTGACACCCGTCTAGCCCTTACCAAGGAGGTCAAGTATCTAGGAGTGATACTGGACAGTAAACTCCTATGGAACAGGCACCTGGACACAAAACTGAACAAAGCCAGCATTATTTTCTACCAATGCAAGCGACTCCTCGGCAAAAGCTGGGGCTTATCACCAAAAATCACACTATGGCTATACGAAACGGTCATACGGCCAATCATCACGTACGGTGCTATTGCCTGGTGGCAGAGAACAGAGCTAAGTACAGTCAGAAATAAACTGCAGCAGTTCCAGAGACTCGCATGTGCTGCCGTCACTGGCTGCATGCGCACAACACCCACAGCTGCCCTTGAAGTGGCTCTAGATCTAGCACCACTAGATCTATATATACAACAGGAAGCAGCTGTGGCAGCCATCAGACTCAAGCACCTGGGTCTGTGGTGCAACCTAGAGGGTCCCCATTCCAAACTATGGAATCAATTAGTGGAATATCAACCACTAATAGCTGCCCCATGCGATAGGATCCCCAGACAACACATCTTCGGAAGGAGGTACCAAATACAACTATCTGAAAACGACAGAGATCAATCTGGCATAAACGAAGTCCGGATATACACGGACGGTTCCAAGATGGGGACAGGGACTGGAGCCGGAGTCTTCTCACAAGACCTGAATATAACAATATCACTGGCGCTGGGCCAACACAGCTCCATATTTCAATGTGAGTGCGTTGCAATAACCTACGCCGCTACCGCGGTCATGTCAAGAGGTATAAAGGAGCACAACATCCGTATACTGTCAGACAGTATGGCCGTCCAAAAGGCCCTGGAGGGCAACACCATGAACTCCGGTCTCATTTACGAATGCCACCAGACCCTGGAACGTCTAGCTTCTGCCAATGGGCTAATTCTTCAATGGATCAAGGGGCATAGTGATTCACTTGGGAACGACGCCGCCGATGAGCTGGCAAGGAAGGGATCTGTAACGTCAGTGGCAGGTCCAACTGTACTGCTGCCACTTCCCTTTAATCAACTTCGCTCATGGGTAAGGCAACGGACCCGTGAAGCGCACAACGGCCGTTGGGCCGACACACCCGGCTGTAGGCAGTCTAAACTGGTGCTGACGGAGGTCTCACCACGTTTAACGTGCAGACTGCTCAGTCTCAACCGATTTGACATCAGAATAGTAGTAGGAACCATTACGGGCCACTTGGCCCTAAACCGACACCTATTCACTATCAACGCGGCAAGCAGTCTTCTATGTAGAGGCTGTCTCAACGCGGAGGAAACGGCCGCCCACGTGGTTCTGGAATGCGATGGAGTGGCCACACAACGGGCAAGTATCCTCGCGGGAGCGAGGTCGCTGCTAGAAGCCTGTGAACACCCCATTAGGCTTCTGTGCTTCTGGAAGGAGCTAGGCTGGCTCAACTAGTCAGCCTGTCTGAACGCATAATGGACCGCATATGAGTCTAGATGTGGAAACAGAGCCCTACACCAATACCAATACCAAATGTGTTTTATTGCTTTCTTCTTGATGTGTTACAAATATCCAAGCTTTAGCCTCGCAATCAACAGATAACCCTTCTGGTTCTTACTTACCTTCTGTTTTCAAGGGACTCTTAACATTTCCTGTATTTTTTTCTAGCTTTAGACGTTCAGTGGATGCCGATTTTTTTCGTTGAGTGGTTGAGTTTAGCTTTAGGTTACTGATATTGCCAAGCAGTGTTTTCAGTTCATCCTAAAATTTCAAAGAAATTCGATGTTAATTTTAAAAAAAGTATCAAATTATCTTTCTGTAATAACTAATAACTTGTATGAACATGTTACAGAAGGGTGTGATCATTCTTACGAGTCTTGTAGTAGTTCACGTGAATAACGATAAGTGATAGCTATTTTAGGTAAGTTCTTGATTTCTAAAGCAGAAATCTTGCATTGAAACAGGGTTGAACTTGAAAACACCCATAAAGTTAATATTTCGTTCGAAGGGGCTGACATAAATTAAACTATGGGTTTAATACCGACGATGTTGACAGAACGTCCAGCTTTGTCTGAAAACGTCCGCATAAAAAATAAATTTGTTGAATTTGTCATGAAAGCTGAAAACACGTTTATGACCACAGTTTACACCAGGAAAAGCATTTAACAAAGATTTTATATTTTCAATTCAATTAGTTTTTAGAATGAAAAATTACCTATTACAACAGATTTACCCGATACAAGGGTGGGGATACCAACTCTTTCATCATCGCTCCTCACAAGACATTGCAATTGTACCTAAATAGTAAAGAAATTATACATGTATTCTAAAGTATTGACAAGTAAGTTTTAATATAATAATCAGTCGACACACCTATTAATAGGAAAAATAAATTAAAGTTGATCCGAGTTACGAGGGTGAAATGGGATAAACTTTTAGGGGTTTTGGTTAGCTGGTGGTGGTTTTTCAAGATTTACAACCAAAAAGACCACCTTTTGAAAAATGTCATGAAAAATTTTCAATGTAAAAGTTGTAGATACTAAAAGCTGCTATAAACTTTTGTATCAACCATTTTTTCACATATTCTCAAATTTTCTGAAAAAGAAAAAACAATTTTTACGATTTTCATTTTTATCTCCCACAATAGATTTTTTCACAAATTGTTGTAAAAACTTGACTTTTAATCAAAATACCTACTTTACAGTAGGTACTATACGGTTACTATTTTTATCTTAAACTAAATAATAAAATTTTTCCAGCACATCTCATTTTCATCCGAAAATGTCATGTGCTGGATACAGTTTATTTTTAAAAACAAGGTTATTTTTGTAAAAAAAATTAAGATTACTATGGAAATTTATGTCAAGAAATGCGAAGAGCTGAAAAAAAAATATTTTAAAAAGTTGTTTTTTAATTATCGTCTAAAATTATAATTATTTATTTAAAAAAATTAAGATATAATATTACAGTAATTTGAAAACGTTAGAGGTTTATAAATAAAATATGCAAAAATAGGTTTTGTTCCAAGTATTAATTAATAGTTTTTGAAATGGTTTTTTGAAATGGACAATAAGGTCACTCTGGAAGTGTTGCCAGCAGGCGAGTTGTACCTTTTGACCAGATTTTAAGATTTGTCCAGTTTGGTTTAATAACAAAAATGACCCAAGTATAGACCCTTGTGGATCTCCCATTTTTATCGGAGACCCTGAAGGTACCTTGTAGTAAGAAGATCTAGCACCGTATCTTTGATACCGTAGTGATATAATTTTCAGATCAGAGTTTCATGAACAACACAATTAAAAAGACTTCGATAATTCGCAAAAGATGCCTAAGGTATCGTGGGTATCCTTACAGGCTTTAAAAATATGTTAAGTTTGTCAATCAAGCTATTTGCTACAAGCTACTTTGAGGTGAGTTAGTATAACATACCAAGGTTGTGCCGAAGAGTCTTTGCTGAAAATCATTGGCCACCTATTATATTTCTTTAAATTTTTTTAAAAAGTAAATGTGTCACTCTTTTGTTTGCAACAATGGACGTCTTGCGGGAAGCTTTTCGTGATATGATTTTTTTATGATTATAAACGAGGGTTAACCTTCAAGGAATCACACGAAAATTTACAAGCTGCATTATGGGAGTCTGCTTCTGCGTTGGCAACAGTTATTTATTAGTTTCGTGAATTTAATTGAGGGAACCTAAACGATGACCCCAGACCCGGCCGACCTACAACTGCAGTAACTCATAAAAATGTCATCAGGGTAGAGTGGCTATTGCGGGAGAATAGACACATTACACATCGAGAAATTCAGGCTGAACTGAAGATTGGATCACAGGCAGTTTCCACCATCCTGCATGAACACTTAGTTAGGCAGCGTGGTTTGCCGTGGATCCCTCATTCTCTCACCGAAGAGCACAAATTCTGTCGTTCTGATTGGTGCAAATTTATGCTAGAAAAGTTCCAAGGAGGAATTTCGCAAAATGTATCATATATCCTTAAAACTGACAAAACTTTGATCTACGATCCTCTCACGAAGCAACAATCCGCGCAATGGGTGTTTGAAGAACGAGTTGCCCACAAAAGTTGTTTGCGATTGGAGCGTTAATAAAAAAAATATAGCGGTTTTTTGCACGCAGTGAACCAAAAGAAAGAAAGAAGGAAAGATAGAAAAGAAAAGAAAGAAAGCAGTAGCAGTTACTCCGCTAGAAGACCGTAGAACAGTTACTAGTGAATGGTATTGCGAAATTTGTTTGCCTTAAACTTTCGGGGAGTAGAATATCGAGAGACCAAGGAGCGGTGTCCTCGGCATTCTTTTTCACCAAGATAACACGCCCGCTCACACAGCTGCTAGAACCATGGCCTATTTGAATACTTCGGGGATACAAATATTACCCCATCGTCCGTACAGCCCAGTGTTAGCTCCATTTTATTATTACCCACGGTAAAAAACTAAATTATTTTGACTATTGACGACACTCCTAAGAGTGATAACTGACCCGGTTGTTAAAACTAATTCGGGCGAGTGCAACCTTAACAATAAAAGGGTACGGGCGAGATATCACATTGGAAGGAGACATGTCACCTAACCCAAATTTTCGGTCGCATAGAAGTGATTTTTCTACCCCAAAGTGTCGCACCAGATACACCCACCTATTTCATACATCTAATCACCGCACTAATTACGGAAAGATGCTGTTATGACTACTTCGCATCTACACCGGAATCTTTGAGGATATAGATATTTTTCAATTAGCTAAGGAGTCATATTGGAAACAAATAGGGGATAGGTATACTCACTACTAAATAGAAAAAATACTTTTTTTTTGTTTTGTTGATTTAATTTATTTTAATTTGATTTCATATGGTTCAATGTAGCTAAATTTAATTTAATGGCATTTGATTTATTTTAATTTAATGTTTTATGATTATTTATTTTATGTATTATTGTTATTGTAATGTTATAAGACTCTTTCTCAAATGTCCCTATTACACAACGTATGGCGCTACATAAGTTTTGTCGTTATCATAGGAACCACATATCGTCTTAATTAGTATGAATCAAGCTCGCACAATCAACTTAAGAAAAATCAATCTCAAATTAACTCAAACTCTGTTTCAAATCTTGATATTGGTACTTTGGTCTTAACAATAGCAAGTGATGGCGCCGGAAGAATTCCTACTCTATGAAGTAACAGTTTATTCCCATATAGTTGACAGTACTCGGCGCAATTCTAATTAGTAGTATTAATTTTCTCGATGTCGATCGTACACAAGCTTTTTTAATATTTTATGTGTATTTTGTTAGGGACAACATGGTGTATTCGTAACGTAGTCAAATACTACAATTTTATCAAAGGCAAGAAGTGTAGATATGAGTATGACAGCAGTAGTTGAAAATAAATAATCATCTCGCCAACTGCATCTGCATCAATTTCTGATGGATTGATTACCACCACGCAGGACGATTATATGCATATAGTTTTGAGTCCCACTGAAATGCATTGTGTTCGTGAATTATTTGTTTTAAAATACTTTACAGAGATTATGAAACTTGTCTGAATCGGTAGTTCTCCTATAAATAAAAAGAGAAAAGAAAATTGTTATACTTACCGGAATATCTTCTAATGATTCCTTGTTCTCAAGGTTTTCAAATGATTCCTTGTTCTCAAGGTTTTCAGATGATTCCTTGTTCTCAAGGTTTTCAGATGATTCCTTGTTCTCAAGGTTTTCAGATGATTCCTTGTTCTCAAGGTTTTCAGATGATTCCTTGTTCTCAAGGTTTTCAGATGATTCCTTGTTCTCAAGGTTTTCAGATGATTCCTTGTTCTCAAAGTTTTCAGATGATTCCTTGTTCTCAAGGTTTTCAGATGATTCCTTGTTCTCAAGGTTTTCAGATGATTTCTTGTTCTCAAGGTTTTCAGATGATTCCTTGTTCTCTTTACCAATAAGAACATCATCGCTCGTTGGTAAATCACCATGTGCTTCGCTAATTACACTTTCATTTCCTTGAGATTTCATCATTGCTAAATCGTTTTGCTCTTTTGGTACAATTTTGTTTTCTTTATCTTCACTATCACTCTCGGATCTCATCGAATTTACTGGAGTTTTTTCCATTATATACTGCAGTCTGTAATTAAGTTAAGATTTAGAAATATACTAGACCAATTTTTTTTTTACTTTTTTTTTTTTACAATCATGTTAGAGAATTGAATTTTCTGGCTACCGTCAGCTCGAGTTACATACTACAATTGTGCTACCCTGGCCTACTCAAGCTATTTATTGCATTCACTTCTAGATCCAGCAGCATAAGCAATATCCTCTCCTTCTACTACCTTTCCTTCTTACCTAGCTTTCTCTTTTGATATAAAAATAATAATAACTCCACACATCTCTCACACTGCCGTCTGACCCCAAACTAGGTAGAGCCTGTACAATCGTAACCAGACCGCTGATAAACACACTTATTTATTTCTAAATATGAATTACACCCAGACACAAAACAAATGATCATGCTCATGACACAATTATTTATCCTGGGTGAGACTCGAACCCACGACCTCTGGCTCAGCAGTCAGGGTCACTAACCACTAGACCAACAGATTATATACTCCAAAATTATTTCAGATTAAAGGAAAACATCTTAAAGGTCTCTATCGACAGCTTTCGACTGAAACATCAGGGGCAACCCCTGGTTCGATTCCCGCCGCATTAATTTGTCTATTTGCACAGGTCTGGGTCTGGGAAAAAAAGTATCTAAGTGCGTTTATACATGTTCCAGACCCAAAGTACAACCAACGCTTTTGATTCTATCATTTTTGTGGGAGATCCATGCTTCGGCACGAAAGGGTTCGACCAGAGTTATACCACGACCTCACAGAAAACCGGCGTGAAGCAATGCTTTTCGCCGAATGACTGAGGTTATCGAAGGCCCTAACACCAACCCCCCCGATCTCTTCACCCTTCCCGTACACCCACCTTAAAGGCTGGGAACGCACAAATTGTGACTGGTGGTAGTCACCTACCTTCGGGTGACCCGTCTGCTCGTATGCCCCTTATCCCATAAAAAAATAATGTGTAATACATCCCAAAACATTGTTATTACTGAAGAAATGCTGTAATACTGTGACGTCTTCCTAGTGTTCTTGAAGATTTTTTCAGTCTACCTACCAGCTCTAGACAAGGATTGTGGAACTATACAGAGTTAATATTCCTTCATATAATCCCACTAATATTATAAATGTGAAATTTTGGATCTATGGATGTTTGTTACTCTTTCACGCCAAAACTACTTAACCGATTGCGATGAAACTTGGTATGTAGATAGCTGGAGACCTGCTTCTTTTTATCCCGATATTCCGAGGGATCGGGACTTACGTAGGTGAAACCGCGGTTCGCTGCTAGTAATTTAATAAAGCTGAATAGTTCATTTATTGTAATATTCTATTATTTTGTATTTGATAGCTCCGTCCTTAAGAAAGGTTCGAGGCTACGTAACATCACGCTATGACCATTAGAAGCGAAGCAGTGACAATAAATGCGGGTGAAACTACGAGGATCGGCTAGTTTAGTAATCCAAACATAACTGTCAGTTTTAATGTCTTTCATTGAGTGGCTCGTGGCTAAGTGGCAACCGTAGTCGGTTGCTCGGTTGACACAGTACAAAGTTAAGTAATATTTGCCAGGTCAGTCTAGGATGGGTAACCATTCGTAACACATTGAGACCCCTCCGTGCCTCTGAGAGCACGTTAAACCTTCGGTCCCGGTTGCCATAAAAACATCTGTGACATTCGTTACGGGTGGTTGGAGCCCTGAAAAGTCCGACAGCAGGCTTAGCCAAGTTGACATTCTACAATCGTAAACGCTAATAGAAATCTAACCAAATGTATGGGAATGATATCATCTTAACGATAAGTCACGTGGTCAGAACAAATGAATAGAAAAGTCGTAGTCAAGTTGACAAACGTTCAAAGTGGTAGAATGGAATGTAATCCTTTCTACAATGTTGATCGTTAGCTCTATATAAATGTTAGCCAAGTTACAGTTTTGACAAGTTCTAAAGAAACGATGTCGAAGTTTTTGAACGTTCACTAAACGATCCCCGAAACCCAAGAGTTAACGCTAAAAAATGTCGTTTAAGTGATCCAGTTGACAGTTGTGCTGATACCGAGAAGTGTTTTGTTTGCTTACCATAATTTTGGACTAAATTTACCATTTAAAATGCATACTTTAAATATGTTGTGGTGCACTCATAATGAAGAAGTGTGGCTTAGGCGCCGAAAAAGAGACATAAATCGTCAGTTTATGGAGACAATACGCGAAATGCCGAAAACTTTATTTGTGCAGCAATTTCGACTAGACAAAGCGACTTTCGAAGCCCTTTGTCAAGAACTCCGACACAAGACTTCTTTAAAAGGAACCAACGAGATTCCCCTAAAAGTTAAGGTAAGTGCTTAATAATCCTGACTGGTAATATAGTATTAGCTATTTTTTTATTATCTGTTATTTATTTTTCTTAATATTTGTGTAGGTGTTGTGCGCTCTTAGTTTCCTAGCCACAGGATCCTATTAGCGAATTGTTGGCGTCACTCAGCATCTTGCCCAACGAACAGCTAGTCGGTGCATCAGACAAGTTGTTGATGCTTTGAACCACCCTGCTGTTATGGCAAAATGGATTGAGTTTCCGAGAACACGACAAGAGAGAGCATTTATAAAACAAGAGTGAGTACTTAAACAATTTCACAATATTTAAATTATTAAGTGCATGTAACGTAATAAACTTGAAATTTTATTTTACAAGATTCCAAAGAAGATTTGGCCTGCCTGGTGTAATTGGGTGTATAGATTGTACCCATGTAGCTTTGGTAAAGCCCAACACTGAAGAGCATCTTTTTTATAATAGAAAAGGGTATCATTCACTAAATGTTCAAATGGTAGATAAATTATTTATTTATACTGTATGGCATGTTAGAGCTAAATAAATCACTTCTTAATATTGGTTTTATTTTCAGATTTGTGATTGTGATCTGCGTATTTTAAATGTGAACACAAAGTTTGGTAGAGCTACACATGATTCACATATATGGTCTTCTAGTAGAGTTGAATTATATATGCTTGAACTTCATCAAAATAATGAACAAGTATGGCTGTTAGGTAGGTCTTTCTAATATATATAGGAGTTTTCTTGTTACTAACTAATTGTTTAAAACTCTGGATATCCACAACGCCCTTGGCTTATGACACCTATCCTCAATGCCGTTCAAGGTTCTAGGGAAGAACGATACACTCAAAAGCATTTGCAAGCCCGTAACTACATTGAGCGCTGTTTTGGATTACTCAAAGCACGGTGGAGATGTTTGCTTAGAGACAGGGTTCTTCACTATCATCCTCATGTAGCTAGCAACATTACAATGGCATGTTGTGTGTTACACAATATAGCTTTGCGAGCTGGCTTACCACCACCACAACCACTTCCTGCTGCACATAACAATGGGGATGATATAACTATGCAAGATCCCACACACACTGCAACTGTGGGTAGCCAAAGTGAAGTAATCCAAGGAAGAGCCATGCTGAGTTCTTCATTGAATAGGTTATAATAAGATTATTTTAAGCTTAAATTTAATTAGTATATAGCATAAATTAAATTTAACTTTTTATATTCTCTATAAATATTAAGTTATCTTATATAAATATTAATAATAAGTTATGGATAGTATTTTGAAAATTTCCAGTTAATTTTATTTTGAATGTACCTACATAATGTATTTAGGTAGATATTATATTATTATTACTGTTTCATTAATAATTTAATATCTTTATTAACTACTACTCAAAAGTTTATTAACAAGCATTTATTATCAAGCACACTGCAATACTATAAGAGAGAGGTACACCTGTGTAAGCATGCTTTCTCGACCTGTTAAAAGCTTTGACTTGGTGTCATAAGGTGTGCATTGACAAAAGCTCAAAAAAACAGTATTTAATCTGTATGCATATAGATATTTTTGGACCTTTACATCCAAGTCCGGAATGATTGATCATTTTTCAAGATTTGAAACATAAAATCGAGTATTTAGACTTTCAGTAAAAGGTTAATTAGTTCACCATCAGAACCGAAAGTACGTAGAACACCATCAGGTCGAGTTATAAAACAGCCAGTACCATTTTTAATATAGAGGATTGTTATAAGTGCAGACTAAGGATATTATTGTTCTGCAAAGTTTAGTGTCACATTGAATTGCGAACTCTAAGTGGATTTATGAAACAAGGTATTTGTTTTAAGTGGAACACATTAACTGTAAAATTTTATTTTTGAAAGACATTATGTTGAAATACGTTCACACGACCCTAATTTGTTTTGAAAAATTGGTTTGTATTTGACTAGTGACAAAAAGTTTAGTATAAGAGGTGCTTCAATATTTTAGTTTAAAAGTTCAGAGTTTTTAACATAAACATTGACGTTATTATCAACAGTTTGCTAATGTGAAATAAGCCTTGTGTTTTGTACTTGTGAAAGTTTTAGTTATGACTGATATGTAATTGAAGTAATTGAATTTTTTAAATGGTATTGATTGATTGTAATGTTGTTGAAAAAATTGATTGAATTATTATTGATAGTATTGACTTTGTTTAACTTTTATATTGTCTAATTATTTTTAGGAAGGGGATGTATGTTGGGGCATGTTTTGCCTTGACTGACCCCTGTTAATATATATAACTGCTTTAACAGGGATCTGACTGATCCTTGTTAAAGCAGTTAAATAGTTTTGATCCACTTCCTAGTGAGATAAATAACGTGTGTTTTAGTTTTATTTTTAAATTAATCATGTAGGTATTTAAATTTCTAATAAACCATTTTCGTCATCCATTTCATCTAATATTGAATGATTGAAGAATTTAAATTGTGTTGAAAGGTCTAAGAATACAACACACAGTAACGTCTGTTTTCTAAAAGTAGTACGAATATATATGTTTTGTATCTGTATCTAAATAAAATCTTCTAGATTAGTCTAGTCGCTCCGTTGAACTGCTATTGTAACAAAGTAGTCCATAGTACCATTTTCATTAAAATATTATCCAATATTATAATATTACGAGTAATAGATAAACTGAAACTGACTGAAAGAGACATTGATTACAATAATGGGTCTGTTGGTATAGTGGTTAGTAACCCTGACTACTGAGCCAGAGGTTGTCGGTTCGATTCCCACCCAGGACAAATAATTCTGTGATGAGCAAGATCATTTGTTGTGTCTGGGTGTAGTGATACTTATGTATTTAGAAATATACAAGTACTAGCAACCCGCCCCGGCTTCGCACGGGTACAAATTATACACCTAAACCTTCCTCATGAATCACTCTGTCTATTAGTGAAAACCACATAAAAATCCGTTGAGTTGTTTTTAAACTGAAAAACTACTGAACGGATTTTCATGCGGTTTTTTCGCGAACAGACAGATGCGGCGGGGGACTTTGTTTTATAATACGTAGTGATGTTTATCAGCAGTCTGGTTACCATATACAGATTAGTTTAGGATCAGACGGCCGTTTGTGAGGTGTCTCAAGTTATTATCTATTTAATACCGTTAAACGAGCAATTGTTGTATATATATATTTAGTCTGAATCTCGGAAACGGTTTCAACGATTTTCATGAATTGTAAAAATATGGAAGTAAACATGGCCTAATTTATAACGCATGCCACTTCACTCGCTCCTTACTCAAAATTAAAGAAAAAATATATCCTATTTTTTGGTATGACCCTCAGGTCGCCGTCCATGTGTCAAGATTTTGAAAAGCTTGTGGTGTAAAAAAAAAGTATGAGAATGTGTTTTTTGCTTTTTTATTATATATTTGATATAAATAAAATACATTTATTTTATTAATTAATGATTTTGTTGTTTAATTTTCACGAATTATGTACAGAATACTATTAAAAATTCGATTGCCTAACTTTGAAATTAGTTTAATAAAATCTCTTTGATTTTATTCAACTTAGATATCTACAGTGTAATAGCAAATAATATAACAATTCAAATGACATAAGTTTTATACATAGCTTTAATACAATATTTTACAGAAATTATTAATTAAATTAAATAATTTATAGCATCGTATGGGTCATGCCAAAAAATGTGACTACGCTATAATGAACAGTCTTGTCTGAACATTGCTATGGCAAACACCAACAATTAATAGTAACATTGCAAAATATTAACATAGGTTAAGAAAAACTGTATACTAACACTATGGACTGAATAAATAAATTTATTATTTTTACAAAGTTTGTTATTAATTTTTATTAAAACACACACATTCATAATAATATGGTGGTGGCGTGCACAATAGGTAAGGAGGAAGGATTATTCAGTAATCCAATACTTTGTATTTACAATTCACACAGTTAGAAAATACTTAAAAATCAATTACCTACAATTACTGTACACAACTATTGATTTCAGTTCTTAGATTTCAAGTCTAAATTAAAATAATGTTTGTTTAATACTCCAAAAAAGATTTAATACCAGCCTAATACTAATTAAAAGAAATAAAAATGATACATACAATTTGTGTATAAACATTATAAAGAAGGGAAAAGTAATCTGGATTGGAGTAGCAAACAATTAAAATGAAAATGAATTGTTCCTCTGATACTCGTATTGTACGCAATTTGAAGTCTTCACAGCTGAGACCACTATCAGTACATTAGACATTTTATGGAATAATATCTGTTGGAGGTAATGATGATGGTCTCAACTGTGGTAAAATTTCTATCAAATTGTCTACAGTACCAGCCAAACGATTTAAAATTACATTTTGGTTTTCTTGTATTTCAATTCTTCTCGATTCCAATCGCAGCCTTTCCAGCTCCCTCTCATGAAATTTTTTTTTCCGGTCTGCCTCTAGTTGCAGCCGGCTATTTTCGACGCTGCGGAGCCGCCCGGGATGTGGACGCGGTGGGCGTCGTCGCTGACGCAGGGCTGGGCGGTGGCGATGGCACTGGTGGTGGAACATCTCGTGGAAGTTCTCCAGAGTGAGGTGGCAGTGAAGGAGGGGCGGTAGATGCTGATGGTGTTGCTGAAAATATTTAATTATATTTTAAACTAGCTGTTCCCGGGCGGCTTCACTCGCGTGTATATATTTATATATTTTGCACGGAACCCTAATCTTTTATCCAAAATAAAAGTAGCTTAAGTTAAGTCCCGTGAAAATTGGTCCACTCGTTCCGGAAATTATCCAGAACAAAGAAACAGACAGACAAAAAAGTTTAAAACTATATTCTAGGCATAGGTATCGTGCAGGTAACTGTATGAGCTTAAAAACAAAACTATTATTTTGACATTACAAATAGACACTTCAATTTCATTTATGTGTATTGATTGTGCCCCAAATGAATTATTTGGGGCACAAATCTTTAAAACAATAAAAAAGTACCTTGTATAGAATAAGAAGGAATAAAATCCAACAGAATTTCATCTGCGGCAGTAACTTGTGATGGACAAACTGGTAAATAATTATATATTTTTTAATAATTTATTTTTATTTTACATAGCCAGTTCATTTGCTAAAGTGACTTGTTTTATTAGATTTTTAAGTATGCGAATATGAATTGAGAATGTACACGCGTTTGATAGCTCTTAGCGTACATAAATTAAAAAGGACCCTGGAGTTTCTCTCTGAATGTAGGGCCTTAAAAAATATGATGAATTTTAATTAGAAATATTAAAATTGTTTATAAAATAAAATACAGTAATAAGCAAAGACCACAACAAAAAAAATAAACTGAGAGCAAAGCCTCTCTCTTCAACTCCAGCTTGACCAATGACAGCAGTCAAACCCATTACACCCAACACCCTCTCTTCTAAAGCAGTGAGGGTTTGTCTTCTGCTTGGACCACCTCACCCTCACCTGAAGCCTCACCACGTATTGCCAAGGCTTTTTTCTTTGTTTTAGCTTTCCAGTCTGCCCACGCCTGAACATATTTGTCTGTTAATTTTTGTCATACATGTTTTCATCAACCATTTTTTAATCTATGAAGTTGTATGTCCTTCATCTTGTAGAATAATAAATGATAATAATAGGAAACCATAGAATAATATTTTTACAGTGGTTTTTGTGACAATCTTACTATTTTCCATTTGTCCATTGGCTTTGTTACTCCTCCACCTGTGGAGTTCAATAACCCTTCCAGCTCTTGCCACAGTCGGTCAGCTTTTATTCTGCCTTGAGGCCCTTGCTGGGGCCTCGTTATATCGCCATGGCTAGAACAAGTTAAAACTCTTTCAGAGAAACAAAGGGTCTATTGATTAAGTAAAGAGTCAAACAGAATTGTTTGGTTTGTTTCGTAAGTAGTAATATTAGTTCATGTCGCGTATCACGTCATTGTTTATGTTTAAATTTTTCAAGTGCCCGAGTAGGATAGATTCTCAAATAACAAAGGAAGATATTTACGAAATAACTAATAATCTACATACCTTTCCATGAAATCCAACAAAGCTGCGAACTGTTCTGGGCTTGCTCGAGATCTAGAACCATCCATCCTATAAAAGTTATCACATAGTTTAAGCTTTCTTTCATCCTAAAGCAGGATCTTAACATAACATTTTGAGACACAGTGATGTTTAATCTACATACCGCACTGCAATATTATAATAAACCAATCACAAGAAGAACTTATACCTTTTTTCACTTACTTTTTTATCACTTGAAACGATTATTACTTCAATAATTTTTAATAAAAGTTTAGCCCGCGCACAAAGTACACAACTGAAAACTGTCCGACTTTAACGTTTGCAATTATTAAGAACGCTCACCATAGACTAAAGTATAGGTTTTTTTCTAAGTACATTGTAGAACGAGCGATCGACCCATTCGTGTCAAATTGGCTAGCACATTATCTTTATCTAAAAAAGTTGACGGCAGGGAGTTAACGATTGTAGAAAGAGATCCGACGCGAAACATTTGTGACTAGGCTAGGCCTGGTCTAACTACAGAACTTCGATATCACCTAGTACTTGGGTTGTGGAGGTCTGATGGCAGTCGCTTCACCTAAAATATCAAAGTTCGGCCGTATCGTAGTTAGACTGAAAGCCGACCCCAACTTAGTCGGCAAAAGGCGGATGATGACTTGTCAGAGTTTTCATTAAAAAATAAAGAAAAATAAAGAAGACTTTAATTGTTGTTTGTGTTGTTATTGTTCAAACGTGCACTTGAATTTAAAAGTTCTTAGTTTTGTAGTTGCTTTAATCAAAATGGACAGACAAAATATTAAATATCCACTAAATAAAATTATAACATGATAAGTGGGTGAGCCATGCGTGATACCACGGCCTCACAGAAAACCGGCAGTGAGGTTACCGGAGGTCCTAACCCTTCCCTCTTCCCCTCCTCCCTCTTCCCCCGTCCCCTACTCCCACTTTAAAAGCCGGTAACGCACTTGTGATGTAGCGGGCACTCTTATGTAGCGGGCGCGGTAGTCACTTACCATCGAATGACCCGTCTGCTCGTTTGCACCCTGTACCATAAAAAAAAATAAAGCTCACTGACAATTTTAAACACGGTAATGTTCCTCAGAATTTATTTAGGAAAACAAACAGTAAAATTGAATTGTTTTAATTAAGATTAGTGTATAATCTTAATTAAAACAATACAATTTTATATATTACATATATGTATAACCCACCCACTACGTTATCCACATTTATACAACTATAAAATATAAATGTGGAACTAATTGAACACTATTAAACACAATACAATTTTCAACAGAAGAGTTATTTTGAATAAGAAAACTATACATACATATATACAGGAAATATTACACAGTACCTATAAATATAATTATATTTGTATCTAATGAAAAAAAAGGAAAAAAAAATGCCTACTTACTATCAATTCTTTCCAACAACGCGCTTCTAAATTTACCAGCAGATAAATTTAATAAATCTAAATTAAAAGTAAATTATCTACAGGATTTTGTAGAAGTTACATTGAAATGAAAAGAGTATATGAAGAGTAAAGATTATTTATAGTAATCTTAAAAGATCAGGAACATTAATCTAAATTAACAACAAATAACACACGGCACCGGGTGATTTTATTGTAAATACTTTGTCATACTTACCTTTTCTGTTTTCACGTACGTACCTACAACATATACTAAGTTAAGAATGTTTTGGACACTTTAACTCAAACCAACACACTTACACACCATCACAATTATGAACTCACAAACAAAAACATGGAAAAATGGGCGCTATTTCTACACACGCCCGAATAAGTTGAACGATACGTATTATCGAGACGATTAACGAACAACGTAAATGAATGAGACATATGTTTATAGTGTATTGTATTTTGTCTCTTTCTTCTTAGTACTGAGTGAGGCCTTATGGGAGACACTCTATAGCTAACATACGTATATATAACGGGAATAACTCGGAAGGTCACGATACGCGACTCAGGGTCGCCGTGGCAACATACTAAAACACTTCAATACCTATTTATAGGGCTTTTATAGTGAAACCGGAGTTTGTTTATCAGTCGAATTTGAACCATTAATTTGCATTTGAAAGCCCGATCTTTGAGGAAGGTTATAGGTGGTTCAACATCACGCTACTACTCTTAGAAGTGGAGCTGTGACCACATGCCTAGGTATGTTGGTTAAATGTCTGGTACAACATGAAAGTCTTCGATTACATATATGAAAGTCATAACCATATTATATTTTTAAACGACTTTAAAAAGGGAAGGTTTTTAGGGTTCCGTTCCTCAAAAGGAAAAAAGGATTCCTTATAGGATCAGTTTGTTGGCCGTCTGTCTGTGTGTCAAGACCCTTTTTCGCAGGAACCCGTGGAAGCAATTGAAATTAATATCAAATCTGCGGCCCCTTAAAACTGTAAAAAAACCAAGCTTCTAAGTCTATTTATATTTCGCAATTAGGATACGGCCATTAAGCTTTAGGTTTTAACAAATTTGAACATTTCGCAGGTAAATCAAAACCTGTAGGGTACTTCCCATTGACCTAGAATCATGAAGTTTGGTAAGAAGCAAGGTCTGATAGCACAAGTAAAGGAAAAAAAAACCGTGCCCGCATCAGGCCCGCAGAGGTAGATTTCGTGTTTTTTTTTTATTTATTTTTTCCAAAATATAAGTCGCATTAAAAACTATAAATGTCTACATTGTAGACTTAAATAAAAAATTAGCTTTCATTTAAAAATATTACCGATTGTAAAAAGGTTTACAGTTTCGGAGCTATGAATTTTTTTCCAACAAATTTTGGTTTTCCCCCTCCCCTCCCCAAGTTAAGGATGGAATCATTTAGGGTTCAAATTAAAGAATGTTCGCAATTACTATGGGCATGCTTTTAAAGATAAACAGTCCAAAAATTTTCTATAGGAAAAAAGTTATGCTGAAAACACTGATTTTTGAATTTTTTTGATAGTCCTTTTTGGGGGAATATCCCTCATTCACGAACTTAACCTTAATTTTTGCCCTGTTGATTTTTCGTCCAAGTTTGAAAACAATCGGTGCATAATTGCGACCTCTATCGTGCCGGTAAAATTGAGGTACATACATATATATATAAACACTTTTTAACTGGCGGTTGTTTTGGGGTCTAGAGATCATAACTAGACCTCCTGTGAAGAAGTTTTTGGAAAACTCGACAACTGTTACAAAACCAATAGGTAGACTTCTTCGAAATCTACCTAAAAATGGTTTTTGTGATAATCCTACTAATATTATAAACGTGAAAGTTTGTGAGGATGTATGGATGTATGGATGTGTGGATGTATGGATGTATGGATGTTTGTTACTCTTTCACGCCAAAACTACTGAACCGATTGCGATGAAACTTGGTATGTAGATAGCTGGAGACCTGGATTAACATATAGGCTACGCAGGGACTTACGCAGGTGAAACCGCGGGGCGCTGCTAGTAAACTTATAATTTGCTGTTATAAAGTTGACTTTGTCGTACATCGATGTATGGGAGAGTATTTTTAAAACCGCAAAGTTAAGTTCGTCAGACTCGCACTAAAAACAGTTATTACATCATGAACATGATCATAAACAAAGCCATTCATGGCTTTGTTTTTAAGAGGAATGTCTTTCAGATTAATCAGATACCTATTCTGGAACATAATTAATAATTACACAACGCTATCTACACCCAAACTAACCAAACCTTGTGTTATAATGGACCTTGATGACCAATTTAAATAAACAGAGCAGGTTTTCAGTTCGTCGGAATCTTTTTTTCCGATAACACAAAGATAATGCGGCCAACCGTTCCGTATTTTGTGGGACCGTCCCGTACTGGCAGAAGTAATCCCGCTTTGCAATCGTTATTAAAATATTCCCGCAAAATGTTACATCCCGCCTGCCTACTTCTCAACTACACTTTACGCACACCCATAGCGTATTGTTCACCATGGTATTGGTATATGGCTATGTTTCTCTTAGACTAGTTGAACCAACCTAGCTCCTTCATTAGAAGCCTCCTAGGACGTTCGCAAGCTTCTAGGGACATTGTCCATACTGATAATGTGCTAAAAAGTTGAAAATAGATTAAGTACAGTACAGAACAACGATGGATGAAGGTGTTTGAAAAAGAAAAAAAATTTATATCGTTAAAAAAGTGCTTGGCCATTGTGCTTTTAGTACTTTCTTTGCCTTCCAGGGCAAAACGTGCCTATCGAAAGAGCATTTTCGTTGGTGAGTGGAATATGGTCGCCCGAGAAAAATAAATATACTTATATAAAAAAATTGGGAGACACCCTACGTGCTGTGCTTATGGTCAAATTTGACATGGCCAGTCTGGAAAGCTTCTATGACTTCGCATTCAACACATCCCCTCTCCGTTCCTCCATATGGTCCCGTATTAAATTTTCAGAAAGTATGCCTTACTCAAAGGCTGCTGGACCAATTTGGAAAACATTTTTTTTGTTTCCAAGGGTTTGCTTTTAGATGGTCCCATTGTCGTCGGGTCAAGATCTAAACTCTTTAAATATAATAGGAACTCGCAAAGGAATTTGGCTATTTTTATAGTACTCCTGCATTTGCTCTCGGAAAGTAAGGGTTTGTTAACTGTAACTGACCACAGTTGGCCAAAGAAAATGACATAGACATTATATCCAGAAAAAAATCGCAAAAAAAGTTATTAATCACATTAATATTTTTTTATGTCATATAAATTAACGACTTTCGGATTTTTTCCTTTGCTTGTTCTGTGACACTTTGCTTTTTACCAAATTTCACGATTCTAGGTCAAAGGGAAGTTCCCATTATAAGTTTTCATTTACCTGCGAATGTTCTTTGTTAAAATCTAAGGCTTAAATATTTTTTGATTGCGCTGAGGATAACCGTTTTTAAATTCAGTTGCAAGATTTGACCCGAACATACATAATAATATATTCATACTACATACAGACTTTGCAAGTTAAATAAAAGCCTATAAAAAACCGGCCAAGCGCAAGTCGGACTCGCGCACCGAGGGTTCCGTAAAATATTTTTATTATATGATGTAACTAAAAATTTACGGTTTTAGCAATTTTTCCTTAATCTGTGCTATAAGACGTTGCTTCGTGCCAAATTTCGAGATTCTGAGTTCACGGGAAGTACCCTGTAGGTTTTGATTCCCTTACGAGTGTCGAAAATTTGCGGAAATTTGCGGCATAAACAGCTGTATCTTTTGATTGCGTTGGCTTAGAAGTTTGTTTTTTTTCACAGCTCTAGGGGACAGTAAACTTGAGTATTTGATATAAATTTCAGCTTGATACCTCCACGCGTTCCTGAGAAAAAGGGTCTTGATAGACAGATAGACCTTCGGACGGACGGACAACAAAGTGATCCTATAAGGGTTCCGTTTTTTCCTTTCAAGGTACGGAACCCTAAAAAGGTAAAATTACCCAAGTATTGTTTTAAATATGTATTTAAATTTAAATGGTTTGAGTGGTAGTATTAATATCTTTTGTTATTCTGTTCCTGTAAATAAAGCTTCATTTTATTACTCAAAATTGCTTATACGGTAAAACAAAGGAGCATGTATCGTTATAAATAAATAATTCCTATTCAGTAGTAGACAAATTGCTATATTTGTTATTTTACACTTGTCTTTTCATATCTTATTATCTCTTTGCCCCATTTCCTTCTTTGCCTGGTGCCTCAATCTCACATTGGCTCCAACTGCATAAGATTAGGCATTTTATTATTTTGCTTCACGAATCCTAGTATATTCGTTATCCGAGTACGGAGTACTCAGTGGCGACAGGTAACAGGAACAATATGTGATCTCAGATTTCCTGCTAAACTGGAGGGAGAGATCTAAAAGACGATCATCAGACCTGCGGTCCTGCATGGACTTGATGTCGGCCAACAAAAAGAACGGATGAAAGTCGAAAGAAGAAATGTGAATGTTGGAGATGGATGTGTGGTGTGACTAGATAGATAAGGTGAGAAATGAATACAATAGAAAGAGCCTTAAAGTAGCGCCAGTGTATAAAAAAGTATCGTGGTATGGATATGTTTTGCGGAGGGATAAGCAAAATGTGGTGAAGAGAGTATTATGCATGGAAATTGACGGATACAAGAGAAGAGGACGATCAAAGAAAATATGGATGGACTGCGTTAAGAGTAAGAAGTGAAATGAAGCGATAGAGAAGAATGGAAGACATTGCACCGAACCCAGATAAATTGGGGATAAGGGTAAGAAAATGAGGACGAGACCGTTCTCGTCATCATTTTCTAGTCAGCACCCTTTCATATGTGATTGTGTAACAAACAAGTGCCGTTATCGGAAGCCGTAATAAGCCGGAAGAAGTAATAGAATATCTGTCTTATCACATTTATAATAGTGACTGAAATTTAACGCATCGATTTGACCAGAATAACTTGAACTGTCATTGTATACACATTCCGTACCACGACAGGTCAACATACACTGGACCCCTGTAGTTTTGTGTGCATCAGAATGGTTGGTTACCTGTCTCATTTAGCATCGAGGTAGTGATTAAAAATTGCTACCTACTATTTACTACCTACAACTAAATAATGGCTACCTCATATAATAAAAAAAAAATATTAAGGAATATCAATGTGACTAGCCTTTCTGATATCAGGTTGGCTGGTCAACAGTACGTTTGTGTAAACTAAGCACACAAAATTTGGGTCCCTGTTGGAAAATAAAAAAAGGAAATTTGAAAGAAAGAAAGAAAAATTATTTATTTCTTAAGTGACGTTAAGAAGAAAAAGTGCTAACAGTACCACGTGATAAAATATTAAAATATAAAAGAAATACAAAACAAAATAAAGCGACAGTTACCTTGCACGCACTTGCACGTCACTTGTTGAAGTTGGTCACCGCTCAGCATTGATGCTGATGGCGCCGGCAAGGAAGTTGCTGTGCGCCAATCAACGCTGATTTGCAGCGGTGACCGTGTGGAGTAGGTGCGCACATATTGAATAAAATATTATATTATATATTATGATCTACTTAAATAAAGATAAATTGGATAATGTATTTATTATTTGATAGAAACACTGATTTTGCACAACAAACATTCTGAAAGAAACTATTTTCTTTCTATTATATCCTCAAAATCTATTTTTTTAATTATTTAATGATATGTTTTTTTTATTCACAAATTAGATAAGTTGTTATTATTCTCTTTGGCCGGGAGTCTCTCTCTCTCTCCATTAACATTGGTAAACATAGGCTAAGTAATGTTCTTGTAGCAACTTAAACACTTATAAGTAAAAGAGTCTTCTAATTGAACAGACTTAATTAGCTTTAGTAAGGTTAAGATACTCAAACACATAGCAAAGGAATCCGCTGATTCCTTGGTTATGTTTTTTAGATACTGCCTTAGGCTTCAGGCCTTTCGGGGCCCCCGTCAGAATAGGGGCCCTGAGCACGTGCCCCATGTGCCCTTATGGTAAAGACGGTACTTTACATAGGTGCAAACGTTAGACAACATCCTAATTAATATCGTAAATGGGAATGTCAATTTGTTGCGCTACCTGCGTTACCATTGTCAGATGTGCAAAAAAGGACATGCGGTAGCCTTTATCCAAAGAACAGTACTATCTGTTCTTGAGGGATAGAAATTTAACTACCTTTTTTTTTTTAACGAGGTTTAAGATCCTCATGGATGTCTTTCGACCTTGGGGGGTCGAAGGGGTCTGTCGGACTCTTACCGACTAAAAACCATCCCGGTGTTCCACTGCTGGCCCATGACCGGGGGATCGAGAATCGCTATTGCATTCTTCCGCAACCCCCGACAGGCATAAGCCCGTCTCACCCAAGACGGGTTCCGTCACCGGGTACGACCGCCACCCATCGGTATAGAAATGTAGCTTAATCTTACATAATTTAACTTTAACTAACAAAATCAACATCAACGCGAGCGAAACCGCGGGCAAACGATACTAAATAAATAAACCGATGATAAAATAAATTCATTCACATTACCTAAGCTTTCAAACTATTAGAAGTAAATTGTTTGGCCAAAGTCTATACTAAATAAATTATAGTTTAGACAATCTAAAAAGGTTATAATGGCGAACCAAATTAAAAAGTAGGAAAGACTTCCATCCACCTAATGACTCCATTATCAGTCCATCGTTACTAAGTCCAAAATATTGGACTCGTCGAAACGATACATATGAGCCCAAACTGGAGGGGTTTACTAGTAGCCACTGAAGAGTTCCATTATCAACCTTCTGGCTCCATTATCAGATCAGCTCCAACATGCAAAATTATACTATTGTCAACCGAACTATAACTACCGATACGACAAATAGAAGCAGGTCAAAATTGACTTTCATTTGTTTACATAGATTAAAAACTATTTAACAAAAATTAATACCATCATATTACTTACGCTTTAAGTGATCCGTTTCTTTCTATTATATGCCAGCGGCTTTGCTCGCGTTAAATTTGATTTTATATCCCTCGGGAACAGTACTTTTGTGTCCAATGTCCTGTACTGTACCGTAGACAACGTAACGTAGTGACGTGGAAGCGTAACAAACATACTCACTAACCCATTGGTTAGGATTCATCTAATACCACAAGTTAGCCTTTAGTATTAGATAGCACAGTTTGCGATAGCAGAATATAATTTCCTACAATATTTTATATTACACTAGCAACCCGCTCCGGCTTCGCACTGGTTTACACGGCGCACGATAGTAATGAGCTTCCAGTTGCCATTATTTTCTCAGACTTCTTCAATAGTCACAGTAGTATTTCAGCTAATTTACACCTAAACCTTCCCGATGAATCACTCCATCCATTGGTGAAAACCATACGAAAATCTGTCACGCAATGGGACAGACAGACGCAGTTGGGGGACTTTGTTTTACATTATGTACATAAAGTATAATAGTTTAAGTATCGTACCAAGATAAACCAAGTCATGCTTTGTCTTCGAACGCTGCGCATCTGTTCTATTTACGTGAAGGTATTAATACTAAATATACTGTTATCAAACATTTATTAGGTATTAAAAAAGTAACAATTAAAAATATTTCTTAACATTAAAATATTGACTGTCTAAAACAAAGATTTGGTCAAGGCATTCAAAAGTTTAGAGATAACAGATACAGAGATCAGAAGCATTTCTATGTTTATAATAGAGGGCAACTTGATTAAAATTGAACTTGATACATTTGTAACATGCTTAAAAGTTAAAACATAACACGTGAATTTGAAAGTAAACTAATCACACACGCCCCTTGATAAATTACTTTATGATCTCTACAATAAAATGAGAATCTCTAATAGATTTATATCTCAGCTACAAGTATACTTAAAACTCTATTCATATGCAATCAGCATTTGGAAAATTCACGAAAACCAGAGATTCAAAGAAATCAGGAAACGTAGCCATATAGTATGAGGGACATTTTATTAAACGCGTATTAAACATTTTTGATCCGACTAAGGCCTTTGACACAGTATGTGTGGTTGTACTTTAATAAAAATAAAAGCACTTGTTTAACCTATTAAAGAACTTTGTACAAATATAGGTCAACGCCTTAAAATAAAGTAGAATAAAATGATTTTGCGTTTGGCATTCCTCAAGGAAGTATCCCATGCGAATAATTATTCTAGTTAACTTATTACTATAAGTAAGTACAAAACTAGACCTATAGAAATATTAGCCTATGCCAGTTGAAACGTTTTAAAATAATTAAGTAATTAATTACCTAGGTATAACCAGATAAGAAGCTAATAAAACTTATTTTGAAAATCTCAGTATATTCCTCTTCAGCATTATTTTATGTCAAGAACACAGCTAGAGAAGGAGTATTGCTACTCCACAACTTGATCATTTGATTTCTTTTAAATATTTTTACAAACGGCCAAAGTTCTTGAGACCGGTTAACTTTAATAATTGTTTTTGGTACTTCTAAGTTCTTCGTGACTCGTATTTCTCCGCTTTCTGTAAAGGTTATAGAAAGTTCATCTTTCACGTGCAGATTTGTTTGAAAAGGTTTCAGTGATGTACTAGATGCATCAGTTGTTGAACTACCGTATTTTACACCAACATGAAAGAGAGCCTTCCCTACAGACAAATTTTGAACAACAATGGTCTGTCCGGGAAAGAGCGGAAATTTGCCGTGAAGGCATCCTTCTTTATCATCTGTAGTTATACAAATACCTCGGTCTTCTAAGAATTTTATGCAACTCCCTTTAAATTGTGTGTATAAATCCAAAGGCACAAAACGAGTCTGATAGTTTAAGCCAGTCCTATTTGTCTGGTTATCTTCCACAGAACGATTCCACGAGTCACTAGATTCATTTCTTTCTGAAAGGAGACTGGATTTTTCTACAAAACTTGTATTACGTAAATCTTTCGGTATATCAAATTCTACTGTTGTAAAGTATCCAAAAACATCTATCAACGCCCATACGGGTTTTGTCGTTTCTAAGTTCCATAAAAATTCAATCTTATCGACATCATTGACTCCAAAGCACATGTTTCCCGAGGAATTCAAGTAGTAATGTATCCTGCAGCTTTCCTGATAATATTTTTTATCCAAATGTTCGGCCCAGAACCCATCTGCGCAGTTACGTTCATTTATAACACTGGCAGGCAGATTGTTAGCTATAGATTTCGGGTCGTTAGTGGTAAAACCAATTGTAATAAGGCCAAGCCAGTAACTTGAAAGTTGCTTCAAGCCAAGGGATACCTGAAAGTGAAATTATGAACGTTTAGGAGTTTATCAAATATGGAGCACATATATTTATATATCTATCTATCCTAGTCAATATAGGCTTGCTGACTATTGTAGTAAGTAACTAAGTTTTAAGCAAATTTCGCACACTTGGAAATAGGAAATTTGGAATTCTAAAAGTTTATATGAAAAAGAAGTGCAGAAAGAGTTTAATCAATAAATTTTAAATCAATACGTCTTAAAGTTTTATAATTATTTGAAAACGGCTTCAAAAAGCTGAAGGGAGCCAGTATATAATTATGTTGACCTGTCATGGTACGGATAATGTATACAATGACAGTTCAAGTTTACTGGTTAACAATATAAAACAAAACGTTTAAAAATTAATGATTTAAAGTTGAAATTAGACCACCAAGCGATGTTTAGTTTTTATTATCATATTAAGTTTCTTACCTTTTCACCAATGGCGACCGGCCTAGAACTGAACGCGATGCCTTTACTGAAAAAGTTGGATTTCTTCTTGCGTTGTGCCCGGAAATTATTCTTGGACAGCCAAATATTGTCTCCGTGGACAGAATGGAACCGTAATACCTCTTGCGAAGGTTTGATCTCACCGCCATCGGTGGTATCGAAAGTTGTATCTGGGGATAAAGAGATTATCGTTATAATTTTCTTATATATTCACGGTTGAAAGCAGCAGAGGTCATACACAAAATCAGTTATTACATAGATACATACACTCACTTCTTTATCCCTGAACGTGTAACCAGAGGCGCATTAAACACCCAGATTTTGCCAACTACAAGTTTGTCGGGCAGTTTCGGAATTTAAGATTGGACAATTGGCATTATATTGAATGGTGAGTGAAAAAGGAAAGCAATAAAAGGTAAGAGTTGTCCTTTATGCAGATGGATTTGGGAGTGTAAACTAAAGCTTTAGCTCATAACTCGATTAGTGTTATATTTCTGCCTCAGTAAGTAAGTTGAAGCTCAAGTAGAATTTCACTCGAAATAGACGGCTGTTGAAGAGTTTCCACTCTGCAGAAAGTTAAACAAGCGAAGTATTGTTTTTTTTTTTGTACTGATGGGTAGGAGGATAATGTTGCAATGGTGTAGCAAGTGTTTATATTACAAAATAGTTGAATACAGACAGAAAAATTAATATACATATGTATAAAATACTATTAACTCATAGTCAGTAGACATAAACTCCTTATAAACCCACTGTAGAAAGGTTAGGTTATTATTTAAAATTTTGCTCGTAATTCCTTAAAAACAACTTATCACCCTTCTGATGTCACCTTTCACGTATAGAAATGCTGCAAAAGCCCTTACCAAGATCCAACGATCCATTGGTTTTTGCATCACTCTCATTGTCTTCGGCAACTTGGTCGTTTGACATTACTTCGTCCTTTAACTCGTCTTCACTGTGTTGTTGATCTCCGATTTGTTGTTCTACGACCTGAGACATAGAATTTTTTTTATGTTCCTCAAAGACCATTCAAAAATCGTTACCGCAAATATTTAGAATCGTTATTGTCAGTTGAACATTTAGTAATTAAAATAAATCTTTATTTCAAATCAAGAAATTCGTGATTATAAGGAAGAAGAAGTTTTACCGAAACAAAATTTTTAAGCACACAACTATCGTAGACCTAGAAATTTATGTCTTTGCAATTTTTCGATGTCTTTGTTCTCAGTGACAGATATATTTGTTTGGTTACTAATGATGGTTCTATTCATAATTTTAAAGACAGTAAAGTCGAATTATAATTAATTGTATGTATGACTAACAATATTTTTATCTATAACATATAAAAATTTACAAAATCTAAAATCCAGCGTTCTTCAAAGAAAATTTATAAAAAATGACTTATTATAGTGGAGTCATTATGTATGTTTTCAACTTTTAGAATGACTAAAATTAAATACCATTTCTCTGGCAATTCCAGTCAGGTCCATAGATAGTCTTTCTTCATGTCTTTCTTCTTCATCAGGTTCCTCGATTCTCGTACTCTCAAAATTGGGTGTATCCTAAATTTAAATAATTTTTCTCTATTTAATTTGCTTATGTTTAAAGTTTACTATTTAATCGTCCTCAAATTAAGTATTACATGAGACTGAAAAACTTGATTCGTGACGGTTTTCAAATTTGTTTTTTCTCTTAAGCCTAACAATAATAGTGACATATTGTATTGTAAGTGAACTTGTAGGACGTCACAAATAGTTATTTCAATTAAGTTGTTTACAGAATCTACCATTTTGGGATTTAGTAAAGAAAAACTGATTAGACATAACAAAAAACTATTATTCAAATTCACTACCTAAGATAAATTACTCTTTATGTTGCCGGGTGCATTCACAAGAAGTGCCTGATTTGACTATAATTGACCATGTAAATAAAAAAACAAATATGAGGTTATGTTAGTATATAAAACTAATCTGACGTGCACATACTGCAGAAACGATAGGAGCTTTTTATCGACCTGTCAATTCAATTCAATTCAATTCAATTCAAAATCATTTATTCAATTAAGACACTAAGTGACATTTATGAAAACTAAATTGAAGCTAGAGTTAAAATCATAGATCGGCACAAACAGACGCCACAGCATATACTGGATTGTCAAGGTAAATTAGGTGAAAAACACCAAAATCTACTGCCCGTTTGTGTCGATCTATAACTTCCAGTTTCCAAAATGCGTAGGGCCTTATGAGAAGAATACTGGCAAAGAAACTCATGGCCACTCTTTTTAAAAGGCGTCGGATATCCCCGAAATAGTAAAAAAGTAAAACTTATACACATTTTTTTTAATGAAAATGAAATGGTGTTCGTTGGTAAGCGCATCAATTGAAAACGGCTTCACCGTTTTGACTTATTGTTTTCGTTATATGTTAACTAGCAACCCGCCCCGGTTTCGCACGGATAGCAGAGACATCTTCAACAATCATCAACATATTTTAATCAACTTACACAAAACTCTAACAAATTATACACCTAAACCTTCCTCATGAATCACTCTGTCTATAAGTGAAAACCGCTTGAAAATCCGTTTAGTAGCTTTTCAGTTTATCGCGAACAGCCAGACAGACTTTGGACTTTGGGGGCTTTGTTTTATAATATGTAGTGATTAATAGCCCGTATAAGGTTTCGAGCGAAAGAAAAGTTGGATAAAATTCCAGAAAAATTTGCGATTGCAGTGCCTTTGTATAAAATTAAAACAAATTTATTGAAATTTTGCCAGGGCAGTGTTTGTCGGGTCAGGTAGTAAATATTTAGTAAATATTAATGTCACTCACAATAGTTTTTATTTGAATACTCGGATTAAGCAGGGAATAGACATCAAGCCCATTTGTTGGTGTTTGGGAGTCTTCAACTGTAGAAATTTCATTGTCACTTGTAAGTGCTGCTGAATGACGTCCAAGATGAGAAAATTTCTCCTGGAGAATTTTTTTCAATTCGGGGACAACAGATTGAGTGAAAATATGTAAAGTTTCTGCATCTACTTCATCTTCTTCAAGTTCCTGATTCTAAAATGAAAAGAAACAATAAGATGAGCCGAGACAAGACGAAACTAGATGAGATGAGATGAGATGAAGGTAATTAAAAACTTCAGTCAGTGTGTTATAGAAAGAACTTTTCTTTAGAAGATAATTAGTACATATAACGTTCCTAAAATGTGACCAACATTTTAGGAACGCATATGTACTAATGATCTTTTAAAAGAAGTATCACCGACTTGAATGCGCCTCAAAATACCCAAATCGCTTCGAGTGTGCCTATAAAATTTGAAGAGTTCCCTCGATTTCTCCAGGATCCCATCATCAGATCCTGACCTGATGACCATGGGACCACCTGGGAAGTATAAAAAAAAATTCCGACGAATTAAGAACCTCCTCCTTTTTTGAAGTCGGTTAAAAGAAGTTGATATAGATTGAAAAAAAAAAATGGATTTTTTTGGGCAAATCTTTACATTATACTGGGTTGGTGGGATAGGTCCATGTTACAACACGTTGAAACAGACTGTAGGGATCTGATCTATTTTCAAACAGTGCTTCTAAACGTTATTATGGATTTTTATGAACGTAGGTTAGGAAACAACATTTTTTACTTTTTTTTTTAATATAATAAATTGTATTGTCTGTTACATATGTAGATAATTCTGAGAATACGTCTTCTTCATCGTGCTTTTCAGTGTCAGAGTCTCATCAGAAGAATCACTTGACTATTATAAAGCTAGTGAAGGCTAGTGTTTGTGATGTCCTTTGAAAGATAAGTCACAAAGAAGACACGAAAATTTAATATGTATTTGCAATGTAAACAATGTTTTTCGAGAACTTTATTAGTGGGTCCATAGTATAATATAATATAAGGCGGTCCATGGTATAATGAAGTCGCTGTACCATGTTCTCAATTAACTTTTTTTTCAAAAGGCTCAATTTTATGTTTTAGTTTCGTTTTAGTAGTTTTTAGTTTATACATTACATTTAATATAGTATTTGTATACGTGGATAGCCGTAGAAACATATGCAGTACGTAAAAACATCCCGCAGTCGTAGGTTTTAGAACAAAGGGCCCTATTTGTCTAGATCTACCAAGCGAGAAACACCATAGCAAACACTAGGATTGTCAGTTTCAAAATGGACGTCGGAAAGTTAACAGTTCTTTTGCTATACGTACGACAAGTTGGAGGGAGGCTTCCCTGGTAGCGCAACTGGTGGCAGAGTGAGTGAGATGGCAAATAGCTTGATACAAATGGCTGCGCCACCAGCGGGTGATTCGGTTGCCAGCAACAACTTGGTTGCGCCACCAAGTTGATACCAGGTGAGATACCCTCCATACAACTATACAAATTTTGTTGGTGGCGCGACCGGTGGCGTCACTATGGTGTTCTAAATGAAATAGGGCCCAAACATTAAAAAACAAAAATCGTGTTCGATTACGTTATTTTTTTCTTAAATTTATACTTACGGTTTTTTTTGGTTCGATTTCTTGGGAAGTACCATTCTGAAGTACCAGATTAATGTCAGCTTTACAATCATCTAGTACCTCTATTGTTTGATCTTTTTTAGGTACGTCTTTGAATTCATCATTTTCTGCTTTATTATCAGCATCTTCAGGTTCAATTAAATTGTTTTGATCTTCTTGTGTGACAGACTTAAAATGTTAATATATTATTAATGAAACATGATCATGAAATATTCAAAACATGTATTTTTTAGACTACTGGTGACATTCGCATCTATAATATTAGTGAGGATACTGATGCTGTATTTTATACAACCGTTTTATACATTTACGGTTTTATGTGAGGCCGTGGTATCACTCCGGTGGAGGCGGCCCACACGTGCCAAAGTATGTCTCTCCTACGATTAAAACAAAAGTTTTCTCCAGAACCTACCATTTTGAGGTTTAATAAAGAGAAACCGATTTGATTTAGATTTAACAGTAAACTTCTATTCTAAAATTAAATGTAAAGGTAAATGACTGCTTATGTTCCAGGGCGCATTTACACGAAGTATATGATTTGACTATACTTAATTGAGTAATTAAATTTAGAAACGAATTTGAGTTTATATCACCATCATCATCATTAGCCTATCGCCGTCCACTGCTGAGTTTATATAAGTATATAAAACTCTGACACATATAATATATGTACGATAGGAGTTTTTATCGAACTGTCGCGCCGGGTACCCCGAAATAGTAGAAAAGTAAAACTAAAACATATATTATTTTTATAAATGAAAATTTACTTGAGAATGGCATGAGGCCATTCTCAAGTGAATTTTCATTTTGACTAATTCTTTTTTATATGTTAATAATGGTAAAAAGTTGGATAAAATTAAAGGAAAATTGTAAAATTCCAGGAAAACCAGAAGTGCTTTTTCCATAAAATTAAAACAAATATATTGAAATTTATAGGGTCAGCTAGAATTTAATAAATATGAATGTCACTCACAATAGTTTTTATTTGACTACTCGGATTAAGCAGGGAATAGACATCAAGCCCATTTATTGGTGTTTTGGAATCTTCAACTGTAGACATTTCATTGTCACTTGTAAGTGCTCCTGACTTACGTCCACGATAAGAGAATTTCTCATGGAGAATATTAATCAATTCAGGGACAACAGATTGAGTTATAATTTGTAAAGCTTCTGCATATAATGCTTCACTTTCTTCAGGTTCCTGTACCTAAAATAAAGAGAAACAATAAGATGAGATGAGACAAGACGATACGGGATGAGATAAGATTAAATTTATTAGCTCTAGCACGTTATCATCTGATCCCATCTTGTGCCATTTATTAAAAATAGAGGTAATTAACATATACAGAGTGTTACAGAAAGAAGTGGTAAAATTTTAGGAACGTTATATGTAGTGAAAACAGTTGAAATATATTGAAAAAAAAATTGATTTTGAGTTTTTCTTATTTGGGTTTAAACATTCCCTGGTGTAGATGAACATTTTTAAACAATCTATTATGAATTTTTATGCCCACTGAAAGGATTCATTTTTGTAGTGATATTTTTAGAAAAAACCCGGACATTCCATCAATATCCTTGGTAATAACTAACCATAGGTTAATTCATGTCAACTCTCTTTTTCGTCAGTTTCAAAATAAGGTTTCTCAATAGAAAACAACGAATTTTCGCTTTACGTTGTTAACGGGTTCTACTATATGACTCTAAAAAATAACCACACCTTGCTGTAACACTCTAGACATATAATTTTGATACTCTTAAAATGGTGCTAATCCCACCCACATACCCATTGCAATGACTTCTATACACCAAACAAAGTGGAACTGGAAGTATATTTGGAGAAGTTGGAAATATTTACAACCCACTTTCCTCCTGCGCAAAGTGCAAGAAAATCATTAAAAATTATACCTACCACCGGATTAATTGCACTTTATGGGTCCTTAGTGAGCTATGTTCGATACTTACTAATTTCTCTAACTTTACTTCTTCTGTTTGGTTACTAGATTCTTGTTGATGATGAAGTTCTAGATTTTGTTGAACTTTGCCTTCATCAGAAGACTCCTTGGTACCGCCTTTTTTGTAGTCTAATAGTTTGTCTGTAAATTCTTCTACTTCTGTTACAATTTTAGCTTCCTGAGATTCAGTTTGAACTGTTGTTACTTCTACGTCTTGAACTATACTCTGTAAATTTGTATTATATTTACTATCCTCGAGTTGGTAATATACTGAGTGTTTTATTTACATTTTAGTTACTACTACTACCTTCTGGACTACCAATAAATTCATTTGTTTTAGCACTATCTTAAGTATTGGAAATAAAAATATTACGCTTGGCTTATGTCCTTTTTTGTATTCTTGATAACGTGTATGCCAAATTTAATGTTAACAAGTTGCGAAGTTAAGACTTGAAAGCATAAAAATCACTTAGTGAGGCTCGTGGCTAAGTGGTAACAGAGTAGGTTAACACATTACAAAGTTAAGTAATACTAGCCAGGTCAGTCTAGAATGGGTGACCATTCTTAACACATTGAGAACCCTCTTTGCCTCGGAGAGCACGTTAAAACGTCGCCGTTGGTCCCGGGTGCGATAAAAACATCTGATGCATTCGTTATGGGTAGTTGGAGCCCTAAAATGTCCTACAACCTGGTCTACAGAAATTTGATATCGCCTAGTACTTGGGTTGTGGAGGTCTGATGGCAGTCGCTTCACGTAAAATATCAAAGTTCGGTCGTATCGTAGTTAGACTGAAAGCCGACCCCAACTTAGTTGGGAAAAGGCGCGGAGGATGATGACTGATGTTGTATTGTATATAACAAACGTTTCATACATTCACTTAAGTTGAATCATTAAATTAAACATTCTAATTAATAAACTATTTATGAGTTCTTAATACATTTTTTTGTTGCGAATTGTAAATCTGTAAAACTGACTGAAATATTATTGCCCATATCTAGATAAAAACTTTATCTACAAAATTATTACATATACATATTTTCTTCTACATAGATTGTGATATGATGCTCGTTGTGACATCTTGAAATGTAGTGCATTAAGTAACTGAGAGGTCAGATTTCCCATTTAAAAAAAAAATAATGATTGAGTTTCTTAGGTTTAAAAAATACAACATTAAAACATTTGCGAGCCATTTATGAACATAACGGCCAGGAGCGCAGAACTTTCAGTGTGCTCTATGTAGTCAGTTCAAGGTGCAGATACATATCTGCACCTTTGGAAAGAACTTGGCCTTCTGAAACTCTTGTTTACACTCCTCAATCTATATGTAGAAGTAATATCATATTTCTTCCGTTCTTACTTATCTTTCTCTTTCAATTATTGCAAATTTTCATATTTTTACTTTCCAAAGTGCCCGGTTGGCGGCATTAAGCTTGCCCTCTATGACGCGAGTGGTACCATGTCATATTTGGCAATATGTGGGTGTTAAATATGCCTTTTTTACCCCAGACATGAGTGTATTTCTTATTATGGTATAGGGGGTAAACGAGCAGACCAGTCACCTGTGATAAATTACTATCGCCGCCCATGGGCACCTGTAACTCAAGAGCCATAAATGCGTTGCCGCCCTTTAAGGTGGGAATAGGGTAAGAGGGGGAGAGGGGGGAAGAGCGGGAAGACGGGAGAGGCAGATTAGAGGAGAGGAGAGGGGGGAGAGGGGGAGGACGGGAATAGGGGAGAGGGAAGGGTTGGGGCCTCCGGTAAACTCACTCACGCGGTGAAAAGCAATACAAGCATTGTTTCACTGCCGGTTTTCTGTGAGGCTGTGGCTCTCCCACGTACAAAATGTATTGTCTTATTCAGGTATATTGTCTTAAATAGATATAATATAACAACTATTATTTGTCTAAAAAAATACATATTTGATCGTCCTGCAGTTAAAATATGATATAGTTAAATTTATACTTACGGATCTTTCTGGCTTGATTTCTTCGGGTTCTAATTGACTATGTTGTTCTTTGTCTTTAAGGAGTTGATGGTTTGGTTCTTGCTCAGTCTTGAGTTGATAATTTGGTTCTTTCTTATTCTGAAGTTGATCATTTAATTCTTTCTCATTCTGATGTTGATCATTTCTTTCTTTCTCACTCTGAAGTTGATCATTTAGTTCTTTCTCATTTTGAAGTTGATCATTTAATTCGTTCACCTCCTGAAGTTCGTCATTTAGTTCCATCTCATTCTTTAGTTCATAATTTGGTTCTTCGTTATTGTGAAGTTTATCATTTCGTTTTTTCTCGTTCTGTAGTTGATAATTTGGATCTTTGTCATTCTGAACTTTAAGACTTGGTCCATTCTCGTTTAGAGGTTGTTCATTTGGTTCTTTGATATTGTGGAATTCGTCAGCAACTAGTTGCGACGATTCTTTTTCAAGTTCTCTTGCATTTTTGGTACTACTGGGTACAATGTTCTGTACAGCTTCTACAATGAGAGGTTTGAACAGTGCTCTCAGGTATTCAACAATTGGATCCTTTGAATATTTTTTAACACTTTTGTCTTCTCCAACTTTCTGGGGCTAAAAGGTGCAAACACATTTTTATACTTAATGAGCTTCTGTAGTTTCTCCGTAACATAAAAAGTTAATAACTAGTTTTTGTTCGCTTCTCTCGCGGGCTTTTTTTTCTGTTCCTCGTGAACAGTACTTTTTCTGGACGAAAAATACCCTATGTCTTTTCTTGTACCTCTGACAACGTGTAAGATAAGATAAGATATTTATTCGCCAAGAATATGTTACGTAAGCGTAGCGTAATAAGAAAAACCGGACAAGTGCGAGTCTCACCGAGAGTTTCGTAAGCAAATAAACTTGTACGGAAATAGTACGTCCACTTCGGGTATTAAATATTCTCAAAGATTTTTGTCTGTCTTTTTCCTGAAAGACAAACTTAAGTTTGCAGTTCTAAAAATACTCTCCCATACATCGATTTACGACAAAGTCAACTTTCCAACCGCAAAATATAAATTTGTAATCACAACCAATCAAATCAAAATCATTTATTTCAATTAAACCACTGTGGGTATTTTTGAATTGTCAGTCAGACTAAGTCAGTCGCGAAGCTAGTTGCCTATTCCAATTCGTAGACCCAGTGGAGAAGATTTAGATGATTATTGGTAACGACGGAGATGAACGGGACCTTCGAGCAGGATTTAGGGAGAAATAAGTGATGAAGTCGCTTGCACCAACTAATAAAAAATAATATAATCATGCAATCAATCATGCAATATAATATATTCATTGATTATGCCGAGACACAAAATATAAATATTTATGTAATATATATGTTATGGACCAAGTGATTTAACAAAGCCCTATTTATAATGCCCAGGCAATATGAATAATGACAAGTCATATCGAGCTCTGTGATGAATACGTACACAAACCAAAGGCTCTTCCTATTAAACAGAAGGCTGACTAAGGTTAAGGGAGAGGGAGGGAGGGAGGGAAATTTAAAATATCAACTTGATGATTAAATTTTATAATTAATATTAGATAAAGTACCTACATAATATGTAATAAATGTATAGGTATATTATAGCAATAAAGACTAAAAATAAAAATAGTTAGGCTAGTTTGCACATTCCCTATTAAACAAACACATATGTTCATTACTTCGCCCAATAGGTGCATATTATTCATATAGTCGGTCAATTTACTTCCGGTTATTGGATTCAATATTGATTACTTTTTTGGACATTTTCTAAACGATCTGGGCATTATAAATAATGCTATATTAATCGCTTGGTCCGTAACATACGTTACAAGAATTGCTCTTTGAAAGTTATAAAGTTATTATATTATTATTATAGATATCTACGTAAGGACACAAGAAGACAAGAAGATACAATGTTTGTAAGAGCCATCACTATTTTATGCTTATTAACTGAACTTCTTTGTAGAAATTTAGTTTCAATTTGCAACAAACAATATTAGTATGTCTTTAACTTACCAGTACTAGTCCAAATAATTCAGAAATTTTTCCATAATTAAAATTAAGCTGAAGTTCTGGATTTATATCACTAGTCCCTTCACAGTCTATTACTATTGCCATTGCCTGGTTTTGCTGCTTGTTTGACTCAATTTCTATGTCTCGTTCCTTGTCTACCTTATTGCTTGGAATAATCTTGTTTGAACTTTTAGAGTCTTCTTCTGGAGATACAACAGCCTGTAAGTTTTAAATTAAAAACATTCTATGCACTTTTTGACAAAAAAACATGTCTAAGTAAAAGTTTTCATAGGCAGCAATTTGATAATCGATAATATTAGACGTGAATTGAGTGTGAAATTTCAAGCACGCTTCACTTTTAGGCACATTTCGTTACATGAGAGAAAAAAGATATATACAGGGGTATATGACAATGGAACACTTACTCAAATCCCTGAAAGGGCATGACTCTAGCATGCAGTTACAAAAATATATTTTTACCTCCGTTATAAAAAAAAATTATTGTTCATTACCAAATATTAAATTGCTTTGTAGATATACGTTGTGTAAGGTAGGTAAGAAGGCGAATAAGGCTGATGTTGAAACCAGATGCGACGGAATGAGACAAGATGAGATGATATGAGATAAGATACAATATATATTTATTAGCTTTATCACGTTGTCATCTGATCCCATTTTTTTCTATTTACTAATGAATAAAAATTTTAGGTCTACATAATTATGATACTTTTAATTTCAATTCCGCTTTCCTCCTCAGTAAAGCGGGAAACAAAAAAACATGTAAAGGCATAAAATCTATGGAAAAAGAGAGGACTGGATTCATCACTCCTTCTAATTGCTAAGTGAGCTATGTTCTATACTTACGAATATCTCAAGCTTTACTTCTTGTAACTCTGTTTGGTTACTAGATTCTTTTTGATGAGGAAGTTCCAGGTTATGTAGAACTTTGCCTTCATCAGAAGGGTCTTTTGCATCCTCTTTATTGTGATCAAGTAGTTCGTCTTTAAATGCTTCTACTTCTTTTACAATTTGAGCTTCCTGAGATTCAGTTTGAACTTTTATGACTTCTTCGTCTTGAGCTACACTCTGTAAATATACATTACATTACAATCCCCGATTCGGTAATATACATAGTTTTTTTAACAATATAGAGAAAACAATATTGGCATATTAATATTTTTTTGTAAATTAACAGTTGCCCATAAAATTTGATCAAGTTATTTAATACCTCTTTACTAATAATAATATTATAAGTACCTAATAATTTGGGACAAATTACACAGTGCTATCTAGACCCAAATAAAGGAAAGTTATTTGATACATATTTTTTTAAAGCGTACTAATCAATACAAATAAATAAAACCGAAGTGTCTATTTTTAATGTCAAAAGAATAGTCAGAATCAGCTCATAGTCATTTGCACGATACCTATTCCTAAAAATCAGTTTTTAAAAATTTTGTCTGTTTGTTTTGACTAATCTCCGGAACGGGTGAAGCGATTTTCACGGGACTTTCACTGGCAGAAAGCTGGTATTATAAGGAGTAATTCAGGCTATTTTTATATTGGGAAAAGAGGAAAAATACGCCGCACGGGAACTGCAAGATATACATATCTAGAGACACCTAGAACAATGCAAATAGTTAATCATACATACAAATATTAGCAGTGAGCGGGAATCAAACACGCGACCTCTGATATTGCAGTCGAATGCTCTCCCCCTGCATCACATGGGTCATCACATAATATAGTACTATAACTATTAGGTGTAGGTTTGGTTCTTAGCGAAGTACAGCGGTTAACATTTAAGCAAATAAATATAATAAATGTTACTAATGGTCTTCCAGAGGTTGAAATTCGATCCAATTATTGATAAAAATTAACCTAAAATCTCTATAATAAAGCTACAGAAAAAAAAACTGTTCAGATTTCTTTATTGCGATAATAAACCTCATCCATTCCTCTTATAAAACAGCAGATAAACACAGAAGGAAAAGCTGATGATACTATATATAGATAGATTGTGTTAATCTGTGGATAGTGTTACTGTATATAAATAGAGTGTTAATCTTTTCTTAAATTCATACTCACGGGTTCTTCCGGTTTGATTTCTTTCGACAGCACTTGACCATCCGCAAGTCCCAGATTAGTGTAAACTTCTTCCGTTACTTCTTTTGTATGGGCTTCTTTGTGTGTATCTTTGAATTCAATATTTTTTGCTTGATTATCAGCATCTTTAGGTTGAATTTCTTTTTTGTGTTTGTCTTTGAATTCATCACTTTTTGTTTCGTTATCAGCATCTTTAGGTTCAATTTCTTTTTTGTGAATATCTTTGGATTCAATAGTTTTTGCTTCATTACCAGCATCTTTAGGTTCAATTTCGTTTTTGTGTTTGTCTTGGAATTCGTCACTTTTTGTTTTGTTATCAGCATATTTAGGTTCAACTAAATCTTCTTGTGTGACAGACTTAAAATGTTATTATATTATTAATAAAATACGTTCATGACCTATTTAAAACATGTTTTTTTAAAGACTACTAGTAACATGTGTCACAAATTACTGGTAGGTATTCCTTTTAAGTCCTCCAGCTAAGCTAAATGCTTGTGTTAGGAATGGATTCTATCAGTAGTGTACTAGATGGGATTTCAACCCAAAACTATTTTGTCACAAAACCGACGCCACTTTTAGTAAGTAACGTGTTTGTTATTTACATTTTAGTTAGTTCCAGTCCTTCTAGACTGGCAACCAATTAATTTGTTTTTCCTCTATCTTAAGTATTTAAAACTAGCAGCGCAGCGCGCTTTCACCCGCGTAAGTCCCGATCCCGTGGGAATGTCGAGATAAAAAGTAGCCTATGCGTTAATCCAGGTCTCCAGCTATCTACAATTCTACATACCAAGTTTCATCGCAATCGGTCCAGTACTTTTTGAGCCAATTCGTTACAAACATACTTACATACAAATCTTACCTCTTTATAATATTAATATAGATGGAAGGATTACGATTACGTACGCAAATATCCTTTTCTATATCCCTGATACCGTGTATGCGCAAATTTAATGGTTATCGGTTGTCATAAAAAACAAATATGCGTTCGCATTTATAATGTTAGTTAGGATACTGATATTATATTTTATATAATATATTACACATTTACTTTAGTTTAATATTATTTTTCTTTCTTATTACTGTTACTATTTATAGTATATTTTTCTGTAAGACTGACTGAAATGCAATGTTCAATTTCTAAGCTTCTTTCTCTTTTTCTACAAAACTATATATTTACAGGGTGTAACAGAAAAGTGTGGTCATATTTTAAGGTCGTGTAGTAGACATCAATTTTATATATTTTTTTACATTTTTAATACATAATCTTATTTTGAAACTGAAAAATTAAACTTCGACTGATAAAGCTAATCTAATCTAATCGTATGAAAGTGACATGAATGAAAGTATGGGTATTTAATACCAAGTATGTTGATGAAATGTCCAAAATTTTCTGAAAATGTCTGCATAAAAAATAAAAAAACAAAATCCTTGAAATTCATATAAACATTTATAATGTGCTGTTCAAAAATATCGCATTTTTTCCTGGTGTACACCAGGCCTACATGACCTCACTGGCCTACACCAAGAAAAAAAAAACCATATTTTTTTAAACATTTTTTTTCAGGCTAAATCAGCTATTTATCGGCTACACACACATAACGCTTAGGAAATTTGACCGCACCTTTCTGTAACATCTTTATCCCCCAACTTATAATTGCAGATTAAAAAATTATTAAGTTTCTATCTCAAGAAAATGAAATGCTACATGTTTAATACTTTAATTTTATATTTTCGCCTTTAAATTAATTAGTACATATATTTCAAATTTTTAATACATACATATATATATACATAGGTATTATTTTCTTATGTATGTAATAGAATGAAACAAATGTTGTGTCTTGTGTGCTGTCTAAATAAACACATATTTAGTCGACCTTCAGCTAAAATGTGATAATGTTAAATTCATACTTACAAGTATTTCTAGATTGATTTCTTCGAGCTCTAACTGATCATTTGGGTTTATCGCATTTTGGAGTTGATCGTTTGGTTCTTTCTCATTCTTGAGTTGATCATTTGTTTCTGTGTCATTCTGAATGTAACTATTTAGTTTATCCTCATTCTGGAGTTGATCATCTGTACCTTCTTTATTCTGGAGTTGATCGTTTGGTTCTATCTCATTTTTGAGTTGATCATTTGGTCCTTTCCCATTATGAATATATATATTGATATTGTTTAATTCGTCGGCAACTGGTGGCACTGGTTCTTTATCTAGCCCTTTTGGATTTTGAGGAATACTGGGTAAGATACTTTGTATGGCTTCTACAATTAGAGGTTTTAATAAATCTTTTAGGCATTCAACAGTTTGATCCCTTGAAGAATTTTGAAGACTTCTGACTGTGTTTTCATATGTCTGTGGCTAAAATTAGGAGATATATTTTTACCTTATTCAGCTATTTTTTTACCGATGAAAAAGGAGGAGGTTCTCAATTTGACCGTATATATACATTTTTTGAAATCGTAAGAAACAAACTCCAGTTTATAATATTACAACCTTTTGTCCATGGCTTCGCTCACTTAAATGTAGATTTTTAAAACCCAATCCCTATCATTATCTCTCGGGAACAGTACATTTTTTTCTGGATGAAAGGAATCTCATGTTCTTTCCTGTGCCCCTGACGTAGTGTATGCAATGCATTATATGATGATCGGTTGAGTAATTAAGCGTAAAGAAAGCTAATCAAATACAGATAGTTTAACTTTCCCATTAATAATATTAGTATAGTATAGATATCGCTGTGATTTATATAGATGTATATTCTGCCCTATATAACTTACCTGTACTATTGCATCTTGCGTTTCATCACCACTTTCTTCATCTACCATATCTTGGAGTTTTGGTTTTGTTTCACCAGTACCTTCAAGGTCTGATATTTTTGACAACACGTGGTCTATTTGCTCATATCTCTCAGTGTTAATGTCCAATTCATTATTTTGTTTAGTGTCAGTGAAAACGGTTGGCATAGTATTGCATGAATTTAACGCGCACGTTTCTGTAGGTACAGCAGCCTATATTTATTGTAAAGATAAAGACACCATCACATTATTAGATACAAATTTATTAGCTTAAATGTTTATAAATTACAAGTGTTTCTTAATTTAAAGGGTCTAATCCTTTAAATTAGGACACACTTGTAATTAAAAAAGAAACTACCGAATGTGAAAGGTAAAAATTTAATATTAAAGTTGTACTTTTATATTTTTTTTTTCATTTTTTACGTATACTAATAATAAAGCTGACGAGTTTGTTTTTTGTTTGAAGGTTCTAATCTTTGGAGATACAAGATTATTCTTTTGTATTTGATAGCTCAATGCTTGCGGAAATATGAAAATGATGGCAACATTTATTGATATATCTCTAACTTACAACACACACTCCTGAATCACTGTGACGCCTTGGATTAATTTTATCTCCACTTTCTTTTGGTTTTGCCTCCTCAGAATCTTCGTTTGCTTCTGTTTCCAACTTCATTTCTTCCTGTTCCTTTTCATTTTCAGGGCTAGAAGACGTTGTTAGATTTACCATATCCTCTTTCGCCTGCAACATATATGGTTATTGAGAACAGGCCTATAAATTAAGTCTATAAGACCCAGTCCGAAACACATATTTTTGCCCATTTGAAGAGAGTTCCTGGCTCTCTGATTAGTAAAGTTTAGGATATTATTATTTTCGGTCTCTATTCTTCCAGATCAGTGGTCATAGTTTAGTAAGGACTTTTGATTGGCCAAAACTCCGTTACAAAATTACAAATTTATCTAGCATGCAGGTGAGTTTACAATATCCAGATTCATTCGAAGATGGTGGAAAAGATCTACCACTAAGACTGCTAAGAAAGACATGACTCAAGAAACTACTTGGATGACCTGGTGATGGGGGAAACAGTTACGCCATCCGATTCGCATAAAATCAAGGCTTTCTCATTTGTGTTTTTGTACAGGGTACGCCTGGATCTAGTCTGGTGAGGATAGATGAGTTGTATTAAAAATAGGCGTCACCGAAAAAATGGCGGTCAAGACCTGCTACGAGGCTGGTGGTTATATTCGACTAAAAAAGCCGCTACCATAATGGATTTTAGTTATATCAGTATAATTATTGTGTTTAACTGCAGGTAAACATAGTTTCAAGATGAACTTTTCCATGTGAAAGGTAAGATGATGACGAGTTAAATGTATTAACGTCAACTACCACAATGTTATCCATATGTTTTAAATACCATTTTGGTATATAGATAGATCATAAACTTAGTACACTATAGATCATAAATAGATAGAGAACCTTTTATTTGTACATCTCCTAAATACGTATAAAATACGTGACGACATGAAAAACTTACTTGTTTAGCTAGTTTTCTACATTCTGTTTCACCTTCATCAGAGCTTTTTAAATCATCAAGCACTTCCAAGCTTGTTTTACTTTTATTTTCTTGTATCTCAGGCATTTTTGTTTCATCTAATTTTATATTAGTATTCTGAAGTTTATCTTTAACGTCATCAGGCAAAGCAGCTGTATTGAAATCAACCTGCAATTTTGGTTATTATAAAAATAAAGCATAAGGCAATATAATAAAGTAAAAGAGTTTCTCTAGAACTATCAATCAGAGTTGAGAAATTCTCTTTTCATTTGACAGCCCAATTCTTGAGAAAGGTCATTGTCTAAATACAACCCTTAAGAACGGAGCAGAGACCATCAACGCAGGCAAAAGTTTCCGATGGTTAGTTGATGATAAACAACTAGGTAAGGATAATTTTGTTTATCACTAAGTTTTGCAGCAGTAGTAGCGATGAAATACATAATATCATTAGATTTGTGGCTTACCGGTTGTATTCCACCTTCTAGAGGTTTACCTTGACTAGCCTCTGTCACAAAATAATAACATCTTGTATTCACTGTTGTATTTTCTTCTTTTTCTGTTACTGCTATAGTCTCAGGGTTTTCAATCTGATCTTTCTTTTTATTTTCACACTCAAGATACGAAGACCCGCTTTGGTTAGCAGTTTCTTTTTCTATCTATAATATAATAATACTTGCTGTTTTAATTAATTTTATAGCTGCTTAGAATCTCTCCCATACAAACTTTCATTCATCAGCTTAAATTCTTTTTTCGTGACAAAAAGTAGCCTACGTCCTTCCCCAAGTTCCCCTATCTCTATACTATACTTTATCAAAGATTGGGTCTATAGTTTAGGCGTGAAAACAAACAGACAGGCGGAAAGTTACTTTCGAATAATATTTTATCGGTCATCGTTGGTACCTTTTGACTCAGTCATGCGTACTGTAATACTCAGAATGTAAATATAAAACATTTGTATATAAGTGCAGTGACTTAAATCTAATTAAGTAATACTAGCTAGTGGCTTCGACTTGGTTTGCGTAGAATCGCTCCCATACATATTTTTAACGAAAAAAAAAGGAGGTTCTCAATTCGACCGTATGATATTTTTTTTTTAATTTTTTTTTTTTTATGTCTGTTCAGCCCTCACTACGTTATTTATGACCCGATTTTGATTATTCTTTTTTTGTTAGATAGGGTATACCTCAAGGGTGGTCCCATGTCAAGGAAGTCAGGATCTGATGATGGGATCCTGAAAAAAATGAGAGAAACCCTCGAAAATTGTAGGAACGAATAGTGTTTATGTTTACTTTTCATTACTTTATCAGGCATTGCGTTTAGAAATAATCATCATTTTTCATCACCATCATCATGATGATGAAAAAAACCATAAAATAAAATCTTTTTAACAAAAAATTAAACCGACGAAAAGAACTAAAAAGCAAAAAATAAATAAACCTTAAGTCTTAAGTATTGAGCTTATTTACATAAACTATCTAATTTTATATAAACTTATTTTGAGTCGGCGCCAAATAAAATTTCGATAATTAATCAGTTTGTTGTTTGGCGCCGACTCAAAATAAGTTTATAAAAAAATTTGATAGTTTATGTAAATAAGCTCAATACTTAAGACTTAAGGTTTATTTATTTTTTGCTTTTTAGTTCTTTTCGTTGGTTTAATTTTTTGTTAAAAAGATTTTTCCTCCCCCATTTCACTGCCCTCAAGTAACCTATGTCCTCGGAGGTGCCTTTATACATATTATACCAAAACTTATCAAAATTTTATCGGGTGGTTTAGGTTTTAAAACGTGACAAGCAGACAACTTTAATGATATGGTGGAAAAATTGTTATTACTATCTTTAACAGTTTAAGCAGCTGAACTGAAATTTGCAAGTTATTTGAAGTTGATTGCCCAAAGAAATGATTCATAGGGAGGATCCTCTAAATAGGACAAGCAATCATGCTGGTAGTCAATGTTTGGCGTTTCTATAATATTAGACAAAGAATTTTAATTGCCCAATGCAGATTCAGTTATTATTAATCAAAATTTTAGCTTGTCTAGTTAGATTGTCTAGTTCGTTAGATGGGGTTGAGTTTTGAAATATGTCTTCAATATCAATCCTTACTGTTTCCATTGTCTTTTCTTGTTCTCTATTTAGTTCATCGTTTTCATTTTTGGTCGTTCCTCCAGATTGGTTGCTTTTCTTTTTATTTTTAATCCAATTGCGTCCTTTACGCATTTTAACCTGAAAGTTTTATTTAATATACTATATATAATATATAAGAAATACAAGTGGAAATGCTCATATGTTTTTTTTTCTTAAAAATTATATCACCAGGAAAACGATTTGATTGGTCGTAATAAGAAAAATACCCTTGCGTTAGAGTAAATTTTGCGGATCTCCGCTTAATTAACGATGCATAATATTAATAATAATAATGTGTGTCGACAGGGGAGAGACCAGTCACTGACCCACTTAGGTCCCCGAATACCACTGACCTAGAATAGGGCGCTTGGATTTGCTTTTGACAACTATTTAGACAATAGCGAAGATTTTAGTGATACACACTCTATTCTCTACTGTGCGGCTGTCGCAGTAGGTCTAGTAGTGGGAGTAATTTTTTCTGTAAATATCATTACTACTCAACTCATGCTTGCCGTGCTAATTTGCTTTCCATCGGACTATACGGATACGCTGAGCGTGGTGTACTTTGTGAAACAGGCAAAGGCATTTTGGAGACTGACAATGGTCTTCAACAATAAATGCCTTGTGTCACAAAGATGGAATTTTTAAAGCAGAAATTTTATGCGTGGCTAAGTAAGATTTGACGGTACAAAAAGGGAATAGATTATACCGATCAATCGATCTGAATCGTATGTTGTTCCAAAGGAATGAGATGTGTGTTTACGTTTAATGAAAGATGATTGGATGTTGCGATGTTGAGCGCTCAAGTGAGACTATACAAGAAATTGAATTTATTGCCATAGTTATATAAGGCGTTGTCTAATTGGAAATCATCTGGACCAGACGGACTGCACAACTTTTGGCTAAAAAGGTTCCGATGCTCACATGTTAGTTTGGCATCTCAGTTCTTTTATATTAGATACCACATTTACTGTGACAGCCACACCACGCATAGTGTATTGTGGCTATCAAACAATACAATATTCTTATGCATAGGACTTAACCGATATTGCTACTAAAATACATGCATATTTCGTTGCATGTGAGTGGGTGTGTGAGTGCAAGTGTTTTTGTTTTTGTGTGCGTGTGCATGCGTGTGTGGTTGTGTGCATAGCTACGCCTAATTTTTTTTTTACATTCAGGGCAAAGCCATTTCGAATTCGAACTCGTCCCAAGTTGTGAGATGAAGAAGATAGTACTTATCTTGTTTTACAAAAATGTATGAAATACAGAGTGCTCAACGAAGCTCAAGAATATGTATGTACCTAAGGTTCCATCTTATTAAGCGGCGATAGCTAATGACTTCAACTTCGTCGGATTTGCGATCACGTGATTGCGGGTTCAAAACCCACCCAGTACCACGTGACCCCATTCCTAACATAAGCATATATTTTTTTTTTTTAAATAAAAATAATACTAGCAACGTGGGTCACACATTACCAGTATTCTTGTTAACCCCTCCAACTAAGCTAAACGTTTGTGTTAGGAGTGGGCTCACGACGGTAGTGCACTGGATGGGGTTCGAACCCGCAACCACTTGATCGCAAGTCCGACGCCATAGTCATTACGCTGAAGCCGCTTTAATTAAAAAAAAAATAAAAATAATAAAAATAGTCGTGTTTTAAGTTTTTTATTTTAAAACCAAAAATTGCATACATTTTTAGTAAAATTATGTTTGGAATGAAAGTGTCATTTAGGATAGCATTTTCTAGCTTAATTTTCACAACAGTCTGGCAGTTTTGAGTATTTTATTAGCCTTGTCAAATGTCTCACTGCGGTGGCAGACCGGTTGGAGTCGTGGAGCTTACTAAGATGTGGTTGAGTTCCATGATTACCGACTTATCTAGTCTACTGGGTATCGTGACTGGTCAGCTGAAAACCGAAATGGTTCTTTCGTATTAAGACCACCCTGGACGCCTACACAGCTTCACGGCCCTTGCACAGTTTGAATTGATGTAGACTTGGATACTTGAGTTTGTTTCGGCGTTATTTCTCAAGGCTTCGTCATATGAACTGCCGGCACCCATCTAGCTTTAAAGAAGAAATTGAAGTGCAAAAGTGTCTAAAACGACCTTTATGCAAAAATAAATTCATTTATTTATCACTAGCGACCCACCCCGGCTTCGCACGGGTGCAATGCTGATACTAAATATACTACAGAATGTCTTTTAAATGTTCACAGCTTTTTTGTCATTAGACAATACAAACATGTTTTCTTTAGAGGTATGTCCCTGCGTTTTAAATCTGTAATGTCAAAAAATATTCATTTAAATTACATTCTGTAAAAGGCCATATTGTTCTATATTAAATGCACAATGTATTTTAGGTACTTAACTGGATAGGATTAATGCTGTATTGCTTAAAATAGCTTCATAAATAGGCCATTATTTCTCGTAAAGGATAAAAAATGGTTATTGTGGGCTATCCCTAAGAGATAGACATATACCATCGCGGACTTATTTGTAGACCTTTTTAAGATGTACAATACTGTAGTACATTATTTTGATCTGTCTCGTAAGGTTCAGCCAGCGTTTGCAATGTAAGCGCAAAAAAATGTGTTTATTTACGACATCACCTTAGAAACCTCTAAAATTATCAGTGTTTCTGTACTATATTATTCATGTATTATACATATAAACCTTCCTCTTGAATCACTCTATCTATTAAAAACCGCATCAAAATCCGTTGCGTAGTCTTAAAGGTACATACAGGGACAGACAGACAGCGGGAAGCGACTTTGTTTTATACTATGTAGTGATATGTAGTGATTAAAAGTAAACGATAAAGTAAAAGTGACGATAGCAAATATGACGTCACAAATTGCTATGTCCTACAAGTGTTCCCCAGAACTGTCTCAGTTCTCCATTTTGACATTTAATAAAGAGAAACTTTAAGTGGGAGAGCCATGCTTCGCCATCACGTGATACCACGGCTTCACAGAAAACTCGCCTCATAGCAACGATTTGTTTGACGTTGTGTTTCGCCTAGTGAGTGAGGTTGCCGGACGCCCTATCCCTTCCCTCTCCCCCTCTTCCCTCCTCTCCCCCTCCCCCCTCCCTTCGCCTACTCCCACGTTAAAGGTCGGCAACGAATTGTGGCTCTTAAGTTGCAGGTGCCCATGGGCGGCGGTAGTCACTTACATGAAGTGACCTCGTCTGTTCGTTTGCCACCTATACCTTAAAAAAACTGATTCGATGTGATCGTCAGCTATCGTATTTTGAGGGCGCGTTTACTTAAGAGGTGTTTGTTCGCGGCAACTTGACCCTACGCCCGAGCGGCGACCGCATTGCGTACGTTGTTACAGCAATATACGTTCTATGTTTTTGCAGCTACGCTTTAAATTAGATAGAACAACGCATTCTTCGCGGCAACCGCGTGTCGCCTGCGGCCGTACGACCGTGCGGCGTCCGCGCGTTTTCGTATTTAATAGGAATTTTAATTATGTTACCAAGTAAATAGAATTTACATTTGCTATTAACATAACATGAAACGCGGCGACTGCGTGGTCACCACGTGGACAACGCGCGCGCAATAACTAATTAATTTTAAGAGCAGGCGTAGTCATAAGTGGCCATATGTCCTTGACAGAGCACTCCCTTGTTTGGTACCTACATATTGATTTTCGAGGCTACCGCCGTACAATGAGTCCCGTTATTTTCTAAGTGTCACATAAGGAGTGTTTTATGGATATAGATACAAACAATAAGCGACGGTAGCGTAGTGGCTAAGAAGTCGGACTTGAAATCGAGTAATGTGGGACCTATATTATAATAATAATAACTCCACACATCTTACACACGGCCGTCTGATAACAAACTAGGCAGAGCCTGTACTATGTATGTATGTACAATATAAATAAATCAGATTTTTTAGAACCAGAAGTTATCAGGTTTGTACTAGAGTTGTGACTAAACCGCTTTTTATATTAAATTGCGTAATTGTCTACTTGAATATGGATTACGACAAATCTGGAGTACGTCGAATTCGGAACACGACGAATACGGAACAAACGATTTTAAATAGTTTAGTTGGGGCCCTAGGGCCTTTGGTTACCTAGCTACGCCACTGCCCTCAGGAGCCGAGCAGTGACCATAGATGCAGGTGAAATAGTAGTAAAGGTCTAGTTAATTATGTGCTGAAATGGCTGAATATTTTTGTAAATGGATTTGCTATTACTATCATTTACAATAAAGAAGCGACCCGCCCCAGCTTCGCACGGGTGTAATGTAGATACTAATGTGGTGACCAATTATCGTCATAAAATATGATTATACAAATGAACACAAAACAATATTAAACTATACATATAAACCTTCCTCTTAAATCGCTCTATCTATTGGTGTAAACAGAATTAAAATCCGTTACGTAGTTTAAAAGATCTAAGCGTACAAACGGCGGACGCGACTTTGTTTTATACTATGTAAAAATACAACAATACAATACTCTTTATTGTACACCATGAGGAACAGTTTAAAACATTTACAAAGACAAACAAATAATGGTACAAACGGCGCGGCAGTCTTATCGCTAGTTGCGATTTCTTACAGACAACGTTTAGCGAGAGCTACATTAGGTCGACGCACACGTCTTAACGTCTTACACGTGTAAGGTTGGTGTGCACCTGAAATCGACGCAACGCGTGTCATTCTAGAGTTCTACAAATTCACTGTCCGATTCATTCATTTTTAAGTAACTGATGATAACAGAGTCGAAAACAATGAAAAAGTCGTTGCGTCAATTTTATGTGCACACCAACCTTACACATGTAAGACGTCTCAGACGTGTGCGTCGATTTAATGTAGCTTCTTTAGAATCATTTTGATTCGATGACACGGAAGCATCACGATAAAGTTCCTATAATCTTTGTCTTTGCGCCTGCGTACTATATGTCAATGTCAACGTGCTGTCATTTTTGTGCATTTTTTCCACATATTTCACTTATACTTAATTAATTCTTTATAAATTTACATTTAAATTCAACCTTAACCTATATTGAAAACGAAGTATTGTTTGATTTGAAAGTTGTGTACAATTGTAATTTTACTTCAGGTTTGCTTACTGTTTATTATTAAGGCCATTCTTTGTATATCTTGATCTGTTTTTCTGAAGTTTCACTTCTGCCGTGTGTGAATTGCACACATACACTTTTTTTTATGTGTAGCGTCTGAGCACGTCTAATACGTGTACGGTACATGCAGGGGAATGCATGTACCGTAAAAGACTACGATATCGCTTAGTACTTGGGTTGTGGAGGTCTGATGGCTTTAGCTTCACGTAAAATATTGAAGTTCAGCCGTTTTGTACTTAGATTGAAAGCCGACCCCAACTTATTTGGAAAAAGGTTCGGAGGATGTTAATCAAACCAACACATTGTTTAAATTATTAATAACATACGCCAGTGTCAAGGGTAACCATTATCTTTTATTTAAGTAAAACATGGACGTTGTAGTGAGCAATGATAAGCGCTGACGCTCATTGAGTTAAAAGTTCTTTACATAAGGCGTTATTGTTACATAGCTAATATTGTATGAAATAACTTATTATTTGATGCGATACAGCATTCGACTACAGTGTCAGAAGTTTCACTTGTATACGAGTACATGAAGATTTTTGACAAAAAATAATCTCAGTATGTTTTCCTTGCTTGCTTTCCTACGAGCTATGCTTATTTTGGGTCTAGATACCGATCTCCCAGAAAATAATTTATTTCCGACTAACGTCATAGGTGGCAAGCCAATTACTGTCAATCGGGCAGTTTGGGAATTAAAAATGAGGTATTAGGTATATTGAGGTAGATTAAAAATAGTAATAGAATATTATAATAAATAATAATAACTTCACACATCTCACACACGGCCGTCTGATCCCAAACTAGGCAGAGCCCGTACTATGGTAACCAGACTGTTGATAAACATACTTATATATTTCTAAATACATACATATTATAGATAAATTACACCCAGGCACAGAACAAATTATCGTGCTCATCACACAATTATTTGTCCTGGGTGGGAATCGAACCCACAACCTCTGGCTTAGCAGTCAGGGTCACTAACCACTAGACCAACAGGCCAATCAATATTGCTTATTAGCAGAGTCAAGGAACTAAAATACCAAAATGTTGAATTACCACGCATTTTTATGTTTGGATAAATTGGGCAAAAAATACTAAGAATTTCGATACCCGCAGTCTGGGCAAGTGAGGCGTCATTTTCTATTTATAATTTAACGAAAAAAAAATTACTTTTATTTATAAATTATGTGTGTTATCTGGTTTCCAGTAGACAACAACAGTAACAATTTGACTGGCCTGCTGGCCTAGTGGTTAGTGACCCTGACTGCTATGCCATAGGTCGTGGGTTCGATTCCCACCCTAGTCTGTGTGTTCTTTGTGTCCGTTGTTTGTATGTTTATAAAGTCCCCCGCGACACAGGAGTATTTCCTAATGAGGGAGTTGTCTTTCTTTTAAAAAACAAAAAATAAATATTTTATTTAACCACAAATCTAAAGTGTCCTATCTCTTTGCATAACATACAATGTCACTAATTGCCATCAGTAACGTATATACACCTAGTTTATAAAAACAAAACAATCCATTTTCTACCCAAGTCGATAATTCTAAATGGTTGAATCCCTTTGGTTTTGCGTCTAGTTTGATACGCAAAACTCGGTATATATTAAGATATTTTATGATAATATTCCCTCTACGGAGACCGGAGGCCTTCTGGGTGATATGAAATGTATAAATCTATTATTTCAGTGGCAACAGTTGTTAAGCAAAATGATTTTAAATAGGTATGAGACAAACAAAATAAGGAAACTAAGTGTTCAGTGTTAATCGTAATAGTAACATTAACATTTTTTTAAGTGAAAACGTATTACGTAAAAAGACAAAGGTGCCCCGACGCATTCACAATACGTCGATATCAAGAAAAGGCGGCGTCACATAAATTTATGCTTACCCACCAATAAATTAGCAAGGATTGAACAACATCAATACCTACCTATCCTTTGTGTAATATATTTTTAAAATTTAGGTATATCAGCAATTTTACATTATTATGTCCCTAAGTTATCCAGTTATTGTTATCTAATAAATAGAGATCGGATATTCGGATGCATATTTACCTAAAGTTGAGATGTTGGCTATTATGAAAGCACTTTTTTATCGAAAGAATACCGCAATTCCGGGAAATTCAAATTTAAGTGTACCTATACTCCGTGAGATGTAATAAACCCCAGTTTGACACAAATGACACTTGCTCAGTTACAACGTATAATGGTTGCTTTTCCCTACTTTTATTGTCAGTGATTTTTGACGAATCAAAAACAACCTTATTACGTAGTAACAAGTGTCAAATCGGGTCTATTAAACCCCAGGAAATGTAAGCATTTTGTAAGAGTGCGAGTGAGACGGCAAATTATACTTGCTTGTGCGCAAGTATGTAAGTATAGTAAGTATTATTATTAAAATATGTGGCAAAAAATAACAGTCTTAGAATATTTTTTTAGTAATGCACTTTTAACAACAATCTTATTGGAAATATTAAGTAGGGTGGTACGAGCGGCTTGCGGAAGAATGCAATAGGGATTCTCGCGCCCCTGATCATGGCAAGTAGTGGAACACTGGGGTGGTTTTTACTCGGTAAGAGTCCGACAGACCCCTTTGCCTCCCCAAGGCGGAGGACATCCCTGTAGGATCTTCCACCTCGTCAACAAAAAAAAAAGTGTGGTACGAGCGGTCGTCGGACGGTGTCGTTTCGTACGAACACATGTGTGCATGTTTCGAGATGTTTATAAACAAATAATAATAATAACTTCACACATCTCACACACGGCCGTCTGATCCCAACTAGGCAGAGCCTGTACTATGGTAGCCACACTGCTGATAAATATACTTATATATTTCTAAATACGTACATATTATAGATAAATTACACCCAGACACAGAACAAATTATCGTGCTCATCACACAATTATTTTTCCTGGGTGGGAATCGAACCCACGTCCTCTGGCTTAGAAGTCGGGGTCACTAACCACTAGACCAAGAGGCCAGTCATACAGATCCACTAGAGGGCACTAATCTCAACATTGAGTTCTGTCAGCTCCCATTAATGTCACCAACCTGCTAAGTGACATTTTAAGTTCGTCGTTTCGTTAAAGTTTTCACTTCTGTCGGCAGTCCCGTGACTGCCTATTTTTTTTTATAACTATTTAAAATTACAACGACTTTGAAATTTATTATTATGAAAATATAAATCTATTTTATGCATTATCATAAAATGAATTTCGCATTCCACTTCGTTATCATGTCCGGTCGATCTACAGCGGAAAACCGTCACAAAGTCTCACTTTAAAGAAAAAATATAGTTTTAACAAAATTAAACAAACACGCTTTGAAAGCAAACCTAAAAGGAGAAAATAATAAAAAAGTAGGCAGTTATGGGACTGCCGACAGATGTGAAAACTTAAAACGACGTGTCGCGTCAACGAAATTTTGAATAACGGTTTTCGTTATTAAGCACTATAGGCGTTATAAATTTTCACCTTAATTACAATTATGTTTTTGTTTATTTTACCATATGAATTGCGCACACAATAAGTACTTTATTCAACAAATTATATTTTTAAAGATTAATTAACAAGGAGCTGACAGAACTCAATGTTTAGATTAGCGCCCTCTAGTGGATCTATATATGTATTATTAGCGTGACGGTGCGAGTACAGTGCGTTTTCCCCATAGCAAAAGTGCACAATGTGGGGTGTAATATTTTTATATTTTGTAACACTTAATGTCTAGTACCTATACCACGCTATATTTTTTTAGTGAGACGTTGCGGCTGTAGAACGGCCGCCTACGACATGGTAACGAAGCGGAATGCAAAACCATTTTTAGGTAGATTTCGAAGAAAATCTACCTATTGGTTTTGTACCAGTTGTCGAGTTTTCCAAAAATTTCCTCACTGGAGGTCTAGTTTTGATGCCTAGACCCCAAAACAACCGCCAGCTAAAAAGTTTATATATATATATAAACTATATATGTCATCATCCTCCGCACCTTTTCCCAACTAAGTTGGGGTCGGCTTTAGTCTAACCACGATACGGCTGACGGCAGAACTTGACGAGGCTGAAACTGATATTTTACATGAAACGACTGCCATCAGACTTCCACAACCCAAGTACTAGGCGATATCGAGGCGATATCGAAGTCCTGTAAATAGACCAGGTTGTCGGACTTTTAGGGCTCCAACTACCCGTAACGAATGCGTGCTTAACTTAACGTGCTTTCCGAGGCACGGAGGGGTCTCAATATGTTAAGAATGGTCACCCATCCTAAGACTGACCTGGCTAGTGTTCCTTAACTTTATAATGTGCTAACCTACTCGGTTACCACTTAACCACGAGCCCCTCATATATGTATATATGTATGTACCTCAATTTTACCGGTTAGATAGAGGTCGCAATTATGCACCGATTGCTTTCAAACTTGGACGACAAATCAGCAGGGCAAAATTAAGGTTAAGTTCGTGAATAGGGTTCGTTCGTGAATATTCACAAACTAGGGGGCACATTTTCTAAAAAATTTAAAAAAAACACGAAATCTACCTCTGCGGGCCTGCTGCAGCCCGGTGTTTTTTAAATCAATAATACTTTTTTTAATTGAATTGGCTGTATTCAAGGTTCCTCCTACTTAAATTTTAAATTAAGATATGAAGAATACAGTTTATGACAATTTATCATTATTTAGGCACATTGAAGTCTGCGAGGAGATCATGTTGGCCAAAGATGCGGCGGAACGGGAACCGGAGAGGACAAGCACTCTCCCATCCCGCAGAATACGCAACAGGCACCGGAGAGCGCAGAATGATCTCCGACCTGCATGAGCGCGCTGGTCTGGGGGTAGCGGGTCGGGCTGACCGTTGCCCTTACAGAAGCAGGCCCAAGACGGTGGCGAGGCCAAGGTCTGCAGGGGCCCGGCTTCCTTCATAGGGTATACCCAGGTCCCCTCCAATAGACCGACTTGCGACGGAACACCGTGTGGTTTAGGTCGGTTCGATTCCGACATACCACTTCACCGGTAGCTCCGGTGAGGTGAAATATTGTGTGAAATTTTTTCGCGATTTTGCCCTGAGTTACACATATAATATGTGTTTGTTTTTGTGTACAATTAAGAATAATAAATATACACAGCGCTATCAGCTACCCAAACTAAGTAAAGCTTGTACCGTGGCTCCTAAAACACGGACAAACATACATACATGAGACTGGCCTATTGGTCTAGTGGTTAGTGACCCTGACTGCTGAGCCAGAGGTCGTGGCTTCGATTCCCACCTGAGTCTGGGTGTTCTTTGTGTCCGTTATTTGTATTTTTGTAAAGTCCCCCGCTACTCAGGAGTAATTAATGCGGGAGTTGTCTTTTTAAAAGATAAAAAAGATAAAGATAGATACATTCATTTTTGTAAATACACACATACAGAAGGTACTTAACTACATTGCTAAGAATAACCTAAAGTTAACATAATTTTAGTGGAGACAAAATATTTTTCATTAATAATGTACATTTGCAACCACTTATATAAATTTATTTATAGGGCCTATTTGGAAAAAAAATAGAAAAAAAAATACACATTGAAACACTCAGATCACATACTTTCAAATATTTGCAATAAACGGGAATCGAACCGGCGACCTCTGAAGTTGCACTTGAATGTTGTACCGCCGCTTCACATATATTTTCATCACATGAAAAGAAACCCTTAAAAAACTGTGTTGTCAACCCCTTTATCTCCTACATCCCCCTTAGGGCTTTGTTGACCCAATTCTACCACCTACTCTATAACATAGAGGATCTTCCCCAAACGTGGTTCCTATTCGATCAGATATCTGCAGTACTCTTTCTCATTCAGATTGTATCCTAACCCAATGATAAACTAGGTATATATTGTGATCGGATGACCCATGTGGGCCAAACTCGACGATGGCCCATTCAACTACAATGGTATACCGAGTTCGATTCTCGCTTCATGTAAAGATTATATTATTGTCTTTTATCATGTATATACACATATAAATAATAACTTGTGACACCTCACACACGGCCGTCTAATACCAAACTAGGCAGAGCCTATACCACAGTATATTACTGTGCCTGTACTATGATAACCAGACTGCTGATAAACATACTTTTGTATTACTAAATACATACATATTATAGATAAATTACACCCAGACACAGAAGTAATGATAAAAGCTCATCGCACAATTGTTTTCTCCTGAGTGGGAATCGAACCCACGACCTCTGTCTCAGCAGCCAGGATCACTAACCACTAGACCAACAGGCCTGTGTACTAATTACACCTAAATAATATAATCTATACTAAGTTTGAATATTATCCAGATTTAAATATATCACACACATTTTGTATTCCTCTGTTATTTAAAAAAACACTCTCAATACGTGGGAGAGCCATGCTTCGGCACGTATGGGCCGGCTCGACTCCGCTCGACACCTCGACACCACGGCCTCACAGAAAACCGGCAGTGAAGCAATGCTTACATTTCTTTTTGCCGCGTGAGTGAGGTTACCGGAGGCCCTTACCCTTCCCTCTCCCCCCTCAAATCCCCCTTTCCCCTCTTCCCACTTTTCCCCCCTGTCCCCCTCTTCCCCAACTCCCGCCTTAAAGGGCGGTAACGCACTTGTGACTCTTGAGTTACAGGTGCCCATTTGCGGCGGTAGTCATTTACCATCAGGTAACCCATCTGCTCATTTGCCCCATATACCATAAAAAAAAAACTTACCTCACAAAATACTCACTAATTATCCAATGTTATAATCGTATTATATAGACACAAGTCAAATTAAAACAGTTTTAAATTTTGAACACGGTAACACTGCGAAGTGTAAACAATAAAAAAATGGTCACGAAAAACCAATCCCGAAAGACATCCGCCTCGACCGACGGTTTAATCATCACTATCAATACTAAAACGAGGCCCCGAGTCCCTGTTATACATGAATATATCATGTTTTTATTGTCAGCCTTGGTTTTCCCCAAATGCGTAATATACGCGTTCGGTAAACTAAATAATGTAAAAAAAAAAATAATATTTTGTTTATATTTTTACTTTAAATTTGCTGTTTTTTTAACCAAAATACTTAAGTTACGTTTAATTTAGAAGTGTTAAGTGTAAAAACCCTTAGCTAATAAGTGAATTTATATGAAGTAGATATGCCTTGACAAGCTTTCGTTATTCGCCAACGACTGCCACCAGTTTATCAAAATGATTTCAGGCCATCCTAAGGTCGCCTGGAAGAGATTGCTCTAAGCGATAAGCCGCGCTTTGTACATTATTAATGCCTTACATTAATTTTATGTTTCATAATCTCTGAACAACCCTAGTGTCCAAACAAAGTATTATGTATCTAACTATTTTTACTAGTGTTTCAATTATTAAAATAAAATTACATTAAAATTCAATTGAACATCTTCTGTAGTCTGACTTTTTGTATAAATATTTGGGATAATTTTAAATATCACAATCACGTACTGTACGTTCAAAGTACGGCTCAAATAAATTTAAACTAAATTATTTATTAAAGAAAATTGTTTGACAAATAGTTGTATTTTTTATATATTTTATTATATTGTTATTTTCTGCTTTAGTTTATTGTAACGTAGAAGGAAAATATTCAAATGGAACTACCATATTTTAGTTGTGAAAAATACTCGCTATAAATTTTAGACTTTTCCATTTTTATAGACGCTTTTTTCAGGACAGTAGATTTTTTTTAAAATTATATTCTTAATATAAATTATTAATAATATATATAATATAAGCCCTCCTCCACGTCACGCAAAAGGCGCACAGTAAACGTCGATTTGCGGAAAATAGCTCGCGACTATCCTACTAATATTATAAACGTGAATGTTTGTGAGGATGTTTGTTGCTCTTTTACGCAAAAACCACTAAACCGATTGCGACGAAACTTGGTATGTAGATAGCTGGGAACCTGGATTAACACATAGGCTACTTTTTATCCCGATATTCTGACTGGATCGGGGCTTACGCTGATGAAACCGCGGGTAGCAGCTACTCATATCATAACACTACCACTGTTAAATTAGCTAAAAGGTTTTTATCAAACTTTGAGTAATAAAAGGTTTCTGTCACCTTTATAACAAAACTTAAAACTAATAGCTAGAGATTTACACTCCCAATGAATACGAATTAGATCGCACTCGTTTGAGTTTCAAAACATTTCATGAATACATTTCCTGCCACTTGACGACAGAGCGTTATAATCACATAGTACCTATGGTTAAAGAGGCACGCCCTTGACGCCGGAACGACGCGATAAGGTACTTACCTAAATCATTTGATCAGAAAGACGTCATTGTTTTTGTTTTTACTCGACTGCCAAACAGAGAGACTTATCTTAGACACAAGTATTTGAAATACAAAATACCTTTTTCGTATCTTGTATTTAAAATGCTTTTTCAATCTTTATTTCGCTTCGCTCGTCTGAAAGTAATTTTTCCATCCCTCGGAAAATGTACTTTTTTTCGGGATGAGACCTTTGTCCGTCTCAATGTCATTGGCAATGTGTGTGCAAAATTTAATGATTAATTATCAGATAAACATTACGACAGCGATTAAAATACGAACAAACATACATTGATTTTCATATTTAAAAAAAAAATATTAAACATGCGGTATGATCGGTAAGGAACTTTAGGAGACTTTTATATAGATTTAGACCTTTTTATGTTAATTCAAATGCTTTTTAACCGACTTCAAAAAGAAGGAGATTGTCAATTCGTCAGAATCTTTTTTATTTATGTATGTTCACCGATTACTCGAATAATTTTTTTCAAAGGGTATACTTCCCAGGTGTATACTTCCCAGGGTATACTTCCCATACTTCCCATTTAAATTTTATCGAAATCAGTCGAGCGGGTTTTGAAAAATCAACAAATATCTAAAATTGTTTACATCGATGATATTTTCGTTTGCTCCGAATCATCGCTGTCTCATTGGAGCAGTGCGTATAGTTGGCCTACCCATATTATATTTAAACAAAATAGATAAGTACATCTAATTTCCACTAAAAAGCACATTGAAGCCGGTGATGTTTTTTTTTAAATATTATTATAATAATTACCTAATCATTTTTACGTTACAGCCTTATAAAGCAGAATTTACGCACTGGTATCTTTTTAATTTATTAATTTCTAGCTCTTGCCCGAAGCTGCGTTCGCGAAAAAGTTTTTATCTATTTCTCGGGAACACTATGTTCTCTGGATGATAATATTAACCTGATGTAAGATACCTTACCCTACGTCACGGTAATATTATCTATCTAATATTACCGTGCCTCCGTGTAACGAGTATGGAAAATGATGATTGATTGATAAGTTAGTGCGTGAAAGCACTGAAAGCGTTACACGACAATTTCTTCAACCTGTTCTTATGCGTCAGATTCATAGGAAATAGGAATCTTTTATCTATATATATAATGCTAGCAGCTTCCCGCGGTTTCACCCACGTAAGTCCCGATACCGAGAGAATATCGAAATAAAAAGTAGCCTATACGTTAATCCAGGTCCCCAGCTATCTACACACCAAGTTTAATCGCAATCGGTTTAGTGGTTTTTGCGTGAAAGAGTAACAAACATCCATCTATACATCCATCCATCCATCCATCCATCCATCCAAACTTTCACATTTATAATATTAGTGGGATTATAAAGCTGAAGAGTTTGTTTGTTAGTTTGCTTGAACGCGCAAATCTCAAGAACTACTGGATCGAATTGAAAAATTCTTATAGTGTTGGATAGCCTATTTATTGGGGAAGGCTATAGGCTATATAACATCACGCTACGGCTAATAGGAGCAGAGCAGTGACCATAAACGCAGGTAAAACTGCGGGGACGGCTAGTACATAAATAAAACTAAAACAGAAATTTTGTGTGTATATGTAATTTGAATGATAGTACTATAATTTAACATCTTGGAGCTGATCCGATGATGGAACCAGGGGGTGGATAGTGGAACTCTTCAGTGGCTGGTAGTATACCCCTCGAGTTTAGAGACAACAACAGGCTTGGTGATGTTGATCTGATGATGACGCATCAGGTAACCAATTTATTATTTCATAATATTAATAATAATAATAGGTAACCAAAGGCCCTGGGTAACTATTCTCTTATCTGTGCCCTGGGGCAAAAAATAAACTAGGGCCCCAACTGAACTATTTGAAATTGTTCGTTCCGTATTCGTCGTGATCCGAATTCAATGTACTCCAGATTTGTCGTAATCCAGATTCGTTGTACTCCATATTAAAATTACTTGAATATGGAGTACCACTGTTTAATAAAGTACGCAATTTAAAATAAATAGTGGTTTAGTCGCAACTCTAGTACAAACCTGATAACTTTTTAAACAATAATTAATAATAATATGTATGTATAAACATATGAAACACGATAATTTGTTCTGTGTCTGGGTGTAATTTATCTATAATATGTATGTATTTAGAAATATATAAGTATGTTTATCAGCAGTCCGGTTACCATAGTACAGGCTCTGCCTAGTTTGGGATCAGACGGCCGTGTGTGAAATGTGTGGAGTTATTATTATTCAAAAAAAAAAAAAAGTTCTGGTTCTAAAAAAATCTGGTTTATTTATATACCGAATGTGGGTGAAATTTTCACTAGTTCAGTTTATAGTTTGTAAGTCAAAGTTTATAGTTTTATTAAACTACTAGCAACCCGCCCCGGCTTCGCACGTGTACACATTATACACCAAAACCTTCCTCATGAATCACGTCTATTAGTGAAAACCGCATGAAAATCCGTTTAGTAGTTTATCGCGAACAGACAGACAGACGCGGCGGCAAACTATGTTTTTTATTATGTAGTGATAATGATTAATCGTTAATGATAGGAGCACTGTTGCATTATCGCTGCGTTGTGTGTTGCTAAGACAAAATTTGTAGGCATTATGTACGTGAATAATAAATAAAATTGAAGTAATTTAAGACATTTTATGTAGTGAAATTCTTCTACAGTGAATTTTATGAACACAGTGAACAGTAGCTGTTATGTTATAAGCGCAATTGTTTATATATTGTATATATTTTTAATAACTATTATGTTTTTTCTTTTTAATTAAATAGGTACAAAGTTTACATTTTCTTATCTAAACTCATTAGTGTAACCAAAACCCGAAAGCTATATTCGTACACTAACATACGTAACTGTACGCAATCGACACAATTTACAATTCAATAATCCTACTTAATATTATCAACGTGAAAGTTCGTGAGGATGTATGGATGTTTGTTGTTCTTTCACGCAAAATTTACTGAACCGGTTGGGATGAAACTTATTTTGTTATTTTGGACACCTGGATTAACACATAGGCTACTTTTTATCCTGATATTCCCACGGCATCGGGACTTACGCTGGTAAAATCGCGGGGCGTAGCTAGTCATACATAATACACTCTACGAAAAAACAAAATAGGCAGTCATGGGACTGCCGATAGAAGTGAAAACTTAAACGAAACGACGAACTTAAGACGTCACGTAAGCTGGTTGGTGACATTAATTAATAAGAAGTTTACAGAATTCAATGTTTAGATGAGCGCCCTCTAGTGGATCTATATATGTATTATTAGCGTAACGGTACGAGTTCAGTGCTTTTACCCGATGCACAACATGCCTAAAGAAGTTTTCACATCAATAAAAAACACAAGTTAGTGCGTAATAGTGGATATGTTTTAAGCCAACCACTAATATTCGTATGCGGTGACAATACATTTTACGTTTATATTACAGACAGTAACAGATAGGCGGACCACGCCTATTTATACATACTTTTTTTAACCCCCGACGCAAAAAGGGGTGTTTTAAGGTTGCCGTGTTTGTGTGTCTGTTTGTGGCATCGTAGCTCCCAAACGAACGGACCGATTTAAGTGCGTGTTTTTTTGTTTGCAAGATAAATTAATCGAGAGTGCTCTTAGATATTTTTGCCAGTCGAGGGTAGTTTAAAGTTTTTATTGATGATTATTATTAAATTAAAGTAATAGTATTCTTTATTGTGGATCATAGGTAGGTATATAATACAGGTGTTATATGTCCCGCCCTTTGGACATACAATATTTACAGTAATTTGAATTGTAAAAGAAAAATGGCGAAAATAGTGTCCTTGGAGTTTCTTGCCTCTTCTTCTCCATCAGATCTACGTATTGGAACAGGCGACTAGCTTCACGGCTGAATTAGTCTGTAGTCTGACTGACTCCTCTCCACTCCTGGCAATTCAAAAACACTTAGCATGCATTGCAATGCCTTTTTAAAATAAAATAAATAGTAAATGAATTATTAGTTATAATTTATTATTATTATAATTAATTAATTAACAAACATTCAGGAAACGGATACAAAGAACACCCTGACTCAGGACGACTATTTGCGGATCACACAATTTTTTGTCCTGTGTGGGAATCGAACCCCCAACACTTGGTGCGGCGTGGTGGTCACTTCAACTTTTGCTTTGCGTCATCCGTGCAGTCAAACATGTTTACATCATCTACATATATAAAAAATTCGTGTCACGTTGTTTGTTCGCGATGAACTTCTAAACTAATGAACCGATTTAATGAAATTTTTCACACTGTGTGCAGTTTGGTCCAATTTGAGAAACAGGATAGTATTCTATATAACTATACCTACTGGACCTCTACAGCTTAAGAAATCAAAAACATTTACATATAAATATAAACATCCATGTAAGTTTGAGGATAAACTTCTCTATGCGTTCCGAAACCATTGATCACATTGTGATGAAACTTTGGTAGGGTGTTATGGGGACCCGTGGGGGTACTAGCCCAAAAAATCTACCTATATAAAAAAATATTGTCTGTTATAAAACCTTCACATCACAAGCCGAACGCTCTCTATCGCTAGATTCGCGCTCTCGCTTGCACGCTCGGCTCAGGCGGAACGTGACAATGAGTCATGCTTTTTCGTGCGTGCAGCCGGCGTCATCGATTTATAAGACGTTATCACGTCAAAAAATTGCAAGGCGGGTGCAGCTAAGTTCAAATAAAACCAATTATAAGTGTTTTTGAATTGCCAGGAGTGGAGAGGAGTCAGTCAGACTAATTCAATAGTGAAGCAATTTGCCTGTTCCAATACGTAGATCTGAGATCTGAGAAGAGGCATGAAACTCCAAGGACACTATTTTCGCCATTTTTCTTTTACAGTTCAAATACTTTAATTTAACAATAATCATAAATTTAAAATCCTTTCAACGATTACAAAAGAGCTGATGGTCTTTGAAGAGCTGAATTAGGTTTTATTTTTCTACCTATAAGGTTGAAATAGTAATATAGGGGTTAACTTGAGAACGTCCTCCATTTTTTGTCGGTTAACCAATATTTAACCAATATTCATCTGTTTTGGTACCTTTAAAACAAAAGCGGCCACATTGTTAAATATTACTACGGCGACAATGTTATATGAGAAACGATAAAAACAATTGCGTAAACTTTGTGGAATGCGTCGACAAGAGAGCTCAAGTTCCAAGAAATCGGGGGCCCTCAAGGGTCTTGAATGTGTGCCATTGAAAACCGAATGTTCTTTTAACAACGGTACAGTTGTGCTTATTTTGGGATACAACAAACCTTTGGTGAAATAGTTTAAAGGGAATCTGTAATTCTAGTTATAACGAGTCGGCAGTCTTGCATTCATTGAATTTTTGGAGGGCAATTGCCTTCTTGTCAATATCAAACCTGAATTTACAATTATTTGCTCTTATCGCCCCCCCAGTTTTAGAAATACAAACACGTCTTTAGACTCCTTAGACACAAATAAATAATGTTTGTGCTATTGTAAAATAACACATTCCAGACACTATTTCATTTATCCTCCTACCTATTAACAAACATAACAAAGCTATTTAGACTTTAATTACAAAGAAATAAAATTGAATGTCAAAATAACATCTTTTCACTATAATTGTTTACACGGTACTTATACGAAAAATTGTTGTCTGACTAATATCTGTTTGTGACGGATAATCTCCGGGACGGCTTGACCGAATTTGACAGGACTTTTACTAATACATAGCTGATGCTTTAAGGAGTAACATACTTTTATTTATTTAAAAATATACACTTATTGTACAGTCAATGGGTGAAAAATCATTCATCCCCTATTTTTCCACCATTGGGTTGAAATATGTGTTTGGAATTTAAATGGTACCAATGGTAAAAAAAAGAATGATCAAAATCGCACCATCCTGTAAAAAGTTATGCGTGGTCATACATAAATAAAAAAAATATACGGGTCCACTTGAGAACATGTATAATCGTCGGTTAATAAAAATAATGTAATTTTTTTTTGTTTGCAGGAAATAAACTCAGAAACTACTGCACCGATTTTAATAATTCTTTCAGCGTTAGAGAGGTTCTCTTTTCAGAAGTAACATACGGTAACACGCGGTAGCGTGTCAAGCCAAGTTCAAGAAAATGGAACTGGCGATGATCCTAATGACCTAGAAAGTTGTAATTTGACGTCCAGCTGGGGATTTGTGTGTATGCAAAGGAAAGAATCAGAAAACAGTGAATTTTTACTACTTTAAATATTTTCCAAATAATTGATTTTTATTAATACGCGCCAATAGCGCCTTTTAAAATTAATAATTTGTGATTTTTAAGCGGAAGAATAGGTAATAGTAGGTAATGTACAAAAACTATGCAATGTAAACGCAGAAAAAATGTTAATTTTACAGATCACTTTTGAATGAATAATAATAATTTCTTTCCAAAAGTAATGATACTCCATCGAAAACATAAATGTGAAAATGTTAGCCAAGTTCAATCTTCAGGATTATCTACAGAACTTGGCAACCATTTAGATCTCAATTCTTTTGTTGGCATAGTCGATACCACGTATATTCTTAATATTGAACTTGGCTCCCGTAACAGGTATAGGTAAACGCATATCTAGTTCTAGAATAAATCTCACAAACTAAGTACTGTTAGTGTAGTGGTTAGTCATTAGTGACCCTGACTGCTGCACCAGAGGTTGTGGGTTCAATTCCCACCCAAGAACAAATAATTATGTGATGAGCATGATCATTTTGTTCTGTGTCTGGGTGTAATTTATACAAATAAATAAAATTGAAGTGTCTGTTTGTAATGTCAAAATAATAGTTTGAAGCTCATACAGTTATTTGCACGATACCTATGCCTAAAAATCAGATTTTAATTTTTTTTGTCTATCTGTCTGTTTGTTCCAGCTAACCTCCGGAACGGATGGACCGATTTCCACGGGACTTTCACTGGCAGATAGCTGGTGTTATAAGGAGTAGCTTAGGCTACTTTCATTTTTGGAAAAGAATTAGGGTTCTGCCCAAAATATAATAAAAATAATGTATGTATTTAGAAATATATAAGTATTTTTATCAGCAGTCTCGTTATCATAGCAGTTCTGCCTAGTTTCTGATCAGACAGCCGTGTGTGAGATGTGTCAAGTTACACATGCAGCTTAGAATTAAAATATTACTATATAAGGTACTTATATATAAAAAACCTATTTTAAAAAATTTTGTCTGTCTGTCTGTTTGTTCCGGCTAATCTCCGGAGTGAGTGGACTGGTTTCCTTAGGACTTTCACTGGCAGATAGCTGGTGTTATAATGAGTAACTTATGTAACTTCTGGCCTGTTGGCCTAGTGGTTAGTGATCCTGACTGCTACGCCATAGGTCCTGGCTTCGATTCCCACCTGAGGCTGAGTGTTCTTTGTGTCCGTTGTTTGTATGTTTGTAAAGTCTCCCGCAACACAGAAGTCATTCCTAATGCGGGAGTTTTGAATTTTGAAAATGATTAGGGTTCCGCGCAAAAAATATAAATGTGTACCTGTACACAGGGCATTGTACCTGGACCACAGATTACTAAGTAGTCCTGGACACAGGGAGCTTATAATGTAATAGATAACGAACGAAGATCACCGACATAGCCCAACGGATCAACAAGTTAAAGAGGCTGTGGGCAGGGCACATAGCTCGCAGAATGGATGCCAGATGGGGCTTCTGGAGTGGAGACCATGGATCAGAAGGGGCGGCGTAGGACGTCCACCTTCAAGATGGACAGATGACCTTATAAAAATCGTGGGTCGACGTGGACACAGGCCGCTACCAACCGGTCTTGTTGGAGGTCATTGAGGGAGGTATAATATACATTTATTATGTTCAGTAGTGGATAAAGTTCAATGTCAAAAATAGTACGTAATAATAATAAAAGTGTTAGGTACTTTATAAATAGTATACCTATCTTAAAGATTGAAAATGAACATATTATATCAACGGATTAGATCAATTATCATTTATCCGACAAGTCACAGAGATTATAATAACGTTTTTCATTTATTAACTTTTTAATTTAATTTTAAAATCATTATCATTATCATAATACACATTATAGACATTGGCCCCAATTCTGTTACTTCACTCGCTAAATAAAAATTCACTAAATTTTCTTCATATAAGAAGTCATTGTTTCAAATTGAAACAAGTAGGTAACATATGTCGCTATAGAAATAAGCAATTTATTTGTCGACTAAAGTCTGATACGCTTAAATAAACTTTAATACCACGTAGCGAGAGCCGCTATCCGTTGAATGCCATCTCTTTTGCTCTGTGTTTTTAGTAAGCGTCTTTGTAGGTGTAGATTAAAAACACGTCATCCTTGTTCGTTTTGAACAAGTTTTTATACGGCAATTATACAGCGTTTGTATAAATGAAGACTCTCGCTGCGTGGAAATTAAGTTGAGTATACGTTGACAGGTTTTAGTGAAATTTAGCGGCGCTGAGAAATAGATGCTAGTAACAAATAGACCTTATTACGAAGAACACTAATTTGATTTTATATAAAAAGAAATTAAGTAAGGTTTTAGTTTAGTCGAGTGTACAATAGAATCGGCACCATTATCTCATCAATTTATATGTTACATTTAGTAATTTTTAAATTGTACATGTGAGAACTGTGTAGTCAATAACATATTAAGTTAATTTGCTATGTTGCCTGGCTGTTCTGAGTATGCCATGATCGCTTAGACGTCCTGCCGATGGTGGCGTACGTGTCGGTCGTTCGGCTCCCTGTGATATCAATTGATATCATATGGTTGGAGTGGACGATGACTGGCGCGTGCGTCATACTCGTGAACGAGAGCCGTTGGCTGGGGCTGGTCATTTCCGAACTGCTGTTACTTACATATAGTAGTAGTTAATAGTTTAGAACAATACGTTACATTGTCCTCACATATAACTTGCGCATATAAGCAATGTAACCAGAGATTTGTAAAAAACATGTTGAAAAAGAGTGTTCTTGGAGTTTCTTGCCTGTTCTTCTCCACTGGATCTACGAATTGAAACAGGCAACTAGCTTCACAACTGACTTAGTCTGACTGACTACTGTTCCTGACAATTCAAAAATACCCATAGTGGTTTAATTGAAATAAATGATTTTGATTTTGAATATATTAACATTCCAATCTTGTATGTCTTTGACTCTTTCTTCAGAACATCACCACTTTGGTTATAGTACTTATGTCCCGCGTTTTAGACCCCTACCGCCTTTCCCACTTACGTTTGCCATTAATACTGGTTTTGTCATTCGTTCCACACTCATTCTTTCTATAGGCTCAAACCATAAGGGCAAAAGAGCCATCCATAAATTACGTCCCACGAATTTCATAATGTTTTGTGTGAGTGAACCCCGCCCAACGCCCAACAGTGATATTCGGACACATATGAATTTTTTAGTATAATTTTCGAGGACTTTTTAGAGAGGCATTTTTTAATATTATAAACAGCAGCTCGGGACTTCCTTCCGCGGCTAACGTTCTCTCGCGTGTGACGAGTGAGTCGCTTATATTTTTTGGCTTCAGTTTTGGAGCGCGGATTAGGCATCTGGATCTAGATATAATCTTAGATATTATTATTATTCGGTTCAATTCCGACATACCATCCCACCGAAAAACCCTTACGATCGCACAGAAGACATGTCTCATTTCAATAAATAGCGGCTCTTGCTCGGACACAATAAAGTCGCAATTCAGGTCGCACAGCGTTTTACCTACAGTTTTATTGACCTAGAAGTTCCCTCTCTTCCTATCGCATAACTCTTATCTGTTCTGACGACGCTGCGATGTTAGGGTTATCTTTTTTTAAAGAATAAATTAATCTGAACAGTCAGGGTCACTAACCACTAGGTCAACAAGCCAGTCATTATTATTGTCACGGGGTTCTTTTATTTAACAAAAGGCACATTAATGAATCACAAGATGGTTATGAACCATTACGCGAAACCACGACAACCTATTTAACTTAATGGATAAATTATCAGTGTTACAGATTATACACATCCGTTAATTAAGCTTGAGTACTAATGAAGATAAGTGCATCGGTTATATTAGTTGTCTTGTTGAGAGACTTCTTGTGGATGTTGTCCCTTCAACAGAAAGAAGCATCCTCCGACCAAGAGATTGATGTTAGGAAGTTGTATGTGTCACAGTAAGAATCAGATATTTATTGCCCCCACGCTCCGAGCACTGTAACCTGCTCCACAAATCGAACAGTTAAAAACTTTAAATGTAACACACATTTAAACTCGTTGTGACGCACGGATGGCGCAATGGTTTAAGTGGTCAACCACTACGCCGCGCCGAGTGTTGTGGGTTCAAATCCCACACGGGACAAAAATTTGTGTGATCCACAAATATTTATCCCGAGTCTGGGTGTTCTTTGTGTCCGTTATTTGAATGTTTGTGAAGCCCCCCGCGACACAGGAATATTTCTAATGCGGGAGTTGTCTTTAAAAAAAAAATCGGTTTAATCGATTATATTCATTGAAAACCGAAGCGTTTCAGATAGGTATTGTATCAAAAAGAGAAAATTAACCCTTAAAAACTAACTTTTGCCCTCGACTTTCGCGTTTATGTTGATTGTCAATCAATTCAGGCCTCCCTCGTGGACAGTACTGTTTTTCTAGATAACCTTATATGTATCTTTCTGTACTCCTGATGATCCTTTGAGTAGTTAAGGAGTGAAAACGTAACAAACAAATCAAATCACATTCGCATTTGAACTATTATTTAGGTTATTTATAGTGATGACAGAAGGTAATTAGCTACAAAGTTTTTCCTGTTTTTCCAAACGCACTGTAGGAATCCCGCGCTGCTATGGCCGCGTTTAATATCAGACCAATTTATTCGCGCCAACCCAACGGATTACGTGCAAGGGTCAAGAGGTCAACACATTAAAATGCGATTTTGCGAATACTATCTAAAACAAAACTAAACATAGCTTGTTCAATGTGTTCTAGAACACGGATAAACAATCTGAAATGCATTGTTTTTTGTAAATATATACATCAGTCTATACTAATATTATGAAGCTGAAAAGTTTGTTTGTTCGGTTGAACGCGCTAATCTCAGGAACTTCTGGTTCGAATTAAAAAAATATTTAAGTGTTGGATAGCCCATTTATCGAGGAAGGCTATAGGATATACAACATCACGCTGCGATCAATAGGAGCGGATCAGTGATCACAAACGCAAGTGAAACTGCGGAAACGGCTAGTACTATAATATATGGGGAGAAATTAAACAAAATTATGTGCGATTTACATATGAAATATTATTTTTAATTCACAAGGCTAAATAAAACTAAATGAGTTTGCATTACCCATACGAATATATTTAAAAAAGTAAAAAACCAAATAAAGATGACAAAAAAAAATTACTTTACAGTTACTTATTACATACTTTAATTACATCGTTGACCAGTAATTTCATTATATCAATTGACAAGTAGGTAGGCCTTGTAAAGCTCAATCTAAAAAATGTACCTACTAATAAACAAAAGCCACGTAAAACTAATAGATTTACCAGTAAGTTGTAGTTAGATTCAATTCACATATAACATCCATTGAGCACTTTAAAATTAAAACATTACTTATTTATGAAATTTTAACACGTGATTTTAATACTATACACTAAATTAGTTGTTTTAAAACATGTTTTTCAAATAAAGATCTCTTAAAATAAGCAAATTCAAAATTAATTGACAATTTTGGATACAAAACTAGGTAGGAGGTTCCTCTTAAAAAAAGGATAAAAGCGCTGTTCTGAAAACCTTACAATCATCATAAATTGAATAGTACAAAGACATTTTTACAAAACACAATTTTAAATCAGAGATATTTAAATTTTTATTAGTAAACTTATTTCATAACTGATAGTGTAAAAAAAAATTCTCACATTATTTGACAAAAACCATTGTTTTTTTTTTCACGGGAGTAATGACTTGAGTGTTTATTTCGTGCATCTTATTTTTGTCACGTAACATGGGGTCATATTCAAAAGGTTTACCAAACTTTGAAATCACTGAGACGCACTTCTGCAATTTAATTTTCAGTCACAATTTTTTTCCCGCCATCTTATTGGCAAAAAACCGCTTTCTCACAGCAAACAGATTATTGGGGTTGACAATAACACTCACATCTTGACAGGAAGCCACTCGACTCCGAACAACGGTAGAAACTACGCGATTCTGCTTCGCAAGCTTGGCTGCAACTTACTGCGAAGCTGCGATATGCAGTTGTGTAATATCCATTTGCAGCGGTGGACATTGCAAACATGGCCGACAATAACAATAAAGTAGTTAGAAACGTGATCTTCATTTTGTTGACGTGCGTCCGATCGCGTCTGAGACTTGAGGTGAATAAAACTTGATTGGGTGGGCGAGTTGGCCGTTAACCTGTGTCTACAACGTGTCATCTGGTGCATGTGTAAACATGTTTCAAGTCATCGGGATATCTTGTGAGTCATCGCGAACGAACGGTGCATTCGACATGAATGTAAAATCTAATTTTTACCGGATTGTTTTTAAAGAATAATGTCTCTATACTAGCCTGAGGAATTATATAAAAACAGCTATTAATATGTATTATTTTTATTTACTTTAAAAACAAACAAATACTAAAATTCTTTGAAACAATAAAACTTAAAACGAGTATTTCTTTTTCTTTGGATAAAGATCACTTATCTAGCTACAAATTAAAGTTTTTTAAAACGTTTTAAAATAAATTAATAATTAAAAAAATACATTTTTAAAGGCTTGTTTTTATTTATTTATGTATAACTATCTGCGCCTCGCGGTTTCACCCGCGTAAGTCCCGATCCCGTGGGAATATCGGGATAAAAAATAGCCTATGCGTTGATCCAGGTCTCCAGCTATCTACATACCAAGTTTCATCGCAATCTGTTTAGTGGTTTTTGCGTGAAAGAGTAACAAACTGGAGGATAACTGCTTTAAAAGGCAGTTGCAAGATTTCACCCGAACAAAGATACATTTGGTATGTTACATTTTTACATTACATTACATTAATTAAAAGCTTGTACTATAACAAAATATTAATATATAAGTCTCAAAATAGGAACAACATACAGTCTGAATAAGTCAACACTTTATGCTTTCTATAGACAGGTTATTTATATTTTTGCACTCTACCTACGTCTTTCTTCTAAGTTTCTACGGACAGAAGGCGAGTTATTTTTGCAGCAGTTCATTTTTATCTTGTGGTGAGTTTAAGGCAGCAGAATTTGCTATATATATACAGTCTATATGCAGTAGTGTGTACGGTGTGGCGACGCGTCATGCGCAATCGACTGTGCGATTCTCGCCCACTCGATCCGGCGTTAAGCCATCTCTCTCGCTATTGTATTTAATGAAAATAAATGTTTATTCAATAAATAGTCATCGTTATCTGGAAAAAAAATCGTAATATTTTATTTTATCATTATGACATATTTAGTTCATCTGTTCTTTTCTGCATATTACTTTTACAAAATAATGTCGATGTTTCACATCTGCCAGGCGTCCCGTGACGGCTCACATTTTTTTCTAAGATCATCTAATGCAAAATGCCGTCACGAACCCGGTGGAATAACTCGTATTTCCTACTTGTTTTAAGTTCTTTTTTCCTATGTAGGTACTTTAAAAGTCTATTTATTTAATCATGTCAGTTAGATAATAGGTCACAACAAATATATAAGCACAATAAATATTTAAACGTGAATAAAGCTGTTTCTCTATGTTTTACAGTTAGTTATTTAATAAAATAATTTCTTCTTCCTCCTATAAAATTTGACCAAATGGAGTTACGAAGTTTGATAATAATTAAGCCGTCGATACTTTGTATGTTTTCGCGTAATATACAACTCAGACACGGAATTTCAAGCCTTTTCTCCAACCAAGGCTTAACTAAGTTAACTAAAGGTTGCCTGGAAGAAATTGCTTTCAGTGATAAGGCCGCCCTTTGTACATATTTACTTGTTGTATTTTTCGTAAAAAAAAATTTGTTGGTGTACAAAAAGTTTATTTCTATTCTATTCTAAGTCAGCACTCAACTGTTTTATAAATGCCTGTCTATTTAGGGTTTCTTTTCTCTTTGGAAAGCATGTTGTAACAATAAATGACATGAAATGTAATTGTTGACAAAAGCCATATTCATCATGCCGTTGTATAATGCCATAGGCCATCTATTTGTTTTACTACTGCATGACATCTGCGAACACTTTTAGTCAAAGGAATCAACTCCTCCCTTTACTTGATTGTAGAATTCATTTATATCTGGTTCTACGGAGCTAGATTTAACGTCCTCATCACAGGATATGCATTATGCATATCAAGTTTATTCTAACGTAGCGTCGATCAACGGCGGCGTAGTCAAAGGACGCTTGTTAATCCACGAATGTCGATACCTAGACTTGAGCTCATGGCAGTCATGCTGTTTTGCTTGTACGTTTTGTCGTACAAAACATAAATGATTTTAAGTATCCTATTATAGCATTCAGTGACTCACCTCTCCTATTATCTTGGCTTATGACGCCAGCCTATAAATTAAAAACATATGTGGCAAATCGAGTCGGCAAGTAATGGATATCGTTCTGCCAAAGTTTTGGTTACATGTAAATAGCGAACATAACCAGGCCTATGTCACTCGATGTACTTACGCGCTTTAAATACCTGCCGGCGGCTGGGCCGCCGGCGGACCTTAGGTATACCGCAGTCTCGCGGAGTGGGTTGCCGACAGTTGCATCGAGCGCACATGCTTTTATTTTTAAAGTACAATAAACGTAATACGTGATCGTATTGATATATTCTTTAAATACTGTAACATTCATAGTGAAAACTGACTTGGTTGTTTATGTGCAGTATAAGAATGTAGGTAACTTAGGAGAGAAAAAAACCCGGCAGCACTATTTATGAAGTTATGAAAAATGATCCTTTTAACCTTATTTGCATTTGTTTCCCTCAAATTAATTACTAAAACTTTTTGTAAGATTTAGATTATTTTCCACCATACAGTTTAATCATCGAGATTTTATAACAGGGAAGAAGTTTATTTATTTATCTTTACATAAACATAAAACACATATACTATTTTTGTACACTAAAACTTCGGAAATTAAAATTAAGCGTTAAGTACTTTATTTACATATCATTTTTTTTTTATAAAAAAATAGTATATTGAAGAGGTAACCCTACACACATTTTAAAGCCCAGAAAGAGTAGGTAATTTAAACGATAGGTATCGATTATTTTTGTAGGGAGTGATTTATCTGTTTCATACTTAGTAATCGATGGCATAACGCTGCAAATACTTGATTGCGTGGTCGTGGTGATACCCAGTCACTTTGTAGAATTGGTTTCAGACTGTATTAATGATCCTCAGTGGCTTTATAAGGACAAGGGGGAGAAGCCTACCACTACATCTTTTATGAAGGATGATTTCAAAGTTCTAGAACTGAAATCAAATGTGGACACTTTGAGCTTTGTTGTCCAGTTACTTTGATAACTAACCATCTCGAATAAATTTTTAATAAGTTTTCGTCTTTTTGAACGGCTTTATTTAGCTTGCCCTGCTTGTTTTTTGGGTTACATTTTACCCCCTTAATGTAAACAGATTGAAGCTCGGACGCAATTGTCTAGCGTGTCCAAGTTTATCAAACCACCACCCCTCCTTTTTTTAATCGGTTAAAAAGAGTCATCATAATACAAGCTATGCTTAATGCTTAGTTTGGGTTTTGTATAAGCGCTGTGTAATTATTATGTCCTAGAATAGGTGTTTGATTTATCTGAATAACGCTGCTTTTCATAACGAAGCCATTCATTTCATGATGTAACGTCCGTGTTTATATTTTAATGTTTAATTTGAAAATATAAAATAACATTACAACATTATCGTTGCAGGTACTAGATAGATTTCTTCAATTAAACCAACATACCTAGACATATGGTCACTACTCCACTCCTAAAAGTCGTAGCGTGATAAAAATAATTTTTCAAATACGACGTTCTTTTACGACGATATAAAACTGTACACGACAGCTTTATTATAGAAGTCCTATAGTATGGAAATAAAGTACTCTGTGGTATGGAAGTATATTAGTTTGGCACCATGGCGACACTGTGTCGCGCATCGCGACCTTGCAAATAATTCCCTTTATACAAAGTATGGAAACTATAGATTGTCTCCCTTTTGGGCCTCAGTAACTCAGTACTATGAAGAAAGAGACCGAAATATATATCTCATTCGTTTCTCGTTTCGATAACACGTATCGTTTACGTTTAGCGTGTGCAGATAGATATAGCGACCATTTTATTTTATGTTTTTGTGTTTTTTAATTGTGATTGATGTGTTGGATTGTGTTTCAGTGTCAAAAAAAAACTTATCTAAGTATAATATATTGTACGTGAAAACATAGAAAAAGGTATGATAAAAATAGTTATAATAGAATCACGGCACTGGTGCCGTGTGTTATTTGTGGTTAATTTATGTTATATTAATTTTCCTGAACCTTTTAATTACCTACTAGGTTCTATAAACAGCCTTTATTCTTAGTACACTCTTATTAATTGAAGGAAACTCCTACATAATTCTGTAGCGGTGTCCATTTAGATTATTTGTGTTTAATTCTGAGTAATATTACCGTGGTTAAAATTTTTAGTCAGTGTTATAATTTTGTTTATTGAATATTTCATATTTTGTTTAGTTTGTAATCTATGATACTCTATAAGCAGTATGGGGCGCTAGGTGTTAGTGCAACGAAAAATACTGACCGCTTGATTTTTTTATTCAGACCATCTATGGATCTTGCGCGATACTAATCTAGTTTAATGTTGTTAGATATTTAAAAAAAAGAACTCAGTCGTAGAACTGCACGTTAGAAGTGAAAACCAAGTGATGCCATCTACTAGTGACATCCATCAAACTGACGTACGTTTGGACGAAGTTTTGAATTAAGGTTTTCGCTATTGAGCACTATAGGCGTTATAAATTTTCACTTTAATTGCAATTATGTTTTTGTTTATTTTACCATATTGCGCACACAATAAATACTTTATTGAGCTAATAATATTTTTAAAGATTAATTAATAAGGAGCTGAAAAAACTTAGATTAGTGCCCTCTAGTGGATCTATATATGTACTATTAGCCAGACAGTGCCAGTTCAGTGCGTTTTCCTTATAACAAATGTGCACAAAGTGCATTATGAAGTTTTCAAAAAAAATTAAAAATGTTTTATTTCTGTAACTTTTTCAAATGCCTTTAAACGCCCAGAACAGTGTAAATAGACAAACTCACGCATATAGAAGTTTTCACTGAGCGGGAGTCGAACCCTGACCCCTGGTATTTCAGTTAAATACTCTACCGACAGCTTTTTACAACGAAGATGTTTACCTTTAATGTGAAGACAATTGTGAGATAATGTTGCTTGCGTGATTTAACTTGGTAAGGTCAAAGGTTTATCATCAGTTATCGATCTCGGAGACAACAATAGGGTCGGGCGACTGTTCAGTCTACTTAGTATTTTTTTACTATTCGTCAAAAAGGAGCTCGTGGCTAAGTGGTAACCGAGTAGGTTAACACATTACAAAGTTAAGTAATACTAGCCAGGTCAGTCTAGGATGGGTGACCATTCTTAACAAATTGAGACCCCTCCGTGCCTTGGAGAGCACGTTAAACCATCGGTCCCGGGTGCCATACAAACATCTGTGGCATTCGTTAGGGGTAGTTGGAGCCCTAAAAAAAAGTTCGACAACCTGGTCTAACTACAGAACTTCGATATCGCCTAGTACTTGGGTTGTGAAGGTCTGATGGCAGTCGCTTCACGTAAAATATCAAAGTTAGGACATATCGTAGTTAGATTGAAAGCCGACCCCAAATTAGTTGGGAAAAGGCGCGGAGGATGATGGCGTCAAAATGGTAGTGAAATATATGATATTTTACCATGAATTTCTGTTGTCAAGTCTTTCGATTTCAATGACGATTTGAGGAGTTTACACAATAATAACAAAAGCATTTTCCGCGCGGCTTCTCTCTCGTAGATATTTATATATTTTGCGCGGAACCGTAATTAATTTTTCCAAAATAAAAGTAGTAGCCTAGGCATAACACCAGCTATCTGCCACTGAAAGTGGAATTCGGTCTACCCGTTCCGGAGATTAGCCAGAACAAACAGACAGACAGACAGACAAAAATTTTACGACTGTAACGGAACACCGTGTTGTTTTAGTCGGTTCGAGTCCGACATACCACCCTACCGCTTCGCCCTGCTGGGGTGACGACCCGTGGCAGTTTCCACATGTTAAAAAAAAAAGAATAAGGTCTAGTTTATTTTTAATTTTATGCTAACTAACTTAATTTTTAGTTTATTACAGACACCATTACATAATGGAAACAACTTCAGTAAATTCGATGAGATCTGACAGTGATAGTGAACCCAAAGAAGATGAAATTACACCAAAAGAGCAAAAAGATTTAGAAATGATAGAATCTGAAGAAAATGAAAGTGAAATTAGCAAAGCAAATAATGATGAAATTACACCAAAAGAGAAAAAAGATTTGGAAATGATAGAATCTCAAGAAAATGAAAGTGAAATTAGCAAAGCAAATAATGATGAAATTACACCAAAAGAGAAAAAAGATTTAGAAAGGATAGAATCTGAAGAAAATAAAAGTGAAATTAGCAAAGCAAACAATGACTTACAAACTATTGATGATGTTCTTATTGATAAAGAAAACAAGAAATCATTTGAAAACCGTGAGAACAAAGAATCATTAGAAAATACTCCGGTAAGTATAAAAATTTTCTTTTCTCTTTTTAACCGACGAAAAAAAAGGAGGTTCTCAATTCGACCGTATAATATATATTTTTTTTTTTTTTTATGTCTGTTCAGTCACTCCGTTATTTATGAACCGATTTTGATTATTCTTTTTTGTTAGATAGGGTATACTTCAAGGGTAGTCCCATTACAAGAACCTCAGGATCTGATGATGGGATCCTGAAAAAATTGAGACACCCTCGAAAATAGTAGGAACGAATAGTATTTCTGTTTACTTTTCATTACTTTATCAGGTATTGCGTTTAGAAATCATCATCATTTTTCATCACCATCATCATGATGATGAAAAAAACCATAAAATAAAATCTTTTTAACAAAAAATTAAACCGACGAAAAGAAGAATCAATCCATCAGAAATCGATGCAGATGCATTTGACGATATGACTATTTATTTTGATCTACTGCATACGTACCTACTCGTATTTACACTTATGACTTACTTGACTGGCCTGTTGGTCTAGTGGTTAGTGACCCTAACTGCTAAGTCAGAGGTCGTGGGTTCGATTCCAACCTAGGACAAATAATTGTGTGATGAGCATGATCATTTTGTTCTGTGTCTGGGTGTAATTTATCTATAATATGTATATATTGAAAAATATATAAGTACGTTTATCAGCAGTCTGGTTATAGTACAGGTTCTGCCTGTTTGGGATCAGACGGCCGTGTGTGAGATGTGTAAAGTTATACACTTATTATGTTTGATACAAATTGTAGTATTTGACTACGTTACTAGTACACTATGTTGTCCCTAACAAAATACAGATAAAAAATTAAGAAAATCTTGTGTACGATGGACATCGATAAAATACTACTAATTAGAACTGCGTCGAGTACAAGTTTTACCGAGTTTTTACTAAACTATTTATTAATTACTGTCTACAGTAGACAGTGGGAATAAACTGTTACCACATAGGGCAGAATGTTTTGTTTTCCGGCGCCATTATTTAATATTGTTTAGACCATAGTACCAATATTAAGATTTGAAACCGATAGAGACAGTTAGAGTTAATTTGAGTTTGATTTTTCTTAAGTTGATTGTGCAATCTTGATTCATACTAATAAAAACTAATTGACTAATTTACACAAATATGATTAAGGGATTAAGTTATAATGTTTAAGTTCTTTTCAAGTACCTTCGCAGATATGGCGTTTCTCTCGGCCGATAACGAGTATTAAGCAAATAAGCGAGTACGACGAATAAAGAGTAGTAAATGGGCTCTCTCTCCCTCTCCCTCTCTCTCCCACACTCCCTCTTCCCCTCTTCCCCCTTCTCCTACTCCCACCTCAGAGGCCGGCAACGCACTTGTGACTCTTGAACTGCCAATTGATTTCAGGCTGCTCTCCATGAGGAAAATCTCGAATATGACACAAAACAGGAAGAAACTAAAGTGACACCACAAGAGAAAACAGACTTAGAGAAGGAGACAGTACCAGAACATAAGGAATGCGTAAGCACAGCACTCGGAGGGGATTTAGGAAAGGACGGTGAAAATGCAGATGCTGAAAATCTTATGAAATTATCTAAAAAGAGACCAGTAAGTTATAAATATATAAATATAGTATAGAAAAGCTAATACTACCTTATAATAATAATACCTTGACATATCTAACACACGGTTGTCTAATCCCAAACTAGGCAGAACCTGTACTATGGTAACCAGACTGCTGATAAACTTACCTTATACAGAGTGTACTTGAAAAAGGAACACTTAAACCACTGAAAGGGCATAACTTTAGCAGTTACAATAACAATTTTTGATAAAATCTATCCGTTTACAAGTTATGACCGTTTGAATTTCCAGGTATTTTTAACTCCATTTCTCATAAAAGCAGGTGGAACATGTAAAGGTTTATTAACGTCACCCTTTTAAACGATTTCACTCACGTGATTCGTGAAGTCACCGCGTTCCCCCACCTCCGTACAATAAAATCAATTGACGGTCTTATTATCGCAAAATTTTCGTAATAATAAATAAACATACATACATAAACTTAACTATATTATATACAATATATACATAATATATAATACAGTATACCTAAACTAATAAATAATATTAATGAACCATTTCCTTAAAATTGGTTATTGATTGCGCTCGCCTAATGTTAAGTGGTAACGCATCCCACAAGTGTATAGCTTGAACGTTAAAAGATAGATAATAAACATTTGTGGAATGCTGTCGCATTTCCTTAGACATTTTTCAGTGTGTCATGAAAGAACCTGAGCCGCTGTTTGAGATAAAACCGGCTTTTAAGGTAGAATAAGATGTTTCTTTTTGATCTATTATAGCTTTTCAAATGAAATGAATGTTACTAAGGGTAATATGACATCTCAATTAATCATTTGGTTACACTTACACCGTTACATAAATTGTTGATTATTTTCAACATCCCTATCGCTAGCACTTTTTGTTATTTACGGGATCAGCTATACGACTCTAAAAGCACACCTTTCTGTTACATCTTGTACATTGTGATCATGTCTTAAAACATAATCATCAAACTTCTTTGAAATCTCAGGATGAACTGAAAACACTGCTTGGCGATATCGGGAACCTAGAGCTAAATTCAACAATTGAAAGAGAAAAACAGGAATCCACTGAAGCTCTCAATCCAGAAACAAATACAGAAAATATGAAAAGTCTCTTGAAAACAGAAGGTAAGGAAGAATTAGAAAGATTATCTGTGGATTACGAGGTTAGAGCTTGTAACAAAGAAAGAAAAAAATATATTTTGCACTCGCACAAATACACAAGGGATTCAGGAAATTTTGTAAAATTTTCTAGTATAGATAAATAATTATAGTATCCATTGACATATTTCACATCGCTATCTAGACTGGGTTCTAGAGCATGGTTCTACATATATAGAAACATTTGATTTTTGTAAATACATAGGTACATGTTACATCTATAAGGAAATACTTCTGCATAAGCCAAAATTTTAACCTCATGTTGTCGCCATATCAAAAATTAAATTTTTTTGGAGTTTACTCCTTAAGAATTGATTTGCATAGAAGGTTTATATGTTATAGGTTTAATAATGGTCATGGACAAATTATTCTATTTATTAAAGAAATAAAAAATCAGTCACTATAAAATGTTGTTAGTTCATAAATTAAGTTACAGTTAGATATCACAATTTTTTGCGAACAAAGTTGTGACTTGCGAGACTTGGGTTTTTTATATATTATGTTTTTATGGAATCACGTTCTTCAAAAATTAACACTTCTGATCGGCAACTCACAATTACTTATTAACAATTTTTGATGAGAAAACTTCTTTACGCATGTTGGCCATTTTTGGTATAGGGAAAAAGCACTGAACTCGCGTGACCGTCACGCTCAGATGACAGATATGTCAGTTATGTTTTCACTTCTGACTTCTCACATTACTATTATAAACTACTTAACCGATTATCATGAAGTTTGCATTCACGTTGGTGTTGCGCTAAAGTGTCCTTCCATGGGTTTTATGGAAATAAAGTGTCTTACCAGCAAAATAGGGTTGGAGATCTCTTACAGACAGCTCAGCACGGGGTCACGCGCACTTGACCAATTTTAGGAACTGATAGTTCTCAAAGACACTCATAGCAGGTTTGATTAGTACACCACACACATCGTAAGCGGGTTTGCGAAAGGATCAGGGCTTAAGGTATCCCTATGTCCGTCCAAAAACAGCGGGATTTTAATAATTATCTACGTAGACACGTAACTGCGGTGGTTGCGGCAGCCGCACCTATTAGAATGCCAACTACTCGGTAGGTGGTAATTTGGTATAGATTGCGGTGCACTTAATTATATAAGGAACGGAGATGAAGATGGTATGACACTTTTTAAATTAGTAACTAAAATACATGACAGATGGCATCACCGACGTTATCAGTGGTACAAAGAAGGAAATAGACTATAGGAGAAGGACATAGAGTAACTTTCCTCTTGAAATAAAGTGCTGTTATTTATTCTTTTGATTTTTACATTTATAATTTTTATATTTATTTATTATCATTAGCATCGATCCGTGTGAATATAATTGGTTATCTCTCTTCCTGCAGGTAACGGAATCGCCCTCACCAATGTTACAGTGAAAGATCTTACTCCTCTGCGGTTTCATAATGTCCACGGAAAATTTATTAAGATGTCTGACGACTACTGTACGGCACAAAGGGTAACAACAAAAGGCGAACGGTTTTCAGGGATGTACGAATATTTCGTATTCAGCTCCAGACCTGTCGCTATTAATGAGAAGGTGAGCGTTAGTCTCTATAATTATTTGTTTCTTTATTGGCCTGACAATATTTTTTTACTAAACACTTATGCCAGTACAAGATACAATATTTTTAGTAGTCGACCGTTATTTTAAAATGATTGAGAACAATAAAGTTCCGTCAACAAGAGTTAAAATAAAACCTATTACTTGGCATGTGACGATTCACAGGATCTGTAAGAGTGCGTCATATATCTCTTCGCATTTCCGCTCAATTGCGAATATTTAGGGTCCGATTTCAACAGAAGAATGACGAAGATGATGAGCCTTAAGTAGAATGTCACCGTGACCGGTTTCGGTGGAGTCAAGCCATGTTGCCTCATAGCGTCGTTCTTCTGCTAAGAAGCAACATTAATCACATAAACCCGAGATTAAAGTAAGTTTTTTTTTAATAGTGATAGCGGCCGTGCTAAAATCAGTTTCCTAAGTATTTCATTACGAGTCGATCGATCGATCATGGGGGTAGTTATTACGAAAGCACGATTAGTAACCGCGACAACCGTTTCGTGACTCCTGCCGATGAACGCGCCAATACCTCTCATCCAGACGCCGGGTGCATGACCCTTTCTTCAACTTTCTTTCTTTCTCAATTACTGTAGGACCGGTTTAATTTTTGTTGATAACATTAAAGCTTGTCAATGGCTAGGAAACAGAAATAGAAGAAAATTGGTTGACGAACAACCGACACAAAGTTACTGTTTCCTATTTGTTATTTATGTATTTACATAAAAAATCAATAACATCGGTTGAAATACACCGGATAAAAAGATACTGAGCTAATTTATCTTTGCCAATTAATATATAAATTAATCAAATTTTAGAATAAGTGTGACTTTCTCTAAGACCTTTTACGAGTAACCGGTTAGTGTAGCTATTGAGCAGTTTACACAGCCAGGAAATGGTGGAACTGCTTCCGACTGTCCTAAGAAGAGGATGCATTGGTGTTATGGTAACTCGAGGATATCCAACTAGGGCTTGAAATTATTGCTTGAATATTTCCTCTAATCTGAGAACCGAACATAATCCTTCGCCTGAGAAATCAGATAAGATTTAGGAGTATATAATTATTCTCATTTCAGGTGTACCTACGCCTGGAAACAGTTTCAAGATCCTACATCGATTCCTTTTCCTTTGGCTTTAGTAAATGTGATCCGAACATCAAAGCTGACCGTATACCTAATAATATGTTTCAATGTTTAAACTTTGTCTCAAACAACTTTGGTAATGACGATAGTACCTTCTATTTCTTCGTGAATCTGTCAGGACAAGTGTGCTACGGGATTAACGACGAAAACTTGTGTTATTTACCTAAAGTAATAAATACCAACGGTCCTCTTTGGGCATTCATAACATTACCTCATAATGTTTCTACTGTAAAAATCATGGAACCTCCAAAAGAAAATGAGATTGAAGACTTGAAATCTTCGACTGTACAGAAGTCTTCACTATCAACTACAAATCCTTCAGTAAGTACTCTAATTTATTGTTATTTTTTATAACAATTGTGTGTGTATTGTGGGAGAGCCATGCTTCGGCACGTATGGGCCGGCTCGACTCCGCTCGATACCACGGCCTCACAGAAAACCGGCAGTGAAACAACGTTGCATTGCTTTTCGCCGCGTGAGTGAGGTTACCGGAGGCCTTAACCCTTCCCTCTCCCCGATTCCCGTCCTTCCCCTCTCCCCCTCTCCTTCCCTCTAATCCCCCTCTCCCGTCTTCCCACTCTTCCCCTCTTCCCCTATTCCCACCTTAAAGGGCGGCAACGCACTTGTGACTCTTGAGTTACAGGTGCCTATTTACGGTGGTAGTCATTTACCATCAGGTGACCCGTTTGCTCGTTTGCCCCCAATACCATAAAAAAAAACAGTCATCAGAAATCATGAATTCACGGCAGCTTTAAACACTAGGTCGGTTAGCAACCAGTACAAAGCCTTCTTGATTTAGATCAGGCAGGTCGGTTTCTGGCAACTTATCCTGCTTTTGAACCGATAATGACCATTATTAACTGTTCTCCAATGAACAGGGCATTTAGATGTTCACGAGAATGGCAATTCTAACACTACCAATGCTACATGAGACATGATAATTTGTAGAACTGGTACATTGATGCCTTAATATTGAATTAATAATATATGTTTTACGATTCACAAACCTTTACATTCAATCAACATAGCACCAAAGCTTACTTGGAATCAAAATACGCATATGTCACAAAGTCATATTTTATTAATTAGATTCTTGACCACAGTTATTAAAAATGTCAGCTTCATAAACCGGAATTTAGAAACCGGTATGGAATAACAAAATAAAATAATAGGGTAAACTCGACACTCAAATAATAACTAATGTAAATAAGTATTTTTTTAAACTGCAGCGAATTACTAAAGATTCGTTTACTTCAGATTAATATAAGGCCTATTGATTAGGCAGACGAGGTCTATTAGGGGTTTAGGGACTTCCTTTTAATGTTTTATAATTATATTGTTTACATCAGCAGCACATACATATATCATTACCTAAAATTATGTATTTATTTATCGCTAGCTTGTTCCCGCCACAGATCCGGTAAGTATAATATAGTATTGGCTCTGAAATTATGGAGTATTATATAAAATTAATGTGTTTAAAGTTATAATTGTTACACGAATAATCTGATCCTGATTATATCGCATAGTGCGTTTACCTGCTCTTTTAATTTTCCGCCTCTAGATAGAACCTATCGAGACTGGTTACCGCAAAGCCCCAAGCTTTACACGTGTTGGAGTACACCGCAGTTATTTTAGAAGAAGTACTCCACGCATTACACGTGGTGGAGGCGCCGGGTACCGATCCCGGTACCTCTCGCATTTCAAAGAGTTATTATTTCAATCGAAGGAGTATGCAAGCTGTGCGAGAGGTCTCATCACTACAATATATAAAAGTTTTTACAGTTTTCATGACTAATTGAATGGGTTTTTATAGGCGGACATTTTTTTACGATTCCATCAACATCGTTGGTATTACACATAGTTTCATTCATGTTGGCCCTATTACGAAATTTTAGTTCAGTTTTGTAGCAAAATAAGATTTTTGTATTAAAAACTACGAACTTTCCTAATATTGCTAATGCCTATGGTTATTCACGAGAACCACTACAAGACATTTAAAAATGACCACAACTTTCTGTAGTATCATCATCATCGTCTACCTACCCTTGTCCCAATTTTATTTGGGGTCGGTGCAATGTTTTGTTCTTCCATTCAACTGTATCATTCGTCATTTCACTGCTTTCTCCCTTTCCAGCCATATTTTCTTTCACACAGTCTATCCATCTTTTCTTTGCTCGTCCTCTTCTCTTGTACCCGTCAACATCCATACATAAAACTCTTTTCACGACATTTTGCTCATCCGTCCGTATCACATTTCCATACCACGATAACCTATTGCTCTTCAGCTTTTTATCCACTGGTGCTACTTTCAGACTCCCTCTAATATATTAGTTTCTCACCTTGTCCAGTCTAGTCACACTACACATCTATCTCAACATTCGCATTTCAGCTACGTGCAGGCGTCTCTCATCTGTTTTCTTTGTAGGCCTACTTTCCGATCCATCTGTAACATCTTAAATATAATAATTATGATAATTTCTTATAAACAAATATTAAATTTCTTTGAACTCTTAGGATGAACTGAAAAAAGTGCTGATCAATATCGGTAACCTAAAGCTGAATGCAACAACTGAAAGAAAAAAACCGTCATCCACTGAACCTCTCTTGCCAGAAACTAATACAGAAAATGTAAATAGCCCCTTGAAAACAGGAGGTAAGTAAGAACCAGAAGGGTTATCTGTTGATTAGAAGGCTAGAGCTTGTATATTTGTAATACATACAGAAGAAGCATAAATAGTTTGTTTTATTTTTTTACCTATTTCCAGTTTAAGTTGAACTGTCAGGTCAACATATATACTGGATCTTGATATATTGTTGTGACACCATTTAAAACACATTGTTACAATAAAAACTTTCGTGAGTGGTATTCATATTTATTAAAAACTATATGGTTTTACTCACGTTTCGGACCCGACGGGGGCCCTTTCTCAAGGAGTGAAGCGTCCTGCCGCGACATTGTCAGGCGTCACGCTGGGTTTACAACGCTGCCACCGGTTCGGTTGAGAAAGGGCCCCCGTCGTATAGTTTTTAATAAATAAAACACATGTTTATAAATGTAAGCTTTTTACACTTCTTCTGCATATAAATTTTAAGTATTTAAAATTTCAATTATATATCAATTAACGTATTACAATACATATAAGAAGATTATTAGCATCGTTCAGTATCAATTCGTTATCTCTCTTCCCGCAGGTAGTGGAACTGCCCCCACCATTGTTGCAGTGAAAGATCTCACTCCACTACGGTTTCATAGAGTCCACGGAAAATGGATTAACATGTCTTCCGACTACTGTACGGTACGAAACCTAGTGGCACATGACATGCCGCAATTTGTGACACACGAAGGTTTTGCGTTCAGCTCCAGGCCTATCGCTGTTAATGAAAAGGTGAGTGTTAGCCTCTATTATTGTGTTTCTTTATTGGCTTGACAACATTTGTTTACTTAACACTTATTTCAGGACAGGATACAGTTTTAGAGGTACTAGGGGTCACACAGAGGTTGAAATTCGACCATTACTGTTAAATTATTGAGAACAATAAAGCTCCGTCAATATTAGTTAAAACAAAACATTTTTTTTTAATTTATAACATTTAAGCGTGTCAATAGCTGACTGACTAGCGCACTGAGGGTTCCGTAAGCCAACATGCTTGTATCTAGATAATTCGTTAATCTCGGGAATGGATAATCGAAGATATTTGTTCGTTTCAAACTTGTTTCAGCTGAGCTGAGGTCGTCATTAGCTAGTAAACAATTCTGTCATTGCCTGTTTGTATTTAAATAGATAAAAAAATAATAAAATTGGTTGACAAATAACGGAGAAAAAGAACTACTTTATCTTTGCCTATTAATAAATAATTAAATCATCATATTTTAGACTAAATGTGATTTTATCGATTAACGAGAACTAGTCAGTGTAGCTATTGAGCAGCTTCCACAGCCCGGAATAGTGAAACTAACTCCGAAGACTGTCGGTTGACTTTTATGAAGAGTTATGGGGGCTCGAGGATATCGAGGGCCATAGGGCTGGAATATTTCCTCTAATTCAGATTAAAAGGGTTTTTGTAGGTCCTCAGGGACTCACTAAAACACTTTTAGGAAATCGGACGAAATTTAGAATTAAATATTTAATTATTCTCATTTCAGGTGTTTCTAAGTCTGGAAATAGCTTTAGGTCCCTACTATCATTTTGGTTTTGGCTTTACTGATTGTGATCCAAACATCGTAGCTGACCTTATGCCCAGACTCTGTGCATGGACAACCTGCATCTTTAGCGATCAGTTAAATGATTTACCAAACTACTTTAATATTGAAGACAATACACGCAAAAGGAGTTCCTTCACCTTCTATTTCTTCGTGAACCCGTCAGGAAAGGTGTGCTATGGGATTAACGACGTAGACATGGGGTGTTCGCCTAACGTAATAAATATCGATACCCCTCTTTGGGCAATGATACGTGTAACTTATCGTGTTTCTAATGTTATACTCATGGTATCTCCAAAGGAAAATGAGAGTGAAGACATGAAATCTTTGAATGTAGAGAAGCCTTCACTATCGACTACAAATCCCTTCGTAAGTGCTCTATTTTTTATTCCTTTTCTGTCCTGTTAGATAGTTAATAGATAGATAATTAGATAATAAAAGTCCAGTGTCATAGAGCGAACTAATTAGCGTTCCAAACTTATAATAAGATTACAATTGTCGTAAATACCTTGAACATAAATGTAATACATTTCATAACGTTCTTCGTAACGATTCAGAAGGAAAATACTGACAACAGAGAACATAAAAAAACTGAGATCATATTGATGTCACGACCACCTTCAAGAGGACAATCACCAGAGAAACCAGGTCTCCTCTCGAGTGAGTTTAATTTTTATTTAATTATAGGTTACTACAGTCGTAACATTGTTACTTAATCTGACAAATTGTATTTTGTAGAATTTAGGCTAATATACAAGCACTTTCAAGCAAACGCAACATGCACATAGGGTTAGGTTAACAATAGTCAAAACAGGTAATTTCTTGCTTGAGTCTCATTAGTTGTTGGCAGTAGAGATCCGAATCGATCGAAAAGCACACAAAAGATTCGATAATTTTAAAATAGGAATAGTTGTAATATCAGTACTTTTATAGATTTGCAAGCGACCCTGTAGTTGCTAAACTTTGAACTGTAATAACAAGATTAGAAATGAAGTAAATGAAAATTAATATCTATATAATCCTAATTTATTCGTTGTGTCGTAAATGAGTACGGAGTCAGCGCCTCTAATATGCTAACAACTGTGTCATAAACAATGTGGTGTTATCGGAAACCGATAGGAAACATTAGAATATATTATGTTGTGACTTATTTATGACAGTGAAATTAAACGCATGAAATTTTATCCAAAAAAATTGCTTGTCCCACTATTTTTAGAAAAAGAAAGAACTCATACTTGTCACACATTTAAATATATTTACAGGGTGTATTTGAAAAAGGAACACTTACTTAAATCACTAAAAAGACTCTAGCATGCAGTTTGAATTTCCAGGTATTTTTACCTCCTTTTCTCATAAAAGCATGTGGAACGTGTAAAGTTAAAGATTTTAAATCGTAAGTATTTTTTTATTTTTGGAAGTATTCACTCAGTTATTGAGAAAATCCATAAAAACTAATTTAAAAAGTTTTCCAAGTTAGTTTTTATGGATTTCCAATGAAAAATGCTAAAATAAAAAAAATACGTCCGCTTTAAAATCTTTAACTTAACACATTCCATCTAGTTTTATTAAAAACGGAGACAAAAATACCTCAAAATTCTAACGGTCATAACTTGTAAATGGATAGTTTTTTCTAAAATTCTTATAGTAGCTGCCTGCTAAAGTAATCAACTTTCAGTGATTTAAGTAAGTGTTCCTTTTTCAAATACACCCTGTATAATGTCTTTATTTGATATTACACTTACATACAAATTAAGTAAATGTTTTTTTAACAAGAAAGGCCCTAAACTTTGTGGTAACCTCTATACTCTGGTTTTGAAACCGTCATGCACATAAGCACAAAATCTGTACGTAATTTCATAATTAATGATGCGTTTTGTTTTGCTCACGGTATCTGGATCTATATATAATCCAAGGTTAATTCAATGTTAAATTAATCATCCTTGACGGACTTCAAACTTTTTCGGAAATGACTGCTAAAAAATCATTGAAGTTAGAGTTCTATGTTTCGTAGATAAATTTCTTCGTAACTTCACTCTCTTGCTCCAATATCCTATTCTTTATACAGAGGCTGTAGCACATACCATTGCCTTTTAAATCCATTTTATTAGTTATATTTTGTTTAAGACATTATTATTATTATACATGGGTTACACATTACTAGTATTATTGGTCTTCTTGTGGCTAATAAGGAGATATTATAATAGAAAATATTAATATTATAAACCTTTTTTTAGCTCATAAAAGATTTTTTCTTTCTTTTTTGTTTTTTAGGTAGTCTAACTCTAGTCAACGATACTTCCCAAAAGAACCTCAGTGATCTACGCTTCCATTCAATTCATGGAAATTTTGTTAAAATCTCTGTCGATCGCTCTAATGCAAAATGCGAGATACCTTCTGTTCAATCGCGTGTTCCGACTCACAAGTGTTACGCGTTTAGCTCCAGGCCTATTGATATTCACGAGAAGGTAAGTGCCAATAATAATAATAAACAGATAATATTTTGCGTTAGTTAATGTTTTTCAATAATGTATTATAATTCAAATACGTGTAGTACATTAATATTATAAACATAGCTCATTTATAATAAATAATATTAAAAATAGTAAAGGACCCACCATGCTGCCTTGTGGTACTCCAAACAGAGATGTACCCAGATGTGTATGTTAATTCCCTATTATAGTATCGCCAATTTTTGCGACTTCACTATGTTCTAGTCTATTTTAAGAAATGATTCTATTAAATTTTGAGTGTTGCCTCCACGAATGCCTCCAACTTAATTAACAAGACATTTTGGTAGACGTAGTCAAAAGCCTATATATATACAGATCGTGATATATTGTGACATTGGATCTCTTTTGTCGATTGTTCTATAATTTGATTTTACAGACTATGTATCAAGCGGCGATATTTCGATGAAGCAAACATAAAGTGAATGTATTTATGTGGTGGTGAAATGATCGGTTATCAATATAATTAATATTGCTTTGTAGTCTTTTCAACTGTGATCCTCAAATTAGCGACATCCCACCCCATAAACCTCTCGTGCAATCTGGAGGATCAAGCCAGGTCTGGCAATATAGTGTGTAAATAAGCCAAATATATAGATTACAAATTTTTTGAGTTTAGTAGAAATTTAAAAAGTCGTCATCAGTTATACACTGTTGTACAGTTTAACTGTGGGAGAGCCATGCTTCGGCACGCGACCGGAGTGACAACACGGCCTCACAGAAAACCGTGAGTTAGGTTACTGGAGGCCCTAACTCTTCCCTCTCCCCTGTTCCCGTTCTTCACGTCTTTCCACCCTCTTCCCCTACTCCCACCCTAAAGGGCGGTACCTGACTTGTTACTCTTGCCTTGCAGGTGCTTATGGGCGGCGGTAGTCATTTACCATCAGGTATAAATAAAATACTATATTATAAAAAAAAACACTAAATATTTTCATCACTTTCATAATGTACAGAATGGGACCTGTTACGGTTTTATTAAAAGTATTGATATAAATTGACGGGCTTGTTGGTTTAGGTCTAGTGGTTAGTGATCCTGACTGCTGAACCAAAGGTCGTGGGTTCGATTCCCACCCTGGAGAAATAATTTTGTGATGAGCATGATCATTTGTTCTGTGTCCGAGTGTTATTTATCTATAATATATGTATTTAGAAATATAATTATAAGTATGTTTATCAGCAGTCTGGTTACCATAGTACAGGTTCTGCCTAGTTTGAGATCAGATGGCCGTTTGTGAGTGAGATGTGTCAAATAATTCCCATTTTCTTTAAGTCAATCACTTGTCTAACTCTTGCACAAGATTTTAAAATGATGGTTTAAAGAACATGGCTATAATAGGTGTAGATTTTCAGGGGTTCTTACTCGTATTAGGTGTGCTTACGTTAATACTTTTTTCATGACTAACTTTCGGCCTTGGCTTCGCTTGCGTTAATGTACAGTTTATTATCAATACCCTATCACTCGGTAACAGTATTTTTTTTTATGGTATAGGGGGCAAACGAGCCTTTGGGTTACCTGGTGGTAAGTGACTATTGCCGCCCATAGGCACCTGCAACTCAAGAGTCACAAGTGCGTTACCGGCCTTTAGGGTGGTAGTAGGGAAATGGGGAGAAGGGGTTAGGGAGGGAAAGGGGAAGGGGTATAGGGTAACTTCACTCACTCCGCGAAAAACAAAGCAAAAATTTTCTTTTAGGCTGTCTTTTAGGCGTCACTCAAATTATTGATGATTTCTAGATGAAGTGCATCCTATGCACTTTTTTGTTCTTCTGACATGTGTGTAAAATTTGAACACCATGAAATTGTTTGAGTAGTGAAGTCGTGAAAATGCAATAAACAAACAAATTCATATTAATACAAATACTAAGAGGGACAAATTTATATCCTAGTTCTTCTCATTCCAGGTGTACCTTAAATTGGAAACTGTGTCAAAGACGTTCGGCCTCAGATTCGGCTTCGGTTTCACCGATTATGACCCTGGCATCATACCTGACGTTATGAGTAGACTTTGTAAACACAATGACTGTATTTTTCGTACCAAAATAATTTCTTTACAAGACCAATACTGTGCAAAAGACAACTATTTGCATTTCTACGTAAATCAGTCAGGAGAAATACATTTTGGGATTAACGACGAAGAAAAGGGTGTTTGTTTCAGGGGAATTAATACCCGTTCTCGTGTTTGGGCAGTAATTCAATTAAGTAATAACGTTTCCTCAGTAACATTGGAAAGAGAAAAACCAGAATTCTTGAAATCAATTTTTGCAAGAGAAGATCCGTCACTACTGAACACGTTCACAGTAAGTATCCTAATCTTACTTACTGTCCGCGCCTGTGAAGATCAATGAACGTTATAAATAGCAAACATTCATAGCATTAATAACATACATTTAGTAACTACTAGTTACACGTACCTAACATCACATAACAAATAATTTAGTAATAACTTAAATTTCTTCGTCTGTCGGCAATTTAAAAATGATAATTTTATCATCGGTTCTCTGGTCTTTCTGGTATTTAATATTGCGTGCGGTCGCTCACGTAAGCGTGTGACGCCCGGCCACTTGTGAATCCGGCGGCACGCTAACCAGTAGGTATATAAAACGCGACTTTAAGCTAATTATGTAGCCTTGTCCAGAATATATGAGATAATAGTCTGAGTCCTTCATCATTATTATATAAGTATATTATCACTATTAGATAAGTTACAAATAAAAAAAATGGCAAAATTAATTACGTGTATGGTATTATTGAGGTTTCTTTTAATAAAATATTGACTGTTAACGGTCTTATTATGGAAAATGTTATGAAATATTTCGCACTTAAAGGCGTAATTACGTCGTATTAAAATGTTTCTAACAAATAATAGTAAGGACTTCTAGCAATGCTTATGAAAATTAAAAAAAACAAGCCCTATATTTTGCATATAAAGGTTTTTATTCCATTTCACTAGTCACCAGTGTGAAATCTCCTGATGTACCTACATAGTAGTAACCCCTAACGTCACACGTTAAGGGGGTCAGCGAAGTGTGATATTGTGTGACAAGGGTGGGGGATCATAAGACCGGCACTGACTTGTCTCGCCCAAGGCAGGTCCCGTCACTCGGTGCACCCAGTGCACCCTGTGCGATTATCACCTGTCGGGCGCACTCTTTTGACAGTCACGCGCGGAACACTGCACGCTGCCTCTTGGGCCTGTATTTATTCGGACGATGACTTCCCTGAAAGATTGCCGTGTTCATGGCTGGAGATTATTCAATGCCCTCCGGCGCCCAGTGCGTCTGCTGCGGGAAGAAAGAGTCGTATTCCGCTCTCTCTCCCGTTCCGTCGCCTCCTTTGCGTACATTACCTCCTCGCAGCAGGAGGCGACGGCAGTCCCTGCGCTTTCGCTCCCGACCATGGACACAATCACGATTTTCACGGCATTCCGCCCAAATTCGGGGCAATCATTACAACAGTGGCACCGTGACGTCAGCTCCTGATTGATCCGACACAGGTATTTGCCGAAGCAACCATGTCCGGAAAGCACCTGTGTCATCCGGAAGGTGAGGGCTCCGTGCCCTCTCTCCAGCCACTCTCGTAAGATGGGTCTTACTGCCACTATGACATGCCCCCAGTATTAAATACCCATAGTTTAATTTATGTCAACCCTTTCAAAAAAAATATTAACTTTACCGGTAAATTTTCAAGTTCAGTTCTGTTTCAAAACAAGACTTCTGTTTTAAAAAATACGACCTATTGCTAGTACTTATCATCATTCACTATAACTACAACCCGACTCCTTAATATGATTTACCCCTTTCTGTAACAACTTAAATAATATGATAATGTCTTAAAAAATAATATAGATTTTTTTTGAAATCTTAGGATGAACTGAAAAAAGTGCAGGCAAATATCGGTAGCCCAATGCTGAATTCAACAATTGAAACAAAAAAACCGGCATCCATTGAACCTCTCTTGCCAGAAACAAATACAAAAAATGTAAATAGCCCCTTAAAAACAGAAGGTAAGTAAGAACCAGAAGGGTAATCTGTTGATAACGAGGCTAGAGCTTGTATCTTTGTAACACATCTAAAAGAAAGGAATAAAACACATTTATTTTGCACTCATACAAAGGCACAAGAGACTTAAATTTTTTTTTAAATTGACAAGTATAGATGATTTTTTTTTATTTCATTGACTTAATTGCAGTTTATGTTCTAGATGCATGATTCACATCATTTATTACACATATTATTTAAAAATATAAATCTTAAGTATTCAAAATTTCGCATTTTCCGTACTCGATATTTACTCAAAACAAAGTACAGATAACTCTCTTTAGGTATTAACAAATGAGAAGATTATAAACATCATCCAGTATCAACTCGCTATCTCTCTTCGTGCAGGTGGCCGACTCGCCCCCACAGTTGCAGTGAAAGATCTTACTCCTCTGCAGTTTCATAGAGTCCACGGAAAATCGATTACGATGTCTGACGATTTCTGTACGGCACAAAGAGTAATATCGGAAGACAAATCATATTCAATGAACCACCTAAGTTTCGCGTTCAGCTCCAGGCCTATCGCCATCAATGAGAAGGTGAGCATTAGTCTGGTTATTTGTTTTTTATTGGCTTGACAACATTCGTTTACTAAAACCTTATTCCAGGACACGATACAGTTTTAGACGTACTATGTTCGCCGAGAGGTTGAAATTCGACCGTTATTTTAAAATGGTTGAGAAAAATAAAGCTCCGTCAACAGTTATTTCAATAAAACTTCTTTTTTCATTCATATCGTTTAAGCTCATCAATAGCTAGTAAACACACGCACCGATAGTGCCGTAAGAAAACAAATTTTTATGTAGATAATACGTCCATCTCGGGGATCAATTCTCAAAGATTTTGCCCGCCTTTTCCGAAAGACAATCTTAACTTTGCGGTAAAAAGAATACGCTCCCAAACATCAATGTAGGACTAAGTCAGACTAACTAAGACTTTCCAACCGCAAAATATAAGTTTGTAATCACAAAAACATATTTTTGTTATGTGATATAGCAACAAATTAACGACTTTCGGATTGTTTCCTTTACTTGTGCTGTGAGACCTTACTTCTTACCAAATTACCTGATTCTAGGGCAATGGGAAATACCCATTTACTTGCGAAATGGTATAGTCTATGTTATAAGTCTATGTTATAGTCTAAATGGCCGTATCTTTTGATTGTGTTGACTTAGAAGCTAGATTTTTTTACAGCTTCAAGGGACCACAGACGAAAGTATTATGTATTAATTTCAACTTGATGCATCTACGGGTTTCTGAGAACAAAGGGTCTTGACAGACAGACAGACGGACAACAAAATGATCCTATAAGGGTTCCTTTTTAGTCTTTTTGAGGAACGGGATCCTGAAAAAGGAAATCGGTTGACAAACAACACTGAAAAAAGTACTGATCCAAAAATATGAAGTCTGCACATTATTTGTACTTTGTTCTTCGGTACTAGTTTTATGCGCAGGGTAGGTGTCAGTAGGAAATAAGGTGAATTCGAAAATAAAGTCAAATTGGCTATGATCCCTAGTAATTAAGTAACAGAGCAAATAACGGTGGTATTATGGAGAAATCCAGATGGGGCTTGAAATTATATATTCCTTAAATCTAAAACTTTACTGTTCAATAATTCTCATTTCAGGTGTACGTACACCACGAAAGAGTTTCAAGTTCCTACAGCGATCCCTTCGGCTTTGGCTTTTGTGACTGTGATCCAAACACCTTAAGTGACATTATACCTTATTATGAAATGCATATTCGGATAAATTATTTACCAAAACAAATTTGTAGGGATAATAATAGCTTCTATTTCTTCGTGAATAATTCAGGACAGGTGTGCTATGGGATTAACGACGAAGACATGTGTTGTTTACCTGAAGTTATAAAAATCAATACCCCTCTTTGGGCATTAATAAAAATACCTAATTATGTTTCTACTGTAAAAATAATGGAATCTCCAAAAGAAAATGAGAGTGAAGACTTGAAATCTTCGAATGTAGAGAAACCTTCACCATCGACTATAAATCCTTTAGTAAGTACTCAATTTGTTGCATACAGTTAATATAACAATCATCAAGAGTTTTTTTTTCGGGTAGTTATAATTAAGTTCCTAAATAGTTTAAAATTCAAAAGTAACTCTAAAAAGTAGTTCTAATTCTAAAAAGTCTTGAATCTGCCAGTGAAATACCCGGAAAAAATTGGTTCAGCCCTTATGGAGATTTCGCTAAATAAAATTGGAGTGTCTGTTTGTAATAACAAAGTGAATGCCTTTTTCTCTTTACTTCTGCATATGATTGTTTACATGGTACTCTTTTAACTACTATTACTACTTTTAATATCACAAACAGACACTTCAATTTTAGATTATAGAAGACGATAAATTACGTACATTCATAATTTCAAACTTTCATATAAAATCAACCTTAACTTATTAATAAGTAATAAATAGTTACTTACTATAATTACAGTCTCCTTCTCGTATCAAAAATACCAAACATGCAATTCAAGAGGGAACATCAAAACATGCGCCAGAAGATATGAATGAAAGCAAAGTTAAGGCGGTACCTCGTGACGATCTAGATAAAGATGATCATGCTGCAGAAGCTCGTAAGCCTAAAGAATTACCTGGAAGTGATAGAGTAAGTTATACAGAAGGATATGATATAACTAATATTATAAATGCGAAAGAGAGTTATTTTTTACGCTTATAGCCATTGACCTCTTCACCGATCACCATGAAATTTTGCATACACGTTGTCAGAAGTACATAAAAGGTCACAGGGTACCCTTTTCCCAAATAAAAGTGCCCAAAATATGGAAAAAAGTTATTTTTCCACATCTCGGAAACAATATTTCACTTTTTCTTGCTCAAACCATTTCAAAAGTTATATTTTAGTTTTATTTTTTGGAAACTATATACTTCAGTGATTTCTAATTACTTAAATTATTTATGTAAAATTATATCTTATAATTTTTAAAGGATTTTAACTGCAAGTTGTAATAAACAATGATAACTTTTAGACGAAAATTAATAATTAATTTTTAAAATGAAGATTTTTCAGATTTTCGCATTCCCTGGCATAATTTGCCATGGTAATGGTATTATTTACACCATCTAAAGGAAGACATTTCAACAACTAGGTATTTTGGTTAAAAAGTAACAGCGTGTTTAGGACCTGAAACGTAAATTCCCACGAAATTTCGTAAAAACGTAAAAGCTGTTTTTTTTTCGAGAAATTTCAGGTTATGAAAAAACATTGTTGATACATAAGTTCTAAAACTTTTACATTTTACTTTTTCAATAGGAGGTCGAGATTCACTTGAAATACTGAAAAACCATATTCCATGAGTAAAGGTTCACCCTACTTCACCCTCGCAACTCCGATCAACTTTTATTTATTTTTCCTGTTGATATTTTCTTCCCTTTCCAGCAGTTTTCCAATTTCCGCACATTTTTGGACAATTACATCAACATCGTTGGTATTACACATAGTTCCATTAATGTCAGCCTTATTACGAAATATTAGTTCAGTTTTGTTTCAAAAAAAGATTTTTGTATTAAAAACCACGAAAATTCTTAAAATTGCTAGCGCCATCATTCCAAGACTCATTCGAAGAATCACTGCAAGACTCTCAAATATTTCCACATCTTTCTGTAACAACTTAAATATTATTTTTTAAGAAATTGTCATATTATATATATATTTCTTAAAAAATAATATTAAATTTCTTTGAAATCTCAGGATGAACTGAAAAAGGTGCTGGCCAATATCGGTTACCTAAAACTGAATTCAACAATTGAAAGAAAAAAACTGTCATCCACTGAACCTTTCTTGCCAGAAACAAATACAGAAAATGTAAATAGCCACTTGAAAACAGAAGGTAAGTAAGAACAAGATGGGTTAGCTGTTGATTACAAGGCTAAAGCTTGTAGCATGTGCAACCATATAGAAGAAATCAATAAAAAAATACATTTATTTTGCACTCATACAAATGCACAAGAGGCAACAGTTTTTTTTTTAATTGACAAGCATAAATGCTTTTTTTGATTTCATTGACCTATTTCCAGTATAAGTTGAACTATGATTGAATAGACTTACCGTACCATGTCAGGTCAACATATATACTAAAGTTTGACTTAGCTGTTTTGACATAATTTAAAACACATATGGTTAATAAATGTAAGCTTTCTATTTAAGTATTCAAAATTATAATTATGTCATTTCATGTACTACATATAAGAAGATTATTAGCATCGTTCAGTATCAATTCGTTATCTCTCTTCCGGCAGGTAGTGGAACCGCCCCCACCAATATTGCAGTGAAAAATCTTACTCCTCTACGATTTCATAAAGTCCACGGAAAATTTATCAACATGTCTGCCGACTACTGTACGGCACAAAACATAGTGACAAAAGATGTACCGATGTTTGTGACCCACGAAGGTTTGGCGTTCAGCTCAAGGCCTATCGCTATTAATGAAAGGGTGAGTATTAGTCTCTATTATTATTTGTTTCTTTATTGGCTTGACAACATTTGTTTACTTAACACCTATTCCAGAACATGATACAGGTTTAGAGGTCCTAGCGTTCGCCTAGAGGTTGAATTTCCACCGTGACTTTTTAATTATTGAGAACAAAAAAGCTCCGTCAATAATAGTTAAAACAAAACTTATTTTTTTTTATGGATAACATTTAGTTTGTTAATAGCTGGTAAACAAAAAAATGGACAAGTCTAACTAACGCACTGAGGGTTCCGTAAGCCAACATGCTTGAATCGAATATTTTTATTCGTTTCAAACTTGTTTCAGCTGAGCTGAGGTCGTCATTAGTTAGTAAACCATTCTGTCATTGCCTGTTTGTATTTAAATAGATGAAAAAAGAATGGAACCTGCTGAATAAGATGCTGAACTACTTTATCTTTGCGTATTAACTAAATGTGTTTTTTCGATTAACGAGTAACTAGTCAGTGTAGCTATTGAGCAGTTTCCACATCCGGGAATAGTAAAACTAACTTCGAAGACTGTCGGTTGACTTTTATGAAGAAGATGTAGGGTGTTAAGGGGCTTGAGAATATCGAGGGCCATAGGGCTGGAAATTATTGCTAAAATATTTCCTCTAATCTGAGGACCTACTAAAACCCTTTTAGGAAACCAGACGAAATTTAGACTAAATATTTAATTATTCTCATTTCAGGTGTTTTTAAGTCTGGAAATAGTTTTAGGTCCCTACTTACATCCTTTTGGTTTTGGCTTTACTGATTGTGATCCAAACATCGTAGCTGACCTTATACCCAGACTCTGTCCCTTGAGAACCTGCATCTTTAGCGATCAATTAAATGATTTACCAAACTACTTTAATAATGAAGACAATACACGCAAATGGAGTTCCTACACCTTCTATTTCTTCGTGAAGCCATCAGGAAAGGTGTGCTATGGGATTAACGACGTAGACATGGGTTGTTTGCCTAATGTAATAAATATCAACACCCCTCTCTGGGCAATGATACAACTAACTTATAATGTTCCTACTGTAATACTCATGGTACCTCCAAAGGAAAATGAGAGTAAAGACTTGAAATCTTTGAATGTAGAGAAGCCTTCACCATCGATTACAAATCCCTTCGTAAGTACGCTATTTTTTATTCCTATCCTGTCCTGTTAGATGGAATTAGATTTATTAATTAGCATTCCGAACTTATAACAAAATCACAATTGTCGTAAATGCCTTGAACATAAATGTAATACATTCTCATGACGGTCTTCGTAACGATTCAGAAGGAAAATACTGACAACAGAGAACATCAAAACACTGAGATCATATTGATGTCACCACCTTCAAGAGGACAATCACCAGAGAAACCAGGTCTCCTCTCGAGTGAGTTTAATTTTTATTTAATTTTAGGTTACTACAGTTGTAACATTGTTACTTAATCTGACAAATTGTATTTTGTAGAATTTAGACCAATGTACTACCAATTTCAAGCAAACGCAACATGCACATAGGGTTAGGTTAACGATATTCAAAATAGGCAAACATGTTTTATTCTTAGATTATACGAGGGCGGCACTGAAAATTTCGGGAATCAAGGAAGTGACACAACATTACTATTTAAAAATGTATTTATTGCTTTTCGAAGTATTCTCCGCGAAATTTGACACAATTTTTCATACGATGGAACCATTCATTGAAGCAACCATTCCATTCGGAAGTTGGGGTCTCCAAAATGGTCGTTTTGTAGGCGTCCACGGCTTCTTCAGGTGATAAAAATCTCTGACCACGCAATTTATTCTTTATTATAAGGAAAGTATAGAAATCATTAGGGCTTAGGTCGGGGCTGTACGGCGGATGGTCTAATAATTCTATGTTTTCTTGCTTTAAAAACTCTTTTGTTCTGTGCGCGGTGTGAGAACTCGCATTGTCGTGATGGAGGATGATGCGGCGGTTGCAGTTCTCTTTACGGAGTTCAGAAACGACCTGTGGCAAACAAATGCTAGCATACCATTCTGCATTAACCGTTCTTTGTCCCTCAAGAGAAATAGTCGCAACATGGCCGGTTTTGGAGACAAACGTGGCTACTATTTTTTTTGCAACACTCCGTGAACGAACAATTTTCGTTGGCTTTAACTCATTTTCGAACACCCAAACTCATGACTGGTTTTTTGTTTCGGGTTCGTACGCGTATATCCAGGATTCGTCACCTGATACGATGTTATATACAGCATTTGAGGATCCTGCGTGGAATTTTTCGAGAGTTCTGACGCACCAAGTAACGCGAGCCACTTTTTGCTCTTCACAGAGCGAATGCGGTAGCCATCGGGAAAACAACTTTTTTACACCTAATTGTTCATGCAAGATTATTTGTGTTTGACTCATGCCAATGTCTAAAGTTGCCTAAATTTCGCGGTATGTCACATGTCGATCTTCCTCAATCAGCTTATGCACAGCATCAACGTTTTCTTGGGTGACTGCAGTTTTTGGACGACCTTAACGGGGATCATCACTGAGCTTGACACGTCCACGTTGAAATTCAGCAAACCAGCGATAAATTGTGGTTTTAGATGGGGCTTCATCACCAAATGCAGAAATCATCCGGTCAACACACTGTTTTTGCGTTAAACCACTTCGAAAGTCATAATAAATCATCGCTCTTGAATTTTTTCGAGTCAATTCCATTTTCTCAACGACTAAACAAGTTTGACAAAACCTTGTGGTAAGACCGAGAATCTTTTTTTAAATAAAGAAATGGTATTCAATTTATATAAACCAAGGAGTTTTCAATTCAAAAGATTTTAATATGACAAGAAACAGTGGAAATATTCCATTCAAGATACTTTTAGTGCAGCTTATGTATAAGGTCGGGGAAAAAGTTTCTTCGTATTTTATATACAAATTCAGGACATTTTTTTTTAAGTTTAATTAAAAAATATAGGTGCCATTTTTTTTTCTTTCTCAAGAAAATCTAGATGTTAACCTAACGTTACCCAATGAATTCTGATGAGACCGAAACAGGTAAAAATCAGAGGGTGCAAGTTCGGGACTATTTGGTGGATGCATTAACACTTCCCAACCAAGCTCTCTTCTTTTGCTGAGTGGCCAAAGATGAGTGTGGTCTGGCTGTTATCATGAAAGACCACTCCTCCTCTGTTGAAGAATGCCGACCGTTTGTTCTAAATTTCTTGCTTAAGTTTCATTAGTTGTGTCCACTTATTTATGTGGTAAAGATTTTATTATTTTAAAATAGGAATAGTTGCAATATCTGTACTTTTATAGATTTGCAAGCGATCCTGTTGAGGTGAGTTGCTAACCTTTGGACTGAAATAATAAGATCAGAAAAATGAAAATAAATATCTAAATAATCATAGCATGCAGCTTGAATTTCAAGATATTTTACTTTCTTTTCTAACAAAATCAGGTGGAACGTGTAAATTTAAAGCTTTTAAATCGTAGCTATTATTTCATTTTAGAACTATTCACTCAGTTATTGCGAAAAAACTAACATAAAAAGTTTTTATGGATGTCCTTAGTAACGGAATGAAAAATTCCAAAATAAAAAATACGGCCGCTTTGACTTGATACATTCCACCTAATTTTATCAAAAACGGAGGCAAAAGTACCTGGAAATTCAAACGGCCATAACTTCTAAACGGATAGTTTTTTAAAAAATTCTTATTGTAACTGCATGATAGAGTTATTTGATAGACTAGTTTCAGTGATGTAAGTAAGTGTTTCTTTTTCAAATACAACCTGTATAATGTCTTTATTTGATATTCCACGTACATACAAATTAAATAAATATTTTTTTAATAAGAAAGGCCCTAAATTTTGTGGTAACCTCTATACTCTGGTTTTGAAACCGTCATGCACATAAGCACAAAATCTGTACGTAATACACATTGGTTTCATAATAAATGATGCGGTTTGTGTTACTCACGGTATCTGGACCTATATATAATCCAAGGTTTTATTATTGCTGTTGATGTACAAAAAATATTCAATAGAAATTAATTCAATGTTAAATTAATTGTTTATGACGGACTTCAAACTTTTTCGGAAATGACTGCTAAAAAATCATTGAAGTTAGAGTTCTATGTTTCGTAGATAAATTTCTTCGTAACTTCACTCTCTTGCTCCAATATCCTATTCTTTATACAGAGGCTGTAGCACATACCATTGCCTTTTAAATCCATTTTATTAGTTATATTTTGTTTAAGACATTATTATTATTATACATGGGTTACACATTACTAGTATTATTGGTCTTCTTGTGGCTAATAAGAAGATGTTATAATAGAAAATATTAATATTATAAACCTTTTTTTAGCTCATAAAAGATTTTTTCTTTCTTTTTTGTTTTTTAGGTAGTCTAACTCTAGTCAACGATACTTCCCAAAAGAACCTCAGCGATCTACGCTTCCATTCAATTCATGGAAAGTTTGTTAAAATCTCTGTCGATCGCTCTAATGCAAAATGCAAGATACCTTTTGTTCAATCGTGTGTTCTGGCTCACGATTGTTACGCGTTTAGCTCCAGGCCTATTGATATTCACGAAAAGGTAAGTGCCAATAATAATAATAAACAGATAATATTTTGCGTTAGTTAATGTTTTTCAATAATGTATTATAATTCAAATACGTGTAGTACATTCATATTATAAACATAGCTCTATTATAATAAATAATATTAAAAATAGTAAAGGACCCATCATGCTGCCTTGTGGTACTCCAAAGAGAGATGTACTATACCCAGATGTGTGTGTTGATTCCCTATTATAGTATCACCTATTTTTGCGATTTCAGTATGTCTAGTCTATTTTAAGAAACGATTCTTTTAAATTTTGAGTGTTGCCTCCACGAATGCCTCTAACTTAATTAACAAGGCATTTTGGTAGACGTAGTTAAAAGCCTAAATATATACATATCGCGATATATTGTGACATTGGACCTCCTTTTTCGATTGTTCTATAATTTGATTTTACAGACTATGTATCAAGCGGCGATACTTCGATGAAGCAAACATAAAGTGAATGTATTTATGTAGTGGTAAAATGATCAGTTATCAATATTATGAATATTGCTTTGTAGCCTTTTCAACTGTGATCTTCAAATTAGCGACACAATCACCCCATAAACCTCGCGCGTAATCTGGAGGATCTGGCCAGGTCTGGCAATATAGTGTGTAAATAAGCCAAATATATAGATTACAAAATTTTTGAGTTTAGAAGAAATTTAAAAAGTCGTCATCAGTTATACACTGTTGTACAGTTTAACTGTGGGAGAGCCATGCTTCGGCACGCGACCGGAGTGATAACACGGCCTCACAGGAAACCGGCAGTGAAGCAATGCTTCCATTGTTTTTCGCCGCTTGAGTGAGGTTACCGGACGCCGTAACCCTTCCCTCTCCCCTGTTACCGTTCTTCCCGTCTTTCCCCCCTCTTCCCCTACTCCCACCTTAAAGGGCGGTAACTGACTTGTTACTCTTAACTTGCAGGTGCTCATGTGTCATTTACCATCAGGTGACCCGTCTGCTCGTTTATTATACTATATAAATTTAAAATTATACTATATATATTTAAAATTATACTATAAAAAAAACACTAAATATTTTCATCACTTTCATAATGTACAGAATGGGACCTGTTACGGTTTTATTGAAAGTATTGATATAAATTGACGGGTTTGTTGGTCTAGGTCTAGTGGTTAGTGATCCTGACTGCTGAGCCAAAGGTCGTGAGTTCAATTCCCACCCTGGACAAATAATTGTGTGATGAGCATGATCATTTGTTCTGTGTCCGAGTGTTATTTATCTATAATACATATATGTATTTTGAAATATAATTATAAGTATGTTTATCAGCAGTCTGGTTACCATAGTACAGGTTCTGCCTAGTTTGAGATCAGATGGCCGTGTGTGAGTGAGATGTGTCAAATAATTCCCATTTTCTCTAAGTCAATCACTTGTCTAACTCTTGCACAAGATTTTAAAATGATGATTTAAAGAACATGGCTATAATAGGTTTAGATTTTCAGGGGTTGTTATTAGGTGTGCTCACGTTAATACTCTTTTCATGACTAAGTTTCGGCCTTGGCTTCGCTTGAGTTAATGTACAGTTTATTAATCAATACCCTATCACTCGGTAACAGTATTTTTTGTTTTATGGTATAGGGGGCAAACGAGCATTTGGGTCACCTGCAACTCAAGAGTCACAAGTGCGTTACCGGCCTTTAGGGTGGTAGTGGGGGAAGGGGGAGAGGGGGTTAGGGAGGGAGAGGGTAAGGGGTATAGGGTAACCTCACTCACTCCGCGAAAAACAAAGCAAACATTTTCTTTGAGGCTGTGGTATCACTCAAATGATTGATGATTTCTAGATGAAGTGCATCCTATGTACTTTTCTGTTCTTCTGACGTGTGTATAACATTTCATGGTAAGCACCATGAAATCGTTTGAGTAGTGAAGGAGTGAAAACGTAACCAACAAACAAATTCATATTAATACAAATACTAAGAGTGACAAATTTATATCCTAGTTATTCTCATTTCAGGTGTACCTTAAATTGGAAACTGTGTCAAAGACTGTCGGCCTCAGATTCGGCTTCGGTTTCACTGATTATGACCTCATACCTGACGTTATGAGTAGACTTGACAAACACAGTGACTGTATTTTTCGTAGCAAAATAATTTCTTTACAAGACAAATACTGTGCAAAAGACAACTATTTGCATTTCTACGTAAATCAGTCAGGAGAAATACACTTTGGGATTAACGACGAAGAAAAGGGTGTTTGTTTGAGGGGAATCAATACCCGTTCTCGTGTTTGGGCAGTAATTCAATTGAGTAATAGCGTTTCTTCAGTAAGATTGGAAAGAGAAAAACCAGATTTCTTGAAATCATTTTTTGCAAGAGAAGTCCCTTCACTACTGAACACATCCACAGTAAGTATCCTAATCTTCTTTTAGAGTAACCTAGCTACTGCCCGCGCCTGTGAAGATCAGTGAACGTTATAAACAGCAAACATTCATAGCATTAATAACATACATTTAGTAACTAGTAGTAACACGTACCTAACATCACATAACAAATAATTTAGTGATAACTTACATTTCTTCGTCTGTCGGCAATTTAAAAATGATAATTTTATCATTGCTTCTCTGGTATTTCATTCAGCGTTTTGTTTTTAATATTGCGTGCGAGTGCTCGCTAAGTGTGTGACGCCCCTACCGGCCACTTGTGAATCCGGCGGAACGCTAACCAGTAGGTATATAAAACGCGACCTTAAGCCAATTATGTAGCCTTGTCTAGAATGAATATCTAGTTCAGTCTGAGTCCTTCATCATTATTAGCAATAAGTTATAAAAAAAAAAAGTGGCATAATTAATTACGTGTATGGTATTATTGAGGCTTTTTTTAATAAAATATTGACTGTTAACAGTATGGAAAATGTTATGAAATATTTAGCACTTAAGGCGTAATTACGTCGTATTCAAATGTATTAATACAAATAATAATAGTAAGGACGTCTAGCAATGTTTATGAAAAAAAAAAAACAAGCCTTATATTTTGCATATAAAGGTTTCTTATTCCAGGGTATTCTCTAGTCACCAGTATGAAATCTCCTGACGTACCTACGTAGTAATAAAGGGTCATTCATAAATTACGTCACACGTTAAGGGGGTCAAAGAAGTGTGACATTGTGTGACAAGGGGTGGAGGTCATAAGTTTCGTGACGTCACATGTCGAAATCTAAAATATTAAACCCAAAACATTACTACGAAAGACTAGAGATGTTACTAAATATTTATAAAAAAAAACTAGAACTACTCTTTTCAGGTTCTGGGTGTAAAATTGAAAAATATGTCACGTCACATCGGGGGGGTCCCACAAATGTGACTAGGACGGGGTCAAAAAAATCATGAAATTCGTGTGACGTAATTTATGGATGGCCGTAATTTAACTAACAATTATTTACAGATTGCTCAAGAAGCAGAAGCATCATGCAAAATTACAAAAAGTGATGGCGAAGAAGAGAAGAAAAATAGTATAACAAATAATAAAATATTCGCTGAAGAGCTAAAAACACAAATTACAAATAAAACCAAAGAACAACGTCCGTTTGATTTGGCGGTACGTAACCATGAAGTTTTTTTTTAGTATCCACCTCCTGGTTTCATCATCAGATCAGCTCCAAGATGACAAAACTACAGTTTTTTATCCAAACTATATACAGCATGTAAGTTTGTGCCACGCGAAAAACTTACAAAAACCTCTTTTTATTTATACTTATCACAATACAAGTCAGTTTATCATAAAAATAGGAGATTAAGGATATATAGTCATTAGTTACATTTTGGGCTACGCAATGTACGCGATATTCTTTTTGCCCGCCCGTACTCCAGTTTCATTGCCAATCGCAATCAAGAAGTGGGACGATGAAGCCAAACTAACCCAAGCATCTTTTTTTCTATATTTTATTATAATATTCTGAATGAGCCAGGTTCCATAAAATAAATTCTTCTCAATCTATGTTTTTCTATGATATAATTAGTTTTAATTTGTCCCACTACATCTTTATATAGTCATACAAAACGGGCCCGGAGTAATTGACGTTTGTGTTACGTGCGCTCGTGAAGACCGCGGCGAACTGACTGATATGCGTTACACACAAAGGATTCGCCATAAAACTGACAGCCGGGTGGAGCGCTGAAACGGGCAACGACTTTGACAGTCAACTGATTATGATCTGACACTAATTTAAACTCAATTCGTATTTCAAGCTGTCATAGAAATGTGCAGTTTGAATCCCGAGTACAGTCTAGAATGAAATAGGTGTTAGTAATATTTTTTATTTCAATTTAGGCAGAAAATGCTGTACAATGTGGACTTGAATTCAGTATGACTGAATTAAAGAAGAGAGCGCAGATAAGTGGAGAAGTATTCAACCCAACTCTTCTAGCTAGTACGAGTAAGTAGAATATTTTTGTAGCTCCATTTCTCCACCTTTAGCATAGTCACCTTCGTATCAACGTGGGTAGTCAAAACGACCCCAATCATCCCCTGATTTGACAAGAATGACAAATCAGAGAGAGAAGTCACATCATCACATCATATTTTTGAAGTGAAAACTTCTTTAGCGGCGTTGTGCACTTTTAGATGGGTAAAAAATGTTAAACTCGCGTCAGGACACGTGACCCTGATGTCAGACACTGATGTCCGACCCTGATGTCCGTCCCCATCGAAAATTCATACGACGGAGCCGAGTTTGTTATATTAACATGTACAGCGTGAGAGAAAGCGTAGAGAGAGAGAGAGAGAACTGAACTCGTGACCGTCACGATAATAATACATATATAGATCCATCAATCCATAATAACACATACATATATACTTAAGTTTTCACTTCAGTCGGCAGTCCCATGACTGCCTTTTTTTTCAATACTTAGTATTAATATAACTTAATCGGCTAAAAGAGTTAGTCAGGAAAAGGTCGGAAGGACAATCGAATAACCAGCCGAAAATTAACAGTTCTCAATAAATTGCGTGTTATGTAATAATCATAAATAAAAAAATTAAAATACCCCGACTCGAAAATCCCTACAACGATTACAAAAGAGAGAGAGGCTGAACAGATTTTCTTTCATCATGTTTAAGAACACTCTCGATCAAGTCACCTTTCAAACAAAAAAAACCACACTCAAATTTGTTAATCCGTTTGGGAGCTGGGAGCACATAAGCACAAAATCTGTACGTAATACACATTGGTTTCATAATAAATGATGCGGTTTGTGTTACTCACGGTATCTGGACCTATATATAATCCAAGGTTTTATTATTGCTGTTGATGTACAAAAAATATTCAATAGAAATTAATTCAATGTTAAATTAATTGTTTATGACGGACTTCAAACTTTTTCGGAAATGACTGCTAAAAAATCATTGAAGTTAGAGTTCTATGTTTCGTAGATAAATTTCTTCGTAACTTCACTCTCTTGCTCCAATATCCTATTCTTTATACAGAGGCTGTAGCACATACCATTGCCTTTTAAATCCATTTTATTAGTTATATTTTGTTTAAGACATTATTATTATTATACATGGGTTACACATTACTAGTATTATTGGTCTTCTTGTGGCTAATAAGAAGATGTTATAATAGAAAATATTAATATTATAAACCTTTTTTTAGCTCATAAAAGATTTTTTCTTTCTTTTTTGTTTTTTAGGTAGTCTAACTCTAGTCAACGATACTTCCCAAAAGAACCTCAGCGATCTACGCTTCCATTCAATTCATGGAAAGTTTGTTAAAATCTCTGTCGATCGCTCTAATGCAAAATGCAAGATACCTTTTGTTCAATCGTGTGTTCTGGCTCACGATTGTTACGCGTTTAGCTCCAGGCCTATTGATATTCACGAAAAGGTAAGTGCCAATAATAATAATAAACAGATAATATTTTGCGTTAGTTAATGTTTTTCAATAATGTATTATAATTCAAATACGTGTAGTACATTCATATTATAAACATAGCTCTATTATAATAAATAATATTAAAAATAGTAAAGGACCCATCATGCTGCCTTGTGGTACTCCAAAGAGAGATGTACTATACCCAGATGTGTGTGTTGATTCCCTATTATAGTATCACCTATTTTTGCGATTTCAGTATGTCTAGTCTATTTTAAGAAACGATTCTTTTAAATTTTGAGTGTTGCCTCCACGAATGCCTCTAACTTAATTAACAAGGCATTTTGGTAGACGTAGTTAAAAGCCTAAATATATACATATCGCGATATATTGTGACATTGGACCTCCTTTTTCGATTGTTCTATAATTTGATTTTACAGACTATGTATCAAGCGGCGATACTTCGATGAAGCAAACATAAAGTGAATGTATTTATGTAGTGGTAAAATGATCAGTTATCAATATTATGAATATTGCTTTGTAGCCTTTTCAACTGTGATCTTCAAATTAGCGACACAATCACCCCATAAACCTCGCGCGTAATCTGGAGGATCTGGCCAGGTCTGGCAATATAGTGTGTAAATAAGCCAAATATATAGATTACAAAATTTTTGAGTTTAGAAGAAATTTAAAAAGTCGTCATCAGTTATACACTGTTGTACAGTTTAACTGTGGGAGAGCCATGCTTCGGCACGCGACCGGAGTGATAACACGGCCTCACAGGAAACCGGCAGTGAAGCAATGCTTCCATTGTTTTTCGCCGCTTGAGTGAGGTTACCGGACGCCGTAACCCTTCCCTCTCCCCTGTTACCGTTCTTCCCGTCTTTCCCCCCTCTTCCCCTACTCCCACCTTAAAGGGCGGTAACTGACTTGTTACTCTTAACTTGCAGGTGCTCATGTGTCATTTACCATCAGGTGACCCGTCTGCTCGTTTATTATACTATATAAATTTAAAATTATACTATATATATTTAAAATTATACTATAAAAAAAACACTAAATATTTTCATCACTTTCATAATGTACAGAATGGGACCTGTTACGGTTTTATTGAAAGTATTGATATAAATTGACGGGTTTGTTGGTCTAGGTCTAGTGGTTAGTGATCCTGACTGCTGAGCCAAAGGTCGTGAGTTCAATTCCCACCCTGGACAAATAATTGTGTGATGAGCATGATCATTTGTTCTGTGTCCGAGTGTTATTTATCTATAATACATATATGTATTTTGAAATATAATTATAAGTATGTTTATCAGCAGTCTGGTTACCATAGTACAGGTTCTGCCTAGTTTGAGATCAGATGGCCGTGTGTGAGTGAGATGTGTCAAATAATTCCCATTTTCTCTAAGTCAATCACTTGTCTAACTCTTGCACAAGATTTTAAAATGATGATTTAAAGAACATGGCTATAATAGGTTTAGATTTTCAGGGGTTGTTATTAGGTGTGCTCACGTTAATACTCTTTTCATGACTAAGTTTCGGCCTTGGCTTCGCTTGAGTTAATGTACAGTTTATTAATCAATACCCTATCACTCGGTAACAGTATTTTTTGTTTTATGGTATAGGGGGCAAACGAGCATTTGGGTCACCTGCAACTCAAGAGTCACAAGTGCGTTACCGGCCTTTAGGGTGGTAGTGGGGGAAGGGGGAGAGGGGGTTAGGGAGGGAGAGGGTAAGGGGTATAGGGTAACCTCACTCACTCCGCGAAAAACAAAGCAAACATTTTCTTTGAGGCTGTGGTATCACTCAAATGATTGATGATTTCTAGATGAAGTGCATCCTATGTACTTTTCTGTTCTTCTGACGTGTGTATAACATTTCATGGTAAGCACCATGAAATCGTTTGAGTAGTGAAGGAGTGAAAACGTAACCAACAAACAAATTCATATTAATACAAATACTAAGAGTGACAAATTTATATCCTAGTTATTCTCATTTCAGGTGTACCTTAAATTGGAAACTGTGTCAAAGACTGTCGGCCTCAGATTCGGCTTCGGTTTCACTGATTATGACCTCATACCTGACGTTATGAGTAGACTTGACAAACACAGTGACTGTATTTTTCGTAGCAAAATAATTTCTTTACAAGACAAATACTGTGCAAAAGACAACTATTTGCATTTCTACGTAAATCAGTCAGGAGAAATACACTTTGGGATTAACGACGAAGAAAAGGGTGTTTGTTTGAGGGGAATCAATACCCGTTCTCGTGTTTGGGCAGTAATTCAATTGAGTAATAGCGTTTCTTCAGTAAGATTGGAAAGAGAAAAACCAGATTTCTTGAAATCATTTTTTGCAAGAGAAGTCCCTTCACTACTGAACACATCCACAGTAAGTATCCTAATCTTCTTTTAGAGTAACCTAGCTACTGCCCGCGCCTGTGAAGATCAGTGAACGTTATAAACAGCAAACATTCATAGCATTAATAACATACATTTAGTAACTAGTAGTAACACGTACCTAACATCACATAACAAATAATTTAGTGATAACTTACATTTCTTCGTCTGTCGGCAATTTAAAAATGATAATTTTATCATTGCTTCTCTGGTATTTCATTCAGCGTTTTGTTTTTAATATTGCGTGCGAGTGCTCGCTAAGTGTGTGACGCCCCTACCGGCCACTTGTGAATCCGGCGGAACGCTAACCAGTAGGTATATAAAACGCGACCTTAAGCCAATTATGTAGCCTTGTCTAGAATGAATATCTAGTTCAGTCTGAGTCCTTCATCATTATTAGCAATAAGTTATAAAAAAAAAAAGTGGCATAATTAATTACGTGTATGGTATTATTGAGGCTTTTTTTAATAAAATATTGACTGTTAACAGTATGGAAAATGTTATGAAATATTTAGCACTTAAGGCGTAATTACGTCGTATTCAAATGTATTAATACAAATAATAATAGTAAGGACGTCTAGCAATGTTTATGAAAAAAAAAAAACAAGCCTTATATTTTGCATATAAAGGTTTCTTATTCCAGGGTATTCTCTAGTCACCAGTATGAAATCTCCTGACGTACCTACGTAGTAATAAAGGGTCATTCATAAATTACGTCACACGTTAAGGGGGTCAAAGAAGTGTGACATTGTGTGACAAGGGGTGGAGGTCATAAGTTTCGTGACGTCACATGTCGAAATCTAAAATATTAAACCCAAAACATTACTACGAAAGACTAGAGATGTTACTAAATATTTATAAAAAAAAACTAGAACTACTCTTTTCAGGTTCTGGGTGTAAAATTGAAAAATATGTCACGTCACATCGGGGGGGTCCCACAAATGTGACTAGGACGGGGTCAAAAAAATCATGAAATTCGTGTGACGTAATTTATGGATGGCCGTAATTTAACTAACAATTATTTACAGATTGCTCAAGAAGCAGAAGCATCATGCAAAATTACAAAAAGTGATGGCGAAGAAGAGAAGAAAAATAGTATAACAAATAATAAAATATTCGCTGAAGAGCTAAAAACACAAATTACAAATAAAACCAAAGAACAACGTCCGTTTGATTTGGCGGTACGTAACCATGAAGTTTTTTTTTAGTATCCACCTCCTGGTTTCATCATCAGATCAGCTCCAAGATGACAAAACTACAGTTTTTTATCCAAACTATATACAGCATGTAAGTTTGTGCCACGCGAAAAACTTACAAAAACCTCTTTTTATTTATACTTATCACAATACAAGTCAGTTTATCATAAAAATAGGAGATTAAGGATATATAGTCATTAGTTACATTTTGGGCTACGCAATGTACGCGATATTCTTTTTGCCCGCCCGTACTCCAGTTTCATTGCCAATCGCAATCAAGAAGTGGGACGATGAAGCCAAACTAACCCAAGCATCTTTTTTTCTATATTTTATTATAATATTCTGAATGAGCCAGGTTCCATAAAATAAATTCTTCTCAATCTATGTTTTTCTATGATATAATTAGTTTTAATTTGTCCCACTACATCTTTATATAGTCATACAAAACGGGCCCGGAGTAATTGACGTTTGTGTTACGTGCGCTCGTGAAGACCGCGGCGAACTGACTGATATGCGTTACACACAAAGGATTCGCCATAAAACTGACAGCCGGGTGGAGCGCTGAAACGGGCAACGACTTTGACAGTCAACTGATTATGATCTGACACTAATTTAAACTCAATTCGTATTTCAAGCTGTCATAGAAATGTGCAGTTTGAATCCCGAGTACAGTCTAGAATGAAATAGGTGTTAGTAATATTTTTTATTTCAATTTAGGCAGAAAATGCTGTACAATGTGGACTTGAATTCAGTATGACTGAATTAAAGAAGAGAGCGCAGATAAGTGGAGAAGTATTCAACCCAACTCTTCTAGCTAGTACGAGTAAGTAGAATATTTTTGTAGCTCCATTTCTCCACCTTTAGCATAGTCACCTTCGTATCAACGTGGGTAGTCAAAACGACCCCAATCATCCCCTGATTTGACAAGAATGACAAATCAGAGAGAGAAGTCACATCATCACATCATATTTTTGAAGTGAAAACTTCTTTAGCGGCGTTGTGCACTTTTAGATGGGTAAAAAATGTTAAACTCGCGTCAGGACACGTGACCCTGATGTCAGACACTGATGTCCGACCCTGATGTCCGTCCCCATCGAAAATTCATACGACGGAGCCGAGTTTGTTATATTAACATGTACAGCGTGAGAGAAAGCGTAGAGAGAGAGAGAGAGAACTGAACTCGTGACCGTCACGATAATAATACATATATAGATCCATCAATCCATAATAACACATACATATATACTTAAGTTTTCACTTCAGTCGGCAGTCCCATGACTGCCTTTTTTTTCAATACTTAGTATTAATATAACTTAATCGGCTAAAAGAGTTAGTCAGGAAAAGGTCGGAAGGACAATCGAATAACCAGCCGAAAATTAACAGTTCTCAATAAATTGCGTGTTATGTAATAATCATAAATAAAAAAATTAAAATACCCCGACTCGAAAATCCCTACAACGATTACAAAAGAGAGAGAGGCTGAACAGATTTTCTTTCATCATGTTTAAGAACACTCTCGATCAAGTCACCTTTCAAACAAAAAAAACCACACTCAAATTTGTTAATCCGTTTGGGAGCTGGGAGCACATAAGCACAAAATCTGTACGTAATACACATTGGTTTCATAATAAATGATGCGGTTTGTGTTACTCACGGTATCTGGACCTATATATAATCCAAGGTTTTATTATTGCTGTTGATGTACAAAAAATATTCAATAGAAATTAATTCAATGTTAAATTAATTGTTTATGACGGACTTCAAACTTTTTCGGAAATGACTGCTAAAAAATCATTGAAGTTAGAGTTCTATGTTTCGTAGATAAATTTCTTCGTAACTTCACTCTCTTGCTCCAATATCCTATTCTTTATACAGAGGCTGTAGCACATACCATTGCCTTTTAAATCCATTTTATTAGTTATATTTTGTTTAAGACATTATTATAATACATGGGTTACACATTACTAGTATTATTGGTCTTCTTGTGGCTAATAAGAAGATGTTATAATAGAAAATATTAATATTATAAACCTTTTTTTAGCTCATAAAAGATTTTTTCTTTCTTTTTTGTTTTTTAGGTAGTCTAACTCTAGTCAACGATACTTCCCAAAAGAACCTCAGCGATCTACGCTTCCATTCAATTCATGGAAATTTTGTTGAAATCTCTGTCGATCGCTCTAATGCAAAATGCGAGATACCTTCTGTTCAATCGCGTGTTCTGACTCACGAGTGTTACGCGTTTAGCTCCAGGCCTATTGATATTCACGAGAAGGTAAGTGCCAATAATAATAATAAACAGATAATATTTTGCGTTGGTTAATGTTTTTCAATAATGTATTATAATTCAAATACGTGTAGTACATTAATATTATAAACATAGCTCTATTATAATAAATAATATTAAAAATAGTAAAGGACCCACCATGCTGCCTTGTGGTACTCCAAAGAGAGATGTACTATACCCAGATGTGTAGGTTTAGATTTTCAGGGGTTGTTATTAGGTGTGCTCACGTTAATACTCTTTTCATGACTAACTTTCGGCCTTGGCTTCGCTTGAGTTAATGTACAGTTTATTAATCAATACCCTATCACTCGGTAACAGTATTTATTTTTTTATGGTATAGGGGGCAAACGAGCATTTGGGTCACCTGGAACTCAAGAGTCACAAGTGCGTTACCGGCCTTTAGGGTGGTAGTAGGGGAAGGGGGAGAGGGGGTTAGGGAGGGAGAGGGTAAGGGGTATAGGGTAACCTCACTCACTCCGCGAAAAACAAAGCAAACATTTTCTTTGAGGCTGTGGTATCACTCAAATGATTGATGATTTCTAGATGAAGTGCATCCTATGTACTTTTCTGTTCTTCTGACGTGTGTGTAACATTTCATGGTAAGCACCATGAAATCGTTTGAGTAGTGAAGGAGTGAAAACGTAACCAACAAACAAATTCATATTAATACAAATACTAAGAATGACAAATTTATATCCTAGTTATTCTCATTTCAGGTGTACCTTAAATTGGAAACTGTGTCAAAGACTGTCGGCCTCAGATTCGGCTTCGGTTTCACTGATTATGACCCTGGCATCATACCTGACGTTATGAGTAGACTTTGCAAACACAGTGACTGTATTTTTCGTAGCAAAATAATTTCTTTACAAGACAAATACTGTGCAAAAGACAACTATTTGCATTTCTACGTAAATCAGTCAGGAGAAATACACTTTGGGATTAACGACGAAGAAAAGGGTGTTTGTTTGAAGGGAATCAATACCCGTTCTCGTGTTTGGGCAGTAATTCAATTGAGTAATAGCGTTTCTTCAGTAAGATTGGAAAGAGAAAAACCAGATTTCTTGAAATCATTTTTTGCAAGAGAAGTCCCTTCACTACTGAACACATCCACAGTAAGTATCCTAATCTTCTTTTAGAATAACCTAGCTACTGCCCGCGCCTGTGAAGATCAGTGAACGTTATAAACAGCAAACATTCATAGCATTAATAACATACATTTAGTAACTAGTAGTAACACGTACCTAACATCACATAACAAATAATTTAGTGATAACTTACATTTCTTCGTCTGTCGGCAATTTAAAAATGATAATTTTATCATTGCTTCTCTGGTATTTCATTCAGCGTTTTGTTTTTAATATTGCGTGTGAGTGCTCGCTAAGTGTGTGACGCCCCTACCGGCCACTTGTGAATCCGGCGGAACGCTAACCAGTAGGTATATAAAACGCGACCTTAAGCCAATTATGTAGCCTTGTCCAGAATGAATATCTAGTTCAGTCTGAGTCCTTCATCATTATTAGCAATAAGTTATAAATAAAAAAAAAGTGGCATAATTAATTACGTGTATGGTATTATTGAGGCTTTTTTTAATAAAATATTGACTGTTAACAGTCTTATTATGGAAAATGTTATGAAATATTTAGCACTTAAGGCGTAATTACGTCGTATTCAAATGTATTAATACAAATAATAATAGTAAGGACGTCTAGCAATGTTTATGAAAAAAAAAAAAACAAGCCTTATATTTTGCATATAAAGGTTTCTTATTCCAGGGTATTCTCTAGTCACCAGTATGAAATCTCCTGACGTACCTACGTAGTAATAAAGGGTCATTCATAAATTACGTCACACGTTAAGGGGGTCAAAGAAGTGGGACATTGTGTGACAAGGGGGGGGGGTCATAAGTTTCGTGACGTCACATGTCGAAATCTAAGGTCCCACAAATGTGACTAGGACGGGGTCAAAAAAATCATGAAATTCGTGTGACGTAATTTATGGATGGCCGTTATTTACCTAACAATTATTTACAGATTGCTAAAGAAGCAGAAGCATCATGCAAAATTACAAAAAGCGAAGAAGAGAAACAAAATAGTATAACAAATAATAAAATATTCGCTGAAGAGCTAAAAACACAAATTACAAATAAAACCAAAGAACAACGTCCGTTTGATTTGGCGGTACGTAACCATGAAGTTTTTTTTTAGTATCCACCTCCTGGTTTCATCATCAGATCAGCTCCAAGATGAAAAACTAGTTTTTCATCCAAACTATATACAGCGTGTAAGATTGTGCCACGCGAAAAACTTACAAAAACCTCTTTCTTTTTATACTTATCACAATACAAGTCAGTTTATCATAAAAATAGGAGATTAAGGATATATATTTATTAGTTACATTTTGGGCTACGCAATGTACGCGATATTCTTTTTGCCCGCCCGTACTCCAGTTTCATTGCCAATCGCAATCAAGAAGTGGGACGATGAAGCCAAACTAACCCAAGCATCTTTTTTTCTATATTTTATTATAATATTCTGAATGAGCTAGGTTCCATAAAATAAATTCTTCTCAATCTATGTTTTTCTATGATATAATTAGTTTTAATTTGTGACACTACATCTTTATATAGTCATACAAAACGGGCCCGGAGTAATTGACGTTTGTGTTACGTGCGCTCGAGAAGACTTGCCGCGGCGAACTGACTGATACGCGTTACACACAAAGGATTCGCCATAAAACTGACAGCCGGGTGGAGCGCTGAAACGGGCAACGACTTTGACAGTCAACTGATTATGATCTGACACTAATTTAAACTCAATTCGTATTTCAAGCTGTCATAGAAATGTGCAGTTTGAATCCCGAGTACAATCTAGAATGAAATAGGTGTAAGTAATGTTTTTTACTTCAATTTAGGCAGAAAATGCTGTACAATGTGGACTTGAATTCAGTAAGACTGAATTAAAGAAGAGAGCGCAGATAAGTGGAGAAGTATTCAACCCAACTCTTCTAGCTAGTACGAGTAAGTAGAATATTTTTGTAGCTCCATTTCTCCACCTTTAGCATAGTCACCTTCGTATCAACGTGGGTAGTCAAAACGACCCCAATCATCCCCTGATTTGACAAGAATGACAAATCAGAGAGAGAAGTCACATCATCACATCATATTTTTGAAGTGAAAACTTCTTTAGCGGCGTTGTGCACTTTTAGATGGTTAAAAAATGTTAAACTCGCGTCAGGACACGTGACCCTGATGTCAGACACTGATGTCCGACCCTGATGTCCGTCCCCATCGAAAATTCATACGACGGAACCGAGTTTGTTATATTAACATGTACAGCGTGAGAGAAAGCGCAGAGAGAGAGAGAGAGAACTGAACTCATGACCGTCACGATAATAATACATATATAGATCCATCAATCCATAATAACACATACATATATACTTAAGTTTTCACTTCAGTCGGCAGTCCCATGACTGCCTTTTTTTTCAATACTTAGTATTAATATAACTTAATCAGCTAAAAGAGTTGGTCAGGAAATTAACAGTTCTCATTAAATTGCGTGTTATGTAATAATCATAAATAAAAAAATTAAAATACCCCGACTCGCAAATCCCTACAACGATTACAAAAGAGAGAGAGACTGAACAGATTTTCTTTCATCATGTTTAAGAACATTCTCGATCAAGTCACCTTTCAAACAAAAAAAAAACACACTCAAATCTGTAAATCCGTTTGGGAGTTACGATGCCACACAGACACACTGACACGTCAAACTAATAAAATTTGAGTCGGGGGTTAAAAATATTAAGAAATAGATTAAGGAATCTATTTATTAAATTTTCAAGGTTTGTTATTAGTTTTTAATTGTACCTAAAATCGAATATTAAACTAAATATTTTGACGATAGTAAAGTATGACGTCACAGATTGTTATTTCATACAATTTTCTACAGAACGCTCTTGTTTATTAAAGGGCAAACCAACCTTCCCTGAGAAAGCGTTCTACAACAAGTAATTTTACTTTAATTGTATTTCTAATAATTCTACTAAATAGTACTTTGTACTAGTACTTTGCATATATAAAGGCTTCTAAAACTACTATTTACAAATATTTATTTGTTTCAGGCAACACTCCTGCAAAACAAATTCAATCGACATCTTCTAGCGATGGCGAAAACAGTAAAGCATTGTATAATAATGATGTATTTTACTTCGCTAAATTACTTGAATATCAACTGTGTAGAATACCTGAACACAAGAAGATGAAATGTATGCGGAATATTCTAGAAGTTATAGAAAATATGTCCAAATGATTATATTATTAATGGGTAAATTTGTTTAGTTACCCGATGTTTCGACCGATTTGCATCGGTCGTGGTCACGGGGAATACATATTATCGCCATTAAGTCCCTATTTGCACATCGTATATATGTATAAATAAAAGCCGCGAAAGTTTAAAACATTCAAATATTTCAATTTCAAATATATTTGTGTAAATTGGTTATACCTAGGTAAGAAGACAAAAAAGGGGCTCAACTCAACAAAATCGAAAATAGGTCGGATTGACTCCAAATTTTTTGCAAACCCTTATAAATGCCATGTAATATATATGAATGTCCACTATTTAAAAAATCCGGTTATTACCCTAATTTTTCAATAACATCAATATTTGCAAAAGTACATGTAAAATGGAATAACTCGAAGAAAACTCAATTGAAATTGTGTGAATAATGAGTACTTTTCAATGTCTAATTTGTTTCATACAATTTGCATTTTTCAATTTTCAGCCATAACCATTTATGTATAGCGCGCTTTCCGCGTGAGCTTGCGGTCAACGCAGCACAACTTGATGCCTTAGTTAACAAATTATCCTGGCTCTGTTTTAATAGCTACTAAAAAAATCTGAAGCTTTTTTTCTAAAATTTCACGTTTTTTTTTTTAGAATACTAGCAACGTGGGTCACACATTACTAGTATTCTTGTTAACCCCTTTTCTAAAGTGGGTTCACGCCGGTAGTGCACTACACATAATTCGTATTATTGCATCTTTTTTTGTTACTTTTTCTTTCTTTTGTTACCACTTGTATTAAAAGATGTTGTGAAAAATGATATTTGTAGTAAGCATAAGTAATAAAATAAATGTTGGCATTTAATTATTTTCTGTGTTTTATTCCACTTTAATCAATTATTTGTCAGGCCAACGCGCTGGCTTGCGACTGATTTGTCAGTTCACCCCAAAACAAACTTGGCCCATTATTGGGACGAATTGACGAATTTCAAAATTAATATTTTCGTATCATTCTTGGTTGTATTATATATCTATAAATAGGCACTAAAAGACTGTTAGGAAAAAAAATACTTATTATTTTTTAATTAAAAGACCCTTGAAATCGATGACCACATTGGTGACATGATAAACAAATTTGTGAAAGGAATTTGGAAATTACAATTGCAAGGTATTATTAACTTTTATGGAATATCCAATCGATATAGGATAAGAAATATCTGACATATTTTTAAGTAATTTACAATTGTTTATTATTAGGATTTTATTAAAATCAGATAAGAACACCGATTTAATGTGATTTCAATTTGCTTATTTCGAAAAAAAGGAATGAAAAATTCCTAAACTGGATAAGGATTATGGAGATTTATACAAGAAATTAAGATTGAAGATTAATAACAACGCGGTAGCCAACGTCGCTGTCGTTGAGTGCGAGTTGTGTCTGACTTATCCACGAAGAGAGAGTAATAAATTACGATAGTTAGATACTATTGGTTTTGTACCAGTTGTCGAGTTTTCCAAAAATGTCTTCACAGGAGGTCTAGTTATGATCCATAGACCCCAAAACAACCGCCAGTTAAAAAATCCGGTCCCGCAACAGGCCCGCAGAGGTAGATTTCGTGTTTTTTTTAATTTTTATCTCCAAAAATATAAGTCGCATTAAAAACTTTTTTAGTCTACATTGTAGAGTAAAATAGCTTTCAGTATATATATGGCACGATAGAGGTCGCAATTATGCACCGATTGCTTTCAAACTTGGACGACAAATCAACAGGGCAAAAAGAAGGTTAAGTTCGTGAATGGGGCATATTCCCCAAAGGGGGGGACTGGGGTTAGATTTTCTAAAATCAGTTTTTTCAGCATAACTTTTTTCCTATTAAACTGTTTAACTTTAATAGTATGGCCATAGTAAATACGAACATTTTTTTAATATGAACCCTAAATGATTCCATCCTTAACTTATAACCAAAATTTGCTGGAAAAAATTCATAGCTCCGAAATCGGTAATATTTGTAAATGAAAGCTAATTTTTTATTTTACTCTACAATGTAGACATTTAAAGTTTTTAATGCGACATATTTTTGGTGATAAAAATTTAAAAAACACGAAATCTACCTCTGCGGGCCTGCTGCGGCCCGGTTTTTTTTGTGCGTGCGTCTGAAGGACAGGTAACAACGTCATGTGCAATGACTTTTATTTGATCGAATCCGAAATCATTTTATTTATTTTTACCATCATTATCCCATTAATATTATAAATGTGAAAGTTTGGATGGATGGATGTTTGTTACTCTTTCACGCCAAAACTACTAAACCGATTGTGATAAAACTTGGTATGTAGATAGCTGGAGACCTGGATTAACATAAATGCTACTTTAAATCGCAATATTTCCACGGGATCCGGAATTACGCGGGTGAAACAGCGAGGCACTGCTAGTTTATATATAAATTCTATTTTATGAAATTATTCTATTTATCAATCAGATTCATTCGGAAGCTTCCGATTCAATCCGATTGAACCTGATTGAAAATTAATCGGACATTTCCGATTAAATCCGATTAAATGTTTTCAATCGACTTTAATCGGAGTTTTTAATCAGGGTTATTATCCGCATACATTGATAGGTGAAGCCCCCGTCGAGTTTCCAGTGGACACCTGGAGGTCCACCTGGACCACTTTTGAAATCACTGGCATAGAGAAATCTCTTCCTGGCAACCTTAGAATAAACTGGAACTCATTTTAATAAACTGTTTGCAATCGCTGGCGAATAACGATAAGCTTGTCAAGGCACCTACTTCATATGTACACATTCACTTAAAAGTTAAGGTCTTCTCCACTTAACAGTTCCAAATTGACCGTAAATTTAATTTTGAAGTTATAAAAGAAACCGGCCAAGTGCGAGTCGCACTCGCGCACCGAGGGTTCCGTAAAATATTTTTATTATATGATGTAACTAAAAAATTACGGTTTTCGCAATTTTTCCTTCATCTGTGCTATAAGACGTTGCTTTGTACCAAATTTCAAGATTCTGAGTTCTCGGGAAGTACCCTGTAGGTTTTGATTCCCTTGCGAGTGTCGAAACTTTGCGGATTGCGTTGGCTTAGAAGCTTGATTTTTTCACAACTGCGAGGGACTGTAGACTTGAGCATTTGATATAAATTCCAGCTTTCGCGTATCTGAGAAAAAGGGTTTTGATAGACAGACGGACGGACAGCAAAGTGATCCTATAAGGGTTCCGTTTTTTCCTTTCGAGGTACGGAACCCTAAAAACCAAATAAATTCCAAATTCAGTATTTTTTTTATTAAATTCTTTACTTTACTGAACGCGTATATTACGCATTTCGTTAAAAACCAAGGCTGACAATAAAAACATGATATATTCATGTATAACAGGAACTCAATAACATGACATTTTTGTTTGATAGTGATGATTAAACCGTCGGTCGAGGCGGATGTCTTTCCGGATTGGGTTTTCGTGACGTTTTTTGTAGTGTTCTGTTGTGTACTTTTGTAGTGTGTGTACTGCTAAATTTCACTTTTAAAGTGTTACGTCACAAGTGGGCTTATTGCAAGCCTCCAGGAACAAAAAAAAATTCAATTTAACTTGTCAATGTGTAAATACAGTACAATTTATAATATTCTATAATCAGCGAGTATTTCGTTAGGTAAGCATTGCGAGTATTCTTTTTAATAAGTAAGTGGACGATGCATGTTTTAGTGTAGTTAATGCACAGACAGACCTGTTGTTCTAGTAGATAGTGATCTTGATTGGACTGAGCCAGAGACCATGGGTTTGATCAAAACTCAGGACAAACAATTGTGTGATGAGTACGATCATTCGTTCTGTGTCTGGGTATAATTTCTATACTAATATTACAAAGCTGAAGTGTTTGGTTGAACGCGCTAATCTCAGGAACTACTGGTTTGAATTAAAAAAATCTATTAGTGTTCAATAGCCCATTTATCAAGGAAGGCTATAGGGTATATAAGATCACGCTACGACCAATAGGTGCGCAGCAGTGATCATAAACGCGGGTGAAACTGTGTGGAATGTGTATTTTTGGAATTATAAAAGTATGTTTATCAGCAGTCCGATCAACATATTACAGTTTCATTTTTTAATATTACCCAAAAGTAATTTGGTTATCTCGTCATTCGATACCAATAGAAATGTATAAAACACAGGATAAGATGTTAAAAAATAAAAAAAACCGAAGCGAAGTATTTACGGCTTGCATATTTCATGTCTAAATTTCTTCGATGAATCCAAATAACTGGAACTTGTAAACTATAAGACCTTGAACGAAAATATTTGTACATACTTACAAGTTAATTAATAAAGTTTGATTTTATATATAAGTAACTACCTACAACTATTGCCGCTGAAATAATAGTATGTATATTTCATATCACCCAGAAGGCCTCCTCTAAACTGTAGAGGGAATATTATCATAGAATATCTAAGTCGAGGTCAAGTTTTGCGTATCAAACGACACGCAAAACCCGAACGATTCAACAAATATTCAGAGGGTTATCGACATGGACATCCATGTCGATAATTAACACATGTAAATGAATTGTTTTGTTTTACAACCTACGTATATCTATATGTTACCGAAGCCGATAAGTGCCAGGACACGTTAGATTTAATAAAATTATAGTTTTCTTTTATTGGATAAGGGCAAACAAGTAGACGGGTCACCTCATGGTTAGTGACATCTGAAACTCGAAAGCCACAAGTGCGTTGCCAGCCTTTAAGGTGGGAGTAGGGGAAGGGGAAAAGGGAAGGGTTAAGACCTCCGCTAAACTCACTCACTCGGCGAAACACAACGTTCAAACATTGTTTCACTACCGGTCTTCTGCCACGACGAAATGCAGAATTATGTAGAAATTATAGTCACCTAAAATTTTTATTCTTTAATAAATGGAAAAAGATAGGATCAGATTACAACGCTAATAATGATGATAAAGCTAATAAATATTGTTCCGTCTTGTTCCGTCGTATCTCGGCTCAACACTATCCTTATTTACCTCCTTACCCACCTTACAACATACATCTACATAGCACGCATGCGCGACACTGTCTTATTCTGTTGCTTTTTATCGTTGTGTACACGTCTTTTTCTTTTGTTCCTCTCCCGTGGCATCTGAATGCATTGCTCTCTGTCTACTCTTCTCTACGTTATATATATATATATATATCTTTCTTCTCGCTCATGTAACGAAATGTGCCTAAAAGTGACGCGTTCTTGAAATTTCGCTCTCAATCCTCCTCTAATATTATTGATTAAATTATCGTATCGCTGCTTAATTTTTATTTACTTAGAGATGTTTCTTATTATTCAAGCTGTCAAAAAGTTGCATGAAATGTTTTTATTGAGTACAGTTTATAAGTATAAAAACATAAGTATTTAAAACTAATAGGTTGTTGTAGCTACAGAAGAAGACTCTAAATGTTCAAATAAGACTATTCTAAGTATTTAATTGGTCATAAGCTAGAGAAGAAACGAGATACAGAAATTGAGTCTAATAAGCAACAAAACGGAGCAATGGCTAAAGTAATTGACTGTGAAGGGACTAGTAACACGAATCCAGAACTTAATTTAGATTATGGAAAACTACTTGAACTGTTTGGACTAAAACTGGTAAGTTAAAGACATACAAATATCGTTTATTGCAAATTCAAACCAAATCACCACAGTTCAGTTAATAAGCATAAAAATAGTATTGATGCGGACAAAAACTAGTTTAATAACTTTTATGGTAAAGAAAAACTAACGAAGCTCATTATATATATGTTCGCTATAAAAATGTGTTTCCAATTTTTAGCCCCAAAACGTTGGAAAAGACAAAAGTGTTCCAAATTCTATAAATGATCAAAGTGTTGAATCCCTGAGAGCTCTCTGCAAACCTATAATTGTAGAAGCTGTACAAAACATCATACCAAGTGTTCTTCAAAATGCAAGAGGACTCGAAAATAAACCGTTGCCACCAGTTGTCGACGAACCCGAACGAAATGATCGACTCCTGACAGACAACGAACCAAATAGTCAATTAGAGTCTGAAGATATAAGCCTAGAAAGTTCCGTAAGTATAAATTTAATATCATATTTTAGAACGACGAATTATGTATTTATTTATAAAGGGGTAATGGAAGGGAATATCCGCCATATGGGAGTGTAATCAGTAGTTCAAGTTCAAGATCGCATATCTGTAATTTGAACTGACCATCATATCACAATATAGTTGAAGTTGACTTTAAATAATTCTTCCAAAATGATGAGACGAGTCTCGTCTGATTTTAGCACATTTTATTGTTTCTCTTCATTTTAGGTTCATGCACCTGAAGAAACTAAACTATTATATGCTTCTGCATATGATCCTTCACTTTCTTCTGCTTTAAAAATTTTTGTAAAATTTGTTGTTCCTGAATTGAAAAAAAAACTCCAAGACAAATTCTCACTTAGACGCAATTCAGAATCAATTAAAAGTGAAAATGAAATATCTACAGTTGAAGACTTCCAAACACCAACAAATGGGCTTGATGACTATTCCCTGCTTAATCCGAGTATTCAAATAAAAACCATTGTAAGTGGCATTTATATTTACTAATGAAACAAACTTGAAAATAGTAACGAATCTAATTTCTCAAAGTCTTATCTAATATTTGAGAACGAGTAAATAATTTACTTAACAAACAGCAAACTATCCTAATGGGTACTTGGATTAATAGATTTTTAATAGTAATTGAGAAAAGTAATTTAAATTTAGGACACACCCAGTTTTGAGACTACGAGAATCGAGGAATGTGATGAAGGAAAGACTATCTATGGAATTGACTGAAATTACCAAAAAAATGGTTATGTTAATTTTAGTCATTCTAAAAGCTGAAAGCATATTGAAAGACTCACACTTTTAGTCACACTGCGTTTTACATTTTGTAATTTTTTACATGTTATAGAAAAAATAATTGTTAGTCATTCACTGGCCTGTTGGGCTAGTGGTTAGTGACCCTGACTGCTGAGCCAGAGGTCGTGGGTTCGATTCCCATCTGAGTCTGGGTGTTCTTTGTGGCCGTTGTTTGCATGTTTGTAAAGTCCCCCGTGACACAGGAGTAATTCCTAATGCGGGAGTTGTCTTTATTTAACGAAATAAAAAAAAAGAAATAAAATACAAAAAAAAAAATATCGTTTTGACTTTAAAATTATAAATAATCTGTAACTGACAATACAGACATCGAAAAATCGCATAAAGACGAATTGTAGAAAAAAATCTCGGCTTTATAATCACGAATTTCTCGATTTAAAATATTGATGTATTTTAATTACTCAATGTTCAATTAACAACAACGATTCTAAACATTTGGATGAATGGATTTTATGGATGAAAGTTGAGGAACATAAAAAAAATCTATGTCTCAGGTTGTAGAACAACGAAACGGAGATCAACAACCCGGTGAAGAAGAGTTAAAGGAAGAAGGAAAGACAAACGACGAAGTTGCCGTTGATAATGACAGTAATGCAAAAACGAATGGATGGTTGGATTTTGGTAAGGGTCCTAGTCATATAATACTTGCAGCATTTTCATACGTGAGAGGCGACATCAAAAAAATATTAGTTAGGATTCCAAATGTATATTTGGTATTTTACCTTACTAAAATTATCACTAGTGAAATTTATAAATATACATATATACATATACAAATATTTATCTAAATATACATATCTTTTCATATTTACCGAAGAAATAACATGTATAATTAAATACTGAGAGAATACATAACAGTATACACTTACCTACTAACAGTATAGACTTACCTACTAAGACAAAAATACAACACTAATCTGGAAGTGCCGATTAACTGAGTTTTGTATACATTTAAGATTCTTCCCCTGGCAAGTAGCTCTAATCCCACCAAGAATCAGCTTTTGGATATGTCTTACTTAACCAATAATCATCAATCAAGAATCACTGATTTCTGGTTAAATAGCCCGAACTTTTCGACAACAGCCAGTTGCCGAAAAAATTATTACAACGATGATGTCTTTACCCCCAGTTACCAGTTTTGGTACCAGAGACGGCGGTGAGATCAAACCTTCGCAAGAGGTATTACGGTTCCATTCTGTCCACGGAGACAATATTTGCCTTTCCGAGAATAATTTCCAGGCACAACGCAAGAAAAAATCCAACTTTTTCAGTAAGGGCATTGCATTCAGTTCTAGGCCGGTCGTCATTGGTGAAAAGGTAAGAAGCTTAATTTAATAAATATCTAATTAATAATTAATGATCGCCTAATGATCGAATTTCAGAATTTCCTTGAATATACTGGATCAGTGTAGCTTCTTATAGGATTTTCGCGTAGCTTTTAAACGAAAACCACGTTTTGATTTAAAATGTTTTGATTAAAAGCTTTCTGCACTTCTTCATATAAACTTTTAGTTTTCCAAATTTTAGATTCCCAAGTGTGCGAAATTTGATTAAAACTTACTTACTACAATAGTTACCAAGCTTTTATTTATCTATGTGATCCAGAAATGGCAAACTCTTAAACGTTCATAATTTCACTTTCAGGTATCCCTTCGCTTGAAGCAACTCTCAAGTTACTGGCTTGGCCTTATCACAATTGGTTTTACCACTAACGACCCGAAATCTATAGCTAACAATCTGCCTGCCAGTGTTATAAATGAACGTAACTGCGCAGATGGATTCTGGGCCGAACATTTGGATAAAAAATATTATCAGGAAAACTGCAGGATACATTACTACTTGAATTCCTCGGGAAACATGTGCTTTGGAGTCAATGGTGTTGATGAGATTGAATTTTTATGGCATTTAAAAACGACAACACCAGTTTGGGCGTTAATAGATGTTTTTGGATACTATACAACAGTGGAGTTTGACATACTGGAAAAGAAATGTAATACAAGTTTCGTAGAAAAATCCAGTCTCCTTTCAGAAAGAACCGAATCTAGTGACTCGTTCTGTAGTTTTTTGGAATTTATCTCCCAAAGAAGAATTTCAAATTATGATTTTATCAAATTATTAAATTATCAAAGTCGTTTTGTGGGTTTGGATTTATACACACACTTTGAAGGGAGTTGCATGGAATTCTTGGAAGACCGAGGTATTTGTATAACTACAGGTGATAAAGGAGGATGCATTGAGAGCAAATTTCCGCCCTTTCCTGGACAGATCATTGTTATTCAAAATGTGTCTGTAAGGAAGGCACTCTTTCATGTTAGTTTAAAGTACAGTATCGGTGGTCTAACGAATGATGCATATAGTACATTACCGGACATTACATTATATTTCACTACTGTGCACATAAAAGATGAACTTTTTATAATCTTTACAGAAAGTGGAGAAATACAAGTCATGAAGAACTTAGAAGAACCACTCACAACTTTTACAGTTAGTCGTTCCCAAGAACTTTGCCTGTTTGTAAAAGTATTTCAAAAAAATCATAAGATCAAGTTGTGGACTAACAATGAGGAGTATTAATATTTTTCTAGCTGCGTTCTAGACATAAAATAAATCTGGAAAACAATTTACAGAGAATTTCATTTTTTTTGTATTTCATTTTTAAGATATATTTATTTTTTTAAATCGTTTTGGCATCGCAAATCAATTGGCATAGGCAAATATTTCCATAGGTCAAGTTTTGTATTTACTTAAAATAATAAAACATTTTAATTCTGAAGTAATAAGTTAATTAGAATAACTTATTCGCATAGGATACTTCCTTGAAGAATGCCAAAATATACTTTATGTAAGGTATTGTCACCTATATTTGTACAAAGTTCCTTAATAGGTTAAACAAGTGTTTTTATTTTTATTAAAGTACAACAACACATACTGTGTCAAAGGTCTTGGTCAGATCAATGGTTTAATGTGGGTTTAATAAAATGTCCCTCACACTTTATAGCTATTTTTCCTGATTTCTTTGATGGTTTTCCGTGAACTCCCCATATGCTGACTGTACCTACATGAATAGAGTTTTTAGTATAGCTGCGATATAAATCTATTGGCGATTATCATTTTCTCATAAAGTAATTTTAACAAGGGGAGTGTGTGATTAGTGTACTTCGAAATTTACGTGTTATGTTTTAACTTCTAAACATGTTGCAAATTTATCAAGTTCCAGTTTAGCAAGTTGCCTTCTTTAATAAAGATAGATATATATTATGTTTCTGATCCCTTTATCTGTTATCTCAAAACTTTTAAACACCTTGACCTGATCAATGTTTCAGACAGTCAACATTTTAATGTTAAGAAATAGTTTTAATTGATGTTTTTTAAATACTCAATAAATGTTTGATTACATTTTACATTTTTTGATTATATTTATTATTAATACCTTCACGTAAATTGAACAGATCCACGTACCAAGACTAACGAGGTAAACCTAAACTGATTTTAATTTATGTGCATAATATAAAACAAAATTCCCCTGCCGCGTCTGTTTTTTTTAACGCGATTAACTGAAAAACTAACAAACAGATTTTTCTACGATTTTCACCAAAGGATGGAGTGATTCATCGTGAAGGTTCAGGTGTAAACTTGCTGAAATATGACTGTCACTGTTGAAGAAGTCTCATTACTATCGCCTCGTAAACCAGTGCAAAGCCGGAGCGGGTTGCTAGTGTAATATAAAATAATGTAGGAAATTATGTTCTGCTATTGCAAGCTGTGCTATCTAATACTATTAATCCTAACCAATGGGATAGTGAGTGTTTTCGTTTGTAACCCTTTTACATCTTAACTGTTCTATCGATCGTCATGAAACATAGCAATTGTACACGTTGTCTTTGGTACACTACAAGACATAGGACACAAAAGGACTGTTCCCGGGGGATATAAAAACATATTTATATCCCCCGGGATTAAGTCCTACTAATATTATAAACGTGAAAGTTTGTGAGGATGTATGGATGTATGGCTGTATGGATGTGTGGATGTGTGGATGTATGGATGTATGGCTGTTTGTTACTCTTTCACGCAAAAACTACTAAACCGATTGCGATAAAACTTGGTATGTAGATAGCTGAAGATCTGGATTAACGCACAGGCTACATTTTATCCCGATACTCCCACGGGATCGGGATTTACGCGGGTGAAACCGCCGGGCGCTGCTAGTATTAGATAATTACATAAAGCGCAGGTTTTTAATTTATGTAAATAAATTTTGGCAGTTAATATTACCTTAGTTTGTCGTGTCGAATTGGTGGTTTCGAAATGAAATTTTGTGTTTAGTTCGGACACTATTATCTTATGTGTGGGTCGGATGACAATATCGACGGGTCCTATGTATACTGGTATAACCAGGAAAATAACTAAAATTGTTTTTTTTTCATCAGTAGCTTTAGCGTAACCTATATTTTATACCCTGTAAAATTTATTTTAAAATCTCAACTAGTTTCAAAATACAAATCAAAAAAATATGTTTTTTAGTACAAAGTCACGAGGTTTAGAATCTTTGCATCGCTCTCCTGTAAAGTTACAATTTTGCACTTTGCCAGTATACGTAGGACCCGTCGATATTATAATTTTGCATCTTGGAGCTGATGTTATGATGGAGCCAGACTTTTGAACTTTTGGGGAAGTCGTCGTCCGCACAGATACAGGCTCAAGAGGCTCGCTCCGCCGATCATGGGCAAGCAGTGGGACACCAGGGTGGTTTTTACTCGGTACTAGTCCGACAGACCCCTGCAGTCCCCCTAAAGGCGGAGGACGTCCATACGTATCTTCCACCTCGTTTAAAAAAAAAAAAGAGCTGTGTGATTAGGTATTGAATGATGTTCCCGAATAGGTATCTGAAAGCCTTTCACTTCATGATGTAATTAATGTGTTTGTTGTTTTGATTTGAAATTAACGTCTAATATAAAAATAAAAGGCGTAAGGTTTCTTTACGACACCCGATTGGAACGAAATTCTTTTCGCTATACAGGTATAAATATATATTTAATGGGTCGAATAAATTGTATCAAAATATAGTAAATATTGTAAAAACTCTAAATATACGGATAATTAGCATACAATAACAACATCAAAGTACAGTAGTATCGCGCAGAATCCATAGATCGCGTGAATCAAATAAATCAATGTTCGCAGTCAGAATTTTGTCGATGCGCTAAAATTTTTTTTTCGCCTAGCCGCCATCCGCCGAGCTACTGAAAACGTGGAATGAGGTGCCTGCGTCTATTTTTCCAGTCAATTATAATGCCATTAAAAACAAAACTTGTAAAAAAAATCAAGTCTCGCAACTCAGTTCTTCTACCGTCGGTCGGTTAATTGATTCAGTCCCTACTTAAGGGACCTTTTGTCTTAAGTTATTACGTAATTAGCTAACCTAACAGCATCTTATAGTGACCATATCAATATTAAAAATCTTTTATGTTTTAAATTATATGATAAATATTAAATAATTTAATATAATATGTATTACTTTTGAGATACATTGTTATTTCATGCGATGCCTAAGTCAATCTTCTACATAAACATTATATTATACATACACAGGTACACTGATTCATTCACTGCAAATGTTACTTTGTAATCCTATATATTTATATGGGATTACAAAGTTATTTATGCAGCTGGTTTATCTAGAAAACTGGACCGAAATTACAAAATATTTTAGTTTTTTTTTTATACACTAAACACTAATTGTATTATAAATTTGAAGCTGCTATGTCTGCTAGAAGTGCCTTAGAGTTTTGTTGATCGGTCAGTCAGTCAGTGAGTGACAAAATTAAGAAACTTTGACTAGTTATAATTCTTAAACTACTGGTTCAAATTGAATGAAATTTAAAATATACCGTGTTTATACAATGCCTGCTTGGTTACTGAAAATTCAGGCTTCTCGTTTTATCCACAACGAAGTTTTAGGGGGTTAAATATGGCCTGAACTGCTTCGAAATAAGGATGGTACGGCCGTGACGCTTTTTTGCTCGACTTGGCGGGGGCACTGCCGTGCCTCCAGATCCTAGAACGTCAAGTGTAGAGTGAATATTTTTCTCTTGGATAGGCGTGTACCATCTTCGTCTCCATTGTCATTTTAGATCAGGTGAGTTGGAAGGCAAACATATATGCCATTGTGAAATGGCATAGACGTTTGTCTTCCCACTCACACTAAAAAAAAAACCTACCTATCAGTAATTAGGTAAATTATTTTTTATTATTATTCAAACAACGAACTTAACATGGTTGTTGAAGAGCAATTTTATGCTTCGTAACTTATAGGCCAGCTCGACCGGAGTGATGCCAGGTCCTCACAAAAACCGGCCTCATAGCAACACTTGCGTTGTTTCGCTAAGTGAGTGAAGCTACCTGAGGACCTAGCCCTTCCCTGTCTCCCTTCTTCCCTCAACCCCCTGTCCCCCTCTTCCCTTTCTTCCCCTACACTCGCCTTAAAGGTCGGCAACGCACTTGTGACTCTTAAGTTACAGGTGCCCATAGGCGGCGGTAGTCACTTACCATCAGGTGACCCGTCTGCTCGTTTGCCACCTATGCCATAAAAAAAGGTTACATATACATTCCAACTGCAAATGTAAATTCTCATAGGTTTTTTAAAAACTATATTGGTTATTTTTTTTAAATTTAAGGGTTAGTAGTTTTGGAAATAAGGGGATGATAATAGTAAATTTTCATCTATTTTCAAAAACAAATTTGAGACCCTCACAACAAGCCCTTTCATTTGATGTCTCACGGTACAGTTCAATTTTTTTTATTTTCTAATTTGGTCTTGTAATATTTTTGTTGCATCACAAATTGGCTGCGCCAAATAGATAGACAGCCGGACAGACAGAAGAATGGGTGATCCTATAAGGGTCCGTTTTGTCATCTAAACGCACGGAACCCTAACCAATTGTTCAGCTTTATCATTACTATAATAGATATCTAAATATTGTATGTTGCCAAGGCGACGTTATGTCGCGTATCGCGACCTTGGGAATAATTGCCGTTATACATAAATATGTTAACTATATCTTATCTCCCATAGGGCCTCAATACTACGAAGAAAGAGACAGAAATACACAAATAACTGTCTCATTCTTTTGTTTTGGTTTTTTGTTTCGATAACACGCATCGTTCATTAACTAACTAGCAGTGCCCCGCGGTTTCACCCGCGTAAGTCCCGACCCCGACGTTCCCGTATGGGAATATCGGGATAAAAGTAGCATGTATGTTAATCCAGATCTCCAGCTATCTACATACCAAGTTTCATCGCAATCGGTTCAGTAGTTTTGGCGTGAAAGAGTAACAAACATTCATACATACATCCATACATCCTCACAAACTTTCACGTTTATAATATTAGTAGGATTCACGGCGCGGCGGCGGCGGCGTCACGTCGAGCGTGTACAGATATAGCGCTAATTATTTTGGTTTGTGTGTTTTTAATTGTGATTTATGTGTAAATGTGTTGGTTTGTGTTTTAGCGTCACGAAATACCATAACTAGGTATATTTTGCACGTGAACACATAAAAAGGCATGACAAAAATAGTTACAAGACTAAAATGTCATTGCTTGCGGCGTCGTCATAGGGCGGGTTATTTCTTTCCCTCTGATATGGCGGAGGAGATGATGGCTGGTCCATGCGTCATACTCGTGAACGGGTGCTGCTTGGGGTGACTGGTCGGCCTAGTCAGCGATGCTTTAGCCTATACTATTATTTTGGTTCGATCAACTGCAACTCTAGCCTCTTAATCCAGTCACGAATTATTTTTAACAGTAGATTTTGTAATTGAATGAAGGTAGATGTGCACCTTGAATGATTTCTATGTTTAATAAGTTCAAACCTTAAACGGTATCACTGAGTGATTTTTATTTTTTAGTACGTTAGCTTTTGGAGCATTTCATTAAAATTAAATTTAGGTGGTATCAGCTTGCATCCTGTTTACCTTTCGTGTAACACTAACACTATTGTACCTGAAGATCTGACTTTTAAAAAGAGTGGCCATGAGTTTCTTTGCCAGTATTCTTCTCATAAGGCTCTACGCATTTTGGAAACTTTAAGTTATAGATCGACACAAGCAGGCAGTAGATTTTGGTGTTTTCACCTAATTTACCTCGACAATCCAGCACATGCTGTGGCGTCTGTTTGCGCCGATCTATGATTTTAACTCTAGCTTCAATTTAACGTTCATAAATGTCACTTAGTGTCTTAATTGAATAAATGATTTTGAATTTTGAATTTTTTTTAATACAATAAGATCACCCGGTGCCGTGTGTTATTTGTTATTCATATAGGTTATTAATTTTCCTGAATCTTTTAATGGCCTACTTAATTCTATAAATAGCATTTCCTCTTCGTATACTCTTATCAATTGAAGGAAACTACAACAAAATTCTGTAATGGTGTCCATTTAGATTATTTGCGTATAATTCATAATAACATTTTAGCCTTTAAAGTTATCAGTCAGTGTTATAATTTTTGTTGTTGGATATTTGATATTTCATCAGTCCATTTTTAACTAACTTCCAAAAAGGAGGAGGTTTTCAATTCGTGGGAATCTTTTTTTTTTATGTATGTTCACCGATTACTGGAAGAGCCCTGAACCAATTTTGAAAAATCTTTTTTGTTTCAAAGGGTATACTTCCCAGGTGGTCCCATTTAAATTGTATTAAATCAGTCTAGGGGTTTCTTAAAAATCAACAAATATCTGAAAATTGTATTCATTGATGATGTTTTCGATTGCTCCGAAACATCGCTGTCTCATTGGAGCAGTGCGTTTAGTTGACCTACTCAAATTATATTTAAACAAAATACATCTACTGTCCACTAAAAAGCACATTGAAGTCGGTGATACTTTTTTTAGGGTTCCGTATCTCGAAAGGAAAAAACGGAACCCTTATAGGATCACTATGTGGTCCGTCCGTCTGTCTGTCTGTCAAGACACTTTTTCTCAGGAACGCGTGGAGGTATCAAGCTGGAATTCATATCAAATACTCAAGTCTACTGTCCCTTGGAGCTGTGAAAAAATCAAACTTCTAAGTCAACGCAATCAAAGATACAGCCGTTTATGCCGCAAATTTTCAACACTCGCAAGGGAATCAAAACCTACAGGGTACTTCCCGTGAACTCAGAATCTTGAAATTTGGTACAAAGCAACGTCTTATAGCACAGATAAAGGATAAGCCTATAAAATCTTTTTAACATAACATTAAACCGACGAAAAGATGATTAATTATCAAAATTTTATATGTACCTACGTAGGCTGTACGTCGGTAATTAATCATTTTATTATTTGGCGCCGCCTCAAAATAAGTTTATATAAAATTTGATAGTTTATGTAAATAAGCTCAATACTTAAGACTTAAAGTTTATTTATTTTTTGTTTTTTAGTTCTTTTCGTCGGTTTAATTTTTTGTTAAAAAGATTTTTTATTTCATGTTTTTTTTCATCATCAGCTCAGCTGCATGAAGTGATGATTTCTAAACGCAAATACCTGATAAAGTAATGAAAAGTAAACAGAAACACTATTCGTTCCTACAATTTTCGAGGGTTTCTCTCAATTTTATCAAGATCCCATCATCAGATCCTGACTTCCTTGACATGGGACCACCCTTGAGGTATATATACCCTATCCACAAAAAAAGATTAATCAAAATCGGTTCATAAATAACGGAGTGAGGGCTGAACATACATAAAATATATATATACGGTCGAATTGAGAACCTCCTTTTTTTTCGTCGGTTAAAAAATTGCTAAAACCGAAATTTTTTAGTTACATCATATAATAAAAATATTTAACGGAACCCTCGGTCGGTTTTTTAAAAGATAATTACGATTAAGCAACTACAAAACTAAGAACTTTTAAATTCAAGTGCACATTTTAACGATAACAAAACTTAGTGAGTAAGTCTCTTTAGTAGTTTTTAATCTGCATTCAGGATTTTTTTCTCTTTTTTTTTTATGAAAATTTTGACAAATATGTTTCACCCGCGTTTATTGTCTCTACTCTACTCCTAAGCGTAGTAGCGTGATGTTAAATCCTACTAATATTATAAACCTGAAAGTTTGTGAGGATGTATGAATGTTTGTTACTCTTTCATGCAAAAACTACTAAACCAATTGCGATAAAACTTGGTATGTAGATAGCGGGAGGCCTGGATTAACACATAGGCTACTTTTTAATCCCGATATTCCCATGGGATCGGGACTTACGCCAGTGAAACCGCGGGGCGCTGCTAGTTTACTATTTTTTTACAATTTATTCAATCCATCAATACTAGCAATTTACGCGCGGCTTCGCTCACGTGTAAATATTGATATATTTTGTGCGGAACCCTAATTCTTTTTCCAAAATAAAAGTAGCCTAAGGTACTGCTCATAACACCAACTATATACCAGTGAAAGTCCTGTGGAAATGGGTCTATCCGTTCCGGAGATTAGCCAGAACAAACAGACTGACAGATAAAAAATTTACAAACTGATTTTTAGGTATAGGTATCGTGAAAAAAAAATGTATGAGTTAAAAAAAACACTATTGCAAACAGACAGTTAAATTTTATTTATTTGTACTGATGATCATTGCGAAAGGAACTTTGTTCAAACCGGGTGTCCCAAAAACCACCTTACGTGTTTTTTTTATTATTATAGAAATTAATATCAGCTCTGTACAAGTCCACAATCCTCCACAATCTAGAGCAGTTAAGCAAACCGAAAGAATCTTCAAGAACATTAAGAAAAAATCACAGATTTACAGCATTAAAAAAATTTTCTGGGATCTATTAGGGTTGACCTTCTCTGGTAGCACGGACTCGCACGTGTTGCCGCACGCTACGAGTATGGCGTTCACACGATCGCACGCGGTCACCATCGCCATTCGCCGCTCGGTAGGTACTCGGTACTGCATCGGTAGCGAGTGACTAGACTACAGAGTTGCGACAATCAGAGTTACAATTTAATGCATATCGGCATTATTGTCAAGATAGGCACGACTACAATATAACATTGTAATTACATTATTTAGTAACCATAATTCCAACAAACGAGCTGGTTGTCTACTCATTTAACATAACATAACACATCCCAAACCATGGTACATTGGGATGTCTCAACATCAACATCTCTGTTGGGCAGTGACCATATCAGCATTTGGTCCTTTGAGAGAACAAATTGTATGATTTACTTTGTTTACAATCGCGAATCAGTTGGTCTGGCCTCCCACAGCGGGTCTCACCAGAAATCAATTGAAAAGTCGTGGTAAGAAGTGTTTGCAGGTTGCATATCAAGAATCAGGAGTGTGGAACAATAGCTTATTGGTTCTTTAAAACTTAACATTACAGTACATACATGGCCTGGAAATGTCTACAAAAATTTCAATAGCCTTTGATATATTTAGTCCAAAGAGCACTACTTACGCTGATCCAATGAGCTTACCACATTATAAGCCAGGTCCTTATATTTTCTTCAAGGTAGCCAGTTGGGGTCTGACGTCAGCTAATGGCAAAGCCTCCGAAACACTAATGGTAGTTGATATACCATTCATCAATGACGTTACATGTACCAACAATCTTCCAGCTAAATTCAGAGAATGAGACATGTTTTGTGCTGGCCATAGTAATGGTAGGTAAGCCATACATGAATATAATTCTTCTGTACTACGAACGAACGAAAGTTTTAAATGTTTGATCGGCACCAACTAAACTGTGCTAAAATTATTTGTATACACAGTACTGCTAAGACTGGCCTGTTGGTCTAGTGGTTAGTGACCCTGACTGCTAAGCCAGAGGTCGTGGGTTCGATTCCCACCCAGGACAAATAATTGTGTGATGAGCACGATCATTTGTTCTGTGTCTGGGTGTAATTTATCTATAATATGTAGGTATTTAGAAATATACAAGTATGTTTATCAGATCAGACGGCCGTGTGTGAGATGTGTGGAGTTATTATTATTATCAGACCCTTCACGTCCGTTCTAGCGATGTGACGTTTCAGTTTAGTAAAAAAAGCGAAAAATAGACTTTAGAAGTACAAAAAAACCATATAATCGATGAGTATAACATTTTTATAATAACTTTTTTTATGGTCTAGAAGAGGGCAAACGAGCAGACGGGTCACCTGATGGTAAATGACTACCGCTGCCCATGGGCACCTGTAACTCAAAGAGTCACAAGTGTGTTACCGGCCTTTAAGGTAGGAGTAGGAGAAGGGTGGAAGAGGGGGAAAGGTGATGGAGGGTTTATGGCCTCCGATAACCTCACTCACTCAGCGAAAAGCAATGAAAACATTGCTTTACTGCTGGTTATCAGTGAGGCCGTAGTATCATTCCGGTCAAGCCGGCCCATACGTGCCGAAGCATGGCTCTCCCAGGTTTTAAAGTATAATAGTGACAGTGTAAGAACCGATAATTGGTAAATTTAGCTATTCTGAAATACAAAACTTGTCCTTTTCACACTCTCGGAATACGTACCAAGAATCTAATACGCTCCGTTGCTCTAAGTAATAAACTAAAGACGCTATACATTGTAGTTTTTGTATCAAACTAATACAAAAAGTTAAAAGTGTGCAAGCGACGCTAGTGAGCTGTTGATTACACACCGCATAATGACATTTTGAATGTATATTATGTAAAATATAAAGTTAATATTATTGGGTGTTTAATACATCTCTGTCTACAGGCGTGATTGTACGCGTATGTACATAATCCTCATGATTTTCGTTTATTTATTTTGCAGGTACGGCACTTTGCTAAGGGGACAGCGGAGGGGGACTGGCCTTCTCTGACAAGAGCGATTCTATCTGAGGGGAGTAGTGTCTACAGCACCAAACGATGACGACAAGTTGTGCAACAACAACACTTATACAGCCTTTACCAAGATTACAAAACACCAGGACTTGATCAAAGGGTACTTAGCAATAGTCGTCATATTCCTGCTCTTTTCCCGGTTTTATTTCAGATCGGCGCAAAGAGGTTTGGCTGTTTTCTAGACGGGACAAAGGAAGAAGGTAATTTGGGGTAAGAACTATTTCCTAAGCTATAGATCTAAAGAGTAAGGAGCTAGAGTAAGGGATACCGCAAGTCTTCGGATGGAGAAACGTGACTGAGACTGCAGTAGCTCGAAAAGGCCGGGATGTCGTACCTGTATGTCCGTCTCGTGAGGCCATTAGGACAGGTACATCAACTAGCAACAACATCAATGATAGTGACCCACGAAAACCCGAAATGGATTGAATCGTAACTAATTATTACAAGCTTTTATGTAGTTTCACTTGTCCCGTTGTCTGTCTGTTATCAAATCTAGCAAGTTAAATTTGACACACTTCCCGGTTTTCGATTGAGCTGAAATTTTGCTCGGATGTGTATAGACCAACACCTTCAGAGGCTCTCGTTAGGCAGCTGGACTAAGGGCCTGATGCAGAAGGCGGTCCTTCTTGATACGGCACGTATTGTGAGGAGGTTTCTGTCTCTGGAACCCTAACCACCGGTAGCTTAGTCCCTGTACCCGATACCGGTGGGGCACTATTTTTTATATTTTTAAATGTATTTTTGATATAATCTGAATGTATTTAAAAATGTAATTTATATGTATATTTAAATGAATAAAGAGAATAATAATAATAACTTTTGGCTTAAGTGGTTCCGAAGCTCACACGCTCGTTTGGCATCTCAATTCCAATCAGCTTTAGATTCAGGGTTATTACCCCATTTTATGACCACTGGCATTACCCACTTACTCTACAAATCCGCTAATGTCACGGATCCCAAAAATTATAGACCTATCACATGCCTACCAACCGTGTATAAGCTTCTAACTTCCATTCTGAGACTCAAAATTACTTTACATTTAAATAAAAATTCGATCATTTCTATTTCTCAGAATGGATGTAGAAGCGGGACCCGTGGTACTAAAGAGCTCCTTATCATGGATATGGCCATTAGCCAACAGGTACGTCGTAACCGTAAGAATCTGTCGACATGTTGGATAGACTATAAGAAGGCCTATGACTCGGTTCCACATACGTGGCTTTTGAAGGTGCTAGAGTTGTATAAAATTGATACAACTCTTTGCACTTTCTTGAAGTCATGTATGAGACAATGGAGGACGGTACTTCGCTATCCAGGATGTCGGCAGATTGAGGCAAGCAATGTACCAATAAAGATTGAGCGGGGCATATTTCATGGTGATAGTCTGAGTCCCTTGTGGTTCTGCCTGGCTTTGAACCCTCTCAGTACTCTGTTAGAGGGTTCAGGGCTAGGCTATAGGTTGCAGAAAGGTGATCTAGTTATATCTCACCTTCTATATATGGATGATTTGAAACTACTAGCCCCCACTAATTTGCAATTGATAGCGTTACTGAAGGTAACTGAAAACTTTAGTAACTCTATCAGGATGGAATTTGGTGTGGACAAGTGTGCAGTCATGCATGTAAAGAAAGGTGTGATAGTGGAATCTGAAGGAGTCGAACTTTCCGATTCAACAAAACTCAGATCTCTGTCTGCCACCGAAACCTACAAGTATCTAGGTATATCACAGTCATTGGGAATACCTGAACCTACTATGAAACAAGCGCTGCAGGAGTGCTTTTTTGGCCGCCTGAAAAAAGTGCTAAAAAGTCTTTTATCAGGGGGTAACAAAATACGTGCCTGCAACGGTTGGGTCATGCCGGTTCTGATGTATTCCTTTGGTATACTTAGATGGACTCAGACGGAACTTGATGCCCTTGACAGGAGAGTCCGTACACTGCTTACTGCATTTCGAATGCACCACCCACGTTCATCGGTAATGAGGTTGTATATCCCACGAAAGTTTGGGGGTCGTGGACTTTTAAACATTTAGACCCTACACAATCGTGAGATATACAACCTTAGAGAATATTTTCTTCATACTGATGTGGGTGTGCATTGTAATGTGGTTGCAGTGAACAACGGACTCACTCCGCTCGCTCTGGCTAAAGAGAACTGGCGCAAACCTGTAGTTCTTAGTATTAATGAGCGCAGGGAGGTATGGAAGGGCAAAGCACTTCATGGTCGTTTTTATCGGGCCCTAAATGGGCCTGATATAGACTTAAAAGCGTCCACATCTTGGCTACGGTTCGGTGATCTCTTCGGAGAAACCGAAGGTTTTGTCTTTGCAATTATGGACGAAGTTGTTATGACAAATAACTATCGGAAATATATCCTGAAAGATGGTACGGTTGACATCTGTCGGGCGTGCCACCGCCCCGGTGAATCTATCAGGCATATTATTTCTGGTTGTTCTTGTCTTGTCAATGGTGAATATTTGCACAGACACAACCAAGTGGCCAGGATTGTACATCAACAGCTAGCCCTTAAATACAACCTTGAGAATTCAGAGGTGCCATATTACAGGTATGTGCCCGACCCAGTTCTTGAAAATGGTCGAGCCACATTGTATTGGGATCGATCTATCATCACTGACAGAACTATTGTTGCGAATAAACCTGATATAGTGGTGATAGATCGATTAGAGCGCCGTGCAATGATCATCGATATCGCTGTTCCTCATGACGAGAATCTCGTGAGAGTTGAAAAAGATAAACAAATCAAATATTTGGATTTGTCTCACGAGATTGTGGATATGTGGAATGTCGAATCGGCGATCATTGTTACGATTGTCATATCTGATCATGGATTAATAGCCAAGAGCCTCGATCAACACCTTCAGAGGCTCGCGTTAGACGGTTGGATCAAGGGACTGATGCAGAAGGCAGTTCTTCTCGACACGGGCCGTATAGTGAGGAGGTTCCTGTCTTTGGAGCCCTAACCACCGGTATCTTGGTCCCTGTACCCGATGTCGGTGGTATACTATTTTTTATATTTTTAAATATATATTTTTTTATGTACATATTTAAAAATTTAATTTATATGGTAAAAGATGAATGAAGAGAATAATAATAATAATATAACAATAAATAACAATAACAATATAACATCCCCGGACTCGTCGCTCAGCTCCGCCGCCCGGCCCCGGGAAACGGCATCAAGCATACCGGCCGCTGTGGATGCGTCGAGCTCAACATCGAGTGACGAGTTTTTCTCTCCGCCGGCGTCGCCAACACCTGTACGTGGGCGCAGGGGAGAGGCCGGTCACCGACCTGCTTGGGACCCCGAGGCCCACCGGCTTCGAATAGGGCCCCCGCTACCGGTGGTAATGTGCATCGCATGAAATGGACATCCTCGATAAACGAGAACGTCATGCGAGCATATTTTGTGGTTACAGAGGGAGGAACTAACCTCACTGCGTATCGTAATCGTATGTTGTCTCTGTTTCAGGAACTTGGACCAGCTGTTAACGTTACGGCACAAAGGCTATCGGATCAAGTACGGGCTATTCAACGATGGCATTTGTTGGATAACTCCGTGCTTGATAGGCTACGCTTGGACTTGCAGAATAGCATTGTTACTTCTCCCCAGTGTCACAAACAAACAGTGTCACAATCAATTTCTGGGTTGCTACGACCTTACCCAGCTGAGGGTGGAGAGGACAGTGGTACTTCATCTGTAAGTACTCAGTACAATGAACAAATAAGGAACATTTTGGAAGGTGCTATTCGAGAATATCGGACCATGAGTTGTGACAACAGACCTCGTTTACCGCGTTTGCCAATGCATAAACGAAATAAAGCGCTAGTGTGTGCCCTTGATTCTATATTAGGTATTTATTTAGAAGAAAGCACAGATCTCAGTGATACACACTCAATTCTGTACTGTGCGGCTGTTGCAGCATGTCGAGTAGCTGGTGTTAAATTTCCAGAAAATGATACCGCTACTCGGTCAAAGCTTGCTGCTCCGGCGTGGCAGTGCAGGATTGAACGTCGTATCGCTGAGGCGAGGGCACTTATTGGCAAGCTTATCTGTTTCAGATCGGGTAACACACGCCCGAGAGTAATGCGTTTTGTGAACCGGGCTTTTTCGGGAACTGATATCAGTTCCTGTAATTATGCAGCGCGGGTCACAGAGCGCATTGACTTTCTGAAACAGAAGGTTTATGCATGAGCAAACCGTATACGAAGGTACAAAAAACGAGTGGACCGATATACTCAGAATCGTTCATTCCAAAGGGATGAGAGGTGGGTTTATAGAAGGTGGGAGCAGCCTGATTTAGTGAGTGACACACATTTCCCAGATGCTGAAATTACGAATACCTTTTGGCGTGACATTTGGGCGATGCCTGTCACTCACACAGAGGGTGATTGGATGCGAGATGTCGAACGTTCGTGTGAGTCGATTGATACCATGGAGCCAATAACAATATCGAATACTGATATAGCTTATGCAGTTCGTTCGCTGCCGAACTGGAAATCAGCGGGACCGGACGGACTGCATAACTTTTGGTTAAAGTTCAAGTTAAATTAAAGTTCTATAGCTCACATGTACGATTGGCATCTCAATTGCAATCATGTTTAGAATCAGGTTCGCTTCCGACTTTTATGACCACAGGCGTAACTCACCTACTCTTTAAGTCTTGTAGTGCCACAGATCCAAAAATTATAGACCTATAACGTGTTTACCCACACTTTATAAATTACTTACGTCTATTCTGAGAGTGAAGATAACATCTCATATAACTAACAATACTATTATGGCTTACTCTCAGAATGGATGTAAAAGTGGGGCCCGTGGCACTAAAGAGCTCCTTATTATTGACACGACCATTAACCAACAAGTTCGTCGTAATCGAAAGGATTTGGCGACATGTTGGATAGATTACAAAAAAGCCTATGACACTGTGCCGCATACGTGGCTCTTGAGAGTGATGGAGTTGTACAAGGTAGATACAACTCTATGCACTTTCTTGAAGGCATGTATGCGGCAATGGAGAACGGTACTCTACTATCCAGGATGTCGGCGGTCTCAGGGTTACGGCGAGTATATTAAGATCAGGCGGGGTATATTTCAGGGTGACAGTTTGAGTCCGTTGTGGTTTTGCTTAGCTTTGAATCCTCTCAGCACTTTCCTGGAGAGTTCAGGGCTAGGCTATCGTTTACGGAAAGAAGGTCAGGTTATATCCCATCTCCTTTTCATGGATGATTTGAAACTGTTTGCCTGCAACAATTTCCAATTGATAAAATTACTTGAGGTAACTGAAACCTTTAGTAAATGTATCAGAATGGAATTTGGTGTGGATAAATGTGCAGTCATGCATGTAAAAAGAGGCAGGATTGTGGAATCTGAGAGGATGGAACTCTCAGATTCGAATTCGATTCAGATTTGAAAAGGAAATGTCGTCGTAGCCAGTAGAGTTTGTATTATTTAATGATTTAATTATTTGAAATAATATATGTCTTTTTCATTTACAGGGGTCAGAAAGATACTTTTAGTGTTGTTAGGTATGTTTATAGTAGGATTGTAGTTACTTGTATTTATTGTTTTATTCGTTAATGAAATATAAAATCTGTTAAATAGTTCACATATTTGGGACGGGTCATTAAATTCTCTGTTGTCTACTTTCAGAGATACTATTTCAGATTTATTAACCGTGCTGTTTCTTGTTTCTTTTATAATTTTCCAAGCCGCTCTGCATATATTCTTGGAAGAAGTAATATAGCGTTGTCTGTTCATACGTTGTGACGTGACTATATATTGTTTTAGTGTTTTTGAGTAGCTATCATACGTTTTTTTATTATATTTTTTGTTATCTTCATTAAGATGATATATGAGATATAGCACTCTATTTTTAGTACAACATCGTTTTAAACCCTTTGTCAACCACCTGTTTTTTGTAGGTTTATCTGTATATTTAATTTTTTTTATTGGAAAGCATAAATTGTAAAAGAGTGTAACGATGTCATGAAAACTATTAAAGGCATCATTAGTGTTTTTGTGTTCAAATACTTCACTAAATGACAGTGAGGATAAGTATTCCTTATATTTATTTATGTTTTCTTGACTCAGGTTTCTTATACTTCTAAACCAGAATTTTGGCTTACTCTTGTTTTTATTATGTTGTAGCATGAGGTTAATTGTAATAGATTGGGCCGTTTCGTGATCTGAGAGTGCTAAGTAATGAATATTAGACTTTGCATCGTGAATGTTACTTACTATAAGGTCTAAGCATTAATTTTTCCGGGTCGGGACTTTTATGTGATTAATTAGATTGTTATTACGTAGTATAGAGTTTATTTTGTTTGACTGTTTGTTCGTTTTAATCATATCGATATTCCAGTCACCGCATATAATTATTTTTTTACCTTTCTTACATAAACTTTTGGTGAACTGCTCTAATTTACTAAAGAACATAGTAGTGTTTGATGTGGGCGTTCTATAGATGCATGCAATAATAAGATTATATTTTGTTAACTCAATAGCACAACATTCGAAGTGTAGTGGAACTGAGGAAACGCGAGTGTTAATTTCTTTATATTCTAAGTGTTTTTTGAGAAGAATACATGTACCACCTCTGCATTGATCCCTTCTGGAAAAGGAGGTTACTAATCTATAATTATCAAATTTTAAGTTAGCTTCGGTACCTTGTTTGAAAAATGTTTCAGTCAGACATATAATATCAATATCCCCGATTTCTTTTATTAGGTCTATCACGGCAATCTGTAAAAATTCTTGTTTGCTTAATAAACCCGCTATGTTTTGATGGATTAGGGTAACACTTTTATAACTGCTTTGTTCGACGAAAAAACGTTTTATTACTATTGTTATTAGTATTTTGTTCATGTGTTAAGTTAAAAAACGATGTAATTTTTGTTTGTTTAATACTATTTTTGTTTGGTGTAATTTGTAAAACTTTTTTATTTACGTTGGTTGAGAATTGTTTTGACTTAAATAAATTGGTTTTAAGTTGAGTCATCATTTCAGTTTGGTAGCAGTGATGATCAATTTCTGTATTCAATGTATAGCACAGTTTTTTTATGTAGTAATTATGATAGTTCACATTGTAGGTATAGTTTTTATAAGAATTGTTTGTGTTATATTGTAGTTTTATATATTTACAGTTTCTATAGTTTTTTATTAATACTTCTATGTTATTATTTACCATATTTTCATTTAAATAGGGGTTAGATTGAATATTAGTTATGTAAACATAATGGTGGCGTAATTTATATAAAATATTGCATATTTCAGACATTAGTAAATAAGGATATTTATCATTCGAGCCGATTACTAGTATAATTATATCGTTGGATGACAGGTTATTTATAAACGTATCACTGCTGCTACTTAAGATCTGTGAGCTCGTTGCATTCGGTTTAATAGTTGAGGTAATATCAAATGTGTCATTCCATTTATTTATTCTTGTTTTTAACATATTTCCCGCCAGACTTTTTGCGTGTTGGTCACCAAATATATGTATTTATGCCGGTTAATTTCACTTAATATATCAGTTTTATTTATTGGTTTAGGTTGTAACTCTTCGTTGTTTATTTTTACTTTAGAAACATGCCCTGTGCCGCCATCTATTGGTCGCATGTACTCATATGTTTTCTTCTCAATTGAAAATAGTTCCTTAGCGCTTTCTGTTTCTTTTTTCTGATCTGGATTTATTTTTGTAGAAATAGGGGGTTCTGTTAGGGTGGTGTCCTGGAAGCTGTCAGTTAAGCGACGTCTATTTCTAGTTTTGCGTTTAGAAAGTGTTGTTGTTACTGGATTTGTACAAAGTTGCTTTAGTAAATTGACTTCTTATGTTAACTGATTTATCTGTTTCTTTAGATCGCTATTCTCGAGTATCATGTTATCAAGCTCATTTTGAGTACTATACAAGTTTATTTTCAGGCCATCAATTTCCATTTTTAACTCTGATATCTCGCTTGTACTATTTTTTCTGAGTAAATAGTTCTAGGCTTCTTCTTAGTGATTGTTCAGGTGTAGTGGCCACAGATGAGTAATTCGTATAGAGAGATTCATTGGATTTGGTCCTGGTAATTTTATGTCGTCTTATCGTTATATTATTCATATCATCCATTATATTGACTAGTGGTACCCTCTCTTGGTTAGATGTAGTACTTAGAAACTGATTGATTTGGTCGATCGATAGAGGCAAAGTAGTTTTTCTAGGTTTTTATAGATGTCACTGTAGGAGTAATTCGTTACTTCCTTATTGATAGATGTTGATAGATGTCGCCTTTGTTGTTACATGTTCAATACTGTAAGTGATATATTACTACAACAATTAGTTGATGGATGGTATACCTGTTCAGTAATTGTTTTCCAGTTGATAGATGGCATATGTATCAATCACTCATGTTGTCAATGAATGTGCAAAATTTGAACATTTTAACGTTTTAAATTTTTTATAATATCACTTTTTCTTTATTATTAGCACTGAACACTTGTTGATATGACTGCAGATCGTTAATTTATAGTCGTAAGCACGTTTGTTTATCACTATCAATGTCTTTGGGGCACTTTACTATTAATGTTCTTTATCACTTCAAATTTTAGTTATATTGATAGATAACACTTCAGGTTGTACCATGTATCTTACTTTAACTTATTATACCAAGAAAAATATAGATAAACAACTTAAACTATTTATTCGGAATTAAATTTACGGAGAGTTATTACGGAGATGTTGACTTTACGAGCGCCATCTAGCGTTCCATGATCACGTTCATATTATAGATAAATTACACCCAGACACAGAACAAGTGATCGTGCTCATCACAAACTAAACCAACACGCCAGTCAGTAAGTTAGGCATTAGACAGACACTAATGGCATACTCCTTTTTTAGTCAGTAACAGTGACATTCTAGAAAATATAACGCAGCGTTATATTGAGATTTTTTAAGTATAGCTTGTAATACACGGATATACTTCTTCGATACATTTTTTTGTAAATACAAACATGCGATACGGAGAGATGAACAAACTGTGGAACTTGACGGATACAAGAGTAGAGGATGACCAAAGAAAATATGGAGAGACTGCGTGAAAGAGGATTTGCATAGAAAGGGAGTAGGTAGGAAGAAGAAAAGAAGAAAACACATTGTGCTGACCCCAAATAAGTTTGGCAAAAGGGTAAGAATAGATTATACACACAGAGACACCTGACGCAGACGAATTCTCCACGTCTCTGAAATACAGCTCAAAATGTTTTTTTTTGTGGTGTAGGGGCAAACGAGCAGACGGGTCAGCTGATGGTAAATGACTACCGCCGCCTATGGGCACCTGCAACTCCAGAGGCACAAGTGCGTTACCGGCCCTTAAGGCGGGAGTAGGGGAAGGGTGGAAGAGGAGGAGGAGGAAATCTATGTTAACTGTCATTCGAATATTCACTGAAATTGATAATAGATTTGCAAATTTTTCTTTGATAAACGTTTTAGAAACTTGAACTGATTTGATCCCGCTGTTAATTTGACAGCTCTGTTAGTTGAACTATATTTTGATCCGCCTTTCAGAAACCGTTAGAACATAGGTTGAATGATAGACAATGCCATGTGGCATCAAGGATTTAACTCCGCACAATGTATAATGCAGGCAGCATTTAACAAATAAATACTTTTCAACACCAATTCTTGGACGACGGTTCATTTGCGTTGGAAGAACTGTTACTCCACGCACGAATAAATTGAAATTTATCTAAATATAGCAGCGCCCCGCGGTTTCACCCGCATAATTCCCGATCCTGTAGGAATATTGGGATAAAAAGTAGCCTATATGTTAACCCAGGTCTCCAGCTATCTACATACCAAGTTTCATCGCAATCGGTTTAGTGGTTTTTGCGTGAAAGAGTAACAAACATCCATCCATCCAAACTTTCACATTTATAATATTAGTAGTATTAGTGGGATGGACAGATTTCGTTAAACATAACTAAACTTTTTCCTACGTACATATTAACCTCACCAGTCTTCACATCATGAATAGTGCGCTTCGCTATCTCAGGCTCCATCTATACATCTCAAATCTTTGTGTACTTACTAACGGGTTTTGATGTTATATATCAGTATGAGGTGACAGCTAAACAGACGTATAAAACTTCTTAATTAATATAATATTCATCAAGTTTTAAGACTTGTAGTAAAGTATCTGTATGCCATCTATAATTTTTAGTGATATATTTATTATAGTCAATTTATTGAATAAACTGATGTGTAAAATGTGTTTGTGTGTTTTTCTTATTTTCATTACTCTTGGTAAGTTTTTCTTCATTTTGTCTGTTGTTCTTTTTGGAGAATTTTTGTTAAGGATTTGAAAAACTCTTTTTGTAAAGTTAAAGGCTTTCTAACATCACGCTATGATCCTAAAGAGTGGAGCAGTGATCACAAATATAATTTTTGGACTAAAGAGAAGTGTAGGGGTCATTTAAAAAAATTAGAGATGGTAAGAAATAATATCGAGGTTTATCTTCAGTCGTCCTTGTCTAACACAATGCGAATACGTAATACGATTTGAAGCAAAATACAAAAAAAAAACTTTTTTTGACTTTGTTTGACTAACGCGTCATAGAAATAAGGAAAATCATTTAATTATGTACCGGTTGAAGAACAACTTGTTGACATACCAAGCGACCAAACTGAATACAATTTACGATATAATAGGTATTTGCGAGAAATTTTAAACCTATTTTAATATCATTCTATTTTTAATAGTCTTTAAAGTTTCCCTATTTAAGTGACACACAAGCTGCTCTCATCTTCTTCTAATGCATCTTTTTATACTGGACTACCTGCGCCCCGCAGTCCACCGTAAGTCCTAGTGCCGTTGGGATTTCGGAATAAAAAGTAGCCTGTGTGTTAATCCAGGTCTCCAGCTATCTGTATATCAAGATATCATAATTTTGAAGAGTTTTTTTTTATTGTTTGCTTAATGTTTAATTAAGCTTCATCTACCAAACATCTATTTTTTTGTCAATGTAACGTCCCTAAATTTTTTATTTTTGGGTGGGAAAATGGACAAGGTTTAAGGCGCAGATGGTAGACGATTAAATTTTAATACAACATTGAAATATTTGTAGGTACCGAGGCAAATTTTATTTGACACTAGCTGCGCCCCATGGTTTCACCCGCGTAAATCTCGATGCCGTGGGAAAATCGGGATAAAGTAGCCTATGTGTTAATCCAGGTCTCCAGCTATCTACATACCAAGTTTCATCGCAATCAGTTCAGTAGGTTTTGCGTGAAAGAGTAACAAACATCCATACATACTCACAAACTTTCACGTTTATAATATTAGTAGGATATTAATTTTTCTTTTCACTTTTTAACTGAAATGTGTTTAAAGTTTGACTACATAACATACATACACTCATGCCTGCATCCTTGAAGAGGTAGCCAGAGGTGAATTAAACACCCATTTTTTGCCCACTATGAGTTGGTTCTTCTTACGTAAAAGTGACAAGCATTTTGGGAATGAAAAATGTAAAAATTGGGAATTGGGTTACTCAAACTGTTTGTTGCCGAGAAGTCCAAGGCCTCTTACCTTCTTAATCACTAAAAAACACGAACAATAATAACCAAAATCACTACGTCACTACATATTATAAAACATAGTCCCCCGCCGCTGTCTGTCTGTTCGCAATAAACTGAAAAACTACTAAATGGATTTTCATGCGGTTTTCACCAATAGACAGAGTGAGGAAGGTTTAGGTGTATAATTTATACCAGTGCAAAGCCGGGCGGGTTGCTAGTTATAATATATTTTTGAGTTAAACTTCTTTAAAATCGTTGTGATTTGAAAATTCGATGAAACGAAAAAGCGACACTATTATGAGACAAACATATTAATAAATTAAATTCAGTCCGCGACAGAATGAGATAGAATACAAGTACACAGTGTTTCCTAAAATCTTTGAAAAGAGACAACCATATTCATAAATAGGATATAACCTGGGAGAGAATGAGATAGAATACAAGTATACAGTGTTTCCTATAATCTTTGTCTTTGCTCCTGCGTACTACAAAGTTTTCAGAAAATGCGTCATAATCATATTAAACGGGGTGTATCATTTTTGTGCATTTGCGTATTAAAATTCCTTGGTTAATGAATGTTTGTTAATTATTTAACACATCTGTGTTAATTTGACCAATAACTTTATATATATTATCTAAAATTAAATTTACTAACATTAGTAAATTATTAGTGTTGATTTTGCTTTTTATTTCTCATTCTCTCGTAATCTACTTTTATGAAGTTTCACTTTTGCCATGTGTGAATTGCATAGACACAAATTTTTTTTAGTAACAGACCAATCTAACTAAAAACATCAGCAAGATTACTTCCTATCCAACCAGGAGCATCCCCATTTCAGCCATAATACGTCCTGGTGGAGAGGGTAGGAGTATTGGCAAGCACTAACCTTTGCTTCGACGATGCTTGAATTTTCGGCAACGGCTGTTGGCGTCGTATACGCAAGTTTTGACAATACCAATATTACACTCACTGCACGTAATACCCTTTAATAGGGGGCTAGGTTCTCCCCTTATCCCAATTAGCCCTTTAAGGGAATATCACTGTCTCTAATATTTCATGATAGTAGTTATTGCGGTAGTAAAAATACGTCTTATTCGCGAGAGAGTAAGTTGCAACTGGTTAGTTTTCAAACTTGACGTTTGCTTGTCAAATTTGATTAATAGTTCAATCTTCTGTCTTCTTTCTCTAGTGCTTGCAAGATAGGGATGATAGAGAGGGAGTAGGATAGATTGTTTTTTTTTTTTTTATTTCGTTAGCTAATCTACTGCTGAACTTAGGCCCTTCTCATTGATCACGAGATCATGTCGATTGCACTAATGAAATTCATTCTCTTTATGTTACAGTGACATCATCACCTTTAGCAAGTGACACTGGGATCTTCCCTTGCAGGTAATTTAATAAATTCTAACTATAAAACTATGTGAATTTGTTCGTTGTAATCTATAGTCCAGTCATATTAGGAGTTCCGCTGGCAACTCTTATAAACCGTTATTTAGCATTCTAAAAGTTGTCTCAAAAGTCCCATAAACTCTCGAGTCCGCGTCTTAAAATATTCAAAAAAGGTCACAAAAATTATATTGATTGATTGATCTAGCACTCAGCTAAACAAAGCGCAATGCAGGCTCAGTCGTGAGTCCCGGCATAGAATACATAATAAAACAGACCAGTAGTGGCCTTAGGGGGTGGCAAACCGATCAACCGCTCGGGGCCTCGCTCGTGCAGGGCCATCGTGCCCTCGCACAGCAACCCAAGTAAAAATATGTGGACTTTTTAAAGCACCCGTGACATCTTTGATCCTGAAACTATTATGTAAAACTAAATGGGAATGCAGAGTTGAGTCGAAGGTCACCAAATTGAACTAAACGATATATGTGATGCTTTGAACGATTGGTTCAGCCGCCTCATTCTGCGAGGTTGTAACACATACCAAAGAAGCGGCGGAAAGGGAACAGGAGAGAACTAGTACTACGCACCAGGCCCGGATAGTGCAAAATGATCTCTAGCCTTGCGCCAGCGACGAACAGGGCTATCTGTCGCCCTACCAGAGACGGCGGAGTTCACAGGGATTTCCTTTCTGAGGTACACCTGAGACCCCGGCCGTAAGACCCGGTGGCGGAACATTGTGTGGTTTTAGTTGGTTCGAGTCCGACATACCACCTCACCATTAGGCAAGGTGAAGACCCATGAGGGCTTCCACAAAAAAGTAAAAAAAAGTTTATATGATCATAGTAGGAATATTGCATAGTATACAACTGTATCCACCCGACTGGATCTCTCTGGATCTACGCAATAAATAGGACTCTTAGTTCATATAAATTCTTAGTTCCCTACACTGTACTTATTGTTTTGTTGCATATTAAATTTTCTATTGTGAAATTGCATCAATATCACGTCTTATTTACCTGAAGACCCTAACCCGGCTACAATACGTATTTTTCATTAATTAATTTAAATAATAGACTTACATGTTAAATGTGTAAATCGGAACCAAATAGCGATAATATTTGTAAGGAATGATACCTTTTTGATTACCCGATGTATATAATGAATTTTCATTTTTTTTACTTAAGACACCTCACACCCGGACATCTGATCCCAAACTAAGCAGAGTCTATACTATTGTAATACACACTGATATATTACAAAATACATACAGCCCACTAATAATATTATAAATGTGAAAATTTGGATGGATGGATGTTTGTTACTCTTTCACGCCAAAACCACTGAACTTGGTGTGTAGATAGCTGGAGACCTAGATTAACATATGGGCTTTTTACCCCGTTATTCCCACGGGATCGGGACTTACACGGGTAAAACCGCGGGGTGCTGCTTGTATTATAGATTATCTACACCCAAGCACAGAAAAAATTATGTTCTCATTACACAATTATTTGGAATCGGACTCATGACCTCTAGCTCAGCAATCAGGGTTACTAACCACTAGACCAACAGGCACCGGTCGTGGTCCCAGGTGGGCTAGTTGGTGGCCTATTAACGCTATTAAGTTCTGATTTGCACCGTCCTGTCCTGTCTAAAAACAATTAATCTAAATGATAAGTTTAATTTATTTTACAGCTATGTATTAAGATGTTCAAGATCTCTTATATTCTTGGTATATATTTCTCAATTCCAGACTCGGGACTAATAATAATGATGAGTACACGTGTCTAAATAAAAGGGATTGTATTCTTAAAGAAAAAATTTGCAATTGCAATTTTTGACTCGGTTCATCATCATCTTCATCATTATCTTGCTCTTATCCCAAATTTAGTTAAGGTCAATGCAAATGGCTGGTTTTTACTCAGTTACATGTCAGTTAACTAATATGAATGTAATGAACCTACTTCTCTGTCTGTCTTACTTTCGCGTTCCATGATATTTATATTAGTATGTATGTATACCTACGGGATTAACGCTAACACGTAATAGGTGTTACATACCTTTGATTTGCCTGACATTTCGACCAGATTGCACTGGCCGTGGTCACAGGCTGGCTCAGTGGTACACGCCCTCCGTCGGCAAATCCGTGAGGTGGAAGGTTCTTCATCCACCAGCAATTTTCGATATGTTTGATATAATTTTTTCCATGTACTGTCTTATACTATATACACTAACAGTGTCCCTATTGTGTAGGCCAACCGATGTGTGCTTATTCTGGTGTATATCCGACTGCGCATAAAAGTGAGGAGGCATGTTTTTACCACTGGATTTCACGCTGTAGATAATTTTAAACCATCTTCCCGATTGAAAGTTTTGGGTATTTTAATTTCAGTCTTCACATACAACTCTTGAGTAAAATTAACATTTGGTGGAAAGGACTTGCGTGCAGTGAATTCAATCAAATGATTGGTGCCTGGGTCGAGTGCATGTTCTGCAATCGCTGATTTGCTAGTCTATCAGCTGTTCACAACAGCAATATGTTCTTTGACCCTTTCAGCAATAGTCCGCTTTGTTTGACCTACGTAGGAACTACCGCAGCTGCAGTTTATTTTAAATACACCTATAGTTTGTAACGGCAAGACATCCTTCGTAATACCTATTATGTGATTGTTTTTCTTTTCTTTTCTCTAATCGAAACGAAATTGGCAAATACTAAACTTCTCTATCAAATTGCCCGTACAACGAAAATGAATAAACGCGACGAGTCTCATTAGCATCAAGTTTCTTTATAATGAAATAAATTAAAGGTAGGTCCTTAATTAACTTCCATTTTAACAAAAGCTATTTTTAAGTAAAATTGATGTCGTTTCATATCTATTAACTTCATTAAAAGGTAATCTATCTGACAAATTATTGATGAGTTTTTTACTTGTATCAGCTCCGAACTATGTAATATATTATGTACATATTTTACTTTCAGAAGTGACCACCAATCACATCCAGCTTTGAACAGTAGTAAAAGCCAAGCCACGTGTGAGTGAGTACTTTGACACCAATAACCTCATAATGATTAGATTTACTTTAGTTTATTTAAGTAAGTTTATTTTTCGCTTTATAGTTCCTTTTTACTTTCGTCGGCATAATTTTTTATTACAAGGTCTTTATTGGTAATCCGTTGTTTCGACCAAATTGCTCCGGTCGTGGTCACACATGAGCTGGTTGGTGGTCTATTAACGCCATGAAGACTTGAGCTACACTCGCCATCCTGTCTTGTTCTGTTTCAAAATAATTTTTTCTCTAATATTCTTGGTACATATTTCTCAATTTCAGACTCGGAACTCATAATTATTACCAGAAAACTGATGAGTACAGATTTCTAAATGGAATGAATTGTAATCGCGATAATAATTACAAGATATACAATATACAGGGTGTCACAGAAAGGTGTGCTTAATTTTTAGGTTAGCTAGTATCCGACAAATAGTTCAGAAGCTTGAAAAAAAAATGGTTATAGAAAAATATTTTTAAATTTTTTTATTTTGTTTTGGAAAATGTTTTTCCTAGGGTGCACATTTCTAAATAACAGATTTTAACTTATCATGTTAATTTCAATGATTTTGGAATTGAAACTTGTTTAGAATCGTTGTGATTTGAAATTCGATGAAACGAAAAACTCACACTTAAAAGAGACAAACATTCATAAATAGGATTTAGCCTGCGAGAAAATGAGATAGAATACAAGTATATAGCACTAAAAAGAGACAAACATATTTCTTGTTTTAGTTCTGGCTTCTGGCAATGTGGGGATGGTCACTGTATATCTCAGTCTAAGCTATGTGATGGATTTGAAGATTGTAGTGATTCCAGCGATGAAGCAAGCGTGTTATGTAACAAGACGTCGTAAGTGTTTTTTTTATATATTATAGGGGGCAAACGAGCAGACGGGTCACCTGATGGTAAGTGACTACCGTCGCCCATGGACACCTCCAACTCAAGAGTCACAAGTGCGTTGCCGACCTTTGAGATAGGACTACGCTCTTTTCTTGAAGAGTTGAAGGTCGTATCTGTCCGGAAATACCGCAGGCGACAATTTGTTTCAAAGATTGATTGTGCGAGGCAAAAAAATTCTGGAAAACCGTACCGTGGTGGATTGCCAATTATCCAGGTGATGGGGATAAAAGTTTTGTCGCGTTGAACGATGGCGAAAATTCTAAGTTAATAATACTTCAGATAGATAGAATATTCTTTATTGTCACTCTTAATAACATGCAGTTGAAACAGGTCTCATATAAAATATCAGAGTACAATGGACGGTCTTATCGCTAATAGCGATCTCTACCAGACAACCTTTAGATAGAGATAATTACAGAAATATTAATTAAAAACATACTAATTGATGGCGTACTGTTGAATATACACATATAGACATACACATATATTATATAGCTATTTAGTAGAGATTACATACTCGTAGTATATTGGAAAGTAATTATGATCTTAGTTATGTAATAGAATAAGAAAGAGATAAAGATATTACAGAGATAGATAGTGTGACTTTAATGTACTAAATTACAATAATATTTGTCTTTCATTCGAATATAATTTGGACCACTGGCAGCCATATCGCACTAAAGCAATCAAGAGATTGCCTTTGTGCAGCCCTAGGATTTAGGGAATACATCATCAGGGACAGTTTTTGGAGGATAGAGCATAAAATGGGAATTTTAATTTATGTGTATCTTCAAAACAATAGGATTTGCTTTGCTTTAAAGATTGTTAAAACATGAAACAGTATAAAAGTTTTAGAAACATTTTACAAATAACTGAGTTAAATGTCCTTCCAAAAAAAAAACATATAGAGACGATGTACATAATGATAAAATAATATATAAAAATATGACAGATCAGCAAAAATTTTAAAAGTCTTAAATGATTTATAATTAGTTTTTGGTGCTCTTTTAGTCAAAATATATTTTAGAAAAACAGTTGAAGAAAATATATTATAGGTACCTCATATCAGAAGCCATTAATACCATAATTTTTTTACTATAAAGATAAACAGTCAGAGAAAACGCTGTACCTTCAGGAGCTGATAACCTTAGTTGGATTCTAATTCACCCTGCATATTTTAGAACAGCAAACTCAAGTGTCTGCATTCTTCCTCCATATCCTGAACATGGGACATACGAAGTTGCGCATTTGCCAAATGCTCGTCCTGGCCAGTCATATCAGACCTTTATACTGACTGTAAGGTGTCGTAGAGGGTACGGGGTTGTTGACCCACACGGTGATAGCAGTGGTAAAAAGCAAATACACTGCATTCATGGAGAATGGCACCAGAAAATGCCAAAATGTGTTCGTGAGTAACTTCAGCTTTTTTTTAGCTTTTCATTTTATTGTGAATGGAAGATTGATGCTTGATCCTTCACCGTCAATTATGTTGTTGGACATGGAAACGGGTAGTTAAAAATAAATAGCATATTTATGGACAGACTATTAAATTTCGAAATTAATTAATTTCTACGCCCGCGTGACCTTTGACCCGAGCGTTATCGTTGGATTTAGTTGTACTAACGTAATGGAGCGGGGAAAAGGCGAAAAATAAAATTAAAAAACAAAATTTTCATCGGGATCGATTTTTTCTTGACCCATCATCAAAGGTGCATTTAGTTCCATCTGTCTGTGTTCATTTTCGGGAGTGTTTCACTAACACCCTGTATAGAATATTTTGAGGATTAAAATAAATATACTCATCCATATATTACATATACTCATCCCTGTAGCGCTACTACTATACTCGGCATCCAACTTCGTTGCAAAATTTTCTGCAGCTGTAATTCTTTTAACGCTGTCTACATACAATAAACTAATATGTACAGGAAGTCCTAGTTAATTTACTTTAGCTTTGAAGATATCTTTAGTTGGATTTGACATTGATAAAATTTGATCATTCCATTATTAAAATTTATATACGCTTGTTGTTCGTACGATTTCAAACGTGAAATGAAGAGAGAGACAATAAGTTACTGAAAGACTTAAGGCGAGCACAAAAGGGTGACTTGGAAACAAAGTTTTTGGCCAAACCGTGTCATTACGTCAACGTCTGTAAATGAAAGTATTTTTCTCCAAATTTAATTGGTTTAATCTTCTCTATAAAAGATACCGAGATTAAACCAATCAAATTTGGAAAAAAAAAACTTTAATTGTCAACCAACCTCAAGCTACTTTCCAAGTCATCATCTTTCATTTAGTTAGCAAACTTTTGCAAGATTGATCTCATTTAGTTTTTTCCAGGATTTTGCAAACTAGACCCAGATCCAAGCGTTAACTACATGTGCTACTTACCTGGGACGCGAGTTGAAGTATGCAAGAGCTATGTCCCTCCAGGAACGCTGGTAGACCCTGTATGCAACAGTCCTATCTACTACTCCACTGAAGTCTTTTCAAATATGAAATGCATATCCGGAGTTTGGAATTATGTAGCTCTGTGCAAAGCAGGTAACCATTTACTTTGAGTGCTTGGTAAGAAATGCAATTAGCGGAGGAGGCACTGGACCCACTATCGTTTAATGTTGTGGAGAAATGGGTACTGTCCTCCAACACATAAGGAGAATCCTCCGACCAGAATATCATCATCGTCATACTCGTATATGGCGAACTGTGGCATAACGGTTGATGTTGGGAAGTCGTCTATATAATAAGCAGGGCGGGAACTTGCAGAATCAGAGCATTAGCTCCTAGGTGCAAGTCAAACTTAAACTCGAATGTGGATAGATGGTGCTGGGTGATTCGACTGACTAGACCTATGATTTGCCTACCTGTCATAGTTTATATACTTATAACATTATCATCTTACTCACCACTGGGATTTCAAGAGGCTATAATATATTCTCGTTATTGCTAGTTTTTGTTACACCAGACGAGTCATACTAACATACACAATATACCAGGGTTAGGCAGTGCACTCCAGCAAGTTACCTATGCGAGAGATAGGGCCACCTTGCATAAAAAAATTACCGAAATATCTCTGGAGCTGGCTGAACTCAAGGAGAACCGGGAGCCAAGAGAGAGATACTGAACATGCCAACTTAGTAGTTTTTCTACAGTCGTATTAAATTATAGTCAAAGTAACTGCAGTGTTGAGTTTTCCTTTTAAGATCTTATGAAAATTATTTTCATTAGTTTTGTTTTTGCTGTATCTTAATGCTCTCACGATCACAAGTCCAACGTCTTAGCTATTACGCTACCGTCGCGTTCATGTCTAGTTATGAACGAATACCAAGAAATTCAAATATTTTGCAGAGTGTGGTCGTGTTACTCCTAAAGGGAATCGACTAGTGATAGACGGACAACAGGCCAAGCGTGGGGAGCTGCCCTGGCACGCTGGCATTTATAGAAAAACAACACAGCCGTATATGCAGATCTGTGGTGGATCCCTCGTCTCCAACAACGTAGTTATATCAGGTAAACTATGAACTTTAGATTGAAGTGTGAATCCATATTGTTCCATGTTGTTAGCACATAGGGTTATCTCGCCACATGTTCTTGTCACACTTAGTGTAATACTAATTCATGGCATTTATACCGGTTAAATGTTTTAGCATATTATTTTTCCTATAATAATGCTATTTGATATCGTGTAACTGTCTTTCATCGTGCTGCCCTGGTAATGTCATAAATTTTGCATAATAAATGATGTTTTATCATCTTTTCTTTCTCAGTCTTTTACATGCCTATATTTCCTGTATTTTGGAAGAACTAATGTCCCTTGAGCGCCCTTTACAAAAGGAGAATGGTTGTGATGTCTCTCTAACAATCGTGAAGATGATCATGCCTGACCGGCAGCCTGCGATTGTTGTTGGGGAATCTATAAATATACTAGCGACCCGCACCCGCTTCACGCGGGTGCAATGTAGATACTAATGTGGTGAATCATTATTGTCATATTATCATACAAATTAACATAAAACAATATGAAACTATATGTATAAACCTTCTTCTTGAATCGCTCTATCTATTGGTGAAAACCGACTTTGTTTTATACTATGTAGAGATATTCATCAGTGCCAGAACTTACATTGCACGGTACAGAATCAGTAGCTATTACATAATCTTCGCCAGATAACGTTAAAGTATGTGGATGTAATTTTAACATTATTTATTTTTCTATTTGTTTCACTCAGCTGCCCATTGCTTCTGGAAGGACACGAAAAAAACACTTCCTGCATCTGAATTCGGGGTGGCAATCGGTAAATTTTTCCGGCCGTGGGACAACGAAGAAGATGTTGGTGCACAGAAATCTGATGTAAGTAAAAAACTTAGTCTAATTAGTTTTCTTGTGGCATGAACAAACGTTGATAAAAATACTGGTGTTGCCATATGTATTTTTTTTCGATTCTACCAATTGGAGGATAGGTCTACTTAATCCTACCTACTACACAAATATCATTCCTTATCTACACTTTAACACTAAAATTGTAAAAAGATAAAGTCCGTAAGTTTGAATATTGGGGAAATTTCTGGAACTGAATGACCTGATTTTGAATTTTTTTTCCTTAATAGGACAGTACATCACCACCGAATGCCGAGTATACTTTCCCAATTTTTTATTCCTATGATCACAAATAATGCTCAATCTGTGGAACCGATGTGTTACCTGACTTAGAAAAGAAAGAAAGAAAGAAAAACATTTATTTAGTACACGCACAGATATAAAGTAAACAAAAGACTATTTCTAAAATTTATAATAAATTACTTACTAAATTAAAAACAAAAAGAGGAGAAAAAGGAAACATCTCAGCATATGCTGCATGTATGACATGCAGCGCTGGTTTTCAGATGGGGCCTCGGAAGCAAAAAAAAAGATGTTTCTAGATAGAGGTTTGTTTAAGCGAGGTCGCGTGGCTTCGGCGATAACTTTTTCGTAGAAGCGCGCATTTGTTGTTAAGTGATTCGAATTGGTGAATTAGAGATTTGGTTATTCGAGATCGTATGGCTACGGCATTAAGTTTTTCGTGTAGCGTGCATTCGTTGTTAAGTGTTTTAGTAAACTTACGGGGACGTGGTACTCGGTGTTACACTTTTCTAAGTCAGGTAACACATCCCTCTGGAACTACTAGTTGAATTACAGAATATTTTTGTATTTGAAAGCTCAATTCTTGAGGAAGCTATAGGTTAAAATCATGCTACGACACCTAGAAGCAAACCAATGAACCATGAAGACCGATGAAACCAAGGGAAAATGTTTATCGAACTGTCTTTAATACTTTACAATGTTATTCTTACAGGTAAAAGAAATAAAGATCCCAAGTCTATTTCAAGGAGAAGCTGCCAATTTCCAGGAGGACATAGCTGGCTTAATATTGACCACACCGTTCAACTATACGACATATATTCGCCCCGTGTGTCTGAATTTTAACCCCAATTTTGATAGTTGGCAACTAAAACATGGCAACCTAGGACAGGTAGGATCAAGATCAACTTCGTCTCCATCTATTTAACCTCTCTAAGAATGTTTATCCGTGTTCTAGAATAAAAAGTAGCCATGCTTAGTTTGGGTCTAGAATACACAGTATCAAACACCGTGTGGTTATAGTCAATTTGATTCTGACATACTGCCCCACCTAAAACCTCGGTGGTGGTGAAAGCTAGTGGCTCCGTGGAAAAGCTCCACACGTTCAAGAAAATAGGGTCTAAAAAGGACAGTGTCATAAGTCCCAGAATACTTTATTAAATAAATTAAGCCTAGTGTTGTCTCTTACATTCCTTGTTCCATTCATGTTTTATTCGTATTAAAAATAAACTTACATCTAAAGACAATAAACGGGCCTTATGTGTAAAAACCTTATGTGCCCGACGAATAGAGTCTGGTTAGGTTAGGTTTGTTTCCACCAAATTCAACTGTCCCTGGCCTAAACTAAAATGTGTAAAAAAAAACACGTTGGGACACCTGAAGATGCTCATAATTAATCCTAAAGTTATGGAATATCGCTTTAAACTTTATAACAGTTGGTTGATCTTGGGGCTTTGAACATTCATTGCGCGATACAGGACCAATAGTTACTACGTAGTTCGGCTTGTCATCACTAGATGGCGTTAAAATATGTTTTTGCTATATGTGGATGCCGTCACAAAATCAACAGATTTTTTTATTAGGTGCCTTTGAGACCAGTGAGACGACGATACAAGGATTTCAGAAATCAAACACCGTAACCGTGCTATGGCGCTATCTTGTAATCAATATTTTCAGCCTGATTTGAAATGCGGGTATTTTTTCAGGTAGCTGGTTGGGGTCTAACAGCAGCTAACGGTAAAGCTTCACAAACCCTTAGGGTGGTTGAAATGCCATTCATCAGCGTAGAGACATGCATCAGGACACTTCCAATTACATTCAGAGAATATATCACTAGCGATAAATTTTGCGCAGGATATACAGAGGGTAAGTAGTGCGACATCAACTGACTGATGTTGGTCTAGTGGTTAGTGACCATGACTGCTGAGCCAGAGGTCGTGGGTTCGATTCCCACCCAGGGCAAATAATTGTGTGATGAACATGATCATTTGTTCTGTGTCTGGGTGTAATTTATTTATAATATGTAAATGTGTATTTAGACATTTATATGTTTGTTTACCAGCAGTCTGGTTACGATAGTACAGGCTCTGCCTATGTTTAGATCAGACGGCCGTGTGTGAGTTTTTTTTTTATGGTATAGGGGGCAAACGAGCAGACGGGTCACCTGATGGTAAATGACTACCGCCGCCCATGGGCACTGTAACAAGAGTCACAAGTGCGTTGCCGCCCTTTAAGTTGGGAGTAGGGGAAGAGGGGAAGAGCGAAAAGACGGGAGAGGGGGATTAGAGGGAAGGACGGGAATAGGGGAGAGGGAAAGGTTAGGGCATCCGGTAACCTCATTCACGCAGCGAAAAGCAATGCAAGCATTGTTTCACTGCCGGTTTTCTATGAGGCCGTGGTATCGAGCGGAGTCGAGCCGTTTGAGATGTGTGAAGTTATTATTATTATAGTGCAGTGCAAATAAGTTAAGATCAGATTCAAATAAAATCTGTAATTATGTTATTGGTAAAATAGGTAGCTGGCCGGAGGCACCAGACTTATCGTAGAACCATAGAAATCATTCCCCCCAATTTCACACCTTCAAGTTTATTTTCGCGATAAAAAGGTAGCCCATGTCCTTCTCCAAAATCCAATGTACCTTTTATACCAAAAAAGTTTAGGCCTTAAAGTGAAACAGACAGACAGGACAGACAGACAGAATTAATTATTTTTTAAATTAAATTGTTAAGGAATGAAGATACTATGTCATAATTATTAATGACCTTCGTGACTCCGCCTAAATAGGTTAAGCTTTATTAGAAAGGTACGGTTGCACTGTGAGAACATCGCGAATGCCTGACTAATTCTGGCCACTTTTTTGGCTTTTTTTTTGGCTCAACAGGGGCTCTTCATCAAGGGCTGAAGCAACCTGCCGCGTCGGTATCAAATTGATAAAAAATTTTGATTTACACGCATGATTTTCCGAATAAGTGATTTTGTCGGACGGGCTGTATAGCCCAATTTATAGTGTTTGATGTGCAGCATCCGATCAGTTAAAATTCGAAACTATTTAAATAACTTCGACATAGCTTAGTTTCCTTTCGCTAGATGACGCTGCATTAACTCTGGGATTTAATGCTGAAATTTGTAAAAAGTAATTAATCTTCATGTTAGAAATGACTTCTGAAATAAAAGGTTTTCCCTATTTATATTTTTCTTGCAGGTACTGCTTTGTGCCAAGGCGACAGTGGAGGTGGACTAGCATTCCCCGATAAAGAATTAGGCATAGACCGCTATTATCTCAGGGGCGTGGTGTCTGCGGCGCCGAACGCTGACGACAAATTGTGCAATGACAATGCTTATACCACGTTCACCAAAATTACGAAGCATCAGGAGTTTATTAAAGAGTAACTATTAGTTTCTAAAATAAATTTATTAAACACATTGGTCAAAGGAATTTTACATTTTCATTTGCGTAGGTATTTACTAAAATTCTAGAATATTGGCCTTCGTTTCTTGTCGTTCTCTTTAACTTTCGCGACTTTGATACATATTAGACTAGCATCACCCCGCGGTTTTACCCTCGTAAGTCCCGATCCCGTGGGAATATCGGAATAAAAAGTAGCCTATATGTAATCCAGGTCTCCAGCTATCTACATACCAAGTTTCATCTCAATCGGTTCAGTAGTTTTGGCGTGAAAGAGTAACAAACATCCATACATCCATACATACAAACTTTTACGTTTATAATATTAGTAAGATGTCTAACTCGGGACTTAATCGCGATAATATTTATAAGATACCATACCTTTTTGATTACCCGATGTTTCGATCGAGTTGCACCGATCGTGGTCACGAGTGGACTGGTGAGAGCTCAGCGACGTCTCCGTGAAGTACGAGTTTCAGGAATTACGCGCACTTTGTCTTCAATATTTTTATTGACGTTCTTTGAATGCTGTCGACGGTATACACGCCGATGATAGCATTTCGTCGGATGATGTGTGACGTCATAATTTTTTTAACAAAACTCGTCAGGTCAGTCATTGATGGGTGATCATTCTTAACATATTGAGACCCCTCCGTAAATCGGAGAGCATGTTTAACCGTCGGTCCCTGTTGCCATATCTGTGGCATTCGTTACGGGTAATTGGAGCCCTAAAAAATCCGACAACCTGGTCTAACTACAGAACTTCGATATCACCTAGTACTTGGGTTATGGAGGTCTGATGACAGTTGCTTCACGTAAAATATCGAAGTTCGGTCGTATCGTAGTTAGATTGAAAGCCGACCCCAACTTAGTTGGGAAAAGGCGGGGAGAATGAGTTTATTTTTTAATTCTCTAACTTATTTAACTTCCAGACGGATTTTAAGAAAACTGCATTTGATAGCTTAAGGTTTGAGAAAGATTATGGGGTATTTAAGATCACCTTTAGGCCACCAGTAATAACTATAAACGCTAGCCGCGTTTACAATTAACAATTATCAAGACTTGTCATGGTTCGTATGTATAATTATATCATTTATCTTTTTGTTTTTTTTAGAACGCTTGCAGCGAGTGTCCGGCATATTTGTCCATTGTACTCCTTCCAATGTGGTGACGGATCTTGTATAGATCCAGGAGCGGATTGTAACGGGGTAAGTTTATTTTAACTTTTTTTAGCTTAATTTTAATTTTATTAGAAATCTATTTTTTGTATAGAACCTTTAACCTATAGAAGTAATTCTTTTTTTTAAATAATTGTCACATTAAATAATTGTGATCATCATCAATCAATCAATCATCACACGCGTAAGTCCCGATCCCTTTAGAATATCGGGATAAGTAGCCTATCCGTTAATCCGGGTCTCCAGCTATCTACATACCAAGTTTCATCGCAATCGGTTCATTAGTTTTGGCGTGAAAGAGTAACAAACATCCCTCCATCCATCCATCCAAACTTTCACATTTATAATATTAGTGGGATAGTGGGATTTAGCATTGTGATGTGCTAAAATAATACTCTGACTCCAAATTTTAGAATGTAATGTAGAATGTCAAATGAACGAATGTATAAGAGACCTTTTTTTATATATATATATTACAGTGGGCAAACGAGCAGACGGGTCACCTGATAGTAAGCGACTACCGTCGCCCATGGACACCTGCAACTCAATAGTCACAAGTGCGTTGCCGGCCTTTGAGATAGGAGTACGCTTTCTTCTTGAAGGTTTGAAGGTCGTATCGGTCCGGAAATACCGCAGGCGACAATGTGTTCCAATGATTGGTTGTGCGAGGCAAACAATTTCTGGAGAACCACACAGTGGTGGATTGCCAATTATCAAGGTGATGGGGATGAAAGTTTTGTCGCGTTGAACGATGGCGAAACGTTGTAAGTATAAGTCCGAACAATTCCGCACAGCACTCCCCATGATACATGCGATAGAGAATGCAGAGTGAAGCTACATCTCTACACAACGCCAAGGGGTCAAGCCGATCTGAAATATCCTGGCAATCGATGATTCGATTCGCTCTCCGTTTAATGCGGTCAAGAGAGAGAAGCTGGTACTGGGGTACTTCTGCATATTATATATACAGTATTTAACACTTTTGTTCACTTTACTGCTAAATCTTGTGTTTTGTAGTTTCTAAACTAGAATTTACTGTCCACAGAGACGCGACTGCGAAGATGGGTCTGATGAATCTGAAGATTACTGTCTAGTTGGAACATCCTCTCCGGTAATTTAAGACATTCGTTTTTAGTTTTAATAATGAAAAATATTAATTTTAGCTTGCATTATATATGATATTTTAGGATCGCATAGTACATCTTGTGAATGATGAAAGCGTTATCAATTTCAGGAAAATGATTGATTATTTTAAAACTGATAATATATATTGAACTTGAAAAATCAATAAATCTAATGACATAAATGAAACTAAAAGTATTTATTACTAATCGGCAAAAAAATTAATGAACTCATTGAAATTAACATAAAAATGTATTGTTTTGTTTAGAGTTATGAAGCTAAGCTTTAAGACTTTTTTTAATTCAATTGTTTTTCATTCAATTCAATTATGATCAGTCTCGCTCGCACAATTTAGCGCTCCTGAAATATGTAATAAAATTAAGATTTTTACCTATCCGTTAATCGTAAGTTTAGTAAATTGCAATCGGTTTTAATTTTACAAAATAAATAATTTCAGAAAATTCCATCAGAAAGTGACTTACGAACCTTAAACGATATCCTTGACACCTCAAACGATCCATCACAATCTATCACTGCCCTGAAGTCGCAATTGTCGACGACAGTGATAATGTCTGACATCGCACGAAAACCAGAACAGCCTTCACTGGAACCCAAAATCGACTGTGGCTTATGGTTCGGTAATAGCACTAACTTGAGTCAAACGCTCTTCTATGATGGACATTCCCATGTACCTTGGCTCGCATCCATATATACAATAGATAAATCCAATATGAGTGAGGTTCCCGTATACCTCTGTGGAGACACTCTTGTTTTAGGTAGACACATTGTAATCGTTGTGCATCTTATCCAGCTAATTTTTGTTTACACTATGAAGGCTGTATTAGGAGATAACGTAAAGAAAAAGTTCTATAAGCAGATCTATGACATACCACTCAGTGTTGGCATATTTTGTATCGGTATATATATACTGTATATCGGATGTGGATAGTTGTAGAAAGATCTCACGGATCATCTAGTCACAACCCTCGCAAATTATTTTTGATGGTACCCCAATACCAATCAGTCGAAAGGTAATCAATACCATAAAAAAAGGGTTTTTACTCGAGCGTCGTTGGGACCTATTGGATTTTGGAGATTAGATGGTAGAAAGAAAAAAAGTTCATACGATGTATCTCTCCCACTGTAGGGGCACAGGTTTTCAAAGATGTAAAAAATATTGTAAAACGGGGATACTCTAGCGCGTCAGATATTAAAAGTGTAAACACTCTACATATCTCTCTGATAGCTGAGGTAGGTTAATCTGCCGATTTGCATGGTGGGGGTGGCCGTATGGAAAGGTAGAAAATGGGAAAAAAAAAATTTGACCGTGTCAGAAATTAAAAGAGAATGTTAAGTGCACCCGAAAGAAACCCCCGTTCAAAGAATTTCGTGGTATCCACTAGTTTCAACTCGTCTTCTTTAACCATTTAAATGTTTTTCACCTGTTTGACGTTTGGAGTAGTGAATCGGATTCATTTAGTCTTCTCTCCATTAAGAAGTAAGTTGCTAACGTTAAACCAGCGAACCACTTTCGAAATAGCATCATTTACGTTTTCAAAATTTGTACACATACGTTTTAGTCTATATAGAATCAAATTATCACCCGGAAACAATATTCTCGAAGTTGCTCTTAACAACATGAGGTAAGTAAATAATCGAGATCGGTTTGCACGATCGGCGTCACATCATTTTTAACGCAACTCGGGGTACCGCCATTCTCGTTGAAGTCCCGGTAATGACGGCGATCGACAAGCAACGTCAAAAGCTCTAAAGCAACTTTCAAAAAGAACATAAACGAATGGACAGAGTATAGTGTGGGACGGTGTGAGAGAGTGAGAGATATAGAGAATGTGAAAGGGTAGGAGAGGCGTGGAGTGGTAAATATATGCTTTTCCGCAACTGCACGCACTAAACTTTCTTTACGATTTTTGTAACTTCGGCCTGTGGAAATCCGCAGATTATAATTATGTTTCCTGTTATCTTGAATGATTTCCTTCATAATAAAAAAAAAACGACTGCGCTCGAGAATGTCAAGGTGATGTTTTTTTTTTGCAAATTTGTAACCCGCCCACTCCCTTGCGTCACGCTCAAATCATTAGACTGTTAAAATGCAGACTTGACAGCATGTAATTAACCCACCTTATCTTGATCTGACGCGTCCGAGTATGTCAATTGATCGATTTTGTTACTATTCTGATTGGCTGCTTTAAACGCCCGGCTCTAGATAGAGACTTTATATATGGTGGAGGTACTTACTAGAATACAAGGTGGGAGTGGGAGTAAGGGGGGATCCCTTATATTCATCTGCCGCGCTGGAGTAACTCCCAAAATCCCTTAGTGGGCTTCCTTCTAAAACAAAAACATAAAAAACTAACTATTCCGGAGTAATATAGAACGTCCACTGTTGGACATAGGCCTCCCCCCTTAATGACTTCCAGGAAGACCGGTTGGAAGCGGTCTGCATACACCGTCGACCTGCGATCTTTACTAAGTCGTCAATCCACCACGATAATGGACGTCCTAGGCTGCGCTTTCCGATCCATGGTCCCATTGCTCTATCGTATCCATCTTCGAAAATATATCTTCCATATACGGCTATTATTTTTTCAATATTTTTTTTCATTAAGTCGGCCGCCGTAGTCTTCTTCTTCTTTTGAAGCAGCCGCTCTGAAAAGGGAAGTAGTGCTGTGTGTTGCCGATTTCGATTCTCGAGCCGATTAGTATATACAACTTCGCAATATCAACCGTTGGGTCGCGGCCCACCAGGCATGATCACCTGGTCGGATTTGTGTTTGAGGGACATAACATCCGTTCCTCCACATGCTGCATCCAAACCTATCTTATCACTCATATCCTTAACTACTCATTGGTGTTCTTTGTGTCCACTGTTTTAATGTTTGTAAAGTCCTCAACAACAACAACAACAACAACACCTCCAGTCAAAAAAAAATCTTGGTTGGCTAACATTTTCGATTTTCGTTTCATTTGGTGTCAGTGGACACAGTCTGTGCAACTAGAAACGAAACCTGTTACATTAATTTATTTTCAACTGTTTGAATTGAAACTTGTTAGGTAGCGATTTTATCGATAAAAAGTAATTGCTGATGTAAACTTTTGAGATTGTAGCAATCTCAAAAGTTTACATCAGCAATTACTTTGTAGTACATACAAAGTTTGAATTTTATAATTCTCGGTTATTTCTGTTTGGAGTAAATTAAACAGGCTGCATATTATATTTACAAATCCTAACAGGGCGCAGCCGTAGCTAGTTGTAGCCGCAGAGTTCTAGAATGGAAACCATGGACGGGAAAGCGCAGCGTAGGACGTCCATCAACAATGTGGACAGACTACGCTTCCAATCGGTCTTCATGGAAGTCAATGAGAGAGGTTTGTGTCCAGAAGTGGACGTCTCAAGGGTGAAATGATGATGCTGATCCAGTCGCTAACGGAAAGTAATAATAAGTCTTAAAATAAAAACAACATAATACTTATATAATTTCTATATTTAAAATAAAAAAAAAAATGCAATTATTAATTTTCAGACAAGATTTTGTTGATCCATGGCAAGTAATGAGCTATATCGATAAACAACGTATAAGGTTTACAGGATTGGTCTGTAAGTGGGCACTTAAGTACTAACGAGTGTACACCACGAAGCCTCCAACTGCCGTTGTCAAATAAATACAAACCCCCACCAGAGTCTCCTCCTCTCACCCCTCGTGTGCAAAAAGTTTTATCCAGGGTTCGATTTTTGACTCTACAGACATCAGGGCTCGCAATATACATCTGTAACCGTTGTGGATCACCAACGTAACGTGTTTCACTTTCATTTATATCTTCACGCCATCCCACAAAATATCCAAGGTCATCAACAATTCGTGAAACTTCTGTATTTCCGTTCCACAGACAAGCTGCTCTTGTGTATGCATTGAACTCAACTGTTTCATTTAACGTAAGTATCGAAATGTCATTCTCAAAGGACAAAGCATTATAATCCTTATGGACTAAAACAGAGATCACAGTTCTGGTTACAGCGAGACTGTCAGTTACAGCCTTTGCGTTATATAATCCTAACTTCACTATGATTTGGTTTCCTGATTTCGGTAAACGATGGGCAGTACTCATAACATGTCGATTAGATATAAGAGTTCCTCCGCATATATAATTAAGGGGAACATTTTTGTATATGGCCACAGGCCAGGGAAAATCCCCTAAAGTATTACCAGTGTCTTTACACAGGCTGTTTGATTGAGATGAATGTTTATCTGGACTTTGAGTGTTAATAGACTTTAGAGTTTCAGTCGTTTGCTTCTGTGGATGGTTGAAAGATTGATTTTGAGCGACCTGATAAATCGGGATTTTCGTTACAGGTTTCTGAAAAACGAGCTGGTCTGTATATGGTTTAATGAATCTGAAACAAAGTTTATTCAGTTAGACAAAAACTTCGTAGGTAACACAATAGAAATTGTAATTATCTAAAAGAATGCGCGAAAGAAACTCGAAACTGAAACACACGGATAAGAACGTACAACATAAATAAATGAAGAAAGAATTAACGACCTGACAAAATCACTCCCTTTAATCCTTTGCTCGAGAGAGAGGCTGTTCTTACCACCTACATGATAATATGAATGACAGAAATGGAAATAAATACTGACAGCTTGGAAGAACTCAGTGCTGCCTGTTAGAAATAAGAATACCCGGGCGACCCCGGTCTGTACTCTGTACTTTATTGTATCCATCACCTTCGAAAATAAAATCAATCATAAAATCTCCAGTCCAATAGATTGCTAGTAGGTGTTATAGATTGCCACCGTAGTCTTTTTCTTTTTCTGGTTCCACTCCTATCAGAGGTTAGACAGCAAGATGGCTATGTGGAGTTATGAAGCAACCGCTCTGAAAAGGGCTGATAGGTGGTGCTGCATCCAAACCATTCGCAAAGGATCTTAAGCCACAAATGTTTTCTCCTACCTACACCTCTTTTTCTCACTCTTTCCCCGATAGCCACAGTAGTATAAGTTAATTATTATAGTATACCATCCGACTCCTTTGTATTCTCTATTTCCTATCAAATTTTTCCTTAATTTGTCAAAAGTGACTGTAACGTGTAGGTAATGTTAATAAGCGTTAAAACATTCCTACCTTCTACTGCTAAGTACAATGACTTTAGCGTAGGAACGCTAAATTCATTTATAATACAAGATGACGACCAACCAACTGAATATGCTCGGCATATCAGTCTGTTTTTTACGTCATTTGACTCATTAGTTTATAGTTCATCGACTTCTCAACTAGAGGGAGTCCAACTGCAGACTAAACATAGATATCTTCTATAGGTAACCTTACATAAAATTGGTTACTTTTATACTCTGTCCAGCAATTGCATAATAATTATAGACACAGAAAAACAAAAAACCGCTTCCAGGGAAGTAATGCATGCTGGTAGAGCAAAGAAGAAAGGAGAAAAGATTGTTCTAAATGAGTCCACTCATGACCATGATACTTGGAGTTCGGATAATATTATCACGATTAAGTCACGATTTGCACATATACAGGTGAACGAAGTAACAGAAAAAAAATAATAACGACATACATAATAATAAGGACTGAACCATAAACTATGAAGATATGATTTTTTAAAAGAGATGATGCATAGCAACACGGTGATACTGAAAGAAAAGAAAATGTATCGAGAGAAGGATAAAAGATGGGATTAGGTGGATGGACTATATTAATATTTTTTTTTTAATTGACATGAAATTTTAAACAATGTCGTAAGCTGAATCCTTTATGCCATCGTGTATTTGAAGGTTATTTTATAAAACTATATATTAAGTAAGTTGTCTATATCATTTTAACTATTAAAACAAAACAAATCCTTCAATTCATTGACCTTTATTTTTGCTAAACTTAGATATTACTTTTTCACTAAAGAGGTTTAAATCTTTTATCTCATTGCCTTGCTAAAGATGCACGATTATATAGTCTTACAAAGAAATACTATGATATTGTGAGATATTGTATTTATTTATTTTATTACATAACGCAATCGCCAATTGAGACCCAAACTAAGCTTTAAGAACACCGAAAAACATGCTTATTCTTTTGTAAATTCATACTTAATATACATATACAATACGTGGCGTTGCAGTCTAATACCACACCACCGCCAAACGTAGTGTGTCTTAAAACATTGATTTATTCCCCTCGTAAACAACTACATAAGGCTACACAAATCTTCGATACCCGACGATTTTAGCCTCTAAGTAACTACCGCAATACAAATTTTTAAAGGTTCGTACTGTACACGCATCGCCAACAAGCTGTTTATTTGTCGCCAACACCAGTCGCGCGCTACCTGCCGGGCCAAATCGTCGCTACAAAAGTTCCTGAGATTTCCAAGATGGCGGAGCAATGACTAAATATTATATTTCTTTCTAAGGTGGAGACATCCTTGTTTGTATAAATATTAGTTAATAGAATATTACAGAAAGGGCTAGGGTAGCAGTAGGAAAGGCCGGTAATTGTTACGACGCGCTATGATTTCTTTGCTTTAAGTAAAGATAATTGTCTAAAATTACAGTTTTATCGCCACTTGTACATTGTCATACATTTTGTATATTCATGTGAGCCGTATAGCCGCTACGGCTGTTGTGGCCGAATAGACAACTCACGTCTTGTAATTGAATGCCGTGTATACGGACCGTGCGCTACAAGATATTTGCATTGTAAGTGTACAATATTAGTATCGAAGATTGACGTTTCAAAAACTTATTAAGTTCAGTCTTAAAATAAATAACCCTAATTTTTATTTTCTGATAAAAGTTGTACGATCCACGGCAAGTGTCGTGCTATATCGGTAAATACAAGGTATTTTTCACCAATGCACGAAATTTCTTTAACATTCTTTGGACATGAAAGCACTGAGGAAAGTACGCCACGGAGCCTCCATTTCTTTTTATCTGATAAATAATAGCCGCTACCAGAGCTTGTAGAACCTGTATCTAAGGTAAGAGGGGTTTCTACGCAAACAGTTCCATCCAGGCTTACATTTTGAAAGGAATGGGCTTGGCAGGTGGCTGTGCTGATCGTGAACATCCGACGTAATTCTTGATCACCTGTCCCGTGCCACCCTGAATATATTCCAAAAGCTGCAGAACTCACAGAGTTTTCTTTCCAAAGACACGCAGCATTTATAAAATACGTGGTAAACTCTACTCTCTTATTCAACGTAAGTATTGAAATATCATCTTTAGGTGAAGAAATAGTATATGATTCAACCACTGAGATAGAAATTACTGTCCTCGTAACAGCAGTTTCATCGGTCACGTTGTGCACATGGGCTAATCCTAGCTTCACTACGATTTGGTTCATCAAACGCAGTTCTTTGTACTTATACATATGATAGGCAACTGTGATAACATGTCTGTCTGATATAAGAGTACCTCCGCATATAAAATATAGAACCTCTTTGTTTGTATTATAGATGGCTACTGGCCAAGGGGTGGTACCCTTGCCATGACATCTAGACTCATTCTCTAAGATATGTTGATGTTCCAAAGGTATTGAAACATTCGTCGCTTGATCCTTGGGATTGTACAATGATTCGTTAGAAAGCGTCTGAATCTTCGGTGGTTCTAATACAGGTTTTTTATGCTCCGATTGCGGCATGGGCTGTGAATGTAATCTGAAATCAAGTTTGTAGGATTAGAAAGTAACGCGTAGATTAAAGTTATTCTGTTATTATAACAGTGGAGCAATAGACTTGTCCAAAATTCAGATATAAGTAAGACGACTTGCGTCTTAACTATTTGTAATGATGAAGCGGCGGTAGCGTAATGGGTAAGGCGTCGGACTTGCGATCCAGTGGTTGCGGGTTTGAACCCCACCCAGTGCACTACCGGCGTAAACCCACTCCTAACACAAGCATTTGACTTATCTGGAGGGGTGAAAAGAGTACCAATAACGTATAATTATATAATTATAACCGACGTTGCTGGTATTCTTTTATAAAAATATAAAAATAATGAAATGGGGAAGCATTGCCCTTTATTTACAACTAATGATCTTCTTGGCAGAGGACACTGCGATGGAGTAGGTTGGTTCTTCGCTTCTGACCATAATATTGTATAAACCTCTACACAACCAGCCCGTAAGCCTGACCATCAAGCGTAAGCCAAAACCACCCACCTATAAGGTATCGGGTTTCGTATTGCGTTCGAATATCACATAATAGTTGATACTATTTTGAGGCATAATCTCTCCATTTCACTCGGAGTTTACGGTGTTTTGATAACCTCTTATACCATATTAATATCATAACTCTACTAGCACTTTTCATTTACACAATTGTTTTTCATGATACCAATTTCACTTTTAGATATTTGAAAAATATCAACATTAATTTGAATCGTTGTCAAGTTTGTGCAATGTCTTTTTTAACCAACACTTTGAGAAAGAAAAGCTAACGGTTACTTACTAACAAAAAAATAGGTGGGAGATGTATGTAATTTTTATGCGCTATAATCGTAATTAAGTTGGCACAGAAACAATGGAACTTAATATAGTCGTTCACTGTGAACCAAAGAGAAATAACAGAGAACAGAATAAATGATATAGAATAGAAACCGATTGGTACGGTACCATATAAATAAAATTTCCAAGATTAGCCAATCTCTTAGATAAATAATTTATCTTACGTCGTTGCTGTGGTGGGTCCAACTTGACAGAGCTCATCAGATTCATCAGATCCGTCTGGACAATCCTGTCTCTGTGGAGATTAAAATTAAAATGTCGAATATATGTTCATTTGAATATTTACTATATTAGCTATTAAAGAAATACGATTATGTTTATTTCTGTGTTTCAGGGAAACCCCACGTTAGACTGGCCTGTTGGCCTAGTGGTTAGTGACCCAGACTGCGACGCCATAGGTCGTGGGTTCGATTCCCACAAGAATCTGGCTGTTCTTTGTGTCCGTTGTTTGTATGTTTGAAAAAAAACACCCGCGACATAGGAGTCATTCCTAAAGCGAGAGTTGTCTTTTTAGAATCGCACAAATCACCCACTATCTACTAAACCTAAACCCACTACACACTAACTCGATTCACTTCTTGATAAAAGTCCTCTGTCGGGGCCGAGACTGGTCGCCGAATAACATGCGTGAAGACAACTGTATATGTATATAAAAAATTTTAACCTTTATCATAAGGCATTAAATATAAAAATTAAAGGCAATTTATGATAACATTATTAAAAAAAAAACGTAACATTATATCAAATATTTTTAAAACTTAAATATTACAAATCTATACTAACTTAATAAAGATAAAGAGTTTTTGTTGTTTCTTTAAAAATATTTTTTAATGATAGCCAAATTCATAAGAAATAGCACTAGGTTACACATTTTAGTTAGCCTTAAATATTGATTTTTGTAAAACAAGTCGGAAAAATATGCGCTCCCGAACTGCTTTATCCAATTTAAAAAGTCCGTGATGCCATATGCCTATCTCTTATACGCATTAAGGTATTTTGTGACAAAAATCTATTTGAAAATTATTTATGAGCATTATTATTAGGTAAGGCATATTAAACCTTACGAATGAAAGCTGCTTCATCATTAAGACAATTTATGAAGATAAACTTTGTCCTTTATAGCATGTTATTTGGGCGCATAGTTTAGGAGACAATGGAAAATTTAAATAATTCAACACTCGACTATGGTGGTATAATAGTGTATATAGTGGCGCGAATAAGCCGTGTGACGTGCACGTGACGCATAGGCCTGGCTGCCTGAAGAGAAACAAGTATTGCCAAGAAGGGACGAACTATGAACGCCTCCATGTCAAGAAAATGTTACTAATATATTGTTTACTGAAGTATATAAATCACCAATCAGTGATTTATTGTAAATTATACTCGGGTGAAACCGCGGGGCACAGCTAGTCTTACATAAACTTATATAACACATTTATGGATAGCAATGCTGAAATAGACGATGATGATCGAAATGATCCAACTATAAAAAAAACATAAATCTCTTTACCCCGTTACAGTCTGCTCCTGGGTCCACACAAGATCCATCGACACACTGAAAGGAATACAATGGACAAGTCTTCCTGGCACTTGCAGCAAAGGCTCTAAAAAATAAAATGTTAAAATGTAGATTTTGAGCACTGATACTTACAACTCAACATCAACTGTAAGATTTTAAATGTTTCGTCTTGAAATTTGATGCATAACGATATAAACAACCACTTGATAACAGGCCAAAGTCGTTTATGGTAAATATGAATATGAATTTGTTTTTATAGTAATAACATTAAATATTACCTGGATGACCTTATGACATTTGCCAAGTACAAAAAGCATTCGTCATAAAAAATTTGCACTCTACTCTGTGAAATACAATAGATTGGAAGTCGCAAGCAATTACTTAAAACTTATCCAGTCTTTATAATATATGGAGTTGTTCCAAAGATTTTAAGGTGTAATCTGGATTTTAAGATGGAACACTATGAGAGACCACATGGAGGATACATGTTGTCTTTTCAAAGGTTTGCAACGTCATTATTCTATTGTCATCTTAATGAATGATTTTGTCATTTCTAAGATACTTATTAAACTTTTTAACTCAACGGCTTTAATTATATTGTGTTTATATTTTCTGCTATTCCATAATATCCTTACATAAAATTCTGAACATTAATCATATCTTGTGTGAGTTTACTTCAAAACTGATAGTTACTCTTTAATAAACTCCTGGTGTTTCGTTATTTTTGTGAACGTGGTATAAACGTTATCATTGCATAATTTATTTTCGTCGTTGGGTGCTGCAGAAACGATGCCACGGAGGTAGTAGCGGTCCACGCCCCGTTCTCTCTCGGAGAATGCTAGGCCACCTCCACTGTCACCTTGACAAAGGGCTGTACCTGCAATAAAATGCAATCTTGTAAATCAAATTCCAGTATACAGAAAGACGTGGTCATATTCTAGGGTCGTCTAGGATTTTATTTAAACTTTGTGATTTTTAATTATTAATTAATTAATTAATTAAATTTAATTAAGTGCCTTGTATGTTCCTTAATGAAAGGTCACCTTTACCTACCATTGGTATATCCAGCACAGAATTTGTCACCAGTGATGTATTCTCTAAATGTTGCTGGAAGAGTGGTGATGCATATCTCTACGCCGATGACAGGCATATCAACCACCCTAAGAATTTGTGAAGCTTTGCCGTTAGCTGCTGTTAGACCCCAACCAGCCACCTGAAACACATGACTCCAATTAAGATGAAATTAGTTTTTGGTGATATTTAATGTAATAATACGAATGTTTCCATTTAATTATTATTATTATTCTCTTTATTCATCTTTTACCATATAAATTACATTTTTAAATAGGTATGTACATAAAAAAATATATATTTAAAAATATAAAAAATAGTAAATTGTAGTGGCGCAACCTCCGGGAGTGGAGCAATATTACCTCCAATATTTGTTCCGCTTGGCCATTACCGAAGGTGAATGTAAGAAGCCGACGACCAACCTTCAGAAATGAAGAGGCACTGAAAGAAGAAGATACTATAATATAAAAGTAATAAACCATACCTTTCCCAACTTTCCGTGCTCGAGTTGTAATCTATCAAAGTTGGCGCCAAAGTCGAGACACACGGGTCTTATGTACGTCGTGAAGTTAAATGGGGTTGTAAGTATTAAAACGGCTATATCTTCTTGGAAATTAGCGGCTTCACCTTCGTATAGACTAGGGATCTTTACTTCTTTTACCTGTAAAGTTCGTAGATCAAAGTCATATTTAGAGATGAAACTGAACTGATATCCGTAACTATCCGTTACTATGTATATATACACATAGGACTTATTACACATATGCATAGACTATAATCCAGAAATACACAGAAGAAGAAAATAATAATAGGGACCGTTGATAGCGCAGTCATTGCTGGTTTAGCAGTATTATTTGTGCATTCTTTGAAGCAAATTAAATAATTTTTCATAGCTTACCACCAGTTACAGCTACCTCCTGTTAGTTCTAGTTTTGGTGTAAGTCTTCTTGTACACTCTTTTGTTTGTATTTCTATTTAATAAATAATAATAAATGTTATTATACCCTCTTCACCATGTCTTTAGCATGGCCATCTCCAACGTTCCGTCTATATCAAATTTCATCTATGTTGGTTCAACGGCTAAGGCGTAAAAACGTAACAAACAGACAGACAGACAGGCTTACTTTTGTATTTATTTAAGTACTAGCAGCGCCCCGCGGTTTCACCCGCGTAAGTCCCGATCCCGTAGGAATATCGGGATAACAAGTTGCCTATATGTTAATCCAGGTCTCGATCTATCTACATACCAAGTTTCATTGCAATCAGTTCAGTGGTTTTGGCGTGAAAGAGTAACAAACATCCATCCATCCATCCAAACTTTCACATTTATAATATTATTATTAATTAATAATTATTATTATATAGTGGGATTATAATATTAGTGGTTTAGATACTTTGGATAATTGTGGAACAAGCTGTTAGTTATGTGACGGTAAAACTTGCCAAGGATGCAAGAACTAAAAAAAAAAAAAACTTCTCACATACATCGGACCTCTGTGCACCAATGTCTTCTTCACTGTCCCAAGACCGATACATCTTACCACCTGCTACTCCAAAGCCAGCTGCAGGAAGTAATTTGGTTATGTCCCTCCAAAAACAGTGGGCAGCTAAGAAATATAAACATAGCTTAAATTAAAAACATAAAATACCTCCGACTCATAATTCACTTCAACGATTCCATACAACGAACAGATTTTCTTGAATCATGTGTAAGAACACGATCAAGTCGCGTTTCAAACAAAAAAATCAGTCTATCCATTTAGAAGTTATGAAAGAAAGAAAGAAAAATCATTTTATTTGTATCTTCTACAAGTTAACACAATAAACATACGTCTTAACACTTGGTATCGAATATCAAATAGGGTACCTGCATCAGCCATCGTCGCAGATCGCTCTGCAACGCTGGTATTCTCGCAGGCCCCAATTACAATAGGAACATATAAGCAATAAATATCTAAGAGTATATTATATATTCATAATTTATATATAAATAATATTTATTAATGTTATACAAATAATCATATACTATATGCATTTTACTTTACATAAATACTTATATTTTACACAATTTCACAAAATCCGTACGAAAATATTTTCAAACGCAGCTGTCACCATTTTTATTTGAAATTTAAATGGAATCAGTTTCGTAAAATACTGAATGTTAGATTTTATTAAACTAAAACCAAATAATGTACCTGATATAACAATGTTGTTGGAGACTAGAGACCCGCCGCAGATCTGCAAATAGGGGTTGGTTGTCTTGCGATAGATGCCCACGTGCCAAGGCAGCTCCCCACGCTTGGCGTGAGTTCCACCTGTCACCAACTGTCCGCCTCCAGGAGTCACACGACCACATTCTAAAGTGAGAAGGTTCTTGTAAAGATAACATTTTTTACCTGACTGCCAAGGAAGTTTTTTTATTAGTGCTGTTTTTATCTATCTCTCGTGTCTATCATCTAAACGACTGGATATATTTTTATAATTTTTTTTTTTTTTTAGATTATTAGGGTATCATTAGATTCGTCAAACAAAATGGCGAATTTTTGGCGCCATTTTGTGCTGTTGTTGTATAGAACTTATATGTTAAAACTGCAATAGTATAATGTCTAAAGCTAAGTGATCAAGTGGTTGCGAATTTCAATCCCACCCAGTACGCTACACTTCTAACACTTATTTTACACGACTTCTATAGTAGCGGCAAAGGTCTGCAGGGACTCCCCAAGGCTTCCTTCTTAGGGTAAACCCAGCTCACTTGCAATGTACCCATTTGTGATGGAACACGGTGTGGTTTAACCCGGTTCGATTCCGACATACCACTTCACAATTCACCACACGAAAAAAATAAATATAAAAACTGGGAAAAGACTCGATCATAAACTGACTCTCATATACACATTGTATAAACAATAAAGACTTGTATAAGATATTGTAATTAGATAGTTTGTAAGGTAATGTAAACTAATAGAAAACCCCACTTAGATTATCAAATTAGAAAACAAATTAAAGAAGTATGAAATAAGAGGACTGTATGGAAGGTCTCTGTATACTGTTAGAGGAAGCGGCAATGCCCTGTGATGACGGGTGTATATGAAAAAGAAAAAGAAAATCCCACCGCTAATGCCAATGCTTATGAGCGAGTCTGCAGCTAGTAAATAATTTGACTATAATAATATGCTATCCATATTACTAGTACTAGTCTTTATTAAAAAGAATATATTTCAGCTAACTAAGTTACAGGGTTCTTTGAATTGTCAGGAGTCAGTCAGTCGTGAAGCTGTTTGTTCCAATATATAGATCCTATGGAGAAGAAGGCAAGAAACTCCAAGGTCACTTATTTGAACAGGTTTAAAAGTGAAACTATACTAACTGCAACAGGTCTTGTATAGTAGATTGTCTCTACAAGGATCGCGTCCAGCCTATTACGATTTTACTGATTTGGACAACAATGCAAACTCATTTTTTTAAGTGGGAGAGCCATACTTCGGCACGTATGGGCCGGCTCGACTCCGCTCGATACCAAGGCCTCACAGAAAACCGCTAGTGAAGCAATGATTGCATTGCATTTTGCCCCGTGAGTGAGGTTACCGGAGGCCCTAACCCTTCCCTCTAACCTATTCCCGTCCTTCCCTTCTCCCCTCTTCCCCCCTCCCCCTCTTCTCTTACTCCCACCTTAAAGGGCGGCAACGCACTTGTGACTTTTTGAGTTACAGGTGCCCATGGGCGGCGGTAGTCATTTACCATCAGGTGACTCGTCTGCTCGTTTGCCCCCTATACCATAAAATAAAAAAAAAAAAAAAAAAAAAAAAACAAGGAAATCAGAAGCTCTCATTTTTCAAACACATGGAATTACAGGCATTATTACAGGCGTGAGTGTATGTATGTATGAAAAAGTTTTTATCCAACCTGCTTTGCACAAAGCTATGTAGTTCCAAACTCCAGATAAACACTTCATGATCGGTAGTAATTCATTTGAGTAATAAACGGGATTGTTGCACACGGGGTCTACTGACATTCCTGGTGGGACATAGTTCTTGCAAACTTCAATTCCCTTCCCTGGAACATAGCACATGTAGCGAACGCTTGGATCTGGATCTAGTTTGCAGAAACCTGGAAAAGTTGAAGGTTTGAAATCGTATAATTTTTTTTTATTTTTCATTTCGTTACTAAGAAAATCCATAAAAACTTACTTCGAAACTTTTTAACTTTAAGTTCTTGTGGATTTTCTCAATGACAATTCAATTCAATATTCAATAACAATTCTCAATTTTAGTTTTGTAAGTAAGTGTTTCATTTCAGGCTGGTTACCATAGTACAGACTCTGCCTAGTTTGGGATCAGACGGTCGTGTGTGAGGTGTGCCTAGTTATTACTATAAAGTGCTTGTTGGTTTCTTGGACGTAGAAACTGATAAATTAATTAACTATTAACAGCTTATTTTTGGTTTGGCAAAAGGAAGTTCTTCGAGGGGCACATAGCTAAGTGTTAACCGAGTACGTTAAAACATTACAAGGTTAAGTAATACCAGGCTGGTCAGATGGGTAACCATTCTTAACACATCGAGACCACTTTAGGCCGTCCGGTGGCCATACGAAGATCTGTAGCATTCGTTACGGATAGTTGGAGCCCTAAAAAGCCTGACAACCTGGTCTAAAAACAGAACTAGAGATATCACCTTGTACTTGGATTGTGGCGGTCTGACGGCAGTCGCTTCACGTAAAATATCGAAGTTCGGTCGTATCGTAGTTAGACTGAAAGCCGGCCCCAACTTAGTTGGATAGTAGTAGGTAGATAAAAACAGCCTTAGATACTCACGAACACATTTCGGCATATCCTGACGCCATTTTCCATTGACGCAGTACACTTGTTGAATATCACTCCCATCACCGTTAGAGTTTATAACCCCATATCCTTTCCGACATCGCACCGTCAGTATGAAGGAGACCCATGATTGACCGGGATGAGCATCTGGAAGATCCTCGACTTCGTACGTCCCATGATTAGGATGCGGAGGAAGAACACAGGCATTGGATGTTCCAGAACTGAAATTGGGAAATTCGGCAAGTTTAGCTAAAGGTCTTCAAACTGTTACAAACTTTTATAGTGTCGATAACTTATGTTAGTTATCCACACTGTAAAAGTTTGTCATTAGTGTGTGTAGTTATTTGAACAAGCGCATTTATAATAAACTTACTTTTAATAGCGGCTTCGCTTGCCTTAATATAGATTTTGCCAATTGTTTTACTCTCCTTTGGGAATAGTACTTGTTTCTGTATGAAAGGTACCATATGTTCTCTTTGACCCCTAACTACATGTATGTAAAATTTCATTACCATCAGTTGTGTGGTAAGACGTTTAAATTTGGGTTAAATCTATCCCACGGGAACATTTTTAAATAATGATAAAAGTAAGCTATGCTATATTTCACACTATAATCTATCTTTGTGCCAAATTTAATGCAGATTCTTTGGCCGTTTTGCGTAGCTTTCGCCTTTATATTGTTAGTAAGATTCGTTAGGATCTAACTCCTGCAATTTACTTTGGATTAAATTCATTGCTGCTGCCAAAATAATGAAACTATTCCTAATTGTTTTTTTTTTGCTTTGTATTTGTTGTTGATCTTGTTGAACAGGAGCCACTGCAATGGGTGTGCGAGTAAGATCATTCCCAACTTTTACATTTATGATATTTATCCTATACTATACTTAATGTTATAAATACGAAAGTAACTCTGTCTGTCTGTCTGTCTGTCTGTTACGGTTTGACGCCTTAACTACTAAACGAATCATCATGAAATTTTGCAAATACGTTGTCAGGGGACAGAGAAGGAGATAGGGTACTTTTCATCCTAACAAAAGTACTGTCTTGAGGGGTACTTGAACTGATTGATGAAACCTACATTTATATAATTTCGTGACAGAATATTATTCAAGTAAAACTTCTTTCGAATCGTTGTAATTTGGAATTCGATGAAATGTAAAACTCACACTAAAAAGAGACAAATATTCAGAAATAGGATTAAGCCTGCGAGAGAGTGAGATAGAATACAAGTAAACAGTGTTTCTTATAATCTTTGAAAAAAGACAAACATATTCATAAATAGAATTTAGCCTGCGAGAGAATGAGATAGAATACAAGTATACAGCGCTAAAAACAGACAAAAATATTATTATTATCTATATAATAAAAATTAATCGCCAAATGTGTTGCTAAGCGCAAAACTCGAGAAAGGCTCGTCCAATTCGGCTAATTTCTTTTTTAATATTTTCGTTAAGGCATAGGGAAGGTTCTTATGGAGAGAAAAAACGTAAAGATTGCGAGGAAAATAGTAAAAACAACACTTTTCTTTTCCTATACAAACCACAGAGTAAATAATAATTAAAACACAGGTCCCCAGCTGTGAAACATTTGACGTCGTTATCTTTTGACAGAACGAAGAATGTAGGGGCAGCTATTCATAAATAAAATTTTGACTGTAAAAGAATGAGCTAGAATACAAGGATACAGTTTCCCTATATGTAATCTTTGTTTTTACGCCTGCGTACTACGAAGCCTTCAGAAAATGCATCAATGTGAACGTGGTGTAATTTTTGTACATTTGTGTATTAAAATTCGTTGGTTAATTAATTTATGTCAATTAATTTATATTTTACACATCTGTGTTAACTTGACCAATAACTTTTATTATAAATTATCTAATTATTTTTTTTAAATAATTAAATTATTTGTGTTGATTTTACTTTTTATTTCTCATTCTCTCGTAGGCTACTTTTCTGAAGTTGCACACACACACACACACACACACACACACACACACACACACACACACACACACACACACACACACACACACACACACACACACACACTTTTTTGTTATTTTTGTGGTACTCACGTTATCCTCCTACAGAAAGGTAGTGTTTCATCGCTGCTATCAGAACAATCAGATGCTCCATTGCATACGTTTTCTAATGATGTGCAGCCTCCACCACGACACTGCCACTGGTTACTTCTAAATAAATAGGAAATATCTTCTATATATGATGGGATTAATGTATTTTAAAGTTGTCATCTTTCTTATTAGTTAAAAAAAAAATATATAAAAATTCTGGAAATTATTCCCGTTAGGACGAAAGCATACCTCAATCTTAAAGACACTGTGTTCATAATACTGTAATACTGCTTTATTTTTTTACCCGACGATAAAACGGATTTCTTTTTATGTATGGCCATCTATAACTTTTTAGAGGGTAGTCCGACTTCCATAATTCCCCCATTTAAATTTCAAATAAAATTTTCAACCAGAAGGGTAGCAAAATAGGAGACCAATGATTATTCATTCATTGACCTTACACCTGTGAACCGACTTTGTTGAAACTTAGCACACATATATAGTTCTAATGATACTACAACATGGCGGAGACCTGTAGCTGATTATTTTAGCCACAAAAAAACTAAAAAATAAAATCTTTTAAACAAAAATTAAAGACACGGAAGAAGTGCTTCCCAATTTCATTTTTGTTTGTATGTTTGGCGCCGACTCAAAATTATTTAGGTATTTACATTAGTGCAGGAGTTTAGTTAGGCTAACAACTTTAGTTCTCACTTTTTAGTTCTTTTCTTCTTTCGTCATTATAATATTTTCTTAATTTTTTTTATTATTATACCAACAGGATATCATATAACGGTATTATACGAAATTTTTAACTATTTGTAGTAGAAATTAATGTGGTAACTTTCGCGTCACACACTATATGCAAATTTGTAAAAAGATCGAAGTTAGAAATTAATTGAAAATTATAATTACTCGCAAGAATTCTCCGCAGCTCTTGTTACAAATGGCGACGATACTGAAACATAAAATAAAGTACACAATAAAGTTTTATTTATGTAATAAGTCCGAAACTAATCGGGCATTCAAGCCGTATATATATCTTTAATTAATATGAATACACAAGTAGGCTTCTTATAATGATTTAGAAATAGTTTATATCGAATTTTAATTAAGGAGTGGAAACATTTGTCCTCATCACTATGTCCTTTGAAAGAAATAGTACACGTACAGTATCATAATGTAAAAAAATAGTAAGTCTATGAGAGTTACAAATTCAAATTCAAATTCAAAATCATTTATTCAATTAAGACACTAAGTGACATTTATGAACGTTAAATTGAAGCTAGAGTTAAAATCATAGATCGGCACAAACAGACGCCACAGCATGTACTGGATTGTCAAGGTAAATTTGGTGAAAAACACCAAAATCTACTGCCTGTTTGTGTCGATCTATAACTTCCAGTTTCAGAAAAACGAAAGACAAAAGAAACTCATGGCCACTCTTTTTAAAAGTCAGATCTTCAGGTACAATAGTGTTAGTGTTACACGAGAGGTAAACAGGATGCAAGCTGATGCCACCTGAATTTCATTTTATTGAAATGCTCTAAAAGCTAACGTACTAAAAAATAAAAATCACTCAGTGATACCGTTGAAGGTTTGAACCTATTAAACATAGAAATCATTCAAGGTGCACATCTACCTTCATTCAGTTGCAAAATCTACTGTTAAAAATAATTCGTGACTGGATTAAGAGGCTAGAGTTGCAGTTGATCGAACCAAAATAATAGTATAGGCTAAAGCATCGCTGACTAGGCCGACCAGTCACCCCAAGCAGCACCCGTTCACGAGTATGACGCATGGACCAGCCATCATCTCCTTCGCCATATCAGAGGGAAAGAAATGACCCGGCCCATGACGACGCCGCAAGCAATGACATTTTAGTGAGCATGACGAACCATAGTCGAGATACTGATAAAAATCACTAATAGTCAAATTACCATAATAATCGTCACGCATTACTTTCAACTGACAATGGTTTGTTAATAATTTAGCTTAATTATAAGACAAAGAAGTTTGTGTGTATATACCTAATGACACCTTAACATCAAGACTGTTTGTCGTTTAGATAATCGTTGATCGTATAGTAGGATTTCCTAATAAGGTGATTTTTTACCGTTCGCTTGAATTTATCTACAGGAAGGTCGATTACATGTATAGGAATTTTATTATAAAAACGTATACCAAGACCTTCGAACGAGTTGTGTACTTTATGTAAGCGATGATAGGTCCCAACGAGTTTAGACTTGTTTCTTGTATTAATATTGTGTATATCACTGTTTTTCTTATAATTATTAATGTTGTGCCTAACAACCATAATATTTGCAAATATATACTGTGATGCAACAGTTAAAATACCTATATCCTTAAACAACTCTCGAAGAGAGACTCTAGCACCTAAGTTGTATATGGAGCGGATGGCTCGTTTTTGGAGAATAAAAATCGTTTCAACATCAGCCGTCTTGCCCCAAAGTAGTATACCATAGGACATAACGCTGTGTAACTAAAATAAACTAGCCTAGCTGTGTCCGTATCAGTGAGCTGACGTGCAAGGCTGTCTATCTGGGCTCCCCATTGTAGTTTACTGTCTAATGTAATTCCTAAGAATACTGTTGAGTCTACAATACTTAACATTTCATTATTTAGAGTTAAATTAGTACCTAGCTGTTTTACATTTGGCATAGTAAATCTCACACACTTTGTTTTATTTGAATTTAGAAGGAGATTGTTAGTTGAAAACCAATATAATACATCATTTTGTGCCCTAGACACATCGTCAAAAACTGTTTTCTTACAATCGACTTTAAAAATAAGTGACGTACCATCAGCAAATAGAACTATATCACAGAGATCTTTTAAATAATAAGGTAAATCGTTTATATATATGCGAAAAAGTAGAGGACCTAATATAGAGCCCTGAGGAACGTCCATAGTAACCGGTAATCCAGAAGACCTCGCACCATTGACATCTACATGTTGAATTCTATCCTTCAAGTAGGAAACAATTAGTTCCAAAGCAATACCATTAACACCATAATGTTTAAGTTTAAGAAAAAGCGTGTTATGTTCTACACAGTCAAAAGCTTTTGAGAGATCGCAAAATACACCTATCGCATCTTGCGAATTCTCCCATGCATTAAATATATGTCTCAAAAGAGTTGCACGAGCATCAATTGTTGAACGACCCTTTGTAAAGCCAAATTGTTTTTTGTGAAATAGATTATTTAGATTAAAATGGCTTTCTAGTTGTTGCAAAATAACTTTTTAAAAAATTTTACTAAAAGCCGGCAACATTGAGATTGGCCTAAAGTTACTTGGTTCAGTTGTACAACCCTTCTTGAATAAAGGTATTACTTTACTATACTTCATCAGGTTAGGAAAAACACCAGAATCAACACATCGATTGAATGTTATAGCTAGAAATGGTGCTATATCAATTATAATAGTTTCTATTAATTTAACAGAAATTCCCCATAAATCCCCTGAATTCTTAGAATTAAGAGACTTAAACGTTTTTATAATGTCTGTGGGGTTTATGAATTCAAATTCAAATAAATTCTTACATTCGTTTACATTGGCCCTTAACAACAATTCAGACCTTGACGCACAAGAATTCAAGGTACTGGTTGTACTAATTGGCATATTTGTGAAAAAGGTATTAAAAGATTCAGCTATGTCTAAGGTGTTTGTTATAAACCTATTATTAATATTTAATTTTAAATATTAATTACTGTACTGTATTAATTAATCCGGATTAATTACTGTACTGTATAAAATAGTACTGCACTAATTACGATAGTAGAGTTACAACTATCAAAAAGAAAATAATGGAATGGACAGAGTATGAAGAGGTTACATAGTGTAGGTACAATTCAAAGGGAATACCGGACTCGATCTACCTCCCATGCTACTTCCAAAGCGGCTTCGCGCGTGATAACTAAGGAAGGCATCGGACTTGCGATAAACTACACGCCACTCCTTTTTTCTTTTTGTGCGTGTTTAAATCCCCTCGGGCCGTCACCCCACCGGGGCTTTCGGTGGGGCGGTATGTCGGAATCGAACCAACTAAAACCTAACGGTGTTCCGTACTGCGCCTTAAGTAGGAGGGATCCGGGAACAGCTTTTAATAAGACATCCGGAACCCTCCTAGCGCCTGCCCGCAAATGCGCGGGCACCACCTTCGGGTAAAAACCTTTCAATTAGGCGACGTCCAGGACGCCACCCCCTCGCGGGGGGCCACTATAGCGGGTGGAGGGGAAAACCCTTCCCAACCACCCGCGGCCACACTCACGGCGGCATGAGGCATCTAGCTTAGCTGGAGGGGTTCTTTTTTTGTAATAATACTGTTTATTGGTCTCAGAAAACAATTAACAAACAGAATATTCATCAAATTATGCTGTAATGAGAGTTCCCAAATAAGGCTGAAGCCTATATTTTGGGATACAGTGCTCAGTCAAGCTTTATGACACTGAATACTGTATTATACTGAATAGTACATATTTGTTTCCAGTTAACATAAGTTACATTACAGACAAGTATGTGCAAATATGTGAATGAATTGCGAAATATTGTGATTGAACTAGTGCTGTTTACTCGAAATATTTTAGTAAAACCTCCATAATAATAATAATAATAAGTATCTAGGAATGTCACGCGTTAGATTTAAATGAATTGACTATGAAGCAATCGTTACAGGAACGCTTCTATGGCCGCCTGAAAAAAGTATTAAAGAGTCTTTTGTCAGGTGGTAATAAGGTGCGGGCCTATAACGATTGGGTCAAACCAGTCCTAACCTACTCCTTTGGCATACTTAGATGGACTCAGACGGAACTTGATGCCCTGGATAGAAGAGTCCGTACATTGCTAACCGCGTACCGAATGCACCATCCACGGTCATCGGTAATGAGATTGGATATCCCGCGGAAATGTGGGGGTCGTGGTTTTTTAAATGCCAAGACACTACATAACCGCGAGGTATGCAATCTTAGAGATTACTTCCTCTCTGTTGACGTGGAGATGCATCGGAATATTGTGGCAGTTGACAACGGACTCACTCCGCTTACTCTAGGCAGAGAGAACTGGCGCAAACCTGCAGTACTCAATATTACAGATCGCAGGGAAATATGGAAGAGCAAACAGCTGCATGGACGTTTTTATCGGGCCTTAAATGGGCCCGAAGTAGATCTATTATCGTCAGTGTCCTGGCTACGTCTTATCTCTTTGGAGAAACTGAAGGTTTTATCTGTGCAATGACGGCACGATTGATATTTGTCGGGCATGTCATCGTCCCGGAGAAAGCCTCAGGCATATAATTTCCGGTTGTTCTCGTCTTGCCGATGGCGAGTACTTGCACAGACATAACCAAGTGGCCAGGATAGTCCATCAGCAACTTGCTCTTAGATATAACCTTGTGACTATGGAATTACCGTACTACAGGTATGTGCCCAACCCAGTTCTTGAAAATGGTCGTGTAACATTGTACTGGGATCGGTCTATTATCACTGACAGGACTATTGTTGTGAATAAGCCTGATATCGTGGTTATAGACCGATTAGAGGGCCGAGCAATGATTGTTGATATCACCATTCCACATGACGACAATCTCTTAAGGGCTGAAAAGGAAAAACAAATGGAGTATTTGGATTTGGCCCACGAGGTGGTCGACATTTGGGATGTGGATTCAGCAATCATTGTGCCGATAGATGTGCCCATGGGTTGATTGCAAAGAGCCTCGACCAACACCTTAAGAGTTAAGGGCCTGACGCAGAAGGCGGTCTTTCTTGATACGGCACGTATTGTGAGGAGGTTTCTGTCTCTGGAACCCTAACCACCGGTAGCTTGGTCCCTGTACCCGATACCGGTGGGCCACTATTTTTTATATTTTTAAATGTATTTTTGATATGATCTGAATGTATTTAAAAATGTAATTTATATGTATATTTAAATGAATAAAGAGAATAATAATAATAACTCCACACATCTCACACACGGCCGTCTGATCCCAAACTAGGCAGAACCTGTACTATGGTAACCAGACTGCTGATAAACATACTTATATATTTCTAAATACATATTATAGATAAATTACACCCAGACACAGAACAAATTATCGTACTCATCACACAATTATTTGCCTTAGTCTAGTACAAAAGGCCAAACAGTAGCTTTCGTTCCGACTTCGTGGCTATTAGGTCGTACAATATCCCCATGTAAATTTAGTTTGTAATAAAGATTGTAACCTAGACTCTTAAACTGACGCTTGGCAAAGGCGGTTCTGCAACGAGAAATACGACAGACATGTTGTTCATTGCGTTTTTTGTGGTCGGGTAGAGGCACACTGATGCTAGAACATGCAGGTGTTGGAACGTTATTTTTCTGGGGTAAAGTCGTGCAGTGGGGTATCTTAATGACTTTTTGTTTATAACTTTGAGTTAGTTGTGTTTTTGCGGACCTTCTCCAGACCTTAATGCAGTACTGGATAATAGTCTGACAAAGAGCGAGATAGACTTTTGTTAACCTCTTTAAGGTTTGTAGAGGTGTATCAGCCTCCTTATTCTTGTTTTACGTTACGGCTTTAACCTGGATATCCCACGGAAGCCTACTGTCAATCTGTACGGCAAGATATTTCACATTAGCACCTCGAATAATTTCTTGGCAGGTACAATCATTATTAACCTGGCAGGTGTGAGCTCTGATGGGTCCATTACCTAAGGTGATCGTTTTAAACCCAGCGGGCTTAGTGCTTGTTTTCTACCATAGTAATGTTTATAGCAATAATAAAAAAGACCAATAACACGTCAATAACAATCTTTATTCCTATTTACTAATACGTATATTTTAATATTGCGAGTCGGTTTTTTCTCGTAACTGGATTCGTAATTTTTAGCATATTTTCCTCGTTTACATCCTACTAATATTATAAACGTGAAAGTTTGTGAGTATGTATGGATGTATGGATGTTTGTTACTCTTTCACGCAAAAGCTACTGAACCGATTGCCATGAAACTTGGTATGTAGATAGCTGGAGACCTGGATTAACATATAGGCTACTTTTTATTCAGATATTCCCACGGGATCGGGACTTACGTGGGTGAAACCGCGGGGCGCTGCTAGTGTTGAATAAAATCAAGTGTGATTATTTTTATACTTCACTAGTTTTTGCTTGCGGCTTCGCTCACGTAATTAATTAATTCAGGTACCACTCGAGGACAGAGAATATTTCTTTCTTTCTTTCTTTCTTCTATGCAAAATTTCAAGATCATCAGTTGGTTATTTAAGATTGGTTTAAGCTTTAAGGCATAATGAACCAATATACGTGACTATAATTCGATACAGGTGTGAATGTGTGTGTAAATCTTCCTTCTAATTGTATTAGACAGTCTAACTACAAACTGGACCCATGGAATGGAATCCATTTAAACTTTAGTGAAGGTAAAGCTAATAAATACTTAACTAAATAGAGAAATAAACTTACCAATACTTATTAAAATAGATACACAGAGCCACATTTTAAGAATCAGTTTATTCATTAAACACACTAGTTGATTGCATGCAGATATTTTCGATAAACACGTTGTTTTGCCGTGAATTTTTGCTACACTAAGCCATTCCTACTGTGTGTGTAAGGATCTCAAGAAACTGGTTTTATTTGTACAAAGATGTGTCATCTATTGATGGAACAGTAGAGCGCAGTATAAGCAGCGTAAAGTTATAATTGAGGAAGTTCGGTTTTTAAATTCTCTTGTATATATTTATTTTATGTGATAGTGGGCAAACGAGCAAACGTGTCACCTGATGGTAAGCGACTACCGCCGCCCATGGGCACCTGCAACTCAAGAGTCACAAGTGCGTTGACGGCCTTTAAGGTGGGAGTAGGGGAGGGAGAGTTCGGGTAGGGGGAAAAGAGGGGAAGAGGAGGAGAGGGAAGAGTGAGTGAGGTTAACTCACTCGGCGAAAAGCAATGCAATTTCATTGCTTCACTGCCGGTTTTCTGTGAGGCCGTGGTATCTACTCCGGTCAAGCCGGCCCATATGTGCCGAAGCATGGCTCTCTCACAGCAACTTACAACAAATATCAAAGTTTTTTAACATTTCAGACACACATCTATTTTATTTTACGTGCTGCAATTGCATGCTGGATAGCTTACACTTTAGTAATGGGTAAGATTTTTATCGTTTGGAAATGCCCACGGGTCATCACCTCACCGAGGCTAACGTTGTCGGTATGGTGTCTATTAGTGGTACTTTCTGTGTGAGCTTTTAAATGTTTTTTCATACAATTTCTTTGAGGCAAATCTTTCTCCAAGATTCCTTCAACTTCGATCGAGCCCGGAATCGTTTTTTTTACTTTTTATTTTACACAAAGTAAATAAAAATCATCTTCGTGCCCTTTCCCCATTTGCATTGGGGTCAGCGCAATGTGTAACATTGCAAAGGGTTTTGAACGGTTTCTTTTATGACTGGCCGCCTGCCTGACGACAACCCTCCTTGGGGAAATAATCGTTTTAAGAAGAAAGAAGAAATAATGTAACTTTGTATAAGGAAAAATGGGTAGGGAGAGGAACTTAGACTATGGGATACCGCAAGTCTCGGATGGGGAACGGGACTGAGACTGCAGTAGCTGGCAGAGGCTGGGGTCGTGTACTCAAATGTCCTGTGTTTCCTGTGAATGGAGAAGCCAGGACAGGAGCAGCAGCTGGCCATATAAATATGGTTTTTATATTAATAGAACTCTGACTTTTTGTTTGATCTCGTGATTATCGTTAAACACACCCGATGATTGCAGAACTGAAACTTGTTAGGTGGCGACTCGATCGATAAAAAAGTAATTGCTATAATGTTACAGGGCATTAAAATTTTAATTGTTTTTTTTTTATATTCTTTTGTACCTAAGCTATTATTTTTATTTTTTAATTGTTGTATGCTGTGCTTTAACAAAATAAATCATTTTTTCTTTCTTTCGTCTTCCATAATTTAAACTTTTGAGTTTGCTGTACATACAAAAATTGAATTTTAAAATTCTCAGTTATTTCTGTTTGGAGTATTGCGGCTGTGTATTGTCACATTTGCAAAGCCTCAAAGGCGATGTAGTCGCAGAGTTCTAGAATGGTAACCATGGACGAGAAATCGCAGCGTAGGATGTCCATCAACAATGTGGACAGACTACGCTTCCAATCGGTCTTCATGGAAGGCAATGAGAGAGGTTTGTGTCCAGAAGTGTCCACTTCTGGACACAAACCTCTCTCATTGACTCCCTTCCGTCTCAAGGGTGGAATGATGATGCTGATCTAGTCGCTGACTGAAAGTAAGAATAAGTCTTAAAATAAAAACAACATAATACATATATAATTTCTATATTTAAAATTAAAAAAATGCGGTCTGGCCAGTTGGTCTAGTGGTTAGTGACCCTGACTGCTAAGCCAGAGGTCGTGGGTTTGATTCCCACCCAGGACAAATAATTGTGTGATGAGCACGATCATTTGTTCTGTCTGGGTGTAATTTATCTATAATATGTATATATTGTAATGAAGAGTCCTCCGCGCCGCTTCTAACCTCCTTCGATTGGATTGAAAACTTCTTGGAGAAGGCACGGTGGCCTTCTTGCCTGGTGGCGCCGAACTCGAATGTAGAACAATTCGATTTATTCTAGAAAGATTCAAAAATAGAAGAAGGGTGCGTCGTCCCACAAGACAGGAGACTGAAGTGACGACTCTCGTGCGATGTGCACGGAATAATTCAAGAAATATTAATTATAATTAATTTGTTTGAAGTCATAATTGTTATGTGAATAATTTGATCCTGATTATAGCGCATAGTGCGTGTGCTTGTTCTTTTAATTTCCTCCTCTGAGCTACAACCTATCGTAACCGGGTGCCGTAAAGCCCCCAAGCTTTACAATATGTATGTATTTAGAAATATATAAGTATGTTTATCAGCAGTCTAGTTCAGTACAGGCTCTGCCTAGATTGGGATCAGACAGCCGTGTCCGTGTGAGAGATGTGTCGAGTTATTGTTAAAAAAAAAAAGATTAATTTTCAGACAAGATTTTATTGATCCATGGCAAGTAATGTGCTATATCTATAAACAAGACAAGGTTTACAGAATTGGTATGTAGGTGGGCACTTAAGTCCTAATGAGTGTACACCACGAAGCCTCCAACTGCCGTTGTCAAATAAATACAAACCCCCTGTAGAGTCTCCTCCTCTCCTCTCGTGTGTGCAAAAAAAATTATCCAGGGTTCGATTTGACCCTACAGACATCAGGGCTCGCAATATACATCTGTAACCGTTGTGGTACACCGAAGTTATGTTTTTCACTTTCATTTATAGCTTCACGCCATCCCACAAAATATCCATGGTCTTCAACAATTCGTGAAACTTCTGTATTTCCGTTCCACAGACAAGCTGCTCTTGTGTATGCATTGAACTCAACACTTTGATTTAACCTAAGTATCGAAATGTCGTTCCCAAAAGACATAGCATTATAATCCTTATGTACTAAAACAGAGATCACACTTCTGGTTATAGCGAGACTGTCAGTTACAGCTTTTGCGTTATACAATCCTAACTTCACCATGATTTGATTTACGAGGGGCAATACTGATAACATGTCGATTAGATATAAGAGCTCCTCCGCATGTATAATTATAGGATTTTTTTTTGTCCGGTCAAACGTCCAGGCAACTAGAGAGGCCCAAAACAAAACTGGCCCGAAAATTTTTGGCGCGAAAAGACTCGGACGCTTTAGTTCAATTTTTATCCTGTACACGCTTGCGACACTTTTATCAATGTTACACGAGGCTCTTTTCTATTAAAAACCGCGTCCACTGGTTACTTTTAATCTATGGTAGGCCACACCATAATTTAAACAATTTTTTTTTCAAACGGTGTGTAAATGTCGTGCAAGTGGGTGCTTTTTGTGAGTTTTTTTGTGTGTTTTTTGTGTGTGAGCTCTGCGTTTAAAATGTAAGTAATAATGTATTTATTATTCTTCTGTATTAGTTTTATATATCAAAACTATGCTTATGATTCATTCTTTTAGTATATTTAAAAAAATTCAAAGTCTGATAGGATGTTTTTAGATGTGATACATTTTTTTTATTTTATTTCAATTATTATAACTTATAATAATAATAATAATAACGAAGAATTATGGACTAAGTTGTAATGATGAATAACTATCGGAAATATATCCTGAAAGATGGTACGATGGACATCTGTCGGGCATGCCACCGTCCCGGGAATCTATCAGGCATATTATTTCTGGTTGTTCTCGTCTTGCTAACGGTGAATATTTTCACAGACACAACCAAGTGGCCAGGAATGTGCATCAACAACTTGCTCTTAGATACAATATTGTACATTCAGAGGTGCCATATAACAGGTATTGGCCCGACCCAGTTCTCGAAAATGGTCGTGCCATATTGTATTGGGATCGATCTATCATCACTGACAGAACTATTGTTACCAATAAACCTCACATAGTGGTGATAGATCGATCAGAACACCGCGCAATGATTGTCGATGCAATGATTGTCGATATCGCTGTTCCTCATAACGAGAACCTCGTCGAAGTTGAAAAAGAAAAACAAATAAAATATTTGGATTTGTCTCACGAGACTGTCGATATGTGGAATGTCGATTCGGCGATCATTGTTCCGATTGTTATTTCTGCTCATAGATTAATAGCCAAGAGGTGAAGAGTGAAGAGGTTCCTGTCTTTGGAGCTCTAACCACCGGTGCCTGTACCCGATGCCGGTGGTCTACTATTTTTTATATTTTTGAATATATATTTTGTTTTGTACGTATTTAAAAATGTAATTGATAAGTTTTACAATGAATATAGAATAATAATAATAATTTATTAGGAACATTATCACAAGATACAAAAAACTATGGTACGGTAATAACTGCAGTAGTAAAAACTATGTCGCAACCATTAACGCCCACCTCCGGATATGTGGGAACATTTAATTGCAATATTAATACAATGTTTTATAGTTAAAAAGAAAAATAATAATAATACAATAATAAAAAATAGTGATAACTTAAATAATAACAACTAAACAGAAAAACAATAAGTAATTTTGTGTGTGTGTGTGTGCGCGTGTGTGTGTGTGTGCGTGCATGCGTGTGTGTTTGTGTGTGCGTGTGTGCGTATTCTAGTATGCAACCTTTACAATATTCTCAGTATCTTTATACTTTATATTTAAATCGCCAACCACGACAACTGTTTTGAAGGAACATAAAGATTTGAGAATTTTATCCATTGAAATAATGAAATTGTCGACACTCCTAAACGAAGGGGAACGGTATACTGAAACAATGGCTATTTCGTTTCGATATGTAAACACCAGGGAACTTGCGTCAATGATGTCAGGTTCTGTAACTGAGTGCTTAAGTTTTGATTCTATGTAAACGGCTACCCCATCATTTTGATTACAACACTTTGATTTATAAGACACATAGCCAGGTAATATGGGAAGAATGTGCACTTTACTCAGCCAACATTCAGACAAAACAATGATAGCAGTTCGCCTTTGCTTGCCGGTTTATCGTAATGTTTTTGTATGGTATATCATATATTTTAATATATTTATCTGGTAATTAGGAAGACTGGTTATTATTAATGTTTTAAATATTTTTTTATTTTGGATTTTACATTCTTGTAATTTGACTAAAGCCTACTAATTAACGATTACGATATGTATAGAAAAATGCAAAATTCGGTTTCTTTAGCTTTCTAGTTAGAATAAATTCCAATTAGATTATAATTACGAGATCATATTAAAGAGAAATGAATCTAGTTTTGTTTGTAAAAAATATTATATTTTATGCTTACGAAACAAATTTAAAGAATTTTTTTTTTTAACTTGGAATTCATAACAAACCTCATTTTAAGTATAATAGATTATCACTATCGAATTTAGAAATAGATAATTTTCATCTATAAACGTCTAGCTATTTTTCAGTATTTTTATCTCTGCTGTAGCTGTTATATTTCAGCTGATAGAGAGGTTTTTGTTATCAATCTGCTTCACAATTCCGCGCGGTTCGAGTCCGGGCCCCTTCCATGGCCTCCGTTGGAAAGTATGGACGTTTGACCGGATATGGCAACAACCCCGGTAACACGTAAAATAAAAATAATCACTAGGACCAGTGTTTTTACACAGGCTCTCTTGTGTGTCAATAGACTTTGGAGTTTCAGTCGTTTGCTTCTGTGGATGGTTGAAAGATTGATTTTGAGTGACCTGATAAATCGGGATTTTCGTTACAGGTTGCTGAAAAACGAGCTGCTCTGTATGTGGTTTAATGAATCTGAAACAAAGTTTATTCAGTTAGAAAAACTTCTTAGGTAACAAAATAGAAATTGTAATTATCTGAAAAAATGCGCGAAAGAAACTCGAAACTGTTATACACGGATAAGAACGTACAACATAAATAAATGAAGAAAGAGTTAACGACCTGACAAAATCACTGCCTTTAATCCTTTGCTCGAGAGAGAGAGGCTGTTCTTACCACCACCTCCAGCAATGATAATATGAATGACAGATGTGAAAATAAATACTGACAGCTTGGAAGAACTCAGTGCTGCCTGTTAGAAATAAGAATACCCGGGCGACCCCGGTCTGTACTCTGTACTTTATTGTATCCATCACCTTCGAAAATAAAATCAATCATAAAATCTCCAGTCCAATTGCCGCATACTGATTGCCACCGTAGTCTTTTTCTTTTTCTGGTTCCACTCCTATCAGAGGTTAGACAGCAAGATGGCTATGTGGTCTTATGAAGCAACCGCTCTGAAAAGGGCTGATAGGTGGTGCTGCATCCAAACCATTCGCGAAGGTTCTTAAGCCACGAATGTCTTCTCCTACCTACACCTCATTTTCACACTATCTTTCCCTGATAGCCACCGCAGTATAAGTTAATTATTATGGGATCCTATCTAATTCATAATACGAGATGACGACCAACCAGCTGAATATGCTCGGCATATCAGTCCTCTTTATGTCATTTGACTCATTAGTTTATAGTTCATCGACTTCTCAACTAGAGGGAGTCCAACTGCAGACTGCTAAACATAGATATCTTCTATAGGTAACCTTACATAAAATTGGTTACTTTTATGCTCTGTCCAGCAATTGCATAATAATTATAGACACAGAAAAACAAAAAACCGCTTCCAGGGAAGTAATGCATGCTGGTGGAGCAAAGAAGAAAGGAGAAATGATTGTTCAAAATGAGTCCACCCATGACCACGATACTTGGAGTTCGAATAAAACGTCTTGTAACCAAAATGTTATCGTACCTTATAAATATTATCCTGATTAAGTCACGATTTACACATTTACAGGTGAACGAAGTAACAGAACAGAAATAATAACATACATAACACAAAGTAATAAGGACTAAACCATAAACTATGATGATATGATTTTTTTAAGAGATGATGCATAGCAATACGCTGATACTGAAAAGAAAAGTAAATGTATCGAGAGAAGGATAAAAGATGGGTTTAGGTGAATGGACTATATTATTATTTTTTTAAATTGACATGCCATGACAGCTTAATGCTTTATGCCATCGTGTATTTAAAGGTAACTTTATACATTAAGTTGTCTATATTATCTTAACTAATAAAACAAAAAAAATCTTCAATTCATTGACCTTTATTTTTGCTAAACTTAGATATTACTTTTTCACTAAAAAGGTTTAAATCTTTTATCTCATTGTCTTGCTAAATATGCGTGATTATATAGTCTTACAAAGAAATACTTATGATATTGTGAGACATTGTATTTATTTATTTTATTACATAACGCAAACGCCAATTTAGACCCAAACTTAGCATAGCTTTAAGAACACCGATAAACATGCATTCTTTTGTAAATTCATACGACGTCAAATACACCACCGCCGTGCCAAAGGTAGTGTGTCTCAAAATACTGATTTATGCCCCCTGGTACACAATTACATAAGGCTACACAAATCTTCGATACGCAACGAATTTAGCCTCTAAGCGACTACCGCAATACAAATTTATAAAAGTTCGTTTCGTACACGGGTCGCCAACACCAGTCGCGCGCTACCTTCCGGGCCAGATAGTCGCTGCAAAAGTTCCTGCGATTTCCAAGATGGCGGAGCAATGATTAAATATTAAATTTCTTTCTAAGGTGGAGAAATATCCTTATTTGTATAATTATTAATTAAAAGAATATTCTAAAAAGAATATTACAGAAAGGGCTAGGGTAGCAGTAGGAGCGGCCGTTAGATGTTACGATGCGCTATGATTTCTTGGGGGAGACGGGGAGAGGGAGGAAGGGTGGAAGATGGGGAGAGAGGGGAAGGGTGGAAGAGGGGGGCGAAGGGTTAGGGCCTCGGGTAACCTCACTCACTCGGCGAAAAGCAAATTGCTTCACTGGCGTTTTTCTCTGAGGCCGTGGTATCACACCGATCGAGCCGGCCCATACGTGCCGAAGCATGGCTCTCCCACGATAATCGTGTGAGTGATGTGAGCCGTGTAGCCGCTACGGCTGTTGTGGCCGAATAGACAACTCGCGTCTTGTAATTGAATGCCGTGTGTAAGGACCGTGCGCTACAAGATATTTGCAACGTAAGTATACAACATTAGTATCGAAGATTGACGTAGCCTTGTGTACGAAGGGCTTAAGAAAAAAAAAAATATGTGAATTTCAGTCTTACAATAAATAACGCAAATTTTTTTTTCTGATAAATAATAGCCACTCCCAGAGCCTGTTCAACCTGTATCTAAGGCACGAAAGGTTTCTACGCAAACAGTTCCATTCAGGCTTACATTTTGGAAAGAATGGGCTTAACAGATGGCTGTGTTGACGGTGAACATCCGATGTAATTCTTGATTACCTGTCCCGTGCCACCCTGAATATATTCCAAATGCTGCATAACTCTCAGAGTTTTCTTTCCAAAGACACGCAGCATTTATAACATGCCCGTTAAACTCTACTCTCTTATTCAACGTAAGTATTGAAATATCATCTTAAGCCTGGCTCTCCCACAGCATCTTACAACAAATATCAAAGCCTTTTAACATTTCAGAACTAGCAATCACGCATCATTTTATTTTACTTCCTGCAATTACATGCTGGAATGCTGACACTTAAGTTATGGATTTTTATATGGTTTGGAAACGCCCAAGGGTCATCACTTCTTTTTTATTATAGGGGGCAATCGAGCAGACGGGTCACCTGATGGTAAGTGACTACCGTCGCCTATGGACACCTGCAACTCAAGAGTCACAAGCGCGTTGCCGGCTTTTGAGATAGGAGTACGCTCTTTTCTTAAAGGTTTGAAGGTCGTATCGGTCCGGAAATACCGCAGGCGACAATTTGTTCTAGAGATTGGTTGTTATAATAGTGCAAATCACCTCATAAAAATATGTTAGTTTTTTTTGTTAATTTTTTTTAAATAAAATTTAATTCTATTACTTAAGTATTATATATCATAAACAAATAATATAATGTCATACCAACACAAAAAAAAATATGTCAATATTTCTTGTAGATTATTTTCAATTCCGCTTTAAAATATGCAAAAAAAGCCCCGTGTACGGGTTATTATTGAGGGTTTCATTGCTCGCTGTTACAGTGCTAATAAATCTGAAACAAAGTATATTCAGTTAGAAAAAATCTTTGTAGGTAACACAATAGAAATTGTAATTATCTGAAAAAATGCGCCAAAGAAACTCGAAACTGTTACACACCGACAAGAATGTACAACATAAATAAATAAAGAAAGGGTTAACGAACTGACAAAAGCACTCTCTTTAATCCTTTGCTCGACGGAGAGGCTGTTCTTACCACCACCTTCAGCAGTGATAATATGAATGACAGATTTGAAAATAAATCCTGATAGCTTGGAAGAACTCAGTGCTGCCTGTCAGAAATAACGCCGGTCTGTACTCTATCGTCTTCTCATCCCCATGAAATCTCCATTCAAAGAGGTCGCTAGTAGGTGTTATAGATTGCCGACGTAGTTTTTTTCTTTTTCTGGTTCCACTCCTATCAGAGGTTAGACAGCAAGATGGCTATGTGGTCTTATGAAGCAACCGCTCTGAAAAGGGCTGATAGGTGGTGCTGCATCCAAACCATTCGCGAAGGTTCTTAAGCCACGAATGTCTTCTCCTTCCTACACCTCATTTTCTCACTATCTTTCCCTGATAGCCACCGCAGTATAAGTTAATTATTATGGGATCCTATCTGACTTTTTTTTTTCTCTATTTCCTATCAAATTTTTCCTTAATTTGTCAAAAGTGACTGTAACGTGTAATGTTAATAAGCGTTAAAGCATTCCTACCTTCTACTGGTAAGTACAATGACTTTAGCGTAGGAACGCTAAATTCATTCATAATACGAGATGACGACCAACCAGCTGATTATGCTCGGCATATCAGTCCTCTTTATGTCATTTGACTCATTAGTTTATAGTTCATCGACTTCTCAACTAGAGGGAGTCCAACTGCAGACTGCTAAACATAGATATCTTCTATAGGTAACCTTACATAAAATTGGTTACTTTTATACTCTGTCCAGCAATTGCATAATAATTATAGACACAGAAAAACAAAAAACCGCTTCCAGGGAAGTAATGCATGCTGGTGGAGCAAAGAAGAAAGGAGAAATGATTGTTCAAAATGAGTCCACCCATGACCACGATACTTGGAGTTCGAATAAAACGTCTTGTAACCAAAATGTTATCGTACCTTATAAATATTATCCCAATTAAGTCAAGATTTACACAGTTACAGGTGAACGAAGTAACAGAACAGAAATAATAACATACATAACACAAAGTAATAAGGACTAAACCATAAACTATGATGATATGATTTTTTTAAGAGATGATGCATAGCAACACGCTGATACTGAAAAGAAAAGAAAATGTATCGAGAGAAGGATAAAAGATGGGTTTAGGTGAATGGACTATATTATTATTTTTTTAAATTGACATGCCATGACAGCTTAATGCTTTATGCCATCGTGTATTTAAAGGTAACTTTATACATTAAGTTGTCTATATTATCTTAATTAATAAAACAAAAAACATCTTCAATTCATTGACCTTTATTTTGACTAAACTTAGATATTACTTTTTCACTAAAAAGGTTTAAATCTTTTATCTCATTGCCTTGCTAAAGATGCACGATTATATAGTCTTACAAAGAAACACTTATGATATTGTGAGACATTGTATTTATTTATTTTATTACATAACGCAAACGCCAATTTAGACCCAAACTTAGCATAGCTTTAAGAACACCGATAAACATGAATTCTTTTGTAAATTCATACGACGTCGAATACACCACCGCCGTGCCAAAGGTAGTGTGTCTCAAAATACTGATTTATGCCCCCTGGTACACAATTACATAAGGCTACACAAATCTTCGATACCCAACGAATTTAGCCTCTAAGCGACTACCGCAATACAAATTTATAAAAGTTCGTTTCGTACACGGGTCGCCAACACTAGTCGCGCGCTACCTTCCGGGCCAGGTAGTCGCTGCAAAAGTTCCTGCGATTCCCAAGATGGCGGAGCAATGATTAAATATTAAATTTCTTTCTAAGGTGGAGAAATATCCTTGTTTGTATAATTATTAATTAAAAGAATATTCTAAAAAGAATATTACAGAAAGGGCTAGGGTAGCAGTAGGAGCGGCCGTTAGATGTTACGATGCGCTATGATTTCTTGGGGGAGACGGGGAGAGGGAGGAAGGGTGGAAGATGGGGAGAGAGGGGAAGGGTGGAAGAGGGGGGCGAAGGGTTAGGGCCTCGGGTAACCTCACTCACTCGGCGAAAAGCAAATTGCTTCACTGGCGTTTTTCTCTGAGGCCGTGGTATCACACCGATCGAGCCGGCCCATACGTGCCGAAGCATGGCTCTCCCACGATAATCGTGTGAGTGATGTGAGCCGTGTAGCCGCTACGGCTGTTGTGGCCGAATAGACAACTCGCGTCTTGTAATTGAATGCCGTGTGTAAGGACCGTGCGCTACAAGATATTTGCAACGTAAGTATACAACATTAGTATCGAAGATTGACGTAGCCCTGTGTACGAAGGGCTTAAGAAAAAAAAAAATATGTGAATTTCAGTCTTACAATAAATAACCCTAATTTTTTTTTTCTGATAAAAGTTGTACGATCCACGGCAAGTGTCGTGCTATATCGGTAAATACGAGATATTTTACACCAATGCATGAAATTTCGTTAACCTTCTTTGGACATGAAAGCACTAAGGAAAGTACGCCACGGAGCCTCCATTTGTATTTGTTCTCCGTTTTATCTGATAAATAATAGCCACTACCAGAGCCTGTCCAACCTATATCGAAGGGACGAAGTGTTTCTACGCAAACAGTTCCATCCAGGCTTACATTTTCGAAAGAATGGGCATGGCAGATGGCTGTGTTGACGGTGAACATCCGATGTAATTCTTGATTACCTGTCCCGTGCCACCCTGAATATATTCCAAATGCTGCATAACTCTCAGAGTTTTCTTTCCAAAGACACGCAGCATTTATAACATGCCTGTTAAACTCTACTCTCTTATTCAACGTAAGTATTGAAATATCATCTTTAGGTGAAGAAATAGTATATGATTCAACCACTGAGATCGAAATTACTGTCCTCGTAACAGCAGTTTCATCGGTCACGTTGTGCACATGGGATAATCCTAGCTTCACTACGATTTGGTTCATCAAATGCAATTCTTTGTACTTATACATATGATAGGCAACTGTGATAACATGTCTGTCTGATATAAGAGTACCTCCGCATATAAAGTATAGAACCTCGTTGTTTCTATTATAAATGGCTACTGGCCAAGGGGTGGTACCTTTGCCATGACATCCAGACTCATTCTCTAAGATATGTTGATGTTCTAAAGGTATTGAAGCATTCGTCGTTTGATCCTTGGGATTGTACAATGATTCGTTAGAAAGCGTCTGAATCTTTGGTGATTCTAATACAGGTTTTTTATACTCCGATTGCGGCATGGGCTGTGAAATTAATCTGAAATCAAGTTTGTAGGATTAGATGGTAGTAGCTTGAAGTTCATCTGTTATTATAACAGTGGAGCAATAAATAGACTTGTGCAGGATTCAGATACAAGTAAGACGACTTGGTCTTAACATTTGTAATGATGAAGCGGCGGTAGCGTAATGGGTAAGGCGTCGAACTTGCGATCGAGTGGTGCACTTCCGACGTGAACCCACTCCTAACACAAGCATTTAGCTTGAGGGCCTAACAAGAATACCAGTAATGTGTGACCCAGGTTGCTAGTATTACGTTATAAAAAAATGATAGATCCATATTATAAACTCACGCAGTTAACTCTCCTGTGATTGCTATTATTGATCTAGTTTTACATGCTAATATTAATACAGACAACGCTATCTGAAAATTTCAATAGGGAGAACGGATAACATAATTTTTTCACTGTAAATGTCATTAATCTCACTGCTCTTATTTTGAACCAATGTTCTCCTGCTGAACTCGCGAATTAAAAAGACCCGTGACGAATCGCACACTTAAATAGTACAAAAGTCGCCTGCCTAACAAATACTACTAAGTGCAATAAAAAGCGTAACCACCCACCTATAGGGAATCGGGTTTCTTACTGCGTTCGAATATCACATAATAGCTGATAATATTTTGAGGCATAATCTCTCCATTTCACTCGGAGTTTACGGTGTTTTGATAACCTCTTATACCATATTAATATCAAAACTCTACTAGCACTTTTCATTTACACAATCGTTTTCCATCATACCAATTTCACTTTTAGAAACTTGAAAAATATCAACTTTAATTTTAATCGTTGACAAGTTGACAAACCAACACTGAGAAGGAAAAGCTAACGGTTACTTACTAACAAAAAAATAGGTGGGTGATGTATGTAATTTTTATGCGCTATAATCGTAATTAGGTTGGCACAGAAACCAAAGAAAAATAACAGAGAAAAGAATAATTGATATAGATTACAAACGGATTGGTATAGTACCATATAAATACGATTTCCAGCATAAACGTAGGGTTGAAAGTAATAAAGATGAATCTATGTTTACAGTGATATACATTTTATCAGTTTATAAAAGTCTGCCAAGATTAATTATTTATCTTACGTCGTTACTGTGGTGGGTCCAACTTGACAGAGCTCATCAGATTCATCAGATCCGTCTCGACAATCTTGTTTCTGTGGAGATTAAAATTAAAATGTCGATAAATGTTCATTTGAATTACGATACTTACTATACTAGCTATTAAAGAAATAAGATTGTGTTTATTTCTGTGATTCAGGAAAACTCCACTATCTACTAAAGTTAAACCCCACTATACACTAACAGCACCTGTAACCGATATTACAGGTCGATTCACTCCTTGACAAAAGTCCCCTGTCGGGGCCGAGACTAGTCGCCGAATTACATACGTGAGGACAACTGTATATCTTTAGTATTTTTTTTTTACATTTATCTTATGGCACTAAATATAAAAATTGTAGGCTATTTATTATAACATTATTAAAAAAATAAAACATAACATAATATTAAATATTTTTAAAACTTAAATCCAAAAAGTACAAATCTATCCTAATATAATAAAGTTGAAGAGTTTTGTTTCTTTAAACGCACATATCTCTGGAACAATCAGTCTGATTTGAATTTTTCTTTTGTAGTTCATAGCCAGATTCATAAGAAATACTATAGGTTGTCTTGTATTAGGCTAAATTTCTTAGCCTAGCCTTAAATATTTATTTTTGTTAAGCAAGTCGGAAGAAAAGCACAGTAGGCAGCTACACCATTGTGTGCGGGAGGGCCTTGTCCCCCTTTTCCACCTTGTGCCACCTTTAGGCTTGCTTCTGCTAGGATAACGGGCAGGTGACGCATAACCCTGACTACCCGACGAGAAACAAGTATTATCGAGAAGGGACGAACTGTGAACGCCCTCATGCCAAGAAAATGTTACTAAAATATTGTTTACTGAAGAATATAAATCACCAATTAGTGATTTCTTATAAACTATACTCGGGCGAAAACGCGGGGCACACCTAGTCTTAAATAAACTTATAAATAACACATTTATGGATAACAATGCTGAAATAGACGATGATGATGGAAATGATGTAATCATAAAAAATATAACTCTCTTTACCCCGTTACAGTCTGCTCCTGGGTCCACACAAGATCCATCGACACACTGGAAGTAATACAATGGACAAGTCTTCCTGGCACTCACTGCAAAGGCTCTAAAAAATTAAATGAAAATGAATTTGTATTTATATCCAAAATCATTTGGTTAATGATATATGAATAACATTAAATATTACCTGGATGAACTTATAACATTTGTCAAGTACAAAAAGCATTCCTTATAAAAATTTCTATCTCTAGATGTCAGATTACATTCTTTAATTGTACTTTACTCTGAGGAATACTATGGATTGGAAGTGGCTATCAATTACTTATACCTTATCCAGTCTTTATAATATATGGAGTTGTTCCAAAGATTTTAAGGTGTAATCCAAAACAGAACACTATGAGAGACCACATGGAGGATACATGTTGTCTTTTCAAAGGTTTTCAACATCATTATTATTGTGACTGGCCTGTTGGTCTAGTGGTTAGTGACCCTGACTGCTAAGCCAGAGGTCGTGGGTTCGATTCCCACCCAGGACAAATAATTGTGTGGTGAACATGATAATTTGTTCTGTGTCTGGGTGTAATTTATCTATAAGATGTATGTATTTAGAAATATATAAGTATGTTTATCAGCAGTCTGCTTACCATAGTACAGGCTCTGCCTAGTTTCAATTCAATTTCTATTTATAAAAAGACAACTCCCGCATTAGGAATTACCCCTGTGTCGCGGGGGACTTTACAAACATACAAACAACGGACATAAAGAACACCCAGACTAGGGTGGGAATCGAACCCGAACGACCTCTGGCTCAGCAGTCAGGGTCACTAACCACTAGACCAACAGGCCAGTCAAAAAAGTTTGGGATCAGACAGCCGTGTGTGAGATGTGTCAAGTTATTAGTATTATTATTATTCCTCTTTATTTAACTTAATACTTATAAATTACATCTTTAAATACGTACAAAACAATAGATGTATTTAAAAATATAAAAAAGAACCAAGACACCGGTGGTTAGGGCTCCAAAGACAGGAACCTCTTCACTCTTAACCTCTTGGCTATTAATCCATGAGCAGATATAAGAATCGGAACAATGATCGCTGAATCGACATTCCACAAATCGACAATCTCGTGAAACAAATCCAATTATTTTATTTGTTTTTCTTTTTCAACTTTCACGAGGTTCTCGTCATGAGGAACAGCGATATCGACAATCATTGCGCGGCGCTCTAACCGGTCTATCAGTACTAAATCAGGTTTTTGGCAACAATAGTTCTGTCAGTGATGATAGATCGATCCCAATACAATGTGGCACGACCATTTTCGAGAACTGGGTCGAGCACATACCTGTAATATGGCACCTCTGAATTCACAAGACTGTATTTAAGGGCAAGTTGATGATGTACAATCCTGGCCACTTGATTGTGTCTATGCAAATATTCCCCGTTGGTAAGACGAGAACAACTAGAAATAATATGCCTGATAGATTCACCGGGACGGTGGCATGCCCGACAGATGCCATCTTTCAAGATATATTTCCGATAGTTGTTCGTCATAACAACTTCGTCCATAATTGCAAAGACAAAACCTTCGGTTTCTCCGAAAAGATCACCAAACCGTAGCTAAGAAGTAGAGGCTTTAAAGTCTATATCAGGCCCATTTAGGGCCCAATAAAAACGGCCATCAAGTTTTTTGCCCTTCCATACCCCCCTGCGATCATTAGTACTAAGTACTACAGGCTTGCGGCAGTTCTCTTTAGCCAGAACGAGCGGAGTGAGTCCGTTGTCCACTGCGACCACATTACGATGCACTCCCACATCAGTATTAAGAAAATATTCTCTAAGGTTGTATATCTCGCGATTGTGTAGGGTCTTAATGTTTAAGAGTCCACGACCCCCAAACTTTCGCGGGATATACAACCTCATTACCGATGAACGTGGGTGGTGCATTCGGAATGCAGTCAACAGTATACTCTATAATAATATAACAATATAACATAATAATATAACATAATATAAGTCCATCCAAGTATACCAAAGGCATACATCAGGACTGGCATGACCCAACCGTTGCAGGCACGCATTTTATTACCCTCTGATAAAAGACTTTAAGTACTTTTTTCAGGCGGTCAAAGAAGCGCTCCTGCAGCGCTTATTTCATATGAGATTCATGTATTCCCAATGACTGTGATATACCTAGATACTTGTAGCTTTCAGTGGCAGAAAGAGATCTGAGTTTTGTTGAATCTGAAAGTTTGATTCCTTCAGATTCTACTATCACACCTTTCTTTACATGCATGACTGCACACTTGTCCACACCAAATTCCATCTTGATAGAGTTACTAAAGTCTTCAGTCACCTTCAGTAACGCTGTCAAACGCAAATTAGTGGGGGCAATAAGTTTCAAATCATCCATGTACATCATAGAAGGTGATATATAACTTGATCGTCTTTCTGCAACCTATAGCCCAGCCCTGAACCTTCTAACAGCGTACTGAGAGGATTCAAAGCTAGGCAGAACCACAAGGGACTCAAACTGTCACCTTGAAACATACCCCGCTCAATCTTTATTGGTACCGTTTCGTATCGTATTCGTATCGTTTGCCGCAATCTGCCGACATCCTGGATAGTTAAGTGCCATTCTCCACTGCCCTATACATGACTTTAAAAAAGTGAGTTGTATCAATTTCATACAACTCTAGCACTCTCAAAAGCCATGTATGTGGAACCGAATCAAAGGCCTTCTTATAGTCTATCCAACAAGTCGCCAGATTCTTACGTACGACGTACCTCTTGGCTAATGGCTCCCGCTTCTACATTATGAACTTCTATTTATTATTATTGTCATCTTATTTAATGATTTTGTCAGTTCTAAGATACTTATTAAACTTTTTAACTCAACGGCTTTAATTATATTGTGTCTATATTTTCTGCTATTCCATAATACCCTAGCATTAAATTCTGAATATTAATCATATCTTCTGTGAATTTACTTCAAAACTGATAGTTACTCTTTAATAAACTCCTGGTGTTTCGTTATTTTTGTGAACGTGGTATAAACGTTATCATTGCATAATTTATTTTCGTCGTTGGGTGCTGCAGAAACGATGCCTCGGAGGTAGTAGCGATCCACGCCCCGTTCTCTCTCGGAGAATGCTAGGCCACCTCCACTGTCACCTTGACAAAGGGCTGTACCTGCAATAAAATACAATCTTGCAAATTCCAGTATACAGAAAGACGTGGTCATATTCTAGGGTCGTATAAGGTTTTATGTAAACTTTGTGATTTTTAATTCTTTATTTTAAAATAAATGAAATCAATTTTATAAACATAGATAAAAATATTATTAACGAAAACTAAACTAAAGAAAACTATTATAAAGTTATTATATATAGAAACACCCAGACGAATGAAAACAGACATATTCATGCATACAAATGCAAAAATAAAATTAAATAATGAATTAAATTTAATTAAGTGCCTTGTATGTTCCTTAATGAAGGGTCACCTTCACCTACCATTGGTATATCCAGCACAGAATTTGTCACCAGTGATGTATTCTCTGAATGTTGCTGGAAGAGTGGTGATGCATATCTCTACGCCGATGAATGGCATATCAACCACCCTAAGGATTTCTGAAGCTTTGCCGTTAGCTGCTGTTAGACCCCAACCAGCCACCTGAAGCACATGACTCCAATTAAGATGAAATCAGTTTTTAGTAATATTGAATATACTAATACGAATGTTTCCATCTAATAGTTTTTTTAATTTTTCATTCTCACTATACCTAATTGATAATAACCATCAAATTCTGGAATTCTATCCAACTTGCGCTTCTCGGTGTAGGTACTATAGTACTCCAAGTAATTATTATAGATAAGTAGAAGGAAAGGTGAAGGAAAAATTGTAGTGGCGCAACCTCCGGCAGTGGAGCAATGTTACCTATATATAAAAAGCTGACGACCAACCTTCAGGAATGAAGAGGCACTGAAAGAAGAAGATACTATAATTGATATAAAATTAAGTAATAAACCATACCTTTCCCAACTTTCCTTGCTCGAGTTGTAATCTATCAAAGTTGGCGCCAAAGTCAAGACACACGGGTCTTATGTACGTCGTGAAGTTAAATGGGGTTGTAAGAATTAAAACGGCTATATCTTCTTGGAAATTAGCGGCTTCACCTTCGAATAGACTAGGGATCTTTATTTCTTTTACCTGTAACAAAAGTTAGAATATCAAAGTCATATTTAGAGATGAAACTGAACTGATATCCGTAACTATCCGTTACTATGTATATATACACATAGGACTTATTACACATATGCATAGACTATAATCTAGAAATACACAGAAAAAGAAAATAATAATAGGGACCGTTGATAGCACAGCCATTGCTGTTTTAGCAGTATTATTTGTGCATTCTTTGAAGCAAATTAAATAATTTTTCATAGCTTACCACCACTTACAGCTACCTCTTTATTAGTTAGGTTCGTTAGGTCTAGTTTTGGTGTAAGTCTTCTTTACTTTACAATTAATATGAATCATTGCTACTGTTTGTATTTCTACTTAATAAATAATAATAAATATTAGGTATTATATCCTCATCACCATGTATTTACCATGGCCTCCTCCAACGTTCCGTCTATACCTAATTGCATCTATGTTGGTTCAACGGCTTAGGCGTAAAAACGTAACAAACAGACAGACAGACAGACTTACTTTTGTATTTATTTAAGTATAGATACTTTGGATAATTGTGGAACAAGCTGTTAGTTATGTGACGGTAAAATTTGCCAAGGATTCAAAAACTAAATTTAAAAAAAACATTAAGTTTTCTTACATACATCGGACCTCTGTGCACCAATGTCTTCTTCACTGTCCCAAGACCGAAACATCTTACCACCTGCTACTCCAAAGCCAGCTGCAGGAAGTAATTTGGTTATGTCCCTCCAAAAACAGTGGGCAGCTAAGAAATATAAACGTAAGAATAAATTAAAAAATTAAATATCTCCGACTCATAAATCACTTCAATGATTCGAATGGATTTATAAACAGGTTTTCTTGAATTACAGCTAAGAACACGATTAAGTCACGTTTCAAACAAAAAATGAGTCTATCCATTTAAAAGCTATGACGCCACAGACAACAAATAAAAATCAAGCAAATTAATTAATACGTAAAATGAAGCGATGGTAGCGACGCGTCGCGTCTATTTGCCGACAAGTTTTCGAATTTCATTTTTTGTTTGTATGTTTGGCGCAGACTCACAATTAGTTAGGTATTTACATAATTGTAGGAGTTTACTTTTAGTCACTTTTCAGTTTCCACTTTAGTCGGTTAATTTTTTTTTGTTAAAAGTGTTACCTTTTAGGTTTTTGTGGCTAAAATATAATTATAATTATAATTAATAGTTACTTATTTAGAATTCTTACTTATTAGGTAAGTGCTTACTTAATAAATGTATTTATCCTACTCATATTATAAACGTGAAAGTTTGTGAGGATGTATGGATGTATGGATGTGTGGATGTATGGATGTATGGATGTTTGTTACTCTTTCACGCCAAAACTACCGAACCGATTGCGATGAAACTTGATATGTAGATAGCTGGAGACCTGGATTAACATATAGGCTACTCTTTATCCCGATATTCCCACGGGATCGGGACTTACGCGGGTGAAACTGCGGGGCGCTGCTAGTGTATAGTATAACTATTATCGATGTATGTATGGATGTTTATTACTCTTTCACGCAAAAACTACTGAACCGACTAAGTTTATAATATTAGTAGAATTACCCACTTTAACTTTCATTGGTATTTGTTATAAATATTTAAACAACAGATATTCAACAATCTAATATTAGATATAAAGTTCCTATTACTAAGATTAATAAGAACAAACACGAATTAGATGCTGGAAACCGTTGAAGAACTTCCTTGGCTGGATTCCGCATCCATCATCGAATCAACATCATCAGAACTACATATTTGTGCTAAGTTTTAAAAAAAAATCGGCTCACAGTTGTAAAGTCAATGGGTGAACAATCATTCGTCCCCTATTTTTTTACCCTTAGGGTTGAAATTTTTATTTGCTTTAACTGAGACCAATTTCGAACCTTATCCAATAAACAAAGAATGATTGAAATCGGACTACTCTGTAAAAAGTTATGAGTGGTCGGTCATACGTAAAAAAAAAACAAATATATGGTTTGACTTGAGTTGAGAACCACCTCCGTTTATTCGTCGGTTAAAAAATGGAAATAAATGTACAGAAAACAAGTTAAAAATACAATACTAACTTTTAAACTTTCGCGTTCCATGATTTAATATTATCCTCCATTACTACCAGGTTGCACTGGTCAGTCAGCCTGTGACCACGGCCAGTGCAACCTGGTCGAAACGTCAGGCAATTCAGAGGTATGTAATACCTTTTCGTGATCGCGTTAATTCCAGTTAATACGTAGTTAAAAATACACGTTAGATTTAGTTAAATTAAAACTAATTAATGTACCTGATATAATAAGTTTGTTGGAGACTAGAGACCCGCCGCAGATCTGCAAATAGGGGTTGGATGTCTTGCGATAGATGCCCACGTGCCAAGGCAACTCCCCACGCTTGGCCTGAGTTCCACCTGCCACCAACAGACCGCCTCCAGGAGTTACACGACCACATTCTAAAGTGAGAAGGTTCTTGTAATAATAACGTTTTTTACCCGACAAATTCTCATCCCAACCAGTACACTACACTCCTAACACTTATTTTGTTTAGCTGGAGACTTTTACAAGACTTCTATAGTGGCGGCCAAGGTCTGCAAGGACTCCCGAAGGCTTCCTTCTTAGGGTATAAACAGATCTCTTGCAATAGACCCACTTGTGATGGAACAGGGTGTGGTTTAACTAAGTTCGATTCCGACATACCACTTCACAATTCACCATACGAAAAAAAATAATATAAAAAACTGGGATGAGACTCGGTCATAAACAATGATTCTCATCCCACCGCAATGCTTATGACCGAGTCTGCAGCTAGCAAATAATTTTACTATAAGAATATGTTACATATATTACTAGTAAAAAACATATATTCCAATTAAATAAATTACAAGGTATTTTTTGGTTTATCAGGAGTCAGTCAGTCTGTATATTCTATGGAGAAGAAGGCAAGAAACTCCAAGGTGACTCATTTCAACAGGTTTAAAAGTGAAACTATATTACCTCCAATATAGTCAGGTCTTGTATAGTAGATTGTCTCTACAAGGATCGCGTCAAGCCTACTACGATTTCACTGATTTGGACAACAATGCAAACTAAACAAGGACATCAGAAGCTCACATTTTTCAAACACATAGAATTACGTGAGTGGGACGAAACTATATATTACAGGCGTGAGTGTATGTATGTATGAAAAAGTTTTAATCCAACCTGCTTTGCACAAAGCTATGTAATTCCAAACTCCAGATAAACACTTCATGATCGGTAGTAATTCATTTGAGTAATAAACGGGATTGTTGCACACGGGGTCTACTGACATTCCTGGTGGGACATAGTTCTTGCAAACTTCAATTCCCTTCCCTGGAACATAGCACATGTAGCGAACGCTTGGATCTGGATCTAGTTTGCAGAAACCTGGAAAGAAAAATTAAATTAAGAAAATCGTTGCATATGTTCTAAGTTCTAACAGTCTAAGAGGAGAAGTCACTTTTTGTGATAATAATGAAGATTTTTAAATGTTTGACAAATCGAACACAACAATTGGAATGAATATGTAGATTTGAATTTGTATTTGTTATATTGATTAACTTAACTTTAAACAGTTGTCGATAGAAAACGTAACAGTTCTTAATGACCTTCTAAAAAATTGCCGGTTTTGACATAAACGGCGTTCGAAGTGACGAAATGCTTATTATCTTAATTAATAATATGTGAATGTTTATTTTTGATTTATAGATTGGAAGTATACTAAGCAGATTTGGTTATGATTACTGCATCTGCAAGGTGCTAAAGAATGGTGCGAACATATATCACTATGAAACGGTAATTTAGAAAAATTTGCAATTTTTAATACAGTAACCCTGTTTTGAAAATGGGCCCATGAATCTAATATTGCGTATTAGAGACTATTATAAATTAAACTATGGGTATATATTACCAAGGATATTGATGGCATGTCTGAATTTGTTGAAAAAAATAAATAAACAAAATCGTACGTGAAATATTGGCCGTAATTTGGCCGTAAGTGGTATTTATGGATTTTTTTCAGTAAAATGTTCTGTTTACTTATTGTGATATAGAAGAAAGAAAGAAAGAAAAAACATTTATTTCGGCACAATGAGACAATCTTACACATAAAAATACAACGAGAAAATAAAGTACCGAAAGGGGATCCAGTTCAGCATGCCTTGTACGCGTAGGTACCAGAGCGCTGGTTTTCAACTGGACCCCAGTGGCAAGCAGGCGTGTACAATACACGCAAATAACAATGTGTTTTTTTTTTCTGTGTCGGAAAGAGTATATACTTATACAAAAACATATATGTGTACATATACATTATAAACATAAACATTATTTATATATATTATATATATATATATTATTTATATATTATTATATAATATATGTGACATTGCTTTTAAACAAAAAATGTAAAATCATAACAAAATTATGAATTTGCTGGCTGAAAATTCCAATGATTTTCGACTCAAACTGATGATTTGAATACACTATTCAGCATTCGGTACGTTGTTTCTTCCACTCTGGATATTTTGCGTAGAACCCTATTTTTTTTTTCCAACATAAAAGTAGCGTAAGTAACTTCTTATAATACCAGCTTCTGTCAGTGAAAGTCCCGTGGAAATCAAATGATCAGACACAGAACAAATGATCGTCACACAATTGTTTGTACTGGGTGGGAACCGAACCCTCGACCTCTGGTTTAGCAGGCAGGGTTACTAATCACTAGACTAACAGGCCCATCATTATATATATATATATATATATATATAAATAATTCGTTTACAAGTTATGACTGTTTTATTTTTGAGGTATTATTTCTTAGCAGTAGCAAGTAAAAAAAATCTATTAAAACTAACTTCAAAAACTTTTAAAGTTAGTTTTTGTGGATTTTCTAAAAAACTGATTGAATAGTTCAAATAAAAATATATGTACGATGGTCTTGTAAGTAAGTGTTTAATTTCAGGCTGGTTACCATAGTACAGACTCTGCCTAGTTTGGGATCAGACGGTCGTGTGTGAGATGTGCCTAGTTATTACTATAAAGTGCTTGTTGGTTTCTTGGACGTAGAAACTGATAAATTAATTAATTATTAACAGTTTACTTTTGTTTTGGCGAAAGAAAGCTAAGTGGTAACCGAGTAGGTTAGCACATTACAAGGTTAAGTTATACCAGCGAGTTCAGTCTTAGGATATGTAACCATTCACATCGAGACTCCTCCGTGCCTCGGAGAGTACGTTAACGCGTCGGTCCCGGTTGCTATACGAATATCTGTGACATTCGTTACGGGCAGTGGGAGCCCTAAAAAGCCTGACAATCTGGTCTATCTACAGAACTTCGATATCACCTTGTACTTGGATTGTGGCGGTCTGATGGCAGTCGCTTCACGTAAAATATCGAAGTTCGGTCGCATCGTAGTTAGACTGAGAGCCGACCCCAACTTAGTTGGATAGTAGTAGATAAAAACAGCCTGAGATACTCACGAACACATTTCGGCATATCTTGACGCCATTTTCCATCAACGCAGTACACTTGTTGAATACCGCTCCCATCACCGTTAGGGTTTATAACCCCATATCCTTTCCGACATCGCACCGTCAGTATGAAGGAGACCCGTGATTGACCGGGACGAGCATCTGGGTGATCTTCTACTTCGTACGTCCCATGATCAGGGTACGGAGGAAGAACACAGGCATTGGATGTTCCTGAACTGAAATTGAGAAATTCGGTAAGTTTAGCTAAACCTCTTCAAACTTTTTGCTTGGTGGTTGTTGTTGATCCTGTTGAACAGGAGCCACTGCGTCGGTGTGTGAGTAAGATCATTCCCAACTTTACATTTATGATGTTTCTCCTATACTATACTTAATATTATAAATGCGAAATTAACTCTGTCTATCTGTATGTCTGTTACGGTTTGACACCTTAACTACTCAACGAATCATCATGAAATTTTGCAAATACATTGTCAGGAGAGAGAGAAGGAGAGCGAGAAAGTACCCTATACTTTTCGTCCAAACAAAAGTACTGTCCTGAGGGGTACTTGAACTGATTGACGAAACCTACATTAGTATATGTGACAGTATATTATTAAAGTAAAACTCCTTTAAAACCGTCGTAATTTGAAATTAAAAACTTATACCAAAGACGAGACAAACATTCATAAACAGGATTTAGGTTGAGAGAATGAGATAGAATACAAGTCTACAGTGATTCTTATAATCTTTGAAAAGAGACAAACATATTCATAAATAGGATTTAGCCTGCGAGAGTATGAGATAGAATACAAGTATACAGCACTAAAAAGAGACAAAGATATTAGTATTATTTATAAATAAAATTTAGACTGAGAGAATGAGCTAGAATACAAATATACAGTGTTTTCTATAATCTTTGTCTTTGCACCTGCGTACTACGAAGCTTTCAGAAAATGCGTCAATGTCAATGTGGTGTCATTTTTTTGCGTTTGTGTATTAAAATTCATTGGATAATTAATTTATATTAATTATTTAACATATGTGTTAACTTCACCAATAACTTTAATTACAAATTATCTAAAAAAAATTTAATTTTAACATTAGTGAATTATTTGTGTTGTTTTTACTTTTTATTTCTCATTCTCTCGTAGGCTACTTTTCTGAAGTTTCACTTCCGCACTTTTTTGTAGTACTCACCTTATCCTGCTACAGAAAGGTAGCGTTTCATCGCTGTTATCAGAACAATCAGACGCTCCATTGCATACGTTTTCTAATGATGTGCAGCCTCCACCACGACACTGCCACTGGTTACTTCTAAATGAATAGGAAATATCTTCTATATATGAAGGGATTGATGTATTTAAAAGCTTTCATCTTCCTTATTAAAATTATTCCCTTTAGGACGAAAGCATACCTCAATCTTAAAGACACTGTGTTTATTGTACTGTTATTATTGCTTTATTTTTTAACCGACGAAAAATCGGATTTCTTTTTATGTATCACCATCCACAACTCTTTAGGGAGTAGTCCGATTTCCATAATTCCCCCATTTAAATTTCAAATAAAATTTTCAACCAGAAGGGTAGCAAAATAGGGGACGACTGATTGTTCATTCATTGACTTTACACCTGTAAACCGATTTTGTTGAAACTTAGCACACGTATGTAGTTCCTGAGACCTGTAGTTGATTATTTTAGACACAAAAAACTAAAAAATAAAATCTTTTTAACAAAAAATTAAACAGACGAAAGAAGTATTTCCCAATTTCATTTTTAGGTAGATTTTTCAAAGAAAGTCAACCTATTGATTTTGTACCAGTTGTTGAGTTTTCCAAAAATTTCTGCAGACGACAAATCAACAGTGCAAAAATTTAGGTTAAGTTCGTGAATGGGAAATATTCGACGAAAGGGGAAGGGCTGGGGGGCAGATTTTCAAAATGTTTTTTCAGCATGACTTTTTTCCTATGGAAAATTTTTGGACCGTTTAACATTAATAGCATGCCCATAGTAAATACGAACATTTTTTAATATGAACCCTAAATGATTCCATCCTTAACTTGGGGAGGGGGGGGAAACCAAAATTTGTTGAAAAAAAATTCTCTGAAACTGTAAACTGAAAGCTAATTTGTTTATTTTACTCTACAATGTAGACTAAAAAGTTTTTAATGCGACATATTTTTGGAGATAAAAATGAAAAAAACACAAAATCTACCTCTGCGGGCCTGCAGGACCGGATTTTTTGTTTGGATGTTTGGCGCCGACTCAAAATTATTTAGGTATTTACATTAGTGCAGGAATTTAGTTAGACTAACAACTTTAGTTCTCACTTTTTAGTTCTTTTCTTCTTTCATCGGTTTAATATAACGGTATTATACGAATTTTTTAACTATATGTAGTAGACATTAATGTGGTAACTTTCGCGTCACTCACTATATATATATTTTCTTTTTATGGTGTAGGGGGGCAAACGAGTAGACGGGTCACCTGATGGTAAATGACTACCGCCGCCCATGGGCACCTATAATTCAAGAGTCACAAGCCCGTTGCCGCCCTTTAAGGTGGGAATAGGGGAAGAGGGGGAGAGGGGGAAGAGCAGGAAGATGGGAGGGGGATTAGCGGGGAGGAGAGGGGAATAGGGAAGAGGGAAGGGTTAGGGCCTCCGGTAACCTCTCTCACGCGGCGAAAAGTAATGCAATCATTGTTTCACTGCCGGTTTTCTGTAAGGCCGTGGTATCGAGCGGAGTCGAGCCGGCCCATACGTGCCGAAGCATGGCTCTCCCACGTAAAAATATGCACGTGAATTTGTAAAAAGATAGAACTTAGAAATTAATTAAATAATATAATTACCCGCAAGAATTCTCCGCAGCTCTTGTTACAAATGGCGACGATACTGAAACATAAAATAAAGTACAAAATAACGTTTTATTTATGTAATTAGTCCGAAACTAATCGGGCATTCAAGCCGTATATATATCTTTAATTAATATGAATACCTTCTTATAATGATTTAGAAATAGTTGATATCGATTTTTAATTAAGGAGTAGAAACTATTGTTTTCATCACTATGTCCTTTGAAAGAAATACTATATGTACAGTATCATAATGTCTATCAATGGTAAAAAATAGTTCAGTCAACTAAATTTTAAAGTATAATTTTACAAAGTCTATGACATTTACGTTCTCAAACAACTATCAAAAAGAAAATAAACGAATGGGCAGAGTATGAAGAGGTTACATAGTGTAGGTACAGTTCAAAGGGAATAACGGACTCGATCTACTTCGCATGCTACTTCCAAAGCGGCGGCACGCGTGATGACTAAGGAAGGCATCGACTTGCGATCAAGTGGTTACAGTTTCAAACCCCACTCAGTAAACTACGCAAAACTCCTAACGCAAGCATCTAGCTTAGCTGGAGGGGGTCTTTTTTGTTCTTTTTTTTAATAATACTGTTTATTGGTCTCATAATTAACAAACAGGATCTTCAACAAATTATGCTGTAATGTGAGTTCCCAAATAAGGCTGGAGGGTATATTTTGGGAGACAGTGCTCAGTCAAGCTTTATGACACTGAATACGCAGTAGTAGACATGCTATTAGAATATTTTCATTGCATATTTGAAACTAGTTAACATAAGTTACATTACAGACAAGTATATGCAAATATGTGAATTTATTGCGAAATATTGTGATTCAACTAGTGCTGTTTACTCGAAATATTTTAGTAAAACCTCTATGCCTTCGTAGTCTAGTCGAAAAAGTCAAATAGTAGCTTTCCTTCTGACTTCGTGGCTATTAAGTCCTACAATATCCCCCATGTAAATTTAGTTTATAATAAACTAATGCTTGGCAAAGGCGGTTCTGCAACGAGAAATACGACTGACATGTTGTTCATTGCGTTTTTTGTAGTCGTGTAGAGGCACACTGATGCTAGAACACGCAGGTGTTGAAACGTTATTTTTCTATGGTAAAGTTGTGCAGTGGGGTTTCTTATTGACTTTTTGTATATAACTTTGAGTTAGATGTGTTTTTGCGGACCTTCTCCAGACCGGGATGCAGTACTGGATAATAGTCTGGCAATAGGCGAGATAGATTTTTGTTAACCTTGTTAGGGTTTGAAGAGTTGTATCAGTCTCCTTATTATCGTTTTACGTTACGGCCTTAACCTGGATATCCCACATAAGCCTACTGTCAATCTGTATGGCAAGATATTTCACATTAGCACCTCGAATAATTTCTTGGCAGGTACAATCATTATCAACCTGGCAGGTGTGAGCTCTGAAAGTGAATTTGGCCCATTACCTAAGGTGATCGTTTACACAATATGTAGATTCTGTCAAGAAGCAGAAGAAACTGCAATGCATATTCTATGCTCTTGTGACCCACTAATGCGGCACCGAAGTATTCACCTAGGGTTACACATCATGCAACCGCAGGAAATACAAACAATCACTGCTGATAGGGATCTGGAGTTGTCTCGAAGCCATAAAAGTCTGAGCAATGAACTGTAAAGCAAAAGTGCGGTACAAAAGACCAGAAATGGTCAAAGTGGCACTAGGCAAAACAATAATAAAAATAAAAGATGATCGTTTTCCACCCAGCGCGCTAAATGCTGGTTTTCCACCATAGTGACGTTTACAGCAATAATAAAAAAGAGCAATAACACATCAATAAGAATCTATATTCCTATTTAATAATACGTATATTTTGATATTGCAAGTCGGTTTTTTTGTCGTAACCGGATTAGTAATTTTTAGCATATTTTCCTCGTTTACATGTTGAATAAAATCAAGTGTAACTATTTTTATACTTCACTAGTTTTTGTTTGCGGCTTCGCTCGCGTACAATTCGGAGAGAGAACATGTCTTTCTTTCTTCTATGCAAAATCATAAGTTGATCGGTTGAGTTGTTAAAGCTTGAAAACATAACAAACAAACTAACTTCCACATTTATAATATTATACGTGGCTATAATTCGATACAGGTGTAAGTGTGTATGTAAGTCTTCCTTCTAATTGTATCAGACAGTCTAACTACAAACAGGACCCAAGGGAATCCATTTAAACTTTAGTCACGGCATAGCTTATTCAAAACGAATGATTCACTAAATATACTTATTAAAATACCAATACTTATTAAAATAACAAATAGAAACTTACCAAGACTTATTAAAATAGATACACAGAGCCACATTTTCAGAATCAGTTTATTCTCTAAACACTATCACTATCATATATCACTTTAAACATGACTAGTTGATTGCATGTCGTTATTTTTCGATAAACACGTTGCCTTGCCGCGTGTTTTTGCTACACTAAGCTATTCCTACTGTGTGTGTAAGGTCATCTCCAGAAACTGGTTTTATTTGTACAAAGATGTGTCATCTATTGATGGAACAGATGAGCGCAGTATAAACAGCATAAAGTTATAATTGAGGAAGTTCGGTTTAAAATTCTCTGATATCAGAGTTTTTTAACATTTCAGAACTAGAAATGAAGCATCAATTTTATTTTGATTGCTGCATTTGCATGCTGGATAGCTTACACTTTAGTAATGGGTAAGATTTTTATCGTTTGGAAACGCCCACGGGTCATCACCTCACCGAGGCTAAGTCGTCGTTATGGTGTCTGTCAGTGGTATGTTAATATGCATTCTGTATGAGTTTATAATTTTTTTTATAGAATTTCTTTGATGCAAATCTTTCTCCAAGATTCCTTCAACTTCGATCGAGCCCGGAATCGTTTTTTAAACTTTTTATTTTACACAAAGTAAATAAAAATCATCTTCGTGCCCTTTCCCCATTTGCATTGGGGTCAGCGCAATGTGTAACATTGCAAAGGGTTTGGAACGGTTTCTTTTATGGCTGGCCGTCTGCCTGACGACAACCCTCCTTGGGGAAGTAATCGTTTTAAGAAGAAAGAAGAAATAATGTAACTTTGTATAAGGAAAAATGGGTAGGGAGAGGAACCTAGACTATGGGATACCGCAAGTCTCGGATGGGGAACGGGACTGAGACTGCAGTAGCTCGCAGAGGCCGGGGTCGTGTACCCGAATGTCCTGTGTTTCCTGTGACTGGAGAAGCCAGGACAGGAGCAGCAGCTGGCCATATAAATATAGTTTTTATATAATTAGAACTCTTTTTGTGGGATCTCGTGATTATCTTTAAACACAGGCGATGATCGTAGATCACTCTCTCTGATTTGAATTTCTTTGTGGTAAATCCTCCTTCAACTTCGATCGAATCTGGAATCGCTGTTTCGGCATTTTATTTGAAAAAATTTAATTAAGTGGGTAATAAATTAAAATATGGTTTTTATGCAGAACTCTGACTTTTTTTCAGATTCAGATTCATTTATTGCGGAACATAAACAATAATGTGCATTACAGATGTTAAGACAACGCATAGTCATAACGTTCTGCCAATGGGCATGCAAAATAGAGTAAATATGTCAAAAAATTATAAAAAAAAATTGCGTAAAATATATCATATTAACAAATGATTTTTTACATGGAAACAAACCTTACAATATAAATAAACTTGCCACGGGTCAATCGGACTTATGAATATAGTTACTCAACATTTATATCCGAAGTATTCATTTACGGAATAGTATGCCTTATCTACTAACAATATTTTAAATTAGTAAACATACTCTAATTAATTAGACTCTAATAAAGATTTTGGTAATTTACTATATATCTTTGGAACCATGCCTAAGAAACTTTTGTGAAACGTAGCAAAACTCTTAATTTCAGATTTTTTTTTCGTGTTTTAAACAGTATTTTTATCATATTTAATAATTCTTTAATTAAAAATGTTTATAGTTTCTGTGGGCAGTTCGGTCATGTGAGATCATGTGGGATCGAAATTTAAAGTACCTATATTCTTTACATTTTGCCAAAACCTAGTCTCGTACCCAATTTCACTTTTCTAGGCGGCCTAGAAGTTGAGAAATCGATTTTTTATTTTCAATCAGTCAGTCACTCCTAACTATTCAAGTTGATGTTTTGTTTTGGCATATGATGTAGTAGTAAGGCCCTTATTGCGTATACAAATTTGCATTTCAAAAGGTTTCTCTGATCCTGAGTCCACCCCCAGAGATCCAGATCTCCTGTACATACAAATTTATCCATACAAAACTATAATAATACCCCTTTTTAAGCAAATTTCGCGCACGAAGGAACGTGAAATTTTAAATAGTTTATATGTAGAAGAAGTGGAAAAAGCAAAATAAAAATTAAACAATATGTGTTATTGACATATAACAATATTAATTCAAAAAGTACGTCAATATCAGCGAAAACGGAATGAAAATCCGATAAGTAGCTTTTTAGTTTATAGCGAACAGACAGACAAACAGACGCGGTATGAGACTTTGTTTTATAATATTTAGTGATGTGTATGTATTTAGTATTATAGGAACTTAGATTATATATAGGTCCAGATGCCTAATCCGCGCCCCAAAACTGAAGCCAAAAAATACAAGCGACTAATACAAATAAATACAAGCGACTCACTCGTCACACGCGAGCGAACGTCCGCCGCTGAAGTAAGTCTAGAGCCGCTATTTATATAAAATAAAAAATGCCTGGTTGTGTAGTTATATCCTGTAAAAATTAAAAAAAAATATACAAAAAAAAATCATAAGTGTCTGAACATCACATTTCACTTGTGAGTATTCTATTTCCTAATAATATAAACAATAGAACAAAATCTCAAATTAATAAAATTGCGGACGCCATTATTAGAGATGTTGCCAGGGACGTGAATTTCATTTACCCATAACGCATTCTAGCAGTATGTATAATTTTCTTTGCCAAACTTTTTATTTATAGAAAGACGAGAAATATGCTTACTGTTAATGTTCATGAAACTGGAATCCTTCAAATATTCTTAATTTCTAAGCTCTAGCGCCCGGAGTTCAATGTGTCCGTCAAACGATACTTTGGCTATAGGATTGTACTCGTATTATAACTTATTATTACTATACATGTCGAGTATATATTGACCTGTCATGGTACAGAAAAACTATATATTTTTTATTTATTTATTTAATACTTCCTGCACTATAAATTGCATGGGGCGGACTTAATGCCTAGTGGCATTATCTATAAGTCAACCTTTGGGTGGTGCAGAGAAGGACGTGGCAGGTGCATATATATATACAGAGAGAGAAGTGACAAATTGAATATCTTACACATAAATAAGTACCTATATACATATAATATATATATACAATGACAGTTCATCTTATACTGGAAATGAATAGCTTGATTTATATTAGAAATAAGTCAATGAAAGTAACCAAAATATAACTTTGACATTTTCTAGTAAAAATTTATAGCTGAGGCATCGGTATTGTGATCAAGTGTTTGCAGATTAGAACCCAACCTAGTACACTAGTGACGTGACTTTTTTTTGTGCTTGTGGTAACCCCCACGGGCCGTCACTACCACCGGGGTTCTCAATGGGGTGGTGTGTTGGCACCGAACCGACTAAAACGACACGGTGTGCCATATTGTGCATAAAATAGGAAGGGGCTTGGGAACAACTTTTGTTAGGACATCAGCGGCCCCCTCCGTGAACACAAACCAACTTTTAACACAAACACAAACTTAGCTGAAAGGGTTAACATGAATACTAATAATACAATAACCATATAACTAGTAATTAAAAAAAAAGCGGTAAGTCTTTACAAATATTTAATCATAATAAGTTTCGGACATAATCTTTCTGATCCACGGCAAATATTGAGCTACATCAGTAAATACAACAAAATCATTAAGATTGCAGGCTCCAGCTTCATTTGTCTGAACTGCTACCGAGAGTACACCACGAAGCCTCCATTTCCCTCCATCTATTAAGTATAAACCGCCACCAGCATCCCCTTGACAAGGATTTGACCCGTTTCGGTATCCAGCGCACAGAGTTTTGTCTGAGGTCAAAAAATGAAACGCTATTTTACTGGCACGGCAGACTTCTGTGCTAACGATTGGTAGTCTTAATACGTGTGATTCACCAAGTTGACGTCCTTCATGTATCTGCGGACCCCAGCCGCCAAACACTCCTACATCGCCAACAATTCTAGAAAGTTCTATATATCCATCCCACAGGCAAGCAGGTCTTATATGCATATTAAATTCCACTCGTTTGTTTAATGTAAATATAGAAATATCATTTGCAAGTGTAGAAGAATGAAACGAGTCTATTACTGATACAGAAATTAGGCTTCTGGTGACTGTAATTTCATCAGCCCAGTCGTTTAAGTTGTACCCTCCTAATTTGACTAAGAAACTCTTAATTGAGGATCTTATATTATGCCGATGTACAGCATGAGCTGCAGTGATTATGTGTCTGTTTGATACAAGATTACCAGCACATATGAACCTGAGACTGCCCTCTGATACCTTAAAAATGGCTACCAGCCAAGGCATATCACCCCTGTTGAAAGGACGTCCATTATAAAAAGAGGATAAATTATCATTGCCTCTGTTGAAAACGCCGCACTCGTTACTAGATTGAGAGGAGGGCTGAATTTGTCTATCTCTGTTGGGAGGTCTTGAACCTGGAGTAACGTGCGCCTGTGGGCTATTCGACTGTTGAACTTGATTAGGTATTGGGAACCTCGGAGGTCTTGTTACAGTTTTATCAAAGTTTGAGCGCTGGGAAAGCTGTTGAAATGATCTGCAATTTAATTGAAAAGATTAGTATATTAACGTTACAGTACCTGGCCGACCGAATTTTCCTTATAAATAAACTAAAAGGAAAACCTTATCTAAATACAAAATTTGATCCAATTCGTTGGCGTTCCAATGACGTGTACATGCCGTGTGTGTGTATATGTGTGTATAAACATACACACACCCACACACACACACGCCATGTACACTCGCGATGTGCTGATGCGCAAATATCAAAGCTAAAAAGAGACAAAAGACCACGTATGACAGCGTATTTTATTGTTTTATGGCACGTATTTTTATTCATCTATTGCATATTACGCGCCTTCTGCGATCTATTCTTACATGTCTATGAACTCATAGGATAAATGAACTTTGACATCATTCAGCATACCATATAATACTACCTTTTAAACTTTCGCGTCCAATGATACATATTTGCAAATTAATGTTACCACGTAATAGGTCATTACATAACTTTCGACCAGGTTCCACCTGTGACCACAGCTAGTGTAACCTGGTCGACAAAAGCTGTAAATTCATAATGATACCTGAAACCATATTCCAAAAATGAATTCTTACATTCTCGCACCTCCCACTAGACAGTATTCGTCAGATTCATCGGACCCGTCTGCGCAATCCAGTTTCTGTTAACAAAATAAAATCTCAAAATCTTTAGCCTGTCAAATTGTTCATTTCATGTTATCTCTCTCTCTATCCTTCTTTGTCTCGTCAGACCGCGGTCCGCCAGGCATAAGCACCTAGAAGGACGTAACGCAGCGTTCCTCCACGAACAAATACTAATTATAGTTTGGATGAAGGGTAATCTCTGAAATATACTGATTCGATTCTGCAGGCAAGCTACATCACTACCGACTGCTATAGGTTTTTTTAATTGCATCATCATATCTTTGCTCCATAAGTTCGAAAGGTCAAACGCGGTCAATGGTTTAAAATAATTCGGCAATAGTTCGTACCTACACCACAAAAAAATGTATAAACCATATTGAGGTGTTGCCATAATAAGGTGACGATAAAGAAGAACCCAAGACAATTTCTGATATGAAATATATTTCTACCAATATAGTAGTTATAGTCTAAGAGTAATGGTGGTTATAATAAAAAAAAACAGAAACGCGAAACTTTTGGAATGCAGAGGGAAAGACATATTCAGATGATAAGGAGAGGTAAAAGGTATGTATAAACTCTCACCCCATTACATTCTGATCCTGGGTCCACACAAGATCCATCGGCACACTGGAATGAATACAACGGACAAATCTTCCTAGCACTCGCTGCAAGCGCCCTTTAAAATAAAAAGGATGTTGTTATAGATATTTATTACCTGATGGTTGGTATTGCTTGCTTGTAAGCTGCTATAGGTTCTGAATACACATACGTATTACGTACTTAGAGTAGCTGCGCGATTTGAATGCAGAACTCAGGAAAGTGCTAGTCACTACGCTGTGGGCGTGCGTGGTGAGGTTTGCGGGTGGCAGGGGGAGATACTCACCTGCATTCAACTCGCTCGAGGAATATACATATGTTTGAGACACATAACAGCGCTTTCTAAACCCAAACTAAGCAAAGCTTGCACTGTGGCTCTAAAACAGGGATAAATATACTAGATACATTTTTGTAAACACTTACATATTATAGAAAATTGAAACGTAAAAATGAATGTAAATGTAAACATAAAATACTTTGCACTGAACGGTAATCAAACCCGCGACTTTTACATTAACGTAGCAGTAGAATGAATCCGAGTTACAGTAACTTTTTATGATCAAGTCCACTAAAAATCTAATTATTGTTTTAGAATCAAAAAGCCTTAAAGTTACTAAAAAAGTTGGTTAACTTAATATTTTTTTTAAACTAATAGTTACTCTTTAATAAACTCCTGATGCTTTGTAATTTTGGTGAAGGTGGTATAAGCATTGTCGTTGCACAATTTGTCGTCAGCGTTTGGCGCCGCAGACACCACGCCCCTGAGATAGTAGCGGTCTATGCCTAACTCTTTATCCGAGAAGGCCAGCCCACCTCCACTGTCGCCTTGACACAAAGCACTACCTGTAAAAAATAATAATTTCAGAAGTCCCTTTTAACAGCAAGATTTATTTTCTAAAATTAATTCAGCGCCACCTAGTGAAAGAAAACTGAACTACTTGGAAATTATTCTAAAAGTTTCGAATTAATACTAAACGTAGATTTAGTCGCGTAATGAAACTTCTCACAATAAACATTGAGCTTTGGGCTAACCAGGGCCCGTCTCGCACGTTACTCTCGCGTCAACCTGGCCGGGTGATCCTCCGGCGGATTAGAGTATACAAAGTTTATATAATACTATATTTTAGGAAACAAGCTTGAGTCACAGACAGGAGATATCTGGATCCAAACTAAGCATAGCTTGTCTTATACACAGAAATACCAAGACCAATAAAAAAAAATCCAAATAGCCGTATTTAATTATAATATACTTGCACTGTGTACATTCGCCCGAGGCAGAGGTAGTCACACACAGACATATAAAGGGTTTTTTTTTATAAGCGCGTCCTATCTTTAAATTTTAATAAAACAAAGTGAGATATCATCGATATTTTTTAATTGTTTGAAAAGCCTATCGATGCCATTATGTATATAACATCGTACAAATGTCCAAAATGACTCTGGCGCACCTGTCACTTAAGAAAACCCCAGAAGAAAAAGTCTAACAGGGTCAAATCGCACAATCTCGGCACGTAGCGCCGTCTTGTGTTGTGAAACCACATGTCGTTGGTGCCCAAATCATTCAATTTAGACCAAAAGAAGTAGGCAATCATCAACCTATAGCGCTTGGAATTGACGGTGATGGCCTGGCCAACGTCGTTCTCAAGGAAATACGGACCGATGACGCCACAAGCCCAAAAACCCACACCAAACAGTGAGTTGTTCGAGATGCATTGGACGCTCTTGGATCTCATGTGGATTTATATCGTCCTACCAATGATCTGAAATTTATCCACCTCACTGCGAATAACGTGGGCGAAGTGAGCGGAAAGTGGCCCGAACAGAACACCCATTTTGATAAAACAGTTTTATCATTTGCACGTCTTGTTGAACGCTATGTCCATCCATGGTGATTTGGCAAAACATACTGAAAAAAAGACAGTAAATTCCACAGATGTAACTTCCACAATATGGCTGCTTGAAACTGTCACAGTTCGGAAGTCCCTATTGGAAGACCCTTTACATAAAGTTTACTTACCATTTGTATATCCTGCACAAAATTTGTCCCCAGTGATATATTCCCTGAACGATGACGGGAGAGTACTGATGCAGGTTCCCTCATTGATAAACGGCATATCAATGACCTTCAAGGTTTGAGAAGCTTCGCCGTTGGTTGCTGTTAGACCCCAACCAGCTACCTGAAGGAATTACATACACACACATTACACATACTCACTAGGCATGGATAATATCGCTTCTACATCATATCAAATCGTATCTATGTATCGGTTTAGAATACTGGATATCGCATCTATATATTTCAATAAATTTATATTGGCTGAATCTATGCGGATCTTTGAAATGAAAGTAGTACTGTGACTTTAGGTATCAATTTTGTTCAATCTATTTGCATCATTGTATTTTACCGAAACCTAAAACTCACAGTACCACTTTCGTTGTTGTCGGTGGTTCCGAGCTATTTAACATATATAACATATATTTCCCAGTTTTTAATGAAAGTCGTTTTCGGTCCTCAAATTATGCTAGGTGTCTTAATGCTTCGGTAGTTCTCTGATAAGGTTAGATACTTAATTATCAATAAGTCATTGGTTGATGTTGAGATGTTCTATCCTAATAGAGTTTTCATTGCGCGATGCAGGATCAATAGTTACTTCGTGGTTTGACTTGTCTTTGCTAGATTACACTAAAATCTATTTTAGTTGACTGTAAATTCGCCAACCTCCATTAAACTACTACAGAAAATGCCGTAACTAATTGTATTAGTTTATTTAAGTACAATAAGTGTCGGACTTCTATGTTGCTGGTCATATTTAGCGATGGTGTAGTGGACAAAGAAGAACATTCAAACTTAATTTTAGTCTCTCCCTCTCTGTCTCTCTCCTTCATCATTAAACCTACCCTTCCCAACTTGCCATGTTGTAGTTGCAAGTTATCAAAGTTGATGTTAAAATTCAGACACACGGGGCGAATATATGTTGTGTAGGTGAACGGAGTGGTCAATATTAAGACGGCTATGTCTTCCTGGAAGTTGGCAGCTTCTCCTTCAAATAGACTAGGGATTTTTATTTCTTTTACCTGAAAATAAAATTATAAATACAATATAAAAAGTTTAAGTAATGTTTATAAGCAATGTTTTCCGTTTGATTTAAACAAATCTTAAACGAGACATCATAATCTTCTTACTCTTTTCCCAATTTTACTTGGGTTCGCAATATGTATTCTTCTCTATCATACGTCATTTCACTGCTTACTCCCTTTCTATCAGAACATACATATTTTCTTTTGATCACCCTCTACTCTTGTAACCTCATCAACGTCAACTTCCATACATAAAATTCTCTTCACGCTCATCATATTGCCAATCTTGAAGTGTTACAGTTACAATCAACGAACCCACATTGGCATCAATAAATTGATGCATAAATTGGGTACTTGCCTATGGTTACAATCAAAATCAATTTATTGATACTTATTAATCGTAAAATCAACATTAAGAGTTAGTAATTCGACGACGGCAAAGAATGACGTCAAAAGCCTTTATACCATAAAACAGTTCTACAGAACGTACTACGCCAAACTAGGCTCTAACTAGGCTTTACTATGATAACCAGACTGCTGATACACATACTTCAATATTACCTAGTACAAATCTACAGAACAAATGGTCGTGTTCATCACATAAATTAGATCAACAGAAATAAAGAGAAACCAAGAGGTATGTACCTTTAAAATATTATCGCGATTAAGTCCCGAATTACACATTTAAAGAGAAACTGTTTTATTTGGCAGTCAACTACAGTACTGGGTCAAAACAGTAAAACTAGTCGATTCAGCCCTGACTCGGAAAAGTTTCTTACTTACATCAGACTTCTGCGCACCGTTGTCTCTTTCACTGTCCCATGTCCGATAGAGTTTGCCTATCGCCACTCCAAATTCAGACGCTGGAAGTAATTTCCTCGTATCTTTCCAGAAGCAATGAGCAGCTGAATGAAAAAAATAGAAAAATAAATGGTAATCAAAATCATTTATTTCAAAAAGATTTTTGCCTATTGTTACAATAAATAATTAAACAGTCTTCATTGCTTTGCATTGCATGCATTAAAATGGGACTTTGAAGAATTCGTTTCGTTATATTTTCAAGGTTCTTTTTTTTTTTAATTGAAAAATCAACTATTAAAAATAAATGATTTACCGACAGGAGCACATGATGGCAAAAGATTTTATTTTATACTATTTGCTACAGAACGTGTCGTTATCATGTTCAATAAAGAAAAAATGTTTTGACACAGTAAAACTTTTAAATAGTCAAGACTAGATAGAAGAGTCCATCAGTCATGTAGCTAGTCGCTTGTTATGTAGATCCTATGGAGAAGAACAGACAAGGATGGAAGGACCAACATAGTCTATTAATAAATTTATTTTGTTAGAGTGTCTCCATGTACAACATGTATAATACCCTTAGATCATCTCCAACTCTTTTGTTACACTAAAAAATTTCAATTTCAGTAATGTCTTTACCTGATATAATCACATTGTTGGAGACAAGTGATGCACCACAAATCTGCATATATGGATTTGTTGTCTTCCGATAAATACCGGCGTGCCATGGGTGCTCCCCCCGCTTGGCTAGTGTACCGCCGATCACTAACTGTTTTCCACTAGGGGTTATTCGACCACATTCTGAAGATAAAACAGTTTATTTGTCGGGGCTTTGTAAAAGTAAATTCATGTCATCACTTCTAAACTTTTCACGTCGTAGAACAAACAGAAATGAATTAAATTATTTCACTCACAAAAAGGGGGGGCAAACGAACAGACAGTTCACCTGATGGTAAATGACTACCGCCGCCCATGGGCACCTGTAACTCAAGAGTCACAAGTACTTGGCCGCCCTTTTAGGTGGGAGTAGGGGAAGAGGGGGAAAGGGAGAAGAGTGGGAAGAGGGGAGAGAGGGATTAGAGGGGAGGAGAGGGGGGAGAGGGGAAGGATGGGAATAGGGGAGAGGGAAGGGTTAGGGTCTCCGGTATCCTCACTCACGCGGCGAAAACCAATACAAGCATTTTACATTGCTTCACTGCTGGTTTTCTGAAGGGCCGCAATATAGAGCGGAGTCGAGCCGGCCCATACATGCCGAAGCATGGTTCTCCCGCGATAAAAACCGAAAGCCAATGATTGATTTGGTGATGTTGGTATGTTGTATAATTTATAATCTTCGCAAAAACTACTTCATCAGTAGTTGTTTGCTGTATGTACCACACCTGCTTTGCATAGAGCGATGTAATCCCAAAATCCAGAAATACACCTCATATTTGATAAAATTTCAGTAGAGTAGTAAATAGGGCTGTTGCAGATAGGCTCAACTGAAGTTCCTGGTGGAAGATACTTCTTGCAAAGTTCTACGCCTGTTCTTGATAAGCACATGTATCGAATGCTTGGATCTGGATCCAGTTTGCAAAATCCTGGAAAATCAAAACAAAATTTTTGGGTAGACCGGTCTCTCTAGCATCACTCGTAGCGTAGCGTAGCTATGTCTGCTCGATAAACTGAATGCGTATTAACTTTATTAATATTTAAGATGATCTTAATTTGATCCTCAACTCCAAATTCATGAATTAAAAGCATCAACATGGTACTTTAGCAGCAAAACAGTTTTAACTAATTGTGTCGATATTTACTTAAGCATTGAACGCATTAAGATTTGTAAAAAAAATTTAACCTCGGTCTAGAAGCGATTTTTTAGACTGGAATATTCAGCTATAGGATATTATAACGTTTGAATTGTCATAGTTTTCCATTCAATTTGCAGGTAAACAAGCCCTGCTCAATAGTATATTCATAAAGAAGACAATTTAGAATCCAAAATAAAAGTCACAATAGTGTTTCCAGAACCTTATTAAGATGACTTATGCTAATAATCCTGCACTACCGTTATAAACGTGAAATTTTGCGAAGGATAGATGGACGTTTGTTTCTCTTTGATTTTGATTTGATGAACCTTTACAACAATAAAGCTATTATATCAAAACAACACATAAGCTACAAACAAACCAGTTCAATACCATTTTCCAATCTGCTTATCAATCGTTTTTTTTTTTAGTAAGTCGACTACTGTTGTATTTAAAATTGACTTTGAAAACTGTTTCCAAAATTTGGTTTTGTAAACAGTTTTCAAAGTTTTTCCCTCCCTTCCCTACCTTCGACAGAGTTTTAGTGTTCTCAACAATTTAATTAGTTAAGTTCCAATTTCGGTATCTGGAAGACTATTAGTTATTAATATTAGACATAGTGCTACACAATAAACTAACACAAAAGTGAGATACACACTTTACAAGAAAGACATTGTTTGTATATTAAAATTTAAAATACCTCCGACTCAAAAGTCCTTTTCGCAATTAGAAAAAAGCTGAACATATTTTCTTGAATTATAGCTAAAAACACTCTCAATCAAGTCAACTTCTAACAAAAAAAAAAAAACTAAATCACAATTGATCCATCTGTGGCGAAACTGTGATGCTAAAGGCATACACAGATACACACATTAAACTTATAAACTCTTCCTATTTCTGCCGAGGGTTACTATAAAATAGATTTTTTTACCTATTAAAATGACTGGTTATTATTAGGTGCAGTAAAATACTCACGAACGCATTTAGGCATATCCTGGATCCATTCCCCATTAACACAGTAAACTTGGTCAGTTCCACCACCATCGTCAAACGGATCTACCACTCCGTACCCTCGCTGACAAACCACTGTCAGCGAGAAGGAGGGGTAGGCCTGACCAGGGTGAGCATCTGGAACGTTTCCGACTGCATATGTGCCATGTTCAGGGTATGGAGGAAGAACGCAAGATCTTGATTTTTCTGCTCTAGAAGAAAAGAAGAATACCGTGTCTTATCGCACCTAATAACAGGTCGCTTAAACCCATGATAAAGGTAAACACGACAATAGTTAGGGGTCCCCGAAACACACGTGAGGAGATTAGGGTGGCTAATTTAGGGGACATTTTTTTAAGTCGTACAGAAATTAGGAAGTTACATATTGATATACCTAAATGAATTGAATTGTTTGTGAAGATAATATGCTTCACCACGTAGATATATTTCGGCGCGGGAACGAGTGACATGACCGTTCGCTAAGTGTAACTAGCCGTGACAGTTCTGGTGACAGAAGCTTTTCTTGCTTAAAACGATTGAATAATTATCTAAGATCTACGGAAGCCAAGAAAAGCTAAACGCCTTAGCTCTTTTGCATAGAGTCAGAACTAATGAACAAGATTTCATACGACGATACAATTGATGATTTTGTATAAAGAAAATCTCGCAAAAAGGTACTGTAAAACATTTATAACCGAATTAAGTAATTAAATTTCATCGTCATCATTATCATCCGATTGCTAATAGGTATATGAATATATTGTTTTTAAATGCAATAAAAATATTTAGGTACGTTTACCGAAAGTCTCGAAAGTGATTCCTTGGGGAACGCAAATAGCAAAATACTTACGTGGGAGGGCCATGCTTCAGCACGTATGGGCCGGCTCGACTCCGTTCGATACCACGGCCTAACATAAAACCGGCAGTGAAGCAATGATTACATGCTCTTCGCCGCGTAAGTGAGGTTACCGGAGGCCCTAACCCTTCCCTTTCCCCTATTCCCGTCCTTTCCCTCTCCCCCTCTCCTCCCGTCTAATCTCCCTCTTCCGTCTTCCCGCTCTTCCCCCCTCTCCCCCTCTTCCCCTATCCCCACCTTAAAGGGCGGCAACGCACTTGTGACTCTTGAGTTACAAGTGCCCATGGGCGGCGGTAGTCATTTACCATCAGGTGACCCGTCTGCTCGTTCGCCTCATATACCATAAAAAAAAAAGTGCAAACTCTCCCGAGACTCTTTATTTTTTTTATTTTATTTAATTAACTAGGAAAAGGCGCGCTGTCGTCAGAAGGGAGCGACGGTTTAATACTTACTCAATAGAGAATGCGAATGATCGGAACAGAGGGTTAAAACGGTTTGCTCAGCACTTGGAGAGGCCGCATCTGACAAAACTCAAAACTGAGAATGGCAGAACAGTCACTTCGACGCATTGGTCTTGGTAACTTGGAAAAAAAAAAGTTAATAATCAATGAACATGTCGCACCCAGACCAAAGTCGAAGGGTCGACGCTTGAAGTTGTTCTGGAATATGTCGATCTTGGGCAGGTTATCCAGCTCGGTAGAAACAACTTCGAGAAAGAAATCATCAGAAGGATCCGGTTAGATTGGGCAATATTTGGTAATATTTGGTTTTCTCATTACCGTTGCTACAATGCCTCAAAACGAAGGTCTTCGACCAGTGCCTAAAACTTGTCATGACATTGGGTGCCGAGACGGGGGCACCAACGGTAGGACTACTCCACAAATTTAAAGTCGCGCAGTGGGCTAAGGAGCGAGCTATGCTTGAAGTTTCTTTGAAGGATAAAATGCGTGGACACTTCTGCGAAGGACCGATAGCCGTTGGAGCAAACGGATTCTAAAGTGGAGACCGTGAACCGGTAAACGGAAGATGGAAGTTTGGCATGCCTCCCAGCCAGATGGACTGACGACCTGAGGCAGGTAGCTAGGATAGATTGGATACGGAAGGCGGAGGACAGGGTACTATTTGGCTTATCGACTGGACGTTTACTGAATGTACATGTATAAGTAGAATTAAGGCATACCTTACCCCCTTAATAGTCGTACATGACTGAGCTTTTATTAGCTCAGAAACATACCCAAAAACTGTATCTTCTTGCAATCTTAACTAAATGGTTGAATTGTAAAAATAATGTAGGAACTGTCGTGTCGATCGCCTAGTTCACAATCATACTAATTAAGAGAAAAAGGTGGTATAATTAGGTCGTTAGTGCACAAATCATTAAGTACAATAACCTACCGGCGGCAAATTTGTAACTCCGCCACTTCACGTGAGTCAATCCATATCGATGACATTAACCAAGAAACACTCTAATGAATTGCACTTGATACGAAATGGCAACCAAACTCCATGAACAAAGATCTGCTTACCAGACATGTAAATTCAAAGCCGCAATTTGCAATCTGGCACTAATTAATACTTTGAAACGTGATACTTCGATACATTTTCAAGAACGGTTTGTTGGCAAATAAGCAAAATATAGTAGAATTTTGAATCGTTCCTCCAATCTCAATAGAAGGAATTCGGTTTGCATTCCGTTCTAATGGCAATTCGCTGGAATTCATCCTTGGCTGTTAGCATCATTGGGGTTTCCAAAACCAAGGGTGGGTTCTCCTAGCTCAATAACTATTCATAACCTAGGTTTAATTTTACTTACGGTGACCTTTTACATAGGGTAAATGCTTTGTCGTTACTATCATAACAGTCTGCCGCACCGTTACATACCTTATATCTCGATATACAGTATCGAGATATAGAGTGTGTATAGGTAACGAATAGAAACGATCAGAAACCAAGTCATTCAAAATAAACCGAACAGAACAACATCCGTCAAGTCACGTCAGTTCATGATATTACATTGCCTGACTCAGGCGAAATAAATTACTTTGAACTTCTCAATTTTATACTCAATTAGTCTATTTTAGTCAACTGCTGGACATATGTGTCTCCCAAAGTGCGCCATAGTACCAGGTCCTCCGCCTTCCGCATCCAATCTATACCAGCTACCTTCCTCAGGTCGTCGGTCCACCTGGCTGGGGGCGTCCTAAACGTAGGAATCTTCAAACATACAGCAGAATAATTAAACTGGAGTGTGTTACACTGCTAAAGAAACAAAAGCCAAAGCAGCCATTGATCGGGGCTTTGATAACGTTAAAATAATTTTTCCATCCCTCGGGAACAGTACTAATTGCTGGATGAAAGATACCGTATCGCCTTTTCTGGTTTTATCCATCTACCTTTAACCGCCTACTTTTAAGTAGCCTATATGCTATTCTAGACTATAATCTATCTGTGTCAACATCCAGACTCGTTCAGCCGTTTCTGCATGCAAGACATATGGATGTTTGTTAGTCGTTTACGAAAGAGAATGGTTTCACAAACTTTCCCCTTTATAATATTAGTAATATCATACTAGTTTGCAAGTTAGGATATCAGCATGGGTTTATTTATCTTACTCCTCAGTCTGATTTGGGCAGACAAGCTCATCACTTCCATCAGGACAGTCCTGGACTCCATTGCAAATATGTTCATTAAGAATACAACTGGTTCCATTCTGACACTTAAATTCTTCAGAACTAGCCGTGTCTAGAAATGAGAAAGACATTCCAATTACATAATGGCTAAGGAGTCAAACTTGGCAAGAAAACAAGTGGTTGAGGATTTACGTAATCCACGTGATTGTGAGTGTACTCGTATGTATGTAGTCAGGTTAGAAGGTAATAAAAAAGCGGAGTATGGATTCTTATGAGATATAATTATGATAAGTGATATATTATTAAATTACCTGCAAACAAAGGCTGCTGTGGCAACTTCTGCTGCTAAAAACGATGATATCACTAAAACGCAAAAGCATAATATGATATAAAATTGTATATAGGGTGTAAGTAACAATGCGATACTTGCTTAAATCACTAAAAGGGCATGCTCTAGAATGCCGTTACAAAAAGATTTTATGGAAAAAATTATGACCGTTTGAATTTCCAGGTTAATACCTGGAAATGTGATAATTCACTTCCAATTCTTTTTAAACAAGGTGGAAAGTGTAGAGTTAAAATCCCTAAAAACCTACATGCATAAGTTTTTAAGTTAGTTTTTATGTAATTTCTAAACAACAGATAGAATAATTCCAAAATAAAAAATGTACAATTTAAAATGTTTACCTTTACACATTCCATTTTTTTTTTTTTTTTTTAACGTGTGGAAACCCCCACGGGTCGTCACCCCACCTGGGCTAAGCGGTAGGGTGATATGTCGGACTCGAACCGACTAAAACCACACGATGTTCCGTCTCACAGTCCATATTACCAGGGCCTCAGGTGTACCCTTACAAGGAAATCCCTGTGAACCCTGGCAGACTTGGCCGCCTGTTAAACAACAGGCGACCCCACTGTGTTGTGGGGGATTTTATTTCCTGTCGGTAAGAGAGGCACGCGCGGAACACGGCGCCACCGTCTCGGGCCTACTTCTGCTAGGGCGCCGGATAACCCAGTCCGTCGCCCCCAGAGAAGCGCTCATGGAGGCCGGAGATCTACTTGCTCTCTCCGGCGCCTGGTGCGTCTTCTGCTGTGTGTTTCACATAATAGATAATAATCACAATAGGGAATATGCATGATGTTTAAATTGACTTGATTAATTTTTCCTTGAATCTTTAGTGTCCAGATATTATGCCTAAACAATTATTTTCTTATTTAGTTCGTGTTTAATTGCAAAATATATTAATTAAAATATGCAAAATAAGGGCGCGAAATTCAACTTTGCAAAACGCTTCACCATTGGTCGAAACAAAACATGACGTGCATTCCACGTTCTGTCATTTATCGGCGCCTACATTCGTAGTGTTACGGAGAAAGATAGGTGTTCCTGTGGTTTTGGTCTTAGCTAGTGCAATTTAAGCATTCTAGTGATATTAGAAATCATCTAGGACAATGACTGAATGTAGTTTTGTCAAAGCACAATCGGACAATCTACCGAAAATACATTCATGATGACTATATATTTTGCATCAAATCCAGATTTTACGTCCGCTGAGGTTAAAGGAGTGAAAGCCGCAAGGTAATTATTTTAATACTTGTTATATTATAATCTAAAGGGTAGGTAAGATATGTATAGTTAGTTATATTCATGAAGTTTTATTGGACTTTTGTTACCTAGTTTTAAGTAGACAAGCAAGTTGCCTTCTGCTTGATATTTAAAACAAACATAAATTACTGCTAACTAATTCACACTATACTAGCAATTAAATTGTAATATACTTACATTAAAGTGATCTTCACAACAATATAAACACGACATTGAAGATACTTCATCTCTTCTCATTAATGTACACCATTGTTTTCGTATTTTACATTATTATTTTGTACAGGAAAAAATTCCGTATTGGGTGTACTTCTTATAGTGTTTTTACACTTAGGGACAAGGTAATTCCTATAAAATGGTTTTTTAACTTTATCCATTGTCTATTAATTACAATAAATAGTAATTAATTAATTTGAACATTGCCAAGGTTATTTATATTTTTTATTAGGGTAGAATGATGGAACAAGTCAATAAAAAATACATGCATATTCCCTATTACGATAAAACACTATGTACCATTTTGTAGGGAAATCAAAGGATATTATTAATGTAAAATAGTCAATGAAAACACGAAACAGAAGCTGTATCCACAGGTGAGTTGCTAATCAGAATATCTCTCAGAAGAACAAATAGATGACAAAGAAAAACTCACCAAAACTTATTAAAATGACAATACCACACCGCATTTCGAATATTAATAATACTAATAAATATATATTAAAAGATATTTAATATAAAACGTGATCAATTTAGTAATTTTTTAACATAAAAATATTTTATCAAAAATACGTTGTATTGGTTTAAGAGTTATGATAAACTACAGTATTTTTGTGACGTAATTATGTCTGCTCGCGGAGAACTTAGAAAACTGGTATTATACAAAGATGTAAAATCTAATACTGAAAAGGACGAGCAAACAAGTTGTTTAAAAAGTAGACAAGGGCGAGTGTGTAGTTCCGTCAGGAAACTCTTGTATGTAGACTATGTAGATAGTACGGCCATCTTGGGAATCAACTCTCGAAGACTTTTAACTCTTGTATGTAGACTATGTAGATAGTACGGCCAACTTGGGAATCAACTCTCGAAGACTTTTAACTCTTGTATGTAGACTATGTAGATAGTACGGCCAACTTGGGAATCAACTCTCGAAGACTTTTAACTCTTGTATGTAGACTATGTAGATAGTACGGCCAACTTGGGAATCAACTCTCGAAGACTTTTAACTCTTGTATGTAGACTATGTAGATAGTACGGCCAACTTGGGAATCAACTCTCGAAGACTTTTAACTCTTGTATGTAGACTATGTAGATAGTACGGCCAACTTGGGAATCAACTCTCGAAGACTTTTAACTCTTGTACTCGTATGTAGACTATGTAGATAGTACGGCCAACTTGGGAATCAACTCTCGAAGACTTTTAACTCTTGTACTCGTATGTAGACTATGTAGATAGTACGGCCAACTTGGGAATCAACTCTCGAAGACTTTTAACTCTTGTATGTATACTATGTAGATAGTACGGCCAACTTGGGAATCAACTCTCGAAGACTTTTAACTCTTGTATGTAGACTATGTAGATAGTACGGCCAACTTGGGAATCAACTCTCGAAGACTTTTAACTCTTGTATGTAGACTATGTAGATAGTACGGCCAACTTGGGAATCAACTCTCGAAGACTTTTAACTCTTGTATGTAGACTATGTAGATAGTACGGCCAACTTGGGAATCAACTCTCGAAGACTTTTAACTCTTGTATGTAGACTATGTAGATAGTACGGCCAACTTGGGAATCAACTCTCGAAGACTTTTAACTCTTGTATGTAGACTATGTAGATAGTACGGCCAACTTGGGAATCAACTCTCGAAGACTTTTAACTCTTGTATGTAGACTATGTAGATAGTACGGCCAACTTGGGAATCAACTCTCGAAGACTTTTAACTCTTGTATGTACTCGTATACTATGTAGATAGTACGGCCAACTTGGGAATCAACTCTCGAAGACTTTTAACTCTTGTATGTACTCGTATACTATGTAGATAGTACGGCCAACTTGGGAATCAACTCTCGAAGACTTTTAACTCTTGTATGTAGACTATGTAGATAGTACGGCCAACTTGGGAATCAACTCTCGAAGACTTTTAACTCTTGTATGTACTCGTATACTATGTAGATAGTACGGCCAACTTGGGAATCAACTCTCGAAGAATTTTAACTCTTGTATGTAGACTATGTAGATAGTACGGCCAACTTGGGAATCAACTCTCGAAGACTTTTAACTCTTGTATGTAGACTATGTAGATAGTACGGCCAACTTGGGAATCAACTCTCGAAGACTTTTAACTCTTGTATGTAGACTATGTAGATAGTACGGCCAACTTGGGAATCAACTCTCGAAGACTTTTAACTCTTGTATGTAGACTATGTAGATAGTACGGCCATCTTGGGAATCAACTCTCGAAGACTTTTAACTCTTGTATGTAGACTATGTAGATAGTACGGCCAACTTGGGAATCAACTCTCGAAGACTTTTGCCCGTCTTTTCGTAAAGACAAACATAACCTTGCAGTCAAAACATACTCGCCCATACAAACGTGATAACTTCTTATGAGAGGTTAAACCGCTTCGTGGCGTAACGCGTTACGGCGCCAGTCTGTTTGGCTTCCCTTTCTCAATAGTTTAACTTAGATTAATTTAAGTTATCACTTTTGTTTTGCGTCCCGAGACGCACACGATTTTTAACTTCGAAACTGTTTTAACCTTCGATTCTTTAGTTCACCTTTTAGTTTAAAAATTTACCCGAGCTATAAATGAATTAACAGATATACAATACGCGATATTATGACAAGTGTAGATTCAAATAAAAAACAAAATTATAACAAAATTGAAGGTGCCATTTTAGACAAACTTTTGTTATTTAATGTATTTTTTTTCTAAAAACAATTTATAGTTTCGTACATAGGATTGGTGTTACAACTTTTTATAAACGACCATAACCACTTACCCTCATGCTGGCTATGTGATTACTTGCCAACTTAGCATGTACTTGATATTAAAATTTACTGAACCACAAGAACTGTAGATCCGTTTTTTATACTTGCCTGAAATAGATGTCTATTCCAGTCTAACACTAATCTATGTTTCATGACCTTCGCGTGAGGTCTTCAATATATTATATTATATTCTCGTTCTTGCACCTTACTATACGTTGACTTATAACATTTGAAAAAAAAAACCGGATCTGAAGCAGGCCCGCAGAGGTAGGTTTCATGTTTTTTTTTTATTTTTATCTCTTAAAATATAAGTCGCATCAAAAACTTTTAATGTCTACATTGTAGAGTCAAATAAAAAAATAGCTTTTATTTAAAAATATTAATGATTGTAAAAAGGTTTACAGTTTCGGAGCTATGAATTTTTATCCAACAAATTTTGGTTTATTACGACCTCGATTTCAAAAATCACGATTTTCAAAAATCAGTTTATTCAGCATAACTTTTTTCCTATGGAAAATTTATGGACCGTTTAACATTAATAGCATGCCCATAGTAAATACGAACATTTTTTAATATGAACCCTAAATGATTCCATCCTTAACTTGGGGAGTGGGGGAAAACCAAAATTTGTTGGAAAAAAATTCGTAGCTCCGAAACTGTAAACTGAAAGCTATTTTTTTTTTCTTTACAATGTAGCCAAAAAAGATTTTAATGCGACTTATATTTTTGGAGATAAAAATTGAAAAAACACGAAATCTACCTCTGCGGGCCTTCGGCGGGCCCGGTTTTTTTACAATCGGTAATATTTTTATCACGATCACGATCACGATCACTAACATGAACTTCTTTATTTCGCCAAGCCAAATGGATGTAGGTATAACCTTTTTAAAACTATAGCAATAGTGTATATACAGACAATAACTTACTTTATAAACAGAGATAAACAGAGTTCCGAGTATGTTTTCATTTAGATTTCAAATACAAGTACTTTTGTGTTATACGTCCATCAGTCAAAAGCATTTTACGGGAATATTTAACTATTATTAGATGTGCAATTCGGGACTTAATCGCAATAATATTCATTTAAAAGGTACCATAAGTCTTGGTTACCCGACGTTTCGATCGAATTGCACCGATCCTGGTCACGAGTGGACAGCCCACTCGTCCGCAAGTCCCGAATTACGCATCTAATATGTTTCAAAGTCGAAAACAATTATATTTAAATAAGTTTTGCCCTAATATTGTTGATTCAAACAGACAAAAGTAAATAATTAACTAGTTTTACAATACCTATGCAACAATCAAGTATTCTAAATCATCAAAAAATAATCATAATTTTTTATAAAATCTTGTTGTTCAAATGTTAACGAACCGGTCAGCGCTCGATACTTGAAATTGCTTATTGGCACAAAAACCCCGACTGCGTCAAAATATAATTACATTTGAAAATGGCCGCCATTTTTTTACGTAATTTATAAGCCAGTGTCACACGCGAGGATGTAAGGGTTCTAACAACACCCCATTTGGCCTAATCTGTTCAGACATTTAGAAGTTACGATGGAATAAGGAAACTCACATACTTACTACATGAAGGCTCAATGGCTTATCCGGTTCTCATGACAGATGGATCTACAACTATATCCGAGGCCACTGATAAATGTGAATTGTTTGCTTCTTATATCTCATCTGTGTATAGCCACAGAATACATAATAGTACTAGTAGTATAGCCCTGATCAACAGATACATGTGTTCATTACAACGCAATGTCCAACTTTAGTGACTTGCATTTCTAAAACAATTTTAGTTTAGGCTTTTAGTAGCCTTTTGATATGCACTTTGTCGAAATGTAATCACTCTATGTATTTTACGTAATACTAATTTCATCAAAACCATAAATGTGAAAATGGGAGCCAAGTTCAATACTAAGAATATACGTGGTTATCGACTACGCCGACAAAAGAATTGAGATCTGAAATGATTCCAAAGTTCTGTAGATAATGCTGAAGATTTGACTTGGCTAGACATTTTTGGTAGTGATTCTCTACATTTTCAATGTCTGTTAAAAGGTAAAATAAGTGAACATTCACAGTTATCTAATTTTTTCCTTTTCATACACACAATTACCCACCTGGACGCTAAATTCCAACTTTCTAGGTCATCGGGAAGTGGGTTAGGTTTTTGATCTATATGTAAAAACTCAAGTATTTATATTAAATAGATTATGAGTTATTACGCGGTCAAAAGTGGCTCCAAATAATTTGTGTAATATAACACACGGCTGCTGGTTGACCAGTTCATTTTTCTTGAACTTGGCTTGACACGTTACTACGTGTCTAGATCCATGTTCAAGAAATTTCTTTAGATGAACACAATATATCACGTAGTTATATTTATTGTAACGATTCGGAGTCAGTTTTTTCCCTTTCCTTCCCGGCGGTATACATTTTACAGGACAAAAAGGTAAGTCATCGTGTAAGTGTGTTCTTTACACACTTACACTTCAGGTTCAGGGTATAAAAAAAACTTCCAATATAAAAGCCCGTTCGGCGTTATGCAGACATTTTCCGGAAAATCCGGAAATTCTATCCCCATCCCTGGTATGAAATATCCATGTTTCATTTATGTCAGCCCTCTTTCTTACGAAACATTAGCTTTATCGGTCAAAATTCAAGTTTAATTTGTGAATTTCAAATAAAAATTCTGTATTCAAAATAACGTATTTTCCCAAAATTGTTAGTGCTTTACGTTATTCAAGGGCTATATATGACCCTAAAAATGACCACACTTTTTGTAACAACCTGTACCTTTAGATATATTATACAAATATTAATAAAAGTAATGTATTTAATCATTATTTATATCAAGAACTGATGTGTTCACCAGTTATAATGAAGTCTCATAGAGATTTCCTTTCTAGGGTACACCTGAGTCCCCAACATTAGGACTCCGTGACGGGACACCGTGTGGTTTTAGTCGGTTCGAGTCCGACATACCACCTTGCCGTTGAACCCGGTGAGGTGACGACCCGTGGGGGATTCAAAGGAAAAAAAAGTGATCAAGTCAATGATTTAAGAAAGAATAAAACAAAAATTGAGTTCTAGTCAATATCTCTTTTAATTCAAATAATTCTACAGATTTTCCGATACTATACTTCGTACCCACGGCAAATATTGCGATACATCAGTAAATACAACGTAATCATTTAAATTACATAAATCATAATCAGATTGCGGTTTAAGTGCTAAAGAGAGTACTCCACGAAGCCACCACTGGCCACCATCTTGTAAATATAAACCGCCACCGGAATCACCTGCACAAGGATTCGATCCATTAAGATGTCCTGCACATAAAGTTTTATCTGAAGTCACGTGTACGAAAGCTTTATTACTAGCCCGGCAAACAGCTGTGCTAACAATCTTTAACCATAGTATATGCGGATCACCGACTTTTATATTTTTATTTCTCTCTTCACCCCATCCAGCAAATAGTCCAGAATCTCCTGGAAGTTTTCTATCAGTCCACAGGCAAGCCGGTCTTATAAACGTGCTAAATTCCACTTGCCTGTTCAAAATAAGAATCGAAAGATCATTTGCAAGAGAAGTGACATTAAAAGAATTGATCACTTTTACCGAAATCAATTTTCTGGTGATGGCTAAGTCTTCCGTCCAATCATTCCTGTTGAAACTGCCAAGTTTTACCACTAAAGATGCAACGGTGTTTGTGCGGAAAGCATGGGCGACAGATACAACATGCCTTCTGGATATAAGAGTACCCGCGCATAGAAAACTTAGATCACTTCCTGTTGACCAATAAACAGCTGCCAGCCAAGGTATATCACCTCTGTTGTAAGGGTATCCATTTAAAATCATCGGCCTGCCTTTTACTTCAGCGATTCTGCCACATTCAGTATTGATGAGAGAATTCTGAGTTTGTTGTCTGCAACATAGAAGAAGATTAGCTAATTAGATATATGTATGAACTAATATTGATGCAACTTTGGGTGTAAATAAATTAATCAGTATTTGTATTGATTATATTCGTGTAACAATATTTCTAGAAATAATGAGAAAATAGATATATCAGTATCACGCTTAATTTTGTTACGTTCAACACCACAGAGTGATTCTGTAAGGTCTATATGAATCACACGTATTTGTCCTGAACCGTGGAAAGTTTACTGCTGGACATCGGCTTCCTTGTATATAATAAATCAAATCAAATATCTTTATTTTCAATAAAATAACAACTTAAACATTAATTTGTGATTGGAGTCTCCTTTTAAGCAAACAATGCCTGTGTTAGGAGACTCCGCTCTTCCATAACTAAATGTAAATGAAACTTAAAATACCTATAATTATTGTTAAATAGTTGTCTATGCTGTATAGCTGTGTATAAGTTGTGTGTATTAATAAAGATATTACATGTTGTATTTTATTATGAATTATGTAAGCTCAACCATTTGGAAACGGTTGGTTATAGATCGAAACAGGCAGATATGATATTATATTATCCATTTTTTCTTTTTGATAATTTTACATTTGACAAGGCAAATTATTATTGCGGTCACTCTGTTTGTGTTGATCTATAATTTTTAATTATTATAGTAATTATTTATTAAACCATCGATTTCGAATAATTGATGATCCATTTTATAAAATAAAGATATTGAATTTGAATTTGAATTCAGCAACATTTAACGTCGGGAGTTGATTTTACAAAAACTCTTACATGCTCTCAGGAGATGCTCCGGCACGACATAAGTCGTCAGATTCATCTGATCCGTCTGCGCAGTCTTGTCTCTGTTGACAAAAAGCAACTTAAATCTATCAAGTATATGAAATTAACATTATTCTTATAAGAAAATATTTTCTAAATTTAATTTAACGTTAATTTATGTCCAATACAGAAAATATTTTTATTTTGCGTTCTGTTATAAGTCTGGATATCTCACAAAGCATTAGAATAGTTAACGTGGGGTGAATAGGGCTAAATATACACAAGAGAAAAAGAAATGTAAAATAGGGTTGTAATTGCAGATAAATCACTAGATTTCCTTATCAGCAGTCTATAAATATGGTAAATAAGAATAATAAACTCCTACCCCATTGCAGTCCGCTCCTGGGTCCACACATGATCCATCGGCACACTGGAATGAATACAACGGACAAACCTTCCTGTCGCTTTCTGCTAGAGCACTTAAAAAGAAAAGAGACAATTACAGGTCATCTTCTAGAAGTTCAGATAATAGAAGAGAAATACATAAATACAAACACTCACGCATACTAAACAACCACATTTTGTCAACTGTGCCGTCAATCGAGCACTTGGGGAATTGAAGATGGGAGAATTAGGAGTAAAGGGTAAGGTAAATAGGATATGTTATTGCTTATACGGATGAAGTGTAAGCAAAAGCTCGTAAAGGTCAAGGTCACATGCCTGTAACTGGCTATTGCTGGGCAGTAAGAGTCTTCTCACGAAATGAGAAGGGGGAGCGTGTTTACGTGGTAGAGTCATGCTTCGGGCACGTATGGGCCAGCTCGCCTCATAGAAAACCGGCAGTGAAACAATGCTTGCATTGCTTTTCATCGCGTGAGTGAGGTTTTCTTAGGCCCTAACCCTTCCCTTTCCCCTATTCCCGTCCTTCCCCTCTCCTCCCTTCTAATCCCCCTCTCCCGTCTTCCCGCTCTTCCTCCCTCTCCCCCTCTTCCCCTATTCCCACCTTAAAGGACGGCAACGCACTTGTGACTCTTGAGTTACAGGGGCCCATGGGCGGCGGTAGTCATTTACCATCAGGTAACCCGTCTACTCGCTTGCCCCCTACATACCATACTATGAAAACAAAAAAGAGAAATAGGAATAAACTTAGTAGCGTGGAGACTGGAGTAGCGGTTGTGTATTGTACGGATTTTGATTCCCTCTATGTGCAAATACTTGTGTATTATTTAAGTCTATTTTATTTGCATTGTTCTGGATGTTTCTATGTATAATAATGTAGGTTTGCATCGTCATCTTCCTGCTCTTTTCCCAATTTTTCTTGGGGTCAGCGCAATGTGTGTCTTTTACAGCCGGTAGACGGCCTGAAGCAAACCCTCCTTGGGAATACGTTTGCGAACGAGACAAAGGAGAAAATCAAATTAGGGGAGGGAGAAAAACGGAAACGGGACTGAGACTGCAGTAGCTCCTAGCAGTAGTCGCGTACACGTATGTCCGTCCTGTGATGGGAGAGGCCACTAGCCCCAATAGGACAGGGACATTACCTGGCCGTATAATCTAAGTATGTATGTTGCCTAAGTGCTATTCCAAACTATAAACCTCTTCGTCTTTGTCCTTCTCACACCACAGAGTTTGTAGGCTCTTCTTTCTTCGTTCAGTCTGTTCTTCTTTGGAATGCGCTTCCCCTTGAGATCAGGATGGCCCCTGGTTACTCATTCAAAGTGAAAGTAAAGGAGTAATTTTCGAACAACTAACAAAATCAACTTGCCCATAGTTTTTCATCTAAATCGTTATACTATGTTTTTATTTGCATGTATGTTTGTTTATATTATGTAACATATTTGCATGTATGTTTATGATATGTATTTTATCCTATATACTTTATTTAAGTATTTTTGTCTGACATTTAGTTTCCATATTTGTCTAATAAACTATAACATTTTTAATGCACCTACTTCCTGTTTTCTCTGCATCACCTGAAGGTGACTGACAGAGAATGCCTATGGCATTTAGTCCGCCTCTGTACTCTATGTGCACAAAGTTTGAAGTATTTTAAATTATCACTATCGAATTTTGAATACTGAGAAATAATTATATATCAAGATATTAGTATCATAATTGAGGGAAATGAGTCTAGTTTTGTTTTTAAATGTTTTATTGGTAAAAAATATGATATTTTAGGCTTACGAAACCATTTTATAGAATTTTTTTGTTCTTCTCGAGACCTCACAATAAACCTTCTTATAAGAATCTTATAAGTATTTATTTGAATTTAGAAATAGATAACTTTCATCTATAAACGTCTAGCTAGTTGCCAGTATTTTTATCTTGGCTGTAACTGTTATAGATAGCTGATAGGAGAGGTTTTTGTAACCAATTCCGCACACAGTTCCGCGCGATTTCCGCGCGGTTTCGACAAAGTCCGCCCCCCCCCCCCCCCCCCCCCCAATGTGATAAGCGTTCTGCTTTTTGCGAACTGTCAAAGCGAACGTTCTAGCGGTTAAATAAATAAATAATCTATGTCTGTGCCAAATTTCATCCAGTCCGTTCAGCCGTTTTTACGTGAAAGAGTAACGAACATCCATTCATCCGTACACCCATCCATCCATCTATCATTACAAACTTCCACCTTTATAATATTAGTAAGATAAAATTAGTAAAAAGTAAGTTTATCAAAATTCATTAGTACTCGACAATTAATATCTGATGTTTTGTAATTCTGGTGAACGTGGTGTAAGAATGGTCGTTGCACATTTTGTTGTCAGCTGTCGGTGCCGTAGATACTATGCCTCTAAGATAGTATCGGTCTATGCCTAACACTTGAGATGGGAAGGCAAGCCCACCTCCACTGTCACCGTGGCACACGGCCGAACCTGAAAAAAAAATAGTACAGAATCAGTCGTTCTCAATTAGTTCCAACCATTTTCGGTAGATGTTAGCACAGAAAAAACTGCAGGATCAGACTTTTTAGTAAGTAGTACCTTTCATCTTCGCTAGATGTCAGCACATCAAGACAAATGAGAAAACATAAAACTGAGTTTGAAAATTATAATTATGTAGAGTAATTTTATACAAAAACTTTATCTTGGACTTGAAAATCGAACGATAATCTTAAAATGATAAAGAAGGTTGGTTTTATAACTATAGGTATTTAATACCACCGATGTTGATGAATGTCAACAAAAAAAACACGATTGAAATGAAAATTTAGGAAACGGATGTTGACACTAACCACGAAATTATGTTACATATTGTTACGAATATCCCGCCATCTATTGGCGACTGTGGGAAGTCGTATAGAGCTACAAAATAAAGATACACGCCATCTATTGAGACAACACGGAACTAAGTAGCTAGTAACCCGTTAATAGAATATTCTACGATATATTAGCGGATTCTATTGTTGTGTAGAATTTACAAGAGGTGTCGCAATTTTTCTGGAAGTACCGTTTCGCTATATAAAGCGTGGCATTGCGGAGTAGTGAGTTAGTTATCAAGTGAGTGTCAAGTGAGTTAGTTATCAAGTGAGTGGCAAGCGAGTTAGTTTCAAGTGAGTGTCAAATGAATTAACAGCGAGTAAAGTGTAAAGTAGAAGTGAATTAAGTGTAATAGTGATAATAAATTATTATAATTGTGTTGTTGCTAGTTTCCCTGTGTATTTTGTGATCTATTAAAATAAATTGTGTCTATTTCGGTAACAATCTGGTATAATTCTCTAATCCCGAACCTCAGCTCGTAACAATATAACAAAATGATTTATTGTGATGGTTTAAAGACTAAAACCACATTTTTTTTATTTGAAAAAGTACATAATTTTTTTTATAAAATTTATTAAAAAACGTTATTAACACGTGACTGCAAACACCAACCATTTCCAATACGTCATTAACCGATGAACAAACTTACAGCTGTCAGTTGGTATCATATTACCGACTATTACCTACGTTAATACGTTCGTTAACTGTTCTTCATTGTTCGATCAAAATTTTTTTTTGTTCGATCTTAGTTTTTTCTTTGGCGGTTTGGTTTGACCAAGTACATCGTTTGTCATAAAATTCGGCTCTGGCACACAGTTAACGAACAGTCAAAATAGCAAAAAAAAAATGTAAAAAATCGACGAAAAAATAGAAATATTGATTAAGACAGCCATGGAGCGCTGTCAGTTTATTGGTTAGTAACATAATGAAACTCATTTGGCAGAAGCGAGTGTAAAACACTCGCTTCTGCCAAATGAGTTTGATTTTTGCAGGAAATTTTAAATTTTGCTTTTACGATTTTTTCTTTTAATTTTGTTTTTTTAGAATATTATTTTTTGGGTTAAATAAGGGTAGCTAATAGCTAGGCTATAAAATAAAAGCTGTTTCAATAATTTGTCAACATCCCTAATGTGCACTTACAACAGAAAAAGCATTTACCAAAAATAACTCCATTTTTTTACAGGCTCTTGAAATATAACCAGATTTTTGTTAGGCAACGCGCATGCGAGTCCTCTAGAATTGCTAGCGTTTAAAGGCTACGATAACCGCTTAAAATCAGGCAGGCCGTATGCTTGTTTGCCACCGATGTAGTATAATAAAAATTTAAAAATAATATTATACTAGTAAATAATAACGAACCTCACGTTTCAAAGTCTTATACAGGATGTTACAGAAAAGTGTGGTCAGTTTTTAGGAAAGGAATTGAAAAAAGATGGATTTAAAAAAAAAAATCTTCCGAAAATGCGTTTCCTGAAGTGTAGGGAGGCCAGGCCCACTCCACAGAGTAGGTATAACGCTTAAAGTACACGGCGGGGTCGACTAAACGTGTCAAAGTTCAGTGACCTACCGCACGTCGGCCAGGCCGCACGTTAGTTCAATGCTACCTAGACTATTGTGTCATTACCTAACCTAGGTTTATCTATTCACAAAAATAGACTAATAGGCACATAACTTATTGGTAATTAAATATTCAGCTTAATTAATTATTTAAAAAAAAGACAACCCTAACGTCGCGGCGTCGTCAGAACACAAATCATTACCGTCCGTACGAGTCTTATCACTTACGCGATAGAAAGAGAGGCAACTGTGTCATCTAAATTGCGACTTTGTTGTGTCGGAACAAGAGTCCATATTTATTTAAATGATTTGGCGGAGTGGGACATCTGTACCTGTCCTATTATGTATTCTGTGGTGTAGGTGCAAATTAAAAAAAAAAACACATTGAATTTTCATGTCCATTTCAATCATTTTGTTTTCTTTTATTTTTATATGCACACATTTTCAAACAAATCTTTACATTCCATCATCATTTTTGATATTAAATACCTTTGTACCCTCCATCTGACTAACCAATGTAACTCTATATGTTAAATATGTGAGAGACCGGGTACCCATAACACAAGTTGAATCTTACTTTGGGTACCAGCGTCGCAACACACTACTTACTGTGTAATATTTCTGAGTAATCGAGTCTATTTTGTTTTAGCTGTAAGTGGTTTATTGTACAACTTATTGCAATAAAGATATTATTATTATTATTATTTGTTTTCATTCATGCCACCCCTCTCACATACGAAATATTAGCTTAATCAGCCAATTTTCTAGTTAAATTTTTCAGTTTCGAAATAATATTTCTGTATTGAAAATCACGAATTTTCATAAAATTGTTAGCCCTTTACATTATTCACTGGATCTACTATACGACCCTAAAATGAGTACACCTTTCTGTACCACCCTGAATGAAACTTAATTTCATGAGGTCTGTTAAATAATTTACTTTAATCATATTAAACTAAACCCTATTATTTACGACTTGGATACCATCATCATGTTTTTACCCTTTTCTCAAATTTATATAGGTCATCATCCTCCGCGCCTTTTCCCAACCAAGTTGGGGTCGGCTTTCAGTCTAACTACGATACGGCCGAACTTAGATATTTTACGTGAAGCGACTGCCATCAGACCTCCTCAACCCAAGTACTAGGCGATATCGAAGTTCTGTAGTTAGACCAGGTTGTCGGACTTTTTAGGGCTCCAACTACCCGTAACGAATGCCACAGATGTTTGTGTAGCACCCGGAACCGACGGTTTAACGTTCTCTCCGAGGCACGGAGGGGTCTAAATGTGTTAAAAAGAATGGTCACCCATCCTAGACTGACCTGGCTAGTATTACTTAACTTTGTAATATGCTAACCTACTCGGTTACCACTTAGCCATGAGCCCCTCCAAATTTCCCTTCAAATTTATATAGGTATTGGCGCAATATGTTTTCTTCTCCCATTTTACTCTATTATTCTTCCTTTCACTGCTTACAGTAAGCATCTATCTTAATCCTCTTACACGTTTTTCTGTTACTTACCATTTGTATATCCTGCGCAAAATTTATCACCAGTGACATATTCTCTGAATGTTTCTGGAAGAGTTTTGATACAGATGTCCACATTGATAAATGGCAGACTGAGGACTTTTAGAATTTCTGAAGGTTTGCCATTAGCATCTGTCAGACCCCATCCAGCCACCTAAAGTACAATCCGTCCATATAAGGGGCCATCCATAAATTACGTTACACGAATTTCATGATTTTTTTAAATTTAATTTTATTTGTGTTGATTTTACTTTTTATTTCTCATTCTCTCGCAATCTACTTTTCTGAAGTTTCACTTCTGCCGTGTGTGAATTGCACACACACACTTTTTTTTGTAAATGTATACATATCACACAGAAGGAAGCAAGGAATACTGGATTCGAACGTACCTTTCCTAACGCACCATGTTGTAGTTGCAAACTTTCAAAGTTGATGTTAAAGTCAAGACACACGGGGCGAATATATGTCGTATAGTGGAACGGAGTGGCCAGTATTAAGACAGCTATGTCTTCCTGGAAGTTAGCAGCTGAACCATCGTACAGCTTTTCGATTTTTATTTCTTTTACCTGCAATGTATACAATACAATATTCTTTACTAGATGAAAACCCGGCTTCGCTCGGGTGAAATGTGACTCATAATACACAATCTTTTACAAAATGTAGATAGACCTACAAAATACGAGTGAATAGGCCTTAACGAACTGAAGATGGCATCCGAGTGGCCAATATGGTGACTACATGCACCATTAGAATTTAACAAAATACTCGACAATCCGAATTTTGCGGAAATATGTTGTCGACTCGAAATCATTATTTTTTTATATTTTATTATTCAGATAAGGTTTCAATCGAGTCTACCGTACCCCTTGACCGAATTACTAATATAGATTATACACCATAGATAGATGTAGTTAGAAAAACTAGAACCAAATTCAAAAAGAATCTCACTATCCACCTCCTCCTCGTTATCAAGTCTCTGTTGGACTCGTCACAACGAATCACATGAGCCCAAATTCTAGGGGTTTCCTAGGAGCCACTGAAGAGTTCCACTATCCACCTCCTCGCTCCATCATCAGATCAACTCCAAGATGCCAGATTATAGTAATGTCATCCAAAACAGATTTATAACAGGATAAAATAATTTACTTATATTTATTTAAATAATCAAAAGTGGGATGTTTGACATCAAATGTTACAAATAGTTAATTGGTAGTTAACAAAACAGATCTTATTTTTTTTTTTTTATGGTATAGGCAGCAAAGGAGCAGACGGGTCATCTGATGGTAAATGACTACCGCCGCCCATAGGCACCTGCAACTCAAGAGTCGCAAGTGCGTTGCCGCCCTTTAAGGTGGGTAGGGGAAGGGTGAAAGAGGGGGAGAGCGGGGGGAAAGGTTAGGGCCTCCGGTAACCTCACTAACTCGGCGAAAAGCAATGCAAGCATTCCTTCACTGCCGGTTTTCTGTGAAGCCATGGTATCACTCCAGTCAAGCCGGCCAATACGTGTCGAACCATGGCTCACCCACGATACGGCTCTCCCATTTTGCTTTTAAAGTATGTTTTATTCGTTTTTCTAAATTATAATTTATTTTCTTATATTTTAGTCTTGTATTGTCATCGGTCCGTGGTGCCGTTACATAGACATTTACGTAAATACAGGTCAAGCTAATATAAAGTTTAGAGAGTATGTTAGTACTGGTTCCTTACGTACATAAGACCTTTGAGCATCTGCATCTTCTTCGCTGTCCCACGGCCGATGGAGTTTACCAATCGCAACCCCGAATTGAGATGCTGGAAGTAGCTTTATTACATCTTTCCAGAAGCAATGGGCCGCTGAAAGAGACATACAATTTATTTTAACTTTTTCTTATTGTTCTTCTCTTACGTTATTCTTCTTCATAACTTCTACGTATTTTTAGAATAGAATAAACTTTATTTTATACCATTAATATATTATCTACTGAAAGTGAATATACAAAATTGACTTCCAGCTAAAATTTCCAGCCAACCTTAGGATGGATAAAAATGACAAGAGATAATAACAATAATAATTAGAACTAGGTACAGAGCGAGCGGAGTGAGTCCGTTGTCCACTGCGACCACACTACGATGCACTCCCACGTCAGTATGAAGAAATAATAATAATAACTTGACACATTTCACACACGGCCGTCTGTTCCCAAACTAGGCGGCAGAGCATGTGCTATGGTGACCTGAGTGCTGATAAACATACTTATATATATTACACAGAACAAATGATCCTGCTCATCACACAATTATTTGTCCTGGGTGGGAATCGAACCCCCGACCTCTGGCTTAGCAGTCAGGGTCACTAACCAGAAGAAACTAATGGATGTTTTATGATATGAGTATGGTTATTTCCACATACTTCAGCAACATCTAGCGAAGACGAGCTGAACTACGTAGTAACTACTAATGCTGCATCACGCTATGAGAGTTCTCGCGCTGATTAGTATACATACAACTTCCCAACATTAACGTTGGGCCACGGCCCGCCAGGCATAATCACCTCGCCTGGTCGGAGGATCCTCCCTTTGTGTTGGAGGGACATAACACCCGTTCCTCCGCCATGAGAAAGTAATAAAAATAAAACGCATTTCTGAAATAATTATTTTTCTTTTTCTTCTTCCTATCGCTTCAATATCTCAGACGTCTATCCTCCATTAATTTACGTAAAAGGATACCTCAAGTATCCTAGACAAAGATAGAGGGACCACGTATAGCTTCGTTCTCTTTTCATCGAGCTATCGCATTTACTTACACGATATGTTCTGTAATAACTTGTATGAAATAAGGATTTAAAGCGTCATTCATTTACTTTAATTGTGTAACCAAAAGTGTAACCAAATCGTTAGACATTAGAACGTTAGTTTAAAGAAGAAGATATAAAAGAAATGCTCCTTAAAATTTTCAGATTTTCCTTCGTTCTCCATCCTTAGAAATAGAACCAACATCGAGTAGGTACAAACAATTCTATTAAAAAAAAAATGATGACACAAGGCGACGATACGAAATGACGACGATAATGAAAACAATAATAATAATATACCTCTTTATTGTACACCAGAAACATTAAAAAACAAAATTAATAAAAATCTCTATAGCAATCTCTTACAGGCAACCATGAGATGGAGAAAAAATGGAAATTAGTACATTATTTAATTACGTAAAATAAAGTTAATTATAAACATATAAAAACATTAGTACATGTAGAAACATAAACGATAATCACTACATATTACGAAACAAAGTCCCCCGCCGTCTGTCTGTTCGCGATAAACTGAAAAACTATTGAACGGATTTTCATACGGTTTTCACGAGTGAGTGATTCATGAGGAAGGTTTAATTGTTGAAGATGTCTCTACTACACGTGCGCAGCCAGTGCTATAGTATAATATGTACTAGCAACCCGCCCCAGGTTGCTAGTACATATTATACTATAGCACTTTACCTAACTTTACAAAATTTAGTCCAAACTTTTAAGTCAGTAAAAAAAAATAAGGAGTATATATACCTGATATAACAACATTGTTGGAGACGAGGGACCCGGAACAGATCTGCATAAATACTTTGGGCATCCTCCGATAGATGGCGCCATGCCAAGGCAACTCCCCGCGCTTGGCCTGTACCCCGCCTATCAAAAGCGGTTTCCCTCCAGGAGTTATTCGACCACATTCTGAAAAAAAATTAAATTGAAAAGGATTTATTAATAAACCGTTGGGGTTATAAAAGTTACCCTAACTAATATATGGATAAATAGTATACAACCAACATCAAATTACATTAGTACCGCACAGAAACCACAGATGGCGTAAGTAAAAAAATCAACTCGCGGTCAGCATTTTTCGTTTCGCTAACACTTTTGCGCCTAGGCCCCACCGATTGCAATGTGCGATAACTTCGTTCCAATAACGCTGAAGAGTTTGTTGTCTGAACGCGTTGATCTCTAGAACTAAAAGTCCAATTTGAGAAATTCTTTTCGTGTTCGATAGTCCAAAATACCTTGAGGAAGCCTATAGGCTACTAAACATTACGCTACGGCCCTTAGAAGCAGAACAGTGATAATTATAACGCTGTAATATAAGATGGAAGTACCTCACCTGCTTTGCACTGCGCATAGTAGTTCCAAACTCCAGATATGCATTTCATATTTCGGAAGACTTCGGTGGAGTAGTAGATGGGGCTGTTGCAGACAGGGTCGACTATCGTTCCTGGTGACACATAGGTGTTGCAATCTGCGATGCCCGTACCTGGAGTGTAGCACGTATAGCGGATACTTGGATCTGGATCCAATTTGCAAAAACCTGGCAAACATTTTAAATTAAAAATGACTTGACTTGTATATAACAATAGCTTTTGCCTGCGAATTCGTCGTTTTCCGTGATAAAAGTAGTCTATGTGCTATTCCAGTCTAATTTCATCCAGATCCCTTTTACCCAGTAACAAACATCCATCCATCCTCACAAACTTGCGTTTCTAATATTAGTGTGATAAGGTTTTTACAGTTTGAACAGATGCTCTGAGATGAGTTACGAACCTACAATGTGTCATTTTGACTCTTGCCAGTCCAGCCTGCCTATGCAACTATATATAGTATAGTATAGTAGTTCCTAATAGGTTAACTTTAACATGATGATCCTGTTGGTCTAGCGGTTGGTCTAGGGTATAGCAGTGATCTTCGGAGCTGTCGGATGTCTTAATAAAGCTGTTCCCGGATTCCTCCTATTTTAGGCGCAGTATAGCACACCGGTGGTTTAGTCGGTGCGATTCCGACACACCGCCCCACCGAAAACCCCGGTGGGGTGACGGCCCGAGTATAGCAGTGAGCCTGGCTGCTGAGCCAAAGCCGTTCGTCGTGGGTTCGACAAACAATTATGTGATGAGCACGATCATTTGTTCTGTCTCTGGGTGTAATGTATCTATAATATGTATGTATTTAGTATTTCTAAGTATGTTTATCAGAAGTCTGGGTACCATAGTACAGGCTCTGCCTAGTTTGGGATCAGACGGCCGTGTGTGAGGTGTCTCAAGTTATTATTATTATTAAAATGCAATAATGGCACAAATATTTTTGTACAGGAGTTATTTTTGTAACAGACCCAATTTCTTAAAATGCGTATTTTTTCCGAAGTCTAAGATAGATATTACTGATTTTTGTTCTAAACCCCATTGATTTGGCCTTATTTCCTTTCACGTATATGTAGTTTAATTGGGCGTAAATGCTTACTGTCAAACCCTTTTTTTTGGTGTGGTGACCTCACCTCCCTAAATAGGCCACCAATGACCTCACCGAGGCTATCTGTGAAGCCGTATGTCGGAATTGAACCAACTAAAACCACACGGTATGAGATGCTGTGCATAAAATGAGTGGGCCGTCAGTGGTGAGACGATTTATCTTCAACAGTCAACCCTGCGCCAACCCATGATGCGATAAGACAGCTCCATCTACTAAATGGGTGATACTTGAATATACACGGACATCATCCCTTCGCGGCAATAGCTCTACTATGGGTGAAGGCCTGCAGAGTTCTCAAAGTTCTAACAAGATGATGAAACAATCGTAGAACGTTACATTTAAACAGTGAACGGGTGATGAATGACGGGTGAAGAAACAGCCCCAAGATACTCACGAACACATTTCGGTATACCCTGACGCCATTTTCCATTGACACAGAACACTTGTTGAATACCACTTCCATCACCGTGTAAATCCGCCACGCCGAATCCTCGCCGGCACCGCACTGTCAGTACAACCGAAGCGTGGATCTGACCAGGGCGAGCATCTGGGATGTCTTCTACTTCATATGTCCCATGTTCTGGGTATGGAGGTAGAATACAGGCACCAGGGTTGGCAATTCTAAAAATGAATTTGTATATTTTAATTACAGACATCCTCTATACTGTTCATGAGTTGGATTTATTCAAATCTGACTTGATGCTTGTGATATTAAATACCCGTGGGAATATCGGGATAAAAAGTAGCCGGTGTGCTAATCCAGGTCTCCAGCTATCTACATACCAAGTTTCATCGCAATCGGTTCAGTGGTTTTTGCGTGAAATAGTAACAAACATCCATCCATCCATCTAAACTTTCACATTTATAATATTATAATATAATAATAATAATATAGTGCGAAGTGGGATAATATTAGTGGGATTAAGTGTGATGCTTTAGAGATAAATTGTATAGTGTACATTTTCATGTTTTTACGATTGTAATGTGATTTTGTGCATTCCTCTGTGGGGAACTTGCATTCCATTGTGTGACCTCATTGGTATGTTGAGGTCAAATTGATCTCACTCAACAACGTTATATTTCGAATTTGGGCATATTAGCGATGCGCGATACGGTGCGATATATCGGGACATCGATACTATATATTGATATTTAATACGTTTTTTGGGCATGCGATACGCTATGTTATATCGTACTCGACGTATCGCAGTAACGTATAATATCGTTTGGATTTAATCGCATGCGATGCGGTTACAATACGATATACATACATTTAAAGGGATGCCAAAATATTGCGTGTCGATACAAGCGCATTCAATAAAGTTACGATATGATAAACTTATCGATATAACATACTTTTTTGTGCATCCTTAGGTCATTTGAAAACAGAAAAACAAAAACATACCCGACACTGAATATATATTGAACTAAGCATTTGAGTTATAAATACTTAAACAATGTTCCTCCAACCTTCTCGTTAGTCAATCAAAGGTGTATCGTCATTCCAATATTGAACCTTGTTCATCTACCTACGATTAACTCCCAATTTCATGTCAGAAGCATAGAAGCCGTGGAAGATTAAAAACAATTACTGAAAATCATTCAAGGGATGTGACTTACGCTCTTTTCCTACATAAGGAGGACGCTTCATCACTGTGATCAGAACAGTCTCTCACCCCGTTACATAGTTTATCCATTGATATGCAGTTGCCATTTTTGCACTGCCATTGATCCGACCTAAAACCACAAATAATAAAAATAACTTACAACTTCTCATATAAGGCCGTCTGATCTCAAACTAGGCAAGCTTGTTCTATGGTAACCAGACTGCTGATAAACATACTTATATATTATTAAATACATACATATTATAGATAAATTACACCCCGATACATAACAAATGATCATGCTCATCACACAATGATATGTCCTGGGTGGGAATTGGACCGACGACCTCTGGCTCAGCAGTTACGGTCACTAACCACTAGACCAACAGGCCAGTCAAAATGAAGCCATACTGAATCCGACATTTCATACAACAAAAAATTACTTTTATTAATAAATTACAACTTACCGACACGTTAATTGCCTTCTGATTCTGTTCAACGACGCATTTGACTGAATATCAATTCTAAAAATAGGATAAAATATAAATCAAAAGATCGCAAAGAACGCGAAGCAATTATAATTAACACTAGAAAATTTAAGGTCTAATGAAAAATGGTCAAAAATCAATACAAATTTGGCCAACATTTAGAACTTACAGTAATATCATTAATGTAGGTCGCCAAAGTATCATTACTAGAGATGAAACCGGCCTATCTGGTCTATATTTACTTTCCAGCCGGATACCAAATAATGACAGATTATCCGGCCGGATATTAAATGTAGATACTATATATAAGCCACGTTACAAATGTAATAGCCATATTTTCAATGAATACAAAATTAATAGTACTTGTACTATATTTAGAGCAAATGATAACAAATGAATTACAATTTACTCTGCAGTAGAGGAAATTTTCAATTGTCTTCACAGACGGGGCCAGCTGGAGAAAAAGTATTTCGCTACACTGCTACAGTGTGCATCTTTTATATAAATTCTGAAAAACTTAGTTAAGTCTGAATGATTAAGGTCATGATTGCGACAAATTGGCACTGGCTTCTGACATACGACTTCTCATCTCTATTTTTTTAGCCAGTGTTGAACATAAACTGGTAATGGAAGACTAGTTGCAACGCTATTATCTAAATTCTAAGCTATTTCAGCTCTAACAACCCTTACGTACTTAGTTACACGGATTTCGTAATTTAAAACGAATTTCTAATGGAGATTACAAGGAGACCTTGAGATCACGGCGTGCTAAATCAGAAGTTCTTTGTGTTCGTTCTTTCTCAGTTTCATATTCATATTTAATCTAAACAAAGTGTGGCATTATTTCCAACACTAAGAACAGGTAACTAGTTAACAGTAACAGGTACTAGGACATCGGGCTATCCAGCTTAAAGGTTGGTCGGATATCTGGTATCCGGTGTCCGGCCAAACAGCTATCCGTTTGAAAGAAAGAAAATTATTTTATTCTATTAAACAGTAAACAACAAACAAAAAAAAACAAATTTAAAAGTAAATGAAAAATCATATCAAGTTAATTTTTACATAAGTAACATTTCTACATAATATGTCATTTTTTTTTTTATTTTTTTTTACATGACACTGACATGACAACACATAATTACAACACAACACTTTTTATGTTACTGAGGTTGTACGCCGTGTCCTGTTTTATCTCTAAACATCACCCATATAAATGTGTATCTAATATGTAATCATCACTTTATTTGACTTACCCTTCATTGTGATATGGGCAAAGAACTTCATCAGTTCCGTCTGGACAGTCTGGAGTTCCGTCACAAATATGTTCCATAAGAATACAACCGGTTCCGTTTTGACATTTTATTTCTTCAGGATTACCGGTTCCGTGTCTGGTAATGTTTCAGTAATAATGTTTCATAAACAATTTTAGATTGGAAGTAATAGACTCTAATAAAATTATTATAAACGAATTACTTAGCAAGTTTTTTAAGCCCCTCCAACTAAGCTTAATGCCTGTGTACTGAATATTGAGTGGAATTCCAATCTGCAACCAATTGGTCGCATGTCCTACGCCTTAGCAATTTAAGCCAAAATAATAAGAATGTAAATTACCCGCAATCAAAGACTCCATTGTCAGGTACCCTTGCAAAAGACGTCGCTGTGGCTGAAATTTAAAAGTTTAATATAATTAGTGGTCTCAAATCTATACTAATAGCATTGCGGTATAAAATGAGTTCTAGTTGAGCGAACAGCGAGAAAAAATGTGTGATAAGTGCTGAAATACAAGTGATTAGAGAATTGTAATAGTAATAATTAGTGGTATTGTTTTATTTGGGAATTATTCAAATAAATTGTGTGTATTTTGTGTGTGGTTTAACTTTCTAATCCCGAACCTCAGCTGGTAACAATACTATAGGTACTACTGAGTGCATGACACGAGTATGTATTGGAATTATATATTTTACGCTTTAACTAAGTAGGCCTGAAGTCAACTGAGTCTTAATAATTAATATGTTTTTTGTAGAATTAATTTACAAAAAATTCAAAACGTTACTTTTACAGTAACTAAATTGATAAACTTTTCATAAAACTGTGTTTATTTGATTATATTACGTAACTCTTCAACCGGTTCTGAATTGAACGTTTTTTTCCTTGTTTCTTTCTAAAACGGTAATGCTGAACTAATAACATTATTTGTCTTTGATGAGAATCATGAAATCTTGCTTCATTGTTATATTTCTCATATTCTTCTAGGGCCAGATGCTATCTAAGTTTTAAAAACAGGAGGAAGCCATATGGATTTATATATGCTCTTTGTCGCCTATTCCTGTGTCAATGTTTTAGTTGTATACGTTTATATTTACTTTGTATATAAACGCGTTCATGGTAATTGAGGGCATTTTATTTGCTTTGTTTAATGCAAGAATACATTTCAAAGGTCAAAAATCAAGTCTTTAGATTTCAAATTATAATATATTGTAGTGATGAGACCTCTCGCACAGCTTGCATACTCCTTCGATTGAAATAATAACTCTTTGAAATGCGAGAGGCCTGGACTGGTGGCACCAAACTCGAATTTAGAACATGTTCGAAATATTTTATGAAGAATAAGAAAAGACAGTCGCGAGGAGGACAGAAGACTGTCGTGACGACTGTCGTGCCAAAGGTGCACGGAATAATTCAAGAAGTATTATTTATAATTAATTAGTTTGAAGTTATAATTGTTACACGAATAATCTGATCCTGATTATATCGCATAGTGCGTTTGCCTGCTCTTTTAATTTTCCTCCTCTAGATAGAACCTATCGAACCCGGTTACCATAAAGCCCCAAGCTTTATACGTGGTGGAGTACGCCGCAGTTATTTTAGAAGAAGTACTCCACGCGTTACAATATACAAGATATAATCTTCGATCACAACTTAATCGAAGGATATATTATGATAGTCTTCAACTTTAGTGTGCATATTAGGTAGATTTCGAACAAAAGTCTACCTATTGGTTTTGTACCACTTGTAGAGTTTTCTCAAAATTTCTTCACATGAGGCCTAGTTATGATCCCTAGACCCCAAAAAAGGTTTATGTTTATAATATGTATGTACCTCAATTTTACCGGCACGATAGAGGTCGCAATTATGCACCGATTGCTTTCAAACGTGGACGACAAATCAACAGGGCAGAAATGAAGGTTAAGTTCGTGAATGGGAATATTCCCCCAAAAGGGGGGACTCGGGGGCAGATTTTCAAAAATCAGTTTTTTCAGCATAACTTTTTTCTTATGGAAAATTTTTGGACCGTCTAACATTAATAGCATTCCCTTAGTAAATACAATTTTTTTTTGCAAACTTAATAAAATGACTTGACGATCTACATAATATGTGGCAGAGCGGTAGAGCTGTCGTTTACAATGTCAGGGGCTTCAGGTTGGATGTCCGCTCTGTGCAAACATTCAACTGCACATGTATGTTTCTCATTGGAAATCATTTAATGATTATTTGACACAAATAGACATTAGAACTTTCTTCTTCGTAAGCTGAAAGATCTTGTTTCTTGCAAAATATCATATTTTTGCGACAGCAAGAAATGACATATCATCCTCCGTGCCTTTTAGCAACTAAGTTGGGTCTTTTTCAGTATAACTACGATACGAGGGAGGGAGAGCCATGCTTCGGCACGTATGGGCCGGCTCGACTCCGCTCGATACCACGGCCTCACAGAAAACCGGCAGTGAAACAATGCTTGCATTGCTTTTCGCCGCGTGAGTGAGGTTACTGGAGGCAATAACCCTTCCCTCTCTCGTCCTTCCCCCTCCCCCTCTCTTCCCCTCCAATCCCCCTCTCCCGACTTCCCACTCTTCCCCCCTCTCCCCCTCTTCCCCTATTCCCACCTTAAAGGACGGCAACGCTGATATTTTACGTGAAGCGACTGCCATCAGACCCGCACAACCCAAGTACTAGGCGATATCGAAATTCTGTAGTTAGACCAAGTTGTCGGACTTTTTAAGCCTCCAACTACCCGTATCGAATGCCATAGATGTTTGTATGGCAATCGAAGGCTTAACGTGCTGTCTGAGGCATGGAGGGGTCTCAACGTGTTAAGAATGGTCACCCATCCTAAGACTGACCTGGTTAGTATTACTCAACCTTGTAGCTAACCTACTCGGTACCACTTTAGCCACAAGCTCTAAAGCTTTTTAATTTAGAAGATTTTGTTGACATAGAAACTAAAAAATTGGGACCCTTTAATATGCTAAACAACATTGCAAATAGTATTTATTTAAATTTGATACGTTAAACCGTTGTTAAAATACGATCAAACTGACGGTCAACAGGGATATTATAAGCAATTAACATCTAACTTAGGAAATCATCCTATTTCTACATTAGAGGTCCAAGGGCCAAACCCCGGGGAACACCTGGCGATATAGACTTACAGACGTGTTTATTTTTATGAAGATCTTATAAAAACCAGATAACAAATACAATGTTACACAAAAAAGTGTTTTAAGTTGTTTATGTTTAGCTACATTTTCCTTTTATGTTTACATGTCCTTAACATTCAAATGCCTATTAAAATTCTCACCATTGTAATTGTATTTTTTATCATTCGAAGTTTTCAAATTCTTAAAATACAAATCTAAAATAACATTATATAAATGCAAAAGTAACTGCTGTCTATCTGTTACGTTTTCGCACATAAACCGCTAAGCCAATTTTAGCTAATTTTGGTATAGAGATAGAAGAGCCCTTGGAAAAGGACTTAGGCTACCTTTTGTGGCGAAAATAAAATTTGACAGCGGTTCATTAGGGATAATAGTTAAGTGATATAAAAATTCATATTATCTAGACTGTTGGAAAGAATTCTAGACAGTCGAAGTCGCGGTCCTGCTAGTGTACTATATAAAGTAGTTTGAAGAGTGAATCTATTATTATAACTACAGGGATTCTATGATAGCAAGCGGTTGCAGTCGAATATAAACACTCATGAACTTAGTACTTCCAACCTTATTTCCAACTTATATCTGCTCGCGGATAACACGACCGTCTAAAAGTTAGTAAAAGTGCCCATGTCCTTTTCGGTTTGTTAGTTAAGGCGTGAAGCCTTAACATGCAAATAAACAAACTCACATTATGTTTAGTACTATAATTGGTTGATAATAAAGACGACAGACAGTGAGGGAAGATATTTTCATTGCAAATTAATAAAAAAACTCACCAAGACTTATTAAAATAAAAGCACACAAACACATTTTTATTAATTTATATTACGAATATATTCACTAAATCTACCAACACTATGCATTATATCACTTTAAACATGACTAGCTGGTTTTACTATAAACACGTTGTATTTCTTTGTTGTTTTTATTACACTAAAGTAACTCTATTGCGGACGTCTGTGTGCTTGCAGACATCCCAAAACTGGTATTAGCAAAGATAGTAAGATCTATAGATGGAGCATGTAAACCAGTTGAGCGCACCACTGATGCTACTGGGTCTCAGTAGCGTCGTACACAATAGAAATTACAAGTATAAGGCCGGGGGAAAGGCTTCTTCGTATTTTTTTTGTATAACCAGTCATTTTCAAATGGGTCATAACCGTCGTAACTACTAATATGTTGATTTTGCTCCATTTTTTTTAAAATGGTATCGATTCTGCGTATGAAGGCGACCAGAGCGAGTTACATCTTTGTCATCAAAATTAACAGACTGAAAACGCTTGAACCAACTTTGTGCTACTCATAATGACACTGCATTAGGTCGGTCCATAAACATCACAATTTTTTTTCGCGGCTTGTGTCACATTTTTTCCCTATTTTGTAATAAACCTTTAGAATGTAAAATACATTATATTCACTCATTTTGGCGGACAGAAAAACAATTGAAAAATGGCGGGCAAATGTATTATACTTTTTAGTTTTCTTTTTCTTAATGTCCTAAATCGATTGATATTAAAACCAGCCAGATACAAACAGTACAATCAAAGAGATTTTTCCCCAATCCGTTAAGTGGTCGCATAAATATAAATAACTCAAAAAACTAGTTTTCTGCGATGACGACCGTAAAATAAGATTGACCTGTCCTGTCTTGATACTAATGACACACAAGATCATATGAAGACTTGCGTCGTAAAGAAGACTCCATAAATATTAATAAGTCCCATTTTTTTTGTGTGATTACTTAAACATATTTTTTTTTTTGTATTATAATCTAAAAGAGCTCAAACTTCCCAACAACAGCCATATAGCAATACCGCTTTCCTTCTATTAAATTCCTTATCAAAATAGGTATTTTTTTTTATGGTATAGAGAGCAAACGAGCAGATGGGTCACCTGATGGTAAATGACTACCGCCGCCCATGGGCACCTGTAACTCAAGAGTCACAAGTGCGTTGCCGCCCTTTAAAGTGGGAATAGGGGAAGAGGGGGAGAGGGGGAAAGAGCGTGAAGACGGGAGAGGGGCATTAGAGGGGAGGAGAGGGGGGAGAGAAGGTTAGGGCCTCCGGTAACCTCACTCACGCGGCGAAAAGCAATGCAATATTTGTTTCACCACCGGTTTTCTGTGAGGCCGTGGTATCGAGCGGAGTCGAGCCGGCCCATACGTGCCGAATCATGGCTCTCCATGGAAGTATTGTTTTCTAATATTTAAATCTTAAAAGTGCTAGGTTGAGCGTAATAGGTTCGCCCCCTATTACGTGGTGGGGGCCACTTTATAGTTGGGAAAATGTTAGTGTTAATACTTTTTTGGGTGTAGCCTTTGGGCTACTTTACGGATAAAGGTAATACTTTGTAAGCGAGAGGAATAACAATGACGAAACTGTAGAGGAAAATATGGTATGTCCCTCATACACAAAGGGAGGATCATCCAACCAGGCTAGGTGATCATTAACAGGTGATGTTTGGAAGGTGTATAATGGTGTATCTGACAATGGTAAACTTACTTAACACACTCGAAAGGGCATGACTCTAGCATACAGTTACAAAAATTTTTTAGGAATTGTTTACTCCGTTATTGAGAACATCCATAAAAATTAACATGTAATTTTCTCAAAAACAAATTGAAAAAAATTAAAAAAAAAAATTTCTTCCCTTCCGTCACATTTTATGGAAAAAGTACTTCCAATTATAGCTTAATTTCCCCAGTTTAGGGCAACTTTTCCAATTTTTCTTTTCCCAAAAATACTATTACAAACATTTTAAAACGAAAAATTGTGGTGGCCTTTAAGGCGTGAGTAGGGGAAGTGAGGGGGAGGTCAGGGCCTCCAGTAACCTCACTCACTTAGCAAAACACAAAGCATTTCTTCACGCGAAGCCGTGGTATAACTTCGGTCGAGCCATACGTGCCGAAGCATTGCATTGGTGTAATCATTTTATTCAGTCGATATAGTACAGTGAAATGGTTTTCTTCGCTGGTATGGAAATGTTTTTGTCAAAGGTATTTATAAATAAATAAATTTATAAATATAAAAATAAAAGGAATTGTCGATCTACTGCCAGCATGTAGTTTGCATGTCATGCATAGTTCGGTCATACATGCATGACACTACGTAACGCATGTCAAATTCACCCTGTATAAAGTAATGTTCATAATTGCGATCTTTTTAAATTCATAATTAGCTTCTGTTTACCTATACACATATAACTATATGTATGTATAGTTTTCTAAAATAAGTAAGTCTTGAATGTTAAATCTTCTGTTTCCGAGTTCATGTAGAAATGAAATGATAGATATTTAAAAAGTGTGTGTGCAATTCACACACGACAGAAGTGAAACTTCAGAAAAGTAGCCTACGAGAGAATGGGAAATAAAAAGCAAAATCAACACAAATAATTTACTAATGTTAATAAATTTGATTTTAGATAATTTATATTATATAAGTTATTGGTCAAATTAAAACAGATAAGTTAAATAAGTAACATAAAAAAATAACCAACGAATTTTAATACATAAATAAAATGCACAAAAATTACACCACGTTGACATTGACGCATTTTCTGAAGACTTCGTAGTACGCAGGCGCAAAGACAAAGATTATAGGAAACACGGCTACTTGTATTCTATCTCATTCTCTCGCAGGCTAAATCCTATTTATGAATGTTTGTCTTGTTTGTCTCTTTTTAGTGTGAGTTTTTCGTCTCATCGAATTTCAAATCACAACGATTCTAAACAACTTTCCCTTTAAAAAACTGATACTATTACCAACTTCACATATTTGAGTATTCATACCAGGAATAAAAAATGAAAAAAAATCTTAGTTATTTTTTTATTTTTCGAAACTTTAAAATGCTCTCATGTAAACCACGAGCGCTCTTGCTTTGTACATCGCAGGAACAGTTTGACTGCAATTTAATGGGGGTCTCCAGATATAAAAAAAAACTTTGAGTGACACTGTCTTTAACGTTCTATCTGAGATAGTCAGACACCCACGCCTTCATGTCGGGAGTATATTTCACTGGAGGCAGGTCGTAAGGCACTATCAGACGATTCTTAGCGCCCGGCGCCAACGGGAAGAAATCTTCATTTATCTGAAAAATAACGTATGTATAGTAAAAACTGAATAACGATAGTTTAATTGGGAAATCAGTTAACTCCGCTTTTTGTAATAACGAACAGATAACTCCAAAAATTGCTGGAGTATCTAGCTAACTTGAAGATGTTATGAAAGCAATTTTTTTTATTCGCGAACGTGAAATTCCAAAATAGTAATTTATGAATAGAAAAAGTGCAGAAAGATAAACTTTGATTCACAATGAAATACACAAAAAAGAAACTTATTTTATCGCCGTTTCAAAAACTCTTATTAATTTTATTAAAAATAGGGGGAAACTATAATAAATGATAAGAGTTCACTATTTAATCAAAATGAGTTAATAGACATTATTATGACTAGTTATACCGGTAGTGCTACGGTATTGGTCGCCACCCTCCCCCCCCCCTCTTGGATCTACAAAATCCCCCCTGGGATGACAAAATCAAATTTTGCACCCCTTAGGATGACAAAAACAAATTTTGCCCCCCCCCCCCCGGGCTGGGTACGCCCATGGTCATGCATATAGCCTTTTTTATATTACGTGTTAGCTTTCGCCTAAAACTACAATACTTACAACAAATCTAGGCAAAAACATTACTCCTGCTTCAAAGCTCATGAGTCGAAGGGCACCATTCCCTTTGTTGACCTGTCCCCACGCCGCTTTACTTATGTTGGCCGACGTGAGTATGTAGTAGGCGGCCTGCTCGCTGTGGACGCGCAGGTACGACTTTATGTGTGGCATGGCGCGGTTGCGGGCTGTATGTCTTGCTTGCCACTGGCTGTAATATCAAAGCATAACTTAATATAAAAATATATTTCAGCGCCTTCTAGGGACGGCAAGCCGAACTACGTAGTAAGTATTGATACTAAATCGCACAATCAAAGTTCTTCCTTCTGATGTGTAAATTGGAACCTAATCGCTATATAAATAAGATACACATTGTACGAGGTACAGAAGAAGTCAGCAAATACTTTATATTATATTAATAATAGTAATGTTTAGTGTAATAATTGTTGGCTAATCTAATAAATAAATAATAGAGAATGTTTTACTGAGTTCTAGAAGCTCCGACAGCGATCGAGTCAGAGAGATAGTACGAGATGTTTCTCGAACTATATAAGGAAGTTACATTGTGGTATGGACGATTCAGTTCTAGTTATTAAGCGATACTACGCGTTAACAAGTGCAAAGAATAGCGAATAGTACAAGTGAATATTAGTGAGAATTACTATAACTGTGACTTGTAATTGTATTAATTGCTAATTATTTAAATTAATTGTTTCTATTTCGTAGTATTTCTAGCTCGTAACAATAATATTATTATATATTATTTTCTCCCATAATGTTATTTTTGAAATACGTAGCTTGAGCACCTGTCCGTTTCACTTTCGGGAGCGTGCATGTGGTAATTATACGTACGTACGAACCACGAGTCTAATACGCTCCGTCGATGTAACTAATAAACTAGACGTATCGACTATATGTGAATACAATAAGACTTATATTCACAGGAATATTGACTACATGGTCTGGTTTATTATTACGATGGCATATCTATAGTATATTTGATCTAAGAATTTATTATATGCAATATACACTAGCCTGTTGGTCTAGTGGCGATTGACCCTGACTGCTGAGCCCGAGATCGTGGGTTCGATTCCCACCCAGGACAAATAATTGTGTAATGAGCATGATCATCTGTTCTGTGTCTGGGCGTAATGTATTTATAATTTGTATGTATTTAGTAATATATAAGTATATTTATCAGCAGTCTGGTAACCAGAGCTTGTACTATACAAGCTCTGCTTAGGGAACGTACCCATACTACGTGACCCGCTCTGAGGGGGGAGGAGGGGGGGTCTTCAAAATACCACGATTGGTCACAGGGGCGGGGGCCTTAGGTTTTCGTCACGTAGTCAATATCCTCTAGGGAATTTTTCAAGTTATATTCAGATATAGCGAGCAGCGTTTAGCGCTTTTTAAACTCACAGGTGGCAACAAGCAAGCGTTTAGCGGCTTTTTAACTTTTTGTCGGCAAAAAATTATTTAAAACCATATTTATAAATTACTTCGTGAAAACTAGAGGGGGAGGGGGGTTTTTGACATATGCTACGGGTGGTCACCGAGGGAGGGAAGGGGTATAAAAAATGGGTCACGTAGTATGGGTACGTTCCTTTAGTTTGGGGTCAGACGGCCGTGTGTGAGATGTCTCAAGTTATTATTATTTACAATAGGAAGTTGTTGAGCCACTGTTGTTTGGCGTGTGCGTCGGCTGCGTAGGGCAGGCAACCTCCGCCCAGCAGGTCGTCGTGGGATTGGCGGACGTTTTCTGTCAACACAAAATAATAGAGGTTATTGTATGAAGTATGGGAATAAAATTGTGAAAAAAAAACTTAGTCAGGTTCACTAATTTCTAGACGCTCACGCTAATAGTATTTTTCTCTCACTTGATTTCTGAACTCATTGAGTAACTCTACTACAAACAGTCATTTAATACAATATTCCCAAACATATCTCCTCTGATATGATTAGCAGTTTAAATATCAAGGGAAAGCACCCCTTCCCAAACTCACGTAATGATGGGTAGATAATCTTCAGCTCGGGCGGTGCAGACAACCCCGGTGGTATATTCTTGCTTTTCGTGAAGTTGTGTAGAAAATTACCAGTCAGCCATAACTGGAAAAGAACATATATATACTACTACTGAGGGATTTTCCATTAATCACGTGAGGCTCGAAAGGGGGGGGGGGAGGGGTTTCGAAAAGAATCACGAAATATCAAGGGGAGGGTAGGAGAATAAATAAATATCAGTGATATCTCACTGGTATTTATTTATTCGTAGAACGCGCTATCATAATTATCTGTATTTAAAGATAATTTGCTGAATTTTTTAAATAAATTTTGAACTAAAAAACTACACGTGATTTTGGCTACGGGAATATACTATGGGGATAGTCTAAAACCTCACCACTTATCACAAGGGGAGAGGGGGGTTAAAAAGTTGCTAAAAAACATCATGTGATTAATGGACCACTCCTGACGTGACAAAGAAGGGAACGACCTGCCTGTAAGCAGTTATTATCCTAAACAATAATACCATTTGTTATCTTTTTGAAGCGGCGGTAACGTAATGGCCAAGGCGTCAGACTTGTGATCGAGTGGTTGCGGGTTCGAACCCCACCCAGTGCACTACCGACGTGAACTTACTCCTAACACAAGCACTTAACTTAGCTGGAGGGGTCAACAAGAATACTAGTAATGAAGAATGAACATAATTAGGCACTTTGATTTGATCATCGGATCAGTTAACAGAGCGTCATAATGTTTCGTTCGACTTTTTGGTATTTCGACATTGAAGGAGTGTAAACTCTGTCTGCGTCTAGTGGTCCGATGAAGAAATGGAGAGGGTCCAATTAGTTCAAAGAAAGAGCCTATGCACACTCACCAAAGTGAAGCCTATAGAAAACCGATAAGCCACACAATTGAGTTGACGCCAACGTTGTCACTCTTGCTTCATCAACGCTAATTCCCTCCCCCGCCCTGTCCTTCTCTTCATGACAAATTATTCACTATTAGGATTGACTGGCTCTATGGTAGCTGTCAGACTGTTTTCTACTATAGGCCAGATATACTACACCAGTCGAGTATCAAGCCGGGTGAAAGGCAAGGGCCAGGGGGCTTCAACAAACATTCAAACAACGGACACAAAGAACATCCAGACTCGGGACAACTATTTGTGGATCACACAAAGTTTTGACCCGTGTAGGATAGCGGAGTAGTGGGCGAGGTGACCACTCAATCAATGATTGGAAAATTGGGAGTATATTGAGAGTAAGGCAGGTAAAAAAGGAAGGAAATGGAGGGAAAGAAATACCTGTAAAAACTATGTACTTAATGATTTAATTACCTTTGGATCTTTCCCATAGCTTCCAATACTGCTAGCCTGAGCAATTAAAGGTGCCTTTCCACTATATTCACAATGCTGCTTAAGCAGGCTACCCACTCTGAGCATGCCCCAGTCGGTGTCCATATGAGACCCGGGTACTGAAGCCACAAGAAAAACACTGTAACAATTAAAAATATAATGTTAAAAATAAACTCGTAATTAAAGGCATTCATAAGACAGTACAGCTGATACAAATCATTAATGTGACTTAAAGAAAAAATTCGATGAACCAAGAATTGTGCCCTGAGGCACACCCACCTTCATCACGAAAATTGGAAATAATTGTGCAATTCGCATTAACTTTCTGCTTCCTATTCCTCAAATAAGATGAAAAGAGATTCGGTGTAGTTTCTCTTTACCATAATAGTGTATTTTCTTATTGATGTTCTATGATACATGCAATCAAAGACCTTTGACAAATTACACAATATTTTTAAAGCATTTTAGGAATCATTCCAAACATCAGAGTATATTTGAGAAGCTCTGCACCAGCACGATCGTACAGAAATAAGAATATATAGCTTCTTTTCCCAACTAAGTTGGTGTCGGCTTTCAGTCTACGGCCAAACTTTGATATTTTAGGTGAAGCGACTGCCATCACACCTCCACAACCCAAGTACTAGGCGATATCGAAGTTCTGTAGTTAGACCAGGTTGTCGCACATTTAGGGCTCCAACTACCCGTAATGAATGCCACAGATGTTGGTATGGCACCCGGGACCGATGGTTTAACGTGCTCTTCGAGGCACGGAGGGGTCCCAATGTGTTAAGATTGGTCGCGCATCCTACACTGACCTGGCTAGTATTACTTAACTTTGTAATGTGCTAACCTGCTCGGTCACCACTTAGCCACGAGCCCCTCCTATATATATATAGAAGGGGCTAGCTTTTGCCCGCTTGAGTGTAGACCTTGTCAATCAATTCACTATCTCACGTGAGTATTTTCCTTACATTTGAAATGTCACCTTATGTTCTTTTTCTGGTCTATTCGTTCTAATCTACCAAGCAAATTCACCGGGGGGTTCTTTCCACAAATTATGACACTAATCCACTACTGTGGTGGATTAGGTTCCCTTTGTTATTAATGTGCCACTTTGATCAACCAATGGCTGCGGTCGAATGACAACATCAAATAAACACACCAAAAAGCTCACTTTTGCATTATATATTAGCTAGCAGTTCCAGCACACTTCTCTCGCGTGCACATATTTGTATATTTTGCGCGAAATCCTAATTCTTTTTCCAAAATCAAAGTAGCCTAAGTTACTTCTTATAACACCAGCTATCTGTCAGTGAAAGTCCCGTGGAAAACGGTCCACCCGATCCGGAGATCAGCCGGAAAGCCGGATATATTGATGATATTGTATGCTAAAGTGAGTGTGTTTGTTTTTTACACGCTGTCAGAGTACCTTTTATACTGTACCTGGATTGATTGATAGAATAAATTCACGCAAGCGAAGCCGCACAACCAAGTACTAGTATAGATAAATTATTTCTAACGTACTTGATATTACTAAAATCACATCTCTTAACTCTCTCGACGTAATATGCGAGGCACGGAAGATGGTAGTGGTTTAAATACCGCAGTAAACTCCTCTTAAACATTGTGGGGGATTCCCCGTCGTGAGGCATCGCGTCTGTTGGCAACTCAGGACAAGCGGGACTAAACCATAGACTGAAAAAAAAATGTATTATTAGTTACTAGCCGTTCTACTCATTCAGTTGCGTTTAAGGTCATTTGCGTTATGTGTAGCTGACAAATCGTTTATTTGGCTCGAAAAAAAAATGGTTTTTTTTTTTTTTTTGCAGAAAATTATTTTTCTGGTGTAAGTGCACATTGCTTAACAACATATTACAAAACTTCATGTCTTTTTCAATGATTATGTTTTTACATTTTCATAAAAACATTTTCAGAAAAATTTGAACATTCTTTGAACATATTTTTTTAATTAGGTTCGCATTACGGTGTGTTTTATTTTACTAAACTCTAATTATGCTATTTAACAGCCGTCTTTTAATCAAAAGTACTTCCTTAATCTGATTTCTCCGAAGAAACAGAAACCTCTTTGAACAGCTCAATAAACTTAAAAATGCATGACGTCACTCACCCTTGCGTCCTGTTCTCCCAATCATCATAATATAAATTGGCTGTAGATATCACAACGCGAAGGGAACCATCTTCGTAACATAGGATCATCATTTTACTGAAAAAAAAAAAAAACAAACAAAAATTAGAGCAAAATATTGCTATAACTAATTTGTCAAAAAAAGATTTAAGCAACAAGGGAAAATTAAATTAATTTGAACTTTAACACTTGAAACATAAGGTCGCTATTCACTTATAATAAGAGGTAATATTGTTTGTTTTGTAATATTGCTATATGTTCGAGAATTCACAGGGAATAAAAGATAACATGAATAGAGTCATGTCAAATTAAACTTTATTCCATGCAAAATATGGTTGGTATTCGTTTTTGATGGAGTGTACTAATTGTTTAGGAAGAATTAAATCAATTTGAACTTTAATACCTATGTAAGAAAATAGAAATTCAATTCTCACAGACATTACTTAACTGTTTTGTATACTGTTTTTTAAAGAAATTTCACTCAAAGAGGTTCGAACACGTACATAGATCATCAACTTTTTTTTTTATCGTGTGGTAACCCCCAGGGGTCACTCACTTGGGGTAACGGTGAATTGGTATATCAGAATCGAACCGAGTAAAATCACATGGTGGTCCGGCACAAGTGGCTTTATTGCAGGGTAGTGGTGGTTACATCATAGAAGGGCCATTTTATTCTTTTGATTTTTGTTCTCGGGAAATCCATCATGGACTATCCTTCATCTGGGGTACGGCAGAGGGGTTTACCGGACTCCATGTTCCATCTCGCACCTGTCAACCTGGGATAAGGGAGTCACATTCGTCCGCGGCTTTCAGTACGTAGACCATGTAGTATTGCAGCGTCAAGACAGACCAAGGGAACAAAGGTTATGACTAACTATTCGTTCCAAGCAGTTTCATCCACGTTTATGGTCACAGCTCTTCCCCTAAAGGTCGTAGTGGTGATGTTAAGTAGACTATAACCTTAATTAAGAATCGAGCTATCAAATGCAAAAAGAATTTTTCAAATCGAAGTAGTAGTTTAGAGATAAACGCGTTCAAACCAAAAACAAAATCTAGTATAGATTTTTTTCCATTTTTGATGTCAAACAAATTGTAACATACTTACGTATGATGTTTCCCAAAAGGCGTGGGCATCGCTATATAGTGGGCATCCACATGCGGTTTCTTCGCGCTTATATTCTCAAGATCTTTGCACTCCTCTCCATACAAAATTGTTAATTTCTTTTGACTGAAAGATTACGCAAAAATATAAACTTTTGCGAGAGATCATCATCCTGCCCATTTCCCAATTTTATTTTGGATTGGTACAATGTGTAATTGGTTGTTGGTTTTATGGCCCGCCGCGTGCCTGACGCCTACCCTCCTTGAGGATGTAATTGTTTTCAGACAGGACAAAAGGAAGTTGTGGTAAGTGCAGGCTAGGGCGAAGGAGCTAGGGTAAGGGGTACCGCAAGTCTTGAATGGGGAAACAAGACTGGTCGAAGAAGCAGGGGTCGCGGACCTGTACGTCCGTCCTAATTCAAATTCAAAATCATTTATTCAATTAAGACACTAAGTGACATTTATGAACGTTAAATTGAAGCTTCAGTTAAAATCATAGATCGGCGCAAACAGACGCCACAGCATGTACTGGATTGTCGAGGTAAATTAGGTGAAAACACCAAAATCTACTGCCTGCTTGTGTCGATCTATAACTTCCAGTTTCCAAAATGCGTAGAGCCTTATGAGAAGAATACTGGCAAAGAAACTCATGGCCACTCTTTTTAAAAGTCAGATCTTCTAAAAAGAGTGGCCATGAGTTTTAAAGAGCCTATTAATGGATTGGAGAGTCCACTACGACAGGGACATCAACTGGCGAAGTTATGATGAGTCTCATTTAAGGAGTATTTAATTGTCTATTAAACACATTTTATTTCACTAAGCTAGCATTATCCGATTTTTGTTTTTTATGTGACCCGAAGTCATTGCTCTGGAGTGTAACATATAATACATACATTTTGTTAATTTTGACACATGTATTACATACCTGTAGCCTGCAAAATAGTACTGTGCGAGCAACCATCCGATTTCAACCATAAAATTGATCTGTAGTGAACATTTTAATTCTCCTAAACTGTGATCCAAAATTTCTGAAAAAGAAATATAATAACTACATACATTTTCCTCCTCCGAGCCTTTTCCCAACTAATTTGGGTCTTTCAGTCTAACTACGATACGGCCAAACTTCGATATTTTACGTGAAGCGACTGCCATCAGACCTCCACAACCCAAGTACTAGGCGATATCGAAGTTCTGTAGTTAGACCAGGTTGTCGGACTTTTTAGGGCTCAACTATCCGTAACGAATGCCACAATGTTCGTATGGTAACAGGGACCGACGGCTTAACGTGCTCTCCGAGACACGGAATAACTTTACACATATATTTAATCGGACTCACGTTTGAAGGGTTCCGCAACATCGTACAAGATTAAATACTATGTAGGTACTTTTAAAAAAATGTGTGTGTCAGCTCCGCACGACTAGAGTTTACAATTTACTAGTCTGTCTCTCTCTCTCTCTCTCTCTCTCTCTCTCTCTCTACTTACATGCGTCGAGAATAAGGAGTAAACTCCAATAAAGCACAATAAAGCGTTACGCTGCCCTCCGATCACAAAATTTTACTCTTCATATTTTTTTCATACCGGGCGCCTTATATGCAAATCGATTCTTAAGGAGTAAACTCCAAAAAGTCAAAAAAACACGTTAGTATGGGAGCCACCTTTAATTTTTTATTATTTGTTGTTATAGCGGCAACAGAAATACACATTTAGTGAAAATTTCCACTGTCTACCTATTACGGATCAGCTGCGGGCTGTACTAGACGGACAACAAAGTGATCCTGTAAAGGTTCCTTTTTTTTTCGACCTCCGACACACTACCGCCGGCACCAAATTAGCTACAAACTTACCTTGAAAAGTTATGGAATAAGGCTGTGAATGGGTTTCCTTGCTATCTTTAATTGTTGTGTAGAATATATAGAATGGAGCTGCAGCTGTGTGTTTCGCCGCCATTTGGCCACGAGGTCGCACCACTGTGAGGAACTCCTCCGCACGGCGGGTAGGTGGCACCACTGGCCTGTAATCACTGTCTGAAAAAAAAGACGAACGATTAGTGTCTGTGCTTCGTCGATTCCATAAAAAAAATACGGAGCTCGTAATCGAATTGCTTTCCCGCTGTTTTTCAAAATAAAAAAGTAACAGTGGTTTTAATAAAACGGCAAATTTTACTATGTGGAGACTTGTATAGGCTTTGATACAAAAATGGATGATGGTTTTTTATTTGGGTTGAATAAGCTAATGGTCCCAATTCTGTTACTTCACTCGCTAAATTGAAATTCACAAAATTTTCTTCGTATAAGATGTAAACCTTGTATGCTTCAAAACAAGGTCTTATTTAAAGTTTAAACAAGAAGGTAACATATGTCGCTATCGAAATAAGCAATTTATTTGTCGACTAAAGTCTGATACGCTTAAATAAACTTTAATACCAAGTAGCGAGAGCCGCTATCCGTTGAATGCCATCTCTTTTGCTCTGTGTTTTTAGTAAGGGTCTTCGTAGGTGTCGATTAAAATAACGTCATCTTAGTTCGTTTTGAACAAGTTTTTATACGGCAATTATACAGCATTTGAATAAATGATGACAATGACTCTCGCTGCGTGGAAATAAAGTTGAGTATACGTTGACGGGTTTTAGTGAAATTTAGTGGCGCTGAGAAATAGATGCCAGTAACAAATAGACCTTATTACGAAGAACATAAGGTTAATTTCATTTGAAGAAATTAAGTCAGGTTTTAGTTTAGTCGAGTGTACAATAGAATCGGCACCAATATCTACCAACATTTACTTTAGTAGAATGAGTTAACAAAAATACTAATTAAAAGTTACCAGTGTGGTACTCTAACTGCTCATTATTTAATATGAAAAATGCAAGAGGGAGATGCAAGATAATCTTATTCCTATTATAAATACAAAAGTTTGGATGAATGAATGTTTGTTACTCAATCACGCCAGATCGGCCGAATGGATCTGGATGAAACACACACAGAGATAGATTCTAGTCTCAATTAGCACATAGGCTACTTTTTTTCCTAGTATATACATAAATTTATTTCCGTACCTTGTGAGTTGCCCGCAGAAGTCTTCTGTACCGCAGTAGCTAGCTTCTCTGTCTTTTTGACATCCTGTCTCGGAGGCTTCTCTCTACTTCTGCTTGATTCTGCAGTAGTTTTATTTGATGATGATGTTAATTTGTTTTGTGATTCTAAAGGTGTCTCCGTTGAGCTTGATTGTGATGTACTGGTGAGAATGATATACTTATGTGCATTATGTAAAAAGTTTGAAGTTGCTACTATCAGGGTTTACAGCTGACATCCAGGGAGGTTACAAGAGTTAAAGAATCTAAAATTATTAGCATTTTTGCCTAAATAATACTATGATATCTAGAAAACTCGATACAAAACCATCATTTACTATCTGGAACATGGGTCACAATATAAGTTACTGATGTGCTACTCTGCCCAAAACATCTATTGCATCGATATATCACACGATATAGCATAGCGTAGCATGCGTTTCAATCTATATACTATTTAACGAATATACATAATATCAATGAGGGAGAGGCCACACATAGACCACACACTATTAAATATCGATGTGAGGTCGGTCCTAGAAGGCTGTGAATGCACCAGGAGGCTTCTGGGCTTCTGGAAAGAGCTAGGCTGGCTCAACTAGCCAGCCTTATCTGCACGCATAATGGACCGTTTTTGAGTCTAAATGCAGAAACAGAGCCAATACCAAGAGCCATTCTATAATGGCTCTGTATCTAAGCATGCTGTCGATCCACCCGGCAATAGTGGAGTCAACCCCATGTCTTGACAGAGCTTGGCTTATGCTGGTGAAGTTAATTTTGTCACAGGCGCCTTCGATGTCGATGAAGGTTGCAAGGACATTTTGGATTTTAGATTGCCCTCTATGTATGAGACAACCCGATGTAAGGCAGATTCTGTTGATTTGCCTATCGAATAAGCATGTTGGTTGGGGTTCAAAGGGTAGCTGACTAGTGCAGTGCTCCTGATTTCCCTGTCAATTAGTCTCTCCAATACTTTTAGGAAGAATGATGTGAGACTGATTCGTCTGAATGATTTCGGTTGTATATTCTCCTCCGTCCATCTCCTTTGCTGGGTTTGGAAAAGTAGACTACTTTGACTTCTCTCTATTTCAAAGGCATGTAGCGCTGTGCGAGGCAGCTTCCGTAGATGATCCGCAGATGAACTATCAGACTCCTTCACACCATTTTAGCAGGCCTGGGAAAGTACCATCCAGTCCTGCCACTTTGTATGGAGGGAACCGTTTATTGCCCAATGTAATTTTTCATGATTCATGATTTTACGGGCGGTGGTCCAGTCTGAATCACCTGGTGTATTTTTCTCACTAACTTCCTATGTGTCCTTCTCATTTGATATACGACATCCTGGGCAGTGAGTTGTCATTAACAATTCTGAAGTCTCTGAATCTGTTTTTGTATAAGTCCCATCAGGTTTTTAAGAAGCCAAGGCTGTGCCTTTATCACATGATGGTTTTGATTCTGTTTGCCTGATTGTTGTTATCTATGTTAGTACAGAAGCTTCTCCAGCATTAAGTTTTCCTGAGTCTGATCCACTTGTTGTAGTGATGTCAGGCCTGCTTATATGCTTCCTAGTGTTGTTCTAGAATTCTTTGCTTTATTGAACGACTTTCTTACCTTGCGACGTAGTTTCTCCAGTTCTGGTCCCCGGGTGTCGAAAATGGGCATGTTTGTTCAAAGCAAGCGATTAACGTAGTAGTAAGGTTGTCTACATGGTTATCAATATCCACTGTGACTAGCTCATACTTACGGACATCCATCTTACAAAGATTTCGTCAGGGTTCGGGCGGTGTGAGAGTCATCTTCGGGTCAAATCTGATCCAACGGTTGTCTTGAGCACGACGTGTCATCCGAAACATGCCAATCCGAAATATGTGATAACGCGTGCTCGCTGGCTAGTGTTAGATCTGTAGTCGTTTTGGGCTCTCGATGTAATAAATGTTGGTTCCGAGCCACTGTTGATTACGTTTAGCTTAGTTCTAAGTAAGAAAGAAACTAATTCCTCACCTCGTTGGTTGTTGGTCTTGCTGCCCATAAGCACGTGATGCGCATTGGTGTCAGCAGCGACGATCAGCTTCAGTCCCTCCCGCTCGCAAAAATTTACAAGTGCGGCCAGTTCGGAGATGGGGATTTCCACGTCGCGCGGCAAATAAGCGGACGCCATCACCACGTCGGGTAGGCCTGAGGAGGATTCCCTGAGTCTAATGGTAATTGGGTCTCTCGAACAGAACTCGGTCATTAAGGTTGTGTTCGCGTGTTTCGGTGTAAAAATACATGTACGCGGGTTATCAATGATAGTGTTAAGAAGTAATTTACTTCCGATGTTACTTAAGACCGCAAAACCTGCCCTTCCTGATTCACGGCTCCTGGATTGGAGGTACGGTCTTGGTGTTGACCTCCAGCATTTTGCGTAGGTTACCCGTTGCAGTTTGACTGTGCTGGAGGTTGGTTTGAAGTGCGGTGAGGTTATAGTTGGGGGGAGCTGGCAGCACCATCATTGCTGCGGAGCATCGCCTCGTCCAGACCCCTCTCCACTTCTTCGGATAGACTCTCCTCTGGCGAGTCCTCCTTCGCCGGGCTGGTCCGGACACTTGACCCCTTGCTGGGGCCAGGTTGGGCTTCCCCAGGTCGAGGACGGTCGTCAAGGAAGCGGACATAAAGGTTACCAAGTTGGTAGAAAACCCTACGCTCGCTTACCTTGAGTCTGGACGCGTCCTCTTCTGGGATGCCGAGCACCAGAAAGACGCACTTTTTCTCCTCCTGTGGCTCGGCATGGTAGAGTGCCCAGTTGGACACCTTGTAGCTGTTTTGACACATCAGCCGCATACGGATGCGGTCTAACGTGTCCTCAGGACCTACGTGCGGTACCAGGAGTCCCGCTTTGATCCGCTTAGGAATCTCAGACTGGCGTTTGACCACCAGTCTGGTTCCTACGCGTGGTGAGTCGACTTTGACCACGGCTTGGTGAAGCCATTGAAGGGCAAAGTCGTCTTTGCACCACATCTTGAGAACGCCCTCACTGTGGAAGGCCTTTCCCCTATACTGTGGCGCAACGAACAGGGCACCAGATGCTCTGGGCGCAAAAATCTCGGCGTCCAGTACGTTCAGTAGCCGAACCTCAATGGCCTCAGCCTGCTCCTTGGTCAGGTCGTGGTAAGGTTCCAGCATTACTGCGACGCAGTAGTCGTTGGACTTTAAGGCGTCGGAGTAACTCGTGGAGCCTGTGGTGGTGAGCTGCGATTTATGGCGCTTAAAACCGCCCTGAGGAGTCAAGGACTCATCCGGATGGTTTCTTTTGGCGGGAAGTGTCTGGCCCGAGGGCTTACCCGCTTGGTTCGCGATCCCAGCCCGGTTACCAATTCTAGTGTGTCCCTGACGTGGGGTCGCAGTAACAGTAGCAAGCTTTTTAGCATCCGGTGGCATCGACGTAGGAGCAGCTGTTCCCTCGGTTAGGCTATTGCCTTTGCCGTGGGTTAGCGCATCACTGATGGGGACAACGTGGGTCATTGTAAACCCTTCAGCAGCTTCAAGCTGCTTACTTCCACCTGACGCCAGAGGTCGCGCTCGTTTTGCTTCCGACTGGGGTTTTGCCCTTTTGGTCTTACGGGTCTTGTTAGGCGGGTTCGTTACTTTCGAGCCCCTCTTCTTTACACCCACAAGGTCCCAACAGAGTCCGTCCTGGATAGAGCTTGTGGGTATAGGCATTGCTGCCTTCATGGAAAAGAGGTCGATGGTCGACCCTGTCGCTGCGCCCTGGTTAGACACCTGAGGAGCTGCTGATGTGTTGGATGCCGCTACACTCGGGTTATCTACCCGAGGAGCTGCTGGTGGTTTAAGTGGTGCTACACTCGGAATATCCACCCGAGGAGCTGTCGGTTCGGGGGACGATGCTACACTCGGATTATCATCCTGAGGAGCTGCCTTGTTGGGTTTCCTGGAAAAGAAGATTTTATTTTTATTATCCATTCGAATTACGGGTATGCAACCTCGGTCTTTTCAAGCTTTTCCGTCCACTCCAAAATCCATCCATATAAACTGGTTGGGCACATTCTGTGACCCTAATTAATTACTAGTTAACTTTTTCATATTAAGTAAATAAAATGGGGTTTTCTTTGATAATTAGAAGCATATATAGATACTTCCAAATGGTTTTCAATTAGTCAGCATTTGAGGCTGTTTGGATCCCGCGCCTTTACGATAGGTGATGGTTTTTCGTCAGCTCTGGCAACACCAGCGCGCATAATTTTTAGGTGTTTTAATGAACAATTGTGTAATATAAGTGAAGCCGCAAGAACCCATTAAACATCGCCCTGCAGGGACTTCGGACATTGTGTTCGATATCTGGTTTGTGTAATTGCTACACGGCTGACTGAGTACAGTGTGCTGGAAGGCACACCCAAGCTGATCTCCAGGTTAGTGGGACCAATACTTTTCGGTGCTACGTTTGAAACCATTTGTTTACTCAGTTTTTACAGAGTGGGTTTAATGGGAACATAAATAAATACTACCAAAAAACATAAGTAATTTCCTGCATGTTGTTGGCTATTTACACGCTGCCACACCATAAACAATATCCCTTTCCTTAAATTGTCTTCTTCATACCTGCCTTTGCGTTTAATACATGCAAATATTTTACAATCTTTAATTTCCAGTGCTTGGTAAACAGTAAGAGGCCTATTATGTGAGTGCAGCCATATTATAGTTGACAAAATGTTTAATTTTAGGGAGACAGATGTCAGTGTATGTATGTGTTATCTAAAACACATACCTAGTGCTTGGTTCACTTTCAAAATTCTTTCCTGGACTGTACAACTGTTTGTGCAGTATCATCTTCAGTTGATCTATGTACATCTGTTTTTGTGCATTCAATTTAGACGGGACTGGAAAATCTCCATTTCCCGTGTACGAGTCCAGGATAAATTCCACTGAAAGGAGAAAGATAGATGTAATTTTGTGCGTGACAGGGGGGTCCTTGTCAGTCTGCAACGGGTTGGTTATGTGTGTGTTGGAAGTAAATAAATAAATTTTAAAAAAGATAATTCATTTCGTTCAGAAATTATAGACTATGCTACTATTTTCTAGATAACACATCAACAATTATGCATCTTCGAGTACTTTACATAAGATTTAAGATGTTACTGAAAACTGACTGAAAAAGAAATACATTTCTCAATAAATCTGTTTAAACACAGATTTATAAAGAGTTACTGTATTTTTTTTTATCTTTTCTAATAAAACATTAATAGGTACAGTAGGGTAGTCACGTTGAAAGTACTTCTTATAAACAAAAAATAGTTATACATGACACATTTAATACTTACAGTGAGCATGGCTGTATTCCTTAAAATGTATTGGATTTAACCTGAAACATTTATCTCCGTAAGGACACTCCATCTTCGGTCTTTTAGGACTTTTATTATCTGAAATATAGAAACATCTGTATTTGTTCATATCCATATCTGTTGATAGGAAAGTGATTTCGGAGCAAAGAATAAATAGAAAATTACCTTCCATGGCTTCTTTTCGTTTATTTGGTGTACTCATAGCAGCTAAAAAATATTCCTAAGTTTCTACAAAGTATTTAGAAATGACAAAAATTGTAAAGTGTCTCTCACTCAACAGTCTCAATCTCAACCATAGAAGTATTTCCTAGGGATGGCGATCTGAGATCGATTAATCGAAGAATCGATTTTCCGAGCAGAAATTATCGATTTTTTAATTCGATATGAAGTACTGTGTCGATTCACTGAATCGATATATCGCCCTTGAAAATCGACATTCGATTTTTTCTGTTTTTGTATGTCTTATGTCTTATTATGTCTTATTGATGGAAGTGTTCATACTTCATTCACGATTACTTTATGTCCAATTATCTATTTAACCTCAAAGCATCAAATTATTCATCTTGTTTACAGAAAAAATAGTAAAGCTCCCATTAAAAATCGATCTTTTTCGTAAAGAATCGCCATCCCTAGTATTTCCTCTATGCTCTCGTACTGATAGATTCAAATTTGACATTGACAGTTTAAATTACGATAAGCTTGGAAAATATCGGTTTACGAAATTTATTTATAGTTATATATAATATTTAGAATATTTGATGCATTGAGTTAAAATGTACTTGACAAAATTAAATTAGCATATCCACAAAGTTTTGTTTCATTTTAAAAACACAGTAAAGTATTTTATACTGTGACTATCAAAATGTGTTTTTCATTTCGAATTATTTTAGTTAAAGTGACACGTGTAATACAAGCAAAAAATGAGAAAAATTGACGAATGAATTTAATCCGGGCGTCAGAGCCAAAAATACGATACTTGGCTTAAAATTTGAAGAAAAATAGAAGTGAAGATGAAGTTTTCTTCGATGCGTACGTCGGATGATGTTAAAGCTCTTAGAATACTATTACAGATGACAGATTTGAGAAACGTTAAACCTCGATTTCATCGACCGTGTCATATGACGTTTTTAACATTCTACGTGCCCACTTCTAGAGTACTTGGAGTAAAAAAGTACTAGTACTAGTTTCTTTTTAAATTCATGTCAAAATAACCGCAATCACTTGTACTAAGTTGTTTACTTCTAAGTTTAAAATTAGAAAAAATACGGTCTTTCATTTACGGTTTTTCGTTAATAACTTTTTTATTTGTTCAATTAAAAAATCTAATTTTTGAGGTATCAAAGATATTGTTATTCCCCATCGATTCCAAAAACTCAGATATCAATACCATGCCCGTGACACATTTTATACACAATTGAAATTAACAATTTTACAATAGGCTGACTTGGCGTACAATAAAAAACATACTAATGTCTGTAACATATTCGTTTTCATTCTATTTTGAAAATTGCAACGTGAAATGAAAACAAATTTCTAATTTTTTTTAATGACTAATACTTACGTAAAATCGTCGGATGAACAGCTTTTTTAGATTTTTTATGAAAACCGAAAAAAAAGCCGATTTTCAAGTTATTTTGCAAAAATAAACAATGACGCGTATCTCCGTCGAAGTAGACACTTTATGATGTTGTTCTACGTATTTTTCTTCAAATTTTAAGCCAAGTATCGTATTGTTATAAAAGATTATTACTTACGAAAATTACTTTACTCTTTGGTCTATTGAAGTTAAGTCTAGGTATTAATGTTGTGTGATCTTGATCTATTTTGTGTTGTCTGTCATAAAGTCATAGGTCGTAGTGATGTGCCAAATCGCTGTTTTGGTGGATCGAGTCGACTCGAGTCTGTTTACACAGTATTCGAATCATGACTCGAATCCGCGATTCGAGCCCAGTACTCGAGTTCTATGTTTTGTATTCGAATGTTGACTCGAGTCCAGGACACGAGTCTAGAAATTCGAGTTCAGAACTCTAGTCCGTTATCGATTTTATAACAAAAAGGAAAATCGAAAAGTAGTAAACTTCGAACAGCATGTAGGTTTAGCATAATGACACAACGATAATAAATTATACATTTTTGACGTGACAACGTCTTATAATTCGATGGAGCCGGCTGCACGCATGAAAAAACATAACTCATGCGGCGTTACCTCACTCTGAGGCGTTCCATTTAATTTTCTTTTGAAAAATGCAACCATTCCATCAGTATTTTCTTATGACGTTGTCACGTTCAACTATCGTCAGTAAACCGACTTTACAGACAACCGATTTTAATGAAAATATTATAATAGATAATTTTATTAAGAAGAATGTTAAATAATAATTTAACATACTAAGGAGGTATTTATACACAACAAAAAGAGATCTTTTAAGAAGCAATTTAAGAACTTCATAAATTTCTTACTATTAGTTTTTCACAAACTTTGCAAGTCATTTTAATTACAATAAAATCACTTCACTACTAGTACTAACAAACGAGGAAATTCACTCACAGTAACAGATTACTGACACAAAACACAAAGTTGCGGGGTCAAACTTGTATTAGGCTTCACTTCATTGCTTTAAACAGAGATCGAGAACGAGCAAGTCAACCTAACTCGAGCACTATACTCGAGTCAGTTGGACTTGCATAATAGAATCGAGTCAGTGAGTACAAAATCTATTATTTCTGACTCGAGTACTATAACCGAGTACGTCGTACTCGAATCAAAATAAATTGGTATTCGAGTAGGCGAGTCCACAGCAGATCGAGCAGATCGATCGAGTCAAGCCTTACTCGGCACATCGCTAGACGCTAGGTCGTAAGATGTTATTTTTTCAAAACCATCCAGCGGATCCAGTACTACAAACATTGTTTAGACACTGTAAGCAATAGTTTCATTTTTGCCCAAAACACAAATAAACCAAAAATTTGGATGCGCATTAATAATTACGAATCAAGTTTAGTAGGTATAAAAAAATAAAAATTAACCGCAATTAACATGTTAAAAACTATGTTTTCTTTCAGGAAATGGAGTATGATCTTGATGGATGGGTCTCTTGTCCTTATGACTCAGCTCACCGTGTCCCACGCTCCCGCATTCAAAGCCATATCGTGAAATGTGAGAAAAAAAGACCGCCACTTCAAATATGTCCATATAATGCCACTCACCGGTACCCTGCAGACGAAATTAAAGCCCACTGTCAAAACTGCCCTCAAAAACCTATCGAGGTCATAGATATAAGACCGAATCCCGGTGGACAGATAACTGTGCCCAAACCTATACTCCAAAGGGAGTATTTACCTGAGACTGACCCCAATCATGAATGTTGGGATAATTAAGTAAACTACTCTAAAGTTTTAAAATTTAGGTTTCGTCAGACTGTATGGAAGTCAAAATCTGTCTTAAATGACCTTGTATTGGTATATATTTCAAAGCCAGGGCTGCTAGATTGTATGCATAAATTTGTTTATATCATGTATCCTGTTTGTAAAAAGATTACCTTGTGTAATTGTATACAATGGCATTCATGATATTATATCATACTCTATATGTATGAATATTGGTATGTGTATGTATGGAGTCCAGAATGACTGGACCGATTTTATCAAATTTTCAGATTAGCCCAGCTGCTGAATTTTTTTTGTAATATCCGTTCGAAGCCGGGGCAGATCGTTAGTAACTATATAAGTATACAAAGTAATATATTAAAAGAATGCATGTCTGAGGTATATTGTGGAAGCTTAATATTGTACCTTTAGAATTATGAAAACTTAATTAAAATAATTTGTTATTTGAGGAAACCCAATTATGTATTTGTATGTCTATTATTCTTTCATGCAATACCGATTTTTCGACAGACGTTAATAGTGAATCATTGTATATTGTAGGTCCCTATTCGCTGATTTATCATTAGTTGATTGAAGTCAATTTATGTTATGAAGTTAATTAATTACCCAATTTTTCAAATTAGATCTTTATAATTCTAAAGGTGTGGTATGTTGAAGTTAAACCTTATTTAAACCCCATAAGTGTGATTGTGTATAATTCCAGTGTCACCACGGTATCAAATAAGTTGCCACACTGGCAGCCCTGTTCAAACCAGTCAATAAGTAATTTTTATTTTAAGGAATAATATTCCACATGGCCCACAAAGAGAACAGATGAGAGACACCTGCACGTAGCCAAAATGCGAATGTTGAGATGGATGTGTGGTGTGACTAGGATGGACAAGGTGAGAATTTAATATATTAGAGGGAGCCTGAAAGTAGCACCAGTGGAGGAAAAGCTGAGGAGCATTAGGTTATCGTAGTATGGACATGTGATGCGGAGGGATGAGCAAAATGTGGTGAAAAGAGTTTTATGTTTGGATGTTGAGGGTGCAAGAGAGGACGACCAAAGAAGAGATGGATAGACTGTGAGAGAAGATATGGCTAGAAATAGAGTAAGCAGTGAAATGACGAATGTAGAATGGAAGAATAAAACATATTGCACTGATCCCAAATAAAATTGGGACAAGGGTAGGCAGATGATGATGATGATGTTGAATATTCCACATTAAATAATTAACTTTACGTTTCTATTATTGATTGTAAACAAAATTATTTTCTTTTATTATTTGACTGACAATAGTCATATATTGTTGATGCACTCGCCAAAACATTGCATAAGTGCTTGTAATTTTTCTGTATAGAGGGTAGATGTGAAATCAGACAATATAATTGTGCCTTATAATTTGGTCTTGTGGGTTATGGTGTATGTTTATGCACGTATGGCACAGTTAAAGCGGTCACCTTGCCACTAAGCTGTACCAAGTGTTGTGAGTGTGATGCTCGCATGGGACATAAATTTATATAGAAAAACTGTACATTTCACTTAGAACTAAACTTAACTTAGAAATAAGGTTTATTTTCTAACATTTTGACACTTGAGTTTTTCTTAGAAGTAATTTCAGTAAATAATTTTTTCAGGGGTGCATCAACAATATTTAATATTAGATTTTCTATGTTATGATGTTTTAACAATTTATATGTTATATGTAGCACTAATGTGATGGATTTTGTAACTAGATTGTAGGCTTTAAACTGTAGTAGGATAAAATCCGAGTCGGAAGGTTCACAATTAAAAAGATGGAGACTATCAGTGCGCAACATCTTATTTAACTATATTCTAACAATAATTGAACTATCCTAATTAAATTTTCAAGCAAGGTATGACGCCTTGACCCCAATTATATTTTCATGTTATATATGACACCTTTACCTGGATGAAGTGCCACAGAATGTCCACCTAATTGTCACACTTGTGCGTAGATCCGCATCTTTCTATTCCTACTATTACGACTTGTATACAGGTGTATCTGACAATGCGACACTTGGTTAAATCACTGAAAGGGCATAACTATAGCATGCACTTACAATAAGAGATTTAAAAAAAAAACGCTTGATACCACGGCCTCACAGAAAACCGGCAGTGAAACAATGCTTACATTGCTTTTCGCATTGTGAGTGAGGTTACCGGAGGCTCTAACCCTTCCCTCTCCCCTATTCCCGTCCTTCCCACTAATCCCCCTTTTCCTCTATTCCTCTATTCCGACCTCAAGGGCGGCAACGCACTTGTGACTCTTGAGTTACAGGTGCCTATGGGCGGCGGTAGTCATTTACCATTTGAATTTCCAGGTATAGTCTCCTTCGGTTCTCATAAAAGCAGATGGAATGTGTAAAGTGAAAAATTTTAAATGGTGCATATTTTTTTTTTGGAATTATTCACTCTGTTATTGAGAAAATCCATAAAAACTAAGTTATATTAAGTACCTACCAATAATAATAATTCTTATTGTAACTGTATGCTAGTTTATATTTCAGAGAATTAAGCAATTGTCGCATTGTCACTTACACCTTCTATGACCAAATACATAATTATTTTTATTTGCTAGGCGAATATTTACTACTACAATAGTTGGCGAAACTGGTCCCCTTTTATGCATAAGAGTATTTCCCCATATTTTTATCCGACGAAAAAAAAAGAGGTTCTCAATTCGACCGTATTACATTTTTTTTTTTTTATGTATGTTCAGCCCTCACTCCTGATGGGATCCTGAAAAATTTGAGAGAAACCCTCGGATATTGTAGGAACGAATAGTGTTTTTGTTTACTTTTCATTACTTTATCAGGTGCTTGCGTTTAGAAATCATCACATCATGTAGCTGAGCTGATGATGAAAAAAACTCATAAAATAAAAATATTTTTAACAAAAAATTAAACCGACGAAAAGAACTAAAAAGCAAAAAATAAATAAACCTTAACGTGTAAAAGTGTATATAAAATTTGATAGTTTATGTAAATAAGCTCATTACTTAAGACTTAAGGTTTATTTATTTTTGGCTTTTTAGTTCTTTTCGTCGGTTTAATTTTTTGTTAAAAAGATTTTTATTTTTTATTATACTATGACGTTGGTAGTATTGGTTAACACAGGTTAACAGCAGTTTTAATCGGGAAGGAGATGCTTATTCATTGATGATTGACTATTATTAGATATTTAGTTAAAATGTTAGTGACATTTTTTAAAATTGGATTTTGGATATCTAATTGTTCCAATAGTAAATTTTTTTAAGAATGTCTGCCATGCTCCGAGAGCAAATGAGCTTTTTTTTTTCTGTAGTTTTTAAGATAAAAATGTTATTTTACTAAAACACTGTTTTTATTTTTTTATCTTTACCCAATAAGTATTTAAACAAATATTGTATATCACTAGATATAATTATAAAACAAAGTCACCCATCGCACCTGTTTTTGGAGTAATTATTCACGTCCCGTAATATAGGTTAAATAAGTCCATCGTTTTATGTAGGTACTTTATATAGATTAAAATCAACGTTATCCCAAACAATTCGGATCAGTAGTAAATTTATAGATTAAAATCAACGTTATCCCAAACAATTCGGATCAGTAGTAAATTTATAGATTAAAATCAACGTTATCCCAAACCATTCGGATCAGTAGGTAGTAAATTTATAGATTAAAATCAACGTTATCCCAAACAATTCGGATCCGTAGTAAATTTTTACAAGTGTTTTTACATTTTGAATCTTACAGGCCTACTCAACGCAATAGACTGATACTACACTGACAGAAAAAAAATTAAGGCATATAAAATGTTCTGCCATGCGTGCGAAGACGGGGATGCGATGATTGCTAGTCACTACATATTATAAAACAAAGTTTCCCACTGCGTCTGTCTGTCTGTCTGTTCGCGATAAACTTAAAAACTACTTAACGGATTTTTATATGGTTTTCACCAATAGACAGAGTGATTTATGACAAAAAGGGTTAGGTGTATATTTGTTAACGTTCTGTGTAAATTGGTTGAAATATGATGATGATTGATGAAGATGTCTCTACTACCCGTGCGAAGCCGGAGGGGGTTGCTAGTTTATTATAACTAAAGGTCCTAGAAGTAAAAGTGATAATTATTTATACTTCGAGGAAGAGTGACTAGTGTAACAGGAGTCTTTTTTTCTCTTTTATCAAGGCACCGCATCATAAACTAAAATATATTGCACCGCATCGTCTCCAATAGGTAATACTCTATCTGACTTTTTGAGCTATTTATGTACATGAAATTCTACAGAGACACCGAAGTTTAGACAAACTAATTATTTGTGTATAAAATGTTATAAAAACAGATTTGACACGTATTGAGATAAACCATATAAAACTAACTTAAAACGTCTTCGAAATTAGTTTTAATGAATTTTCTAACGGAATGAAAAACGGAGGTAAAAATACCTGGAAATTCAAACGGTAGTTACCTGGAAATAAACTATGTGTTTAGAAATTTGTAAACACATAGTTTATTTTCAAAAAATCATTTTGTAACTGCACGCTAGTGTCATGTTCTTTCAGTGGTTTAAGTAAGTTTTCCATTATGATTGTCATATACACCCTAGATATAACATTTATCCACAACAAATTAATTAATTTGTAAAATAAAAATGATAATTAACAATAGGACTGGACGTCAGTTAATTAAAGAAAAATCATTGCCATGTAAGCAACGATGCGTTGTTGCAATGGAACTCAGCATTGGGCTTAGTTAGACCACGAGTTCACTCCTAAGGAGTTTTATTCGTGGACTAGAGTATCCAAGATGTTAGTTATCTTACAGACATTTTAAAAGACTAATAAACTTACTAATAATATAATTTATTACTAACAAAACAACTAATCTATTATTAAACTATCAAAACTATTCAGCAATCTTCAATTCCTCTGTTTTGGTTGATATTTTTTGCTTTTCAAACATTAATCGCAGTTGTTCCGTGGCAGACATAGGCAATCTATTATTGATCCCAAATTCGTTGGATGGCAACTCTGCAGTGTTCAATTCTGGGTTCTTGAATGTGAACGGTGTCCAAGGCCCCTGGATGGAAGGATAATCGGTGTACTGGTATTTGCGAAGACGGACTGAGGCTATATCTCCTTGCTGCGTACGCAATACTTCAATCCATTTCGTTATTTCTTCATGCGTTTTGTTATTTACACTCATCCAAACTCGATCGCCGTTTACTGCAAAAAGAAAAGTAATGAATGAATATGAGGTCTCGGTTGATTTCTTCCTGCCGGAAGTAAATATATCTATAGTTACTATAATAAAGCTGATGAATTCGTTTTTTTATTAAACGCGAACCAGTAGTTGAATTAAAAAACCTTTTTAGATTTCATAGGAAAATAAATCGCCATTTTGGACATTAACTTTATGTACGTAGAGATGGTCGATACACATGCTAAGATCAGCCAATGTTAAGCGAATACCGCCGCAAATAGACACCTGCGACTCAAGAGTCACAAGTGCGGTGCCGGTCTTTAAGGTGGGAGAAAAGAGAAGGGCTTGCTTAGGACCTTTGGTAATCTTACTCACTCGGCGAAACACATCGCAAGCATTGCTTCATATAGGTTTTCTGTGAGGCCGTGGTATCACTCCGGTCCAAACGCGCCAAACCATGGCTTTCCCACGATTAAGTCCTGTGTCTGCTTGCCGTCTTATGCCGCGTTCCAATGAACAAAAAACGATTCGTTTTGGTTACGGACGGTGACATATTTGTTGAACATTCAACGAAATTTTACCGTCCGTAAGCAAAACGAATTGTTTCTTGTTTATTGGAACGCGGCATTAGAGTATAAAAAAATTGCAGGGAGGATTATCAAATGATAACTTACAATATTCTCCGATTATAACAGGTGAACGATGTCTTCGCGGCTTCAAATATACAACAACTCCAGAGTGTTGCTTTGCAAAATCTACTAAATCTTGTTCTATGAAGTCTCTGTAAATATTAAACAGGTCTTAGTAGTCCCTAGACTAATAAAATAAAATGTATTAATTTAAAAATGGCCACTAAATACTAAGTAGCAATTTTGTAGAAGATTTCGCATTATTATAAAAGGTAATGTTACCAGGCCAGGCCACTCCGCACTTAAGGTATGAAGCTACAAGTACGTCGCAACCTCGACTTGTCGGGCTAACTCAGTGGGCTGCCGCACTATCAGCGTATGGTTGGCCGTTAGTTCCGATAGACAATCGCACGCACCGCTTTGCGTTGTTTGATAGATATTATTTAACAATAATGAAGGTAAAAGCATAATATATGCATTATAATCGGCTACTTAATTAATAAAAAATGCAATCCTAACATCGTCAGAAGAGTTTGCGATAGAAAGAGATGCAAATTCTAGGCGAAGATAACTAGGTAATTAACACTGTGCAACCTGAATTGCACTTTATTGTGTCGGAGCAAGGTCACTATTTATTTAAATGATTTTGAAGAGTGGGAATTCTGTATGGGTACTAATATCTGTTCTGTGGTGTTACATATTTTTACTAACATTCAAAAACTATAATAGCCTGTCATTAATAGAGGAGGAACATTAGGAGACAAGGAGTTTATTTATATAGGTCTCTCAAAAGACTCTTATTATTAAGTATGTCTTACTAATATAATTGTTACCCTTTCATGCAAAACGGACCTGGATGTGTGCCGAAAAAAAATGCTAGGTTTCTGTGGAGATTTCAAATAAATTGAAGCACAAATTAAGTCGTACGCAACAGCTAGTACTTTATATAATTAGAGATCAGCTGCTGCTTTATTTTCCTTTATAAGAGTGCCTATTTCCTGGGATTATCTCTTACATACAAAGATCTAGTAATCATTTTAATTAAAATGTCTTGAGCTGCATCTTATGGCTATTAAAGTCACTATTATAATTTACGAGCTGTTTCCACAATCTACACCCAAATTAACCTATAACTGTTGCTGTGATACATAGACATTACAAGTAGTTGTAGCAGATCATAAAACTTTGATACTTTAGGATAAAGTAACCCTCTAGTGTTGAAAAAACTATTGAAATTGGTTCAGTAGTTTCAGAGATTGTTTGACTACTAACAAACAAATCTTTTTGTTTTTTTTTTTTACCTTTATAATATTGCTATGGATAGATTATTTTCAAAAGGCTGTCACCCAACAGCTTTTAATATAATCTGTATCAAATTTTGGCAGTGACAACTTGTTTAAAAAATTGATTTTTTGGTATACTCATAAAAACAGATTGCTAGGCTAGGCTAGGCGTTATTCATTTTATTATCATTATAATAATAATGCCCAAGAAACTACAACTAAGAATTACTAAACGTTCGTTACAGGTTTAAAACCTAACCTTTATGAAACTTGATCCTAGATAGAAAATTACCTTTACAGACTTCAAGATACGAACTTTTAAATACGAACCTCATTCCTCGACTGCCTCCGTGACTTTTGCAGAATTTTAACACAATTCGTTGTAACTGACACACGTACCGTCCCACTCCATTTTGCAAGGGCGCCCGGACAAAGCCGGACTTTAAAAACAGATTCCTTCCAGACATTTTAATAGATAATTACAAGTTTTTTTGTAATTAAAGAGGTTTAGGTTAGAATATGTTGTTTTTGATGTTTGACAGACTGTCAAACATCAATGACATTTGTTTTTTTTAGTGAATAGTGACATTTTTAAAGGATAGTCTTTTAAGCACACCTGAACATCTCGTATGATGTAGTGACTGAGGTTAAGTAAAGCAATATATTAATAGGTTCCTTGTTTTTATTATTTTTAACCATTATATAGCTATACATCATACAGAGTGTGTATCACCCAGTAGCAACGACGGCGTCAATGCAGTTTGCAGTTTGCATGCTGCCTTGCAGGCTGCACGGAGGCGGATTCAGGATTGCCATTTGGGAGGGGCTTGACCCCGCTGAGGGCCTGGGTATGGGTCTCCTCGAATATTTTTTTGCAAATTCCTTAATGACTTCGTTGGGTTGAAGACTAGTCAGTCACACAACTTTTCACACACATTGTAAATTGTAACTGAATAGATCAGGATTCTAAAGATACATTAAAAGATTGCATTGCTACACGCCTTTAATATAGTATGTCCGAAATTAGGATTTGGTAGATCTTTGACGGGATTAATCATCGACTACCGTTACCTATCCAAGATAGTATGGTACACCCTTCTAATCAAAATAACAGTATGGGGATGCCACAGGTTCGCAAGCTGGCTTCTCTTGCTCTCGCCATAATCTTGTAGAAAATGAGTCATATCTATTTGCCGTCGTGTGGCAATTGAGGTCTTTCGCTGTCTAGACTGATATACTTAGTTTCTTTTGCAGTTCAGTCTCACACTTAAGTATAATCAGTAAAAATAAAATTGAAAAAGGACCAAGTTTATTTCGTTTTTTATTTCAAAAAATAATTTAACATGATCATGCTTACATAATAAACTGTAACACGGTTTTCTCGATTAAATTACTTACTATGTCGTGTTTAGATCAGTTTTACTAACATTGCGCGCAAGGCAAGTTTGGACTCATCGTAAAATATAATTAGCTCAATTTCATAGATAAATATCTAGACTAAGATTGTCGTAAACATTATTCTCTTTTCAAATCTGACACAAAATAATGTTTTTTTCAAATTTTATTTCACAATCCTTAATTATTTAGCACGCTATGTAAAATAACTACTATTGCTAATTTTTCACTCTGATTTCACAGCTGCCTCAGCTTCTAGCCGCTTTCGCATAGATTCAGGCATCTCAGCTGGTGGTGGCCTGGGCATACGTAGCGTCACCTATAAAAAAAACATGCATTTATAAGTAAAACTTGCTTGGTGTAGGTAAATAGTGTTTTTGAACACCAAAAATGCGTTGTTCTAATTTATAATTCTACTAAATCATCATCCTCCGCGCCTTTTCCCAAGTAATTTTGGGGTCGGCTTTCATTCTAACTACGCTACGGCCGAACTTTGATATTATACGTGAAGCGACTGCCATCAGACCTCCACAACCCAAGTACTAGGCGATATCGAAGTTCTGTAGTTAGACCAGGTTGTCGAACTTTTTTTAGGGCTCCAACTACCCCTAACGAATGCCACAGATGTTTGTATGGCACCCGAGACCGACGGTTTAACGTGCTCTCCGAGGCACGGAGGGGTCTCAATTTGTTAAGAATGGTCACCCATCCTAGACTGACCTGGCTAGTGTTACTTAACTTTGTAATGTGTTTACCTACTCGGTTACCACTTAGCCACGAGCCCCTAATCGTACTAAATGTATAAAAAAACTCTACATATCAAATAATAAATAACATTACCTACGATGAGAGGCTTTATCAGAAATTTCAGAAAATGGTCTCTCTCTCTCTCTCCCCCTCCCTCCCTCCCTCCGATCACTAAATTTTATTCTTCATATGTTTTTCATACCGGGCGCTTTATATGCAAATCGATTCTTAAGGAGTAACTCCCAAAAAATATCGGTACATTTTCCGACTCATCCACATCGGCGTTGAGTGTCAGCATTACTATAGAACACGTAATGGTACAGGTACAGAAATTCCCACTCTGCCAAATCATTAAAACAAATGGCGACTCTTGTTCCGACACAATAGAGTCGCAATTTAGGTCACACAGCGCTAATTACTTACAGTTAACTACACCTAGAAGTTGCCTCTCTTTCTATCGCGTAACTCTTACCTGTTCTGATGACGCCGCGCCGTTAAGGTTGTATGTTTTAAAGAATGAATTAAGTAGTATGAATATTTAATTACCAATAAATCATGTGCCTATTACTCTATTTTTGTAAACAAATAAACCTAGGCTTGGTACTAATAACTCGATGGTCTAGTTACAAATGGATGACGCAATGTAGCGCGTAAGTGAGCATCGAACATACGTGGGGCCCGACCGACGCGCGGCAGGCCACTGAATTTTAGCACGTTTAGTTGATCCCGCCACGTACTTGTAGTTTTATACCTGCACTGCGGAGTGGGCCCAGCTTGGCATTACTAACCAATAGTCCATACCGTTTTCTACAAAAGACTGTCAACTTTTATAATATGATTAGGGGTTTATCATTAATTAGTACCTATTTTAGCGAAGCTATTAATTACATTTTGTAAAGTCGTGAGTGGAAAAAAAAGTTTGCTCAACAAAACAAAAAGAAGCTAAAATTTCGTATTATTTCTTCATCGTGATGCCATATCTTGTCGAGAGATTACCTACCTACCTTGCCATTGAATGCTTAAGTACTATAGGTAACTACTTTTAGTAATTAAAAAAATGAATGAGGTATTTTTGAAACACCTTGTTGAAACGAAATTCATTTCGCTCTGTATAAATTTAATATATTGCATGGATCGAATATATTGTATCAAAATGTAATAAATATTGTAAAAACTCAAAATTGAAATTACGCCATCTGTGAAAGTTGCCCGAACTAATATATGGATAATTAGTATATACAACAACATCAAGGGACAGTAATATCGCGCAGAATCTACAGTAACTTTTTTCCAAAAAACTGATACTTTACCTTGACTGCGTCATAGATGAACCATTGCAGAGCTGTGAGGGTACCGATCATGATAATCCTAGGTCCAAGACCCTTCCAGACTCCAGCCCAGCCTAGCTTACCGACAATAGAACCAACTGTCGCTGTCCTGTCCTGTGGATATTAAAAAAAAAGGCTTTTAAAAGCGAACTATAAAACGAAAATAAAAAATAAAAAAGAGATCCACTGTCCACCTCCTGGCTCCATCTTTACTAAGCCCAATCAGATGGACTCGTCTATACGAATCATATGAGCCCTAACTCGAGGAGTTTACTAGGAGCCACTGAAGAGTTCCATGATCAGAGGCGTAACGTAAAATGCCACGGGTCTCCAGCCCTAGGGGGCCCGTGGTGTTACACAAAGGCCCTGAACACAGCATGAGAGATTGATTAAATTAAAATAAACCTACAAGCCTCATTACATTAAGGTTGCAAGCGCAAAAAATTATCAAAATGGCAATGGCATTGACGCCATTGATTGGTGTGGTAATAACTTATGAGCAACGAAAACGATGTGTGTGGTGGCACCTAAGGGAGGACCCCATCAAATAAATTAGCCACGGCCTCCTGGTTCTATCATTTATCAGCTCCAAGATGTCAAATTATGGTATTGTCATCCAAACCACTACATACATACAACGTTTTATTTTAATACGATAATTATTAGAAGTAGGTTAAAACTAGGATTTGTTTACATGTACAAGAAAAGTTAATAAACTCGTGTTAACAAAGAAAATCGGTTAAAAACAGAGGCAAAAAAGTTAGTGAATTGTTTTGCCTTTAGCTACTTATATTAAATAGGAAAAGAAGAATGTTATATGTTAGTAAAAACCTGGTACGGGTACAAACCTGGTTAAGCTTGGACACAACAGTATCAGCAGGATGGGAGACAATGGCGCAGAACACACCAGCGATGTAACCGGCCGCGAATGTCACCACCAGCTGTTCACCCTTAGAGCACTGTTCACGGGGCTTAGGTACCACATTCTGCAAGCATGAAAAAAATATTTTAAAAAATCGCAAAGGTAAAATTAAAACCTTAAATGTACACATTATACTATTAAATTACTAAAATACCACAACATAAGTACCTTGTACAGAAGTTCGACGGTCTTCTCGAAGCTGGCGAACTTCATCATGGTGTAGGGGATCTGGCGACCCCACAGTGGGACTAAACCCTTGTAGAAGGTGCCGTAGCCTTCGTTCTGGACCATCTTGGGCCACGCTTCGCGTAAAGTGGTGGCGAAACCAGGCATGGTTTGGATGCGGACCTTAAAAATAATGGCATAATACATTTGCTATTATACTATTAAGGAGTATTGCCTTCATACTCTGCCCTCGTGAGGATGACATCACTAAGGTACACCCTATTTTGAATCACTGAGTGCGTCTGGGACACAGTGGTTAGGGTACCGAGGAGGAGGATGCGATGTCCCTCAGAAGCAAAAAAAAACGCACCTCGACGAATCTTGGAGATCATGTCACGGTTCATCAATCAACAGAACTTTCGTTCGCACGACGCAGAATCACTGGCAATTATGTAGTTACATATCTGTGTTAGATCTTAGTTAATTCTTTCTCAGCATATTGTAAATTCGTATTTTGTTCACGTGAGCTAATCTACACATATATACATTTTAATTCAAATAAAGACAATTAATCAAGTTACAATTTTGTGTTTATTGCTTCTAAGCTAAATTTAACAAAAACCGGTGAGCTATAACGAAGTGTTGTCGGTTTAACTAGTCGTAGCTTACCTTAGCTGCTTCCAGGGGTGAAAGAGCAATGTCAGCAAAGAACTCCGCTGACGCTGAAGCAGCCAAGTATAAGAATGTACGGTAGACATACGCGGTCTCTTCGTCCAGCATACTGGAGTATTGCACCTTGAACACTTCATACAGACCAAACTTGAACAAACCCTAAAAAGTAAAACAATATTTTTTAAGTTTTGAGTGACATATTTAAGATTAGATCTTAAGTTGCTTACTCGAACATGAATCTAGTGACTGTTTAAAATAGAAAGTATTGGAGACTTATGAGAGTATTTATGAAAGAAATTAAGTGAGTCTTATTTGGAAGCAACTGCCGACTTTTCATATTTACATATTCTGTTTCTGTTTGTTTCTGTTTCTGTTTTTTTTAAAAGACAACTCCCCGCATTAGGAATTACTCCTGTGTCGCGGGGGACTTTACAAACATACAAACAACGGACACTAAGAACACCCAGACTCAGATGGGAATCGAACCCATGACCTCTGGCTCAGCAGTCAGGGTCACTAACCACTAGACCAACAGGCCAGTCAATTATATTGTATACTACTGCTTACATAACGCGATACTTTCGAGACATCAGCGCCACTAGTGTTCATTTTTAGAACCCTTTCGCGTTGTTTTGTCCACATTTTATATATTACTAGCTGCGCCCCGCGGTTTCACCCGCGTAAGTCCCGGTACCGTGGGAATATCGGGATAAAAAGTAGCCTATGTGTTAATCTAGGTCTCTAGCTATCTACATACCAAGTTTCATCGCAATCGGTTAAGTAGGTGTTGCGTGAAAGGGTAACAAACATCCATTCATCCATACATCCACACATCCATACATCCTCACAAACTTTCACGTTTATAATATTAGTAAGATGATAGATATTGAAAACAAATAATGTTACATTTTTCCACTTCATAAGGACATCTATAATTATTTATATAATAATATAGATATGTAAATTAATAATTTTAAACTTGCCTGTAGAGAATAACCAATTAAAGTGGGTGCCCATCCTTTAGCAAGACCCCTCATACCTTCCTCCCGAACTGACACCTTGAAACCGTTGAGAACATTCTTGTACTTGATGGGGTCAACTTGTAGGCGGCATTTCACCAAGTCGAGGGGCACTACAACTGTGTGAGTGAGACCTGTGGAAGAAACAAGGAATCAGTATCAGCTAACAGCATGCTATTTGACATTCAGATATGTCAAATAAATTTTCAGTGGGTAAGTAGGTATATCTTTAGGTATAGATTGATATTTTTTATCAAATATGATAAATATTGTCCCAAATAAAATTTTAAATGTATGTAGTTTATCGCCAATCCCTATTTTGTAAGCAAGTTTATGTAATTTGTACCAAGTGAGTAATTTTTTTACATTTTTCATTGGGGAGAGCCATGCTTCGGCACGTATGAGCCGGCTCGACCGGAGTGATACCGCGGACAGAAAACCAATGAATGAAATGAAATTTGTTTATTTCGGCGACGTGCCAAGAACATACATACATAGGTCACATGATGTGATATACACTACTATATTATGATAATGTATGTAACATGCAAGTATGCATGCCCAGCACAACCCGCCGAAAAGGGTCACCACCTCAGCATTTGCTAGGTGAAAGTGAAGCAATGCTTTTCACCGAGTGAGTGACGTTACCGGAGGCCCTAACCCTTCCTCCCCCTCTCTTCCACCCTTTCCCTACTCCCACCTCAAAGGCCGGCAACGCACTTATGACTCTTGAGTTGCAGGTGCCCATGGGCGGCGGTAGTCACTTACCGCGGTATCAGGTTTCCCGTTTGCTCGTTTGCCCCCTATACCTACCATAAAAAAAATGTGTAAACATTGCAAAGGGTTTTGGCTGGTTACTTTTATAGACGGCCGCTGAGCGCCTGCTTGACGTCACCACTTCTTGGGAATGTATTCGTTTTAAGACAGGAAAGAAGGAAGAAGGTAAATTTGTATAAGGAAAAATGGGTAGGGAGAGGAACCTAGGGTAAGGGATACCACAATCTCGGATGGGGAACGGGACTGATACTACAGTAGTTCTCAGATGCTGGGGTCACATACCCAAATGGCTTGTATCTCCTATGACTGGAGAGGCCGCTAAGACAGAACCAGCTGGCCAATCATCATTTTTTTAAGACTTAAATAAAATAATTACACCGCATAAGGAGCTCATAATGCCATATGCATTTTCCAACTGCATAAATTAGAACTTGTAGTTAGGCGCCAATTACACGGTAGGTTTTGCTGTCAATTTTGCCACAATCAAAACGGTGATTGACGAATAACCTATCGTCTAATTTAGTGATTGACGGTTGCATAATGAGATTTTAATGTCGATATTATATCATCATTCCATCAATCACCAACGAACATCTGTCACTTATGATTTTTGGTAATTATTGATGTTTGCATGAGCGTCTAATGGACGTCTTAGGATTGATGAACAAATTGTTTTAATAAATGGTTGTTACGAAAGCCTCGCTCCTTCATTTTAAATATTAAACCCTTAAGTTTCGATTAATACAGATAAAATAAATGGAATTAAAAATTGATAGCTCTATAGTAAAATATATGTTTTCGACACGTAAAAAACTCTTATTTATTTTATTTAAAATAGGTTCAAACTATAATAGATGATAAAACAGTTCACTATTTATTAAAAATGAGTTAATAGACATTATTATGACTAGTTTTACCGGTAACGCAATGCTAATGGTCGAATAATAAATATTGACGAATAGTGGGGTTATAAAAGGCCATGCTGACATTTCAGGTTGTTAATAATCACTCGAGTGCGAACAGAGATACGAACGACTTGGGAGTTACTGTTAGTTAGTGATTTTCATAGTTTATATCAGTGGTTGTGAGACAGTTTCTTCCTTATATACCCCTTTTTTTTTTTTAATCCATTATAAAGAACCGCGAGATTTTTTTTAAATAGAAACGGCTTTGTAGGCGTGTTGCTCAGACCCTCTTATTAGTACCTACCTACAACGGGCAACGGTGAAACACGCCTTTTCTGTAAATATGATGATGGAATCGGTTTAGTTCGATTCAAGCGGCCGACCGGTAAGGGCAAATTCATCAGAAGAGGAAGTAAAACTGCATAGCGCATTTCAATAAGAGAAGAAGAAATAAAATAACCTTTTTTTCATATTCTTTTGCGTTTTTTTCTATAAAGAATTGGTTAAAAAAACAATATTCAGTATATTTCTAAGAAAATATATTAAATCTATACTTATAATAAATCTGTAGCGGGATGAATTCTGTACATTGAATATATTTAAAAAAAATCGACTGAGGGGTATTTAGATATCGATACTGATGCCGAATATGCGATCCAAACAATTTTTGTCTGTCTGTCTGTCTGTTTGTATGTTCACGATAAACTCAGAAGTTACTGAAGGGATATGCTTGAAACTTAGTATGATAATAGTTTGAGTGCCTGCGCAGGTTATAGGGTACTTTTTATCCCGGGTAAAACTTTGGTTCCCACAGGAAAATCAATGAAAGCTCTAATAAGATTGTAACGTTAGTAGAATGTATATATTTATTTCGTACCATATTACAGCGAGCGAATAGTTTGTCTGGTGTAGAGTACGGCATCCACTAGGTTGGGTGCCGGATCGAATCCCTCTTTCACACTCTTTTCTTTTTTTGCACTTTTTTTTATTATTTAAACTAATTTCCTTTTTTTAATTAGGTATCGTTTTTAACCGACGAAAAAAAAGGACGTTCTTCAATTCGACCGTTTATATACATATTTCTACTTTTTTTTTATGTATGTTCAGCCCTCTCCGTTATTTATGAACCGATTTTGATTATTATTTTTTGTTAGGTAGGGTCTTTTTTTTTTTTTTTGTGCGTGTGGAAACCCCCTCGGGCCGTCACCCCACCGGGGTTTACGATGGGGCGGTGTGTCGGAATCGAACCGACTAAAACCACACGGTGTGCCGTACTGCGCCTTAAATAGGAGGGATCCGGGAACAGCTTTTATTAAGGGTCTACCTCAAGGGTGGTCCCATGTCAAGGAAGTCAGGATCTGATGATGGAATTCTGATAAAATTGAGAGAAACCCTCGAAAATTTTAGAAACGAATAGTGTTTTTGTTTACTTTTCATTACTTTATCAGGTACTTGCGTTAAGAAATCATCACATCATGTAGCCGAGCTGATGATGAAAAAAAATTCATAAATAATAATCTTTTTAACAAAAAATTAAACCGAAGAAAAAAGTTTTATGTTCTTCACCCGAAACAGAGTCTCCCGTGAAGTGGGTGTCTGGACATCGCCCAGTTGCCGTCCTCTAGCCAGCGCTGGGTGGATCATAGGAGGCAAAATGTCGCCGTACCGACGGTCAACTCATAAACGGTGCTGTGGGGCACACCGTGTGGTTTTAGTTGGTTTAAGTCTGATATACGGCCTCGCGAATAGCCCGGTGAGGTGAACTTCCACACGAATAACAAATGAGTAATGTTACCACGGCCAAATTATGTCGTTATTTCACGTGTAAGCAACCAAAACAACCTTTTTTGTACGCTCCAGGTTGTTTCACCGCCAATACAGCATAAAAAATCCTGCCTGAAGAAAGAGGTACTATGCAATAAGCGACAAATTGCTGTTTTCCGAAAAAAAAACGCGAACGAAGTCGCGGGCACAGCTAGTTAATAATAAATTAGCTAAGATACTTTCGCGACGCAAGTCCACAAAATAATTTCATGACGTTATCAAAGTCATGCTCAATCACGGACAATGTCAGATTAAGATATACCTTGGTGCCAGCTGACTGTGACACTATCGTCACTATCATATCTTTTGAATAATATATGATATAATTATGATGCGTTTGAACGCTGGAGTTTAATTTCTAACGCATCGGCCATAATGATAATGCCGCGTGTGTGCGCTCAAACTATGCTCATAACACTGCAGGCAACAATAATTACTTATATAAAACTGTTTAAAAACCCAGTGAAAATTCCCCAAACTCTTTTTTACAAATTTTTCTATTTTCACTGATATTTTCAGCATTCCACACTTATGAGAGTTTCGAAAAAGTCTGCAATTCTTAATCTTGTGTATAGTATTATATGATCTGTGATCTTGTGAAATAGTTTATTGTCACTTTGTCACAGAATATAATAAGTATAATAATCTGTACTCTAGAAAAAGTTTAGCACCCCGTTATGGTCTTTTGTTTGAGTCCCGTCCTTAGATTTAACTTTCCCGCCCTGGCAAAATAATTTCACTTACAAGATTTAAGGCTGAGACGTACAGTTTTCAGTCATTGGTAATGGTTACCCATTACCAATGACTGAAAACTGTACGTGTAAGTGTTTATGCTATTGAATCAAGGCTTTCATGTCCTTTTACGACACTGTACGTACGTATGCGGTCTTTCAAGAAGATGGAACTTGTCGAGTTGTCTAAGCTGGGCTGCTTATTCCAAAACGCATTACTTCAGAATCTATTACCGCTCCTATAGCCTATTGCCCACTCTGCCTATGATGAATGTCTATTTGGTCATTATTTCCCGACTAGCCATTAAGGGATGATAATTCCCGTCATAGTATTGCCATATCATGGTACGCTACCTCCATGCGTTTGCCGTAAAAAGTAGGTAGGTACTCTATAGTCTATACATATAGCCATGCAAGATGATCGGCTGTGTCCTTGGCATTGTAATCCAAATTACCGTTGAGTTGCCAGAGTGAGAAGCACGATAAAAGATGCGTTCAGAAAGTATGACACAAACAGAGATAGTTCGTAAGTCGGTTGCCAGTTTTACTGACCAAAAATTGGATTTCTTAAAATAATATGGATAAACACTTACCGCACGACAATATACCACCGACACCGCATAAAGCGAAGTATTTGCCAGAACCGAACTCGCAGGAATCGCCTTGAACTGCAACTGCAGCGGCCATACCACTCTGTAACCAGTTAGCTCGCGTTACTCTTCATGAGAAGGAAAGTAAATAGATAAAAAAAATCCCTCCCGCCCCTCTCCCGCCCTGGGCCAAAAGCTGGGTACTCCCATGGGCGTATGATTATGAGCGCGAGAGCATCTTTTCCTTTAACCGCAGTCTCACGAGCCAAGGCTGACATAAAATGAAATGCGAGTACAAAAGACCTTAATGAAATCAAATTTTAGTAAATGTGCGGTCCGTTTTACCAGTAATATGAGATTACTTTACTAGTAATATGACCCATGTTACCAGTATATATGTACGACACCATCACTAAGATATGTGCGGTCTGTTTTACCAGTAATATTGGACCCACGTTAATAGTAATATGACCCATGTTACTAGTATATTTACGACCCCGTCACTAAGTTATGTGCTGTCTATTTTCTAATGAAATGGGACTTACGTTACTGGTAATCTGCGATCCTCGTTACAAGTATTGAATATGATAATTACTAGTAATTGTTATTTGGGAAACTTACCTGTGAGTTTTCTTCTATGGGTGCTGGAGTGGCAGCCTGGCAACTTGTAGGAGTGAGGGGGCCGCGGAATGGCGAGTTCCGCGCCACGTCTAATAGGGACGAGAACATTATTCTGCAACATGAAAATGAAAAAAAAATGATTTAATGGCTGTGACGTACACAGCTGTGTGGGTAGTTTGGCCGAGAAAGAGTAGCAATAGAGTAGAGTTGCGTATGTACTGTAATTGTCATTTCTATTTCATGTTTGAACTCGAACGTGATGGTGGCTCAAACATAAGCTTAGGGCCTCTATTTGGATCTCTATAGACCCGGGCAGACCCGTCTTGTCGTCCAACCCCGCCCGCTTGCCTCAAACTTAATCCTACTTCGATTAGAAAAAGGCACAGAGGATCACTATTTGGCAGTGGGGGGTTTAGCAGGAGCCTAAGTAGGCTGGAGCCTAGGGCGCAGATTCTAGGGGCGGCAAATTTGGGGCCAACATTATTTTTGATGTCTTGTCCGGGGTATCGAATTTGATAGATGGGGCCGCAAATAGGGCGGCAAAATTTTAATAGCCTACTGGCGGCAAATGTGTAATTCCGCCGCTGCTATTTGGCAAGATAGCTCCTTGTCTATAGATACTTTAGGCATTATATTATAAAGACGGTCTGAACCCACTGTGACCTAGCTCAATATAAAACTGATGTGGGAATCTTAGGAGTGGATGCACGTCGCCGTCACGTCGCGCGTCTCTTATGATTAATACCTGGTTACAGTACAGAGGCCACATGATAGATGTGTCTTTAAAAAAATAGTATTTATGCATGATTCAATGAGTGAGATAGTACAATGAATACCTAGTTTTTAGCAATAATCGCGGAAAGTCATTGGATTCAAAATAAGTATAATAAAAGAAGAAATACATATTTAACATAATGTATTATATAAAATAATACTACAAAACATTAGGTTCAGAAAACTTTTGACACATCGCGAGCTTCAGTAACCGGCTATGACGTAGTCAGTCACATGACAGTTTCAAGCCGGTAATTTAATTTTTTGACATTCATTTTTTAAATCTCCTTTTTCTTATCCTAATAAAATATACTTAATAGAAAATAAACTCGTATTTATCTTTAATAGCGCACAATGTGTCAAAGTACAGTCGTCTTCATTTTGTTACGTAAGGAATTAAAATTTTACGATAATAACTTTGTAGACAGTGTCTATGGTACTGTTAAAATAGAAATAGGAAAAAAAATGATTATAATATAGAAATACCTAAGTAGTTATTTAAAGTCATACTTACATACTTTAAGTCCGACGAAAATTGTTCAAGACTCCTATGACACACTCCACTGACCTACACGGTGAAGGATTACTAAGTGAAGACATTTTCAATGATAACATATCAAAAGATAGCAGGTCAGTCATTGATAGCCGTGATAAAAACCATGATTTTGATTGGCCTTCAAAATTTATACTCCTTATTTACTAAGCCCTCAAACGACACGAAAATACTCTAGTTGCATTGTTGCGTTAATATATATTAATGTTCATTATACATACAACGGTACTCCTCGTTTTTTGTAGGGGAAAAACAAGAAAATATTGTTCACTGAAGCAATTAATTTAACTAATATTTTATTAACTATATTTATAAAACGTTCACACTTGAAAATTGTTACCATCTTGACGTTATATGATAACATTGATAACTTACCTGGAAATATGTGTCTTCTTATTTCAAGAACTGTAAATAATTGTTAGTCAGTCACAACTTCTTTTCCTAGACATCCATCCATCTGTCATGTCTCGTGCTGTCAATTAGAGTTAATTAAATTATAGCGTTTACAATTGAATAATGTTTTCACTATTCGGGTTTGAATAAATAAGAGGTAGTACGAAATAATTTTGGACTATTTGCGGATTAATTGTTGATGTAATTAGAACTATGCTAGGTGTTTTAGTTACACAACATATTAAAATAAAAACCTTGTAATATTTTACAATCCTTAAATCCTGGGTACGTACGGACTCCGCTCGATACCACGGCTTTACAGAAAACCGGCAGTGAAGCAATGCTTGCATTGCATTTCACCGCGTGAGTGAGGTTACCGGAGGCCCTAACCCTTCCCTCTCCCCTAGTCCCCCCGTCCCCTCTTTTCCTACTCCCACCTTAAAGGGCAACAACGCACTTGTGAATCTTGAGTTACAGGTGCTCATGAGCGGCGGTAGTCATTTACCATCAGGTGACCCGTCTGCTCGTTTGCCCCCTATACCAAAAAAAAATAATATAATAATAATAACGTCTTATAAATCGATGAACGCCGGCTGCACACACAAAAAAGCATGACTCATTATCACGTTCCGCTTGAGCCGAGCGTGCAAGCGAGAGCGCAGAACAAGCGATAGAGAAGCACGATCTCCCTTCCACTGTTTTCTTATGACGTTATCACGTAAAATTATGTTCCGTAAACCAACTTTACAGACATCCAATTTTTTTTATAAAACAAGGTTTCTGTTTTAAACATGAGGATATTTTCCAATTATTGTTATTGCTAAAATATGACCACACCTTATTTATATGGGGTGATACGAGGTGGCCATGTCCAAAAAAGAACAGATTTTTCCGTTCGTAAGCAAAACGAAACGGAACGTTTCTTGTTTATTGGAACGCGGCATAAGTCAACGGAATGAAAAGATACGGCCAATTGAGCCTTAGGTAGGTATATTTTAACATTTCGCATCAAGTAATTCCTGCTGACCTCATGAAATTTGGCGAGAAGCAAGGTCTCACAAGACATGTAAAGAAAAAAATCCAAACTCGTTAATTTGTTATAGCACATAAAAATTCTCTCGCAGGCTAAATCATTATTTAGGAATGTTTATCTCTTTTCAAAGATTACAGGAAACACTGTAAACTTATATTCTATCTCATTTTCTCGCAGGCTAAATCCTGTTAATGAATATGTTTGTCTCTCTGTTTACTGTCGCTTTTTCGTTTCATCGAATTTCGAATCACAATTCTAAAGAAGTTTCTTTTTTTCAGAAGTAGTATACCACCGACATCAGCGGATACAGGGACCAAGATACTAGTGGATGGAGCTACAGACAGGAACCTCTTCCGTACGATACGGGCCGCGTCGAGAACTGCCTTTTGCCCTTGACCCTTGATCCAGCCGTCTAACGCGAGCCTCTTTAGATGATGGTCGATGATCTTGACTATCAATCCATGAGTAGATACTATAGGAACAATTATCACCTATTTGAATTTCACATTTCACAAACGTGAGACAAATCCAACAATTTTTATTGGTTTATTTATTTCAGTTTTCAGAAGTGTCTCCTCATGGGGAAACGGCGATAGCGAAAAACGTTTCACCTATCAATCAACGTTCTGATCTATCTATCAACACTAGTATAACAGGTACTTTAGTACATATGTTTATCTATGGTAACAGGCTTTTTGATACTGGATGAATACAATGAGGCTGAAGCATTTTCAAGAACTGGGTCGATCACGACCTGTATTTAAAACCGTAATGTTTAGAGATAATTGTTAAAGGTTCCAGAATTGACTAGGGGTGCAGGGTTTCATGTTTTTTTTTTATTATTTATTTAGCACCAGCTGCGCCCTGCGGTTTCACCCGCAAAACTCCCGATGCCGTGGGAATATCGGGATTAAAAGTACCTAGCCTCTGTTAATCCAGGTCTCCAGCCATCTACATACCAAGTTTCATCGGTTCTGAAATTTTTGCGTGGAAGAACAACCAACATCCATACATCCTCACAATTTTCACGTTTATAATATTAGTAGGATAGAAGAATCTATAGAGGCTGTCCTGTTTAAGGCCTCGGTCACGAAGTCAGCGGGAGCGGGGCGGCAGCGACGTTCAATGCATACATTTATATGGAACTGGCCTCGAAGGCAGCGGCGCGGGGAGCGGGCGGCGTGCGAGCGCCGCCGCCCCGCTCCCGCTGACTTCGTGTCCGAGGCTTAAAGGAAACTGAAATTATGCCATCACCTTTCGCAACACTATCGAAACAATATTTTAGGGAATAAGGTTAAGGTCAACATGCACTACTGTTCTGGCACACTACTTGTTGATTCACCGCCACCTTAATGAGATTTGATGATCTCCATAGACAACATGACGAAAAAGTTTTCATGTCAAATCAACTATATTAAAAGCAAACACAGGATCTATCAACTTTATTCAATGAAGTGTCATACATACAATTATAAATAAATAACACTCCTCGTTATTTACATAAACAATAAAAAATGAAAATAAAATAAAAATAATATTTTTTATTTTCAAAAAATAATTTAACATGATCATTTTACTTACATAATATGTATACTGTAACATGGTAATCACAATGTAACTACATACTGCGTGGCGGTTTGTGGAACAGTTTTACTAACATCGCGCGTCGGGCAACTTTGGCCCAACAGTAAAATATCATAGAGATCACTCACAACAATATCATAGAGATCTAAACTAGGATTGTTTAAAAAAAAGATTCTGATTTCAGATCTGACAATGACGGCAGAGCCGTTATGTCATAATTTCATATTCGAATTATAAATTTAAAGTTAGATCTCATTTTAAATATTTTCTTTGCGCGATGCGAAATAACTACCTACTGCTAAGTTTTTCACTTTGACTTTGCGGCTTCTTCGGCTTCTAGTCGCTTGCGCATAGATTCGGGCATCTCCGCTGGCGGTGGTCGGGGCATGCGCAGCCACACCTAGAAACAAATTATGATATTAAAATTTGGAAATTATAAGTTTTTCACTAGCCTTACTTTTTAAAAATATTCTCATAAAAATGCTGTCCACAGATTATATTGTCGGTAGGAACAATTGGTTAATATTCATAATCATAGGTATTTTTCTTTTAATTCTGTAGTATTAGGTAAGGTATGTGTATAATTTCCATTTGCCCAAAATCCCATAGTGTAAAGGGCAGGCGAAGTCTATTTTCGAGATTCTATGATACATTCTACAGCAAAAGCTGTCTTAATATTTTTAGAATCAAATGAGGTGTGTTACCTTGACTGCGTCATAGATGAACCACTGCAGAGCTGTGAGGGTACCGATCATGACAATCCTAGGTCCAAGACCCTTCCATACTCCGGCCCAGCCCAGTTTGCTCACAATGGATCCAGCAGTTGCTGTCTTGTCCTGAAAATAAGTAATACAATGTAAATTAAATTTCGTGACATTTCTGTTTTTGGGTGTTTGTTTTTTTTAAAAGACAACTCCCGCATTAGGTATGACCCCTGTGTCGCGGGGGACTTTACAATTATAACAACAAAACAACGGACACAAAGAACACCCAGACTCAGGGAATCGCCAGTCAATTATTTTTGATTGCTTGATTGATTATTTCAGATCAATCCAGATTGCATGTGACAAGATCAGTCTTCTTGGTGTGCTGCTAGCAGTATGCCAAGCAAGCTTTGCTATCCCAACTCACAAGTAGACAAAGACCAATACTTAGCAGCTTATTACTGTATTTTAAATGGTATAGGTACTTTCCAACACTTTAATCTAAACTTCCCGGCTTCGCTCACATTAAATTTACGTTTCTAGACCACAGGTACGGTACTTTTCTTCAAGATAAAAGTACCCTACGTAATTTTCCGGTACTCCTGGCAATGTGTATGAAAAATTTCAGAATGAATGGTTGAATCGTTAGAGCTTGAGATCGAAACAAACAAACTTTTGCATTTTTAATATCGTAGGAATTATAAATAAAGAAAGAAGAATTATTCTTTCATTATTAGCTCACTTAATCAAGAGCTAACTTTTTGCTATATAAATTTTTTTCAAAGATATGGTGTTCTATATTCATCTAAGAAAACATCAGGGCACTACGATCTTGGATGACAGATACAAATATGACACTTGTACATACCTGGTTAAGCTTGGATACAATGGTATCAGCAGGATGGGAGACAATAGCACAGAAGACACCAGCAATGTAACCAGCCGCGAATGTCACCACCAGCTGCTCACCCTTAGAGCACTGGTCACGGGGCTTGGGCACTACGAACTGAAAACATAATATAGTGTCACTGGGAGTCTTCTTTTTTCTACTACAAACATGGAATAACATTCCTATTATGTCGACACAGAACTTCGTCACAGAGCTCTGATGAGACTGACAAAAAAAAGGAAATCAAATCATACTTAATATTAATCTAAAATGTTTTGACTGTAATCTCAAAGCAAATAGACGAAAAGACTAAAAAAAATAACATATAAAAAAGGACCTTATACATGTAATCTAACAGATCTAAAGTTTATAGAAAATCTAACAGTAGACCAGTAGACCAAAAGACCAGTAGAAGAAAATACCATAACAAAAATTACCTTGTACAAAAGTTCGACGGTCTTCTCGAAGCAGGCGAACTTCATCATAGTGTAGGGGATCTGGCGACCCCACAGTGGGACTAAACCCTTGTAGAAGGTGCCGTAACCTTCGTTCTGGACCATCTTGGGCCACGCTTCACGTAAAGTGCTGGCGAAACCAGGCATGGTTTGGATGCGGACCTTAAAAAACATATTGTGTTATTTTTACTTTTAAATGTGCGAAATTATTTTAACTCATTGCTACTTTATTATAATATATACATATGTATATCACACCGTAAACCATTTTATATGTTTTTAGTTATAACTAGCAACCCGTCCCGGCTTCGCACGGGTAGCAGAGATATCTTCAATAATCATCAACATATTTCAATCAAATTTACACAAAACCTTAACAAATTATACACCTAAACCTTCGTCGTGAATCACTCTGTCTATTAGTGAAAAATGCATGAAAATCCATTCAGTAGTTTAGCAGTTTATCGCGAACAGACAGACAGACGCGGCGGGGGACTTTGTTTTATAATATGTAGTGATATACTGTTTAGCTACTGCGGTACTATCGTTAAAAACTTCGAAACGTGACTGATAAGTTTAAAAAAACCTACTGCTTTTTTGTGTTCACTTGTTATTCCAAATTTCTTTTAAACTTGTGAATATTTTTGTGATCTCTCGAAATCTATGAAACCCCATACGATTCGCATACAAGACGAACAATTTCGTACACAAAAATGTACCATTTATAATTTTTGAAGTGAAAACTTGTTTAGGCACGTTTGCTATAAGAAAAAAGCACTGAACTCGTGACCGTCACGCTAATAATACATATATAGATTCACTAGAGGGCGCTAATCTAAACATTGAGTTTTGTGAGCTCCTTATTAATTAATGCCACCAAACTGCTAATGTGACGTTTTAAGTTCGTCGTTTCATTTAAGTTTTCACTTTTGTCGGCAGTCCCATGACTGTCTATATTTTTATAAACATATTATCAACACAAATCTAGGGTCATCTGTACAGGTCTCGCCGGGTCATAAGGTCAAATCACCCTCCCGCATCTTGTCTTATGGTGCAAAAAATTTATAGCCCTCAGATCTCATAATCCAGCAGTCACAGGGCAACTCCGACATGCTCAGCCACACTGTTTCCACAGAGTGACATACTATTATGTCACTGACTTTGCACACCGGCCTCCCTCAAGCGCATTCTTTCATCATTGGGCTGTTATTTTCTTAGTATTCAACTTTTCACTGAAGTCTTTGCTAATATTTGTTCCAGGGTCGTACCCTAGAACTACCGATCTGATAAAAAAAAAATACCACAATTCTTGAGGAAGTTGATGGGCTATTTAATGCGGAGCAGTGACCAAAAAGACCAGAACAGCTAGTATTTTTTTATGAAGCCTATACAACTTACCTTAGCGGCTTCCAGAGGTGAAAGAGCAATATCAGCGAAGAATTCAGCTGACGCTGAAGCAGCCAAGTATAAGAATGTACGGTAGACATACGCGGTCTCTTCGTCCAGCATACTGGAGTATTGCACCTTGAACACTTCATACAGACCGAACTTGCATAGACCCTGAGAAGGATAGATTTAGCTTCAGTATATGTATTAGAAAAGGAACCTAGATGAGATGTGTCTGATCCAGCTCATATGTTATTTTGGTGTCTTCATTAAGTTCAGTAGGAACAATTGGATCTTTGTTTAATCATTGCATACATTAGACTCTCATCATTTTCTTAAATATTTGATTTGGTTGTGATAAGATTAGAAGAAATAGAAATCTATTTGTAGGTAAAAATTAATATTTAACTCGGTTCTACGGATTTGTAAGACTGTTCTTGTAACGAAATATCAAAAATCAGCAAAATATAAAAAAAAAATTATATTCTTTTACATTGCTTCTAAATACCATGAACATTACATCAATATCATTTCGCAAAAGGATAGAGCAATATTTTATTAAACTAAGACGTAATGTTTCCTCTATCCTCTCGCTCTATTGGAGAAGTATTAGAGAAAGAGATAGAAAGACAGTCTGAAGGACTGGACTGACTCCTATATTAAAGATTACGATCCATCTCTCACCTGTAGCGAGTAACCAAAGAAGGTGGGTGCCCATCCTTTAGCAAGACCCCTAAAGCCTTCCTCTCGCACTGACACCCTGAAGCCGTTCACGACGTTCTTATATTTTTCAGGGTCGACTTGGAGACGGCATTTCACCAAGTCGAGGGGCACCACGGCTGTGTGTGTGATACCTGTAGAAGTAAAAATAGAAAAATAAATTAAAATTGGGACCATTCATTACATTATGGAGTTAAAATTTTAATCATATTTCCACGAGTTTAAAGAAATTGACGCCAACAAAAATTATAATGGACGCCATTTAAACTTTTATTGATTACTAGCAGCGCCCCGCGGTTTCACCCGCGTACGTCCCGATCCCGTGGGAATATCGGGATAAAAATTTCTCCAATTTCTCCAGCTATCTACATACGAAGTTTCATCGCAATCGGTTCAGTAGTTTTGGCATGAAAGAGTAACAAACATCCATCCATCCAAACTGTCACGTTTATAATATTAGTGGGATTTTTAGGACAATGACCACCAAGAATTATATTTCTACAGGAGAACAATGACGCGGAAAAAATTGTTCCCTAGACATCAAAATCTACATGAACGTGTAAGATGCCGAGGGGAAAACTTAGCGGGTTGATAAATTTATATTTCTTAAGTATGTCATTAGGTTCAACCGACATAATGTTATCAGTAATCAGCTATCACGTGGAATCAACGTCGTCTGCAAAATTTGTCCCGAAGTATTAGCCAATCGGTATTATGTAACCAAGTTTATCATAAATAGCAAGTGATTAATTAATGGGGATTGGCAGCAGACAGTGTGATTTATTGTCTGAAAGAAAATACGTACTACGTGGACCCTGGATACGTTTACTTTTAACTAACTTTGTAAACAGATCTTGCAAGTTAATTTTAACCTACTTCTAAAGTACGATTCACACCGAACAAGCCGCGCCGGAGCGAATCGAGTCGCGCTTCGGTAACCGAGCGCAAGTGGGCGGAGCCAACCGCCCGCGGTGGCAAGAAGTTCCATGCAAAAATCATTTTTCAATCACCATACTAAAAACACGCTCCGGTGCGGCCCGTTCGGTGTGAATCGTACCTAATTATGGTATCGAAATGAAACTTTGTATGTGCATGTAGTTTGGTTGTCAATACAGTAATTTGGCATCTTGGAGCAGATCTGATGATAGAGCCAAGAGGGGAATAGTGGAACTCCTCAGTGGTTTATGGTATACCCCTACCCTAAATTGTTTGCCAGCTCTCCTATAGATAGTTATAAAATTATGCTCGTTTTTGTCTAGACAATTATCTTAATAACGATTAAAGGTTACTAATGCTTATCTAGCAGGTTTCTCATAGTCTGACATCAGATAGATAACCGAGTTCGTTTCGCGTGGAGATCCGTAGTGCCGGCTATACATAATATTAGGTATTTACATACACTGTGGTTGCTAGAACACTGAATGTAAGGAAAATTAATGTCAAAACATTTTGAAAATTAAATATCACTCATATTGTAGGTTGACATTTTATTTTATTTTTTCTCATACATTAATTTATTACTCACAACATTAACATCATATTATTTTTTGGTTTTAATTAGCCAAATAATGTAATCAGTAAATGTATAATATTATTTTGTTCAATTAATATTTTGTTTGTAAGATTGACATATTTACACACCATTGTTATAGTAGAATGTGATAGACCTAAGTACTATTTTTATCACCATTATGTTACGTCATCTCTCGTAAATAAATGAATAAATAAATATGAAATTGGCTTTTTTTCGAACTGGCCACTTCGATTCTCAAATATCTGGCGTTTGGTTAGGTTCCAAATTCAAATTAATTTCAAATTTAGGCTTGTGTATTTATGTTTCGAATTTGCCGATTCGTTTGTTTTCGCGCCATTTGATTTCTCTTTGACATTGTTTTGTTCACAATATGAAAAACTTAAAATATCGCGTTGTTTACGAATATGAGTTCCGCCGTTTTGTTTTGTGAGGTATATACTAGCCGTTCTCCCATTTTCAGAATGGTCACTGCTCCGCTCCTAAGAGCCGTAGCGTGATGTTATATAGCCTATAACCTTCCTCAATGAACACTTTATCCAATACAAATATAATCATTCAAATCCAACGGATAGTTGCAGAGATTAGCGTATTTAATTTAACAAATAAGTTTAGCTTCAGCCTTATTTTATTAGTATATGTTTATAGTATATGTTTATAGTATATGTTTGATAAAACAAATAAAAAAAAGTCAGTTTGTACTTTTTATTTGTTCTAACTAACTTTAAAAAAAAGAGGCGGTCCTGAATTTGACCGCCGTCGTTTGCAATACACTTTTTAACCCCACACGCAAAATATTTAAAGTGTGTTTCTGAGTATCTGTATCTGCCTGTGGCATCATAGCTCCTAAACTGATGGACCGATTTTGATTTTGTTTTTTTTTTTGTTTGAAATGAGACTTTATCAAGTTTCCTTAGGTATAATTCAAGAAAATCGGTTCAGCCGTTCGAAGATCATCAGCTTTTTTGTAATCGTTGAAGGGATTTTTGACTTAGTGACTGGATAATATCTCCGCAGTGGTAACATAAATAGTTGAAATCAAGCCCACTAAAAAGGAGCCAAAATATCTCATTCGAGACACATTGAAGACCCCTCTTCAAAATGTCATAATAGAATCACAATAAATAATAATGTTTTAAATATAACTTTTTTTTTAATATTAAAATTTTTTTTTTTTTGACAACTCCCGCATTAGGACTCCTGTGTCGTGGGGGATTTTACAAACATATAAACAACGGACACAAAGGACACCCAGACTAGGGTGGGAATCGAACCCACGACCTCTGGCTCAGCAGTCAGTGTCACTAACCACTAGACCAACAGGCCAGTCAAGTTTGTGTGATAATGATTATGACCATTTTGATTTACACTAAATTGATAGCGAAAATTGTGATCTGCACCTGATGGTTGATGAAGTATGATCAATGATCACAATACATTATATTTGACTTTTTAGTATAATCATCAATCACGGCCAAGGCCAACATAATATTATACAGTTGACTTTGATAATATGTTTATCTTACTTTATTTTTAGGGTTCCGTTCCTCAAAAGGAAAAAAGGAACCCTTATAGGATCATTTTGTTGTCCGTCTGTCTGTCAACTCTTTTTCTTAGGAACCCGTAGACGCATCAAGTGGAAATTAATACCAAATACTTATGTCTGCGGTACCTTGAAGCTGTAAAAAAATCAAGCTTCTAAGTCAACGCAATCAAAAGATACGGCTATTAAGTATTAGATTTTAACGAATTTGAACATTTCGCAGGTAAATCAAAACTTATAGGGTACTTCCCGTTGACTTAGAAGTAAAGGAAAAATGTAATATATTTGAAAATTTCAAAATATTATCTTTAAATGCAGATATAACAGCGCGTTTTACAAAAAATAAATACACGTGATATCTCACTACACCCCTTGTGATATTAAGTGATTTTTCCGAACCGCCTCCCCCCTTTCAAGCCTCACGTGATTAATGGACAATCCCTAACGCGAACGATATCTGTAAACCTAGGAGTTACGAGGGGCACTAAAGGAAGAAAAACGTGTAGGTAACATTTAAACCGATTAGAGTGATTGTAGGTAAATTACCAGAGAGGAGAGTAGCAGTCCTGCCAAAAGTTTATTTGATCATAACAGTCACTTACCGCATGACAGGATACCGCCGACACCGCAAAGGGCGAAGTATTTGCCGGAAGCAAACTCGCAGGAGTCGCCTTCCACCACGGCAGCGGCGGCCATTCCATTCTGTACAATCGTCATTACGTAATGAACTATGTTGTCTCTGGATTGGAGCATTTGGGCGCCAATAAATCACAAAATGCTTATCAACCTAACTATATTATTGTCTCTGGATTGTAGCGTTTAGACGCCAAAATTGATGGCACTTCTGTCATTTTTGGCGCCCAAATGCTCCAATACGTCACAGAAGTGTTATTATGTGTGCAATCAATCTATGTATAATGATTTATTTAAGATATGTACTTTTTTAAATAAAAATTATCGATTCATATAAAAAGTTTTTATCTCAAAGATGTCATTTTATAATATAAAGTACATTCTATAAGATAAAATACTTGGTGTGGTGGATCTCAAATATGGCAAATAAATTACCCATAAGTAAATAATTTAAAATTACATCCCTAATAAGCAGCTTGGCTAAAAAGCTAAAACAGGATTTGGATCTAATGGTAGACCCAACCCGTCACCGCAGAACACATGTAGCACAGATCAATCAATATAAAGCTTTTCTACATTTATTTATTTGAAGAAGCCCTCAGCTCTCATAATCCTTGGGTCATTGGGCAACTGCTGTCATGACTCCATCATCCACATTACTAAAAGCAAGACGTCACAAAAGTGTGATATCAGATAACAGAAGACACAACAGCCCCCCCTCTGGCATGAGTTGTCATCATCGGGCAAAACTTATTTTCTGTACTTCTTTTAAGAGTTAGATTTGGAATTAGTGTAAGTAAGAGGCCTAAGAAACGACAGTTATCTGATGATAAGAGAGTATATCTATCTGTTCAGTGATACGGCAAAGTTAGTAAATATTCCACCATCGTAAAAACTATTTGATATATTATGTAAGTATGTATAATATTCCATTAACAAAACTAAAATAAACTCCGAACTTTTTACATAACATGCTAGAAGTTTTTCACTGTTACTCTCAAAGATACTTTTTATATATTTTTTTGTTAATGGTGTATGATAATCATCTAATAGAAAATAATTTAAGGTAGATTTCTAAAATCTTATTTTCAGATTTCCAAAAAGAAAATCACTTGATCATCAGCAGTGGTTAGTAAAATACCAAGGTAGATAACATGAATTTGACGTTATGTTACTAGTAATGTTCGATTACTGTTACTAGTAACATGACATGCATTTAGAACTTGATGCTTACCTGTGAGCTTTCTATGGGTGCTGATGTTGAAGTCTGGCAGTTTGCGGGGGTGAGGGGGCCGCGGAATGGCGAATTCCGCGCCACGTCTAATAGGGACGAGAACATTATTCTGCAAAAAATAAAATAGCATTAAAAATGTTTTTTTTAATGTTTAGCGTTTTTTTTTATTTTCAGTGAAGATATTTTTTTTAATTTTTATTTTATTTATTTATTTACTTACTTAACATACATTCCTCTTACAGGCTAAACCCAATATAACAATGTAGTATCCAATAACAATATATTAAACAATAAGAATAAGAAGGTTCATGATGATGACAAATACTGAACGTCACCCTTTAAAATTCCGTCAATGCACAATATATATGTCTATCCTTTGCGCGATACTGTTTAAAATATTTAGTGCTCGTACGAGAGGAGAGAACTGTAATAGCTGTGTTCGAGATACTGGAACATCAAATGTTCTCCCCCTCGGCGCCTGCCGCAACCTAGTGTTAGGAACAAGCAATCTCAACGATTCTAATATTTGAGGATTATTTAGTATACCACGGAATACCAGAAACACATATTTAGCCAACGCCAGATTGCGCCTCACCTCTAGCTTATAGTATCCATCCATCCCTATAACAAAGAGGGTTGGATACATAAGTGGGTAAAAAGGGTATACTCCATATTGTTTCAGGTAGAGATACCGGGTAAATTTATTTTGCATTTTTTCCACCATGGAACTATATTTAGTTTCATGGGGATTCCAGATGATAGCACTCGTTTCCATCCTACTCCTTACTAAGGCGTATAAAGATTTCATGCACCAAAACAAAATTATCTAATCTTATTCTTCACTTAAGCAGGCATGCAAGGATTATCCCCCAATTAAGTACATTTATTGTTACCAATTAATAAAAAGAACTGTATACTTGTTTGCTACTATTGTGGGTTACAACTGTAGTAGTGATGTTTTGGAATGTATATTTGACTATTACAAACCCTTATACAAACAGAACTGGCACAAACTAACATTTCTTTAAAGTAGGTCAATCAATACCTACCGCCCCATGACTGCATTGCAAGATTTTACATAATAGTATACATTTATTATATTTTGTTTTTTTTAATATTGTCACATATTTGAGGTGTATGTATGATGCACTATTGCCGCATTCCTATAATCAAGAAAGAATTAGTTTTGCTTACTGACGGTAAAATTTAGTTCTTTGCAACAAAAAGTTTACCGTCCATAAGCAAAACAAATTGTTTCTTGATTATAGGAACGCGGCATAAAACATGACATTCGAAGGGTTAAATAGGGATTATGAAAATCCCTATTTGTTGTTGAGTTTGTTCGCATTGTTGTAGTAAGGGTCTTCTAGAAGGCAAGCAAGCTAGCTAATGTTTGATATTTAGTCTTGATAGTAATTTTTTTTTTGAAGAATACTAGTAACTTTATTTTGTTAGTCAACTAAGAATAGTATTTAAACTCATGGTTAACGTCAATTGCGGGACATGAATTTTGTTTGTCCTACAGGAAATTATTTTGTGTGTAATAGAAACTCTATTTACAAAAATTTATTTATTTTAAGTACCAACTATGTACAAAGGATCAGTTACTTAATTTATAGTTGTTTGAAGTAATTCCATAATATATTAGTAACATTCCATTAGAACTTTTGTTGGGAAAGTCGCCCATGATGTATATATCTGAATTATAGCAGCTATATTATATTCTATTAAAAATTCTTAAGAAATAGACATAAAGGTATATAGTTTAACAATATATAGAATCATTTTAAGAGTAATTTTTGAAAGTTATAAAAAATATCACAGAACAATGATGGCTTGATATCTAAAACCTTAAAAAATATCTGGCTTATTTACATTTTTCCAAAAATTACATAATTCTAGAAAAATTTAGAGAATAAACTTTATTCTCCAATATTTAAAAATGATGAATGACCTATGACATTAGAAACGTGTACCCATAGCATTACATTTGAAGTTGATACGAAGATAAAACGTAACTGTAACAATTACTACTTAATTATTACAGTACTCTGTATGGTTGAAATGTGATAATTAAAGAATATTCTTCATATAATTCATCACAAATTTCACTTTAAATACCTTTTCAAAATTGGTTGGTATCTTTATCGCGGTGACTACCATGATCGTCGAAATATTTTATTCCATTTTTAAATTCAAGATTCGAAAAAAAAATAGTTTCGGTAATTACGAAACAGTCGAAAATCAATGCCACGGCCAGATCTGTCGTAGCCAACAAATGAAGGTTAGGTAACGAAGAATTTAGAACTGAGATGTATTGTTATGAATTAAATTTAGAAAAGAATTGATGGATTAGAAGTTCAATTAGTCTCTATAAAAGCTAAAGCTCAATCGTCTTATGCACAGACAATAAAAAACGTCTACTTCTTAATCAATACTACTTTGAACCAGACGTACGTCAGTTTCGGCCACCGAGATTTAGATATAATGCAGTGTCTAGTTTACATAATTTACGCGAAGATATTTTACCCACAATTTGTAAAGAATTCATAATTCCAAACAATATATGGGGCAAGGTCACGTGCTAACATTATTTCATTAACGTTACGTAAGGGAATGGGGAGATAATGTTGACTAATTTCCCATTACGATACATACTGTTAAAATGTAAATGCATTAGTAGTAATAGTTAGGGCATGATAGAGGCAAAGGTATATTAATAATTTAAATATAGTTTTCTTTACTTACATGTTTTAAATCCGATGGAAATTACTCTACACACCGTCAATACACCGCACCGCGCCAGACGCACAGTGTCAAAGGAAACAGATGTGACAATGCCACCGCCATAACGGAAGTTACATAATCACGTGTACATTTTTTCGTCTGACAATAATTACTGTTTAATCATTTTTAATAGACAAGTAATAATGAGCTTTTGTAACATAATGGTCTCAGTTTTTTTACTACTTATGTTTATAGAAAATAAAATTAAAAATTGAATACTGAATTATTTTAGGTACAGTCCAAGTAGTAAAAAGCAAACAGATTGCAAACTCAGCACAAGGTGCTTAGACTAATGCAATGAGGGTGGATAGACGAGTTGGTTGTATTTCACGGAAAGAACTTCGGAGAAATTTAAAAAACCCATTAAGTATGCAGTCTATTAATTTGGTTAATGGATCTGTACTGTCTCATATGATATTTATTTTACAATAAATCTGTAACAGGACTACTTCGCTGACGATAGTTCATTATAAGATAAAATTATGTAGCAAGAGAAAGTGTAACTATGTACATACTATGAGCAATATGTTGAGAATAATTAGGCCTGCCATCACTTAAATTGCCCAAGCCGGACAAAAACTTAAAAAAATCAGGACACATGGGTGAAATCGAGGTTTTTCCCTGACCCCTTAAAAAAAACGCCGATTCCATTAAAATTTTTAACTTGTTAACGATTCATCCAAAAATTATAATTGTCCCTTGGCAGAGAGTGTGGTTTTACCCGGACACTTTTTGAAAACCCCGCCAGGACGCTCCCCGGATGCCCTCTAAACTAGGACAAATCCGGGGAAACCTGGACGGATGGCAGCTCTAAGAATAATACCTACACCTCACAGACGGCCATCTGATCCCAAACTAGGTAGATATTATAAAAACCAGACTGCGGTGCTGTTAAACATACTTATATATTTCTAAATACATACATATTATTAATAAATTACACCCAGAGACAGAACAACTGATCGTCGAATTTTTTGACTTTTGACCTTTGGTCCGTGTCACCACAACACGAGGCCCAGCCGTTACAACGCTTGAATGGGACAGCGGCATCTGGAATTCAATTCCCCGTCCAGGGACCTTCCGATGTTTGGCAAAATAACTAGGCAGCAGGGGCATTGGAGATCGTAGGAATAATTCATTGGTCTTATAAAACTGACAATGAAGATGTTATTACTTACTTAATGAGTGAGAGCTATTAAAACAATGTGATAACACTGAAAACCACATCCAAGCTTTCATGATTACGGGGATATTTCTATACTAGACAGGATAACTCAGATTGACAATTTTTAAACACCATCCACAATTTCCAGAAGCTTAATTTACTAACTTATTAGTCTATGAGAATGTCGACTTAATTAAAGCTCTTAAATAAAAGAAATAAAATTAAGATAAAAAAAGGATGCTTTCAATAATAATTTAATAGTAGTTGTAATGTTTCAATTTTTTTTTGGTCATAAAGAAGTAGAAGAGTCCATATTCATTGACGTCATATAAAATTCGGAAAAAAAGTATGGTGTACAATTCACAGTGACACTTCAGAAAAGTAGCCTACGAGAGAATGAGAAATAAAGAGTGAAATCAACACAAATAATTTACTAATGTTAAAAAATTTAATTTCAGATAATTTATATAAAAGTTATAGGTCCAATTAACACAGATGTGTTAAATAATTACCATAAATTAATTAACCAACCAATTTTAATACGCAAATGCACAAAAATGATACACGTGAATGATACACCACGTTGACTATGACGCATTTTCTGAAGGCTTAGTAGTACGCATGCGCAAAGACAAAGATTATAGGAAACACTGTATACTTGTATTCTATCTCATTCTCTCGCAGGCTAAACCCTATTTATGAATATGTTTGTCGTTTCATCGTCAGTTTCACTTCAAAAAGTCTGACCCAAAGTTTTCGATCATAACTTGTTTGTCCCAGAGTCGGATTCTGTTTGTAAATAAAGGTATAGGATTTATTTAGGCATCTGTAATTTTCTTGAAATAATACAATTAAACACTGCTACTCTTTTAACGAACGAAAAAGACTACAGAGTGCCGTCAAAAGTTCCTATTGCTTGGGTCTCGGGATCCTAGCAAAGATCTATATTCTATTCAACTTCCTCTGAGACAAAAGGTAAACAAACCAGAAAAAGGTTTGTTAATAGTCACATTTTATATGCATCTAGAAACAATAAAAAAAAAAGTGACATTAAAAACACCTAAAACTGTAGTTGTTCTCAAACATTGAACGAATTATAACACTACTAAATTGAGGAGTAGTGATAAGGTAAATAATTTACGTAGAAAAATGAAATTTTGTAATTAATTTGGTTACACCGGCCATCTTTACTATCGATCAACTCGTTGAGAAACATTGGTTTCTTTGTTTACCTTTTGTCTCAGAGGAAGTTGAATAGAGTATAGTTGTAATGTTGGTCTAGTGGTTAGTGACCCTGACTGCTGAGCCAGAGGTCGTAGGTTAGATTCCCATCTGAGTCTGGGTGTTCTTTGTGTCCGTTGTTTGTATGTTTGTAAAGTCCCCCGCGACACAGGTTTCAAAATAAGGAACGAGTTCCCTGTCAATCCCTTTGGATCTGAAACTAGTTATTTACAGTTGTCAGATATTTAACAAACATAATTTTCTATCATGTCTAGTCTCCTAACGTTCTCCCCACTAGGCCTTACTAAAACTATCGTTATGTTAAGGCGCTCTAGTCATTCTTTCCACTCATTGATTTGGATTTGAACCGTTGGGCCTCGCATTCACGATTACTGTTATAAATACGTACGCTAGCATAAGGACCTGGAAAATGCACAAGATCGTAATCTAATGATAAAGTGAACATGACCACTTCTTTTATTATTGTTCGTAACCCCAGAGGAAGAAAGTTTTCAATACGTTCACCCTATCAAATACTTGATCAGATGTAATTTGGGTAGAAAGAAAAATGTGAGGTCACGTTTTCTTGAGTAACAGCCTGATTATCTACGTGAGCTGTCTGATTGGGTAAGAAACTCCAGCCTTCCGAAGACCACAGAATGCTCAAACAAACTTCATTGCTCTTTTTTTTATGGGCGATCTAGAGATAGATAGTCATATCGTTGACATTGTACCGATGATACCGTGTGGCGGTATTAGGGGGTGGTAAGCAGGGCAAACTTGCTGGCTAAAGACAGATGTTTTTTTTTAAAGACACATAACATATTTAACCCTAAAACCGCTGTCTGATACAAGGTATAAATGCAGGGTGGAGTCGATGAAGGTAGTTAAACATCAACATTTTTTTTTATGGAATAGTGGGCAAAAACCAGCAAAGCACCTCAACAGCCACAGGTGCTTTGCTGGTCTTTAAGGCTGGTTGGCTGCTGTAAGAGAAACACAATGCAATCATTGATTCACGGCTGTTTTCTGTAAGGCAGAGGTATAACTCCGGTCGATCCTGCCCATACGTGCATACATAACTTATGCCAATTTCCTATAAGTACCTATACCATTTTAAAAACTATATTTTTTGCATTTCTCATCAAGCATCAATTAAATATACAAGGGCCTCCCAAAGATCTGTCGGCCGGGGCCTCGCAGTACCTAAGGCCGCCCTGGACTTTACCAATAGTGTGAGTGTTTATAAGCAATGGTAACTTATTCATAAAATTAACTTCTCGTGAGCCATGCTTCGGCACGTATGGGCCGGCTCGACCGGAGTGATACCACGGACTTACAGAAAACCGGCAGTGAAGAATGATTACATTGCTTTACGCCGCGTGAGTGAGGTTACTAGAGGCCCTAACCCTTCCCTCTCCCCCCCCCCCTCTTCTCGCTCTTCCCCTACTCCCACCTTAAAGGGCGGCAACGCACTTGTGACTGTTGAGTTGCAGGTGCTCATGGGCGGCAGTAGTCATTTACCATCAGGTGACCCGTCTGCTCGTTTGCCCCCTATACCATAAAAAAAAGAATTGAAAAAAATGTACACTAATTAATACTTACTATATTAACTACAACCAAGTTCGTAGAGTAAACGCAATATAAAACCTTTTTTCTTGTTTTCATATTTAGGTACTTTTTTAATTCATAATCTGTTACACACACTCACTACTTAGTCACGTGTCACAAAGTTCAAAGGCACAACATACATTGTCACGTAAATTGTGATTGTCGTTGAATTTTCATAAAATGCTATACACATATACAATATTCTTTGTAACACCGTCCTATCGACTCTCAGAAGTTATATTAGACTTCTGGCACACGGATTGTTATCGCTATCGACTTTCAGTTAACAGATATAGATACCGTTTTTAATATAACTTATCACTTATCTATTGAAAAAAAAAACCGGATAAGTGTGAGTCTGACTCGCGCATCGAACATTTCGTACAAACTTGTTTGCAGATAGTTTTTCAAACCTCGGGAATTGGTTCTCAAAGATTTTTGACGGTTTTTTCTCGAGTAGGTATGTTAAAAAGGCAAACTTATATCTTTGCCGTTCTAAAAATACTCCCCCAAAGTTATATATATATATGTCACAGTAAAATTTTCAGCCGCAAAATATTAGTGTGTAATTACGAAATGTTTTTTTTAATGTGATATAATAATAAATTAACGACTTTCGGGTTTTTTAATTTACTTGTGCTGAGACCTTGAGACCTTGCTTCTCGCCAAATTTTATGATTCTGGTTCAATCAACTTCCCGTACCCTATAGGTTTTGATTTACCTCTTCCTAGGGTATACCCGAGTCCCTGGCAATAGACTCATTTATGACGGAACCCCGTGTGGTTTTAGTCGGTTCGATTCCGACATACCACTTCACTGGCAGCCCCAGTGAAGTGATGACCCGATGGGGATTCCACACGATAAAAAAAAAAAAGGTTTTGATTTACCTGCTAATTGTTAAAAAAAATTAAAATATAAGGCTTAAATTTTACAACTTAAAGGGCCCGTAGACATAAGTATTTGATGTTAATTTCAGTTTGAGAAGACAAAGTGTGCCTGAGAAAAAGGGTCTTGACAGACAAACTGACAGACGGACAACAAAGTGATCTTATAAAGCACGATTCACACCAAACGGGTCGCGCCGGACTCGCTCCGGAGTCGCGCCTCGTTAGCCGAGCGCAAGTGGGTGGGACCAACCGCCCGCGGCGGCAAGAAGTGCCATGCAAAAATGAATTTTAAGTAATAAACATAAACTTCGATTTCCAGTTCGGTGTGAATCGTACTTAAGAGTACCTTTTTTCTTTTTAGGAACGGAACCCTAAAACGAAATAGTTTTAATAAAAACTTATTGATTTTCCTACAACTACGCAACACGTAAGCAGAAGCCATAACTATTACTTTTCATGGAACACTATAATAAGTTTACCTTAAATATAAAAAAATGTTAACTTGTTAAATGCGTTCTTAAGATTGAACTTAATTAATATTTAGGAGAAAGACGGCCTTATTATCACGTTTTGGTTCTTTATTTTTTAAACGTATTTATTTTATTATGTAGGACTAAGAATAGGGTCGCGCTATCAACACCAACCTATATAAAAAAATCACATGATACCTAAGCTAGTACTTAAAAAAAAAAGTCCGTTTCTAAGTAATATCCCTTTCCCTTATGACAAACTTCTCTGCTAATATATTCCCAAATTTCCCATATTTAATTCCCAAAGTGCCAGGTTGGCAGCAATAGGGTTGCCCCCTACTACTTGAGTGGGACCAAATTTTAGTTTTGTTTTTTAACAAAATGTTGGTGTTTAAAACGTCTCCACCTACCCCTTTTGCGAATACCGGCGTGAGTATAGTATATATGTATCTATATAACTTAGTATTATATTTAATACTAGCAGTTCCTGAGCGGTTTCGTTCGAGTACATATTTATATGTGTGTTTTAGGCATAGGTATCCTGCAAATAACTGTATGAACACTATTAATAATGACATTACAAACAGACTCTTCAATTTTATTTATTTATATTGATGATTATGTAAGCCTGCCTCATCACAACGGGTAGTAATACCATCTATGTATTTATGGCTACCGAAATACATTCATACTATTAATTATTATATTATAGAATAACCTGCGCCCGAATTTCTTTCCAGTGAAAGTGACGAACTTCAACTTTTGATTAATGGCTTTGTGGAGCCACCACAATTACGCCAATGTCAGGCATCCGGAGGACAAGTTGTCAAAGGATTTTATGTAGAGCTAGAGAATTCGTTTAATAAAATTCAATTGACGTTCGAAATTTGAAAAGAAATTATTATAAAATTTTCCTCCTTCACATGAAAAAGTATCGACACTTTTATTGAAAGATGTCGCTAACAATATATTTCCCTCCTTCACGTTATTATTAAGTGGATACTTTTATCGAAAGATGTCGCTACTGTGTAATTTACGGAGAGAAAACGAGATTTTAGATAGATTTTAAAGAGAGCCACTGGTCGAATTTCGACCATTTACTTAGTTTTAATTGTTTTGGTTTTTTGCATTGGCCAGTGAACTGTCATTGCATAGCTTCCCGTACCATGACAGGTCAACATGTATACTGAACGCGTGTAGCTTTGATATAGCCGTTTTCACGGAACTTTTAAATATGTAACACATATTGTTTACAAGTTTTAACTTTCTGCTTCTGCATAAGTATTCTAAATTTCATGCTTCTCCGTTTGCTAAAACTTAAAAATGATTACAAAGAATTCTCTTCACGTAGGCTCATCGCTCCTCAAGCCAAACTGCAAAATAACGTTGCGTACCCATAACCCACCTATTCTATGCGATTAGGTAACTTAACCTTCCCCTCCCTCCCCTCTCCTCCCCTATTTCCCCCCTTTCACGCTCTTCCCCTACTCCCACCTTAAAGGGCGGCAACGCACTTGTGACTCTTGAGTTACAGGCAACCATGGGCGGCGGTAGTCATTTACCCTCAGGTGACCCGTCTGCTCGTTTGCCCCCTATACCTACAATAAAAAAAAAATTATTGGATTTGGAGTTACTCTTTGCATGCGGCATTACCAAACAGCAGGTTTATTCAATCATAACCGCCCAATATACATCAATAGCAATTAAGAGATGGAACACCACGACTGGTCTAAGACGCTCGAAATCTATGATAAAAAGTATCCATAAATCTTCAGGAGCTCGACAGATACAAAACCTGCAAACTGGACAAACATAATACTTATATGTTCCATCTAAATTTGGACGAAAACACAATATGCAGATTTTGTCGAGAAGCTGCATATATATAAACTTAACCGGAGTGATACAACGTCTTACAGAAAACCGGAAGCAAAGCTTGCATTTTCGCCGAGTGAGTGAGGTTATATCCAGAGGCCCAAACCCTTCTCTCTACTCCTCTTATCCGCCTCTCTGCACTCTCCCTCTTCCCTCACTTCATTTATTCCCACCTGAAAGGTCGGCAACGCACTTGTCTTTTGAGTTGCAAGTACCATGGGCGGCGATAGTCACTTACTATCAGGTAACCCGTCTGCTCGTTTGCCGCCTTTCAGATAAAAAATAATAATAGTAATAATGCTCTTTGCATTATGATTCTTCTGAATGTAAACCCTGAGCTAATTAGGCAAGATTAAGACCAACATAAAAGAAAAAACAAAAAAAACATTTCTTTGTTAATTTTAGATCTGTACCTCGATTCATATAGATAGATATACCTATTATAGATTTCTACAAAAAACAAACATATTTGTTTTATATTTTATAGCCTTCCTAGATTTAGAATGTTAAAACTACTTTCAATTCCATATATTTTAGTTTATGTTCAATTCAATCTATGATACTCTCTGTATAACCTCGTAACTCTAAAGAACTCTGAAAAACCTAGAGCTACTGTCAAAGGGTCAGAATTGAAAATAATCTGTATTAAAATGTCATAATAATAACAATTACATAATGAAACAATTAAAATTATTAAAATTCTAAAACAAAAGTTATCAGCTATTTAACCACATGCCTCAGAAGAAAAAGAACAAAAATGACCCCTCGCCTACTGCTGATAATTCCACCAGACCAGCGATCCACCAACCTGAAGTAGCACAGTATATTTGTCTATCGCATTCACCTTCAGAGCGTTCCATCGAATGTACGAGCTGCCACAGCGCTATTTGTAATTCAGATACTTGTAAGACAGTTAAAATTTTAAATGACATCACAGAACCTGCGAAGATAATAGAGGTACACATTTCTAAAATTCAACTAGGAAGATGCGATAAATGCGGCTCCGAGCACCCAAATGTACACGCTAGTATCCAGACTTCGAGAGGAGCAAATGTATCATTGGAGCCTTGCATTACATGTAGCCGTTCGACAGCATTTTCATCCGAGAAAATAAAAACTCCACCAGAAAAAGCGTCATCCCAAAGATCATTCAGAATACCTCCCACTAGTCCTGTAAAAATTCATTCCTGTGTTGCACGTCCTTCAGAACAGACGTCGCAGAATGAACTAAAAATATCCAATCGAGTGTCATCAGAGTGTTGCCAAGACGAACATTGCCGAAAACGGAAATCTGAAGACGGTTACCAATCATCACCAAATACAAAACGGAAATCTGAAGACGGTTACCAATCATCACCAAATACAAAACGGCAATCTGAAGACGGTTACCAATCATCACCAAATACAAAACGGCAATTAGAAGGTTGTTGCCAATCATTACCAAATATAAAACGGCAATCAGAAGATGGTTGCCAATCTTCACCAAATAAAAATCGGCAATCAGAAGATGGTTACCAATCATCACCAGATAGGAGTCGGCAATTAGAAGGCTGTTGCCAACCATCACCAAATAGAAATCGGCAATCAGAAGATGGTTACCAATCATCACCAGATAGGAGTCGGCAATTAGAAGGCTGTTGCCAACCATCACCAAATAGAAATCGGCAATCAGAAGATGGTTACCAATCATCACCAGATAGGAATCGGAAATTAGAAGACTGTTGCCAACCATCACCAAATAGAAATCGGCAATCAGAAGATGGTTACCAATCATCACCAGATACGAATCGGCAATTAGAAGACTGTTGCCAACCATCACCAAATAGAAATCGGCAATTAGAAAACGGTAACCAATCATCACCAAATATAACACGGCAATCAGAAAATGGTTACAAATCATCAACAAACACAACATCTCCCTCTCCTTCACAACCTCGCTGTCTAATGGCTGGTTGTCCAATTAGTTGCATTCCTGAAGATGATCCTGCCCACGAATCGTCGAAAACCTACTCTATGCCTCCGTATCCACCTAATTTACCACGAAGACAGGGGAGCAACATAGCTGCAAACGCCAATCAAATAATGTCATCGAGTTTATTAAGAAAGGGTAGTAATCAAACACAAAATATAAAAAAGAGAAGCAAAGACAGTAAAACAAGTATTAAAAGTAATGCTTCTAAATGCAAATGTCCACATAAAGCAAAGGAGTCAGGATGTCCGTGTCACTATCCACCCGCTTTCCAACATTACTTCCACTGTACTGGGACCATCACTGGAGTTTGTTGTTGTTCGGAAAATAAATAATGTGAAGCCCAGCTTCCGACTCCATCGGAATAAATAGCCATGTTTTTTCATATCGTTTTTTTTTCTATTTATAAACTGATAAACGGCCCATCAGACAGGTTTTGTAGTGTAGGTAGTGCAAGAAAAAGGCTGATTTTAAATTTTTATTACATAAGTAAGTTTTACAATATTTAGCCTAATTTAGCACACTACATAATCAATTAAAATCACTTATCAGTCAACAAAATTATTCAAAAATCTTAATCATTCCCTAACTTTTACCAAACTTATTTTTCGTGGGAGAGCCATGCTTCGGCACGTATGGGCCGGCTCGGACCGGAGCGAGTGATACCACGGCCTCACAAAAAATCGGCAGTGAAGCAATGCTTGCATTGCTTTTCATCGCGTGAGTGGGGTTACCGAAGGCCCTAACCCTTCCCTCTCCCTCTTGTCCCCCCTCTCCCCTATTCCCGCCTTTCCCTTCTCCCTCTACTCCCACCTTAAGGGGCGGCAACGACTTGTGACTCTTGAGTTGCAAGTGCCAATGGGCGGCGGTAGTTATTTACCATCAGGTGACCCGTCTGCTTGTTTGCCCCTACTATCACTCCCTGAAGTTATGGTAAAGGGTTCATCTAAATAAACATATTTTCACTCATCTCCTTAAGTACTCAATTTGATATTGTGGTGCTGGTTATGGCTTAGTGTAGCTTCCATTGAACTCCACATTATTTTTCTGTAAGCCAACTCTGCATTTTTTACAATTTGTATTTAGGCATTTGTTAATACAAATACTGTGGTAAGGGGCGGTATTCATCACAATTATAGTGTCTGTAAGTAAATTAGGTAGCAGCTTTTCTGTTAGGTATCCATTTTTTGAAATTGGTATTATTCATTTCGTCATGGTAATCACCACTTTTCGTGTTAGATTTAAAAACAAATAAGGCATTCTCAACAAACCCTGTTTCTCCATCCGCAAGAACCATTATCCATCTGTTTCCTTTAGAAACAAGATTCAAAACACCATCAACGTCATTGCTTTGCCAACAACGTCCACCGGCCTCACTCCAATATGTTCAACGACCTGTGCAACCAATTGAACATATTAGATAGTTTTTGTCCAATTTTTACAACTTTTAAAATAGTTAAACTACTTGGAAAGAAAAGTGTAAAAATTTCAATTAACTATATTTTAATTAATGAAACGATTAGCTATTCCACAAAACACATTCTTATAGAAATTGGGTCACACACCGCTGACGATTTTCATTTGTTGTTCCATTACCATTTTGTCATTTATTAAACTGTTAACTATCCTTGTATTAAACTCATGTTTATTTGTTACTTTTGTGTATTTTGTTCTAGCGCGGTGAGCAGTAGAACTTTCATGATGTTTTTTGTCTATTCCGTTCTAGTATTTTTTTTATTACGCCTAATTTTTTATTCTTATTTATTGCAGTAAGAACCGTGTCCGTCATAGTCGTAGAGTAGTTTGGAAATTGATTGTCCATTTTGTTCTATCCCGGTGAGCAGTAGAACTGTCTGGATTTTTTTGTCCATTTTGTTCTATCGCGGTGACCAATAGAAATGTCTGGATTTTTTTTCTGCATTTTGTTCTCTCGTAGAACTTTTAGTAGAACTAGATGGATAAACCCCAAAATAGTAATGGAACAACAAATGAAACTCGTCAGCGGTGAAATAAGTGTGAGCCAATTTCTTTTAGAATGTGTTTATATAGTGGAATACCTAATCGTTTCATTAATTCAAATATTATAATTGAAATTTTCACACTTTTCTTTCCAAGTAGTTCAACTATTTTAAAAGTTCAAAAAATTGGACAAAAACTATCCAATATGTTCAATTGGTTGAACAGATCGTTGAACATATTGGAGTAGAGGCCAGCAGTGTGTAATGAATGGATATAAGTCTCATTCTGTCTCATCCAAATATATTACAGGCTTTTTTTCACCGGATTCGTTCTGCTTAATTTTCTCCGCAACTCAGCTGGCCTTAGAGTATATACCTATAGACAACAGATCAGCATGATACTGGACTCGAAATTGCAAATAGCCTAAAATACTGCAACATACCATAGGGTCTCTTGAAAAATATTGAAGCACTAGCCTAAATTAACTTTGTTTTTTTACTCAAAACTATTTAAATATACAACAATACTTTACAAAATATATTTTTTGTCTATACAAACCCGACGCGCTGACTAAGATAAGATAAATGAGAAGACAGTGGAGATGGAGATCAATGGAAAACTCTCTTAAGTTACCAAATTTTACTTTATTTTTAAATTATTAGTCACAATTACCATTTCATGTATAGTCAAATTTTTTACATTAGTTACAATGGTTGAATTTCACTGGTTAACCCCATATTTTCTTAGTTTGCTTAGTTTGTGGGCTTGCTTGTATTGACATGGATGTTCTGTTAGAAGGACCTGAACTCATGCTCATACTCCTGGATCCGGATCCACCAGACATCCCGTAACTTCGCTTTGAAGAACTCTTTTTAACTGAAAGTAAAATAAACCATTATTTTAGCTATCGATAAAACTTTTCTAAACATTGTAAAATAAAATAAAGATATCCTACTAATCCTACTAATATTAAAAACGTGAAAGTTTGTGAGGATGTTTGGATGTATGGATGTGTGGATGTATGTACGCAAAAACTACTGAACGGATTGCGATTAAATTTGGTTTTTAAATAGCTGGAGACCTGGATTAACACATAGGCTACTTTTTGTCGCGATATTACCACGGTACCGGGATTTACGCGGGTGAAACCGCGGGGCTCAGCTAGTGTAAACATATCATATCATTCTTAACAGTTATCGATTGCATTTGTTTAAGTGCAATGCATTACATACATGTACAGTTACGTTACTAAATTATTGATCATTTAACCCTTTGTTCATTATATACCATTGGTCTTTAATCGGCGCTCAAATTTTTTTTACAAATCAATGAAGAACAGTTTACGAACAATTGAAATAGCACAAATGAAATGTAAAAAAGCGACTTCCCCCCGCCAACTTGATGGTAATTTTTTATTTTATTTAATAAAAACTAAGAACGAACAAAAACAATTTTGATCGAACAATGAAGACCAGTTTAAATAGCGGAAAAAATTGTATAAAAATGACTTCCCTTCGCCAACTTAAAGCGGTCCGTCACTAGACGATCATGCGGCATGGCATGCTGAATCATCATGCTGCTCAATAGATACGATGACATGACAGACTCTCAATAGATCCTTCGATCTATTGAGAGTCTATCATGCACCATGATAATTCGCTTTTGGTATAACCATTTTATTCAGTCGATATAGATAGTACAGTGATCGTATAAGGACCCCTAAAATATAACCAGATCAAATATACTGTGATATTCCGTTTCGAAATTGGCATATATTGTTCCGATAATTTTTTTTTTTGCTTGCCTACTAGCTTTCAACAGGTATAGTCTACTGAGCGAAATGCTATGGCACCCAAAGAAGAGCCCAATTGTGGCGGAGATAAGAGTGATGGTGCAACATCCCTTTATCCATTCGTATAGTAGAACACATTAGCACGACGACGCGGTGACGTTCATCAGCTGCTAAACTCACTCCGTCATCCGCTTCGCTGGTGGTGAATCGGATCTTCTTACTTTTTCTGTGAGACAACGACGAAATGTCTGTCACTATCAGCCATGGTGTACGAAAGTGGGATGCAAGAAAACTGCAGTGAAAATGCCTATGATGTGTCTCTCTATTGAGGTACATCGAGTCGCAATGATACAATGTTTGTAGGCATCACAATTCTCTACTAGCGACGGTTTTGCTGAAGGGGTGACGTTCATGTGCGATTAGATGTCATAGTTAGAGACCGAAGAAAATATAGACGATGCTACCATGCTAAAATTCCACCTGAAGGATTAGATTGTGATCTAAAGTGGTCCCTTGTCCCTTGGCCCCCTTCCTTGAAGTTCAGATTAGAGCACATATCCGATTATTTAGAGTGGTGAAAGAGTGTTGCGGAATATGAACGCTTTGCCTGTTAATTGTACATATTCAATTTATTCGTTATATCTACGTCTACTTAGTAGGTATACGTTGACAAATCTACATGGTCTACGGTGAACGGTTTTTATGAGTCACCCGAGTCCCATGGGTCCTTCAATAGGGTTGGCAAAAGTGTTAATGGGATATAATAGCTTTTTAAAAACTGTAATATAAATTTAGTCGTAAAAAGTATTACTTACTTGATGGTGGTCGGTATCGCGGTATTATAATTTTCTCAGTGGGCCTACCTAGAACAATTAAAAGAACAATTAAACTTGACACAACTTGACAATCTGGTAAACTTTATTGTTGGGTAACAGAGAGTGAAATGATATGTTGCAAACTGAATGCACCGTATTTGAATGGAAATCTGGCAGAAGATTGGGTCCTCAGGTCTGGGTGAAAAAAAAAACCTCAATAATAATCAAAGACCCTCAAAGATAAAACAGCCTGCCACACAATGTACATATGTTAATATTAAATTTTTAGGTCCTTTTCTCCCCAAGTGCTTACTTAGGTAAGTTTGGAATCCATATGACTTCCTCATCGATTTCATCGGAAATCGATTCTTTGGAAGTTGTAAGAAAGAAAAGATCAACTTACCAATTAATTTATTCAATTGTGCCTTTAATGGATTCATCGTTATATTCGTAGGATGCATTTTTTTATCTCTGACGAACCCATATTGCGTCATATCAACTTGCGGAGATTTTTTATAGACAAGTTTATGTAAGAAATCTTTCGTTTTATTTGACATAGAACTGTGGTAAGATGCATGTCTAGTTCTTGGCGTTAATATCTTGTCTTTTCGCCTTAAAAGCTTTACTCGAGGTAGTTTCATGTTAAAATTATTTAATTTCGTTAGACTATAGTTTTTCATTTTGATGAGACTGCTTTTTCTTATTTTTGGAAGAGTGTAGAGTTTCATTACGGACTATTATTTAAAAAACATGACACGAATCAAGACAGACATTGCACAAAGAAGAAGTGACTGAGGACTGTCAGTAATATGAGATGATGTGAAATAAAGAGGTCGTAGCATCAATTTAAATTTATTTTCTACTGAAATTCAAATTTAGCCCACGAGAACCGATTTTCTGATTTCCGAACCGATCTCCTACAAAGCGTTAAAAAACAACAAAAAAACATGAAGAAATCTCAAGATCTCAAGTTATGGCCTGACCAAGGCAAATAGGTTATTATCTAAGCAACTATACTTTCTTAACATATTCTTTAGAGTGCGGATCATACCTAAGTACTTTGTTATGCCTATTTACATATTCATGAATATATTCACGCTAGAAAGGCTAGAAAGGGGGGAGGGTATTGTATTGTATTACATCTGTATTTAAACATAATAATCTGAAATATAAAAGTAAAAAATCATTCAAAGGAAAATCTATAATCATAGTCGAATAAATGCTATGGAAAGCTTCATTACCATATACAGGGTATGTAAGTTCAGGAAAGGAATTACATGGTATATGTACCTATATGTATGTATTTTATTTTATGAAAACAAGAAACCTTAAAACAATAATTCTAATTCAGGCTACTTGACATTACTTGGAATCATATTAATTGCCAATTTCTAGACTTGGTAACACTTGTCTGTACTTTTGGAGTTGACACTTGACATAGTTGACATTGACAGTTCTTCTTTGAATTCACGTTTTACTGTTTGTAATTTCTCCGTAATTCGTATCTCGTATCGTACTAATACGTCTTAAGCCGATCGTTGATATTTAAAAAGAATGTCTCTCCCTGAAGCTCTCAATCCGATAGCGTGGCTCTCTGGCCGTTGGTCTACCAAAGAAGGCCAAGGAATGTATCCAAATTTACCTACTTTTGAATATCACGACGTATTGGAGTTTGAATGTATTGGTAAGCTTTTTTTTTTATTTTTTATATAAACTAATCGTTTCGAAGTAGTCTTTTAAAATTCGAATTACATTCGTAACTTTTAGGCAGTATTAAATGCCTCTTAAGATTATAGAAAGATAATAATTGTGTTTCAAGTAAATGGTAGTCATTAAAGTTTATGTAAACAATTCCTCATATTTATAAACGCATTGTCTCAGCGAATGACAATTGAATGTGTACTCAACTGCCATATATCAGATATTTACAAACAATAATGACAAACACTAGCTGATATTCTAAAAACATTTTAATTTACATGTAATTAGTACTGGTAATTAAAAAGGTACTTACGTTAATGTATTTTCAATGTGTTACCATGCCTACACTGGGTATTTAATATGTCTCGGTCTATCCATTTAGGCATAGAGGTTTGAGTGTATGTATGTACATATTATGTACAATCCAAAATACGCGCCTTGTCGTGGAGTTGCGGAAAACTGCCCGTGTAAACCTAACCTATGTATGTAGGTACACTTATTCATCATCATCATCACATAAGTCTTCAGGAGAGCTAATAATACATAATAGCTAATAAACATAAGACTTCACCATAATCTCAGCAATATGATATCTACTTCTCAACCTGTATTTCTACTAAGAAGTTCCATGAAGTGTGGTCTGACGCCGCCATTTCCGGAAGGGTCTCTGCCATTTTGACTAGGTCTATGGTTCAAATATCCAGTACATGGTCACCATAAAAGAACTTTGATATGATACATTTAAGAATCATTGATGTCCTGCTCTTTTAGCCTGCTACTTATTTATTCATATTTAGATAAATATTGTCTTTCTAAATAATGAATTTATTTCACAATTAGCTCATCATACACTAAACCGTCAGGGCTCCACCCCAGCAATTAAGTTGTCATTCTAATCTGAGCTTTAAAATGTGGTCGTATAATACATTTCATAACTTGAATACGAGCTGACTGCCCACCGTTGGGTTTGTCATATTGACATTATGAAATACAGTGTAAATACTTTATAACATTATCCTTTATAACGATAAACTCCCTATAACGTTGAAGTGAGCCCAACTTGGTTGGTTTGCGTTAAAACCCACATATTGAAACACTCTTTATAACGATACGCCATTCTCTATTACGAAGAAATGTGTTCATATTTTTAGACAGTAAATATTTATTATCGGTATTATTGTTTATGTTATGTTATCAGGTAACAAAAGACTTTGAAGCTCCGAAACATCCGAGGTCAGTCTAGCTTTTGTTATCCTTAATTGCCTTGAACATGTGCAGTATGACGCATTGTTTTCTCGGAAGTGATGGTCTTCGACCAAGCATACTGGTTACCTATCGTATTATCAGTCGTAAACCTACTTTGAAACTGTTAACATGGCCAGTAAACGGAAAGCGATTAGTGTTGACGAAAAAGTTTGTGTGATACGTGCGATTGAAAAGGGAGAAAATAAAGGTGACGTTGGAAGGCGTTTTGAACTAAGTCAATCCACTGTTGCTACCATTTGGAAAAACCAAAAAACAATTCTACAGGCGGCGCTGGAAGGAAACTCTTCTAAAAAAGTAAGAAACACAAAATTCGAAGACTTAGATCAGGCAATGTTGTCGTTGTTTAACAATCAACGCCAGAATAATGTACCCATCTCGGGCCAATTGTAAAAGCTAAGGCTGAAAAGTTTGCCAACCAACTTGGCATAATTGACTTTAAAGCATCTGAAGGTTGGCTCGGAAAATTTAAGCGCCGTCATCAAATTACGTACCGTAAAATGAACGGAGAGGCGCGGGATGTCGATATGAATGTGACTAACAATTGGATTAGTACAGTGTGGCCTAAATTGAAGATGAAGTACTCACCAGAAGACATTTTTAATGCAGATGAAACTGGCCTTTTTTTCAAGTTGACTCCCGACAAAAGTTTAAAATTCAAAGGGGAAAAATGTGTTGGAGGAAAACTGTCTAAAAAGCGTATTACAGTTCTAGTGGCTGCCAATATTAGTGGAACAGAAAAAAGAAAGCTCTTAGTTATAGGCAAATCGAAAAACCCTCGGTGTTTCAAGAACATAAAACAGTTGCCAGTTACGTACAAAGCAAACAAGTCAGCTTGGATGACATCGCAGATTTTTGAAGAGTAAGTGGGAAAATGGGATGCTGAATTAAAATCACGGAAAATCTTGCTTCTAGTAGACAATTGTCTTGCTCACCCAATCACATCTAATCTTCGAAACATAGAGTTAGCATTTTTCCCAGCTAATACAACCAGTATTTTACAACCAATGGACCAGAGTGTAATTAAAAGCCTAAAGGGCCACTATACACGGAAAATGTTGATGGATATGATTGAAACTGACGGCAAGGCCTCGATCAACATGCTACAAGCAGTGAACTTCTTATCAAAAGCCTGGCAAGAGGTAACAGCAGCCACTATCCGGCATTCTTTTCGACATGCTGGATTATGTAGTAGCCAAGAAACGAACCAATTTGACAGTGAAGACAATCTACTACTGAGTGAATGGATAAGCCAGTTCAACATACCAAACAATTTTAACGAAGATCTACAATCGTACGAAAATATAGATGAGGATGTAGCCACGACTGGTACACTTACAGATGAACAAATTGTTGATTTAGTGTCAAAAAGTCAGGAAACACCCGATAATCAAGATGAAGAAGATGATCAAGTGGACAAAGCCGAATCACCACCAACAATTCAACAAGCCCTAGATGCTGCTAAGTTGGTAGAAATTTTTTTGTTGTTTAATCAAGAAGATTCCACCACATATCTAGATATGAATAGAATACATAAAATAATACAAAACAAGTACTGGCATAGCAAAAAACGTCAGACAAAGTTGTCAGACTATATGTGTAAACAATAATTTATAAGCATTTATTATCTAAGACATACATATTAAAAATTCTTGTTAATTTGGTTGTTTTTTTGTTCACTCCATAAAACGATAACTCTCTATAACGACAAAAAATGCTCAGTCCCTTGAGTTTCGTTATAAAGAGATTACACTGTATATTATAAAACCATGTTTTAATGCTCAGATTTTAAAGACAACTTTATTGCTGGGTTGGAGCCGTGTCATTACTGTGATGGTATAATATGTGATGACCTTTACTGTCCATTTTGGTAGTAACAATTTTGCTTAATAATAAACATTACTAAAACATTGTGCTAGTAAATAAAACTTAAAACTAAGTTAGTAACACGTCACTAGTTGCACTATGTTTTCGTGCGGTCCATTGGTACTTGTCCGTTAAAGCGACAGAATACCACATCTTGCGGCCAAAAGCTTTCATCTAACATCTGGTGCAGATAACAGTTCGGTACTCGCACCACGACCACGTCGACGTTGCGGCGCGACTCACGCAGCTACACTCTCGGTGCCTAGTGTTAGTAAACAACGAACGACATTAACAATTACTCTTGTAGAATCTCATAGGAAACGTCAGGAAGGTCTTCCGACTTACAGCTGTCTTTGTTACCACTACAGAAACGTGATAGTGAGGTTTTTTGCTACTCTTTCACGTCTTAACTACTGAACGGATCATCATGATGTTTTGCATACACATTGCTAGGGGTACAGAATTGGACATACGGTACTTTTCATCCAGAAAAAAAAATTACTGTGCACAAGGGATAGCCAAAATTACTTTTACACGGGCTGAGCCGCAATCAATAAAAAAAAAAGGTAACACGAGGTAAGCTGACTAGTGGTCATGTTAAGAATGCTTCTGGTGCTACCATGAACACTGTACACTAGGGATCCGCAACTATTCCCCTCTTCCCTCCTCCCCTTCCCCTTTTTCTCCCCCTCCTTTCCCCCCTCTCTTCCCTCCCTTCCCTTACTCCCACATTAACGGCAACGCACTCTTGAGCTGCAGGTTAGTCACTTACCATCAGATTATCCGTCTGATCGTTTGCCAACTATCCCATAAAAAAACCTAACATTTTATTGTAAATATTTTCAGGCCAACCGATGTTTAATTTCACTTCTATTTCAAGACATCCAGAAAAACAAACTCCCATGCACCAAGAGAGGGGTTTCTTACGCATCAAACCTGGTACCAACGAACTAGCATTGGTTGTCAGCCACAACTTTGGTTTAACATCACTGGAAGAAGGCCATTGTTGCGAAGAAAGGAAAGAAATTATTCTAGAAACCGTTAGCTTAGCTAGAATGTCTTTCGCTAAGCCCCCTGCAGTGAAAAAATTTAAACGTGTCATAAGATTATTGTCTCCTGAAACTTTGCAAGTAGAATTGTTTATGGAAACTGAAAATACTCCTATGAGCGAGCACTTAAAGGCTATTTATAGTAAAGTAGGGTAAAATATAGGACAAACTATATAGCATAACAACAGGATATTTATTATTATGCCTTTATTAATTATTGTTATTTGCTTAATTTCTTTGAAGGTCACGGAGAAACATCGCCCGACATTTACGTGTTAAGACTTTGCGATTTTGTAGAACATTATCGCTCGACATTTGCCTTGTCCACACTTCCCAGTTATCATTGTGATGTCGCCCGACGAGTTAATGCTATGTGTTTCTCGGAACACAAAGCAACGCGTTCTCATTAAATTAAAATGTTGGGTGACTGCCGACTTTTGTTGACATGTCCCGCGACACACACATCGCGTGTAACGTCGCGCAACACATTTATTTTGTGTCGGGCGACAAGGTCGCAGGACAAAATGTCCCCTAGCGAAAACGCGGCTTAACTAAGTGACAACAAGTGTCACAAAGCCATATACGTGTTTTCATAATAATAAATAATACTCCTTACGTAGTACGTACTTTAGTGTATGTAAATGCTGTGTAATATTATTTTTATAACTCTTATAGACTTTGTATTTAACATTCGAATATACAATAACCAAAACTCTTATGTACTTTTTTGTCGTACAAGCCTGAAGCCTGCATCTCTAGTAGCATTCGGTTTTTGGCGACCGCGACCATGGGACCATGCGACATGGGTCGCCCGTCGCGCGGCGACAACTAGCTTTCCGATGTCAGCGACCACGACCACGCCAGTTGTACGGTTGACGAGCAGGCTGACATTTTTGTGTTCTATTGCAGTACGATATGTCGGACAATTTATCCGCAGCTAGGCAAAAAGTTATTTGGCAGCTATTGGAGGATGAAGAAGATGATTATCCATGCCTCCAGAAAAGAGGTTGAAGATCGACAAAATTTTCACATCTCGAGAAGAAGAGGGTTGCTTTCAAATACTCATACAACGACATTTAAATGATAAAGAAGAAAAGTTCAGAAAATATTGTAGGTTAAATCATAAACAGTTTGAAAACGCCGCTATTTTGATGTCACCTGCGTCGAGCTGACTGCACTGCCTCCGGCGCGACTGGGTCGCGGTCGCCACGTCGCTCTCTGGCTACGCCCAACTGTCGCGCGTCGCGGTCGCGGGATTTGTTTAGTACTCCATATAAATTCATACAAAGCAGTGGGTCGCGCGACCCGGACGCGGTCGCGGGTCCCGGTCGCGGTCGCCAAGAACCGAATGCTACCTTTATTGGAAAAACGCTCTAAACCACATGTCACGGGTAACGAATGTGTGAAGTATTATAACGTATTTAAATAGTTTTCAAGTTTACTCCTGAATCTATTATCATATAAAGCCCCTGGTATGGAAGTTTTACGAGTGAGATTAACAAAAACGTCAACTCAAAAGAGTTACGTTTTTTGTCGCTTTGAAATCATATGTGTGCAAATTTAATTGTATTGTATCGTAAACTCCAGTCGTGCGTAAAATAAAGCGCAATTCACACATAAAGCGGGCGCGGATCAGGATGGGAATACAGCGGGACTAATTCCTTGTATTTAAATGGAAGATAGCACACTAAAAGCGTGCGCGGGGCGGGTGGTGATCGGGAGCCGCTCTCCCACTCTCATCCACTCCCGTCCTGACCCACTCTCATCCACTCCCGTCCTAACCCGCGCCCGCTTTATGTATGGATAGCGCTTTAAAGATAGATAGAGAAAGCGACGCACGCATGTATTGAAGTATGTATATATAAAATATATACTGTACAGCGTCTATATGTCATATATGTCACCGTAAGATTCTAAACTCCAGTCGTGTGTCGGAGCTGACAACCACACACTCTTAGAAACCCATGATCTAATCTCAGATCTGACAGATGATAATAGGTTTACCTTCTGTTTGTATACCTACTCTTTGGGTTTACCTTCTGTACGCCAACGACACATGTGACAAACGAAATGTTTTTAAAACCACTGTACTTGGGATCGTCACGCTAATAACACATATATAGATCCACTAGAGGGCGCTAATCGAAACATTGAGTTCTGTCAACTCCTTATTAATAATTAATGTCACCAACCTGCTAATGTGACGTTTTAAGTTCGTCGTTGCGTTTAAGTTTTCACTTCTGTCGGCAGTCCCATGACTGCCCATTTATTTGTGACGAGTTTATTTAGTATTATGATGCATATCATATTTTTTGTCTCATAAGTATGTGTCAATGGCGATAAAAGATTAAAGTTTCTCATATTTTACTAAGAGTAGTTTTTAGTGATGTTTCTTGCCAAGGATTTTTTTATATAATAAACTGTTATTATTTGTTTAAAGGTCTAGTTTTTCTTTATTATCTATTTATGACGGATAGGGTTATTCGTCGCCCTGGCAGAAGTAGGCCTGAGAAGAGTGCCTCTGATGTTGAGAGGGAAAAGAACATCTTATAAGGGTCGCCTGTTGTTCAAAGGGCGGGTAAGCGGGCCGGGGTTCACAAGGATTTCTTTTCGAGACCGGTGACGGAACACTGTGGTTTTAGTCGGTTCGCGTCCGAAAGACCACCTTGCCGTCTAGGGCCGTTCAGGTGACGACCCGTGGGGGTTTCCACACTTTAAAAGAAAAATATCAATTAGGTACTTACGCCTCTAATAAGGTCTTAAGATCTATCCAAGCAAGTAGGTATTTGAGAAGTTGACATTATACCTACATGCAAAAAAAGAATATTTGTTTGGAAACCTAGGTACAGTCAGCAACGAAAGTCCAACAAATAGAAATTTCCAAAACACCTAAACTAAAACGGCCCAGCATGTAAAATCAATCATTGAACATTCTCACCGAGACGCGTTCACAATTTTTAATGTATGGCTATGTTATCTGTGGTATGGTTAATAAATACTTACGATACCCAATTGTCGAGTTTTTAATTTTCATTAATATAAAAAAAAAAAATAGTTTATTTTCTGTTAATAGTAAATAATATTTTGATATTATAAAATGCGTAGGGATGCCTGCGCTACGCTTCGCTAGATCGTTGCCGAAGTGTAAATGGTTCTGGGTGTGGATTTAACGAATAGGAATATAAGTTAGCCATGTTCAGCGACTTTTGTATTTATTACAGAACATTATTGTAGCTTCGCTAATAATATATAGCGATTTATGGCTGAAATGATATTAGCGACTGTTGTAGTACAATTATTAAAAGTTGTATCGTAGTTAGTTGCAGAATAATTTATGGCAAATAATAATCATTTGTAGGAAATATTTAAACAATTCATGTTTAACGACTTCTTTTACTGACTATATATACATACGTCATACGTTCGAAATAATAACCTTCTTTCTTAAACACGTCCGGGCCGTCTCCCCCTTCCCCAGCTCCACCTTAAAGGGCGGCAACGCACTTGTGACTCTTAAGTTGCAGGTGCCCATGGGCGGCGTACTCACTTACCATCAGGTGACCAGTTTACTCGTTTCTCCCTTATACCATAAAAAAAACATGGGTAAAGTGTAAAAAAAATAAACATTGAAATAGTTATTATTTTAATTTATACGACATAAATACTTAGAAATAAAACACACATCGCGCATTAGTACCTATATATCTTTGCTAAATTGAAAAGTAAACCAATTCTATATGTCTAAGGCGATATTTCGAACACAGTGGACTTAGACATGAAACTATTTTCTTGTTTTTTTTTTTTTGGAAAGGCCGCTCCTGTATTAGGAATATACCTGTGTCGCGGGGGCTTCACAAACATTCAAACAACGGACACAAAGAACACCCAGACTCGGAATAGTTATTTATATCACACAAATATTTGTTCCGACTTGAATCCACAATACTCGGCGCGGAGTAGTGGCGAGGTGACGCCTTAAACCATTGCGACTTCCGTTCGTGTGTTTGAGCGACCCCATCTCTAATTAAGTGCCCGGTTGACGGTATTATTAAGTACGTGAGTGGCACCATGTTATATTTGGCAAAATGTGGGTAAATGTAAGTAGGTAGGTACGGTGTTGTTTGTATACTTTGTTACCAACGAATGCTGAATGCACGCAATGCACATGCCTTCGACCTTATGGCATATACCTTCGATCAAAATTAAATAGGTATACCAGAGATGTTTGATCGGCGCTCAAAAAAAAGCACCAATTACACTGCTTAAATGCAGTTGTGAGCACAGTTGAGATCAGACGCTTCGCGCTCGCGCTAGCGGTGTGGCGTTACAGGTGTAGTCGAAAAATTAAAACTGCTTTAGAAATGCAAAAAAGTCATGAAATGTCGTACTTTCGATAAGAATAATATTTTTATATTTGCATTAATATTTTAAAGTATTATAATGACACTTTAACAGTCAATAATTTAAAAAGTTGGTTATTTTTTTATTACGTGGCTTGCGTAGCCGCCCTTTTCACTCTCACAAGCGTGCGTGTGGAATGCGTACTAAGAGTCTAATACGCTCCGTTGTGGTAACTAATAAACGCTTTACATTGCAGTTTTTGTATCAAACTATAACAACATATATTCACAGAAACATTAATTGTATGTATGTGTGGTGGTATTTTCACATTACAAACAGGCACTTCTATTTTTTTTTGTATTGATTACATTTTTGACGATTACAATAGTCGAATACATTGACGATTTAAATAATTAAATACTTTGTAATTCATTGTAATCTACTAAAAATTCCTTTTTCTTATACAATCCTATATTTTATTAAATGATCATATTTATTACATAGGTCTACGTTAATGTTGTATACGGGTTGAGCATTTTGTCTAATATGGTTACTAATACTTCCATTATTTATAAACGACTGAGCTCTTACTATTTTAAAATCAGCAATTTAGTGTAAATGCAAACTTAAATTTAATTAACAACAAAAATTATTCGACATAGCTGTAATACTTATTTACTAAAACAATAGTAATCCATTACAAAATTTATAGATATAACTATAATTTAACATCTAAATATTAATAGTTTTCATGAAATAATAATAATATAGGAACTCCTGGCCTGTCAAAACATCAAAACATCAACAATTTCAGAATGTTAAAATGTGTCACTCACGTTTTGTCTACGTCAACAATTAATTACGTTTCATTGTTGTGTAACACTGACTTAGAATGTAAATTCTTCTGAAAGCCATTGATTGTCACATATTATGACTACGATGCGATGCACCGTAAGACGAAATAAACACTTTTATTTTTGTCGAAAAAAGATTTCATTTTCGTTTGACATGTGACAATGGCAATCAAAAGGATTTGGCGCCAAAGCTATGCAATTTTTACGTAAGTACTCTAATTATTTTTTTTTTGGTGTTTTGGCATTATATTGATTTTTATATAGTTTCTCACCAGTGTGCATACGATTATTATTAAAATAATTTTATTTAAGTACCTAATGAAAACACTTCATACATTGATATACATACCTACATTTCCATAGAACTGTGTATACTTACTAATAATGAGGAGTAATTTTTTTTACCTTACGAAATGTTTATTACACTTTATAATTACATTGATTTAGTTTATCACCAGCGCACAGTGCGATATTTTCGGAATCTAACTGGACAAAATTATAACAGAATAATTTTTATTGTAGATTAACGATTTATTGCTTAAAAAAATACACAAAGTGGATATGTACAATACTCAGCTTTAAATATGCAGTGGCATGCTGTAGGATGGAATTTAAAGACATTGTGAAGATTTTAGACGTCTATTGCAATAAGACAATACAAAAATTATGATAATGATGATTTTGATCATTGATTTTGAAATTAAAAAAGAAAAAATATATGTTAACAACGTGAAATTATGTGTCAAAATTACACCATACTCTGTATCTGTATTATCGGATTCGCTTTTAGAATTATCATCCTGAATGTCGTCATTTTCTCTGGCTTTAGTTGTCATATCTAAAAGCTTGCATACTTAAATTGTGATTCGGTGAGCGTTTCTGTGACATTGATGTCATTGGGGTAGCACAATTGCTATTTTTTTGTACTTGGTCGCGTATCATCGATGCCAATCTGTCGACACATCAATATAATGATATTGATGTGTCGACAGATTGGCATCGATCATTAGTGAGTGAGAGAGCTTGATCTTCCGTAAGTTCAAGTTTTTAGGGCTTGCTAAACACTTCCCTCTTAATAGAGGTACCTCTTTTAGGTGAAGCGAGACAAAGCTCTTTCACGATTGCTGCCGAATCTCTTTGTCCCCCACTGCGAAGTTTACTTCGGTCGGCATCGATAACTCCTCCATGCTCGATGAATCCAGCAGATGTCGAATTCGCCGTTTTTTGTTCTTAGGCTGCAGCTTCTAGTCTTTTTTGGTCTACCAGGTCTCCTACTCGTTCCAGGCTGTGAATCACCTTCGATAGGTGTTGTGACAAAATCAGAAAATTATATGTTTTCTGCCAACCATGAAGAATTCGCTTTTAAAAAGCGCTCTTGGTCTCCCCGACTTCGACTTTTTTTGCTAAATTTTTTGAGATGCTCCTGATTTTAACTTTTAATCTTCTCGTGATATCTTCCGTAAAGGACGGAACACCAAATTCTTGCAAAATATAACTTATCAAAGCACTCAGTCTTGATTCTTTTGAATTAACAAACCAAACATCAAATAACGTTCGACGTGAAAGTTACGTAGTCACACTGAAAAAGAAATAAAATTTGTATGAGTGTCGCACGAGTTCGCAAGTAAATACACTTTGAGCGTAGAACCAACATGTTAGTCTTTCAAAATAACGTAATACGATATTGATATAAGTCGATATAATGTACTAAAACTTCATTACAAACACTCTTTTTCTTTTTTTTTTGTACTTCATAATAACCTCTAGTCTAATGATGCTCACGACTACGTTTAATGATTTATGATTAAAAAAAAGTATTTAAACTCACCTTTAAACTCCAAAAAACACAATCACAATAAACAATCACTGCTAGTTTACAAACACGTAGCGTATTCATCTAGCAAACTCAAAAACTATAAATATGGCGGTCGCTTGAAACAATAAATTGTCGAAGTGCGGATAGCTCTATGATCAGACCTTTTTTTCTATTGTTTGGCACTTCTAGCCATAAATTAATCTTAGTGTCTTGTTATAGGACACGTCTACTATATATGTAAACAGCTATTTCATCTTGAGAAGACAAGTGAAAAATTTAATTTTGTCCAGCTAAATTACGAAAATTTCGCATTGCACAATGCGTGTAGGTATACAAAAATTAGTAATAACTACTTTTTTAATACACTGCTTCCCACTAGTATGTAGGTATCTATTAGTGATGTACCAGATCGTTAAAAATGTATATCCGCGGATACGGAATTTTTTTCTCCCTCGGATATCCGCGGATACAGATACGGGTATCCGGCACATCACTAGTACCTATATGAAAAAATATGAGCTATAAACGTCTTGCTATGTGAAATGTTTATTAATACATTAAGTATATTGCTTTTGTTTCTCACTAGTTTCCATATGCATATTTCAACTTAATTTTGCAAATAACGTTTTTACATAGGTACTTACAACAATTTTTTTAAGGCAACTCCCGTACTTATCCTTGTTCCGCGGAGATTTCGCAAACACAAAATATACTCATATAGACACAAATAATAATTATTTATGAAACTCACAAATTTGAGCGAGTGAGTGAGTGTGGCCAGGAGACCACTCTAGTTACTTACTTTAGTTTCTCACGAGTGTGTAGGTATATAAAAATGATTCTTACAAAAATTATATCACGTGTATCATCAGTATGTATGAGTCTATATGTATACTTATGTATGAGTGATTTAATTCTAACTTTTGGATGAAATCTTATATAATATATTTTCTAACCAGTATATTTACGAATATTATTTAACACAAGTTACTTTGTTGAATAAAACATTTGAACATACCGATATACTTGCATTTACCCACATACTTGCATTTACCCACATACTTGCATATACCCACATACTTGCATGTGTGTACATGCAAGTTACTTTATTGAATAAAACATTTTGTACATACCCACATACTCATAAACTCACGAAGTTCTAAAACTACTTTTTCATTTACTACATACTGATATAGTTTCTCACCAATGTGTACATGAATAGTGATTAAATTTTCGTTATAATGCATTACCTACTTTAAAATAGTGTTGTTTACCGGAATACACAGAAATATGAGTAATAAAACCTCTTTGTTTCAAATACATGACATATTGATATGGTTTCTTACCAGTATGCCCATGAATAGGAATAAAAAAAAATTATTTTTATTTTTGGTGCGTACGAAATTATTTTTGTTAAAACATTTCTATACTTACTAGGTTTCATAGGCACATTTTTTTTACCGCCATATTGCTGAATTTGAAATTATCGAATACCGCGTATCTATCACATTGATAACTTTTATAATGGAAACTATTATTTTTAAGACAAAACGCAACGAATAATTATTTATTTTAGTTTTTTTCACAAATCACTTAGATAATAATTAATAGAGAACGAACTTACACACAAATCATAAGTTTTAAACATACCTTTGAATTGCCTGGTTTCGACCAGGTTACTCTGGCCGCGGTCAGGGCTGACAGTCAGTTTGTGACCACGGCCAAATGTCAGGCAGTTCAGAGATATGTACATACCCAAATCATCTCGATAATTCCCGTTAGTAATAAACATACAAATGGTTATTAAATTTGATAAAAAATTAAAGTATTTTGATTTTAGTGTGCTACTAATTATATATTTGTAATCCTAACTAATATTATAACTGCGAGTGTGGGTTTATTTGTTTAGTCTTAACTAGTCAACGTATCAGGGGCCATCCATAAATTATGTCACACGTGAAGGGGAGGCGGTCAACCAACAAGTGTGACAAGGTGTGGGGGATCATAAGCTTCGTGACGTCACATGTCAAAATCTAAAGTATTAAACACAAAACATTACCTATAAACGAAAGACTACATACGCTACTACACTTTTACTAAAATTGCAAAATATGTGACGTAACACCAGTGAGGGTAGTCGTTCCCACCTGTGTGTGAAATGTGACCCCCTGTGACAAGGACGGGGGGGGGGTTCAAAATCTTGAAATTCGTGTGACGTAATTTATGGATGGCCCCTCTCCATGAAATCTTGTATACATGTTTAAAAAAGTGCAGTTCCCGAGGGGGGCTTGAATTAAATGATTTGAAATTCTACATTCACACAAGTAACACCGCGGGGAAATGCTAGGATACAGGATGTTACATAAAGGTGTAGTCATGTATTAGGGTCGTATAGTAGACCACTAATAACGTAAAGCGCTAATCATTTTAGGAAAGTTAGTAATTTTCAATATAAAAATGTCATGTTCAAACTGAACTTGAAAATTTACCGATAAAGTTTATATGTCCATGAATGAAACTATAAATAGGAGGTTAATACCAAGAATGTTGTCGTGTTGAGATTTTTCTGAAAATGTCTACATAAGAAAAATAAAATCATTAAAATTGACACCAAAATTTATAATTTGATTATCAGAAATGTGCGCCCCTCCCCCTATTCCACCTTTCCCTTACTCCCACCATAAAGGCCGGCAACGCACTTGTATCTTTTGAGTTGCAAGTGACCATAGGCCACGGTAATAATTTACCATCAAATGACCCGTCTTCCCCCATTTTTTTAGCTAAATCAAGTATTTTGTCGGCTACACAACGCTCCTAAAATTTGACTACACCTTTTTTTTCTTTAACGCTATGTAAAATATGTATGTCAATTACATACTATAATTTTTTTTTCGTGTGGAATCCCCCACGGGTCATGAACATGTGTGTAGAACTGTATCAAAGTTATTTTTAACATCATGAATTAAACAAACGGTACACATTATTGCATTGGTGTAATTTAATTTAACATTCAACAGAAGACTGTTAGCCAAAACTCAAAACCAGGTCCGGATTACACGTCTCGGGGCCCTTCTAAAATTCCAAAAATATTTTCTTTCTACCACGTACGTAATAACGTAATTTTATTCAAAAATAATCTGTATTTTTTTCTACATTGCGAAAGTATGCCATCATGGTGATGGCTTCAATAAAAAAAATGCATACTAAAGGACATAAAAATATTTAAAAAAAAAGTACATTCGGCCTTATCCTTAAAGTGATCTCTTCCAGATAACTTAGTATGGAGAGAAATAACGATTAGCTGGGTCGTATCCAAGTCAAAACTCCGGCACCCAGTTACTTACTCATTAAGAGTCAAACTATTGAGACAAGTCGCTTTATCTCGGAGTACGGGGCCCCTAGCCTTATGGATAATCCGGCACTGGTCAAAGCTATTTAACAATGTCAATAAAATTCAATTAATTTTTTTTTTCGCTAAAATCAACAACCATTTAAATGCGTTCTGTACCTCCTCATAAATGCATCCCACATTACATTACTCAGCAAATAGAAACAATAATAAGATGTATCTTAATCTTATATTTAGTATTGCTATCATGAATAATACAATTTATGGTACTGCTACAGTGGAGTTTTATTAATTTATAATGAACGAATTCATGTACGGGATATTGATGAGATGATGATTACAAATATATTAAATCGGTCTTAACAAGATACCTGCAGCTTTACCCCTTGTTAAAGAGTCCCCCCCCCCCATGGAGTCCGAAATTAGTTAGTTCAATCTTTAATTAATACTCGAGATCAATGACCAGTATAACTTGAATTGTGATCGTATAAACTTACTAGATCGTTCAATATGTCCCAACACTAACTTGGAGATGGCGCATATTTATTTATTTATTTTTTAGAAAGTACTGGCCATCAAATATGTGTCAATATTTTTTGAAAATCGAACAATTAAATATTGAATGTAAACAATCGACAAAACGAGTTTCGTGTGTTGGTAAAACATTGTTTTAAATGGGAAAAAACAGCGTTCAAACACAGCAGTGGCTTATAAAATGTTATCCGGAATCTGCTCCGTCTAAACCAACCATTTGTGGTACGCCGATTTCAAACACGGTCATAGAGACACAAATGATGCTGAACGCTCTGGTCGTCCAAATGAAGCAGTGACTCAACATATCAACCAAGTCCTGAAAATCGTGAAGGAAGATTGGAAGGTAAAAGTGAGCGAGATACCGGAGATAGTGAAGATTTATGTTTTCACTATTTTATATCAAAATTTGGCCATGAAAAAACCTTTATTGCGAATGGGTGCCGCGTTTGCTAATAATTGCTCAAAAGCCACAACATATCAATTATTCAAAGCGCTGTTTGGTACTGATCAATAGAAATAAACAAGATTTTTTACGTCGGTATGTGACAATGGATGAAACATGGATTCACTATTTCACTCCGGAATCCAATCGGCAGTCATCAGAGTGGATAATCGCAGCAATGGAAGCTTATTTTGAAAGATAAATCGTTCTACATACATAGAATAGAAAAGTTATAAAAACGTATGAGGGACTATATCGCAGTTGAAGGAGAGTACCTTGATGAATAAAATGTAATTTTATTAAAAAAAACTTTGTTTTAGTATTTAGTATCGGTACCTATTGAACCACGTGTTACGTAATATGATAAGTCAACATAATTATATGTGTACTGCACACATGTAGATTGATTTAGTCAATAGTTTATTCGCGAAATTTTCTTAAAAATGCGTATAAAGAATCCACCTCACGTATACAGGGTATTAGGTAAACGCTCGCGAAGACGAAGACAGATGATAGTACTAATGACACCTTCACCACTGTCTTTGTCTTCGGAAGCGTTTATCTAACACCCTGTATAAATACCACTCATGATTTTTTTATTTTAATATTTAAGGAACTTTTACAAGGTGTTATGTATTCAGTATAAAAATTTGCAGATATTTTGTTAAGACTAAGTATGTCTAAATTAACAAAGTTTGACTATTATTAAATGACTATAACCTTTTAGTAAATATAAAAAGGGTTCTTAATTACTTTTGTTGTGTTGGCAGTGAAGATAAAAGAAAATAATAAATGTTCTGTGTTCCAAGGAGGAAAATTTACTTTGCACAAGCCTATTTTGGTCCTTTGGCTCCTTAGAAACGCAGATAGTCACGTAACGCAAACAGTCCCACCCACGAAGTGTATGAAAAAAAGGAAATGTATGAAAAAATTTTAAATATTGTAATTGACAGATATAATTTTTTTCAGCTTTGTTACTGGAAAAAAAATATAATAAACAATCGCGTCTGTGTTGAAAAGATAAGAGCCATTGGGTTGTAATTTATCGAAACTAACAATAGTTTTCTTTTTAACTAACAATAGCCTTTTGTCTGGAGGTACTGATAATTTGGGTGCAGTTTTACATTGTGAATCAAGCATATTTGCGAATAGGACCATCTGCGAATGGGACATTATACATCAAACCCATTCCCTCTCTTTACTGCCAATACAATTATATCTACACTCGGATATAAAGCATAATACATTTTTTTGCTATACAAAAAATATTTAATATACAACCTTATTTTCAGTATATGATAACAATGATCGGTATTATTTCTATTGATGGTGTTATTTTATAAAGCTTTAAATAGTTATTAAGATGAGAACTCATACGTTTTCGGCTCCGTTTGTAGTCAGTCTAAACGACAATGCATTCACAGTACATCTGATGTAGGTACATGTCAAAATTTATTAACTTTTGAACGCCATTGTCACATATACGTGACAAAACTCCAACACTAAAATAAATACTTAAATCATTATTTTTGTGAAAAATTATTAATTTTTGTTTGACACTTATATGACAATGGTGGTTAAAAGGTTAAACAGAGTTTTCATTTGTTACATAGTATTGCCCGATCATTTATACTTCTTAAGCAAATAAGTGCGTCACATGCAATTAAAGTCTATTCCCCTGGTTTAAGAAAGATTGGCAGGGCAGCCTGCGTTCTGTGCATGCATATTCATCCTGGTTTCCAATTCATCCAGAGAGATGGGTCTAGAATCTCCCCTGATGTCTATCTAGCCCTACTCACTTAACAGAAGTTAGTTGTCATATTTTAATTTTTTTTCCCTTTTTAGTCCATCAGCTTTTTTATTGTTTCCCAATTTTTCCAGAATTTTCTGGAACTTTTCACAATAACAATTAACTATTAGATATATATTAACTATGGTTTTCTACAGTTCCTTTTCTTTTCATTATGATTTATCAAAAAAAAAATTCAGTTTCCAGTAAAATTTTCAACTTACAAATTTTATACAGGGCTTTTTTTAAAAGTTACTTTATCCAGCACACAGAGGACCTCCTATTTAGATGAAGATGCAACTGGTCAACTACTAATTCTTTTCTGAATACAATAATCAAATAAGATTCAATGTCTCTTTAAATTCTACAACAAAACAATTATACCGGCACTTTGTGGTGTATGAGACATCACACAAAGTAATGAGGCTTCCGTGCCACGATGCCATACTCCTGCAATGCTGGAGCCAGATCATCCATAGTCATTACATATTTCTTTTCTTTAGGGCCCTTCTGGTTTTTGGAACTCTGCGTTATCTGGCTAGAGGTGCGCATCTTGCAGTGTTGGAGAGCATCGTTGGCGATATCGGACAGGAATTTTTGGGATGCTAGTGCGATGAGACGGATCAACCTGGAAAAGTTTAATTAGTTAGATTAGTAAAGTATGAAACAAGTATACAGTCTGTGTGATGGTGAGCAGTTACTAGTAACTATAAGAATTCTCAACAGGATAGGTTGTTTGTGTTGAAGTTTTTTGTAGAGGGACTTGATGAAGTTTATTGTAGAGAGATTTGTTGAAGTTTTTTGTAGAGGGACTATGGCAAGAATCGTTCTCAATCATCGATAAACATACATATATTCACACCTGTATCAAACACCCACATTTTGCCAACTATAATTATGCCTCACTGACGTAATAGGGCAAGTCTATTGTCGTCAACCTGACACTTTGCGATTTAAAGAGCGGTAAATTGGGAGTATATTGAAAGATAGGCAGTGGAAGACAAGGGATATTATTTATACAGATGGATTGGGGAGTGTGAAAGCAATAATAGCCAGAGAAGATCAGGTTTGCATACATTATTCAGACTACAATAATATAGGTATCATTGTTTTAAGGAGCTAGAGCATAGCAGATTCCTGAATTAGAGAAAAGTGGATAGCCCAGTACCACCACATTGCACAAGACAATGGTTAGACAAAGACTATCATAATGCTGTCACTTTTTTTCTGGTGATTAATGTAACCAGTTCTCTCAGAGAGGTTGGGGTTGGCAACAGTAAGTGTCACCTAGTATTGTTATGTTTTTTTTAAACCACGTCGGTGGCAAACAAGCACACGGCCCACCTGATGGTAAGTGGTTACTGTAGCCTATGGATGGCTGCATTCCAGAGGCTACAGGAACCGCCAAATGCCAAGGTTTTATACGACTTGTACAAAAGTGACCAATTTTAAAAAGTATGTAGGTATGCTTAACCAACCTTTTGTTCTTTCTAAAAGTTTTTCATCAGTTCAATATTTCTCATATCTCTACTACTAACATAATAAAGAAGTGTTAATTGTGTGGCAGGAGGCTCTTGGATTTTGGTTGTGCTAGTACATCTAAATCAGGCTGGAGGAAATTAGATGTCGATATATTTTACACTGGCCAGTGTTCAGTGTAAAATTTTCACACTACAGACCACACCTCGACAGATTCTACCGCTACAATCAAAGCCATTTTGAGTCAAATTTGTGACATTTAGAGGCAAACTACTCAGTTTACCTTCCTTAGTGGATGATATATGAGTAATCAAGGATGAGTTGACGGAACTCAAAACTTCTTGCAACTTTTCCAATGCCAAACTTGAAGAGTTTAGGACTAGATTCAGTGGTAGAATTGAAAATTGAAAATCAGAGAAAATTGAACACATGGCTGACTTCCTGCAACATCTTGAAATGTCATTTAAAGATAAATTTTGGTACTTAACATTAAAAAGGTTCTGCATTTGTTTCTCAACATAGATTTAAAAAAAAAATCGCAGAGATAGATTTCGTGTTTTTTATTTTTTTGGAAATCTGACCCCCAGTCCCTTCCTTTGGGGTAATATTCTCCTTTCACGAACTTAATCTTCATTTTTGCCCTGTTGATTTTTCGTTCAAGTTTGAAAGCAATTGGTGCATAATTGCGACCTCTATCGTGCCGTGAAATTGAGATACATACATATATATATAAAAACTTTTTAACTGGTTGTTGTTTTGGGGTCTAGGGATCATAACTAGACCTCCTGTGAAGAAATTTTTGGAAAAATCTACAACTGGTACAAAACCAATAGGTAGACTATCTTCGAAATCTACCTAATAAACTTATTCTCTAGACAACTGAGACTGGTCTGATAAAAACTTAAGAATGTTAAAATAATCTAGTAGACAATAACATAAGAATTACAGTATTAAGTGTGGTTATATTAAAAACTACAGATACGAAGAGTAGGTGTAATACTTCAAACCCCAGCTATTAGCAAATACAATTAGTAACACTATAATGTATTTATTTATCCAAATGTATGAGAGTGCTATGAGGCTTTTAGCTGTAAGAAGAATTACTGTAAACACATTGTCTTGTAGGAATCTTCAATAATGAAATAGTCTATTATGAAACAATAAGTACTTTTCAAATACCTGGGATCCTGGGACTCGAAGCCAGACACGTTCAGGTAATGAGCAACAACGGAGTCTGGTATTGAGGGATTGTAATTTTCAAGCTGAAGTAGAAAATCGCTCAGAGCGTGACCTGCACCTGCATCATCCTCAACGACCGATGGAGACCCCATTCGACCAATTTGCATGGTGCTGTCGACAATTAATCGTAAATTATTGCAAATAAACAAAATACAAACATACACCTTGCTACTTACTCAGCAGCACAGATTATTTAGAAAATTTCATCTATTCAATGTCATCTTCATCTAGAATGAAGGTTGGCTAGCCTGACGACGGTTTGTTTCTGGTCTCTAAGTGATATTTCTAATGATAATAATATTTGAATTTTAGACAAAATATGGTTTAATATATAACATTGAACATTTTATTTTCTATTGAATTTCATAAGTAAAATTGAAAAAAGAAAAATTCCGGATACGCATCTTACTCAAGACATATTAAAAGTAATGTAGGAAGTAACAATAAAACGCAAAATGCGTACGTAAGTGAAGTATTGCCATCCTCAAATATTATACCCCGAACTTTGTTAATTTTTAATAAATATGGGTATTTATTCAATCTCTTTTCGTACAGAAAATAAGAAAATAGAAACAAAAGAAATGATTTCCCATTACGAAATTATAGAAAAGTATTAGAATCAAAATTTTCAATTTTTTTTAAACATGTTTGTTTTGTTAAAGGTCTTGATATATTATTCTCTTATTCAGATTGCATTTATTTTGACATTTTATCAATTATTTATAGCTTTTTATAAAAAAATTGTATGGTTATGCGGTACTAGGCAACAATTTTATATTTAGAATCCAGTGTAAATTGTATATATTGTAGTGGCCACCCTGACCTCGTGGTGCTTTATGGTAAGGTTGGCAACACTTGCCCCTACCTTCCTTCTTTTGCGCCGATCCTCTGGGCAGACCTGTGAAAGAACGTGATCGATCGAATTTCAAAAACGGCACACACCTACCCCTGTGCTCCCGTGATCACGAAATAATTCTAAATCTCCTGATTACATAAAATCAGGGGTTCGTGTTTCGTGATTAATTCCATTCCGCGTGTGTAGATTCCACCTCGAGGCCCGCGAGGTAATTACTAAGTGAGCACCCACCCAATCGAACAAAATGTCGAACCTCGCTGATCCGGTCGCGTTCGCGAAAGATTTCATCGCTGGCGGTGTCTCCGCCGCTGTCTCCAAGACGGCTGTCGCGCCCATCGAGCGTGTTAAGTTGCTTCTCCAGGTACAGCACGTTAGCAAACAGATCGCCGTTGACCAGCGCTACAAGGGAATCGTCGATGCCTTCGTCCGCATTCCCAGGGAGCAAGGTTTCCTGTCCTTCTGGCGTGGTAACTTTGCCAACGTCATCCGTTACTTCCCTACCCAGGCCCTGAACTTTGCGTTCAAGGACAAGTACAAGCAAGTGTTCCTCGGTGGAGTTGACAAGCACACCCAGTTCTGGCGCTACTTCGCCGGTAACCTCGCCTCCGGTGGTGCCGCCGGTGCTACCTCCCTCTGCTTCGTATACCCGCTCGACTTTGCCCGTACTCGTCTCGCCGCCGATGTCGGTAAAGGAGACGGCCAGCGTGAATTCAAAGGTCTGGGCAACTGCTTGTCGAAAATCTTCAAGTCTGATGGTCTGACCGGTCTCTACAGAGGTTTCGGAGTATCCGTACAAGGTATCATTATCTACCGTGCCGCATACTTCGGATTCTACGATACAGCCCGAGGCATGTTGCCCGACGCCAAGAACACACCAATTGTCATCAGCTGGGCCATTGCACAGACCGTAACAACAGTCGCCGGTATCATCTCGTATCCCTTCGACACTGTCCGTAGGCGTATGATGATGCAGTCTGGCCGCGCTAAGGCCGATATCCTGTACAAGAACACAATCCACTGCTGGGCCACCATCGCCAAGACGGAAGGTGCTGGCGCCTTCTTCAAGGGAGCCTTCTCCAACGTACTCAGAGGTACTGGTGGTGCCTTCGTACTTGTATTGTATGACGAGATCAAGAAGGTTCTCTAAATTTAATGTAAGAATTGTTACCATAATTACTATTACAACTAATTGTGATTCCAAATCACCACAGATAGCCACTCCCTTAAAAATCATGTATTATTAGACGCGGAATTAAACTAGTAACTTATTTTAGTTAAATAAAAGCGTTATACACCAATTCCAATATAAATTGTTTTATTGTAAATTTTGATGTTATATAATTTCATGTACCTAGCAACTGAATGGTTGCATAACAAATTACCTTTATTCATTTTTATTTATTTGAAATTAGAACATGTCATGTATTGTACTAGTGATCACTTGTTTAGCCAGTATTATGTAACAACCTTATTTTTACTATTGTTGAGTCCAAGGTTGATATATTATTGTCTATGTGCACTAAATTTAATATTAAAAGCTGGATTATATGTACTAGAAGTGATTATATAATAATGGAAATTCATGCTTTGAAGTGGTCATTAAATCAATACTTGAATGTCACATGGGAGTGAGACCTCGTTCTTGGTAATAAGAGAGTGATGTGCACAATGTGTAAAAGCTGTGGCATTCAGAAACATGTGATTGAAACCTGTTATGTAACAATGCAGTATGTTTGTTCTATGGTGAGTGCATGGTGACCTAGTAAAAAAAATAATTTTAGTTCACTTTTAAAGTGTTATGCAATGTAGTTTCAACAACATCTTATGAGATCATTAGGTAACTTTACCATTCAGCCCTGTTACTACTATTCAGGAAATAAACCTGTAAACAACTATGCTCGGTGTGACTTTTTTGTGAGAAAAATTCATGCGTAGAGATAATTATAGACGATTAAAAGTTAAAAAAAATTAACCTACTGCCTTTTTATTTAAATTAAGAATACTTTTACAATCTGCGGTCAACACTTTTTCAAGACTAACCATGCTACAGTCTGCTGGAATGAATTTAATAATTTCAACTACAAAAAACAGGTAAAATTATCTATGAAATTACAGCTTTACTCGTAAGATCAATGATTCTTAAAATTTGAATTATAGGAATGATTGTCTCCTCCCATTGACTTTCAATGTCATTGACATGACACAATGTCAATTTGTGATTTCATTCATGTCTATATTTGATTGATACACTGCTAGTAGCTCACTTGAAGAACAATGACGTCAACATCCCAGGTACAAAGAGTATACAAATACTATGTCAAGCCCAGGTGTTCATGTCGTGACGTACCTACATAGTATTGAACAGTGACGTTTTATTTTTTTTAATTCACTGCAATGGAGCTGCATAGCAGTTGGAAGTTTTGCTTGTAAGTAAGCGGCTCTTCAAGTTGGTAAGATTATGTAACCACTTAATACTAGGAGAACAAAGTTCAAGGATATTTTAATCTATGTAAAATAGTCTCGCCTCGAAATAAATAACTACCTATTACAAGTAAAGAATGAAAACACTTATTACTTTAAACGAGCAATTCTTTATGTAATCAAATTTTGTATACAGTTTTGCCTTTTAAGTTCAACTGCATAGTTGTATTTTCTGTATAAGGGCAATTTTTAAAAAAAAAATAACCGGACAAGTGCGAGTCTGACTCGCGCTCACCGAGGGTTCCGTAAGCAAACACAAGCTTGTATCTAGGTAGATAGTACGTCCATCTCGGGATTCAATTCTCAAAAATTTCTGCCCGTATTTTTCGAAAGATAAACTTAACTTTGTGACTGCGATGTATGACAAAGTCAACAATCCAACCGCAAAATTTAAGTTAGTAATCACAAAAACTATTATGTTATGTGATATAACAACAAATTGAAGATTTTCGGATTTTTTCTTTTACTTATGCTATCCGACCTTGCTTCTTACCAAATTTCATGATTCTAGGTCAAAGACCGCTGACATAAGTATTTGAAATTAATTTCAACTTGATGCCTTCACGGGTTCCTGAGGAAAAGGGCCTTGACAGACACAGACAGACATACAGATATAATAACAATATGACAACTTTCGGATTTTTTCCTTTACTTGTGTTGTGAGACGTTGCTTCTTACCAAAATTCATGATTCTACGTCAATGGGAAGTACCCTATAGGTTTCAATTTACCTAAATCTTCCTATCGAAATGTTAAAATTTGGTCAAACAAGGCTTACGTGGCCATATCTTATGATTGCGTTGACTTAGAAGCTTGATAATTTTACGGCTTCAAGGGACCGCAGATTTTTAACTTGATGCGTCCACGGGTTCCTGAGAAAAAGGTCTTGACAGACAGACAGACGGAGAACAAAGTGATCCTATAAGGGTTTCTTTTTTTCCTTTTGAGGAACGGAACCCTAAAAAGGTGTGTGTCAGGTCCGACGCACGACTGGAGTTTATAATATTTACTGGAAGCTCTCTCTCTCCCTCTCTATCTCTCTCATCATATATATATTCTAAATATAGTATATAAATATAACACTAGCAACCCGTCCCGGCTTCGCACGGGTAGCAGAGACATCTGCAACAATGGCATTTCAACCAATTTACACAAAAACTTCAAAAATTATATACCTAAACCTTCCGCATGAATCTCTCTACCTATTGGTAAAAACTGCATGAAAATTCGTTCAGTAGTTTTTGAGCTTATCGCGAACAGACAGACAGACGCGGCGGAGCACTTTGTTTTATGATATGTAGTGATAAAGGACGGTATAATACACATATCTACTTACATGCGTCGAGGATAACGAGTAAACTCCAATTAAGCACAACAGAGCCTTAAAGGGTTAAGCTGCCCTCCGATCCGATCACTAACTTTTACTCTTCATATTTTTTTCATACTTATATGAAAATCAATTCGTAACGGAGTAAACTCCAAAAATATTTAAAAAAAATACTGACGATTTTACATAAAGGTAACGAGCGAAGCTCGGTCTCCCAGGTACCTACTACAGTTAAATCATGGCCTCACGGGTCATGGGTAAATTTGTTTCTGTGTGATGACAACACATGACCAACTACATAGAAAACATGTAAAAACTTTTTGTTGAAATTAGTTTGTCGAAGTGACGGGCAGTTTAAACTACAATAACAAAAAAAAAGCTAAGCCTATGGCCAAAGGCAAAGAGTATACAAAGACTAGTCAGAGGTCAGAATGACGCGAGAATGATATTGATTACAGAAATTTTTATACCTTATAGGTTTAATAAGTAGATACATTAGCGCTTGGGACTGCTTCTCGCCGATAGGTTAGTGTAACTTGGCGTTTACAAAGGCTATGACGCCTATGACACATTTATTGATCCTACGTACGCAGTAGTACATGGACGATTCATTGATATGTGTCGTGCTATTTTTATCAAAGGTACATACATCCTACTTATATTATAAACGTGAAAGTTTGTGAGAACGTATGGATGTTTGTTGCTCTTTCACGCAAAAACTCGGTACTGAACCGATTGTTATGAAACTTGGTATGTAGATAGCTGGAGACCTGGATTAACATATAGGCTCTTAATCCTGATACCCCACGGCATTGGGACTTACGCGCGGGTGTACCGCGTACATTTATATATTTTGTTATGGCTTCAAAAAGAATGGAGGTTCTCAATGCAAATATTTTAGTTGTTCTTGTCTATGTTGCCTACGATTTATATTCGTGAATAAATTGTAAATAGATTTTAATTATTCTTCTATTATTGCACAGAGCAGTTTCATAAAATTGAGCTTAAATAATTATAGGACCGTTCTTATTGAAATTGAAAATTCTATGAAGCATGATTTAGGTGCATTATAGTTATCTGTGCCTACTAGTAAAAAAAAATTATACCCCGATAGGGTTTGCACTTACGTTAATTTGTTAATTTTTTAATTTATACTGTGGGAGAGCCATGCTTCGGTATGTATGGGCCGGTTCTACCGGAGTGATGCCACGGCCTCACAGAAAACTGGCAGTGAAGGAATGCTTCATTGCTTTTCGCCGAGTGAGTGAAGTTACCGGAGTCCCAACCCTTCCCCCTATACGTAATACGGCCATACTTGTTTACAACTTACAATAGTGATACTCTTGGAACGCGTGGGTCCCGCTGGTTTTGTTTTCTGGTAGGTAGCTACCCACTTTATTGCTAAATTTATTAATACTACTTACTTATTTACTTAGATGTAAAAAAAAAATCGGTTGTCTGTAAAGTCGGTTTACTGACGATAGTTGAACGTGACAGCGTCATAAAAAAATACTGATGGAATGGTTGCATTTTACAAAAGAAAATTAAATGGAACGCCTCAGTAACGCCGCATGAGTCATGTTTTTTCGTGCGTGCAGCCGACTCCATCGAATTAAAAGACGTTATCACGTTAATAATAACAGGTAACTGAAAAGCCGCTTTGGCACTTGTTACTAACTATTTTAATCTTGTATTCTGTCTGACAAACGAATGTAATCATTCTTTTGAAAAAATAAATGTCATAAACCATAAAACCTTTTAGCAAGTCAAGTAGGGACGCCCTCTAGACTTGCTATTATGGTATGGTTAGTGATGGCAATAAATCGTTTACACATAACTGTCATTTAGTTAGATTGAAAGCCGACCCCTAAAAAACAACTTTGTTGGGAAAAAGGCGCGGAAGATGATGATCTGTCATTTAATAACCGATTTTGAAAATTCTTTTTTTAAGAGGGTATGCTTCCCCTATGATTCCATTTAAATTTGAAGAAAAAGCATCCCTAAGGTTGGTAAAATAGGGGTGAAGTTTTGTATTACACTTTGAGTAATGTATCTATGAGGAATAAATAGATACCTATGTCTAAATAAATACATTAAAATTTGAAAGAAATTATTATCCTTAAGGGTTGTAAAACAGGAGATGCAACCTATATAGTAAGGAAATAATGGGGGTGACAACCCTTAACCAATTTTTTTTCAAGATGTATTTACATAGCCCAAGTGAAGTTGATAATAAGCGTAAAGCATATGTATTAAAAATACGCAATTATTTTTACTTTCTAGTGCATTTTTTTACAATTAATTCCGTTGAAATCGTTTTAGTTTTGTAAATATTTTGTTCATGTAACATCACGCTAAGACTTAAAGTGGTTTTATTAGTAGGTACGAATGTACGAATAAAGTCAATCGTTACGTGTGGAACTTCTCGAACTATCCAGCAGTTTCAGAGTTTAGTCAAATATCTACTACATTAAGGCCAAATTAATAAGATGGCCACTATTTTCATTTGTGTTTGTAGTTTTATTCGATTGATTGACACTTATGCAAAACCATTGAATGGTGATAGAGTTTATTTATTTAATTAAATTTGGTGCTTGTTCTCATTACTTACGTAGTACATCTATAATATAAGTAGTTTTAATATTCTCGATATTGGTTGACAGTCTTTTTTACCAATAAACTCTACAAGATCCCTTCCCTTCCTTCTTTCTTGTTAAAATGTTATGTCCCTTTTTAATGGCGTTGAATCCCTATTTTTACTTTTTAGTCACTGAGAGCACAGATAATAGTTCTGATACTTATAGTAATAATAACTCACTGTTTTTGTCTTAAAATTACTTGAACATATTTATTACTGGCAATAAATGCATCAAATATCAAGTATATAGCAAGTATATAGTCAACTCCTTTTAAATCTCTTGGCTTGTGATGTACTGTAATCCGAACGACATACTCGTAATATAATAACATTAACAAGTAGGTTCAAAATACCTTCTCCAAGATTTAATTATATTACTAGTTTGTAAGTTAAAAGTGAGGCTATAAGAATGTTAATACTAGGACGCACTGGTATCGTGTTCAGGGACCAATACACTGGTGGTTATTAATCTAAATCTGTGAGCCTTACACTCCTGTCGGTTTTGTCCTCTGTGTTGTGTTGTTCGCTGTTGATACCACTACAACTACACTATGCTTCCAGCAGCATTGTACGGGAACCATGTATGTTGTACCTAATGGTTTTTGGCCGGTTTGACAGGCTCCCAAAGAACTGTGCTCAGGTAGCCATTTTTTTCCTTATGGGTAAAGGCGAAGGCGAAAAGGCCTACCTACCTACGATTCCTACGAAACGTTATTTTACCAAAGTTGTTGGCATTGATACAAATTACTAAGTAGTTACTACGTAACAGATAAATCACTCCCTACAAAAATATTGAATCCTACCGTTTTAATTACCTACTCTTTCCGGGCTTTAAAATGTCTGTAGGGTTACCTCTTCAATTTTTTTTTTTTTTAAAAGCATTACAATTATTATGTAAATTAAGTATGTACAATTAACGCTTATTTTTCATTTCCAATGTTTTAGTTTACAAAAATCCTATATATGTTTTATTTTTATATAAAGATTAATAAACTTCTTCCCTTATCTAAAATATCGATTATTAAACTGTATGGTGGACGATATTCTAAATCTTACAATAAGTTTTATGAATAATTTGACGGAAATAGGGTTAAAAGGTTCATTAAAAAAAAACATAAATAGCGCCGGGCTTTTTTTACTCTTACTTTACCTACATTCTTATACTGCAGATAAACAACAATATCGATTTTCACTATGAATTTTACAGTATTTAAAGAATATATCAATACGATCTTGAATTAAGTTTTTGGTTCTTTAAAAATAAAAGCGTATGCGCGCGATGCCTATTGTCGGCAACCCACTGCGCGTAGGTGTGTATAAGGTCCGCCAGCGGACGAGCGGCCGAGGGCTATTATAGCTCGCGCAAGTACTACTTTATTTATGTATTTAACGTGTATATTTAGTTCATGGTTTGATTTATCTATCAAAATTATTATAAGACTTAAATTCGTATCTTTGGAATATCATCTCTCTCTCTCTCTCTCTCTTTTCTCTGTTTTCTCTCTTTAACATGTCTTTTGCACCTACCACTTTTATTTCTGCATCACCCCAAGGTTGAATGGCAGAGAATGCCTTAGGCATTAAGTCCGCCTTTGTACAATCTGTGCATGAAGCATAAATAAATAAATAAATACATCAAGTGACATAAGCCTGGCATTCAGCAGTAGGTACCTAATCACTGGAGAGCGTTCAGTGTTTATAATGCCTTTCTGAGCATTGTCACAGAATCCTACTAAGTTTCTGAAGATGTATAGATGTATGGATGTTTGTCACTCTTTCACGCAAAAACTACTGAACCGATTGCGATGAAACTTGGTATGAATAACTGGAGACCTGGATTAACAGATAGGCTACTTTTCATCCCGATATTTCCACGGCAGTGGGTCCGCGGTTAGTATATAATATTACAGGATTATTGTATTTTACTTGTGTGTGACGGACAGTTAATGTTTTTGAAGTGAAAACTTCTTTAGGCACGTTGGGTACTTTTGGTATGGGGAAAAAGCACTGAACTCACGTGACCGTCACGCTCACATACATATAAGCTGATATCTGTGTGAGTGTGTGTTTTCACTTATGACTACGGCAGACAGCTTTTTTATTACACGTAGGGTTGCCAGGTGGATGAATTCTTATAGGTGGACTAGTTGGGTTTTTTTGGGGTGTTCGCCATATACGACTTTGATAGACTTTTGAATAGACTGAGCAGTAGGCCAGCAAAGATAATAATTTCTCAAGAACTGATGGGTAACGCGTGCGTGAGTGATAGATAGAAGTGTCAAGTCAATATTGACAATAGTAACTGTTTACTATCGGACAATACGTGTGCTTGTTAGCCACCTTAATATATAAAGAGCTTCAAACGTCTATACCTATAAACCTGCTATGCGATCATATTTTTCTATATATAGCGAAGCAGCTTTTGTATTAAAATACACATATTCGTGTACATAGAATAACATTTTGTAAACTGTAAATCCAGAACATAGATATATCTATATAATTAGCTATGTTAAAACAGTACATACACCACGCGCTATCATAAATAAATTCATTTCGCATTATCCGCACAAACGTGAAAGAATGAGTGACATTTCTTTCTTGTTTAGTAAAAAAGTTAAAATGTATAAGTAGAATTTTTTTTTAAATTGGTGTGCAACAAAGAGTTAAAAAAATAACCTCTCCCTGCAGAGTTTTTTCAGCAGATCTTTGGCGGGAAAATTCAAATAAAGAACGATTCATCTTGTACCATAAATATGCTTTTAAGCCTCAAAGTACTTTTAAAAAGTAAACTTGATTTCGCATAATAGTCTTAATTATAGTATACTATATAATACATAGTTCATTTTATCTAGTCTCAAAATAAATGGTTTAGTCATCGTGAACCGACCGATACGGCTTACACTCGCACGATCCGGCCCTAACCGACGAGGCTATTAAGGTGTCCATTTTCTTTTGAAGGCATCACATGAACGTAATAGGTCTAAGCAGGTGGCGGTTAAAATAAAATTTAGCAAGATAATATCACTCTTGTCATATAAGAAATAAAGTTATTTTTCGTATCATAGTAATCGGTTGACAAGGATGAAAAACGAAGTAGGGTATGCGCAATTGTAAGAACAGTAATAATAGCAGTGTTGTGTTATGTTTCTATTATGTCTTTACATAAAATGTTATAAACATCCGTATGAGTATCGGTTTAGGTTGTTGCCATGATGTATTTACAGACTAAGTTAGATGCAAAGTTTTGTTTGCAACATAAGTTACTGTTGTAAACAAAATATCCAAAAATAACATTAATCTCCATGTAGAAGATAGCCCACCTATACAATAAGATTTCGTACTATTTGCCCGCGATTTCGTAAGACTTAGTCATGGACGTATAAAAACAGGTTTTTTTATACGTCCATGGACTTAGTTAAATATAATTATTATCTAAATGTAGACATTTCTTTTGTCTACAAATGTATAACTCAAATCAGCACTATTTGTCAAGTATTTCCGCTCAGTCATAAAGCAAGATTGAACTAGCAGGTCTGTAGGAGTTAAAAATAAAATAACTGTCAGCTTTTTTTTCTGTTTTTGTCCTGCCAGTATGTTTAATTATACTTTATTACTTTTCTAATCAAGTTAAGTAGACAGAATGTATTTGAAAATAGAACGCTGAAAGGTATAACTCTAGCATGCAGTTACTATAAAAAAAAAAATAAAAAAAAAGAAACTATCCGTTTACAAGTTTTGGGGTACAAGGTATTTTTACCTCGGTTTCTCATTAAAGGAGGTGGAACGTGTAAAGTTAAAGATGTTAATTCGACATATTTTTTATTTTGGAACTACTCACTCAGTTTTCGAGAAATCCATAAAAACTAACTTAAAGATATTTCGAATTTATTTTTTAGGGATTTTCTTAGTAGGCCGAAAGAAAGTCCATAAAAACTAACTTCGAACTAACAATTTTTTTATTCCCGTGTATTTTATTTAAATAGGAATATTAACCTACTAAGTACCTACCTATTTTTTTTAAGTGAATATATATTTCCTATAATCTTTGAAAAGAGACCAATATATTCATAAATAGGATTTAGCCTGATAGAGAATGAGATAGAATACAAACAGTATCAGTGTTTCCTATAATAGCCTATAACCTTTGTTTTGCGCCTGCGTATTATGAAGCCAGAAAATGTGTCAATGTCAAAGTGGTGTCATTTTTGTGAATTAACGTATCAAAATTCGTTGGTTAATTAATTTATGTTAATTACTTAACACATCTGTGTTAATTTGACCAATAACTTTTATATAAATTGTCTAAAATTAAATTTATCAATATTAGTAAATTATTTGTGTTGATTTTCCTTTTTGTTCTCATTCTCTCTTAGGCTACTTTTCTTAAGTTTTACTTCTGCCGTGTGTGAATTGCACACACACACTTTGTTTTAAATTTCTTTAATAGAGTAAAATACCCTATTGTCCTGTAATATTGATCTTACCTACATCAAGCACGTTGCAAAATCCGTTTTAGATATTTCCAGTTTATTTTAAGAGGTTAGTATAAAGTTTCTGAAGATTTTATTTTTGAATTATAAACGGAACGGAAGTAAAAAGAATTACCCAGCCATATTAGTCATGTTACAATTACTATAAGGTAAATATAGACCACATTTACAACGATAACAACTACCTAACTAAGTAATAATTATATAATAATTTTAATGTGACATATTTAGGCCATAAATAGGTACAAAACTATAGTATAACATACATTGTATTTTAACCGTCGCCGAGCACAATGTCAAAAATCTAAACTTTAAAATTTAGCTCAAAAGATGTAACGCCAGGCCACGCGCTATTAACATAGATAAAATGATGAACTTCCGAGTTCTATATTTAAAATTGGCGACAATTACAGGTGCGGTCCATACTCTTCCTAGTTAAATTTTTTTGTTGACACGTGTAAAGTTAGCAGCGTGAACTGAAAGGGTGATCACTACAAAAATATTAGATAACTTAGAATCTATAAATATGTATACTACGTGAAGAGAATACTTTGTTCCCTCTTTTTAAGAATATTGAACGCATTGAGGATTGTGTTAAAGTTCATATTAAGAAAATTATGTGTTACAAATACATTAAAAAATATTAAAATGGCCGGCAGCAGTAGAAGTCGTTGGCTGAGTGGCTATTTTCACATTTCTACTCATCTTATTACCGTTCTTGATGCTGCAGGGATATTTGGGGTTTTCCGCAGGCCTGGCGTAATATAGTTTTCCCACACCTGGGAAACTACGTCGGTTCCACGCCTTTCCGTGGCCTAATCTGGTCAGCTGTTAATTTGAAGACGACATTTTTTACGATATTTTAGAATATTATATTGCTCGACATTAGGACATTAGGAGAAATAATTTTATAAGAATTTTACTCTTTTCGATTGTATTTTCTATGACAGTGTTTATCTAGTAAGGCCGTGTAGATATCAGATTTGGCTACGCTATTTTGTAACTTACAAGGCATTGGTTTATTTCCCCTAATAGAGCGAGCTATGCTGCCAAGAATCCTGTCTTTATTGCCTCGTGGAAGTGCATTTCACCCATTATACATTTTTATTGCCGACTTGACTTACAGCCAATTCTAAAGCCACGGAAGTAACACGCCTTGATTATTGTAACTATAGAATAATTTAAGTTCCATAATTAAAAAGAAATATTTACGCTCACCAATGACCAAACGCTTAGCAAATGGCAGAAGCACAAGCCTAAGAGCAATAATAAAACTAGTCAAAACTTTTTTTGAGGGACTTCAATCATTGGTTGTTTTCTTTTTTTAAGGGAGTTCTGTTGGCCTTCTCAATTATTGCAATTCCTTGAGGTTTATAATTAACTATTGGTATGTGATGGTGATGAGCTAAGGGTGCCTGGTGGGTATCCCTGCTTAATCATTATTTTACAATACATTGCCGCAATGGATCCTGAATTGTAAGTGCTTATACGCACAGCATACGTCCTTACTTGTAAAATGTTCTTAAAATATTTTTGAACTTATATATTTAACACGGGTAAGCATACTATTGTTTTTAATAAACACTATGGTGTAGTAGTAACAAGCACAGGTGACGGATTGAAGAGCAACCTTAATTATGCACTGAAACAAAATGTTTTACTAAAAGTCTTTCTAAACATTATGGTGTTGTTTCTTGCGGTCGATGTCCTAACTGCAATGTAAGGTGGTAATAGTATTTTTGTGACAATTCTAGTAAAAAGTAGTGTTTTACACATATCTTAGATTGGGACCTACTTTAATTTCATGAGTTATGAATAGTTATGATAAATCCTATCCTAGGTCTTGTTAAGAGTAAATGTGTGATGTAAACAGACGTATCTTCCTTTTATTGATACTTACGCCTTTACTTCTGTACTTGAAGACAAGCAATGTTATCTTCTAAACGTTGCGTTTTATCTCGAATTTATAGATCTCTAAAAATACTAAAATTAAGTAAGATAATGCTCTGAAACCAACAGAGGTATTTCGTCACGGTTGGCGTTGTTGACAACAGTCTGGTTACAATTTAGTAACGATTACGCGAACCCCATTAGACTCTAGGCGTATAGGATTACACCGATAAATGCGGGAGGCATTTCCCTGTCTAATTCAAGAGGTTTTAGAACCGTCTGAGGTCAGTTCTCGATTACTTCAGCCGATCGCATATGGAGCCAAAGATCGTTCTTTATTATCTGGCTACTAATGTTTTCTGGTATGCGGAATGGGAGAGTAGAGAGTTCTAGTGAGCTTCTGTTCCCTTTCCATCGTCTCTTTTACGCATAATACTTCCTTGTAACCTCTTTCTCGTAAGCCGAACCCCGCAGTTTACTCACTTTTATTGGGTCATTCACTACTCTACTCCTAAAAGTAGGTCGTAGCGTTATGTTTTATACCTCGTAATGGTATAGGGCTCTGTTTCCGCATTCAGACTTACAGACGGTCCGTTATGCGTTCAGATAGGCTGGCTAGTCGATGGCCGGGACTCCCCCGTGGGATTTGGAGGCGGAAGTGCTCGCCGAAGTATATCGGCGAACGGCTAAGTTCCGGGCGGGAAGCGGCAGTCGGCCCCCGCCCGAAGAGGTACGCAAATGGCGTGAGGCCGCTCGCCGAGCCACCATGGCTCGTTGGTCGTCCCGGCTGGAGGCTCCCCGTGCTGGCTTTGCCGCCGTGGAGGCGCTCCAGCCGGTCATCGTCGAGTGGGCAGGGCAGCAGCACGGGACCGCTATAGTGGTCCCCCGCGAGGAGGCGGCGTCCGCGTGTGCCTGGACGTCACCTAATTGAGAGGTTCTTACCCGGAGGTGGTGCCCGCGCTTTTGTGGGCAGGCGCTGGGGGGGGGGGTCCGGATGTCTTAATAAAAGCTGTCCCCGGAAGGCTGGCTAGTCGAGGCAGTCTAGCTCCTTCCAAAAGCTCAGAATCCTCGTGGGGAGTTTACAGGTTTCTAGGAGTGACCTCGCATCCGCGAGGATACTTGTCCGTGGCGTGTAGAGAACACACCACTCACACTCACAATCCAAGATAACGGCATAAATCAAAATAATTTATTTCAATTGAACGTCATGTAGTCGTCAGTAGAAGCTATAGGGCTGTCTGTCGCATTGACGGTGAATAGGTGCTGGTTCAGGGTCAAGAGGTCCGTAATGGTATCTAAAAATATTCTGATGTCGAGTTAGTTGAAACTGAGCAGTCTGCAAGGCAATTTAACTTGTTGGGGTATTAAAAATTAAATTTGTTAAATTTTAATACCCCATTAGCCTTCTTCAAGAATTGGCCTAACAAATGCATAAATTATTATTCAAATCCAATTGTAAAAGGGAATTCTTTAGCTCTTATTGGTGTAGACAAACGCAATAAAGACGGAAGCAAAAGGTTAATATTTTGTTCAATTTGCATCTGTCACAAATGTCAAAAATGAAACAAAAGTGACAAATTAATTAGGTCATTATTGAACCGGTCGTTCAATAATTAATTCATTTGTAACAGTATCCAACATTGTTGGATATTGGCACGAGAAATTAACGATCTGAACACAGACACGTTCACTCGGATTCGGCTATTCTGTCTCGAGTTCTTCATTCGACGACATCTTGAAAATCAAGAGCAGGTTTCTAAAAATTTAGCATTCACTCGAGTGAAACGTCTGATATCACCTTAACTAAAACACATGATAATTTTGACCGTGTGCAATAAACGAGATAGTTTTAACTTAATATCATACACAATCCTCTATATCTGTCAATTAAACATTAATTATCTGACACGTTTACCTTATCTAGAGAAATCCGTCTGTAAATATCAAATCTACAAAAATTCCACAACTCATTAGGGGTCGTCCATTAATCATGTGAGGTTTTTTAGCATATTTTTGGACCTCTCTCCTCTGGTGTATTAAGTTAAGTATCTTAAACTTTTTTAGAATATTATCTTTAAATAAAGATATAATTATCAGGTGAAAATCACACAGACTTACTGGCTACTGACAATCGGCGGACGGGGAAATCATTGCCTGGCAACGCGCTCACGCACTGCTTTGCGGTTTAAAAATCGCGCGTTTAACAAAAAAATAAATACAAGTGATATCTCACTAAACCCCTTGTGATACCTATTTCGTGATTTTTTCCGAACCCCTTCCCCCCTTTCGAGCCTCACGTGATTAATGGACGACCCCTTACCTAGTGCCATTTACTTCTTACACTTTATAATTTAGTAGTATTTTTACAGATGCATGGGACTATGTAGTCCAGTTTATATGCATAATTGCATATTGTTCCCAGGATAATTATTCGTTCTTTGTGTTATCACAAATATTAAAAATATTAATCTCTTAAAATATATAAATAATTGTCATTTTGTCACATACTTGAAATAAGTAATATTATATTATTTTACGATAATAATTACTCACAGAACATTTTACAGAAAAAAAAATCAGTAAACACCCCTTACGACCAAAAACTGCAATGTAATCAATTAAACAACATTTATGCAATCAGCTGCTTCGATGGCGCCGAACGTTTAAGGTCATTCACCGTACCGCACAAAATGATACCTACGTATGTTGCGTGTACATTGCATAGCGCAAAATGAAACTAATGACTGCAAATCCTTAATCTCGCATTTTTATGAAGAGAAGAACAGGCAAAAAAAAATCCAAGGACACTTTTTTTAATATGTTTTTTTACAGTTTCTGGTTAAATTATCCTGGCTCCAGGCTATCAGATCAGATTCTCGATATCAAATTATAGTATTGTCATCCCTTTTACTTAAATATACGATTTTTTATACCGATAGGATATTTAAAAGTAGGTTAAAACTGATTCCGAGATTTGTTAACAACTTCAGTTGTCAGCTATTGCCGCGTTTTTCGTTGAACTCGTCGTTTTACGGTTCGTTGATTTTTCAACGAAATTTTACCGTCCGTAAGCGAAACGAATCGTTTTCTGTTTATTGGAACGCGGCAATAGTTGACAAGTGAAGTTATGCGATTGTTACTAAAAGAATCTATGAGACTGAATATCTAATAATAACAATATGATAATAGGGTATAATACCCGAGTTATTAAGTGATGCAGATATATCAATCTGATAACCAGGTCTTGACCTCGCGGGGAAATGTAGAATACACATTATGCAATGTCTGTTCCATTTTCAATGCGCAATATATTTATCTTAGACTTATTGTCGTTACATGATTTTGAGTAAATAATAAATCTCATTTACTGTTAATAGAGACATTGAATACTTTCGATGCTGAAAAATATTCCAATGTTATTAAGCTTTGTTTACTATTAGTTGTGCGAGATATTACGGACGGACGCGGACCCGCACCGACGCACCATGGAAGGGTATCGTCTGGACTCTGGAAGTATTTTCTACTCTTAGTTTAAAATAAAGTATTCAATCTTAAATAATACAAAAAAAATACACATTTTTATTATTTAAGAAAGACAAAGACAAGATTTTTTTTTTTTATTTTATCTTATCCGCCTGTGACAACCCTTTTTTGTTTTTTTCGTGTTGAAACCCCCACGGGTCATCACTTCACTGGAGCTAACGGTGAAGTGGTATGTCGGAATAGAACCAACTATAACCACACGGTGTTCCGTAACAAGTTGGTCTATTGCAAGATGGAAAGCTCCGGGAGCCCCCCCCCTGCAGGCCGTGGCCGCCTCTTTGTCAGTAGGTGGAAGCCCCTCCGAGGCGCGCACAGTACTTTTATACTAGATATTCTATTATAATATGAAATAGTAAATAAATTATAGCGTAAGTACGTTATAAATTAGTTTTATCTCTAGTAACTCTCTGGATGAATTAGCTCTTGAATGGTAAAAGCTTTATTAAATTAAATTAAATCGATTCAACAGTTAAAAAGCAGCCTATATGTTAATCCAACTCTCCAGCTATTTACATACCAAGATTCATCGCAATCGGTTCAGTAGTTTTTGCGAGAGAGTAACAAACATCCAGACATCCTCACAAACTTTCACGTTTATAATATTAGTAGAATATACATACCAACAAGGTACACATAGACTCAACAGCAGTGATGCATAGTAAGGCCTCGGACACCCCGCTCCCGCTGACCTTTTAACCGAGGCCTAAAACTGCCTCAGATTAAAATGTCGGTTTGGTAGAATTTCTCCATAAATGGCGTTAATCTTGAGTACATTCAAATTCAAATTCAAAATCATTTATTCATTTAAGACACTAAGTGACATTTATGAACGTTAAATTGAAGCTAGAGTTGCTGGATTGTCGAGGTAAATTAGGTGAAAACACCAAAATCTACTGCCTGCTTGTGTCGATCTATAACTTCCAGTTTCCAATACGCGTAGAGCCTTATGAGAAGAATATTGGCAAAGAAACTCATGGCTACTCTTTTTAAAAGTCAGATCTTCAGGTACAATAGTGTTAGTGTTACACGAAAGGTAAACAGGATGCAAGCTGATGCCACCTGAATTTCAATTTATTGAAATGCTCCAAAAGCTAACGTACTAAAAAATAAAAATCACTCAGTGATACCGTTGAAGGTTTGAACTTATTAAACATAGAAATGATTCAAGGTGCACATCTACCTCCATTCAATTACAAAATCTACAGTTAAAAATAATTCGTGACTGGATTAAGAGGCTAGAGTTGCAGTTGAACGAACCAAAATAATAGTATAGGCTAAAGCATCGCTGACTAGGCCGACCAGTCACCCCAAGCAGCACCCGTTCACGAGTATGACGCATTGACCAGCCATCATCTCCTTCGCCATATCAGAGGGAAAGAAATGACCCGCCCCATGACGACGCCGCAAGCAATGACATTTTAGTGAGCATGACGAACCATTACAAAACATAGAACATTATTTTATTGTGTTACAACCCAGCAAGGTTCAAGATTGATCATTTACAGAATTTCCTATCATTTATCAGTAATGTGTACCTACAGTGTGGGTACGTGATATTTAGATAATAATTTTGAGGACGCACGCATTATTTTTATCACTAGGCCCGCTGTAAAATGTTCCACCAGCTGATTTCTGACATTGGTTAAAAAAAGAATGCTTGACGATGTGCTAATGTCATTCTTTGTAAATCTTTCGCGCCAAAAATTTTAACCAAAACAAAATTAAGAAAGTACTTATAAATAAAAATATGTTTTGGTAATACACACATGCAATGTTTTTTTACGTTTAGGGCAGTTTAGGCATTAGACATAGCAGTTCCCGCGCGGCTTCGCACGCGTGTACATATCTCTATATTTAGCGCGGATCCCTAATTCTTTTTCCAAAATAAAAGTAGCCTAAGTTACTCCTTGTAACACCAGCTATCTGCCAGTGAAAGTCCCGTGGCAATCGGTCCACCCGTTCCGCAGATTACCCAAAATCAGACAGACAGACAAAAATCAAAAAAACCCATCCATATAAATGTACTATATTTACCTCAATGAAAAAAACTGATTTTTAGGCATAGGTATCATGCAAATGACTGTATGAGCTTAAAATTAACTATTATTTTGACATTACAAACAGACACTTCAATTTTATTTATTTGTATTGATGTATTGATTTATTTAAAACTAGCAGGGAATATCGGGATAAAAAGTAGCATAAATGTTAATCCAGGTCTCCAGCTATCTATATACCAAGTTTCATTGCAATCGGTTCAGTAGTTTTTGCGTGAAAGAGTAACAAACATCCATACATCCTCACAAACTTTCACGTTTATAATATTAGTAGGATTATTAAAACATACTCGTACTAGCTGTTGAACGCGACTTCGTTCGCGTGAAAATGAAATTTCGCCTTTATAATGTTTGGTGTCGCCACATCAAACACTTATTTATTTTATTAAAAATAAGACTATAACAGATGATAAGGGTGAATCTTGAATAGCTCAATTTACGATGTCCGGAGGCAAAAAGTGTCTGTATTGTTAATATTATGGGCCAAAATATTTTTATTATATTATATCAGTATGAGATCTAGGAGGGGCACGACAGTAATTATTTCTAATTTAGGTATGAATAGTAGAAAAAAAAGAAATAACTCATAAAAGTTACAAAATGTAAATAGGACGCACCAGGGGTATCCCCTGGTGCGTCCTATTTACATTTTGTAAAGTATTCATCAACAAATAACCAACTTGTAACTTTCAAATGAATAATTGATGTACTTTATCAGCCTGGACATTAGTTCATGTTTGCATAAAGAATAAACAGTATGTATTTTATACCATAATTGTCCGTAGAATTGGAATTTAAGTTTTGTCCGGAGCTTTACAATGATTCCACTGGCGCGTCACTAAATTACGCGTAGATCCTTAGTGGATTGTTTAAAACATGTGTGGTAGGTTGTGCCCCACTTTACTCGTGGACGAATTTACGAAGGTATGTATTTGATTCCCCTGGTTTTGTTTCACTAGGTCGTTGATTACCCTGATCTTATAAAAAAATATAATTAAATTTTCTAGGATTTGTTTTTTATTATAAACGGAAATACATTGATTACACCTCTTTATTATTTTAGTTATTATTATTAAGAACTTATTACTTTTAACTTATTCTATAAAAACCTACTTTTTTTGATTCCTTTGTTGTTGATTCTCTTGGTATTTGCGCCAGGGTAATCAATGTTTCCTATAATTACCTTGCAAGATAGTTATTTTTTTGTATAAAATTGAACTTCCTAAAAATAAAATACTTTTTGCATAATACATTAATACCCTATCATACTTAGCAATCAAAACATCTAGAATCTGAGAAAATTATGTGTAGAGGTATCCAGTACCGAGTACCGAGGTACTGTAGGTTACCTTAATTTAAAATACTTACTATATGCGGTTTTTTAGATTCTAACAATGCCTCAAAAACTAGACAAGAGAGAATAGAGAAAAAACGACTTGCTGAGCATCGTGGATTAGAAAAAATAAAGAGAGATCCTGAACTTCAAGCTCAACTGAAAGAAAAAGAAAGGCAAAAATATTTGAAGAACAAGATAGCAGAGATCGTACCAATAAGTGAAATGAGTCTACGGCTACAGACAATTATGAGAAAAATTAGAAAAAGTTCAAATCATCACAATCAAAAAAAGAAACTTAAAAATATTGAAAAATTTAAAGAACAGGTCATTTATTCAGATAACACGATCGAGGACGATCCGGACAAACACCACCAAAAGACTGATTAAATTTATTGTATATAAATAAGATCCAAGACTATTATATCAATTTTTAATTAAAAAATATTTTTCATCAACAATGTTTTTATTTTGATTCCCTTGCCACCGCATTTTGATTCCCCTGGCCCATAAAAATTTGAACTGATAAATCTTTGGAATGAGTAGGACAAAAATGATGCCTATTCGATAAGTGTGTTTATAATGAAGGTAAAACTTATATAATTATTTGAAGGCAATCCAACAAAAAAAAATCGCCAAGGGAATTAACTGAATACGCCAAATTTCAAGATTCACCCATAAAACAGTTTACTATTTAATAAAAATGAGTTCATAGACATTATTATAACTGGTTATGCGTAAAGCAATGCTATAAGCAAGGTCGGTTGATAAATATTGATGAATAATGGGGTTATAAAAGGGTAGGAATGTATTATAAGTTGATAACAATCGCTTGAGTGCGAACAGAGGTTCGAACAACATGGCAGTTACTGTTAGGTAGTGATTTTCGTAGTTTATAGCAGTGGTTGTGAGACGGCTTCTAACATGCTAGTAAAATGTTTAAGATAGGCTCTAAGAATTCGTTACAACGATGAGTAACTTATCTTATATGCTATACTATATGTTTATAAGTACATATGTAGTGTGCTTTGCCTCGTAGACATAAGGAAAACTGTAGATTTCTACAAATTTAGCGTTGCAGGTATTTTACAAATATATTATATGTACCACATTAGTTTTAAGGAAAAATATAAACAGACACTTCCAATGTAAAGATTTAACTACTTACAAAACAAGAAACCGTTAAATGAAACAAAAATACCGAGTGCATTATTACATTTGAAAATGGCGCCATACAGCCGCCATTGTTATTGTTTTTCTATTCATGGCCAGTGTCACTAGGGATCATCGAATTGATTTATGGACTTAACAAAACCCCAGTGACTCGCATACATACTTACATTTTTGAAGTGAAAACTTCTTTAGGCACATCTGTGCACTTTTGCAATGGGGAAAAAGCACTGAACTCGTGACCGTCACACTAATTCCACTTAATATTATAAAATGTGAAAGTTTGGATGGATGGATGGATGTTTGTTACTCTTTCACGCAAAAACCACTGAACCGATTGCTATGAAACTTGGTATGTAGATAGTTGGAGACTTGGATTAACGCATAGGCTACTTTTATCCCGATATTCAAATGGGGCGCTGCTAGTAATACATATATAGATCCACTAGAGGGCGCTAATTTAAACATTGAGTTCTGTCAGCTCCTTATTAATTAATGTCACTAACCTACTAATGTGACGTGTTAAGTTCGTTGTTCGTTTAAGTTTTCCCTTCGGTCGGCAGTCGTGTAATTAAAGTATTTATAAAAAAAAAAAGTGTCAGCCTCAGTCTTACAAAGCAAGCATCGGCATTACTTTGCAAGACAGATCACATTCACAACGACCGCTACAATATTTATAATAATAACTATAATAAAAAAACACTTCAGCCACAATGAAATGCCTATTTCGGTTTATCACGATTTGTAGACGAGTCTGGAACTCTGGAATACCCCTGCAGAGGTAGCCCTGCCCTGAAGAGTAGCAAGCTGCCGCGGTTGGCCGCTGGCCGACTACATGACACCCTCATTGAAGCTCGAACTGGTTTAGTACCTACTCGAGCCGTTTACTTCTTGCCTCCTCCCTTACCTCCTTGCAGTACGAGGTTTTTCAAATCGATGTCAGGAAGTCGTCGCATTGTCTATGTGTTTGTTTCACTCACCATTAACGGGTAAGGAATGTGTAACGCAATATTAAAATACTTGTGAATGCCGTAAACTTTCTATCCCATATTTCTTTTCTGTTCTTCTGACTAATTGATTATTATTTCAGCTATACTGCTTCACATAGCCCTATCTTAATAAATTCCAATAAGACGACGACCTGCAATCTTCTTTATAAGGTTGTATGTCCATCTTGTTGATGGACGTCCTACGCTACGCTCGGTCTCTATTCAAGAACATTCCAACTAATTATCCTGTTTTATCTAAACATCAAATATAAAAGTATTTAACATTTGGCATTATATTTCTAGATAGTTCTTTACACCCAAACCTACTCATGAACTCACGTCGAAAATTACGTAATGCCAACCTAACGATAAAATACATCATTCAATCTTTTTCAAGGTTAAGACGTGAAGTTCTGATAAAGTGATATACTTTACAATGATAACGCGTACACAGGTATTGTATAATATAATATTTGATATATGACCTAGATATGAGTTCCGCACTGCGACAAGACTTTGGCAGACTATCTTCTGATTGATTTTTTTACGTAACAGCAGGAAAATTTGGTGTCCATTTAAAGAGAAGAGCTTTGGCCGCGAGAATGAGGATGCTCGTTGTGCGTCCTTTTAGTAAGGTCGTATTTTCTGGATGCAGATTAAAATTAATCAGTCTCTTTGTAATGCGGATTAATTATTTAGGTAAAGAAAAGCCAGCCCTCTGATCCATAGTCGCTTCACAATCTTACTGTAAACTTCGCCCGCGATTACCTAAATCTATACTGAAATGATATATAGCCCATACTCGGTTCTATTTTAGAGGTTTTCGACTACAAACAAAATAAATATTTTCTCTTTATTATACACTCGTGAGCAAGGAATCCAGGTCACATAAAGACACCCGAAAATCCCAGAAACCAACAATGACAGCCCAGTAGAACAAATTGTGTTTAATAAACAATTAAACACACCTTTAATGAATGTAATAAAACTTCTTGGTTGTTGTAAAGGAAGCCTGCTCTTATAGAGAATTGGGAGAATATTCCCCAACATCAACAACATCGTATAAGAAAATTGGTGTACAGTGTGCAACAACCCAAAGCGCATAACCACAGTAATGGCAGCATGTGGAGGTAAAACAAAGTACAAATTTGAGAAAATTGTAAAGTTGTAGAAAAATATGATGTGTAATAGGTATAGTATTTTTTTTAAGTAATTTTTTATAAACATAATACAAAGTGACAAATAAATTTTATTACTTTAATTTAAGGAGCATTAAACCGTCCACAAAATACAATTATTCCACTAAGCTAGCATTCGCAGTCTCCGAGATTTTCAGGTATCCCGGATTCGTATCTTAATGTGACCTTAATACATTGCTCTCAAGTGTTTTATGCCGAATTGAAGTGTTTTCTTTTGGCAGAGTTATACAATGTTACAAACAAATTCATTACATGACTATAAGCTGGACGATTGAAGTCAATTTTAGATGCTCGCAACGATGTATTACATGAATTAATATGTAGATATGATCTTTTAAGAACTCTTCATGTCGAAATTGAATATTTATATGAATGTACGAGGGAAGGTCAAAAAGTTCGCGGAATAACATGGAAGTAAGATAATAATAATAACTCGACACATCTCACACACGGCTGTCTGATCTCAAACTAGGCAGAGCCTGTACTATGGTAACCAGACTGCTGTTGAACATATTTACATATTATAGATAAATTACACCCAGACACAGAACAAATGATCATGCTCATTCAGTGTCATCAGACAATTATTTGTCCTGAGTGGGAATAAAACCCACGACCTCTGGCTCAGCAGTCAAGATCACTAACCACTAGACAGGCAGACTAACAGGCCAGCCAATTTGTATCCATAATAAATCGCAAATCGTGGGAGAGCCATGCTTCGGCACGTATGGGCCGGCTCGACCGGAGTGATACCACAACCTCACAGAATACCGCCAGGAAAGCATTGCATTTGCATTGCTTCCCCCCTCTCTCCTCCCCCTCTCCCACCTTTCCCCTACTCCTACCTTAAAGGCCGGCAACGCACTTATAACTCTTGAGTTGCAGGTGGACGGCGGTTGTCATTTACCATCAGGTGACCCGTCTGCTTGTTTGCCCCATATACCATAAAAAAGAATTATAATATGATTATTTGGAATGGTCTAGGTAGTTACATACACAATAACGCCTGTCTTCTCCCAAGGGTATGCAGAGGCGTGTTATTTACCCATATTTTGGCAACTGTAATTTGGCCCCCCATCACGGATTAGGAAGCACTTTGGTAATTAAAGATGAGGAAATGGGTAGAAGTTGCCTTTACGGGTGACCTTGCTCTTCATCTCCCCTACTCTTTTTGAATAATATCTTTGATAAGAAATATCGTTTAGTAATAACTAAACGCGAATGTAGGCCATTTGAGGTCAACGACGTTACACTAAATCGATAGCGCTTTGCGATTGCCTCACACCGCCCCGTGAGTTTCTGACGTAACAGGACAGGAATAAAAGGCAATTTAAAAAAGTAATACATAATTAGAATCAGAATTTAAAAATTCGAACGTTGTTTAGTCCCAAACTAAGCAGAGTTTGTACTGTGGGTTCTGGAACACGTTCTTTTTTTGAAAATACAAATTACAAAAAAAATAAAAACCGGGCAAGTGCGAGTCTGACTCGCGCACCGAGGGTTCTGTAAGCAAACAAACTTGTATGTGAGAATTGATTCCCAAGATGGACGTATTATCTACGTCCATCTTGGGAATCAATTCTCAAAGAAGAAGAAATGTGTGAAGTAGTTATCAAAAGTTATTTATACCCGTCTTTTCCGAATGACAAACTTAACTTTGCAGTTCTTAAACAAGTCTCCCATACATCGATGTACGACAAAGTCAACTTTCCAACCGCAAAATAGAAGTTTGTAATCACAAAAACTATTTTGCTTATGTGATATAACACCAAATTAACTATTTTCGGATTTATTCCTTTACTTGTGTTGTAAGACTTTGCTTCTTACCAAATTTCATGATTGTAGGTCACCGGGAAGTACCTCAAATCTTTTGATTTACCTGCGAAATGTTCAAATTTGGTAAAATCTAAGGCTTAAAAAGCCATCCATATCTTTTGATAGCGTTAAAAAAATAAATAAACCTTTTATGTCACATAAAATTTAGATAATTAATCCATGATTGATTGATAAAAGGTTTATTTTTTTTTTGCTTTATATAGTTCTTTTCGTCGGTTTAATATTTTGTTAAAAAGGTTTTTATTCTTCAGCCAAATCGTGATAAGTACTTACCGCTAGATAATCTGGAGGCTCAGATTCTGATTTTGCGATTTATCGTGGCGTTTAGACGTAAAGAATTCAAGAAGACATTATCAGTGTATATAGAAGACATTAAATAAAAAACAAGGCTCAACTATTTGGAAACGAGCGGTTATAGATCGAAACAGGCAGATACGATATTATGTTATCCATTTTCTTCTCTTTAATCTAATTAAGGTTTATCTATTGCTGCGGTGACTCTTTGTGTGTTGATCTTTAAATTTTAATGATAATAATTATTTATTAAATCGACGATTTCTAATAATTGATGGTCAATTTTATGAAATAAAGATATTGAATATGAATTTAAATACTACAAGGTGCGTCCGTTAATTACGTGAGCTGTCCCTTATCCTCACGTGATGTTTGCACTATTGTTAAAGGATTTTAATGTTATTAAATCCAAAAAATAATATAACGATAAGGTGTACTAAAACTGTCCAAACTGTTTGTGACCCCTCAGCTAAAATGATATTTGATGACATTTTGGCTGACGTCATGAATAAGCCCTTATATCACTAGCAACGCTATCTCCAACGCTAATTGAAAGAAAGAGAAAGAAAGAAACACATTTATTTTGATCCTCTTACACAGGTACACGGGTTTTATAACAGAGTTGTACCATGAGTGAAAAATGGTCGTTAGCTCAGTGTAATGCTACCTCAAGAAAGTAGCGCTGGTATACTGCTAACACCTAGTGATGTAGTGGTAGACCCCTTTCTGCATTTGCAGCACACGTAATTAATGGGTGACCCTTATATCACTAACAGCGCTATCTCCTGCGCTAATTGAACTCCTTCCCCCTTTTTGAGCACACGTAATTAATGGATGACCCGTTATATCGTGTACAGCGTTATCTGTAGCTAGTTCCACAAGTCATATAACACACATGATGTAGATGTAATAAGTATACGTATTTATTGCGTACGTAATAGTGTCTATTTTTACACAGCACGTGATTGTACGACGGTGGAAAGTGAAATTGGCTTAACCGCCAACAGTAGGTACATAAATGATTATTTAATAGATTTTGGGGTTATAACGTTTTTTAAACTGTTATTAAAAACGTATAAGCTAAGACAAGTATTATTTCCATGACAATTTTAAAATAAGGGTGTGTGTGTCAGCTCTGACGCACGCCTGGAATTTACAATCTTATGTGCTCCCTAGACGATCATGCAGCAGGACATATGTTACGTGCTGTCATGCGTGCATGATCGTTTATTTGCATTGATGGCTGCGCATGACATGCAAATTACGTGCATGACATGCAACCTACGTGCTAGCAGTTGATTGATAAGTCCTTCTATTTTTCTCTCCCTCAGTGATTATACCAAGCGATTGTCATGCTGCATGATCGACTCTCAATAGGTCCTTCACGCAGAATGATGATTCAGCATGTCATGCCGCATGATCGTCTAGGGAGCACATTACGGTGACATATTATACATACATACCGTACTTCCATGCATCACTCTCTCTTTCTCTCATCTTTTATTCGACGCACCACTGGAGTTTACAATACAATACAATGACATTTATACACACCACACCCTTTTATAATATACGTAATGATTTCAAAGTGATTTGAATGAATTTCCATACCGGGGGCCTATAAGAAATATTGATTTTTTAGAACTTACACTCTAATTCCAAACTGATTCCAAACTAGGCAGAGCCTGTACTATAATAATATGGTATCCAGACATCTGATAAAGATACATAGGTATTTAAAAATCAGTGTTTGTTTGTTCGTATTTTATACACAGCCGGTTCATCCGACCTTCATAAAATTTTGCATAAATGAGAACTTTTCCCGAGGGGTAAAACAATTAATTAATTAATTTGATAAAAAAAACTGGTTATAGTCGGTATAGATAAGTTACACCAGACACAACTGATCAGACAGAACACTCACAGAACTACTAAAATTTTGCATAAAGGTTTTTGCTACTGAGCACTATTATAGGCGTTATAAATTTTCACCTTAATTACAGTTATATTTTTGATTAAGCACACAATAAGTACTTTATTGAACTAATAATATTTTTAAAGATTAATTAATAAGGGGCTGACCGAACTAAATGTTTAGATTAGCACCCTCTAGTGGATCTATATATGTACTATTTGCGTGACGGTGCTAGTTCAGTGCTTTTTCCCCATAGCAAAAGTGCACAACATGCCTAAAGAAGTTTTCACTTCAATAAATGTTGTGGAACTCCGCATAATAATTGTGACACATGAGCCATCAGTAGTTACTTCGCACTTCCTCTTGGGTTTCATAATTCCGTGGTTCCATACAATAATAACACCTGTAACTGTACTAATAATAGTAGGTTTGCGTTGCTATGATAGGGTGTAACATCAAACCGACTTGAGGGAAGTACAAACCTCGACCTCACAGTAGGTACAGTCATCATCATGATTATTTTAGTTACAGGACGTCTACTGCTGGACAAAATCAGTTGGAAGCGGCCTGCATTCAGTGTCGACCACCGGAGCTTCTTAAAGCGCGTGCAACACCTTGTGTCTCTCCGGCGATGCCGAATTGACTATCGGTACATCGAAGTATCGAAGTGTTTGTACAGAAACGCTACTATGTTAGTCCGAATACCGGAGCAGAGTTCAAAGGCAATTCCTTTAAGGAGTAACGTAAGACAAGGAGATGTCACACCTACCAGTCGGATTAAAAAAAAACCAGTAATTTGTAGGACGTCAGAAGTGAAAACATAACTTCACAATGTATTTGCATATACATACACACACACACACACACACACACACACACACACATACACACATCTTATCTGTATATATATAAAAATGTGTGTGTGTACCAGAGTACACAGGTAAGAAGTGAAACTTCTTTACGACATATCATTTTTCTACTATCTGCAACTTCACGAAAATGGGGTAGATAAGGCTTAAGCCTTAAGAAATTATAAAACGAAATATATAATCACTCTCAGTTTTCTTGTAAATTCACTTAAATTTGAATAAGTCTTTTTATTTTATCACTTTCAAATTAATATATTGTTATTCTTATTTCAAACCAAACTTCAAAACTAATATATTGTTGTTATTATTATAATATATTACATTATATTCTTTACGTCACTATACTAAACTTTGATAAAAAAAGCAACATGGCGCGTAACCGAAAAACGTGACGATTGCTACAAAATTTCTCCCATACGTCGATATAGAAGTTTCACTTCAATTAGGTTAAAAATAAAAAGTAGATAGTAACATATCTAAATGTATACATAGGGTACACTGGAAGTTCTGCGCTCCTGGCCGCTCATAAACGTTTGAACTTCGAATGTATTATTTTTTTTAAATATAAGAAACTCGGCTCCGTCTTACGAATTTTCGATCAGGGTCACGTGTCCTGACGCGATTTTAAAATTTTTTACCCATCCCAAAAAGTGCACAATACCGCTAAAGAAGTTTTCACTTCAAAAATCTTTTGACCTTAAACGTTGGTGAAACGGCGGGAAACGATTACTAATAAATAAAGTTACAAGTCAATAGCTACAATTTGTATTCAATACAATGTCTATTTAGTTCAAATTCTTAGATTTAGTTTAGAATTTACCGTGAAACAGTCGGGTAAAAGAACGTTCTCAAAACACTAATAAGTCCTCTAAAATTTGACAACATAGACCGAATTAATGACAGCTTTAAAAAAAAAATCTTAAACTAAAATGACCAAGGACGCAGTCTATTTAGCCACTGGCATGCACTTGCTTGGTGTCAAGTACAGATCACGAGTCGTTACATAAGAAAGGACAAGTCCAATTGTGTCCCGTATTAGCGCGTGCGCCGACTTGGAACACCGCCAACTATTCTACGCACACATCATACATAAGTAGTGCAAGGTCATTACACGGGTCAAACTCGAAAAATATCGGGAAGACTTATGTAATAATTTTTTTTTATATTGTCTATGTGTAGTAGAACGCGGGAAGAAGCCTTTGACTAGTTTTTTTTTTAACCAAACCCAACCTAGCCAAAACGCAAATCCTTAAACGATTTTGCCGGTATTAGCCAGGCAAATTAATACATGCCGCCGTATCATGATCATGATTATGACCAGGCAGATTTCGAGCTGCCAATTCAACAATTGGCCTACGTAAGATTAATTTAATTTCGTGGAGCCCTGAAAGGTTGCCGATATGTTCTGTATAATTGGCGAACAGAAAGATTCCACGAATAACCTAAAAATTAATTCTCCGCGTCGTCGCCAATAGCCACTGCGATAATGCGTTTAATCTCCACATAGAACAATTATTTCTGTGATTCATTAATTAACTGTTTTGAGTCTTACTGAATTTTGTTTAGTTACCTATAGCTATGTTAGTAAGTTCCCGTGGCAATTGAAATTAGTATGCCGAAGTTCCGAAGCCGAAGTAGTGAAATGATTTTCATTTTATTAAAAATACAATTTTATTATCACTTACTATTAATTTTTAACCTAAATATTTCATGTGATGAATGTTATACTCAGCGCAGATAGCGTACTGGCTATGGAGTCTGACTTGCCAGCGAATGGTTGCTTGTTCAAATCCCACACAGTAGGCCTACCTACACCACCAAACGTGAACAACTTTTATAACACAAACATTTAGTTTAGCGGTAGGGGTTAACAACAATACTAGAAATACCACATTACTAGAACTCTGAATAGCTTTTTAACAATATTAAAATTCTCCTGTGTGTAAAGCTACTTTAAAAATAAAACATTTAATTTTATTCATGCCTTTTACGTTACACGTGTATCGAACGTAGTTGGTGGCCAAGTGGCCAAGTATAAATTCACATAGACTAAATAATTCGAATAGACATTCTTGATTTGAATAGTTTGACTCTTAACTGTTAGATGGTATTTATACACAGACAAAGTAGTCAATATATTTCCAGTATTTTATAAGAAGTGAAAATGACATCGGTTACCTATTTAAGCACAGAATATAAACCAATAGAAAAGTACAAATCTTTAGATTGTGTTAATATCATAGGTAGACGAACGTAACTTAACGAATTTTATTGATAACAGATAGGTAGCTACTAACTTAGTTTTTTTTAATTATGTGAAAACGACTTCTTTCTTCAAACCTATTGAAATTACATACTTATTAATCAAAAAGATTAAAGCAATATCCAAATATTAGAGAACTCTTTATAAGGCCTCAAGGTTAATGGATAACACAATAACTAATAATAATTATTATTTGTTTATAGACTCTATCACGAAGCACAGATAATATAATACTATACTAGTACACGAAGTTTCAGCGCAGGAATTCCGCTAATGTCAAGTATTTTATATCTTATAATATAAGTTAGTAAATAACAAAACCGTAAAAATAATTAATTATAATTTATTTTTGACAGCGATGTCACTTGACTAGAAGATTGGTTCCGTATCTGGGTACGACTGCTCTCCAAATCGATTTAACTGATCTCAAAATAACATTCTTGTAATATGATGTTTACGGCAAAAAGAGGCCGTAACCTTAATACTCGACCGCTGCGCGCCGTAACGCTTGGAATAGGGCTGCCAAATGATCGACATTCAAGGCCCTTTTTATTTAGAACAAAATGTGAGCGTGGATTAACAGCTATGGTGGCAAACAAGGTCGCGGATCGTCAATGAAATATACTATGAAATTCTTACAATCGCAGAGGATGGGTGTAAAAATTACCGACCATGTAAAACTTTTTATTAAGGGCAGTATGTCCTAATTGTAGTACATACTTACCAAGCACCAAAGAGAAACTATAGGAATTCGTGAAATCTGAGGACTAATTATGCGAATGTAATAAATAAAACACCCTTTTATATTTTTTAAGTGAAAACTTCTTTAGGCACGTTTGTGCACTTTTGCTATTGGGAAAAAGCACTGAACTCGTGACCATCACGCTAATAGTACATATATAGACCCACTAGAGGGCGCTAATCTAAACATTGAGTTCTGTCAGCTCCTTATTAATTAATGTCGCCAACCTGCTCTTGTGACGTTTTAAATTCGTCGTTTCGTTTAAGTTTTCACTTCTGTCGGCAGTCCCATCACTGTCTATTTTTTTAACACGGTTTTATTAGCTTCATTGGTAAATAACTAACAAATTATGTCAACAAATCTTGACAGTCATCTTTACCTACTTTTAGTAGTCATATCGAAATAAAACTTTGTATGTCAATATGTGTAGTTTGAATGACAATACTATAAATTGGTATTTGTCTATGGGTAGATAGTGGAACTTTGCTTGGTAACTATGGCCTGTTGTCGAAGCCAGAAGGTCAATAATGGAACTCTGTTTTTTAATTCAATTCGCCATTAAAACGTTTTCTTTTTGTTTTACTAAACATCTCGATCACCTAAACATTTTTTTCAAATTCAAGTTTGTTTTATTTTCTGACAGCCCTATGTATTGATCATTGTAAGGGAAATTGTCCGCAAAATTTATATAACATTAACAACCCTTACGTAATGGCGGAACGTCCGTCCGCAATCGGTGAAAGTTCATCAACTTTTTTTTTAATTGTTGTTTTTAATTGTTGAGAGAGTTTGTCCCTTTAAAGTCTACTTTTACTTCCGCTATCAATTTATTTCAACCGATTCAAGCAGGAATGTGTTATTTTCATATAGTATCTTAATTTTTAGGTTAGCTGTCTGTTTTTCGTTCGATCAATGTCGAAGACAACATGTTTTGTCGGTCTAGTCTATTTTCTGTAATATGTTAAATATGTAGAACCTTTTTTCGTGCGTCTTTTATTATACAACGGGAAGTCAAAATGACTATTGGAAGTTGGAACGGTTTATCATTTGGCAAGATGTGCGTCAATTGATAAATAACCTTGCTTCTGTCCAAAGACTACAATAGTATATAGGATCTTCTGTCAATGCTACGATACGATGTCGATGTTACCTAATTACGGATCAATCATGGGATAAAAGAATATTGCTTATATTATGGATGATATTTTGATTCAAATTCATATAATAAATTAATGAACAATATTAAATTATAATCAGGCTTCATTTATTAATCTTTTTACAATAATAACTTACTTAAATAACATATCAGTCAAGAAACTATTTGGATACCTATATTGGAATAGAGTAAAAACATAATTATGTTAATTATTCGAACCAATATTAGTACATTGGTTAGAGGTTAGGCACAGCAGGTTTCTGGTAGAATAGGAGCCACCCGATTGGCCTTACTTTTTCTGTTAGTAAATAAGGTTCCAGAACTCCATGGGATGGGATGGGGGACGTCACTAAATGATTAGGGTCAGCAATGCAGAAGTGACATCAGTGGCGTAACGAGTCTTAAGAATTTCATCACCGCCTACCCTAGGACGTGCAGTGTGCGTGTTCCCTAACTTTAACGTGTCTCAAGTTATTATTATGACAGTATAAAAAAATCTCAAAAGAGCCGTCTACAAACACGTCCTTCAAATTATTATCGTTTTATCTATGGGCAGGGGTTTATCTCTTCATCTAAAAATGTACCTCCCTTCACAAGTATTGGTGGCTGATCTAAGACCAGGCGGCCTTTACCGTATTGCTGGTAGTAGAAACACTCTCGTCAGTTGCGGAGCATACTTGAAATACATTTGACCTTGACCGTCCTTTTATCTATTACCGACCTCGGTCGTCTCTTACCACTGTGACTACATGGAAGACAGCGATGCTTGACAACACAACGCCTTGCCTTCTGCCGTGGTCGGGGTCGCCAGTCACCATATATATATTAAAAGTGACATTCGCATTTTAATGAATTTATTTTTTTAAACCTAGGCCCTAGTTCAAAACAATATATTTGTGGGTGATAAACCTTGGTGAGTTAGACTCTATTCGTACCTGATAACGGTTCTATTTTGTTCTAGAAAAATAAATATATAATAGTGATTTCAGTAAAACATTGTTTTTCTATGTGATCTATTATCATTTTTGAGCAAATAAACCTGCAATCCCATCAAAACTCAATCTATACAGTTTTTTGTACAAATTAATTTCGTTATTTTGACCTTTAAGGTCACAAATCTTTAAAACAAAATATAAAAAAAAAGTATTGAGTACCTATATATGACTACATGTTATAAAACAAAGTTCCCCGCCGCGTATCTGTCCGTCTGTTCGCGATAAACTGAAAAACTACGGAACAGATTTTCATGCGGTATTCACTAATAGACAGAGTGATTAATGAGGAAGGTTTAGGTGTATAATTTATACCCGTGCGAAGCCGGGGCGGGTTGCTAGTATTTAATAAAATGCGGATGTTTCTTTTTACAGTACAAAGTACAAAAAACTGTGGGTCGTTCTCTCGCTACCGACTCCATAGCCATAGCATTAAACCACGTCATTTCGCAGATGGATGAACCAGTGGCGACCTTGGGGGTGGCAAGCAGGGCAACAGTCCGGAACCTCGCTCTTGGAGGGGTCTCGCGCTCTCGCACAACAACCCAAGTAGAAGTATCTCTTTGTCAATGTGCCTTTTTAAAAGCACACGTAACATATTTAACCCTGAAACCGCATCTAAAACTAGGTTGGAATACAGAGTAAAGTCGATGAAGGCCGTTAAATATCATCATCGTAGTTATCATTTAGCGGAAAATAAAACAGATCAATGCCTGCCTGTATACAATTTCAAAACTTTTTTTTTGCATTTCTCGTCAAGCATCAACATTAAATATAGGTTCAATTCACATAAATTCCTCAAAGGACAAGGGCCTCGCAAAGATCTATCGCCCAGGGCCTCGCAATGCCTAAGGCTGTCTCTGGGTGGAACAGATCAAGTAAGAAAGCTTCTACGCGTATCCGATTCTCCGCTGGCGTCCAAAGCGTTGAAGACACCTGATACGATATTTTTTATGAACACAGGTTTTGGCTAGAGGAACGGACACCCTTCCCAGAAGGCATATCAGATTTTTTTTCAAGTCTGTTCCACTGCGCTTATTGTGCTCCACACACAAATATTTGCTGTATGTATTACCTAAAGTTTATCGACAACAGTATAAATAAGCAGAAAAAGTCAAGTGGTTAGTGATCCTGACTGCTGAGCCAGAGGTCGTGGGTTTGATTCCCACCCAGGACAAATAATTGTATGATGAGCACGATCATTTGTTCTGCCTCGGTATTATTTATAATATGTATGTACTTAAATATATAAGTATGTTTATTAGCAGTCTGGTTACCATAGTACAGGCTCTGCCTAGTTTGGGTGCAGACGGCCATGTGTGAGGAGTCTTAAGTTATCATTATTTAAACATTAAGGCTTTCAGCCTCGTTGTCTTTAATAATTTTCTTTCAGACTTTTAAAAAAGTTAAACTATTACGTTATACTATATTGTGAAAAATCAAACATACCACCTAAAAGGTTCGAACTGTATGGGATTTTAGTTTGAGCGAGGGCATTTCGGTGTCGTCCCGTTCAGTTTGACACATAAAAATATTACTGATTAGATTATTTGATCTGACAGACAATGAAATAAAACAACTTGTTTAAACTGAAATAAATTTATTATCTACAATATATTAGAGAATTTATACATACAGGTATTCCTTGAACAATATTACTGGAATGATAAATTTATTTAAATAAAATAATGCAGGTGATTTAACGAGAATATGTGTAAATTCATTGTTTCCATAGACTACATCTCTTCTGCAGCCTCAAGTCAAGAGTTTTAATGTTGCCATTAACAACACTTTTTGGTTATTTTTATTATGTTGGTAGTATCCTCAAAAAATACTTTTTTACATTTTATTCTTATATAATACACAGAAAGGTCTTCTTATATACGTGAATTCAACATTGAATAGCATTTAAAATACACTTTGAAACACTCATACCTCCAATCAATTCTGAATTTTGTTGCCCTGAAACAAGAGAAAAATAAAATTAGGACTCAAATTTCATGCAAATCCATATGCAATATGTCAGCTCCTTCAATAATTCTTGGGTTTCAGCAACCCAGGACTGACGCGAATGGCCTTGTGAGAGACTGACGTAAAATATACTTGTGGTCTGCGCCGATCTGGAAGAACCCGACAATATTATTATTAGTGATTTAAATTGTCTTTATGAAAGGCATACCACAGATTTCTGACCTCTCAGATAACTGTTTTCCTATACACTATTATCCACACAATATGACACCCAAAAGCACTAGTATTAAACTTGGGAGTAAACAAGGAAAGTTAAAGTTCAGAGTGAGATCTAGGTATTTGACCTAGATCTCAAGGTGTGCTTCAGATGAACATGAGGGAATAGAATGTGGTTTTCGTAGTTTGGATTAAGATATACCACTATTTACCCTGGTGAGGTATGGATTTCCAAACACCAAAAGTAAAAGGAATATTCCATGGCAATGTTAGACGGAAATCCAATATCCTAACTTGTTAAATAATATAACTATATTGAATTGACATCATTAATTTTTACTTATACTAAGTTCTTAGGAATTGGTCTGCCTAACACCTATACCAAATCTTACTAATAATATAAAGTTATGAAATTTGTGACCATGGATGGATGGATGGATGTTTGTTAAAGTAGCCATACACAATAGGGTGTACCTGACAGGTTTGCCTGTACAGTTACACAAGTCAGGTAGGCTTGAGCTGAGTAAAACCTGCACAGTTGTGCAATATACATGCTCCGGTTTACCTGTAAAATTGAACTGTACCTTTACTCTATTACGCAAAAGCAGTTGAACGGATCTGGATGAAACTTTGCACAGAGATAGGTTATAGTAACGGGAACGTATTGGATGGAGTTTGATTCTGCAACCACTTCATTGTAAACCTCAATACATTTTTTTGCAACACTATATTCTATAGATTGCCAAAAGAAATAGCAGATAGCAAGCTAATGTCTATTTTGAATTTTTGATGATTATTATTTTATTATTATTCATCTATTAAATAATGTGATGTGCTCATAAAACAATTCAAACTGTCTCTACTTTCATTCAACACTAGCTGTACCTACGACTCCGCATGGAAACTTTGGTGAAATCTATCCCACGGGAACAGTACATTATTTCGGGATAAAAAGTAGCGTGGCTGGTCATCTCCGGACTGCGATTACTTAAATATGTATAGTAGTAATTAGCGCGTCTATTTATATTATAGAATAATAGGTGTGTCACATTGTCCTCACATTTCATTTACGCTTATAAGCAATGTAACCAAAAATTTGTGAAAAACATTTTGAAAAAGAGTTTCCTTGGAGTTTCTTGCCTGTTCTTCTCCATAAGATCTACGTATTAGAACAAGCAACTAGCTTCTAGTCTGACTGACTCCTACTCCTGACAATTCAAAAATACTTATTATTGGTTTAATTGAAATAAAGGGTTTTGATTGTTTGATTGATGTGTGCTATTCCTGATAGACTATAATCTATCTCTGTGCCAAATTTCATCCAGATCCATGCTCCGTTTTAGCGAAAGAGTCACAATTTTCCAAACATCCTCACAAATTTTCGTCTTGAGAATATTATTAAGATTTCTTTGTAAAAAATAATACATAAATATCTAGTTTTTAAAGACAGACATTAAAATTAAATAACCTCACATATAGCATAGAGTATAAAATCAAAATGAGCATCAGGTTGCGCGCAGTTACGCCCCGCGGTTTCACCTGCGTAAGTCCCGATCCCGTGGGAATATCAAGGAATAAAAAGTAGCCTATGTGTTAATCCAGGTCTCCAGCTCTCTACATACTGAGTTTCATGCTGCTATCAGTTTAGTAGTTTTTGCGTGAAAGATTAATAAAACATCCATAAATCCTCACAAACTTACGTTAATAATATTAGTAGGATTAATAAGTAAGTGTCAATATCCCTATTAAAGGGTCCATTATAAAAATAACAGTTAAATCTTTACTTTTTGGTAGAACTCACTAATATCTATATATATGTTTATAAATACCAGTTGGATTTGAAAAATTCTATTTGCCTTTTGATAACTTAATCTCTATGGAACTATGACCTTTAGTAGTACATCAGTAGCAGTGACAATAAGCGTGATTCTACAGGGAATGAATAGACATTTATTCTTACCCATGTGTATGAAATCCAGATGAGAGTCTCGTTGTCAAGTCTGGGTCCGATGAGTGGGTTCATCTGTGCCATATACGCACACAGCCAGCTGGAAAATTTGTGTAAAAATATATTAGCAAAGTAATAACATAAATATTTTAATTTCCATATCTGATAATAAAGCTGAGGAGTTTTTTTGTTTATTTGAACATGCTAATCTCTGAAACTACTGGGTAAGTATTCATTCTAAGTATTCATTGAGGAAGGTTATAAAATCGACGCAACGCGTGTCATTCAAGAATTCTTTAAATTCACTGTCCGATTTATTAATTTTTCAGTAACTGATGATAACAGAGTCGATTTTATATGCACACCAGCCTTAAGACGTCTCAGACTTGTGCGTCGGCCTAATGTAGTTCTCGCAGACGTCTTAGACGTGTGCGTCGGCCTAATTTAGCTTTCGCTTCATCATTTACAACAAGATGTTTCAAATCCGATTGGTAGTTATGGAGATTAACTTGGCGGGTTTAAACAAACAATCAATCAAAAAATTCTTCAGCTTTACTATATTGGTATAGATGTTACAGTTCGTCTCTAATACAAATCTACCTGTTGCTGTCCAAGGTCAAAAATATGACAGATTTTAAGAACATCATTCAAATTGGTTATAGAAAGAATTGTTATAGACCTCGTCCTCACCTTCACCAGCTAATATTACTTTACAATAATTAAGAGTGTTTCTAAACTGTGTCACAATAAATACAATAAATTCTGATACAATTAGGCCTTGAATAAGCCTTTGACTGTTATCCTAGATTGTAAGGTTAAACTTTCACATAATAATAATAATAACTTCACACATCTCACAGACATCCTTCTGATCCCAAACTAGGCAGAGCCTGTACTTTGGTAACCAGACTGCTGATAAACATACTTATATATTTCTAAATACATACATATTATAAATAAATTACACTTGAACAAACAACAAATGATTATGTCCATCACACAATTGTTTGTCCTGCGACTCGAACCCACACCTCTGGCTCTGCAGTCATGGTCACTAACCACTAGACCAACAGGCCAGTCATAATAACTTTATTAGAACTGATTGGAAATAAGATCATGGACTCAAATGCCTCAGGTTAACCAAGGTTCAACCTTTTTCAAAACAGTTAGCAGAAATATAAATAATATTATTTTCTGTTACAACACTTATCTTACTCACATGACTACCGTGAGTACCAAATCATTGTCTTTTAATGTTTAGTAATACGTGTAATACACAGAATATCAATACAATCAATACAATAAAATAAAAACCATGCTTTGAATAGTTATCACTAGTATTTTAGACAGAAAAGTGCATATTTAAGTATTAGTGTATGTGTATATAGTAATAGTCTAGTTCCTAATGACTCATATATATAAAAATAAAAAGAAATACTTACAATAACCAGCACGTAGCGGCAGTTAGCATTAAAACCACTTGGATGATCCTGAAATAAGGCAAGGAAATACGTGTCTTAAACCTGAAATAGTCTAATTTTTATAAGTGTAAGGTGGGTTGCGAACTTACCCCCTGTTTGGCCCTTTAGGAGCGAAGAACGGGCACACGATACCCACAATGCCCCATAGGATGGTGAAAACGGCGATGGGGACGACAGAGGCACCCATTTTGAGATTTTATTTAGAAATTATTCTAAATTATTCTATCTCAAACAAACATCAGCTGCACAAAAATGGTGGTGAGGCTGATTATGTTGGTAGCGCTGATGACGACAGTCATATGACATTAAGACGTTTCGTTAAACGCACATGACTATTTCGTTATAGTATGATTTACGAAGTTTAGTGGTTTACCTAAGATTATAAACAGTGAATTTAATATTTTTAACTATTTTGATATGAATATGTCCAAAAGTATTAGAACTCTGTTGGTTCTCAAAGAGAGAGATTGGTTGGTCTTATTATTATTCTCAATTCAAGGGTGTCAATATCACTGTATTTATTACCTCAATGAGGGTCAAGGTTTACATTAATACCATAAGAGCAGTGATGCCCATTAAAAAAATTTTTTTTTTTTGCGTTTTTCGTAATTTGTTAGGTAAAACGCTAAAAAATTTTGTAAAATAAATCTGAGACGGCAGCGCGACGTGTTCCGCATGCGCCTCTCTAAACCGGAAAAGGGCAAGGCTCCCCCTACACCACCATGTGGCCGTTGATCAAGAGGCGGCCAAGGTCTGTAGGGGTTCGAGGAAGCTTTCTTCTTAGGGTATGCCCGGGTTCCTTGCAATAAAATTGTGACGGAACACCGTGTGGTTTTAGTCAGTTCGATTCCAACATCCACCACCGTTTCATCGTCACGTTCAAACGAAAAAAGAAAAAAGGTATGCTTAACGTTAAATGTGGTATATTTATCCAACATGTATTTAGAAAATAAGGCAATCTTGTACGTATAAAACTAAAACATTTTTTTTCATGCGACATCCCGCTCAGCAATTTTCCGTCCGCAAGTCCCGATGCCTTGAGAAAATCGGGATAAAAAGTAGCTTGTGTTAATCCAGGTCTCTAGCTATCTACGTACCAAGTTTCATCGCAATCGGTTCAGTTATTTTTGCGTGAAAGAGTAACAAACATCCATACATCCTTACAAACTTTCACGTTTACATTATTACTAGCTGCGCCCCGCGATTTCACCGGCGTAAGTCCCGAAGCCGTGGGAATATCGGAATTAAAAGTAGCCTATGTGTTAATCCAGATCTCCAGCTATATATTGTTACGAATAACCCGCCATCTATTGGCGACTGGGGAAGTCGTATAGAGCTACAAAATAAAGATACACGCCATCTGTTGAGGCAACACGGAACTAAGTAGTTAGTAACCCATTAATAGAAAATACTAGTTTGTTTTACAGGCTTCTATTTGTTGTGTAGAATTTACAAGAGGTGTCGCGATGTTTCTAGAAATACCGTTTTGCTATATATAAAGCGTGGCATTGCGGAGTTGTTAGTTAGTTTCAAGTGAGTGTCAAGTGAATTAACAGCGACTTAAGTGTAAGTGAATTAAGAAGTTAGTGATAATAAATTATTGTAATTGCTCCGGACCTCGCCGCATTAATGATGATGCTGCAGGAGCAGACTCGTCAGCTCCAGGACCAGTTGCGGCGGGACAAGGAAGAGCAGACCCGTCGTCAGGAGGAGTAGGCTCGGCAGCTGCAGGACCAGTTGCGGCGAGACAAGGAGGAGCAGATGTTCCCTATGAAAGATCTCCAGGTTGCGCTAGGTAAGGACCTCAAGGTGATGAAGGAGACGGTCCACCAGCACGAGGCCCGCATCACGGACACTGAGCACAAGATTGTGGATATGCAGAAGGCCCTAGGAGACCTGAAGCTTGGAACTGCTCCTGTGGGGAGTACTCCTGCTGCGCGTGGGTTTAAGGTGCCTCCATTCGATTGAACGTCCTCATGGTCTGCTTATAAGATCCAGTTCAAGGCCGTTATGAAAGCGAATGGGTGGACTGAGGCGCAGGCCATGACAGCGCTCACCCTGGGTCTCCACAATCAGGCGTTGACTGTGCTGGAGGCTCTCGGCAAGAACCTCACCTACGACCAGCTCGTTGAGGCGTTGGAGTCAAGGTAATTGGGAAGCTAGTCCGGAAGGCATATTGGTCAGCGCCTACATTGATCGAGGGCAATCTGGTGTAAGCCTTCATCGACGGCATCCGTGACCTGGAGGTCAGGGCTGCTGTTAGGCTGGGGTAATACAACACGCTTAAGGCTGCCCTTGCACACGCATTGGAGGTGGAAGCGGTGAGGCAAGACCACCGAGCCCACCGCGTTAGGGAAGTAACTACACCTACCGCCCGTGACCGTCCCCAATACAGCCCCCGATGCTACACCTGCGGAGAAAGGGGCCACCTTCGTGCAAATTGCGAGAGATGGACGACCACAGGAGAGAAGGGTGGTTGATGCTGCCGCCCAACAGCAGGGAAACGATTAGAAGCCAGGACTGCGGGGCAGGTGCTGGCTGGTGGTCAAAGAGCCCCAAGAATTTCGATCTCGCAAGCTCATGACGGGAATAGCCTGATCATCAGAGGCGAGGTCAACGGGATGCCGTGCAGTATAACTCTAGATACGAGAGCCTCTCGGACGGTAGTTAGTTCCCAGCTCGCGAATCGGTTTCTTGGGGACAACATCAGTGACCGCGAGCAAAAGCAAAGCAAAATACAGCTGGTAACAGCTACCGGTCAGCGGATAGCCGTCCGAGGAGAGAAAACGGTGGAGTTGAAGCTGGGGAACGAACTTTACAAGCACAACATCATCGTGGCAGATATTCTTGATGATTGCATTCTGGGCTTGGACTTTTTGCGTAAACATCGTTGTGAGATAGATGTGAATCAGGGATTATTGAGGTGTGGTTTAGAGGAGCTCTTCGTGGAAGGAGCGTCACCTGGAAAAGTGTACTGCCTGGAGAAGACTGTGTTTCCTCCTAGATCAGAAGCAGTCGTACCGGTTGCTCTGCCGTGGTCGTCACCCAGAAAGAATCGGTGTGAACTAATAGAAAGCACGAATGATGACTTTCCGTGGAGGGTGGCAAGGACTCTAGTGAGGACGACTGGTGATCCAGTGGTTCGTGTGATGAATCCTTGTGTCAAGGAGCAGGTGATCGGGAAGGGCACTCTGTTAGGCACCTGTGAGGAAGTTACTTGGTTGCGTAGATGCCAGGACGGTTCTACTAGCGTAACGAGCTTTGATGTCTCAACGCTATTAGAGGAATGTCGTAGTGAACTCACGAAGGAAGAGTTCGACATGGCTAAGAAGGTGCTCCTTCGATACGGCGATGTTTTCTCTTCAAGTGATACGGACATAGGAAAGACCGGACTAGTTCAGCACCAGATTAACACGGGCAACGAACTTCCGATCCATCAGCGTCCAAGAAGATTACCGGTGGCACGAGAAGGAAAGGAAGACGCCATGATTGAAGGAATGGTAAAGGATGGAATTATAGAGCTTTCATCCAGTCCGTGGTGTTCTCCTGTGGTCCTTGTGAAGAAGAAGGATGGTAGTATGCTGTTTTGTGTTGACTACCGTCGGTTAAATGACATCACGAAGAAGGACAGCTATCCTCTACCACGTATCGACGATACACTGGACACGCTAACGGGAATGAAGTGGTTCACGACGTTAGACCTAAAAAGTGGTTACTGGCAAGTAGAAATCGATTCAAGGGATAAGGAGAAAACCGCTTTCTCTACAGGAAAGGGTCTGTGGCAATTTACAGTTATGCCGTTTGGTCTGTGCAATGCCCCAGCGACTTTTGAGAGATTGATGGAGTTAGTGCTCGCCGGCCTAATCGGGGACGCCTGCCTGGTATATTTAAATGTCATCATTATAGTAGGACGTACCCTTAAGGAACACCTGCAGAACCTCGAGCGTGTGCTTTAAAAAATCCGGGGGGCTAACCTTAAGCTGAGTCCGAAGAAGTGCTCGTTCTTTAGACCGCAAGTACACTTTTTAGGATATGTTGTGTCGGAAGAAGGTGTGCGAACGGACCCGGAGAAGGTAGCTGCTGTCAAGGACTGGCCTGTTCCAAGGGACAAGACGCAAGTAAGAGCATTCCTGGGTTTATGCTCATACTAGCGGCGGTTTGTCAAAAGCTTTGCGGACATTGCAAAACCGTTACACCGGCTCACTGAAGAAAAACGAACTTTCTGTTGGGATGAGAGCTGTGACATTGCATTCCGCGAGCTAAAGACGCGTCTGTGTTGTACGCCTATATTGGGTTATCCTGACACGAATAATGAATTTATAGTCGACACAGACGCGAGTAACACGGGTATTGGCGGTGTGTTGTCGCAACGGAAAGGCGAACAAGAAATTGTGATAGCGTACTTCAGCAAGTCTCTATCTAGACCGGAAAAGAATTACTATGTCACGAGAAGGGAGCTGCTCGCCGTGGTTAAAACATTGCAGCACTTCAATAAGTATTTGCTAGGTCGAAGGTTCCACCTGCGTACTGACCATGCTGCATTGAAGTGGTTGTTACAATTCAAGAACCCGGAAGGACAAGTAGCGAGGTGGATAGAACTGCTGCAGGAGTACGAATTCGATATCCGCGGCAAATCCCATGGCAACGCTGACGCATTGTCAAGGCGGCCTTGCACAGAGGACTGTAAACACTGCGTTAGGCAAGAGACCAGGGAAGTTGTGCCCGTCCGCATGTTAAGAACGGACCTGAGTGACAAGTGGAAGGAAACCTTACGGAAGGCTCAAGAAGAGGACACAGATGTCAAGTTAATCCTCGAGTGGGTCAAAGCCAATGCTCCGAGGCCAAAGTGGAGCGACGTTGCAGCTATGAGCACAATAACGAAGGGGTTTTGGGCGCAGTGGAATAGCTTGATCGTCCAGGACGGAGTATTGTGCCGTAAATGGGAGAATGCTCGAGGGAACACCTGTCACCTCCAAATGGTTGTTCCGAAGGCCAAGGTACCGGAGATTTTACAGCTTTACCACGATGGATGTTCTGGATCCACTGCCGAGACGATGTGGAAGACTGGTGTCGAAAATGCATCAGTTGTGCAGCAGTGAAGGGACCTCACACACGCAGCAGGGGTGCATTGCAGCTGTATAATGTGGGAGCTCCGTGGGAACGTATTGCCGTGGATGTAGCAGGTCCATTTCCGGAGAGTGAAGATGGCAACAAGTATTTCATGGTTGTCATGGATTATTTTACGAAGTGGCCGGAAGTATTTGCGATACCGAACCAAGAGGCGACCACGGTGCTTTTAAAACCCGAACCACCTTTTACCACCCTCAGTCTGATGGACTGGTGGAACGATTTAATCATACATTAGAGAGGTACTTGGCAAAAGTTGTGGAAGGCAGACAAAGAGACTGGGATAAACACATCCAGCCGTTCCTCCTCTCGTAACGAAGTGCGGTCCACGAGAGCACGTCAGTAACACCAGCCTTTGCGAACTTCGAGAACTGCGGTTGCCTGCAGATTTAATCACGGGCATTCCCCCTGACACTCCGCGCAGTATTACGGATTACGCCAACAATTTACGCAGCAAGATGAATGACGTTTATGAACACGTCAGACAATCAGGACAGCAGACGTCGGAGAGAATGAAAACCCGGTACGACCGAAAGATAAATGACAGAAGCTTTGAGGAAGGATCACTGGTCTGGCTGCATAACCCGGTTCGCAGAAAAGGCAAATCTCCGAAGTTGCAAGTGAAATGGGACGGACCGTACAAAGTAGTGACCAGACTCAATGACGTAACGTACCGCATTCAGAAAGGACCGCGGGGCACTCCCAAGATCGTCCATGTAGATCGGTTGGCGCGTTTTCATGGGGATAATCATGCTCGGGACGAGCATGTCTAAGAAGGGGGCAGTGTTACGAATAACCCGCCATCTATTGGCGACTGGGGAAGTCGTATAGAGCTACAAAATAAAGATACACGCCATCTGTTGAGGCAACACTGAACTAAGTAGTTAGTAACCCATTAATAGAAAATACTAGTTTGTTTTAGAGGCTTCTATTTGTTGTGTAGAATTTACAAGAGGTGTCGCGATGTTTCTAGAAATACCGTTTTGCTATATAAAGCGTGGCATTGCGGAGTTGTTAGTTAGTTTTTAAGTGAGTGTCAAGTGAGTTTAGTTTCAAGTGAGTGTCAAGTGAATTAACAGCGACTTAAGTGTAAGTGAATTAAGAAGTTAGTGATAATAAATTATTGTAATTGTGTTGTTGCTAGTTTCCCTGTGTATTTTGTGATCTATTAAAATAAAGTGTGTCTATTTCGGTAACAATCTGGTATACTTCTCTAATCCCGAACCTCAGCTCGTAACAACATACATCCTCACAAACTTTCACGTTTATAATATTAGTAGGAAGTAGGATAGTAGGATTAGTAAAATTGAAGAGTTGCTGCTTTATGGTAGGAAACATAAAGTAGATTATAGCTATCGGCAGGCAAACCGCAGCAACTTGTCTTTTGGATTTGAACTTACAACTAACTTACAGAAGACCTATTTAGACAACACACATTTTAAGAGTGAGTAGAGTCAATAAGGTAGGCTTTGCACATGTTTAAAGACACGAGGTTAATAGGTGAGTAAAGAAAAGCATTTCTATTACAATTATCAAATTTTATTTATCTGGTTTAGTAATCTTACCGATAATACGACATATAATCACATCAATCAGACGGTGGTCGCTATGTGAATATGCACAAGTTACAACGACGTTAAATCGTAATAACTGGTCTTCGAGGTCTGTAAATAAAGCTTTGTATTACGTTATAAGATAAAAAAAAAAAGACTGCAATTTTACTCATGATACGTGTTATAGGTGTTCGGAAAATACAGTTTATCGGGTTTTATTCTTCGATTGTCTGTAAGATTTTTTACATGTTCGCTTTTGTACTTGAGTCCTTTTATTAACATTGTTCCTTTTTCGATTGGGATTACTCTGGCCCCAATATCGACGTTTGCGAATGAGTTTCTTAGACTTTTTTAAAGTCTTTCCTCGAGACCTTTTACTGTCTGATTTTGATGGCTTCTTTTTATTTTTAATATCCTTCTTTTCGGGTTGCCGACGTTTTTTATATTTATTGTAAAGATCCCATGAGTCTTTTGGCAATACTTTCCACCCCCCTTTACCCTCAGTTCGTTTACATCTCTAAAAAAAAACATAATCATTAACAGTTTTATAATATTTTATTCTCTTTATTAATATAATTAAAAAAATTTAAAAAGTGTGGGTGTGTGCAATTCACACACGGCAAAAGTTAAACTGGTTCAAAAAATCATATTTATGAATAAGTTTGTTTCTTTATCGTGACGCTTTTTCGTTTCATCGAATTTCAATTTATTTGCTGTTTTAAGACTGCCTTTCTTCAGGTAATGAAAAAAAAAATGTAAAAAGTAAGCCCGTAGTGGTATCTGACCTGACTTTGGTCAGGCCAGTACCACTCCGCACTTTAGGTATGAAGCTACAAGTACGCGGTGAGCTCAACTAATCGTGCCAAAAATTCAGAGGGCTGTTACGTGCCGGCCGGGTCACACGATAGTTCATTCTAGCTCTCGCGCTGCGTCGCGTTCGTCGTACTTATCTAGACTATCTTGTTAATTAGCACCTAGTCTAGCACATCATTCTTTAAAAAGACAACCCTAATGACATCGTCAGAACAGATAAGAGTTACGCGATAGAAAGAGAAGCAACTTTTAGATGAATATAACTGTAGGTATTTAGCTCTGTGCGATCTGAATTGCGACTTATTGTGTCGGAGCAAGAGTCGATATTTATTTTTAAATGATTTTGCGGAGTGAGACTTCTGTACCTGGATCATTACGTATTCTGTGTTTCGGTGGGTAGCAAATATTTTTGGTGGGAATTGTCTTAAATTCTAAATATTACTAACGTTTATTCGGATGGCTTCGCTTATGTTGTCGAGGTCTATGCCAGATGGACTAAGGAAATTCGCCAGTGAACCCCACATTCTTCTTAATTTATAGCACTTCTTATGTATAATGGATTCATACGACCTTTTGTATTTGTATTGCTTCGAATGACATCTCATATTTGTTAACTTTAGAAAACAAAATGTTTTCGAAAAATTACCATTAAAATTTTTATTCCTATAATTCCTAAAAATGACATGCAGTCGTTGACATTCCAACAGCTGTCATTAATTGACAGTTGATTGTTATGTTGGCTATACACAGAAAAAAAACAATCAATATGCAACATATAAAAAAGTCAGTTACACTCAAAGAGGAATTACCTATATGTATAGTAATTAAAAAGTGTAGTTAGATTCATTGCAACTCACAGTGGATAACTTAGGTGCTATAGACATGATAGCTACACTAGATTTCACCTTGCGTTAAAGTTAAGGTATCTAATGTCCTTTTCTGTCCCTCTAACAATGTGTACTATGCAACATTTCATGATGATAGGTTAAGTAATTAAGGCGTAAGAGCTAACAAACAAACAAAGCAACAAACAAACAAACTTACATTCACATTCATAAAATTTGTTGGATTATAGCAAACTTTTCGCTATTGTTTTTTGTAGATAATTTTCGATGCACTAAAATAATGATCAAGCACACGGCCCGACCCGGTTTGTAAGCGGTTAAGGGTGCTTGCATTGCTGCAAAGGATGTCGCATGCCGCTGAAACAATATCCCTCAGTCTTCTCCTTCAGCAGACCTACACTACACACTTTGCAACTCAGTTTCCCCCCGATCAAGTACCCCGTCACTGTGCAAAACTCAATTTTTCATTTGGTTTGCAAGCAGCGCCAATATTCCGCTCGTGCCGTAGCTGCAGCCATTGTTGACTCTACGCCACAAGTGTGCGAATCTATTTGCACATTCGCAGTTCGTGAGTCTGCTGTTAAAAATATCTGCGCTGGAGTATCATAATAGACGAGCTTATTAATAAGTGCGGTAGTATTATTTTCTCCATACGATCTTATTTTCTCGAGTGATCCCTGCGTTGTCTGAAAAACTTCAGATAACGCAGGACGGATTACTTGATCATGCGTGTAAAACTAGGCGTGATATCGACTTGTTTACTTGTTCTAAATATACGTAAGTAGGTTCGGAAGTAGAATAACAAAATAAAAAAAGGAAGAATGCAAAGATTGTCATTTCAAACCTAATGTAAATACTTGAAACCAGAAACGTCGAACTACAATATGTAAAAAGACTTTCTTAGCGCTGACAGTCAAACTGTAGAATGATTTCTGAGCTAAGGTTTCCTCTAGAGACTTCAATGATGATTTCTAAAAGGGCATAAAAGGTTTTTATAGGGTTGCTATTATTGCAAATTACACGCTTGTTTTTGTTAATATTCATAGGCTAAGGAGACCCCTAAATATTAGGTAAGCTGTACACTTGTATGACATCTTTGTTATACCTATATAAAAAATACAGCGTAAAGCCACAGTAATAACTAGTATTAAAACAGAGCCTTATAGATTTCAATTATTTATATTCACAATCAATCGCCTTAGAAAATAAATGATTTTATTTTGAGTAAATTCTTGTAATTATCTATTTTGATATATATATATATATATTGAGTATGAAATTAATGAGGGCTATATTAGATAAAGCTAAAGTTGTCACCGAAGATGATCAGCACGGTAAAAAAAAGTATATGTCACCGCCGCCAGAAATCGCTGAAGAGAACATCATTCCAAAACGAAAGAAAAGGGCCTACAAGGTTTATTATTTTACATATTATTATTTTTATTTTAAGTGCCTAGTGCTAGCTCGACCATTTCTAGTCTTTTGGCGAGAGCGCTCAGACTTATGGCTTCGATAAACTACCAGATCCTATAAGCAGTGATTGTTTGTATTTCCTGCGGTTGCATGATATGCAACCCTAGATTAATATGACGTTGCCGCATTGGTGAGCCACAAAAGCATAGAATATGCATTGCAGTTTCTTCTGGCTCTCGACAGAATCTGCATATTATTTTCTCGTCCAACTTTACGTCGAACATACCTATTATGTTTATTCAGGGCACACTTACCTTTATCGAAGGATATTAAAATATTAGGCAGCTATAACTTTTAACCTTTGTTTCGAACTTATTGAGAGATGATAATTAATTTTTGTGCATTCCTGAAGATAGAACATAGTAGATTTCTGTTCAACCAGTGTCACTAGAAGCGAAGAAGAGAGCCCTAGTAAATTTAATAAAGAGATCTAATGATCTTCAAACGGCTGAAGAGATTTTCTTGAATCATATCCAGTAGCCAGTATCAATCAATAGAAAACTCTAGATCATGTTAGCTATAAAAAAAGTACATATCTATCTATACATCTAAGAATTAGGGGTAGACGGACGGATCATCTCTATGATCCGTCCGTCCGTAGCCAATAGTGTCTACCACCACTAAGTTTCAAATAAGTTTAAATATTTATATTCCTCTTCAGTATCAACATGTTCACGCAAGAGTGGATTCAGCCCCGCCTCGACTGGACGTCAGCAGGCATTACCACAATCTGCAGTACTGGCGGAATAACCTAAAAAAGTTATGGAGTCAAAATGACTGTTTGCTAATGCTGATTAGGAAGGCACAGCTTCTGAGGGTGAGAAAAGATTGAGTAGAAAAATAATTTTATAATTGACCGACTGACTCGTCACTGGCCTGTTGGTCTAGAATTAGTGATCCTGACTGCTGAGCCAGAAATCGCGGGTTCGATTTCCACCCAGGAGAAATAATTGTGTGATGTGCCTGATCATTTTTGTTCTGTGTCTGTGTGTAATTTATTTATAATATGTATGTATTATAGAAGTATGTTGGTCAGCAGTCTCAGTACAAGCTCTGCCTATTTTGACTGCAGACGGCCGTCTGTGAGGTGTCTCAAGTTATTATTATTATCGATGGTATGCTTCGAACGTGGTGAGTTTTGATTTGACCGGTAAACGGAAATTGAGTAACTGCGGGTGTGTGGTACCAAACCGCAAGGATACATACATAGATGGTTCTGTGTTTAAGATTTCTCTGTAGGACTTCAAAATGGTTTTAGCTCTAAATGTCAAAAATAAAACATCTAAAATCAAACATGAAAGGAAACCGCTTTTGAGATTATTAGAAGTGGTACTGTATTAAGAATAGTTTAAATTTTTGTCACCAGGGTAAAGTGGATTGTCATTGGTCCTTCGAGCCTCAACGTTCGCTGCAGTACTACAGGAACAGAGTGGACTTCCTGAAAAGGGTTCATTGTGATAACTTGAACTTGTATAAACGGATCATCAGTGCCGTAAGTAATAATCCAGCAAAGTGTACAAGTATTACGGAAAGCTTGGATCATATTTTTAATACAAAAATCCTATTTTAGAATTGACTGATGAAATACTGATAGAACTGATGAATTAAATTTTAACGTCTTATAAATCGATGAACGCCGGCTGCGCGCACGAAAAAGCATGACTCATTGTCACGTTCCGGCTGAGCCGAGCGTACAAGCGAGAGCGCGGAACAAGCGATAGAGAGGCACGATCGGCCTACTTATTACGTTATCACGTAAAATTATCGTCCGTAAACCGGCTTTATAGACAATCAATTTTTTAAATTGACTGATAATGCTAGGTTTCGGTATACTTAGGTCCTGTTCGTGTTTTGTCCGAAAATGTCCGCATATTTTTTTTAATTAAAATTACATGATTGATAAAAAGTCGTTTAGATATGTGCATCTACACCAGAAAAAGTATTTTCCCACATAAGTATTATTAATGATATGTAAAATCAAAACCATTATTTTGGCCAACCATTCAAAACTCTTGAGCATATCCAATAGCATCCTCGTGTGAAGTCAACAGCATCCCTCCGACGCGATTGGACTCGCAATCGGAGAGAGATTGTTCTTCGCGCTGAAAACGGCTTCGTGCTTTTCCCGCCTATACCCCAGGAGATTATTGTGGATGATGCGTTCAGAGCACCACCAGGAGTGAAGAGGGCAAGGTATGACTTTATTTTGACTCTGGATTCTTAAAAAAATTTTCTCGTTTTGAATCTTAAATATTTAATAATATTTAAATCCTCATGTAGTAGATAAGTAAAAAAAATCAGGGTCATCATTTTTACAAGGGTATGGACTCTGCTGTATAAAGTTGGAAAATCGCGATGGGGCTAGGGAAAGTAAATATTATAATTTTTAATCAGTTGAAAAACAATTTTGGACACAATTACTCCCAAAAAACTAGGTAATCGAATAAAACGCTGTCTCTTTTATCTAAGAAAAGAGGCTGTAAATGTTAATTACTTAAATACCTTTTAAATAAAATATTGAAATCCAAATGACTAAATCTTGTGCTTCTTCCAGGGTTTACATGAGTATCGGTATACGCGACTGCGCTACCATCGGCGAACTGTGTGTTGAACTTTTCACTGACATGTGTCCACAGACCTGCCGCCTGTTCACAGAGCTCCTGGACGGAGATAAGTTAGGACATGGCTATGTTGGGACTTGCTTTTTTAGGTAAATTTATGCGGAGATGAAGCATATTTTCACCATTCCAGTCAGTCATTAGTCAGAGTTTCAGTTTGCTCCAAACGGATATTTATGCCAGATATTTTTTTGCTCCGTAACAATCCTTCTTACTTGCCGTCTCTCCACAAAAAAAAAAAGAATAAAAACTTTAACATTCCAACTTTTTTATTTTTTCGCCTACCAATGAGTACCTGGTTATGTAACTAAACTTTTTGTACTCAAAATACAACTCCAACAATATGTCAATTATGAAAACAATATAAAATGTCAAAATTCGTCACATTATAAGCACAAAGATAATGCTCAAACTTATTTTGTGTATGACCACACTATTCAGCAGTCTTACTCTATTTCTTCTCCTGATTCATTTAAGATGCATAGACGTCAGTAGTTTCGGCAGCGAGCGGAACGACAGGCCTCACCCAGTTCCTTGGATCACACAAGAGTTCCTTAGGCGTTAAAATGTTAGTCCCCGAAGCGGGTGTTGCTAGCGGTAATGAAATTCTTATTAAAGTTATCAGTCCTGAGGGTCAAACTTTCATCGCGTACTTTTCCGAAGATACCCTCATTGAAGAAGTCAAAAACAGAGCTATTAACTACTTCTATCCATCAGGAGAAACTGGTTCTAGCCGATACAAAATTATCAGAGTCTTTGACACTTCAACACTACATGACTTCCTGACTATATCTCAAGAACAAGTTAATATGCAAGAGGAATTATTGCTAGTCGAAAGAAGGCTCCCTGAAGCTGGCACTTTATGGGACTTGGGACAGGTTAGGGCTCCTCACCATGCCACAATAGCCGCAGCTACTGCATCTTTACCGACCCCGCAGAATCCCATCCGACAACCAAATCTTCAGTCGTTACTTTCCACTAACGAATTGTCCTATGAACTGCGCAAGATTCTAATATCTTTGATAGAAGCTGGTGCTCGTCTTGCAGCATCTGGGAGAAACTATGAGATGACCTTAGCTCAACTAACAGCTGCTTTAGATGAGCCTCGAAAAACGCAACCATCTGTCATTCAAGTTATCACCCCGGAAGAACTTGCAGCCAGATTGGCCGCGGACATGCAAGCTAGGATTGAAGAGCCTTTAGTTACAGAAAAATCTGATAGCGATGAACTCTATCGTAGAGCTGAACATCTTCGAAGATTTCTGGAGAAATTTCGTGCATGGAGAATAAAGATTACTGATCCACCGAATCCAGAAGCTATAGATGCTTTGAAAGATTTAGGTTTCTCAAATGAAGAAGCTGACATAGCGTTAAGACACACTGGTTGCAACGTGCCAGCGGCGGCTTCTTATTTGATTGGAGAACGAGGTTCAAGTATTTTTGAACTCGTCAATGGATTACCTGATGGTTTGATCCTGCAGACTTTGCTCAAACAGCCGCAGATCCAGCGTGGCCTTCTTAATACCAGAATGTTGATTGCGTTTATAGCCATGGTTGGGCAAACAGGGAGTGCATCTTTGTGGTTGAATTCTCCCCATGGAAGCCCATTGCTGTCCCAGATATCGCGTACCTACCATTCGGAAAAATACTGTCTGGCTGTAAATCAGTTTTCGGAAGAGAGACAAACCCAAAGCGCTTCGACGCCTTCTACTTCGCGACAAAGGAATTGATTAAACCTGTTTTATTTTTTTATGGAATTTTAATAAATATATTCAATTCATACCATTTTTATGTTAATACTCGATGTTTGAGAAAATATTTTTAGCAGACGTTTCAGTTGAAAGATAATTAAATTGAATATGACTTTGACTTTGATGAATTGAATTTGACTGCACGGATGGCGCAATGGTTTAAGTGGTCACCTCGCCACTACGCCACGCCGAGTATTGTGGGTTCGAATCCTACACGGGACAAAAATTTGTGTGATCCACAATAGTTGTCCCGAGTCTGGGTGTTCTTTGTTTCCGTTGTTTGAATGTTTGTGAAGCCCCCGCGACACAGGATTATTCCTAATGCGGGAGTTGTCAAAAAGAATAAAAAAAAAAAAAAACTGCTCATTAGAGTAAGTAAGGTACTTATAGTACGAGATCCCGCTGCAAGATGGCAACTTTTATCGGGTCTTTAATCAAAATCAAATATTATATTATTTATAATATTAATATTATATTATAAACGTGAAAGTTTGTGAGGATGTATGGATGTTTGTTATTCTTTCACGCCAAAACTACTGAACCGATTGCGATGAAACTTGGTATGTAGATACCTGGTGATCTGGATTAACATATAGGCTACTTTTTATCCCGATATTTCCACGGGATCGGGACTTACGCCGGTGAAACTGCGGGGCGCTGCTAGTATACAATAATAAAAGGGTCAATATGTTTTAGCCGGGTCGCCTTTTAAAATGTGCTCGCTAGTATTTTAAATTAAACTCCATTTCACAGAAATTACGTAGAGAACTTGAAAAGTGATAGTTGCCGCTGCGCAGTGGCAGGTAATATTTTGTTACATTTATACGTTCATGGCGTATATCGTTTATATATCAAATTAAAACGATTTTTTTTCTCTACATGATAAACTACCTCTGCTTATGTAAAAGTGGCCGCAAAAGGGGGTTGCTAGCTGTTAAAGATTATTTAGAGTGAAAGACAGTTAGCGCGCTGCATCATTCGTTTGAACAGGATGGCGGTAGCCAGCTGTGAGTTTTTAAAGCCATTACGCATGCGTTGAAATCATTTTTTTCTAATAAGTCAATTAATTTAATTTAAAATACTATTATACACATTTCAATATGCAACCCGGCCAAAACATTTTTTATACCTAATCCCACTAATATTATAAATGTGAAAGTTTGGATTTATGGATGGATGTTTGTTACTCTTTCACGCAAAAACCACTGAACCGATTGCGATGAAACTTGGTATGTAGATAGCTGGAGACCTGGATTAACGCATAGGCTACTATTTATCTCGATACTCCCACGGGATCGGGACTTACGCGGGTGAAACCGCGAGGCGCTGCTAGTTGTATATAAAAAATTGATTTTGATTAAATACTCGATGAACGTAGCAATCCTGTACGGGACCTTAGACTATTAGTCTTGTTAAGATTTAAACTAACAATCCCAGAATCTTTTTTTCGCTTTTATTCAATTGTTAGCTCTGCCTCCAATAATAAGCGAACTTTTGCTTTGGCTAGGAAAGTGCCACATTTGTACTGGTCGGGAGGAGATGTAACGCACAACACCGGTTTCGGTTGTTATGCCCAGAGAGGCCGGACCCAGCCCATTGGCGCTGAGAACTATCATTTTTCTCACTCTATGCCTGGTAAGTCAAAAGAGTGCTATACATATCGCTGATTAAATGCTAAAGGGTCACAAGACGGAAATAGTAAATTTTACAGGAGAGCCCATCAAAGTTTTCGCCGCGTTATTTTTACTTTTTTTACGAATCTATAAGTGCTACATCTATGTGTTATATATCATTCGATGCGTATTTTAGAGCTTTATTAACGTAATACTAACTAATTTCAACAGCTTGCATCTACGAAAGTATAATATCACATGAGTCCGTTTTGCTTATAAAAATGAGTCTTGAATCTATGAATATTTATTTAATAAAATGCCACATAAAGAAAAATAAGTAATGTTTAATGAACATTTTTCTTGAAAAAACCAGACCAATCAATCTTAGCTAAACATAAAAAGAATAAGGACAACACAACATAATATAACTACTGAATTTTTCAGGAAATCACGTGTTTATTAAAATAACTAAAAATTTAAAACGTTTGTTATACTTATTTAAACATCTGTCTTACAGATATACAATATCACAATGTTAATGGCATCTAAGCCTTATAAGGAACAATATTTATAGACTTCACATTAATCAGAATAATTAGAAATCTGGTAAAACGTGTTTATAATTCAAAACTCTCTTACCTACTTAAATATTACACTGGAAGTAGATTAAAAGTGTTATTAAATGTTCATAGCTTCGCAGAAATATCACAACTTAAGCACAGCCATTTTTTAAATGTACTGGTATCAATAATTTGTTATCTTCACTATTAATCTTCATCATCATCATCAGTGTACTTACATGCTACGTACTTACTTACGTACTATTTTAATTCAGTCTTAATAAGTCAGTCTCTAATTTAACAATCAGTTTCTAGATATAATCTTTCTAAAAATATAATAAAACGTTATGTACTTAATATTCTATAACGGTAAAAAGTGTATCAATTAGGATACTAGGCCTATGCTTAGTCTAAACATTAAGAACTTTATAGGTTGGCGTAAAAAGATTCGTATTATCTTGGAATTACATTCTTTTTAATCAGTTTTAAGATGCCCTGCTTTTTCGCTTCAACTACTTGTAGTTTATTCGAATAAAGTTTTCGTAGTGTGCGTGATCCAGATGCATTTGTATTTTGCCTTCTTTTTAGGGTGGTGACTTCGGCAAACTCAGTATCTTCGTATGAAGTCTTATAGAAAAACTTGTTCTGGTATTCTTTATCAGCCTTAATAACCTTAAGATCTGCCCATTTCACCTTTTCTCTATCGTCATTCTTACTGTAGTTCCCAATAGCCAAAGATTTTAAGTTGAAAAAGCTCTCATGTGTAAGTTCCCTAACAGTGTAAGTGTAAGGCTGTACGGTGATGTACTGACCAGGTACATAGACTGGCGAAGATTTTAATGCCTTGGAGATGTTCCTCTGAATCATTGAATGTATAGCGTCCCCCTCGTTTTGAGTGTGGCCTTTTATCAGAAATTTGTGAGTAATGCTTTTGAGTTTTGGTAACTCATTTAAAGCATGTTGGTACATGGCCAACATAAATTTATTTTTTTGCTGACCCCAGCAGTTGTCACTATAAAAACAACATCAAAGTCTCCGTTCGCTTTGTCATGCAAGCTTTTCAAACACATAAGTACACATGAACCTATTTCGTTGGCACCACGTCCTCCTTCGCCTTCGTGCCAGACCAAACAGGTAGTGTTTTTGGTACCAAGCTCAGTTATTGTGAAGTTGTACAGGTTCAGTTTGGACACATAGTAAAAGTTTGAAATTTCTCCTCTCGGACATGGCATCACGGCTTGTAGGTCGTACACAGCGACTACAAAGTTATCGTCAACATTATTCTTGTCCATTTCTTTTTCAGATCTTGATAAATCTTTTTCTTTGAGGTGCCTATCGTACTTTTCTTGAAACAAAGCTTTGTCTTCTGCGTTGCCATAAACAGTGCAATCTTCACACTGATCTTTCTTCGGGCACCAAAAAGCTATATTGAATTCGGTCACAAATATATTGTAATATATTTGGTACGCAACAAGAAGCATTCCTTTGGATTTACATTCCTCAACATAATCTCGATGCAAAGCTGCAATTGTATAGCCACCTTCGATATATTCCTTCTGTGTCTGAGCACGGCAATAATGGCTCTCTATCCTGGGAATGGAGTTAATATGGGACCTGACCCCATCAGTCAAATCCGAACTCAACTTTGGATTGTTACCATGTTTTCCTCTATTATCCTTGAGTTGAGGACCCGTGAGGTTAGAAGTTTTTTTTACAACGGTTCTAATAGTTTTATCGGAGATTGCCAGTGTGTTCATAAAGAAAACTTTACATACTCGGATGCGTTTATTATCTCGTGGCAAATAGTAAGCATGGTTCATAGTTGCACGACTAACACTTCCCACTCGCGTATATCGATACTTTGGTTCAAACACAACAAAACACAGTCCCTACTATCCCCTCCTAATGAATTCGTCATCCACGGCAGCAGTAAATAGTCTGCGAGTCAGGCAGCACAGATATTATTGGTACCTACCTATGGCTTGTCTAAACTAAAATATGGGGTTCTTCAAGAAAGGCATTAAAAGGTTCCTACAGGGTCGGCAGCACTAGTGTGTCATCCCTGGTGTTGCACACGTTCATAGGCAACGATAACCACTATCCCATCAGGTGGGCCGTGTGCTTGTCTGCCACCTAAGTGGTATAAAAAAAAATGGGCTTAGACTAGCCATACCGAATTGTTTAGGTAGGTACTAACTTGGTATTCTGTGACTTGGTGCACAGAGTAGCTACGCAAGCGTACCTACTGAAAGCAAATGAAGCATCCTGGTACGCTAGTGTACTTATATGGCTCTTTGGCATATAAAATAATGTTGTACTCACTTGATATTTATATTCCACACGGCCATAATCCAAAATATGGCACTTTAGTCTATAAAATTTAATTAAAACTCAGATTTACCTCGCAATGTGGCCCTTTGTCTTAAAAAATACGTGCACTAACGCCGACTACGAGGGTACAACTGACAAGATGGCCGTTTCGTCCTGAAGTTAGTCAACAAAGTCGCGGAATGCCAAAAAGGCGGTTGTCTGATTGGTCTATTTTTGGCGCTGGAATCACGGGTGTCTTTTTCGAATTAAAAAATTATAATGATTTGGATGTCATTTTTAAAATAAAAAGAGTTTCGGTTTTTTTGCATTGTGGCCCTTTGGCATTTAATCAGCGATATGTCCGTGGGATTTCCGTAAGTCTAACTTTGGGAATGCCATACTCTGATATAAATTTACCCTTCAATTCTAAATTAGTTAATTGCAAGTCTTACAAAAAATACATAGCTAGACCATCCGGATATTTAGGTATAACAATATTTTTTTTTGTAAAATTTTTTAATTGGGGCCTGCGAGAATACCAGCGTTGCAGAGCGATCTGCGACACTAGCTGACGCAGGTACCCTATTTGGTCTTCAGTACCACTCTAGTCTTAAGTAATATGATTTTTATTGTTATAACTGAAGATGCAAATAAAATATTTTTCTTTCTTTCTTTATTAATGTTTTCTTATCGTTGTCGTGTCTATAATTTTATGTTCTTAATTTCCAGGTCTATTATCAATGCGAGTGACGTGTGACAACGAAGTTTGCGGTATTTTCAACATAACATTCAAGGCATTGCCTCAATTTGATCTGCATAACGTCGTTTTTGGTAGGGTAAGTATAGCCTGCCGTTCTGCGTTATAAGTTATAAGGATTCCGACGGCCGATTGGTCCGCTAATCATTAGGTAGTAATTTTTTTATAACAAAATTGCCGATTATCTTTTAAATAAAAGTATCACCGACTCCAATGTGCTTTTTAGTGGAAAGTAGATGTATTTTGTTTAAATATAATATGGGTAGGCCAACTAAACGCACTGCTCCAATGAGACAGCGATGTTTCGGAGCAAACGAAAACATCATCGATGTATACAATTTTTAGATATTTGTTGATTTTTAAAATACAGCTCGACCTAATTTCAATAAAATTTAAATGGGACCTGGGAAGTATATTCTTTAAAACAAAAAAGAATTTTCCAAATTGGTTAAGACGTCTTCGAGCAATCGGTGATACATAAAAAAAAAAGACCGACGAATTAAGAACCTCCTCCTTTTTCGAAGTCGGTTAAAAATGCCGTTTCATCGTAAGCGGGTAAGAGTGAGCATTCTGTCTTTTGATTCTTATTTTTTCCTTCGTCATGGTTCTCCTGATAATATATAATTTATTGTTGGTAATTGTCCTATATTATTTCAATCAAGCACCAGGCACAGTGACAAGGATTAAAAAAGTTCCGTTTTTAATCTAAGCATATTATATAATAATTAATGTATGTTAGTTTGTCCTCTATGCGTTCTGAAACGAAAAACTTTGATAGGGTGTCTTGGGGACGTCTGTGTTCTTGGCAAAACATATATATATATATATATAGCAGCTATTAAATGAAGTTTCTAAACACTTTTTGCTAATAACGCGGTAAGAAAAGACCGAAAAATCACCCATAAGTACTTATTGCAACACGGACAAGTAGTAAAACTGCAATGACGCACCACATTCTGTATGTGACGTCGACACCTACGCAATTGCGGATGCGATATCCGCAACATTCCTGGTATGTATATCCTTTTGAGGCAGGCAACCCTAAAAATGATAGCCGTAACATAAGATATGTTTCCAGGTTATTCGGCCGTCCTGCACGTTTAATACGGTGCGAGTACTCGGCAGTCCTCTAAGTTCCCACCCCGTGATCCAGGTGCGGTCCACTCGACGGCTACGGAATGGAAGATGGGTGACCGGGGAACCTAACACTCGCCTTTCAACTATAACACAGTACAAGGCAAGAAAATCGCTTATTCGCGACCGATAGAGAAAAATAGCCGAAGCGTGTGTAGTGAGAATGAAATTAATTGTTTGTTCGTGGAAATAATAAATTATGTTATCGAAGTTTTGTGTATATCACCGTCGTGAAGAACTTACAAAAACGTCTTTCTGTAGGTACTTATCACAATGCAAAAGTCAGTTGATCATAAAAATGCGAGATTAAGGATTTACAGTCAATAGTTTGATTTTGCGCTACGCAATATAAGCGCAACAACCGTAGATATCATTTTTGTGCGGTACGGTGAATGACCTTAAACGTTCGGCGCCGTCAAAGCAGCTGATTGCATTAATGTTGTTTATTTGATTACATTGCAGTTTTTCGCCGTATGGGAGTATTTATTGGTAAAATGTTCTGTTTACTCACTTTTAACCAAAAAAAATGTTAAATAAAAAAAAATAAGAATTTTCCGGCAGAAAATTCCAATGATATCCACTCAGAATGATGATCTAAATCTACTATTTCAAGATTTGGCAGGTCGTTTCTTACACCCGTTATACCTATTTGTTAATCACATATGATAACCAGAAAAGGTATTGTACCTTATTAATACGGAGTATCGCGATGAAGTACCAAGTTACACATCTGACTATGTCCAAGGTCCAACACTTAATCGGGCAATGGTAGAACTCTATCTAAATAGGTACGTCGCATAGCTAGTCATTAGTACGGATGCTTAGAGCGCCCTCTATAATAAATTCACCGGAAAGTAACACAAGCGCCGTCTATCGGCGTTACGCAGAGTCTAGGCGGTGCGGTCGGACGGTCGGACTCCACTTTAAGTTTGGTCATGGCCGAGTCAACACTAGCTTAGGAACTGTACAGTGAATGTTTCTTTGCGTGTTTACAATACATCAGTGATTAAATAACAAAAGGGAGTTTTCTTATCGCGTTATGCCCACATTGTTGTTCTGTGCCTGAGGACTGGACAGGTGTATAAAATGTAGTGTAGCGTTGTTTGTTCGCGATGAATTGCGAAAGTAATGAACCGATTTTTATAGAATTTTGCGCAATATGTGCAGTTTGGTCCAACTTTAAGCGGCGGTAGCGTAATGGAAAGAAGAAAGAAAGAAAGAAAAAATATTTATTTCTAAGTGACGTTAAAGTGCTTACAGTACGACGTGATAAAACATAAAAAAAAAATCTTAAAAATCTTCTATATATATATATATAGAAGAAATACAAAATAAAAAATAACGGCAAAAAAAAACAAAAAAGAGCTACATGTTACCTTGCACGCACTTGCACGTCACTTATTCACTTGGCTAAGGCATCGGACTTGCGATCAAGTGGTTGCGGGTTCGAACCCCACCCAGTGCACTACCGTCGTGAACCTACTCCTAACACATGCATTTAGCTTAGCTGGAGGGGTTAACAAGAATACTAGCAATGTGTGTGACCCACGTTACTAGTAGTCTTTAAAAAAAAAAAACCTAAAAGATAGAATTGTTTTTTAACCGACGAAAAAAAAAGGAGGTTCTCAATTCGACCGTATAATATACTTTTTTTTTTTATGTCTGTTCAGCCCTCACTCCGTTATTTATGAACCGATTTTGATTATTCTTTTTTGAAGTGAAAACTTCTTTAGGCACGTTGTGCATTTTTGGTATGGGGAAAAAGCACTGAACTCGCGTGACCGTCACGCTCAGCTGACAGATGTAGATACAGATGCGTGTGTGTGTAAACATATACCTGAGTAATGTTTTCACTTCTGAAGTACAGTCCTAAGATAGACAGCTTTTTAAAGTGAAAACATCTTTAGGCACGTTTGTGCACTTTTGCTATGGGAAAAAGCACTGTACTGTGACCGTCACGCTTATAATACATATATAGATCCACTAGAGGGCGCTAATCTAAACATTGAGTTCTGTCAGCTCCTTATTAATTAATGTCCTCAACCTGCTAATGTGACGTTTTAAGTTCGTCGTTTCGTTTAAGTTTTCACTTCTGTCGGCGGTCCCATGACTGCCTATTTTTTTTTATTGCAAATTACCTAGCCACAGCAACGCGTGGCCGGGTAACACCTAAAATAAAAAACAGAAAATGATTTCATATAAGTGAGTTTTAATTAGTTTGCTGTATTGTACAATGCAGGTTGTGAGCTCAAAGTCCGAGGAGCATTTCGTCGTCATCTCGTTGTTTGTGTTTTAGGTATCTGAATATTCGCCTGAAACAACATAAAAATATAGGTTATTAGATATTGCACGCACGACTATACCTACTATTCGAGGCCGCCTGACTTGGACAGGCAGGCGAAGGCTGAATTTTATTTGTGACAAAAGTGGTTTACATTAAAAAAGGGAATACAAATAAAAATAAATAAAAGTTTGCACGTCACTTGTTGAAATTGGTCACCGCTCAGCATTGATGCTGATGGCGCCGGCAAGGAAGTTGCTGTGCGCCAAACAGCGCTGATTTTCAGCGGTGACCGTGTGGAGTAGGTGCGCACATATAATTAAATAAATATACATATATTTTTTATATAATATTATAATCTACTTAAATGCAGATAAACTGGGTAATGTATATGGCTGGCAACACTGGGGTGCCTCATCCGTAAAGTGACGCAAGCCCTGAAATCCCTAAACTTCCGGGACGCTTGTCTTGTATAGAAGCTGTGTCTGGCTGTAGCATGTTGAATTTTTTTGGAGCTTACCCCGATATGTCCAGGTTGCCAGCCTGTGTGAAATGTTGTTTGTGTTGTTATTGTTGTGAAAAATGCTGCAGAATTCTTTGCTGCACAATTTGCACTAAACCTCAAAGTTAACATAGGCCTGGTTGAGAGGTGTTGTATGGCATGCACCAAAAACCCCGGCTGTGGTGACGGCCCGTGCCGATAACCACACTCACAACATAAGGCCTGGTTGAGTTTGCGATTGATCTACTCACCATAATGTCTTAGGAGCATGTCCCCAATCGTTAGGAGTGTGTTTCAGTGCTTTTCTTATATCCTCATCAGACACCGGCACGTCAGAAACCACGCGCTTGACGTTCACGTTACCAGCTCGAGGCCACGGCGCTTGGCTAGGATGTTCCACCACCAGCTCCAGGTCCATACTCACCTCCCATACCGAACGCAATGGTATATTTGCCACCTAGAAGAAAAAAATAATAAAGAATAATAAAATTCTTCATGGTCTCAACTTAAAGAAACGCGACCTACTAGATATATTGCTTATACCCCCCAATCCAAATGTATATTCCATTGACTTTATCAATATAAAAAAAAGTGTGTGTGTGTGTGCAATTTACACACGACAGAAGTGAACAAGTGCTTATTGCAAGGGACCAGTATGAAAAAAGCCTTCGGGAACATCCAGTGGCGTAGCTACCGTAGGGCTAGACGGGGCAGTGCCCCGGGGCCCCCGCGCTCAGGGGGCCCCTCGGACAATGACTTACAAACTATAAATTAGACTAGTGAAATTTTCTCCCACATCCGGAATATAAATAAACCAGATTTTTTAGAACCAGAAGTTATCAGGTTTGTACTAGAGTTGTGACTAAACCACTATTTATATTAAATTGCGTACATGAACAGGGGCGGCCCTAGGGCGGTGCGAGCGGTGCGGCCGCACCGGGCGCCATCATACGGGGGGCGCCTAAATCAACCGAAAAATTACCACTAGGGCCAGTCACCGAGTCGTTACTATAATCGTTATTAACCGACGATCGTTTGGGCATTGACGATAGGGGCAGGCTAATAATCTATGGTGAATACTTACAAGGTCTTCTAAATACTTCTCCTCTATCATACTGGATTGTACTGACGTGACACTAATGAAGAACTTGAAGTACGAGAAAAACAATATTTTGTTGAAGGGGATTGGCAGTTCACTACACACCAGGCTATTGAAACTTGGACAAACTACAAACCGAACCACTCAAAAGCGAGAAATAAAAATTTAAAAATGAAATATAATTTTTAAACCTGCTTAAAATCGACTTCTACCAATGAGATTAACAATTTGACAGTTTTTTTGGGCTTACATGGCACCCCAATATGGTCGGAGGCCTTGACGACCCGTAATCTGCGATACTGTGGCATCAGCAGTGCCGGCCTTATATAGTACATACATGTGGCGCCCTTAGGCAAATTTTAGGGTACTATACAAATATACATAAATAAAGGCATGCACGTGCATATTATAGGGTAATTTAACATTTTTAGATAATTGTATTTTCTTTGATAACGAAGTATTCGTCATACAATTGAATACATTTTTATTAAGTTTGCTAATAAATCATAAAAAATTTACTTTAATCTCTCGAATACAATTTGAAAAAAATATTTCTCCCCCTGCGTCATAGCGCCCCTATCAACTGGGCGCCCCTAAGCAGCGCTTGGTTTTGCCCCCAACCCCCCCCCCCCCCCCACCCCCACCCCTAAGGCCGGCGCTGGGCTCCCGCAGCGGCGATGTCCGTCAAAGTCGTAAGAGGATACTGTACGATATCCCACGAAGCAGCGAGCCTATTAAATAGTTCTGCCCCATGGGACCTAGAGGTGTCATATGTCAATGGCGTAAGAAGGCACTACGGCGTTCCGGTGAGGTGATGACCAGTAGGGGTTTCCACACGATAAAAAAGTGTATACGTAGAATGATATTTTCGCCCATTGTGAAACTGTTTTAATTATTCTATTTATTAGAATTGGTTTAACTCAAGGTTGGTCCCATTTAAATTTGAAGAAAATATTACACCTCTAAGGGTGGAAAATTTATCATAATTTAAGTGCATTAAAGTCGATGACACATGGTTGTCACAGTTTGAATTTAGTGATAGCCGTGGCAGCCAACACTTCCGTGAATTTGGTCTCTTTATTTGGATTTCTCTAAAGACTTGTTTCTCTTGATCAACAAAGCTTTAGGAAGTGATATATTTTTAGATTATCGATTAAAAAAGGATCAAAGAAACTCTACACTCCCACGTTTTATACTTGGGAGTGTAGAGTTTCTAGCCTTGCTGCGGTTCGCGTCAAATACACTTCACTTCGTGATGTCCTTCTAAATCTTCATAAAGAAACAAATGACTCAGTTACAGCATCAGAGATTATACAGTAGGTGCATAGAGCAATTTGTTTTCATATTTACAATGTTTGCCTGGCCAAACGCTTTACAATAGCTAAAAAATTGCTTGGAATTTGTGAAACAGAGACGAGCCTCTTCATTTGCATTAATAACAAATAAGCTAAGGAAATAGCATCTTAGGTTAATATAGCTTTATTTTTTAAGTCAGTGCTCAGGCGTTACCGGACGCGATGGAGTGATACAAGCGGGGTGGACAACATTTTTTAACGCGGATGAGCAGAACAACGTTGACTGGCTTGTTGGCCTAGTGGTTAGTGACCCTGACTGCTATGCTACAGGTCGTGGGTTCGATTCCCACCTGAGTCTGGGTGTTCTTTGTGTCCGTTGTTTGTATGTTTGTAAAGTCCTCCGCGACACAGGAGTAATTCCTAATGCGGGAGTTTTCTTTTAAAATAGAAAAAAAAAAATTTGCTATGTCAACCACGACAGACTGCTTGCTGCTCAGATACATCTTAAATATTTATTTGTTAGATATATCTAACACCATTTATAATTACTGCTGCATAGTATAGGAATACTAAGGTTTTGAATTTATAGGGGCGTCACTTTGAGGTCTCGAATCACCTAAAAATGTAGCTAGGGCCGCCACTGTTAACTTGGATATGGAGTACGACGAACCTGGAATACGACAAATCTGGAGTACGTTGAATTTGGAACACAATACACAACGAATACGGCACAAACGATTTTAAATATTTTAGTTGGGGCCCTAGTTTTTTTTTTTTGCCCCAGGGCCTTTGGTTACCTAGCTACGCCACTGGGAACATCTGCAGATTTTGGCGGCCTCTTTATCAGCAGGCGGACATACCGTGGAGTACGGAGGGCCATGTCCCACCATTTGAGCCTAGCTTCTTCTAGGGTAACGGACAGCTCCACCCGTTACCAGCGCTCACGGAGGCTGGAGATGATTTTGCACTCTCCGACACCTGTTACGTCTTAAGCGGGACGGGACAGTACTCGTCCTTTCGCGTACCTTTTCGTCGCCTTGTTAGCCAATATCAACTCCTCGCAAAATAGGGCAGCTGAATTGCACTTCGGACCATGGACAAAACCATGGTGTCTAGCGAAAATACGCCTGTGCCAACAAGCGTGAGTGTATGTTTAAATGTATCATTATCAGCTCAATATCTGACTTCTTCCTTATGGCTGCCATGCTCCTCACTGCACCACCCAAAGATTGACTGGTAAATGGTAAATGACAAATGCGAAAGTAACTCGGTCTGTCTATTTGTCATGTTTTCATGCTGAAACCGCTGCACCAATTCTGATGTGCTTTGGTATGGATATAGAAAGGTCCTTGGAGAATGACATAGGTTACTTTTTATCTCAAAAAACCTAGTGAATAAATTAAACACGTGAATAGTAGATGGAAGTGTTAATTGCAACACGACTGTGACCTCAGCCCTCACCTTGAGCGTAAGATGTCCTTCCGAGTCGAGCGTATAGGCAAGGTGCAGCTTGGCCTCGTGCATGGCGCGGCCCCACCGGAGCGCCACTCTTGCCACCGCGGCGCAGCGCCGAAGTAGCAACGGAACGTCCCGCGCCAGGTACTTCGTCTCGATGCCCGAGGACACCATGTAGCGCATCGTCTCACAAGCAAAACGGATGCACAAGATTGCTACTGGGTTCTTTTTGTCTGCGAAAAGAGTTATTGGCCTTATGTCCTAGACTACAATAATTTTAATCTTAATTAATATCTTACTAATATGTTTGTGAGGATGGATGTGTTTGTTAGAGAGTTAGATTATAGTCTGCATAACACATAGGCTACTTTTTATCCCGGCAAATGTACGGTTCACGTGAGATATATTTCACCAAAATTTCCACGCGAATCGCGGGCATAAGCTAGTCAATACAAATAAATAAAATTGATGTGTCTATTTGTAATGTCAAAATAATAGTTTTTTTTAAGCTCATACAGTTATTTGCACGATACCTAAAATCTGTTTTTAACTTTTTGTCTGTTTGTTTGTTCAGATTTATTTCCGGAACGAGTGGGCCGATTTCCACGCGACTTTCACTGGCAGATAGCTGGTGTTATAAGGAGTAACTTGGCTATTTTTTATTTTGCATCAAATTTAAATTACCATGACAGACTCTCTAAGTTAAGTTTAATGTTCAGCCTCTAGAGTGCCGTCGTATATATACTTCGATTTAGTACGAGTATATTTTTATAAAATTATACACTACACTATCGATTCACCGAAGTTACTCTCCACAATTAGTTTCCATATTAAGTATTATGGTATGGTACAGCCCTACTATTAATTAAGAATATGTAAGCATTGTTTTGTAACTTTTAAGTATACGAGTATATGTTCATGATACTTCTATGTAATGGAGAGTAATAAACGGGGTTTCGTCAGACATACACGTGTTTACTTTTGCTCCCTAACGACCACATCATATGGCGACCCTGCTTGCGACAATGCATCACGGTATCGCGTAACTCGAGCCGATGCAGGTGCACTTTTCGCGGTGTAAGCAAATTCGTGAGTGATTGTAGAGCTAATCACACTAATCTCTTCACACTACAAATTTATAAAAATAATATTTCTTACTTCAACCCTTTAACACGGATGGCTCGTCTACTTAATGATATGGTAAAAAATAATGAATCGTTAGACATTTTTGATAGTAATTTTAATGCATTTGTTAAAATTGTGAAAGATATCCTCCATAGCAAGTTGGCCTTGGAAGGCTCTGCGTAACCCAAGAAGCGTCTAAATCTACTGTCGAACCCTGTATTGCTACTCATTATGTAGTGTTGCTATCTGTCTAGCTACTGTGTGTTGTTGTGTGCACATATTTGTTGCGTTGCAATCCAGATCAAAACATTATATTTGCTATGTGACATTGTTACGGTTGTAATGTGTTTTCTGCATTTAAATCCTTAGTAATATTATAAATGCGAAAGTAACTGTCTGTCTGTCTGTCGCCCTTTCACACCAAAACTACAGAACCGATTAAAATGAAATTTGGTACACAGATAGTCTAGAGCCTGAGAAAGGACATAGGCTACTTTTTAATGCGAAAAAATGGGTGTAAGGGGTTGAAAAGTGGTGATAAAAAGTTGTATGGAAGTATCGTTAATTAGTCTAAATAATTAAAAATTCTACCCAAAGACACTATTCCACGCGGACGAAGTCGCGAGCACAGCTAGTAAATAAATAAATTTTGGAAAAAGAATTAGGGTGCCGCGCAAAATATATAAATGTGTACATGGGAACTGCCAGTGGTTCAAAAAGTTGAAAAAATTGGGTCTCCACAATTTGTGCACGTGCGAGCCTACGCAATTAGCTGCACTTGTAACAATCTAAACAAACTCTAGAAATTAATGTTAACCTATAAAATTATCGTACTCAAATCAAACTTAGTACATATTATACATACCATATTCTATTGTGTCAACACCGACGTAGGTGACGGGAGTGTCGGCCCTCACGCGTGTTCTTGTAGCATTATCATGTCTGTGTGCAAGTCGGATGGTGAGCCGGATACGGCCGTGTAACAACCGGAAGCTCCATGTGTCCGCTAGTGAAGTCTCGCGTTCGCATTCGTAACTCCTGCACACGAGATAATACATTTTAAAAATATAAATAACTAGCTGCGCCCCACGGTTTCACCCGCGTAAATCCCGTGGGAATTTCGGGATAAAAAGTAGCCTATGCGTTAATCCAGGTCTCCAGCTATCTACATACATAGTTTCATCGCAATCGGTTCAGTGGTTTTAGCGTGAAAGAGTAACAAACAAACATACATCCATTCATCCATCCTAACTTTCAAATTTATAATATTATTAGTGGGATAGTAGGATATTTTATTTCACGAGCGTGTTGGTTTAGTGCTTAGTGATCCTGACTGCTCAGTCTGGGGTTCGATTCCCTCTCTGGACAAATAATTGTATGATGATGAATTGTGTATAACTTATCTATAATATGTTTATATTTAGTAATATACACCATGTAATCTAAGTCACTTTGTTTTAAGCAAATTATGTACTCGGACCATGATGAAGAAGCTTTCTAATGACCACGCCTATACGCCTGTTGAATACAAAATGAGTGAAGCAAATTGAAACTTACCCCATGAAAGGCAGCATATCAATCTTCGACACAATATTAACCCCTGAATCGAAATAACCGACATTCTTGGCTGAACTTAAACTAGTCAGATCTGGGTGCCAGTCTATTTTAGAACATTCTGTACCGTTCATAGTCGATTGTGACTTATGTGAAGAAGCTGTAGCCACACACTGTATCAGCTTCCTGGACCCAAGGTTTTTGCTACTAGTAAACGAACATACTTTGTCCATACTATCTGAGTTTAAACTCTCAGACCGCGATGGCGCTTCAGTGGTCAAACTCCCTGATTTACAATAATCGGTATCTTTTAAAACATCTAAAATTTCTTTATTAATACCAGCATCTATTTGGTATTCAGTTATTAACTGTTGTATGGTAATGGTGTTGTCAAAAGAACAGTTGGGCGGTTTCTTTTCAGTTGATTTGTCCTCAATATGGTGGATAACGTTCTCGTGATCGTCGGTATCTCTCTCAGCAAGCAATTTGGTCGGTTCGTGACTCATACGTAATAAAATTCTGTTTTGATTCGGGCTGTTTGATATTTTCAGCATTTTGCTATTTGGTTTTGGTGTAACTTCTATACTTGCTCTTCTGTTTGGTGTAACTGGTATGTGACTCCGTTTTTTGCCTTTAGGTACTAAATGATCCGCACTATCGTCCGTAGAAGTAATGTCTGACGCTACTGTAGATGGAGCTTTAGGTTTAGCAATAGCCTTGACAGGCGTTCTGCGTTCTTTTTTGGCAATGTACTGATGAGATGAGTCTGTTTTAGATTCTGTCTCTGACATAGTATCAATCAATGTCAGTGAGGAACTTGTTTCTAGTAACTCTTTATTTGGTTTCATAGCTATGACGGTGTTTACTTCCGTGTCTTCTACCTTGCTGTGGACATTTACTGATCTGTCTAGAGAGCACGGTTTATGAATAGGTAGTTTTTCCTGATCCTCACGAACAGCCACACAGAAGTGTACAACTTGTTCCGTATTTACTTCAACATCTTTCGCCCCATATTCCATAACATCTATCGAGCTAGCGTCCATTTCCATGTTAATTTGACAGGATCTGCTGCGATCTGAACCGCAGAGGGTATCATCCGATGTCTTTGCTAAATTCTCTATTGCTATGGGAGTACTTAACGGCTTATAATCGTGGGCGTGTACATAATTTAAAGGCCTCAAAAGAATATTGTTCAAGGGATTCTCATGATCAAATACTAGCACAGGTGCAGGGACACTCTGTTGGCAACAGGGTGGTTTAAGTGTTTCAGAGCACTCACTAGGAACTACTTCCTGTTCGGAAGACATCTCAGAAGAATCTGGCATTTTTAAGATACCATGTCCCGATCGATAACAAGGAATATCCTCAAGGTTTTCACGAGAGCCTGGCGATGAGGACAATTCGGTGTTCACATCTATCTGGCTCGAAGTAATCAAATTTGCTTGTATTTGGGTACTGACAGTAGACATGGATCTTTTTATTCTTTCCTCCTGGTTCTCGAAAGGTATCGCGTCAGACAGTGGTTTGACTAAATCTGACATCAATTGTTTAATGCCATCAGAAACATCTTTAAGATAGCTTGGAATGACGTTCGTTTTATCTTTTGCATACGACGTTTCACCGAGAACTGTTTTCTTTATCGGCCAAGTTTTACTAAGATCAGATTTCAAACTGTTTTCACTCAAAGATTCGTCGTCGAAGTGTAAAGTCTTGACAACTTCGTTACTCAAACGGTTAGATCTATGCAGCGTGCTCCTGAGGTCTTCCGGAGACGAGTCTTGGTTGTCTTCTGTGAGACTAGTGTCGTCAAACTCAACCCGAGATTTCTGTAAGACAGCTTGAGCCATAGAAATGTTACTGAGTAAGTCTTCTCGGCTAATAATTATGGACTGTCTTTTCGCCGCGAAACTGAGTCTCCTCGGTTCCTGTGCCTCCATTTTATTCTCTATGGCAAGCGCTTCTTTCACATCAACCGCTTTTTTCACAAAAAGCCCTTCTTTCACCGGAGAAAGCGCTTCATTCACCGGAGAAATCGCCTGTTCTTTGGACGAACAGCGGCTATTGTCGGTGAAATCGCTTATCATGTCAAGCAATTCTTTAGTATCGTTTGCATCTTTGAAACTTTTGCAACGTACTTTATCGTCTTCACTGTCATCTGTGCTGGATGCGTTAGGCAAAACATTTTCTATTTCATCTCTTTTGTTCATAAGCTGAGCTAAAGTATTTTGCAAAACCTCTTCCTGCTGTTTGTATTCTATAGATAGTGGGGATTCTCTTACGAGTTGGATTGTATCACTCTCGTTTTCAGTCAATTCTGCATCGTCGTCACTCTCAACTTTGTCTGTCTGTATTTCTTCATCTTCAGCTATAACAAAGGTGACCATCGAAGCGTCCTTTTCTGGTTGCGGTTCGAACTCAACTAACGAAGGTTCCACATCGGTTTCCGCATATTTGTTAAATATATCGCTTTCTACAGGATCAGACATGTCAAGAAGGGTGTACAATACAGACGTCTTAGAATCTTTAGGATTAGGACCATTAGAAATCCATTTAACACTATCACTTTTTACGACATCAATAACATTTTCCGTTAATTTGTCGGCCTCATCAAGAATATTCATTTTAATATCAAACACCTCTGACTTCGATTCAATTACATTACCAATGTAATCTTGTGATTGCATAATGGTTGTTTCACTGAGGACTTTGGAAGTTTGAGATTCTGTAGCTTCTATCTTGTCAGTTTTACGTGGTACCGTGAAATTAGATTCACATACAGAGGGAGGTTCGCTATTGTCTACTTGTTGACTTCTTTCAACTGTCGCATTTTGGAATACAAAAACCTTCATATTTTGATTACAAAAACTAGTTTGTACAGATAGGCTCAAGTCTTTTTCTACAGATTTATTTAATACGTCTGTGTGTATAGCCATTAATTGATCTGGAATTGGTTTCGTTAAAGATAAATTACCCTTATTTTGATCAAAATCTTCACTTTTATCAGATTCGTGTATTACGCTTTGAATTTTAGGTACAGCTTGTGTGATTGACATTTCATCGTCGCCATTTTCATTTGCAAAGACAACTGTTCGTCTTTTTTCTGTACGTACAATACTATCTTGATTATCCAAAACCTTTTTACTTATGTCTATTCCAATAGTTTCTTCCGTGTCCTCTACAACAGGAATGCTTTCACCAGAGTCTGACGTCATGCCTTCAAGTAGGAACACATTTGCAGGAACTTCTTCAGCTAAAGAAATATCACACTTATCGTTATCAGATACTTTTAATTTTTCTGTGTGAGCATTTTCATTCTGTTCTTTTTCTTCTTGATTGGGTATAATAATATTAGCAGGTATGGCTTGCGTAATAGACACGTCAGCGGCTTCAGAATCATAAATAATTGTTCTACGTTTTTTGACAGTTTCTGCAAAAAAACTAGTAGATGTTTTTAAAGAATCATCATTGGGTGTTGTCACATCTTCTTTGCTTGCTATTCCAGTTAATAGTTGCGAAAGTACAGCTTGCGTTATAGAAATATCACCTGTATCATTATCATAGACAATAGTTCTTCTCTTATTAGTATCGCTATCTTTTAATATGATGTTAGTGGGTAAGACCTGTGTCATTGAAATATTAGCGTCGAAAATTTCAGTGTTTTCTTCAGGATCTGCTTTACCTAGTATAATATTTTGAGGTATTGTTTGTGTAACTGATATATTCCCAGTTTCGTCTTCGTATAATATAGTTCGTCTCCGTTCTGTGGCTAAAGGATTTCCTGTTAAAATAAAATTCGTAGGAGCGGCCTGAGTCACAGATATATTGCCTGTATCATCTTCATATAACATAGTTTTACGTTTTTCGTGACGTGATCCTAGTACAATATTCGCAGGCAATGCTTGAGTTATCGATATATTACCATTATCGTCATCGAAAACTATTGTTTTGGGTTTTTCTTGATTTTTCTGATCTAAGATTACTCGTGAAGGAAGAGCTTGAGTGATTGAAACATTAGCTTTATCATCGTCATATATTATTGTTTTTCGTCTTTCTGGAACAGTATGGTCTACGATAAGTTGTGAAGTAAGGGCCTGTGTTATAGATATATTGCCTTTGTCGTCGTCAAACACTATTGTTTTACGTCTCTCGACTTTATCATTTTGTAGGATATTAGTTGGTAGGGCTTGAGTAATAGATATATTGCCAGTTTCATTCTCATAAACTACCGTACGCCTGCGTTCTATCGGTTTACTGTTTGCCGTAATAATTTGACCATTTAATAATTGTGTCATCGATATATTTCCTTCTTCATTCTCTTTGTGAATAGTTGTAATATTTTCAGTAGCACCACTCATAATATTAGTAGGTAACGATCGTGTTATAGATATATTATCTGCATTTTTATTCAATTTAGCCTTTTTTACTATTTCGACTTTGTGCACTGCTTTGACACAAATATTGGGATCGCGGTATGAAATGCTAGTCCTAGATTCGATATCAGACCTCAGGTTCGCATCATCAACAAAGTTAGGCAAATCATCATTAGTGTTTAGAACTATTGTTTTCCTTACGGGGTTTTCCGACAAAGTATTGGACGAAGAAGGCAGCAAAGTCTGTCTAAAATCTTTGTTAGATGTTTCAGTTTGTAGCGTAAGCCTTTTGCCGTCGAAAACTAAGACTTGATCCGGTTCATCATTGACTGCAAAGTTGTCGGACTCCAGCGGCGTAACGTAAGGATTAATAGCGATATTCTCTTTGTCAGTCATCCAATCTTCACCTAAATTATTTATTTTATCTATAGAACTACTTCTAAATACATCTTGAACTTTAGGAGTACTAATTGTATCTGTAATAGACATATTGCAGTCCTCGTTCTTCGCAACGTGCGTCATGTTTAAATCTACTTCAATATACTCTGAGATATTATGACGATCGACAGGCCCTGCACAGACAACATTGCTAGAAACGCGTTCAAGATCTCTTTCAATTTCGTCTAAGTCGTCTTTATCTCCAATCCGTTGTATATTCGAGAAGTTAAAATCAATCTTTCCTGAAGTTTCACCTACACCTGTTACAGTGAAATCATTACCGAAAATTTTGCTTTGTTGGTCTGTTAAAGCACTGAGCTCGAATTTACTATTAGGGGCTGTTAATTTAGGATCAGAAGTATAGTCTAGAGATGCAATTTGCTCCGTGAAATTTACGTTGTTGAAAGAAGCATTGGTACTTAGAGGTGGGGCGAGGGTACCAATTAAATCTACTGCTTCAACTTCTTCGAACTGTTGATCAAAAATACGTCTGCCGAGGTGTTCGACGGGTTGCCGAGCTGAGTTCGCTTCCGAATCGTTGCCAGAAGACTCCAGTGACTTGTTATGTTCCTCGTAAAAATTCTTCCATGTGGTTGTTGCTTCGTTTGTAACAAATTCTCTAGAAAAAAAAGATATGTTACGCTTAAACACATATTACATATTTAATATGTTACTTAAAGTATACACTGTTAGAGCTTGTGTAATTTGATTAGATCATATGAGAGCGAAAGAAGAACATTGGCAGTATTTATTAAATTTGTGAAAAACTAATATTTACATTTATCTTAGAAGGGATGTTAAAGATTACTACAGTCGCAATCAATAAAATCGATCAAAAAAATTATCGACACCCTAATGAGAAGTTTCCTACAATCTAATGAAACCTGACCTCAACGACGGTATTGTGAAATTAAAAATACAATACAATACTATTGTTGCTTTCACTTTCATACAAGAAAATCAACATTACGCCAATCGAAGCCGCGGGCAAAAGCTAGCTAGCAATGAGAGGAAGACAATGTATACTCACGCTACGCCTGTACGTCTCGAGAAGCTGACACGACGGCTCTTGGCTGTGTCTGTGGGTGTGGCGACGTTGAACTCCAATTCAGAAAACGGCGTACGTGCCGGGCGCTGACTCTTGAGTATCGACGAACGACGCTTGCGCCTGTTGAAAAGAATTTATAGATAATGGCCCCAATTCTGTTACTTCACTTGCTAAATTAAAATTCACTAAATTTTCTTCGTATAAGAAGTAAACCTTGTATACTTAGAAACAAGGTCTTATTTCAAATTGAAACAAGTAGGTAACATGTGTCGCTATCGAAATAAGCAATTTATTTGTCGACTAAAGTCTGATACGCTTAAATAAACTTGCTTAAATGCCATCTCTTTTGCTCTGTGTTTTTAGTACGCGTCTTTGTAGGTGTAGATTAAAAACACGTCATCCTTGTTCGTTTTGAACAAGTTTTTATACGGCAATTATACAGCATTTGAATAAATGAAGACTCTCGCTGCGTGGCAATAAAGTTGAGTATACGTTGACAGGTTTTAGTGAAATTTAGCGGCGCTGAGAAATAGATACTAGTAACAAATAGACCTTATTACGAAGAACACTAAGTTGATTTCATATGAAGAAATTAAGTAAGGTTTTAGTTTAGTCGAGTGTACAATAGAATCGGCAACAATAACGCTTTAAAGGCGGACTGCAAATCGCAAACTGCAAGCGACAATACTGGTTTCTATGAAAATGTGTGCGAGCATTGCAGCGTAGCCGCAGCGCGCACGACGGCAGATCGCAGCACCATTAACGCAAAATTTACTATTCAAAGACAATAGTTTCTATTATAAGGTTTTTAATCAATTAATCATAACTTTCTTCTTTGGTTTTCTTATCTTTTTAGCATTTACCTAGTAACAAGTCATCATCATCTTCCTCTTCAAACAAAAGATACAATAAACTATCCGTAGCGTTGTAAGACATTCTGTCCTGTCAATATATTGGTATAAAAACAATGCCGTCTGCGACTGCAGTCTGCAGCTCTTCTCGGACTTGTACCTTACTATAAAAAGACAGAAGATATGCTACTCTTTGTCATAGTCCTAGAACAGGTAGACAGTAGAGTTGCCACCCGTACTATAAATTATATAGTACATATTTTGATCAATAATTGTACTATATATTATAGAACAATAATAAAGTGCGAAAAAAACTATATTTTATTTTTAACTCAACAGTCGGCATTTTAACTGATACTGGAAGGTACTTATTGCATAGGATAACTACCATAAAAAAAAATTGCTCTGCCTAGTTTGGGATCAGACAGCCATGTGTGAGGTGTCTCAAGTTTTATGTGTTAATGTTATATAATGATGTTGTGAAATACAAAATTTGGAGGGTTAGTATCCCCCCCTTAAAAGGAAAAATTGCGGAGCCCCCCCTTTTTCGAGATTTTTTAATTTTTAATTCTGAGGAAATTTTCCTCATTAAGCGTAAAAAACAAGGGGAGACCCCTTAAAGATGGGGGTGAACCCCCTTCATCAGGTAAAAATAGTGGGACTGATTCAGAGGGATTTCTGTATCTATTTTCGGACTGCAACGTCTCCGGCGCTGCGGGACGAGCAACTTCTATGCCCTTGCGTAACAAATCGCAGGCATCCATCCTCGCCTCCGCAGCTTCGGCTTGTTGGTTGTTACAGTGGGCGGAGGCTGCTCTCCCTACGCGCCTCCGGTTCTATAAAAACACTCTAGGGGTAGGACAGACTAGTACCAGGTGGAGTCGGGGTCAACCAATTCAGTTATTTGACCTAAGTTGAACCTAACCTATTTCATTTGTTATCTTGTCAGTTTTACGTTTCGTTCCACAAGCCGGCAAGACGGTAACACATTTTAATAGCTCGTAATGAAAATGATACTGTAATTTAATATATATAAACTGTTAAATATATGTATGCATGAAAACTATTGAAATGAGTACAAAATATAATTATTTACGTAAATTTATATAAAATAAATTGTTACTGACGTATCGCGTATGACAACTTTACCGTAAGTAAAACGAAATGTTAAATAGCTAGAATTCTATATAATCTGTGGTAGGGATTGACAATATTGACAAATGTTGCAAAAATAATTGATTTTGCAATAATTTTTTTCTTATATTGAAACTTGGCGTGTGTTCTTATAATAATATAACCTTTCTATAAAAAAAATATCAACCCCCAACTCGACAGATGTTAAAGGAAAACTGAGCCCAGTTTTGCAACCCTTGTTTCAAAACTGTTTAACATTTTCTTCAAATAAAAACCAGCACCTCTATGAATTTTTGTAGCTTTCAAAACTCATATATTTTTGGTTTTTAGGTTTTCTATAGAGAATACAGTATAGGGTTCTTCAACAAAGGAATGTATAGATTCGAATTGGCAATATGTATAGGTTTCTTCTAAAATCGCAAGCATCCATAGATTAGGTAACCACTTACCACCGTATGGCCGTATCCTTGTTTGCCACCAACATCTTATAAAAAGAAATAGACCTACTTACAACAATTTTATTCCTAAAACACTACACTTGACATAAAACAAAAATTGTGTATATATCTAGTCTCTTCTAATAAAACACATATACAATAGAATAAATATAAACAGATAAACTTAACTGTACAGAATTAAAGTTTCATTGATTAAGTCGTAATCAATCAAACTTTTGTTATAATGACACTTTACGAACTTTGTGTTTTAAACTTAGTGATAACATTTAGAAAATATTTAAATCAAAATGTGTAGAATGACAGATAAACAGTTTTCTTTCATAACGTAGAATGACAGAAAAACCAAATGGATATTAATGAAAGGATATGTTGAAAATTTACATATAATTTATTTGGATTACTATTGTATTATTAAAATGTTGTACTTTAGACTTTAATTTTGTTTATTATAGAAAAGCAGAGGCAGCATTTGTATGCTAAACAGACCAGGCGTCATTACGATTTACGATTCAAACTGTTTCAATCCAAATGTTCCCATGCAATAATTAGTAACAACATGGACCTGGTACTGCTTCCAGTCTGCGAGATTAGGTAGTTAAGTAATTAATTATACAACTAAGACATAATCACTCTCTTAATTGAACAGAATCCATATCTATTTCAATGATGGGAACTTACGTCGCCGCCGCGTCGGAAGACCGACTTTGTTGAGTATCATCCATTTTAACAATTAACTATTTCCTTACAGTAAACAAAACTGATTCATCACTTCACAAAATTAAACGCATAGTCTTATAATAAGTTTATAATAAAACAATTCAACACTTTCAAAACAAACACAACGGACGCACACAAATTTAAATGTTGACTTTGACAGTTTCATTTAAATTAGTTGACATAGGTTTGTTTATGGTTGGTGTGGAAGTTAGTCCTTTGGGTACATTTTTGTTTGAATATTTTAAATCGACATACATATTTATCAAAATAAATTATTGTTACACAAAAAGGATAGTATTAACGAGCAATTATTAATTCAGCGAAATTAGGTTAGCGAATTTTTAATACTTAGCTATGCTAGATTATTTTTTCGTTGGGTGTAAAGTGTAAACCCTAACGATTAATAATTTATTAGGGCTAGGCTAGTAAAAGTGAATTGTTATTCCGAAACCGAACCGGCTAAAGCTATGGTCCAATATAGGGACCGACTGTAACCGAAGTAGGAAAAAATTCAAAACCGAGCAGACCTCGTTTGCCAAATGAATATCTTACAGCCTCGCCGGTATTGCTTTAGTTAGGTCACCAGATGCTTACCAGGACAGGAAAGTACTAGTCCTCGGGGCTCACCCAATAACTTTTTATATCCGCGAAACTTGAACACTTAAGATTTTATTTTACAATTTTTCTGCCAAAGTTTGTTGTTTGATAAGTTGATACCAATTACTACTACCAATTACTACTACTTACTTTAATATACTGAACAAATATTTGCAATAAATTCAGATAAAATTAGTTAAAACACAAAAGATCAGGCTTGGTCCCAAGGTCCATGTTGACAGTTAATACCTATTCGGTTTGGAGGACATCGCCACATACAAATCGTTGTGGATATGCACGCGCTTTGTCTCCAGACCATGAACAGAAAAAATCATTAGACTACCTGCACTAGTGGGTGCACGGTCTATTAGGGCCTTGTGTTGGTTAGCTTCATGTGGTTTCCAAGTTTTAATAGAGAGAGAATAACCATGGTAGTGCCTGGAACGTCAGCCTATCTAGTTACTAACTATAAACCGTGACACTTGCTCGCTCATAGTAGCCTATATGGAAATTCGTCACTTCAAACACTTTCTACACACACATCAACGACTTTCTTCACATCATTCTAATAACGATATTATGCAGATTAATATACGGATAGAATCGGCACGTTAGGCGGTCTATTTGAAAACCGTCAACCATCTAGTATTATTTTCCATGTCGTACCACTGTTAGCCAATTCCCGTACGGTGGCTATAGCTATAAATCTAGCAAGCCCACTGCTACAATATGACATTCTACGTACTACGTTAACTTAAAAGGGTAAGTAACTTACAAAATGAACACCACACATAGCACAGTAATCGTGAGAAGAGTGGTATACACCGAACATATTATCAACCATATTAGAACGATGGCATAATCTTCTACAATCACTGGATTAGACATTAGAAATTTTCAAAATGTTATAATACATTTCTTTTTCTTATACTAGAATTTATCATTACAAATTTATACTCAATAAATACCGTTCACCTACCCAACTGTCATTGTGACCAAAGAGAATAATCAACAATGTATCGTGACATGTGATTCTTCTTTTTTACTTACCACAATATGCCAGATTGCAAGATTAATCCTGTTTAATAAAGAAATGCTCTTTGGAAATGACAAAACAAGATTTATGAAATTGGTTTCCTGGGCTCAAAATGAGATTACCTATTTTTTTGTTCTGGTTGTTGATGAAAATGAAAAAAAAAAATAATACATTTATTACGCGTCGTCACACACAACGTCAACGAACGTTCTATTCGGATGGATACTGAACAAAGACTATAATAGGTCCAGCAAAATAAAAAGGCACAACCGTACCATAATTTCCTCGAAGCCAGTGACAAAGAGGAGATAATGTAACTAGGTATAGGTTAAAATTATATTCATTTTGAACCCGTAGTTTAAGAAACATTGCAAGTCAAAGTGCCTTAATTTTGTCACTGAACCACTTACCGATCATTAAAATTCTAACGTACTAGGAGACACGCATGCTTAAAATTTAGAACACAAGTAGTGTTTACCGTATAAAGCAAGGGAAAATTTAAAATATACCACAATTTTAGGTCCATTTTCTAGATATACACACTGTATAAGTAACTTTGTAATTCTATACAATAGTTATAGGACCATATGTTACTTTTGCAATTCATAACATTTTTCGTCACTTAGGTGTGTGGTACTTACCAAAAGAGATAGACAGGTAGGTTTCTACCTACTGACAGACACTACCTACTTATATCCACTACTTATCAAGTAGATAACCTTTAGACCCTGTAGATAAGAGCCGTAGCTTACAGTTTAAGTTGATACTGCTTTCAAAGCTTCTGAACAAAGTCATAACACAACCATTGTCAATGTTGGGTGCGTGCGTGACTAGCTATCATTATGTCCTAAATTATATTGTGACAGCTCAAAAAAAAAATAGGCAGTCATGGGACTGCTGACAGAAGTGAAAACTTAAACGAAACAACCTCTCTCTCTATCTCAATCTATATCTCTCTCCCTCTCTCTCTACTCTCTCTCCCACGCTGTACATGTAAATATAACAAACTCGTCTCCGTCGAATGAATTCAAAGAGTATACAAACACTACGTAATGATGAATGATTTTAGATGGGGACGGACATCAGGGTCGGACATCAGGCTTACGTGTACTACTCCTGACGCGAGTTTAACATTTTTTACCCACCTAAAAGTGCACAACGCCGTTAAAGAAGTTTTCACTTCAAAAAAAGCGACACAATTTTTTTATAATATGCAAAGAAAGATTGTTCATGTTCAGTTTGTTCAAGTTTGAAAACAATGCAGTGATATAAAACCGGTATCAAAAAAGTAGGCAAGTGTCTGTCGTTGACTATGTTCCTTTTATATACCTACCGGCTACCTACCTACAACAATCAATCTTTGAGCAATCTTTACTCTGAAGTCTTACAGCCAAAGAGTATACAATAATCTTTGATTATATATACATATATACAATAACACGTTCTTACAGTTTTCGTGAAGTACTGTGACTCTTGACAGAGTACATAAAGCTTGAAATGTCAAGGTTTATCAATGACATTTTGTAAATTTGAACTATTAACTGAAATTTTAGATTCATGAGACCAAGTAAGAACGACTTAAGTTACACTAAACAAACAAAAAAGAAGAAGTTATATAGATCGCCGATATGTAAGAAGCATAAGTCTAGACGAAAATGTTACACAGTCCATAACCTATCTGATGTACACTATGATACGTTACATAATGACTTTTATCCTAAGGTAAGTACGTTTTAAACAATATATTCTTTTGCAGTATAGCACTATTTAAAACCACCCTGAGCACACGGCTAGGTCATGTAGCTGCCCCATGAAGGTCGTGCACCAATGAGAAACAAAAAATATATATATAATGGTGTTCCGCAGCCAAGAATGCATATTTCCCGAGAGAATATCAATTATTCTTTATTTTTCTTACCACATTCGCAATAAATCTCTGAAGAGCAGCTGTTGCGATTACCCAACCACACTCAGGGCAGGATGAGAGGCTCCTTACCGCCTTTCAGCGCTCTCCTCCAATCAAGTAAAATAGGAAAATTTGAGTTTATCCCTAGACCTGGTGTTCCTGTCCTAGTGGCCTCTGCAGTCACAAGAAATACAGAACATTCGAGTACGCGACCCCGGCTTCTGCAAGCTACTTACCCTAGCTTCCTCTCTCTCCCCATTTTTCCTTATACAAATTTACCTTCTTCCTTCTTTCCCGTCTTAAACGACTACGTTCCCAAGGAGGGTTGACGTCTAGCAGGCTCCGACCCAGATGAAAATTTCGAAAAGAGCAGGAAGATGAGATAGACTTATTCAAAATCAGCTTTTGCCCGCGGCTTCGCTTGCGTGAATGTAGATTTTACCCCTTTATGTATCTCTCGGGAACAGTTTTCTTTTTGAAGTGAAACTTCTTTATAATCGTTATGATTTGAAAGTAGATGAAACGAAAATGTTACACTAAAAAGAGACCAACATATTAGGTAAGATTTAAACTGCGAGAGAGTGAGATAGAATACTTGAATTCTATCTCACTCTCTCATACAGTGTTTCCTATAATCTTTGTGTTTGCGCCTGCGTACTACGAAGCCTTCAGAAAATGTGTCATAGTCAACGTGGTGTATATTTTTTGTGCATTTGCGTATTAAAATGGTTAATTAATTTATGTAAGTTTCATTTCTGCCGTGTATGAATTGCACACACACACCTTTTTTTATGGATGAAAACGTACAATGTGGATGCAAAAGTTCAGGATGATCGGTTGCTACTCAATATAGGTGTAAAAACGTAATAAACAAACTTAGATTCGCATTTACAGTTTTAGTTAGGATTTCGGATAGTTTTAACATTGTATTTAGTAATAAAAAAAAACCAGAAAGCCGAAATTACTTTGATAAGAATCAGTAACATAATCGATGGCAGTACTTTTATAATTCATGTAATAGAAGTTGCTTCGACGAAGTACTTGTCAATGTTGACCAAAGTCCGAAGTATGTTGCTACACACTCGTGCAACCTCGTGGGGAGCTCAGTCAGCTCAGTCGTCGCCCGGCGTTGGAACTTCGGGACACTTCCAGTCCTTTGACTCGGGCGCAAAAACCGACAACGATCGGCAGTCACCCGAGGTGAGGCAAGGTTGCACGAAGCGAAGCAAAGTGGGTATCTACACTCTCGTATTTGCATAACTTCGGGCAACTTCGCGAGTGTAGAGGAGGTTTTATATTTTAACCCGAAAATATACTATAAAACGCGATAGGCGTCTTTGGGACTCCTGGTTGGAACGAAGCTGTATATAAATATATTTAATGGATTAAATAAAATGTATCAAAATATAGTCAATATTGTAAAAACTCGAAATTAAAATTGCGCTACCTGTAAAAGTTGCTCGAACTAATAATGTATGGATAATTGGTATACAACCAACATCAAATTACAATAGTATCACACAGATGGCGTATACATTCACAGATGGCGTAAATAAAATAAATCGACTCGAGGTCAGCATTTTTCGTTGTGCTTACACTTTTTTCCGACGTGCGATAAATACTTCATTCCAAAAGTATGATACTCAGTGTTGTAGCTTAGTTGGCCGCGTACTTGTGGCGCCAGACTTACGTAACTTAGCGAGAGAATACGCCTGCGCCATTTAAGGTAGGGTGGTCTTCCTAGTTCATTTGGATTAGAATAACTTTTGCAGCTTCTTACCATGTAAATTATCATTATTACATCTCTTTCTAACCTTTTATATTAAAATCTAACTGGATACCACATATAAATTTGATTCAGCTTTATCATCATCTAAATAAAATTGAAGTGTCTGTTGGTAATGCCAAAATAATATAATTTTTTTTAAGCTCATAAAAATAATTTCTTTTAATTTTTGTCTGTCTGTTTGTTCCCGCTAATCTTCGGAACGGGTGGACCGATTTCCACGGGACTTTCGCTAGCAGATAGCTGGTGTTATAAGGAGTAACTTAGGCTACTTTTATTTTGGAAAAAAAATTGTGTTCCGTGCAAATATATAAATGTGTACACGCGGAAGCCGGGGGAACTACTAGTTATATACTAAAATTGATAGACAATAACTTTTCTTTCAGAAATCGGAACGTGCAGACGATATAAAACACTGGAAAGTAATGCCAAAAGACTCGTGCGAAGTTTACAGGGCACGCCGGAAACGACAGCAAACAGAAATGACTGCTAGGCCAAACGAGAATATAGAGGAGAAGCAAATTACGAATCAGCACGAAGAAAATTGACCGCACAGTATACGCCATGCAGCGAAAAACAATAGTTCTTCACAATTCAGTCAAATTTGATGTTGAATAAAATTAAATTTTGTTTAAAAAAAAACTTTGTCCACTAAACTCCATTATGAAAAAAAAAAACAATTATCTTACGCATTCCATGATATACAATTACACAATAGTGGGAAATAACGTGATGGTTTGGTTATGTATGTACATTTGAAGTGGCTGTTCACTTTGATTCGATCAGTTTACACAGGCCGTGGTCGCAGGGCGGCTGGTACAACGATGTTTTTTTTTTATGGTGTAGGGAGCAAACGAGCAAACGGGTCACCGGTCTGATGGTAAATGACTACCGCTACATACGGGCACCTGCAACTCAAGAGTCACAAGTGCGTTGCCGGCCTTTAAGGTAGGAAGGAGGGAAGAGGGAGGAGGGGAGAGGGAAGGGTTCGGGCCTCCGGTAACCTCACTCATTCGGCGAAAAGCAATACAACCATTGCTTCACCGCCGATTTTCTGTGACGCCGTGGTATCACTCCGGTCGAGCCAGCCCATACGTGCCGAAGCATGGCTCTCCCACGACAAAGTCCGTGAGGTGGAAATTCTACTGATCCGTCTACAATGCTATATGTGTATGTTTTCTGTTATGTCCATAATTTATTTGATATCCGTTACTATTAAACTTACCGTCTGAACATGATCCAGCTCTTGCTGTAGCTCAAGGTCTCAGAAATCTCAAGCTCTGTTCTTGAATGAAGCTAATGCCTCACTCAGTCAAAAATATTCTACTAGGGTTTTTTAACATGTACGTATGTATGTACATAAAGTAAAACTACTATTAAAGGGTTTATAGAAAAAAAAAGTTTTAGGAAAATTGGTTTATTAAAAAAAAAAATTGCACTAATAAGCTATTAGGTACATATACTTGAAATAAAACATGGTCTATACAAAGATCTGCAACTATTTTAAAGCGCTACGCTTGTTAAAGCTACCATTCACGACCCTGCATGTAGGACCACCATATAATAAAGAAGGCTTAAATTTCCGGTAATGTCAAGTCTGATTTATGAGACCGTGTGGTTTAATTTCGTTCGACTCCAATACAACCACATCTTGCAGTCGGGTGGTGGAAAGTGGTCCAAAACTAAGGCCTAAATACAAGTATACCTGTGCCTACATAATACTGAAAGTAATAAAAAAGCTTAAATGATTAAATACATTGGAATGTGACTAGCAAGTTAAATATTTATTGGATGGAAATAGAGTTCAAAAATGCATTGAACATTAAGACAGTCAATTTTGATTAAATATGAAAATCGAAGTCTGGCAACACTGTCTGTTTTAGAAGAATGTTGCTAAACCTCGATTTTCAGGCGTGCACTCGTGCCTTTCATTGAATACATAGAGACTTACATAATTTCTACTAATACATTCTTTTTTAAATATTTATTCGTTTATAATATATATTTTATAATAAATAATAGAGCTTCAAATCATTTGATACCAAGACACCATCTTTAAAAAAGGTTCCATTAATATGAGAAGTGATAAAAAAAAATATTATACATATATGTAAAATAACATAATATTCATTACTTCAGAATCCAGTTTTCCAAGTCCTCTGTATATAAACCTGAAGAGAGACTAGTAATATGCATGCATATGCTTACTTACTTGTAAGCAATTTGCATTTAGTTATTTACAAGTAAAATAAAATGGCAATAAACAAGAATGTGACTCACAGATTGATGAGAAAAATAAGCAAAAAACTAATATCGTATAAAAATTTAAAAACATCCCGACTTATTATTTTTTTATTTAAGATAGATATCACATACATAAAACTGAGCAGCCATTTTAAATTTCTTATTTAGTATGAAAAGACAATCACGTTGAACATAATGAAAAAAAAAAAAAAACTCAGTCGTAGGACTGCACCGAACACTGACTGTCAGAAGTGAAAACACACACACATCTATATACATATATGTATCTAACATTACAAAAGTGCCGATGTGCTTTAAAAAATTAAACAACACTTATATATTAGAAGAATAAAAAATTTAAAAAAAAAATGTTTAAATTAATAATTTTTTTCTAATGGTCATGCTTTTTTTATAACTGTTCGTAGACACTGAAGCAACGACACCAATGTTTAATTTTAGGATTGAATGTATAAACACATTTGATAAAGAGAATATTTTTGCTCTTGTAAAATGTAATTTACGGCATGTTATCCTCATATAAATAGTAGGGAAACAAATGGTGTATTTGTAATTAAAAATATCATTTAATTCAATTCTTATAATGCGCGGAAAAATTAAAAAAAAACCAACCACATTTGGGGACATTTTCCCGCGAATCCATAGAGAGCTTTAAATATTTGTTTTGCGACTAAAGTCAAATGATAATCTATTCTACATAATATACCGTTCAAATATAAGTTATATTAGTTAAATATACATACGTATTTATATTTAGGGTTTCCTTCCTCAAAACGAAAAAAAGGAATCCTAATAGGATCACTTTGTTGTCCGTCTGTCTGTCAAGAACATTTTCTCGGGAACCCGTGGACGCATCAAGTTGAAATTAATACTAGTACTGTATATTAGAATAATGAGATCCTATTTCTAAAATGCATTTCTTTATTAATTTTTTTTATTCATTTATTAACTTCACTTCTCAATTTTTTTTCAGCTAACAATCCCACTAATATTATAAATGTTTGGATGGATGGATGTTTGTTACTCTTTCACATCAAAACTACTAAACCGATTGCGATGAAACTTGGTATGTAGATAGCTGGAGACCTGGATTAACATATAGGCTACTTTTTATCCCGATATTCCCACGGGATCGGGACTTACGCGGGTGAAACCGCGGGGCGCTGCTAGTACTTTAATATATTCACAATACTTGATTACATTACACTATTTTCAATTTCAATTTAATAATCAAAAAACAAATTTTAGAGAGCTGGGTCTCAAAAAAGGTGGTAAGGCCTCGTCCTCGACTGTAGTGGGAGCGGAAGTAGAGCCTTAATTTATTTTTTTGTACGGGACTGTTGTAGATGACAGCGTGGCGGTGCGTAATGGTTGGTAAAGATAGTCGAGCGGTGTCACTAAAGGCCGAGTCAAACAGCGGGCGGGGTGAGGAGGTAACGCGGCGCGTAAATTGTAATTTACTAGTAAATATAGAAGATGTCACACAACGCTGTCGCGCTCGGCGCTACAAATATACATTTGTATCGCTCATGCCGCGTACAAGCCTTGCCCTTTTCTTTTTGTGCGTGTGGAAACTCCCTCGGGCCGTCACGCCTCGCCCGCTGTCTGCCCCAACCTTAAAGTCGTAGTATTACATTTTACTTTAGTGAATTAGTTCGCAATTTTTTAATCATAAAAAAAAATATTGACAGCCGATTTTAACGATAGATTTTTATCTTCGAAATAACACTCTTAAATCTTCTCTTGCTTTCTCTTAATACTGAATTTTTTGCTCATAAAAATATATTAATTAATTATTAATCGCAATGGTGTCTATCGGTTGGCGTATATAACGTTCCGCCGTCCGCTTACAGTCGCGACGTAGCCTTTTTGTTATCTAAAAATGTAGTATAAAATATATACCTGTTACTTTTGATGCTAAAAATTAAATAAAATAAAAAATATGATCCACGTTTAAAATGCAGTATTTGATAATATTTGACACTAATTATCAGATATCGGTTATAACCAGAGATCGGATATTCGGATGCATATTTACCTAAAGTTGAGATGTTGGCTATTATGGAAAGCACTTTTTTATCGAAAGAATCCCGCGATTCCGGGAAATTCAAATTTAAGTGTACCTATACTCCGTGAGATGTAATAAACCCCAGTTTGACACAAATGACACTTGCTCTGTTACAACGTATAATGGTTGCTTTTCCCTACTTTTATTGTCAATGATTTTTGACGAAGCAAAAACAACCTTATTACGTTGTAACAAGTGTCAAATTGGGCCTATTAAACCCCAGAAAATGTAAGCATTTTGTAAGAGTACGAGTGAGACGGCAAATTATACTTGCTTGTGCGCAAGTAGCGACGCGACAATACAACTGCATTCGTAAATAAAAATATACTTAGAAGCCGCTTCCATAATTTGTTATCCAAAAAATAACTTTAGGTAAATATGCATCCGATTATCCGATCTCTATTTATAACCTTAGAGCAACCACATATAGAGGAAGCTTCATCGTAGTTTTATAGCGTAATGCAATAGTAAATAAATTAAAAGACTAAAAAGCAAAATAATTTGCATTTTACTAACTAAAGTCAGTAGTCCACTAAAAAAAAAGCTGAACATGACAAAAACCGGTTGCTATTTCTTAGTTTGCTTTTAAAATGTTATATATAACATATTTCTGAATCAATAAGATGCTATTATTCTAAGTTGACCACTTTGAAGTTGGGTTTTCCGAACAATTGCGCGCGAAAAGTGACTGAGAAAGAGAATACTGCTATCCCGCTTCCCGCCATTTCCGATATTCACTTGAGCCATTACCTCTTACCATTTACACATTACAATGTTCATTGCGACACAACTCGCTGCCAACTTCACACCGGTCAAATTAGAATGAGCTACAATACACGTACAATATTCGTCCTTCTGACCAAGTAATGAGGGGTCTATTTCTGCCTACTGCCGCTGTCGTAGTGCCGTGTGGGGTCTAGGCACGGCTGAGGTGTGGGGTCTGGCGAGACGAGTCGCTGGGCGACTGTTCACGGAGCTGTATGATAAATAGCGACCGGATAGGTCTGGCGGTTCAATCTGGAAATATAAGTATTAAATCATTATACTCTTGTCCATTAGGTTGCCTGGAAATGTTTGATTTAAATTCTTTACACATTTCTTTTGTAGGATAAGAAATATTATAAATTTAGTACTTAATCATTATCTTATCTCTACATAGAGAACAAAATCAGTTTTGTGCCTTTTAACCTCTATTTGTCAACCGCTTTTTTTTTGTTTAGGTAGTGAGTTTCAGAGTTATCAATAAAAAAAATAAGAACAATTTTTTTTCTACCATCGACGGAGTATTTAGCGTTATCAATAGTTTCCCATTCAGACCAAAAATGTGACAATACTTATTATTAAAAAAAGGTGTGTGTCAGCTACGACGCACGACTGGAGTTTACAATTTACTGGAGTCTCTCTCCCTCTCTCTCTTGCTCTCTCTCTCTCTTTCTATATCTCTCTCACTCTCTCTCTCTCATCATTTGTAGACACTTTACAGTTAGTCTACTTACATGCCTCGAGGCTAAGGAGTAAACTCCAATAGAGCACAAAAAGCACAACAAAGCGTTAAAGCCCTACGCTGCCCTCCGATCACAAAATACTACTCTACATATTTTTTTCATACCGGGCGATATGAAAATCGATTCTTAAGGAGTAAACTCCAAAAATATCAGTTTTATATACATACATGTTGTGTCGAGTGGTTTCGCTCGAGATGCGTGTGAGTGCTCATATTGTTCCCGGTGTACGCCACACACTTGACTTGCCACTCGCCAAGTTGTTCGTTCCAATGCACGTATTGTTCGATTAGAGCCTGTGAACATGTTATGTATTATATAAAATACAGACATATTGATAGAGATAAAGAGAACTTGATAATCCCACTAATATTATAAATGTGAAAGTTTGGATGGATGGATGTTTGTTACTCTTACACGACAAAACTACTGAACCGATTGCGATGAAACATGGTATGTAGATAGCTGGAAACCTGGATTAACATATAGGCTACTTTTCATCCCGATATTTCCACGGCGTCGGGACTTACGCGGGCGAAACCTTATATTTCGTGAGAGAGTACTGTTAATGAAACTGTAGGTAATAAATCATAAGGATGTTGATAGCATATCTGGATTATCCGGAATGTCCGTATAATTTTTCAGGTAGATTTCGAAGAAAAGTCTACCTATTGGTTTTGTAACAGTTGTCGATTTTTTCCAAAAATTTCTTCACAGGAGGTCTAGTTATGATCTCTAGACCCCAAAACAACCGCCAGTATGTATATATATATATACATACATATGTATGTACGTTTATATGTATGTACCTCAATTTTACCGGCACGATAGAGGTGGCAATTATGCACCGATTGCTTTCAAACTTGGGACATAAAATCTACAGGGCAAAAATGAAGGTTCGTGAATCCAAAATCCAATATTCCTCCAAAGGGTTGGGGGCAGAATTTAAAAAAGAATAAAAAATCACAAAATCTACATCTGCAGGCCTGCTGCGGGCCCGGTTTCTGTTTAATTGAAGTTAACATGAGAATTAATATCATATTTCAGAGTTTATTTAATTAATATTCTAGGTAAATAACTACATATATTAAAACTTCCCAGCATCAACCGTTGGGTAGTGTCCCACCGTAGTCCAGGCATGATCACCGAACCTGGTCCGGGAACCTTCCATTGTGTTGGAGGGGCATAAAAACCGTCCCTCGTCATGACGTTTCTTATAACTTTGAAGATTAAATTTTATCATTACCTGATACTCCTTAGGTATATAAGAGTCCAAGACCAGGTCAGCCAGCTGTATTTCTCTCTTAAGCGCTCGGACGCTGTCGAGGATTCCCTCCATCTCCCTCTGTTGCTCCCGCTGCTGGTCAGCCAGCTCCGCCTTCGCTGAGTTGAGGAGTTGGACCGCTCGCTTCAACTTGCGAGTTTTTGCAGCATTCTCCTCTTGGAGACTTGAGTAGCGTTCTTCGAGGTCCAGACGTTCGGCCTAGAAGAAAAAAATGCTATTTTGACAAACCTGGTATTGACCTGGTCTCAATGGAAGTATCCCTCGAGAAAAGTACATTTTTAACCCCCGACGCTAAAAGAGGGGTGTTATAAGTTTGACGTGTCTGTATGTCTGTCTGTGGCCGGATGAACCGATTTGAGTGCGGTTTTTTGAAGTGAAACTTCTTTAGAATCGTTGAGATTTGAAAATTCGATGAAACGAAAAAGGTCACACTAAAAAGAGACAAACATATTCATGAATAGGATTTAGACTGCGAGAGAATGAGAGAATACTAGTATACAGTGATTCCTATAATCTTCGCATGCTAGCACGTGTCTTTGCGTACTACGAAGAAAAAGAGATAAATATATTCATAAATAGGATTTAGCCTGCGAGAGAATGAGATAGAATACAAGTATATATATACTACTTTTCTGAAGTTTCACTTTCACGTTTGTGATCAGAAGATGACTTGATCAAGAGTGTTCTTAGGTATAATTCCCATGGAAATCGGTCTATCCGTTTCGGAGATTAGCCGGAACAAACAGACATACAAAAGCTTTAAAAACTGATTTTTAGGCATAGGTATCGTGCAAATAACTGTAAAGCTTAAAAAAAAACTATTATTTTGACATTACAAACAGACACTTCTATTTTATTAATTTGTATTGAAAACAAATCGTCAATTTAAATAAGACCAACCTTGAGTAAAATTTGTTGAATTAACAAATGCACGAATCATGCACGAATCACTATAAAAAATACCCAAATCGCTTCAAGTGTGTGAAGAGTTCCTTCGATTTATCCAGGGTCCCATCATCACACCCTGACCTGATGACCATGGGACTACCTAGTAAGTGTACCCTTTCAAACAATCTGCATGCATCTTTGAGTAATCCTACTAATATTATAAACGTGAAAGTTTGTGAGGATGTATGGATGTATGGATGGATGTTTGGATGTTTGTTACTCTTTCACGCAAAAACTACTAATCCGATTGCAATGAAACTTGGTATGTAGATAGTTGGAGACTTAGATTAACACATAGGCTACTTTTTATTTCGATATTCCCACGGTACCGGGACTTACGCGGGTGAAACAGCGGGGCGCTGCTAGTAAAACATATATAAAAAAAATCCGACGAATTAAAAACCTCCTCTTTATTTTGAAGTCGGTTAATAAAAACACCAACTCTCGACATTTTTTGCATTAGAACTGGGGATAGAAATTCTGTCAGCGTTTTACCTAATGGTCTCATACGTTCTTACGAATACTCACCTCCTTCTTCTGCAAGTCTTCTTGCAGCCGTAGCTCGTTCAGCCTCCGTTGCTCCAGCTCTCTCGCCACCTGCTCTAGCAGTTGTCTTTGGGCATCTGCCTTGTCAAGTAAATTCTCTCCACCCACGAGCACCTTGGACTCTAGACGCTGAAGTTTATCTTTTAATTCTTCTTGTTGTTTCCTGGATGAGAAAATAAGATATATCAGTTATCTAGAAATCTCCTGGTAGTCGAATATCAACCAGTATAACTTGGACTGTCGTTGTATGAACTTTCTATAGCATCACAGGTCAATATATACTGGACATCTGTAGCTTTTTGTAGATGTTTTCGGATTATTTTTAAAATGTATAACACGTCATCCTCCGCGCCTTTTCCTAACTAAGTTGGGGTCGGCTTTCAATCTAACTTCCATCCATCAGACCATCAGACCTTCACAACCCAAGTACTAGGTGATATCGAAGTTCTGTAGTTAGACCAGGTTGTCGGACTATTTAGGGCTCCAACTACCCGTAACCAATGCCACAGGTGTTAGTATAGCACCCGGAACCACCGGTTTAACGTGCTATCCGAGGCACGGAGGGGTCCTTATGTGTTAAGAATGGTCACCATCCTAAGACTGACCTGGCTAGTATTGCTTAACCTTGCAATGTGCTAACCTACTCGGGTATTACTTAGCCACGAACCCCTTCATAATAATAACGAAAATGTATAACACATATTGATTAAAAATTTTAGCTTTCTGAGCTTCTAAATAACTATCAACTTTAAATTCTCCGTGCGCGATTAGGAGCAATCTTTCTTTATTTATAAAGAAGTTCGTTGTTTGTTCAATGTGAACTCCTAAACTAATTTAACGATTTTAATAAAATTTTGCACACTGTCAGTTTGGTCTCCAACTTGAGACACAGGATAATTTTTATCTCAATTTATGTTTACAATACTTTTTTAATTGCAAATTACTTAGCTACTCCAACGCGTGTGTAGGTAGGTAATAATATATATTATTAACTTTATTAATTAAGACTAATGTTCTCCCAGAATTCATGAAATTATTGATAACAATAATGCTAAATCAAAATAAGGGGAAAAAGAGACTGATAACACTGAAAATCTGCATCAGTTCATCTGTTAAGGAGCTATGATGCCACAGATACACACATTTGTAGTGATAAGCCAGGTTTGGCCTACACAACAACCACGGGTATCAAATTTATTTATATTTTTTTTTTTATAAATATATATTTTTATAAAATCCATAAACAAGCATTGACACAACGTTAAATGCGAAAGCGGGTGATGTGTGTCAACTTATATACAACACCCGTTCTTTTTGCGTCGGGAGTTAAATAATTAAGAAATTCGAAAAATTAAGGAAAAGAGAGGGAGAAGGGACAGCGGGAGGGAGGTAGAGAGGGACAGAGAGAGTGACGTATATATGTATAATATGTCACCGTAAGATTGTAAACTCCAGTCGTGTGTCCACTAAAAAGTGGACGTACGACTGGAGTTTACAAGTCAAAGGATAGACTATCAAAAGAGAGAGAGAGAAAGAGAGAGAGAGAGAGAGAGAAAATAGAGATAGAGGGAGGGGGGAGAGAGAAGGAAAACGACGCATGTATGTATAAATATGTCACCGTCAGATTGTTAACTCCAGTCGTGCGTCCACTAAAAGATAGAGACAGAGAGAGGGAGGGGGGAGAGAGATTTAGAGCGACGCATGTATGTATAATATATCACCGTAAGCTTGTAAACTGCAGCCGTGCGTCGAGCTAACATACTCTTTTTTTATTAGGCTATATTATTCATCAGCTATATACATTGAACCTAATATTTGACCACACCCTTATGAAAGGTGTGGTTACATTTTATGCATGCTGTTTACAGATGTAAACTTACTTAGTCCTCTGCAATTCAGCCTTCTTCTCCTCGAGGACTTTGCGGGCTTGGTGCGCCTTCTCTCTGCTCAATTTCTGCTGCAAAATAATTCAAATTAAAATTGTAAATGTCTTGGTTGACATGTATGCTCATGTTTAAATGGCATTCGTAATTTTACGAAAGCCTAAAGACCCGCGGACGCCATCTATTGCCGAGAATAGCAAGTCATAGAGGGTTCCAATAACTTAAATTTAGACGCACGCCATCTTTTGATAATATACGGGACCAATAAATCTGTTTATGGAATATGCCAAGACGTATTTTTAGTAAAATTCCAGAGTGAAAGTGCAAATACAGTGTACAATATCCTTGGTTGTTATCACTACATATTATGAAACAAAGTCCCCCGCCGCGTCTGTCTGTCTGTTCGCGATAAACTGAAACACTACTGAACGGATTTTCATGCGGTTTTCACTAATAGACAGAGTGATTCTTGTGGAAGGTTAAGGTTTATAATTTGTTAACGTTTTGTGTAAATTGGTTGTAATATGATGATGGTTGATGAAGATGTTTCTACTACCCGTGCGAAGCCGGGGCGGGTTGCTAGTTTAGTATTAGAAAATCAAAGAACGCCAAAGAAGCCGTTAAGTGCTTATTATTGAGTCAACCGGACCCCAGCATCGTAATAGAAGCCCTAGAAAGAAGATTCGGTCGACCAGAGGCACTTATTCACGTAGAAATGAAAAAACTGAAGACTCTTTATTTGTGAAGGTAATGCGAGAGATATTTGTGTCTGTCAGGTACCGTAGAAGCATTAACGAAGCAGCATAATCTTCATAGTCCGGAAATGGCAAGAAGCATCATAGAGAAACTAACACCTACTTTGAAAAACAAGTGGTACGACTTCTCTGCCAAAAAGAAAGAAGATATGACGGAACTTAAGAAGATCTCGATGTTCCTGACATAAGAAGCGAACAAGTGCAGCTCCTATGCGCTACCAAAACCGCCTTAGAAGACTTTAGAAGAACTAACCATCGTCCTCAGAAAACAAGGTGTTCTTTAGTCTAATCTTGCATTGAACTCGGAACTATGTTACTGTCGTAAAAAAAGATACAAAATCTGTGCAGTAACAAGAGTCCTCACTGGACACTGCAAACTGAACAAACATAATATGTTCACCCTAAAGTTGGGCGAGAACACAATATGCAGATTCTGTCAAGAGGCAGAAGAAACTGCAATGCATTCTATGCTCTAGTGGCCCACTAATGCGGCACCGAAGTATTAACCTAGGGTTACACATCATGCAACCGCAGGAAATACAAACAATCGCTGCTGAAAGGATCTGGAGGTTTCTCGAAGCCATAAGTCTGAGCAGTGAACTGTAAAGCAAAAAGTGCACTACAAAAGACCAGAAATGGTCGAGGTGGCAGTAAGCACTCAAACAATAATAATAAAATACTGTCGTGTGTAATGGGTTTAGCAAATTCTTATTTTGTTCTCCATCTGTCGTTTTAGTGTCCACGAAATGATATTTCATACACACTAATAAGTTGTGGTCAGGTATACATTCTATCTACTACCGGGAACCGATCATTTTGTAAGCCCGCTTAAAGGGATTTTTCTGAAGAAGACAAAAGTGTCCTCCATATTCATGTCCTCCATATTCGGAGTTTGAGCTTCAACAGTAATTTAACTTATTTGTGAACAGTGAACAAAGAATCTGTCTTAAATTTGGCATTTTAAATTGGGATTTCTTGTGTGGAAGTACTGCAAATGTAACATAGGGCTTACGGTGAATCATCTGTTTCAAAAACATGTGCGTATTTGAAAGCGGTCGAGATGTATGTGTCTTCAACTGGACTTCATATCGCTAAAGTAAAGAAATCAGTGACTAAATTAATATACAACGTGTAAGAAACGTCTTTCTTTGAATAATTATCACAATGCAAAAGTCAGTTCATCATAAAAATGCGAGATTCAGGATTTACAGTCAATAGTTTGATTTTGAACACGCGTACTGTGCGGTACGGTAAATGACCTTCAGCGCACGGCGCCGTCGAAGCAGCTGATTGCATAAATATTTTACATTGCAGTTAGCAGGTAAGATACGGCCACATCAAATAAAGCCTTATTTGAACATTTCGCAGGTATGTACTTACAGCACAAATAAAGGAAAAACCGAAACTCGTTAATTTATATTAATGGAGTCGGAAAGTTGACTTGAGGCGTCGGGACGGAAGCGTTGGGAGGTTGGCGTCGGGACGGGAGCATCGGGAGGGTAGCGTCGTGACGGAGGCGTCGGGATGGAAGCGTCGGGAGGTTGGCGTCGGGACGGAGGCGTCGGGATGGAAGCGTCGGGAGGTTGGCGTCGGGACGGAGGCGTCGCTAGGAGAGCATCGGTAGGCTAGCGTCGTGACGGAGGCGTCGGGAGATTGGCGTCGGGATGGGAGCTTCGGGAGGTTTGCGTCGGAAGGTTGGCGTCAGGACCGACTCGTCGGGATGGGAGCGTCGAGAAGCTGGCGTCGTACCGGAGGCGTCGGGACGGGAGCGTCGGGAGGTTGGCGTCGGGATGGGAGCCTCGGAACATAGGCGTCGGGATATAGGCGTCGGGATGGAGACGTCGGGGTGGGTCCAGGCGTCGGGATATAGGCGTCGGGATGTCGGCGTCGGGATATAGGCGTCGGGATGTCGGCGTCGGTGTTTTACAAACGAAAGTTTTACAATCTCACCTTCTCCTCTCGTCTCAACTTCCTGCGTAGTTTCTTCTCGTCAGGATCGAGGGAGTCCAGCTCGGGGTCGGTGAGCGTGTCGTCTGATAACTCTTCATCTGATATATCATCTTCTTCGTCTCCTTCTTCTTCGATTTCTAGTTAGACAGAGAGCTATATATAATTTTGTGCATAAAGTTTTAAATCTATATAAGATATAGCTGAAGAGTTTGATTGTTTCTTTGTTTACGGGCGCTAACCTCTGAAGCTATCGTCAGATTCTTTACGTATTGGATAGAGTGTTCATTGATTCTTAGAAGTAGAGCAGTGACCATGAACGCAGAAGAAACTGAAGAGAAGGGCTATGAGTAATATTAGTTTTTTTTTGGAAAATTTTCTTAAAAATGCCGTGCTTAAAAATCGTAGGAGAGCCAGAGAGGCCGGCTCGACCGGAGTGATACCACGGTCTTACAGAAAACCGGCAGTGAAGCAATGCTTGCATTGCTTTTCGCTGAGTGAGTGAGTTCTTCCTAACCCCTAATTCCTTCCTAATCCCGCATTAAAGGCCGGCAACGCACTTGTGACTCTCAGAGTTGTAGGTGCTCATGGACGGCGGTAGTCACTGACCAGGTGACCCGTCTGCTTGTTTCTAGGGGGCAAACGAACAGACGGGTCACCTGGTAAGTTATGCATCAAAAAAAAAATGCGTACAAAGAATACTCTTCACGAATGAAGATATAGATGTCATTCATCATCATTTCATTATTTGATATAATCATAAATTTAAAATTTAAAACATCCCCGACTCGAAAATCCCTTCAACGATTACAAAAGAGCTGATGATCTTCGAACGGCTGAACAGATTTGAATTATATCTAAGAACACTCTCGATCAAGTCACCTTTCAAACATAAAAAACCGCACTAGAATCGGTTCATCCGTTTGGGAGCTACAATGCCACAGACAGACACAGAGATACACAGCTACACGTCAAATTTATACCACCCCTCTTTTTGCGTAGGGGATTAAAAAGAGTTAATAAAATGCTTAACATTAAACTTACCATTGATGCTCTCCTCCAATTGTTTCTTGAGCTGGTCGATCTCTTGTTGGAATCTGAGAAAGAAGACGATGTGAAGTTAGGAAGAAGTGAAGAAGCAATGTATAATTATAACACAATTCTTGAATGTAATTTTAGTAAGATACAGAATTCCGATGTAGGTAAAACATTTCGCTATTCATAAACTTAATTTCTTTCTCCCTTCTTACATTGTTATCTATTTAGGGCGTTCTTTAGGCACGTAGCGCACCTTTGCTATGGGGAAAAAGCACTGAACTCGCACCGTCACGCTAATAATACATATATATATATATCCACTAGAGGGCGCTAATCTAAACATTGAGTTCTGTCAGTTCCTTATCAATTAATCTTTAAAAATATAATTAGTTCAATAAAGTTAATGGTCCCAATTCCGTTACTTCACTCGCTAAATTAAAATTCACTAAATTTTCTTCATATAAGAAGTAAACCTTGTACACTTAGAAACAAGGTCTTATTTCAAATTGAAACAAGTAGGTAACATATGTCGCTATCGAAATAAGCAATTTATTTGTCGACTAAAGTCTGATACGCTTAAATAAACTTTAATACCACGTAGCGAGAGCCGCTACCCGTTGAATGCCATCTCTTTTGCTCTGTGTTTTTAGTAAGCATCTTCGTAGGTGTAGATTAAAAACACGTCATCCTTGTTCGTTTTGAACAAGTTTTTATACGGCAATAGGGAATATGCATGTTGTTTAAATTTACTTGATTAATTTTCCCTTGAATCTTTATTGTCCACATATTATGCCTAAACAATTATTTTCTTATTTAGTTCGTCTTTAATTGCAAAAAATATTAATTAAAATATGCAAAATAAGGGAGCGAAATTCAACTTTGCAAAACGCTTCACTATTGGTCGAAACAAAACATGACGTCAAATTCCCCTTCCTGTCATTTATGCGCCTATATTCGTAGTGTTACGGAGAAAGATAGGTGTTTCTGTGGTTTTTGCCCTTAGCTAGTGCAATTTAAGCATTCTAGTGATATTAGAAATTATCTAGGACGATGACTGAATGTAGTTTTGTCAAAGAACAATCGGACAATCTACCGAAAATAGATGCATTCATGATGACTACATATTTTGCATCAAATCCAGATTTTACGTCTGCTGAGTTCAAAGGAGTGAAATCCGCAAGGTAATTATTATAATACTTGTTATATTATAATCTAAAGGATAGGTAAGATATGTATAGTTAGTTATATTCATGAAGTTTTATTGAACTTTTGTTACCTAGTTTAAGTAGACAAGCAAGTTGCCTTCTGCTTGATATTTAAAACCAACATAAATGGCCTACTGTTGACTAATTCACACTATTCTAGCAATTAAATTGTAATATGCTTACATTAAAGTGATCTTCACAACAATATAAACATGATATTGAAGATACTTCATCTCTTCTCATTAATGTACACCATTGTTTTCGTATTTTACATTATTATTTTGTACAGGAAAAAATACTGTATTGGGTGTACTTCTTATAGTGTTTTTACACTTAGGGACAAGGCAATACTAATAAAATGTTTTTTAAACTTTATCCATCGTCTATTAATTACAATACATAGTAATTACAACTGAAAATCGGTATAAAATTACTGTAACACTTCAAGTAAGTATACTAAGTTTATGAAACAAACACTGAGCGTGATATCTGACGTCATCCAAGGCCCGCGAAATATGGCGGCGTTCAAACAGATCAAATTTTATCGATGTAATCAATGTTATTTTAAAAATTAATTTGAACATTGCCAAGGTTATTTATATTTTTTATTAGAGTAGAATGATGGAACAAGTTAATAAAAGATAAAAAAAAAATACATGCATATTCCCTATTATACAGCGTTTAATTAAATGGAGACTCTCGCCGCGTGGAAATAAAGTTGAGTATACGTTGACAGGTTTTAATGAAATTTAGCGGCGCTGAGAAATAGATGCTAGTAACAAATAGACCTTATTACGAAGAACACTAGGTTGATTTCATATGAAGAAATTAAGTCAGGTTTTAGTTTAGTCGAGTGTACAATAGAATCGGCACCATTGTGTGCTTAATCAAAAACATTATTGTAATTAAGGTGAAAATTTATAACGCCTATAGTGCTCAATAGCGAAAACCTTTATTCAAAATTTCGTCCGAACGTACGTCAGTTGATGGATGTCACTAGTAGATGGCATCAGTTTCTTCAAAAATGAACACTTCTGATCGCCAACTCACAATTACTTATTAACAAGTTTTGAAGCGAAAACTTCTTTAGGCACATTGGGCACTTTTGGTACGGGGAAAAAGCACTGAACTCGCTGACCGTCACGCTCAGATGACAGACGTGTGAGTTATGTTTTCACTTCTAACGTGCAGTTCTGCGACTGACAGGTTTTTTTCTGGATAGTAGGTAAGGTACTCGATGTTCTTTTGTGTACCATTGACAACGTGTACCCTAAATGTCATGATGATTTGTTGAATATTTAAGGCGTGAAACCATTACAAACAGTTCTAGTGTGTTCCAGTTACAGTTAAAATGGCGACAGTTGAGTTAGCTTTGTTTATATATTATTGTTCTATAATATATATATGGTATAAAAAATATCCTACTAATATTATAAACGTAAAAGTTTGTGAGTATGGATGTATGGATGTTTGTTACTCTTTCCCGCCATAGCTGGAGACCTGGATTAACATATAGGCTACTTTTTATTCCGATATTCCCACGGGACTTACGCGGGTGAATCCGCGGGGCGCTGCTAGTAAATATATATATAGTACAAGTAATCAAAATATAGCACGATACTATATATTATAGTAGGGGTGGTAACCCTAGTGTGTACATACCTTGTAAGCAAAGCATCGCCAGGCTCGCTGTTGACATGTGTCTTATTCTCGATATTCTTCGCTCTGTTCGCGTATCTTAGAGTGCTGATGGTTTCCACGTAGTTCATGTCTGCGGGGCCTATTGTGGCTATCTGTGATCATGACATGGGTTACAGCTTATACAAAGTGTTAAGGAAAGGTGTGGCTGCCGAAAAATTGAAATTAACCTGAATAAGGGGCCATCCAAAAATTACGTTACAAGTTAAGGGGGGAGGGGAGGGGGGTTAACAAAGTGTGACATTGTGTGTCATAAGTTTCGTGATGTGACATGTCAAAATCTATAGTCTATGTGAGGTCACATAGACTATAGATAAGGGAAGGGGGTTCTACAAATGTGATCTGGTACCTGTGATGACAAGGACCAGGGGGGGGGATTAAAAAAATAATGAAATTCGTGTAACGTAATTTATGGATGGCCCCTAATCACAGTCTACCACCAGACCATCGTTACCAAAGCCGATCTGTTGCAGTCGTGAAAACTAATCGTATGTGCCCAAACTCGAAGGGTTTACTAGTAGTAGTAAATAAAATACCTATGGTTTCATTTGTGTCAATTTGTCTTACAAAATATTAGTTTATCGGATAATTTTTAAATTTTATTTGTCACTTTCAAAATAAGATCTCTGTATAAATAAAATAATCACGAATTTTCGAACAATTATTAGCGTTTTACGTTATTCTCGACTACGACCCTAAAATATCACCATACATACACACACAAAAACACATATGCAAGGTGCTACACAAAGGTGTGGTCAAATTTTAGAAGCGTTATGTGTAGCCACTTTTCTAAACAACCCATTATAAATGTTCATGTCAGGTTGAGTGATTTTTTTTTATGCGGGTATTTTCAGAAAAATCTGTATATTCCATCAACATCCTTGGTATTAACTAATTTTAGTACCCATAGTTACATTAATGTCAGCCCTCTCTCTCACGAAGCGTTATTAATATTAGCGTTATTGGTCAATTTTCAAGTTTAATTTTTCAGTTTCAAAATATGATTTATTTATTGATTTATCTCTTTATTGTACACCTTTAATGTAAGATACAATAAAAATAAAAAAAAAACAATACAAACATCATACAAACAAAAGGCATATCAATTGGCGGTCTTATCGCTCACGGCGATCTCTTCCAGACAACCTTTATATATTAAAAATCATACATTTTCATGAAATTGGTAGTTAGTTGCACTTTACTTTATTTAGGGATTACTATACGACCCTAAACTATGACCACACCTTTCTGTAACATGTATAATGTGTTCTGGTAACATTCTCGTAACACCTGTATATTTGTGTTTTGGTAACATTCTCTATATATGTGTTCTCGTAACATATATGTGTTCTCAAAGCTAAACTGGAAGTACTCACCATGACAGTCTTGGAGTTCCCTCCAAGAGAATCCTGGAGCAGCCTCGTGAGCTTGGAATTTCTGTAAGGAATGTGGGTTGATTTGCCGTCGACCAGTGCTGAGATGACATTCCCCAGCACCGAGAGGGACTGGTTGATCTTGGTCGCTTCTTTGAGTCGGGTGCCTGTAGCTTGGGTTTTGCTCTGACGTTCGGAACCCTGAAGTAAGAAGATAGGAGGTGAATAGAGGAGGTATATATTGCTATCTCATGTTTAGTTGGCATATTTTATATATTACTTCTCACTCTTACGGTGTGTTCATCATCATGGTTCTTTCTTTTTTTTAATTTTATTTATTTAGCTTGCCAACAGTTGTTACAATAAAGCAATCTTACAAGTAAGAGATTGTCTATTAATCACGTGAGGCTCGATAGGGGGGGGGAGGTTCGGAAAAAATCACGAAATATCACAAGGGGGTGTATTGAGATATCACGTGTATTTATTTTTTCGTAAAACACGATATTTTATCTGTATTTAACGATAATATTCTGAATTTTTTAAATATTATTTTAAAATGAAAAGTACACGTGATTTTGACTAGGGGGGTGGGGTTAGTCTAGAACCTCACCACGCGTCACCAGGGGGTGGGGAGGTTAAAAAGTTGCTAAAAACATCACGTGATTAATGGACGATCCCCAAGTATTATGTCTAATTGTACAACCAATTACAGGCAAGCATGACTTACTCAATTTACTTAATTACTAGTTTATAACTAATTAAAAATCAGTTTTTATTTTACACCTAATTAAAATTAGAGTAATCCTTATTACTACGTGTCTCTGATATTGATTCACCTTGACAGTATGTTTGCGTGTTCCATGTCTTTGTTTCTGATGCGAATACGAGCAGACGGGTCACCTGATGGTAAATGACTACCCCCGCCCATGGGCACCTGCAACTCAATAGTCACGTCACAAGTGCGTTGCCGGTCTTTAAGGTGGGAATAGGAGAAGGCGGGAAGAGGGGTAGAGGGCCTCAGGTAAGCTCACACACTCGGCGAAAAGCAATGCAACGTTGCTTCACTGCCAGTTTTCTGTGAGACCGTGGTATCACTCCGGTCGAGCCGGCCCATACGCGCCAAAGCAGACTATGTTCATTTAGTAGCCTATTTAGACGTAGTATAGCTGAGTTACTTCCACAGCCAGTTCATCGATGAGGAGGTACAAGTGGTTTAATTTGAGTGCGAGGAATTCGTGGCAGGAAGTTGAACCTAATGAAACTCAAAGTTGAGGACAATCTATTTTATGTCCTGTCCTTTATGTAAAATGAACATTAGGTCCAGGTCCATTAGGTCTCTTCGTGAGCCACGTTGAAATGCTTAAGCCTATCGGAATAACGAGTTTGCCTTTTGGTGCGTTTATTACCATTGTCGAGGTACCTCAGAAATCTTTTTTTGTACTAGTTCGATTCTTAATGAATTTATAGCAAAGTGAGGCGTCTAAACCACACTGCAGTATTCCATAGCGTTCCTGACAAATGCGTTGTACAGCAGGATTTTATTACTATTTTTGAGAAACTTCTTTCCATTTCTCATGATAAGGGGTCATCCATAAATTACGTCACACGAATTTCATGTTTTTAACCCCCCTCGCTGGTGAGACGTCACATATTTTGCAATTTTACACTCAGTACATTTTTTTTTTAATAAGAGTAGTAGCGTATATAGCCTTTCGTTTACAGATAATGTTTTGTATTTAATACTTTAGATTTTGACATGTGACGTCACGAAGCGGAGGGGGTATGACCCTCCCGCCCCTTGTCACACAATGGCACACTTCGTTGATTTACGAGTGACGTAATTTATGGATGGCCCTTAAAGCCTAGAATTGTGTAGGCCCTTGCAATGCACTCTTCTTTGCTTTGACATTAGTACTAATGTTTGACAAAAATTTGTGATTTTACAATAGAATTCGGAATAGATTTTTTTTACATATTTTTTATTTATACTTTATGCACAAAATGTGTCAAAGGTGGACTTAATGCCGTAGGCATTTTCTCCCAGTCAATCTTTGGGCAATGCAGAGACAAAACAAGGTAAATACATACCGCCATAATTTTTATTAGGTAACTTTTCTTATTGTGTTGAAACCCTCATCGGAGCCAAGGGTGAAGTGGTATGTCGGACTCGAACCGACTAAAACCACACGGTGTTCCGACACAAGTGAGTCTATTGCATGTTGCAGGGGACCCGAGATACCCTGAGAAGGAAGCCTCCGAGGACCCTACGTATGTTCGAATATAATGATGACGTCATTTGTATGTCCAATTGTGTTCATTTTTTTTTTCACTAGTTACATAAAAAAGAATTTCAATCAGCCTTGTAACTTATCATTCAAAAAGCAACCTTACCGCCAAATCAACAAGGTGTAGTTTCCCCATCTTCACATGCATTTTGCCGTCAGCTCCTCGCTTGGAGCTCTCCACTGTGATGGAGAATATCGCGTGAGACCGCGAACTCTCAGTGTTCATTGCTGTGGCTCCAATATGGCGGTTTTTGTTTCCAACCGCCATAATCTTTTCCAATTCATCTGCATTGTGGACTACGTACCCTGGAGAAATGAAAAAATTGTAGGTAATTTAGATTTAAAATTGAATCAAACGTGTTGTGCAGAAATTATCCAATCCAAAAACTAGTCAAAATGGGTATGACTGCAAAACCAGCCAAAATTATTTTGCAATCGTATTGTAAAGAGACTGATTTACACAGTTGTGAAAAAAAAAACGGCCACTTGCGAGAGGATTCGCACACGGAGGATTTCGTTTTATAGTACATTGGTATTGGCTTAGAGCTCTGTTTCCGCATCTAGACTCATAAGCGGTCCATTATGCGTTCAGATAAGCTGACTAGTTGAGCCAGCCTAGCTCCTTCCAGAAGCGACTTCTAGGAGCGACCTCGCTCCCGCGAGGATACTTGCCCGTTGTGTGGCCACTCCCTCGCACTCCAGGACAACGTGGGCAGCTATTTCCTCCGCGTTGAGACAGCCTCTGCATAGAGGACTGCTTGTCGCATTGATGGTGAATAGGTGCCGGTTTAGGACTAAGTGGCCCGTAATGGTTCCTACAACTATTCGGATGTCAGGTCGGTTGAGACTAAGACTGTTCCGTGGTACAAGATTTATCACTAGGTACTTTTTGGTTACAACTTTCGATGACAAAAACGCTGAAATTTATTCGATCTCCGCAGTAACACAGATAACAAATATACCCACCAGTGAGGTCCTTAACAAAAACTCCAATGTCTGGTCTCTCCTTCACTTCGAGGCTCTGGTGAGGGTTGTTGCCGAGAAGGTCGCGGACTTCTTCGTTGTATATCTCCAAGTACGTCACACACACCAAGAACCTGTGACAAAGAGGTTGTGCGTGAGGAGATCATAATAATAACTTGACACATCTTACACAGTGCTGTCTGATCCCAAACTAAGCACAGCCTATACTCTGGTAACCAGATGCTGATAAACATGCTTATATATTTCTAAATAGATACATATAATAGATAAATTACACCCAGACAGGTGCTCATCACACAATTATTCCTGGGTGGGAATCGGTCCCACGACCTCGGGCTCAACTGCCCGGATCACTAACCACTAGACTAAGGTCAGTCAGATGATGAGGTTCAGAAATTTGTTGCCAAAAGACCTTACTATGTGGCGTTACGTTATTGCCAACGGGAAGAGTCACCACCACGTTCATTGGTCATTCATAGCAATACCCAGTTTCTATGAATAACATGTGCTTATGTATTTACAAAATACAATTTATCAAGTATGTATACTTGTGTACCAGAATATTATTAATCATCATCTTCTTCCCCTTTTTCCAGGTCACATTGCAAAGGGTTTTGTCTAGTTTCTTCTATTTTTATGGCCGGCCGCCTGCCTGACGCAAATCCTCCTTGGGAAAGTAGTCGTTTTAAGACGGAAAACAAGGAAGAAGGAAAATTTGTATAAGGAAGAATGGGTAGGGAGAGGAACCTAGGGTAAAGGATTATGCAAGTCTCGGATGGGGAACTGTACTTATTATTATTGTATATTTAAACTAATTAATTAAAGCTAGAGAATCACTGAGAAGAAAAGTTTGTTAGTCGTTCTAAAACGAAATTAGCAAACAATAGGTTCATCTATACCATTCCGAACCAAACATTTTCTGTTAAATAAAATTCTGACGTTTGTAAATGTCAAATTGTGATCCACACAGGGTGGGTGACAGTTCAGCCAAATCAGTATTTTTATTAAACGTCATAAAGGTGGGTTCGTTGTTTTTTGTATGAAATAAAAATGTATGACGTCACCCCTTACTACTACTACTCCTTTATTTGACAATAAAAAGAAAACTAATTACAATTTTTTACTTATTTCGAGACGTTAAGACTGTAACAATAATCCCGCTAAACTACATCAACTCCCTAGCTATTATATACACTCACATTTTCCCAACTATAATTCTCTGTGCAAGATATCTAGATATCTATCCAATTAAAATATATTCTAATTAGATAAATTAAAATTGACAACTGTAATTATTACGTGTATCTATTCTGTGTAGGCAGCTAGTGGTACATACTTGTCCACATTGTGTATTGATCCCGTATATAACCCAGATAGAACACGCGCCATTTAGGTCAATAGGTCGCAGCGTAGTTACGACGCAACACCCGCCGTTTTTTGTGTCAAGTTGATTCGACATACTATCCGTTAATTTTAATACTATGCAGGGTACAGATACAGATGTTTATCAAGATAAGAGTCTTCTAAATAGGCACCATTATATTAGCTTCACTTGTGACGAACTACCTAATGTTGTCGCCACATCAAAAACTCTTATTTATTTTATTAAAAATAGGGGCAAACTGTAAAAGATGATAAACAGTTAACTATTTAATAAAAATGAGTTAATAGACATTATTATGACTGGTTGTAAAGGTAAAGCAATACTATTGGTCGGTTGATAAATATTGATGAAAAGTGGGGTTGTAAACGGGTAGGAATCCCACTTCCCACTAATATTATAAATGTGAAAGTTTGGATGGATGAATGGATGTTTGTTACTCTTTCACGCAAGAACCACAGAACCAATTGCGATGAATCTTGGTATGTAGATAGCTGGAGACCTGGATTAACGCATAGGCTACTTTTTATCCCGATATTCAAACGGGATCGGGACTTACGCGGGTGAAACCGCGAGGCGCTGCTAGTGTATTATAAGTTGATAACAATCACTTGAGAGCAAAGAGAGGTACGAACATCATGGCAGTTACCGTTAGGTAGTGATTTTCATAGTTTATAGCAGTGGTTGTGAGACGGTTTCTAACACTAACAATGTAAGCAAATCTTAGAAGTAAATTTTAACCTACTTCTAATTGTCGCTTCGCATGAAATTTTGTATGTACGAGTATATGTAGTTTCTCCCACCTTAAAGGGCGGTAACGCACTTGTGACTCTTGAGTTGCAGGTGCCGATGGGCGGCGGTAGTCATTTACCATCAGGTGACCCGTCTACTTGTTTGCCCCCTATAACGATCACTATTGCTTTAAAGTTCACCTCAGACTTAGCAGTGATTGTTTGTATTTCCTGCGGTTGCATGATGTGCAATGCAACCCTAGGTTAATACTTAGGAGGTGGATAGTGGAACTTTTTTTAATTTTACTTACTTCTCATCCTCCTTCGCCTTGGCAATATGACTGAATATGTGGGCGAAAGAGTTAGGTATAATCCCTCTCAATTCCGGCGCTGTGTTACTCCCTGCCATCGTGTAGGTCTTCCCGGTGCCGGTTTGTCCATACGCAAATATCGTGCCATTGTACCCTTTGAGGACCTGCTCCACTATGGGGCTAGCTGTCTTGACGTAGATGTCCATCTGTGGTGAAAAATGGATTCTGATCAAGATGGGATGAAACATGGAACCGCTGTAGAATGCTTTAGTTTGAAAATTGGATATTCTATTGTTCATTCGCAACGGTTTAATATTCAAGATAATTTTGTAAAATTGCCTATTTCGTATAAAGACTAAAGGAACCTCACTTTATTAAAATTCAGGTTCCTTTTCAGGTTTTCAACTAGCCTAAAACAGATCAGCTCGCCTTTTGGATGTCAGGTCAGTTATGTTCGCGATACTTGTCAAAGAACATCTTCACTTTACGTTATATCCTGTTAAACAAAAATGGCAGCATCTCTTCACTTTGAGAAAAGAGGCATTTTTATCCGCCTTGTGGTTCTTTGACAATTACTAATATAAATAGAGAAGATGAAAAATATTTATTTCAGTTTTCGATGGCTACCCAGCTAATTATTCGTAGTTTTGCCAACTCCAGGGAATTTTCTAGACCTTTTTTAGACCCGAATTTTCTAGGTCCTATGTATTGCAGAATTACTGAAAAATTAACCACAGATACTGTTAATATAGACTGCAAATTTGTGTAAACTGAAGCGATCGGAATCGTTTATTTACTGGCTATAATTGCGCTAGTGCAGACGACACAATTAGGTCAGTGGGCCAGATGCGCAGGGCGGAGCTCAAAACAGTATCTTTTTTAATACTCGTTCACATGTTGCTACAATTTCAAAGCACAATTTTACCTGTATAGATAATACTTGCCAGGGTGTGGCAGTGCAGTGTCCTAATTAATAGTAAGTTTGTTTGTAACACATTTTCGCCTTAACTACTCAATCGATCATCATCAAAATTTAGCGCACACGTTGTCAGGAGTAAGATAAAAGGTATATTTCATCCAGAAACTTAGCAATGTTCCCTCAGAGACTCCCTCAATTTTGAACATAATCTTGATTACCGCGAGAAAAGAAGCGGGCAAACTATATTTTTATACGATGATGTAATCTGCAGCGACGGTTAATTATTATCAGGGCGCAAGCTGAGAAGTCCTTGGATAGCTCCAAAACTGTGTTTAGACCGACAGTTCAAGATGGATAATAATAATAATGATAAAATAAAAAAAAATAAAAAATAAATACAAATATTGGCAACACTATAATATGGCAGTCGTAAAATTTTCACCTCTTATCCAATATTTTTATTATTCTGTATTTACAAATCTAAATTTATATATTTTCAATAGTATTATTAAAAATTAATACCATAAATCAATATTCGTATGAACAGGAAGTTTTAAATATGTAAAAAACCAAAAATATATGACTACGACATGACGTTTATAACGTCATGTCTAATACAATTGAAATCATCGATAAACGAAATAGCCATTGGATTAAAGGAAGAGGAAGAATATGACTGCTAATGCTAACAAGATCCAGAGCAAGGACTGCACACTTAACATCCCCGGACTCGTCGCTCAGCTCCGCCGCGCGGCTCCCGGAAATCGCATCAAGCATTCCGGCCGCTGTGGAGGCGTCGAGCTCAACATCGAGTGACGAGTTTTTCTCTCCGCCGACGTCGCCAACACCTGTACGTCGGCAGGGGAGAGGCCGGCCACCGACTTGCTTGGGACCCCGAGGCCTACCGGCTTCGAATAGGGCCCCCGCTACCGGTGGTAATGTGCGTCGCATGAAATGGACATCCTCAATAAACGAGAACGTCATGCGAGCATATTTTGTGGTTACAGAGGGAGAAACTAACCTCACTGCGTATCGTGATCGTATGCTGTCTCTGTTTCAGGAACTTGAACCAGCTGTTAACGTTACGGCACAAAGACTATCGGATCAAGTACGGGCCATTCAACGATGTCATTTGTTGGATAAATCCGTGCTTGATAGGCTACGCTTGGACTTGCAGAATAGCATTGTTACTTCTCCTCCTTCACAAACAGTGTCACAATCAATTTCTGGGTTACTACGACCTTACCCAGCAGAGGGCGGAGAGGACAGTGGTACTTCATCTGTAAGCACTCAGTACAATGAACAAATAAGGATTATTTTGGAAGGTACTCTTCGAGAATATCGGACCATGAGTTATGACAACAGACCTCGTTTACCGCGTTTGCCAATGCATAAACGAAATAAAGCGCTAGTGTGCCCTTGATTCTATATTAGGTATTTATTTAGAAGAAAGTACAGATCTCAGTGATACACACTCAATTCTGTACTGTGCGGCTGTTGCAGCATGTCGAGTAGCTGGTGTTAAATTCCCAGAAAATGATACCGCTACTCGGTCAAAGCTTGCTGCTCCCGCGTGGCAGTGCAGGATTGAACGTCGTATCGCTGAGGCGAGGGCACTCATTGGCAAGCTTATCTGTTTCAGATCGGGTAACACGCGTCCGAGAGTAATGCGTTTTGTGAATCGGGCTTTTTCGGGAACTGGTATCAGTTCCTGTAATTATGCAGCGCGAGTCACAGAGCGCATTGACTTTCTGAAACAGAAAGTTTATGCATGGGCAAACCGTATACGAAGATACAAAAAAAGGGTGGACCGATATACTCAGAATCGCACATTCCAAAGGGATGAGAGGTGGGTTTATAGAAGGTGGGAGCAGCCTGGTTTAGTGAGTGACACACATCTCCCAGATGCTGAAATTACGAATTCATTTTGGCGTGACATCTGGGCGATGCCTGTCACTCACACAGAGGGTGATTGGATGCGAGATGTCGAACGATCGTGTGAGTCGATTGATACCATGGAGCCAATAACAATATCGAACACTGATATAGCTTATGCAGTTCGTTCGCTGCCGAACTGGAAATCAGCGGGACCGGACGGACTGCATAACTTTTGGTTAAAGTGGCTCCGTAGCTCACATGTACGATTGGCATCTCAACTGCAATCATGCTTAGAATCAGGTTCGCTTCCGACTTTTATGACCACAGGCGTAACTCACCTGCTCTTTAAGTCTGGCAGTGCCATGGATCCCAGAAACTACAGACCTATAACGTGTTTACCTACGCTTTATAAATTACTTACGTCTATTCTGAGAGTGAAGATAACATCTCATATAACTAACAATACTATTATGGCTTACTCTCAAAATGGATGTAAAAGTGGGGCCCGTGGCACTAAAGAGCTCCTTATTATTGACACGACCATTAACCAACAAGTTCGTCGTAATCGAAAGGATTTGGCGACATGTTGGATAGATTACAAAAAAGCCTATGACTCTGTACCGCATACGTGGCTCTTGAGAGTGATGGAGTTGTACAAGGTAGATACAACTCTATGCACTTTCTTGAAGGCATGTATGCGGCAATGGAGAACGGTGCTCTACTATCCAGGATGTCGACGGTCTCAGGGTTACGGCGAGTATATTAAGATCAGGCGGGGTATATTTCAGGGTGACAGTTTGAGTCCCTTGTGGTTTTGCTTAGCTTTGAATCCTCTCAGCACTTTACTGAAGAGTTCAGGGCTAGGCTATCGTTTACGGAAAGAAGGTCAGGTTATATCCCATCTCCTTTTCATGGATGATTTGAAACTGTTTGCCTGCAACAATTTCCAATTGATAAAATTACTTGAGGTAACTGAAACCTTTAGTAAATGTATCAGAATGGAATTTGGTGTGGATAAATGTGCAGTCATGCATGTAAAAAGAGGCAGGATTGTGGAATCTGAGGGGATGGAACTCTCAGATTCGACACACCTTAGATGTCTTTCCGCCAACGAAACTTACAAGTATCTAGGTATGACACAGGCGTTAGGTGTAAATGAATTGACTATGAAGCAATCGTTACAGGAACGTTTCTTTGGCCGCCTGAAAAAAGTATTGAAAAGTCTTTTGTCAGGTGGTAATAAGGTGCGGGCCTATAATGATTGGGTCATACCAGTCCTAACCTACTCCTTTGGCATACTTAGATGGACTCAGACTGAACTAGATGCCCTGGATAGAAGAGTTCGTACACTGCTTACCGCGTACCGAATGCACCATCCACGTTCATCGGTCATGAGATTGTATATAACGCGGAAATGTAGGGGTCGTGATTTTTTAAATGCCAAGACCCTTCATAACCGCGAGGTATGCAACCTTAGAGATTACTTCCTCTCCGTTGATTTGGATGTGTATCGGGATGTGGTGGCCGTTGACAACGGACTCACTCCGCTTGCTCTAGGAAAAGAGAACTGGCGCAAACCAGCAGTACTTACTATTATAGACCGCAGGGAGATATGGAAGAGCAAGGCGTTGCATGGACGTTTTTATCGGGCCTTAAATGGGCCCGATATAGATTTATTAGCATCAGTATCCTGGCTACGGTTCGGTGACCTCTTCGGAGAAACTGAAGGTTTTGTTTGTGCAACTACAGATGAAGTTGTTATGACGAATAACTATCGGAGATATATCCTGAAGGACGGCACAATTGACATTTGTCGGGCGTGTCATCATCCCGGAGAAACCCTCAGGCATATAATTTCTGGTTGTTCTCGTCTTGCCAACGGCGAGTACTTGCATAGACATAACCAAGTGGCCAGGATAGTCCATCAGCAACTTGCTGTTAAATATAATCTTGTGGCTGTCGAGTTACCGTACTACAGGTATGTGCCCGACCCAGTTCTCGAAAATGGTCGTGCAACATTGTACTGGGATCGATCTATCATCACTGACAGGACTATTGTTGCCAATAAGCCTGATATAGTGGTTATAGACCGATTAGAGCGCCGAGCAATGATTATTGACATCACCATTCCCCATGACGACAATCTCTTAAAAGCAGAAAAAGATAAACAAATAAAATATTTGGACCTAGCCCACGAGATTGTCGACATGTGGGATGTGGATTCAGCAATCATTGTGCCGATAGTCATTTCGGCCCATGGGTTAATTGCTAAGAGCCTCGACCAACACCTTCAGAGGCTCACGTTAGGTAGCTGGATTAAGAGCCTGATGCAGAAGGCAGTCCTCCTTGATACGGCACGCATAGTGAGGAGGTTTCTATCTCTGGAACTTTTAAATATATTTGTTTTTTTTTTTTATAGTGAATGTATTTAAAAATGTAATTTATATGTATATTAAGTAAATAAAGAGATAATAATAATAACTTAAAACTTTAGTAACCAGACTGCTGATAAACATAGTTATACAGGCTGTATCTGGATGGAACAGATTTGACTTGGCTGGTTTTTACCACCAAACGAAACATAAAAGAAATATGTTGATATTACAATATAACAACAGTAATTTAAGAAGTTGAATTTATTCAAGAATTTCGTATGTTTTTATTAATAAATTTGAGGATTAGCTACAGAACTTGGCACCCATTTAGATGTCAATTATTTTGTAGGCAAAATCGACAACCACGCATATTCTTAATATTGAACTTGGCTCCCATTTTCACATTTATGTTTTTGATGCGATTATTTTATCTTAGAATTATTCCATCTGTTAATCCATAAAAACTAACATGCATACATTTTTAATTATTTTTAGTTTTTGAGAAACAGAGGTGATAATACCTAAGAACTCAAGTGGTTAGCTATTACCACTAGTTTGGCAAAAAATATCAAAACCCTCTTAATAATAAGCAGACATCGGTGCATTTAAACACTCGGAGCACAAGTAGTGACATTAGTCTTGTGCCTTACCTAAATAGATCTTGGAAACTGGACTCACCAGAAAAAAAAATTAAACGACCTCCTTTAGAACACCCTTTTTTGCTACACTTTTGTGTGAAATCAATCAAACATGTGAAGTCAATTCTTCTTTCAAACCTACTTGTAATAATTGTCATATCGAAATGAAACTCTGTAAGTAGGTATAGGCAGTTTGGATGACAATACTATAATAATTTGGCATCTTGGAGCTGATCTGATAGAAGAAGCAGGAGGTAGATAATGGAACTCTTCAGTGGCTTCTAGTAAGCTCCTCGACTTTGGGCTCATATGATTCATTCTGACGAGTCCAACAGATTGGACTTGGAGAGGATAGTCTGATGATGAAGTCAGGATGTGGATGGTGGAAAAACGTGATTTTTTAGTTATAAACTTTACATATTTTAGCAAGAAAACTAGCAATGTAGATTGCTGCGCTCGAGTGTCAACAAGTTGTTCAGTTTACATAGATATGAGTCCAGTTAGGTCTTAACTCGCCAATGACCCGATTGACTAAATCGTATAACAAACTTTCTCGCTTGTTAGAGTTAAGTATTTTAGGTAATAACTTACCTTAGTAAAAAGTATTTAACAAAAAAATTAAACCGACAAAAAAATTATTCTTTCGTCGGTTTAATTTATTGTTAAAATATTATTATAATTAACAGTAACTTATTTAAAATTCTTACTAACCTAAGTTACTTAATTAACTTAAGTAGGTATTATATAATTTCCTACTTTAATTATTCATTGTTATTTGTTACAAATACTAAAACAACACATCTTCAACAATCTTTTATTAACTTTAAAGTTCTCATTAAAATTAACGACAGATTGTCAATACAATGGGAACATCTTTTACTGTAAGGCGACAGACTGTCAAGACAACGGGAACATCTTTTACTGTATAGCGACAGACTGTCAAGACAATGGGAACATCTTTAACTGTATGGCGACAGACTGTCAAGACAATGGGAACATCTTACTATAAATTACAATCTTTGAGCTTTGTGTGCTTTTCCACAGCAAAGTTTAAAAAAAAGGTCCGAACATTGTTAACTTATAATTAAAATAAAGTTAGATAGTTTTCAAGTATTGTGCAGAACCTTTAGGAGGCCAGTGCTACTGGCACTCATCCTGTTTTTTTCACCTTTTCTCTTTTTGAAGACATGATATAATAAGATAGACTGCACATAGGTAATTAAATGATGACAATATCTCAAAACTTCATCTCGAATTATGCTTTAATACATCACCACATTATATTTCATTGAAACTATCGTAAAATCATTCTTCGTGACCTCCCGCCATTTTGCTTCATTGTTGTGATTATAAATCTGTCTGTAAACCGTTGGTTGACAAAAGCCCACAGTGTGCACTAGCTCAAAAGGAGCCTGTTGTTATTTTTCTATGTTATCAAATAATCTACAAACATAATAAGCGATCTTTAAAATTTTCGAGTGGAAATCTTCAGATATCAATTTGTTTTTGAAATCACATCCGGTAACATTTTTTTTTAACAAATTTTTTTTTCGAAGAACGGGTATTAGGATTTTTGAATAACGGAATTTTAAAAAAACAGCTTTGGTCTTGCGAACGTGAAAAAATTGGCCTTGTGATAGTTTCCAACCTAACCTTGACGACATGGTTTCACCAAGATTTTTAATTACGTAATTACTATTGTATTGGCCTGCTTGCACTGCAATTAATAAAAGTACCTAGTACATAGGTACCAGGTAAATATTTGATAACCCAGTTTATACAGAGTATGTCTGACAATGAAACACTTAAATCTTACTTAAATCACTGAAAGGGCACGACTCTTACATGCAGTTAATTTTTTTTTTTTATAGAAACTTACCCTTTAAAAGTTATGACCGTTTGGATTTTCAGGTATCATCATCTTCGTTTCTCATAAAAGCAGGTGGAATGTGTGAGAAAATCCATAATAACTGCATAATTATTAAACTTAGATTGTATGGATTTTCTCAATAACAGATCTGGGGGCAGGGTAATGATCCCGCCAAGACGAGCCAAGCGAAGCGCAAGGGCACTACCTATCATTTCTCGAAGCACTTTGTCGTTTTTTTTAACCCTCATACCTTGGGTTTGGATTATACCAGCCTAGCAACCCGCCCCAGCTTCGCACGGGTGGCAGAGACATATTCAACAATCATCAACATATTTCAATCAACCTAAACCTTCCTCGTGAATCACTCTGTCTATTAGTGGAAACCGCATGAAAATCCGTTCAGTAGTTTTCCAGTTTTTCGCACAGAAAGACAGACAGATAGACGCGATGGGGGACTTTGATTTTACAATATGTAGTGATATATTCACAATACTCTCGGGATATGATGGCAATAGTGGACTTATTAAACATATCAAGTTTTAATTGAATAGCTCTTATAATTTAGATTTTATTGATATCTAAAAAAATCCGATTTCGTCACTCACTGATGACATCAAAATTCTTAGGAGACTTTCTGAAGTCCTACAAAGCTAAAATTTAGTATGTAAGCTAGTATTAGTACACAAACAACAAAAAATCTAAAACTTGGAACTTTTACCCCCCAACCCCTTAAATTGGCGGATGGAAGTTTGTATGAGAATTCCGTCCGCAAATTTTGATGCTAGAGGTCTGAAAATTTATGATATAGGGCATCCTTGTTATAAATAATAAAATCTGGGGTATGGATTATAATATGGATTTTGAGTAAATCACCCCCCACCCTTTTAATGACTTTGGTAGTATTAAAGCACAACAGTCAGATATAGTCGAATATAATCGCCTAAGAGCCAAGTATCGCCCTGATATATCGCTTAATATAAACAGTAAACCAACAAAGATAAAAGGTAAAGATAGAGTGGGATATGAAAATGTCACTACATCCCAAAAAAAGAAAGAAAAATTAACAAAACAAAAAATTTTGTCGCAACTTACAATAATTATCTTTTAAAAAAAAGTATCACCGATTAAATGTGCTTTTAGTGAAAAGTAGATATATTTTGTTTAAATATAATATGACAACTAAACGCACTGCTCTAATGAGACAGCGATGTTTCGGAGCAACGAAAACATCATCCATGTATAAATTTTTTAGATATTTGTTGATTTTTCAAAACCCGCTCGACCGATTTCGATAAAATTTAAATGAGACCACCTGTGATGGGTGTGATGGATGATGTATACCCTTTGAAACAAAAAAAGAATTTTCCAAATTGGTTCAGGCGTCTTCGAGTAATCGGTGAACATACATAAAAAAAAAGATTCCGAAGAATTGAGAACCTCCTTCTTTTTTTGAAGTCGGTTAAAAATATGTCAAATCCCACCAAAAACATTTTCATATAAAATGTTGCCAAGACGAGACCATATGGCTCGCACTGTCAATAAGTTATCAGATCTCATGTAGTGCCAAGCTTCTAACTCTACAAGCCCTAACTTCATAAGCTCTACACCTTAGTCAAAATATGTGGTCTGGCCGTTTCGTTACTACAAGAACTATTGTATAACAGAAAAGCAATGAACAGTGAATAAATTATCCACTTTACGCCCATGGAACCCTGGAAATTCAAACGATTATAACTTTTAAACGGATAGTTTTTTTGTAAGACACAACCTGTATTAATGGTTGTGTTTTCAACTGCAAGTTTACGGTTTTGATTCAATCTTAATGCATATATTTGTATGCAAAATATATCTCTTTTGCATCTTGGTCTTTCTTCTATGTATAACATGCATGTATCCACAACATACAAAGGAGTATCTAAGTATATTGATCCGTGTTCTAGAACGTATACCTACTTCAAGCTATGGTTACTTCTGATAGCAATTTAATGTAAAAAAAATACTTGTTGAACAGTAGGTTTATACCTTCTTTCAGTTTTGATAAGTGTAAAGTAGAAGTAGCATTGGCTTTCTTTGTCGAAATTAATGTCATAGTTGCAGTATTTTCGTACTGTTCATCGTTAATGTACGTAGGAACTTCGTATCATATTTCTCACTGCCTTTAATCAAATTGTAAATAGTATTTAATCTCCTTAAACGTGCATACCTACATTTACAATGCACAATAGGAAACCATTATGATGTAGTAATAAGTACTACCTATTTAACTTTATATATTTTTAAGTCAATAAGCAATGACAACCTCCATTCGGCCAATACGATGAGAATAGTCACAAATTCACGTAACGACAAAAATTCCACCTTCCACTGAAAATCGTTGGGAAATACAACGCAACGTTGCCGTTCTGTATGTACTGGTACAACGTAATATTGCGGAACGGCTACGTCGCATTTCGTCAATGCCATTTGCCAAGGACAGAATTGACTTTTATGATAGAAATAGAAAACATGTAGATATTTAACGTTGAAAAGTAATATTGTTTTTATATTTCAAGCAAGATAATGTTATGTAAGTATAATTTACAAGCCATTGTGCTAATTACACGATTTTAGTTTTTCACGAGAACGTCAGAAACTGATTATTACCTACTGACGTATTTATTAAAATAAAAAAATTGGTATTCATACCCAGGTAGATACTTTTAGGTGAATCTTACTTTTTTTAATCGTCTCGTTTTTAATCGTACTTATGTATAATTACACATTTTACTGTGTAAAATTAGTAATAGTTGAAAGAGTTTAGGTTTTATCTTTGCTTTGTTTGCCTGGCGGCACCTATAGTTAACGTTTCTATGGATAAGCCTATCATAAACATTAAATATTTTTCTATGTTAAGGTTTTATATTTATAGCCTTTTATTAGCAAATGGTTCTTGACAGGTAAATACACCCACCCACCCAATACAAACCTATATCTTGGCGCATAATGTGTAACCGTTACAGACACCTGGTTTAATATTTGTAAGATCCACTGGAACCCTAACATATATACTCAAAATATACTTCATAGGTTTCGTGATACTCCATAGATTGGCAACTAAATACATCATTCGTAAACTGACAATACCCTGTTGTCAGTTCAGACTGCTAAATAATTTATTTTAACCGTAGCAACTCCTCATTGTCAGTATTGTTTAAATGTTAAACTAAACGTTAAAATGGAAAGATTTGAGCAAAGTATTACGTCAAGGAAGTTATTTCATAGAACGTTATTTGACGTTTTACAATGAGTATCTGATCTACGAATCAGCTGCCGGCCGTAACCCGTATGTATAATGATACTTTTTGGGTGTACAATATATTCTATTTCTTACACATCGGTGTTCTAATAAGCGCCTCTTTATTACTCTCCAAGTCCTTTTATGGTGTGTACAAATGTGACGACATGAAGGTTTCAATGCATATCAATGATTTGATATCCATTGATATGAATATGAAAGCAAGGGATTAGGTACTTAAAATTAACATGGGTCAAGCCAACACCTGGAAATTGAGTGCTAGATTAGAAATCAAACCTCCTCGCGGTGCACCCTAGACAAAGAGAGTGGTTTTTTGTTTTGTTTTATAGAGGTAGGTAGTGGTAGTAGGTTTTGGAACTAGAGCAAACCAATACTTTAATACGGAGCAAAATTGTTATTTACTTGTCTCAAATGTGGCTCCACATGGAGTATTATTTATATATAACACGAGCATACCAGCTGTAGCCCTTAACAAGGAGCCTTGTAATTGGTATCGAACATACGTCAAGAGAGATTTTATGAAACCTATGAATTTTTCACCAATAGTATATTCCTCGTAAAAAAAAAACCAAGTATACTGAGGTTTTTTTAGAGTAAATAACTATTTCTGTCATTGCACTCTGACATACTGAATAAAATAGTAATAGATTATCGTGGATAATATATATCAATAAGGATAATAACAACAGTAGGTTTCATCAAAACATTTTTATTGTAACATCGTTGCGACAAATTTTCCGTCGTGCGTGCTCTGGCATGAGTTTCGAACGCACCCCAGTCCGCCATTTTGATTGTCAATAATTGAAAGCGTATTTGCATTTTATACATATAGAACTATAGGTACCTTACTTACTTATCCTCACAAATTGTTTTATATAATTTTTTCCTAATTCTACGGTTATGGACTATGAAATTAAACATTTTTCAAAACCTAAAATACATTTAGAGTGTAAAAACACTTACAGCACTGTTTTTATGATACAAGACCAAATACTATACTTATATAATTTTTTCACATAAAAAAAAAATATCAATTCCGACCAGCCTTTCTCAAATGATGCGCTTACTAACGGACAGCGTTCTTATTTTTTTACTGAGTTTCGTTCATAACTTTTTTCCCTTTATTAAAGACAGACAAAGACATTGATTTTTTTCGTGTTCGTGTGTGTATAATACATAAAACGGCATACAAATAACGAGTTTTCTTTGTGAATATTTCACGCCATAACTATTCAAGCGGTCATCATGCAACTTTGAATACACGTTGTATTTGAGGGATTACATTAACAAGTGCGAAGCCATTTCCAAAAGGTAGTAATAAAAAAAACATGACTTTTAAAATCAAATCGAACTATCGGAGGTAAACCGTTATAACGTTGGATTGGAATACATATTTATATCAAAGTACATGAGCGAGGCGTGGCAAGGGCGGGCGGTCGGTCGGTAAACGGGGCCATTGGAAAGCGCGCACGCGCGTTGTGAAGTCTGCTATTGATCGAATGCAGGCGAACGTAAATGGGATGTCTGGGGTGGATATTACTGATTGTAATGGGTTTATTGTGTTTCAGATTGGAACGGTGTATGCAAATACATTTGCAATTTCATATAGAAGCCGTTTCGAGAATATCTATTTGAATAAGAGGTAGAAGTTTGCAAAACGACTTTTGCAATTTTTTAGAATGTTTGCGGTATCTTTGTCAATAGCGAAGTAATTTTAACGAGTCTTTTGAATTTAAAGTAATCCTCGAAGGAGTTACAAAGGGGAATAAAACATTGTATAGAAAATGCTAAATACTGAACCGATTTTAATATTTATTACGCAAATGGTTTGATATTTCGGGTTTAACACAGCTTCTTTTTTAAACATGAGCTAGAAAGAGGTAAAAGTATGAATGCAGGCAGTGAGATTACTATATACCTATTTCCCCTGGCGATATTGAAGATTGGACATTTTCTACTCATCACCACTGCTTACTCAATGATCATAATATATCCATTATACTTTGTAGTTAATTATAATACCTAAGATAAAGTTAGATATTAATGCCAATTTTACGACGTTGATATTTTTTGTAATCAGGGAACTCAACACGCCGACACAACGAAAATTTCTTTGTTCGCCATATATTTCAAGATGCACGATGCAATCTACACGAGGCGTTAAAGCTGTCATCAACAACGTAAGATTATATTATACCAATTGCGCGTTGCAGAATGTATAACACATATAAATAAGTTAGGTAGTTAATAATACTAGAGATCGCTTGGTGGTCGAATTTCGACCATGGTTTTTTCATTGGCCAGTATAACTTGAGCTGTCATTGTATAGACTTACTCACCATGACAGGTAATCACATATACTGGACGCGAGTAATTTCATTAAGCCGTTTTCAAGTAATTTTTAAAGATGTAAGACATCGCTCGTTTGCGACAATAGCGCCATAACTAAAAATTATTGATTTTAGAGAATGGCAATGCTTTGTGGTTTCCGCTAGAGTATTTTGTTCTAAATCATTTCTAAATATATAATGAACTTGTCGCTTTCTAACTAACGTTAGCGCGAAATCGGCGTTGAATCTTTGTTCACCATAAAATATCAAAGATATATGATCGTTTGGCATACTTAGTTCAATTCGACTGAATTTTGAATTATGTCGATATTCTCGCAAACAAGCGACATATCACTTAAAAATTTTAGCTTTCTGCACTTATACGTTCCGAAATTTTCTTAAAAAGGGGTACAAAGAATTCTATTTACGTATTAATATAATGATAATAATGATAAGTTCACACATCTCACACACCGCCGAATCGACTGATCGAAAACTTGGCAGAACCTGTACTATGGTAACCAGACAGCTGATAAACATACTTATATATTTCTAGATACAAAAATATATCTACATAGTAGAAAACAAAGTCGCTTCTCACTGACTGTACGCTTAGATCTTTTAAACTATGAAACGGAATTTAATGCGGTTTTCACCAATAAACGAAGTGGTTTATGAGGAAGGTTTACGTGTATATGTTAAGGTTTTGTGTAAAATATCTGAAGTATGCCGTGTCGGAAAAAAACAATATGTGCTCAGCTACCCGTGCGAAGCCGGGGCGGGTTGCTACTTTTAGATAAATTACACCCAGACACAGAACAAATGTTCATGCTCATCACACAAATTTTTATCCTGGGTGGGAATCCAGCCAACGACTCAGGATCACTAACCATTAGACCAACAGGCCAGCCTAAGTTATAAGTTACTGCATCCCTGAGCTGTTAAAGTAAGCTACTACAGAAAATACACATCTACGTTGACAAGGTTGTTCCTGCCCTAGTGTCCAATCACAGGACGGACATTCAGGTACGCGACCCCGGCCTCTTCGAGCTGCTGCAGTCTCAGTCGAGTTTCCCAATCCGAGCTTGCGATATCCCTTACCCTAGCTCCCTCACCCTATCCGTCTTCTTTACATAAATTTACCTTCTTCCTTTGTCCCGTCTGAAAACGACTACATTCCCAAGGAGGCTTGGCATCAGGGAGGCGGCTGGCCATAAAAGAAACAAGACAAAACCCTTTTCAAAATAACTCTATTACCTACACTGACCCCAAATAAAATTGGGAAAAGAGCAAGAAACATCTCGACATGACATTTTTTGTTTGATTGTTTGTTTGTTTAAAAGCGTTTGTCTGGAACTACCAGTTGGATTCGAAAAAATAGTTTTGTATTGGATAGAGTATTAATTGAGGAAGTTTATAGGCTACTAGCTGTGCCCGCGTTTGTGACTATAAGTTTGATTGCCGGAAAAGACTGCCTATGAGGGGTAAACCTACCCTTCCCACCTTAAAAGTGGACGTAAAGTTTCCTTCCTTAATCTCTTAACTTATTTAATTCCCAAACGATGCAATCTGAAAAAGACTATTGCACCTACGAACATTTTTCAAAAAATGTGCGGACAATGGACGAATGTCCGTCAAAAGATTTTGTATTGGTTATGGTAGTTCCTAAATATTGGGAACAGCACACACCGCTCGCTTCATCTATAAATTTTTTGTATGGCAAATCTTACTCGTTTCTCCAAATTTACAGTAGTTTGGATCGTAACTGAAAGCCGACCTATTAATGTGAGCTAAAATTCTACTGCGCGCTGTAAGATGTCATCACTTGTTGTCTTTCTCTTTGTACCGTGAGCCGCTGTGAACGGGCGGCCTGTGCTTGATTAGCAAGGTCCTAAAATTTTGTGCAGTGTAACGTTGTGACCGCTCAATGCTCGATTCTCTCACGCGTGTTTGCGAGGTCCTAATATTTTGTGCAGGGAGACGTTCAATGTTCGATTACCTCACGCAAACCTGTGACGTTCTAACATTTTGTTAGCTTATTCGCTGCGAACGTTCGACGCTAAACTCTCTATCACGTTACTGTGACGCGTACTCTCTCTGAATTGTAAGACGATCCTCCCTCTCAGAGGAAGACTCTCCAATACGACGCATTTTGGGTGCTCTACACTGGGAACTCTGTTTAGAAAGTTGTAACCTTCTTCTAGGTATATTAGTAGGTATCTATTGTAAACGATTGTAAAATGAAGTGGTAAAGCGTTTCGTAAATGTAGGCAGGTATATACAGGTTATGGATATATTAAGATAAAAATTTAATAGGTTCTAATGTAACTATATTTTTTTTTATAAATATAGCTCTAAAATGAATTTTTCAAAATATTTGTAGGTCTCAAAAGAACTTTTTCAGATAGTTTTAGCTCCCTAAATCTCCCTCCCTTCAATCGAATGTTAAATTTTTCTTACGAAAAATCACCATTTTGCTCCGGTACGTTGCGTAAGGAGCAGACCGCGCGAGTGAGCCGCACAACTACCTTATTTATTCATAGACGTCAACTCCTCTCCCGCACCGCGATCTTGGCGCAGAGACCCGTCAGTAGAACACGCGATCAAGCGCCACTCTGATTTTATACGTATCAACGATAATATATATTTTTCATTATCTCCTCAACTATGCGTCCAAATAAGTTGCTGTAAATGACAAAGTTTATCTACATAAGATTATCTTGATGATAAAATAACTTTTGAAGTGAAAACTTCTTTAGGCATTGTGCACTTTTGGGTTGGGGAAAAAGCACTAAACTCGCGCGACCGCCATGTTCAGATACACATTTATAAATATGTGTATATAACACGTTGTTGTGCAATTGTGGAATGGGAAAAAGGTATTGGACTCGGTGACCGTCACGCTCAGATACACATTTACTGATGTGTGTTTATAACACACGTCTCACTCACTCGTATTCTCTAGACGTAGAGTAGAGGTTCAGTACACTCACTCACGTTTCTTTTAATACAAAGGTGCTATTATTTTCAAACATAATTTTTTTTTAAACTGTACCTAATTTGGATAGCTATATAGTTATTGTGCAATAAAATCAATTTGATAATGTGGAGAATGTTAAAAATTATATAAGTACTGTTTTTCTCATAAAAAATTACCTTAGGGAATTGAATACATTGTAATTTCAAGTGTTGGAGTAAATTCTTACATATAATATTGAATTCTGCCTGTCTAATCATAAAGAACATAATCGCATTTTTTTATTAAAATACATCGATATGACAGAATTTTAGCAGAAGGCTTCAATTATTAAAATAGAGATACGTTGAAGTGTAATTATATATATTTTATTATAATATAGTAGGTATACAAAAGTTGTTTTTGTCTATTAAATGAACACTCTTCTGATTGACAACTCTATTATTAAAATTATTATAAACATTTTTCATTTTATTTAGGTACCCAATTTTAAGGGGTAGAATTTAATCGTATAACTAAAAATCCCTTTTATTTCTAACAAAATATTACCAAAAGTATCACCAAAAATACTGAATTGCGCACTAAATTTGCACACAATGTCCTGCCGCGACGGTGACCGGCGTCACACCTGGCTAGACGCCGTCGCGGCAGGACGCTTCATTCCTTGAAAAAGGGCCCCTGTTGGGTCCGAAACTAGCCGGACATCCCCGAAATACAAACGAGAGTAAAACCGTATATTCCTTAATAAAAATTCAGTATACTGTTTAATAGATGAAGCTAAACTGTTTTACTATGTGATCATCTGTTATCTAAAAGTAAATCTAATAATAATCTTTGAGTCACAATAAAATATGATATCTATTTTATGGAAATTTATTATCTAATACATCGAGCGTTCAAAATATCGAATGTTTGTTACAAAAAATTGTGATTTTACATAAAATTCGGTTGTGCACTTCTAACCTAAACCTAGCCGATATGTACGCTCTGTGGAAAGAAATTTGGTCGTGCATACATAATTATACTATTGTAAAGCAAGTTAGAAATCAATTTAAGATATTCCATTGTAACTTTTGATAATTTAGTGTGCAAGTCAGTATTTTTGTTATACAATACATATGTGTTTTAAAAATAGTATATCTGTTGGATCAGCTTGATGTTAATTAAATAAAAAAGGTAATCTTATTTTAACTAATTTTAAATATTTTTGGTTGAATATATAAGATACGAAGATTATTTGCTGAGTAGCCATTTTTCTGGTATACAATAAGTTAATTAGTGGAGACACTTCGTTAGCTTAAATTGAAAATAGAAGCGCTGTTAAAAAAATCCCATTTTTAAGAACCTACTAAACTACATAAAATTTTGTAAAATCGGTTTGTATTTATACATTTATTTGTACCTATTATAAACATAATAATCATTATTTTAGGAAAATGTGAAAATTTTATTACTAAATTAATATGTTGATAAAAATAATTTCTAATAAAAAATATTTCCTAAAATATTTCTTAAAGTTGAATTGAGATTCAAAACTTCTTTAGCCGCGTTACGGTCATTCTAATGTGACACGTCGTTTTAAGTTTTCACTTCTGTCGGCAGTCCCATGACTGCCTATACAATTTTTTTTATAAGGGTTAATACGTTTTTAACGTTTTAATTTTTACATTTCTTTTGACAAAAATGCGTCATTGTGCCTTATTTATAAGAGATACGTATATGGTACCGCGGAATTTTTTTAGACCTATTAAAAACCAACACTTTTGTAATACATAGTTTTAATGTATGATCGACCATTTAGTCAGCGCACGCAGATAAATCAGCTCGGAAGCGCTTTATCTTCTGGCTTGCATCACGAATACTTTTATTTCAGGCTAAAATCTTATAATAACTGGTATAAAATATAGCCTATGTAACTCGCTGATAATGTAGCTTTATACAAAAATGAAAAAAAAAAATTCAAAATATCTTCAATGAACAGAATTGGACCTGTTACAGTTTTATTAAAAGTATAAATGTAAGTAACATCACGCTACGACCACTATGAGCAGAGCAGTGACCATAAACGCAGTGAAACTGCAAGGAATAGTTAGTATATATATTTTTTTAATATAGGGGGCAAACGAGCAGACGGATCACCTGATGGTAAGTGACTACCGTCGCCCATGGACACCTGCAACTCAAGAGTCACATATTATTACTGACGGGGATTCTACCAGAATTTTATTTAGAAGTGGAATCTTACGATAGCGACTCTTTATTTTTAATCGACTTCCAAAAAGAAGGATCCGTCGGAATCTTTTTTTTTATGTATATTCACCGATTAATCGAAGACGCCTGAACCAATTTTGAAATCTCTTTTTTTGTTTCAAAGGGTATACTTCCCAGGTGGTCCCATTAAAATTTTATCGAAATCAGTCTAGCGGTTTCTTAAAAATCAACAAATATCTAAAAATTGTATACATCGCTGTTTCATTGGAGCAGTGCGTATAGTTGGCCTACCCATTAAACAAAATACATCTACTCTCCACTAAAAAGCACATTGAAGTCGGTGATACTTTTTATATTAGTCCCAGCTGGATAGCTGGGATTTTAATACATATATGGGAACTATACTCTAAAAAGACGATCTATTTTAACGTAACAATACTGTCGCCATCTTATATAGTCCGGGAATCTGACTGAAAGTCTCGTTTCTACTGTGTTGTATAAAATATTTACAACAACTTATTACGTATAGAGATAAGCGTCATTGTTAGACAGAGAAGTATTAAAGAGATAGTATTTGAAAAAGGAACACTTACTTATTATTATTATATTATTATTACACCTACTTAAATGATTGAAAGTGCATGAATGTAGCACGCAGTTACAATAACAATAAGAATTAAAAAAAAAATGGTTTTCTGTAAAGTCGGTTTACGGACGATAATGTCTTAAGACAAACAGTGGAAGAGAGATATATGCGTCACAAGCCGAACGCTTAGGCCAATCGTGCGTCTCAAAATCAAAATCAAAACCATTTATTTCAATTAAACCAATAATAGGTATTTTTGAATTGTCAGGAGTAGGAGTCAGTCAGACTAAGTCAGTCGTGAAGCTAGTTACCTGTTCCAATGCGTAGATCCTATGGAGAAGAACGAAACTCCAAGGACACTCTTTTTCAAAATGTTTTTTACAAATTTCTGGTTACATTGCTTATAAGCGTAAATGAAATGCGAGGACAATATAACGTACCTATTATTCTATGATATAAATAGACGTGCTAATTACTACTATACATATTTAAGTAACAGAAGTTCAGAGATGACCAGCATCGACCAACGGCATCCGTTCACGAGCATGACGCACACGCCAGCCATCGCACAGATCAACCATATTGAAGGGAACCTAACGACCCCACATATACGCCACCATCGGCAGGACTTCTAGGCGAGCGTGACATACTCAGAACTGCCAAGCAACATAGGAAATTTAACTAAATAAGTGACTACACAGTTCTCACATGAACAATTCAAAATTTTCTAAATTAAGCTTAAAAAATCATAATAATAAATAAATAAAAAAATGTAGTACCTTCAATGTCAACACAGTATACCTATAGATAATATCTCTCTATCGCTTATTCCGCGCTCTCGCTTGCACGCTCGGCTCAGGCGGAACGTGACAATGAATCATGCTTTTTCGTGCGTGCAACACGTGTGCAACGTGTGTTATCACGTCAAAAAACCATACGTTTACAAGTTTCATACCTTGTAACGGTCATCCGTTTCAATTTTCAGGTGTTTGCCTCCGTTTTTTATAAAAGTAGGTAGAATGTGTAAAGCTAAGGATTTTGAATAGATTTTTTTTTTAATTTTGGAATTCTTTATTCCGTTGTTACGAAAATCCATAAAAACTGTCTTAGATTTTTTTTTAACTTCGTTTTTATGGATTTTCTCAATAACTGAAACTGTTCATAAATAAAAAAAGTATGTACGATTTAAAATCTTAAACTTTACACGGCTTTTCTGAGAAACGGAGTTAAATACCTAGAAATTTAAACGATCATAACTTGTAAACGGATAGTGTTTTTTAAAAAATTCTTAATGTAACTGCATGCTAGAGTTATCCCTTTCAGTGATTTAAGTAAATGTTCCATTGCGAGTTACACTCTGTATAAAATATTTACCTGGTACCTACGTACTACTTGCATTAATTAAAGTGCAAGCATTACGTAATTAAAAATCTTGCTGAAACCATTTCGTCAAGGTTAGGTTGGCAAACTATCACAAAGCCATTTTTTTAGCTGGCTATTTACTTCAGTAGCCAAATAAATAACATGTTATTTTGTCGTTGTCTGTGCCCTTAGTATATTTTTTAACCGACGAGAAAACGGAGGAGCTTTTGAGTCGACCCTATTTGTTATTATTTTATATATTTTTTTATTTTGATCACGCATAACTTTTTACAGGGTAGTCCGATTTCGATAACTCTTTTTTTATTAAATAGGGATACTTCGAAGTTGGTCTCATTTAAATTTCAAATAAAATTTCAACACTAAAAGTGGAAAAATAGGGGACGAATGATTGATAGACTTTAAACATGTGAATCGATTTTGTTAAAACTTAGCACACATAGTTATTTAGTTCTAATGTCACTACAATATGACCGAGACCTGTAGTTAATTTGATGATGAATGCGGATTAAAGTCGAGGCAACTCCTCAATGGTTTACAGCATCTATTTCGTGTTGGTTATTATTAATTCATGTTAATGAGAACTTTAAATCTAATAAAAGATTGTTGAATATCTGTTGTTTAAACATTTATAACGAATTACAATTAATAGTTAAAGTAGGTAATTATATTATACATTAGTTAGTTATGTAAGGTAGGTAAGCAAGAATTTTAAATAAGTAACTATAATTATATTTCAGTCGCAAAAAACCAAAAAAAAAAAAATGTTTCGCGCCGACTCAAAATTATTTAGGTATTTACATAAGTGTAGGAGTTGTTTCGCTAACTTTATATTTCGCTTTTCAGTTTCTTCTTTTGTCGTGTCGGTTTCAGTTTTTTTCAAATATTTATGTGGTAACAGAGTAGGTTAGCCTGGTCAGTGTTAGGATGGGTGACCACTCTTAACACATTGAGACCCTCCGTGCTTTGGAGAGCACGTTAAACCGTCGGTCCCAGTTGCCATACGAACATCTGTGGCGCTCGTTACGGATAGTTGAGCCCTAAAAAGTCCGACAACCTGGTCTAACTACAGAACTTCGATTTCGCCGAGTACTTGGGTTGTGGAGGTCTGATGGCAGTGGCTTCACGTAAAATATCGAAGTTCCGCCGTATCGTAGTTAGATTGAAAGCCGACCCCAACTTAGTTGGGAAAAGGCGCGGAGGCTGAATGATATGTGTATAAAGGTATTGTTTAAAGCTGAGTAAACTTACAGATTATATATAATCTCGATATTCTCGGTACATATGCGGGTAATATTTTCAGGGTTCATGGACAGATTTGGACGCAATTCGACTTTTGCAGTGCCATTTTTTTATTCTTTAAATTATTAATTTGTTTTATACCTTTTTTTTTTTTATTTGGTGACGAGGTGGAAGATCCTCATGGATGTCCTCCGCCCTTGGGGGGGCGAAGGGGTCTGTCTACTTGCCGATGCTCGGGGGAGCGAGAATCGCAATTGCATTCTTCCGCAACCCCCGTTAGGCATTGACCCGTCTCACCCTAGACGGATCCCGTCACCCAGTGCGACCATCACCCGTCGGCCGCACTCCTCTGAGAGCGCACGCGAATTTGTTTTATACCTAGGTATAAAATAACGAACCATAATTATGAATAAATATACAACAGAATATTTTTTGCTGTTTTTACATTTATGTTAGTTTATTTTTCAAATTAAATACTGTTTATCAACTATTTTTTGATTTTTCTTATATATTTTGTTTGACTTTCACGAAAATGATTAGATATTCATTCATCATCACTAATTGCATTTGCTCCATCGATTTGCACATCGAAATGGCTCCCCTTGGGATGGGGGATATAAAACAGGAACAGTGCGTGTCTGGCTCGCACACCGAGGGGTCCGTTAGCAAAGAAACTTATGTATAGATAGTACTGTAGTCTGCCTCGGGAATCAATACGCGAAGATTTCAATTAATACTTTTAAACCATACTAGCAGCGCCTCGCGGTGTCACCCGCGTAAGTCCCGATCCCGTGGGAATATCGGGGTAAAAAGTAGCCTATGCGTTAATCCAGGTCTCCCGCTATGTACATACCAAGTTTCATCGCTATCGGTTCAGTGGTTTTTGCATGAAACATCCATCCATCCAAACTTTCACATTTATAATATTAGTGGGATTAAATGCTGTATGCTTTAGAAGCATGTTATGATTCTTAGAACTAATCAAATTATATCCTATATCAGCATTACATACAGTAGTAGTTTGCGCGACTGTTTATAGTTTAGAACAATACGTTACATTGTCCTCACATTTAATTTGTGCATATAAGCAATGTAACCAAACAGTTGTAAAAAAGATGTTGAAAAAGAGTGTCCTTGGAGTTTCTTGCCTGTTCTTCTCCACAAGATCTACTTCTCACTTCAAAAATACCTATAATGGGTTTAATTGAAATAAATGATTTTGTTTTCATTTGATTTGATTTACACCAAAACCATGGTTTCATCTATTTACTGTCGTATTGTCCATACAAAGGTTGCCTGTAAGAGATTGGTTTTAGCGACAAGACGCCCTTTGTGTACATACTCTCACAAGATGTACCAAACGATGGAATCATTATCTGTAAGTCTGAATGGTGCTTACTCGTATTTTGCATACTCAACTTTTGGTGCCCATTGCTATTTGATGTATGCATTATTTGTTTTATATTTGTAAAGTCAGCTATCTCATATTTCTCATGTAATTGTACTGTCTCCATATCTGTATACTAAAATAACAAAGCTGAGTTTTTTGTTCGATTGTTTGTTTGTTTAAACACGCTAATCTTTAGAAGTCTGGAAGATGGATCTGTCAGATTACCCGACCCGACGAACCCGATACCCGACGAACGTAGCAACGTTCGTCGGGTATTTAATCAAAAACTAATTTTTATATATAGTTATAAAAAAGTCAATGAGTTTTGGGGGTGTTGCCTATTAAAATATGCCCGCTAGTATTATAAATTAAATTATTGACTTTTTGGAAAAAACATTGATTCATTAGGTATTAAAATAAAGTATTCTCCATTTCACAGAAATATACGTAGAGAACTTGAAAACTGCGCAATTGCCCACAACCTTTACGCAGTCAGGTGTAAGCAAGTTATATTTTGTTACATTTATACGTTCATGATATTTTAGTATTCATCTTTTATTAACCGACGAATAAAAAAGGAGGTTCTCAATTCGACCGTATATACATTTTTTTTTATGTATGTTCAGCCCTCACTCCGTTATTTATTAACCGATTTTGATTATTCTGTTTTTGTTAGATAGGGTATACCTCAAGGGTGGTCCCATGTCAAGGAAGTCAGGATCTGATGATGGGACCCTGATGAAATTGAGAGAAACCCTCGAAAATTGTAGGAACGAATAGTGTTTTTGTTTACTTTTCATTACTTTATCAGGTATTTGCGTTTAGAAATCATCACATCATGTAGTTGAGCTGATGATGAAAAAAATTCATAAAATAAAAATCATTAAAAAGATTTTTATATCAATTTTTTTTTTCTGTAAATGATAAACTCGCACTGCCTATGTAAAAGTGTATAAAAAAGATTATTTTTTCATATTATTTAAAATATACGGTTTTACTCACGTGTATATTTCGGGGATGCCCGACTAGTTTCGGACCCGACGGACCCTTTATCAAGGGGTGAGGCGTCCTGCCGCGCCGGTTACCGGTCAGACTGGCACCTGCAACCGGCGCGGCAGGACACCTCACCCCTAGAAACTAGTCGGGCATCCCCGAAATATACACGTGAGTAAAACCGTATATTTTAAATAATATGAATACCACTCACGAAAGTTTTTATTCGAGATTATTTATTCGTTAGACAAGGACGGGGATAGCCAGCTTCTTGATGACCTTCAGCGTTCGGCGCGGTCGAAGCAGCTGATTGCATAAATGTTGTTTTTGGCCGTATGGAGTATTTTATTTTTCGGTAAAATGTAATTTACTCATTGTGATATAACTTTTAACCAATGATTTTCTGTTGGTCTGGTTCTGTTGGTGTTTTTTGATGGTCTGAATACACTATTTCAGGATTCGGTACGGTGTTTCTTGCACCCTGTATAAAAAATCTTTGATTAAATACTCGATGAGCGTAGCAATCCTGCAGCGAAATCTTAGACTATTTAAGTTTATATACAGATATAGGAAAGATCAGGAAGCAAAAAGTATTAATCACTGTGTTCTAAATTACGTGAAAAAGGCTACATTAAGCTACATTCGTCAAGTATATATGTTGACCTGTCATAATGCGGAAAGTGTATACCTACTAGGGATGTTGCGGATGCAGAATTTTTGACATCCGCGGATGCGGATCTTAATATTTAACAATACCAATAAATAAAATTGAAGTGTCTGTTTGTAATGTCAAAATAATAGTTTATTTTTAAGCTTATACACTTATTTGCCTGATACCTATGCCTAAAAATCAGTTTTTTTTTTTTAATTTTTGTCTGTTTTGGGTAATCTACGGAAAGGGTGGACCGATTTCCACGAGACTTTCACTGGCAGAAAGCTAGTGTTATAAGGAGTAACTTAGGCTACTTTTATTTTGGAAATAGAATTAGGGTTCGCGCAAATTATAGAGATATGTACACGCGAGCGAAGCCGCGCGGGAACTGCTAGTTTTTAATAAACTTTATGTGGGGGATATAGTCATCTTTAATGTTATTTTAAATATTGAATTAGTTATTAATATGAGAAAAGCAAAGGGACAGGGTATTGGTTTAGGGCTCTGTTTCCGCATCTAGACTCATAGGCGGTCCATTATGTGTGCAGATAATCTGACTAGTTGAGCCAGCCTAGCTCCTTCCAGAAGCACAGAAGCCTCCTAGGGCGATCACAGGTTTCTAGGAGCGACCTCGCTCCAGTGAGGATACTTGCCCGTTGTGTGGCCACTCCCTCGCATTCCAGGACAACGTGGGCGGCCGTTTCCTCCGCGTTGGGACAGCCTCTGCATAGAGGACTGCTTGTCGCATTGATGGTGAATAGGTGCCGGTTTAGGGCTAAGTGGCCCGTAATGGTTCCTACAACTATTCTGAAGTCAAGTCGGTTGAGACTGAGCAGTCTGCAAGTTAAACGTGGTGAGACCTTCGTCAGCACCAGTTTAGACTGCCTACAGCCGGGTGTGGCCCAGCGACCGTGTGCTTCACGAGTCCGTTGCCTTACCCATGAGCAAAGTTGCATAAAGGGAAGTGGCAGCATTATACTTGGACCTGCCACTGACGATACAGATCCCTTCCTTGCCAGCTCATCGGCGACGTCGTTCCCGAGCTAATCACTATGTCCCTTGATCCATTGAAGAATTAGCCTCTTGACAGAGGCTAAACGTTCCAGTGTCTGGTGGCATTCGTAAATGAGACCGGAGTTCATGGTGTTGCCCTCCAGGGCCTTTAGGACGGCCATACTGTCTGACAGTATACGGATGTTGTACTCCCTTATACCCCTTGACATGACCGCGGTAGCGGCGTAGGTTATCGCAACACACTCACATTGAAATATGGAACTGTGTTGGCCTAGCGCCAGTGATATTGTTATATTCAAGTCTTGTGAGAAAACTCCGGCGCCATTCCTGTCCTCATCTTAGAACCGTCCGTCCGCAAGGGACAGGGATCAATGGAGAGAATAGGGGGAGGCCTATGCCAAAAGGCGACTTGCATAAATAGCCAATAAGTTGGTAACCTAAACTAAAAAACCGGCCAAGTGCGAGTCGGAATCGCGCACCGAAGGTTTCGTAATATATTTTTATTATATGATGTAACTAAAAATTTACGGTTTTCACAATTTTCCATTATCTGTGCTATAATACGTTGCTTCGTACCAAATTTCAAGATTCTGAGTTCACTGGAAGTTTGAAAATTGAAGAAAATTTGCGGAAATTTGCGGCATAAACGGCTTTTAATTGCGTTGGCTTAGAAGTTTGATTTTTTACAGCTCCAATGGACAGTAGACCTGAGTATTTGATATAAATTCCAGCTTGATACCTAAACGCGTTCCTGAGAAAAAGGGTCTTGACAGGCAGACAGACGGACGGACGGATAACAAAGTGACCTTATAAGGGTTCCGCTTTTTCCTTTCGAGGTACGGAACCCTAAAAATCAGAAAACTGATGTATTTTAAACACAATGCGAAAAATTATTCCCATTAATAATCATATATAGGACTGTGTTATTGGTAATTATGTTTCCATATCACTTATTAAGAATAAGAAATGAATATAATGTTTCTAGAATGAATATCTACTATAAAATAAATATTTAAATAAAGTATAGGAATAATATAACTTCTTATGTTTGTTTTAAAAATAAATTAAATTGTTTTGAGAATCAGCGCCTAAGGCAATTAATGTAATTTATTTACATTTACAAATAATTTTATTTTATTATGTGAAAGTTGAATGCATGTTGTTTATTATTGTCTATTGTTATTATTATTATCTATTAATTGTCTAAATGTATATTGCTAATAGTCTTTGATTTAGAATCTGATTCATTTTAATTTTTAAACTTATGACTTATGATAGAATAAAAAGGCTTTTTTATTTTATTTAATTATTTTATTCGAAGTTAGTTTTTATGGATTTTCTTAGTAACGGTATGAAAAAATTTAAATTAATAAAATATGTACCATTTAAAATCTTTAACTTTACATATTCCACATACTTTTCTGAAAAACGGAGGCAAAAATACCTGAAATTCAACCGGTCATAACGTGTAAACGGATGGTTTTTTTTTATTATTTTTTTTTGTAACTGCAATCTAGAGTCATGCCCTTTCAGTGATTTGAGTGTTCTATTTTTAAATATACCCTGTATTTAATAAATAGTAATATCGCTGCCTTTTCGGGTTTGAGTCTGTTTCGCAGAGGTTCATAAATTAAAAAAGCGCTACTGAACAACTATTCTCTAGAAACACCGGCTGGTGGTGTTGATAAAAATGAATAAATCTACAATTGTTTTTCCTTACTAGAGCTTTCAAACAAACTAAACATTTCTGCGTATATCGACTTAAGATGTTTTTTCAAAGATGAGATGGTGCTGCCCTTGCGAGAGTAGGTTTTATTGCATATTTTACTATCAGCCTTATCCTAGTTATGGTCATTTAATTAAAATAAAAACCGGGAACGCAACAGGCGTTGATTTTTCGCCCAAGTTTGAAAGCAATCGGTGCATAATTGCGACCTCTATAGTGCTGGTAAAATTGAGGTACATACATATATATAAACTTTTTAACTGGCGGTTGTTTTGGGGTCTAGGGATCATAACTAGACCTCCTGTAAAAAAATTTTTGGAAAACTCGACAACTGGTACAAAACCAATAGGTAGACTTTTGTTCGAAATCTACCTAAAAATCCAAATCTGACTTTGTGCTGATGGTGGCATTGTAAATTCACAATAATTTATCAACTGCAGAAAACTTCCTTAAAACACAATGGCTCACTGTATATTTACTATAACACTAAAAAAATCAAATGTTCATACGATAAGATCAAGTAAACACTTGATTAGCGAGAAACAAACGTACACAATTACAAACGCGTAAAATCTTGCCACCGAAACCCTCACTCCTATTGGTCTATTGATCAATCAGCATTCAGCACGTGTCTACACTCCTGTCGCCGGCCCCACCCACTTTCTTTCTTGTCTGGACTTGCACATCTGCATCTGCATGAACATGCGCATTGATTACTGCGGATGCGGATGTCAAAATCGATGCGGAAGCTCCGCGATTGTGGATATCCGCAACATCCCTGGTGTATACAATGACAGTTCAACTTATACTGACCTATTACAACTATAATGATATTCGAATTTCGACCACCAGGCGATCTCTATAGTTTGACAGAAAACCGGCAGTGAAGCAATGTTTGCATTACTTTTCGCCGAGTGAGTGAGGATACCGGAGGCCCTAACCCTTTCCCCTCTTCCACCCTTCCCGTACACCCACCTTAAAGGCCGGCAACCCACTTGTGATTCAGGTGCCCATGGGCTGCGGTAGTCATTTACCATCAGGTGACCCGTCTGCTCGTTCGTCCCCTATACCATAAAAAAAAATTGTATTGGATAGTAATTTATTGAGGATATAGGCTATGTAACATCACGCGACGACTCATAGGAGCAGTGACCATAAAGGCAGGTGAAACTGCAGTGAAAAGCTGACTGGCCTCTTGGTCTAGTGGTTAGTGATCCTGACTGCTGAGCCAGAGGTCGTGGGTTCGATTCCCACCCAGGACAAATAATTGTGTGACAAGCATGATCATTTGTTGTGTCTGGGTGTAATTTATCTATAATATGTATGTATTTAGTAATATATAAGTATGTTTATCAGCAGTCTGGTTACCATACCATATCACCAGTTTAGCGGCCGTGTGTGGGGGGGTATGTCAAGTTATTATTTCATTGAAAAAAATGTCATCACTATCAATCTATTTAACAACATATTGACGAATGGCGCGGCTGTGCAGCATTTTAGTAAAACGTCAAAGTTCTTTGGTTTCATTCCCGTTCGGCGTTTTTTTTTTTGTTCTTGAATTTGTATATTTGAAATGGTCTGAGTGTTTATATTTATGTATGTTATAAAATTAATTAACTTTTAGAAAAGTATCACAGACTTCAAGGCGCCTAAATTGTTGTTTTGTAAAAATGCTTCGTAACATTCGATAAAAGTATAGTAATTTTACCAATACGGTGGATCAAGAATAGTTTGTAAAATTGAATGACAAAACCACTTCATAGATTCTTCAAACGACAGAACTTAATATGTTTTATAAAAATACAATACTTTGTTGTAACATTACAAAACTTTTTGAAATTAATTTGTTTTGTAAAATTACCATGGAAATGTTTAACGGTGTAGAGTGATTTAAATAAGTGTTCCTTTTTCAAAGTACGAGACGATCTCTAAAATTGACTGGACAATTTTACCACAAGTCACTTGTAACGGGTACACACATTCCATTCCATTGATCATACCTTATCCTGGGGTCCTCAGCTGCAAGTGCTGAGTCGCAAAATGTTTGCCGCTGCAGGTTCCTTGCGCCGACTTCGTAATTTTCTTCCTACCACCACTAAGATTACGCTTGCACAATCCCTTCTGTTTCCAATTCTTGATTATGCTTAGATCTTACTGAAGATCAATTGAATAAGCTTGAGAGCCTCCAAAATCTATGTATAAGATTTATATTTGGACTACGCAAATATGACCATGTTTCTGATTATCTAAAAAAGCTCAAGTGGCTACCTGTACGCCTTCGCCAAAATGCACATATTCTTTCGCTTATATATAACATTCTATTTAATCCCCTAACTGGAGTTAAAAAACGATTCAGTTTCTTACATGACACTCATTCTAGATCTTTGAGATCGTCGGAGATTAAAACTACATGGACATTCTATGAAATTCGTCGACAATTCCTTATCTGTGCAAGCCGTTCGGTTATGGAATACCCTACCTTTGAAAAGACGTGCACAGTCGCTACCTACCATATCATAATTGCCTATTTCCTTTTTTATTTGACTCAATGTAGTACTGTATCTTTTTTTTTTTATGTGTATCCTATACGCATATTTACTTATGTATTTATTTGTCTATTGCTCTCTTGTATGTATATTCTTAGACTATATGTAAGATACTTTTTCTTATTCAATTTGTATAATTTACCTACTAAGCGTACACCATACTGCCCTTTAATCGATTCCTATGTTCGCTCCATCCCATGTAAGAGATTGCCTCAATGCGATAAGGCCGCCAATTGTATGAGCCCCCCAAAATTGCTGTACTCTTTCAAATTATTTTGGCGTACAATAAAGAGATGTATTATTATTACACCTTGTATATTGTACGCCTTGCCTGGCAACCAAGTTTAATTTTGTGATGAGGAGGGCTCAATTCCTAAACGAGGAAGTCACGCATGATTATGAATTCTACAAGAGCACAAAATCTAGTGTAGACCCATTTGAACGTCATGAGACACGGTCAATGTATCAACCATCATCCAGTAATGACCCTCAACCATCACAGGCACCAAATACACGTAAAAGATAAACCTGCGGTCTATGTTCCTATGAAAAAGCCCGTGACAAAGGTATTACGCGCAAAATGTAAGCAATGCAGTTTGTGGTGAACATAAAGATGTTTTTTGCATAAAATGTGTTCAGTTTTCTAAGTAGGTAATTATAGTACTGCGATTAAGATATGCTAAACAAGAAAGCTGTATTTTGTTTATTTATTTTAATATGTTGTCATTGTGTTCTTGTAAAAGCCAATGACACAATCAAAGACTCAAAAGTAAAAAGAAAATTAATAAAAACAGAAGTGTTTTATTTTGTAAAATAATAGCTAGTCAACGTATATGTGCATCAAATGTAATAAAAACCTATATTAATATGTGAATATAAAACAACCAAAAAATGTTCGTCGAATCGACGAATGGTTGGGGTATATAAGTTGTGGGCTAATGTTGGGTGTCTAGGGTTAAAGATTAGGTTTGTGTAATAATGTTACACAATATCATTATTATTTCACTGTTACTTTTACATAATTGAATATCCCAAAACATATTGACTCTTTTCTAGCCGATGCCCAAGTGTATCATAATTACATTAGAGAGGGTTAGAGAGAGTCGAAGGCACCACGCACGTAACGGAAGCCCACAAAAGAAATAAATTTTCCCCGTTTTCGCAACATTTTTCATTGATACTCCGCTCCTATTGGTCGTAGCGTGATGTTATATAGCCTATAGCCATCCTTTTTTTTCCTTTTCAATTCGAACCAGTAGTTCCCGAGATTAGCGCGTTCAACCAAACAAACAAACTCTTCAGCTTTAGTATAGATTACAAAATAACATAATTAATATTAAATTTATTAAACTTATATAAACATAACATTAATAAATAAATAACATAACTTATTCTAATTCGTTCCGCAGGTACCAGGCGTCCAGAATTCGTAGGCGATCTCCTCGTGTTGTAATCACACCATATTTCTTAACGTCTTCCAATACATACAGCGCGATATTTAGACCGAAGTCAACACGCAATGTACTGCAAGATGCATTAAGAATCTTACGTCAGCAGCCAAAGACATTATACACTCAACATAGTACACGTTACACAACTCGAGTATGAAATGTGCTACATTTGAAGCAAAATCATCAAATATTGATTTAAGGTTGCGGTGGCTAAGTTTACACTGCCGACGCGAATCCACATAAAGCATTAGCATTTAGCTTATAATTGGTAGTGTTAACGAGAATATCAGTACTACATTTTATTTTAAAACTGTGTTGAACAGACAGAAACTCGAATTGTATGTCAATGGGTATTTACAAAAAAAAAATAACAAAAAATTACAATAAAAAAAAAAAAACAAAAGAAATTGACGTCACGAGCTTGAACACGAGTCATTTTCTTTTAATATTCTTCTGTAAATCTACAAAAATATATATTTATTACAGTCATATAATAATATAACATGGTATATAATATGTATAACACAGTATACATATAAAATATTAACTATAAATAAGTTTGTGTACATACACAAACTGACAAAAATTTATAAAAAATTAATTAATTGTATAACACAAAGTTTTTAATTTAATGTATTATACTTTATGTACTTTTTTTTTACTTTTTTCAAATAGTAAGCCATTCAAGAGCTACAAATAAATGATGCAAATTAAAGCTTCAAAACAGAACCGACTACAACAGAATGTTGCAATAAAGCAATCAAATATTCAGCATATTGCATAAAATTTGTATTCAACATAAATATTTTATCTTCGGAAAATATTCAAACGATTCGTTGCTCATAGTTACTGGGGAGTATTAAAAATCAATGAGTATCAGCAAGTAGGTCACTCAGCTCAAAGTAGAACGATATATCTGCATCACGCCCCGATCTAGAGCGGATATTTCAAAATTCAGCCGAGTATTCACCTAAATACATATTTAGATAACACGAAATATAGTACACAATCACATGTACACACTTAAAACAAAACAAAGAAAATAATTCTAACAAAGAACAAAAGAACATCTGAAATAACGATTTAAAAAAAAACATTATTAAATATTCAAAAAAAGAACAAAGAAAAATTTAAAAACAAACAAAGGAATACAGTTAAATAAAAAAAAGTCACATTTTGTAAATCGAACAACAAAGCACTTCTTCTTTCCTTGTCTTCTCTGATGAAAATACACAGAGCTAACCCACCATTCGACAAGACTGATGCGGCATTCGGCGCCAGTCGAGAGGAACGGTGGACAAGACCTGCGCGTATTATCTTCTCTTCTTGATTATTCTTTCTTCCTATTCCACTTAATGTTATTACACACAAAGAAATACATATGAACTCGTTCTGTGACACCACTCTTATCATTTTACTTAAAATTGTAAAACTAGCACACGTAACAAAGCGCCCAAAATTATTAGACATTTTGAAATTCAACAAAGGATTATTTATCTTATTTTAAGATTAATTGTCGCAACAAAACAATACATTTCTTTTACGGTCTAAAGTCACTAAAAATATATTCTTCGATCACAATCCACTACAATAATTGTTACTATTTTTTTTATTTAACGGAACGCGCGCGACAGGTCGCGACGCGTGTAGGGTTAGGAGCGCAATACTACTAACAGGTTGCAAGTGAGTCGATCGCCCGACTCACGGATTTTTATGGCTCCAGGTCATGACCCAGTTCGTGCTCCCCACCCCGGGAATTGCAACCCTGCGCTGGCTTCACGTTTACTGTATTATAACGCGAATTTGTTGGAATATAATATGTACATACTAGATACAAAAAAATTATAAAGTAGGCAGTTTTATACTTTGTCAAGAAATTGTTTTTTTTTTTGTAATCTATGATGCTGTTGAAGATGTATTTATTGTGAGCTTGATGAAATATTTCCATTTCGCCAGAACTCTACAAAATGGGTCAGTTGAATATATAGATAAAAATTGAAAGCTAACAACTATTTAATGTTTTACACTTTTCTTTATTTTGATTCTTGGGTAGGTAATAAAAAAAAAACGGAGTCAACGCCAGTCTCTAAATGAATCAAACTAAAATTATGCACAAATGAATTTTTAACACCAGTTATAATGTATTGTTATGTACAGCATTACTCTGAGATGGTGACTATTTAGAGCCGCATTTTTGTACAAAAATGTTTTTTTTTTAATTTTTATTTGCTTAATTTTGTGTTAGGTTCTGAATATATGCATTTTAATTACATAATAAAACATATTTGAATACATAGTTACGTTACAGTCTTGTATTGTATTTGTAGTAAATTCCGAATAACCTATAAATTAACCTCTATACAGTTATAGCTAGAGATCGGATAATCGGATGCATATTTACCTAAAGTTATTTTTTGGATAACAAATTATGGAAGCGGCTTCTAAGTATATTTTTATTTACGAATGCAGTTGTATTGTCGCGTCGCTACTTGCGCACAAGCTAGTATAATTTACCGTCTCACTCGCACTCGTACAAAATGCTTACATTTCCTGGGGTTTAATAGGCCCGATTTGACACTTGTTACATCGTAATAAGGTTGTTTTTGCTTCGTCAAAAATCACTGACAATAAAAGTAGGGAAAAGCAACCATTATACGTTGTAACAGAGCAAGTGTCATTTGTGTCAAACTGGGGTTTATTACATCTAACGGAGTATAGTTACACTTAAATTTGAATTTCCTGGAATCGCGGGATTCTTTTGATAAAAAAGTGCTTTCCATAATAGCCAACATCTCAACTTTAGGTAAATATGCATCCGAATATCCGATCTCTAGTTATAGCTGAAGTTGATAACTAATCTAATCCATATATTGTCCATTATAGATACCGAGTTCAGTTTCTACATTTTACAAAGCTAAAAAGCAATGCATTTTAATGTGGAAATTGAAATAATTTAGAATTCTAATTGTCTAATAGGGGCGCTAACTTTTAAGTGGGTTTTACGTTTAAATGGGAAAATAATTGTATGCTTATGTTTTTTTATTTTTAGTACTGTTGGGAAAATTTATCGTTCTGTTGTTGAGTGCGAGATTTTTAGAGCAGATCTAATCAAATAAAATAATTTCACACCTTTATTTGGTTTTAAAAATTGTTTTTGTAGTCCATAACAATTTTATTTTAGACTAGCTGCGCCTCGCGGTTTCACCCACGTAAGCCCCATTGCCGTTTGGATATCGGGATAGCCTATGTGTTAATCCAGGTCTCCAGCTGTCTACATACCAAATTTCACAGTAATCGGTTCAATAGATTTTGCGTGAAAGAGTAACAAACATCCATACATCCTCAAAAACTTTCTTTCTTTTTTTGTAATTGTAATAAATTGTTTTAATTATAATGAAGACGATTTAGATTTTATTTCATCTCAAACAGATGAAGAGGTGTGTTATGAAGCATATACAACGAACCTTGCTTCAAGAACTTGGACGATCCTGTTCACTATGATGGCAAGGAAATATCGCTCCAGTCGGAAGGAAAACCTTACAAGTCTGCAATGCCCCACGTTCAACTAATTTAACTATATACACGAACTTGACTCTTCAATTAATCAACTCAACATTTGCGTTTAAAATTCTACAGGATACTGTTTTTGATTATATTATCGTAAAGTACAATCCCACTAATCCCACTAATATTATAAATGTTAAAGTTCGGATGGATGGATGGATGTTTGTTACTCTTTCACGCAAAAACCACTGAATCGATTGCGATGAAACTTGGTATGTAGATAGCTGGAGACCTGAATTAACGCATAGGCTACTTTTTATCCCGATTGTCCCACGGGATCGGGACTTATGCCGGTGAAACCGCGAGGCGCTGCTAGTTATCTATAGAAACGGCAAAGAAATCACGTCTGTTGTATGGGAGCCCCCTTAAATATTAATTTTATTCTGTTTTTTAGTATTTACTATAATAGCGGCAACAGAAATTTCAACTGTCTAATTATCACGGTTCATGAGATACAGCCTGGTGACAGACAGACGGACGGACAGCGGAGTCTTAGTAATAGGGCCACGTTTTCCCCTTTGGATACGGAACCCTAACAAAAAAGCAAGTAACAGTCCGTATTAAGTCAATGTGTACTATTATTCTCGTTCTTAATCGAAGTTAAGATATAAAGAAATTCGTCCGCCTATTTAATTTCCCCGCACCTACTAAGATAGTAACTCTGCTCGACCTCCCCAATAACTTTCATGTCAATTGTAAATGCCAAAGTTACACAGAATAGAAGTGAAAGAATTTTGTTTTTAATACCTTCACAATTGAAATATGTAGTCGAGAAAAAGATGTCATTGTTTGTTCGTGGCGCAATGGTCTTTGTATCAGTAGATTAACAAAAGAACTAGATTTAAAATGTCATTTTCATGGTTAAGAAGGGTTTAATTTAAACCGAGTACTTGCGTATAATGATATCTTGATTGTTACCTAAATTATCTCTTATTGATTATTTACAGAAAATGTATCCTTAAGTAATATAATATAGTTAAAGAGATTGCACTTTACTTAGCAAAACGGTAAATACGATATAAATAAATATATGCGATATAAATAAATATATACGATATAAATAAATATATACGATATAAATAAATATATACGATATAAATAAATATATACGATATAAATAAATATATACGATATAAATAAAACATGTTTTAAATCATTCAGTACTACGGTCTCTTTTCAGAAAGACAACCCTCGCACAAGGATTCCTTCGTCGCGGAGGACTTACAAATATTCAAACAAAGAACACCAGACCAGTGGATGAAAAATGGATCACACAAATAACCATTGCGCTATTCGTGCGTAAAAAATTAATCTGAAAACCATTGCTTTTGTAAACGTAACTCACCAAATAAATAAGACAAAAACAAATAAAAAATTGTAATTTTAAACCTAATGACTACAGTTATGGGGCCGTCCTTTAATCACGTAATGTTTTTTTTTAGCAACTTTTGTAACCCGTTCTCCCCCCCTGGGGAGGTTTTTGACTAACCCACCCCTTGTGTAAAAACACTATGATAAGCCAAAATTACCACATACCTGACTAGTGTTGCTATCAAACACAGCATCATAAGCATACACCCTCGGAGGTTCAGGTGGAGTCACGTTGTTCCTGGTGACGGCCACTGTGTTATTAACAGGATCCACGGAGAGGCAGTTGTACCCGTTGTCCAGCTTCTCTCGCTGGTCCATGGGCCGGACACGGACCACGACGCGGACATTTTCCACGGTAGGAGCCAAGAGTTCGGCGTCCTGGAGAGATAAAGTATTGTAACTGTTTCGATACTAATATCCTGAACATTGAAGGACCTATGAATCCTATTTTTTTTTATGGAATAGGGGCCAAAAATGGTAAATGACTTACTAACAACCTCACTCGCTCGGCGAAAAGCAAATTGCCGAGCCGCCCATACGTGCCGAAGCATGGCTCTCCCACGGTAACAAAAAACCTTGTTCACCGTGACATGCGAGTGCTGTGCAGGACAATAATTTCTGTGATTTTTACATAAAAATCGTTCGTAGTCTAGACATAACAATGGTCTAGAGTTGAAGCTTGGCCAATATCCGATACTTCTAGAAGAAACTGCCTGTGCAAGCACAGTTTCCTGCACCAAAATGTGTAGATTGGTGGTCATTGAAAAAGACTGAGAAAATATTAAATATGTTATCTCTCTCTCTGACAGTGATTGCCAAATGATACCCGATTTGGGTATGAATCTATATCGCCAACTACCACCATTGTGACGAGAAACCTGGGTCCCCTGCAATAGATGCACTTGTTATGGAACACCGTGTGGTTTTGAGGTCATCACACACTATAACGGCACAGCTACAGCACGGCGCCGCCTAAAATAGAGGCTACCGCTAGCCGGCAACGTGCTTACCACGCGTTGCCGGCGATGTGGAAGCTCGCAGTCCGCGCGCTGCCCGCGAGGTGCAAGCCACTTTCATCGTCTTCATGTGCAACACGACGCGAAGTTTTTTCGCTGGCGTCTCGCAGTCGGCGCGCTGTAAGCACGCGGACCGCGCGCTGTAAGCGAGCTTACAGCGCGCCGACTGCTAGTCGAGTTGTACGGTTGCAGCAAGCGCGCTACAGCCCGCTGGCTTTTAAATTTAGATATTATGAAATGTATTATACAACCACGTTTTAAAGCTCATATTTGAATGACAACTTAATTGCTGGGGTGAAGCCGTGCCGTTCCCGTGACGGTATATTATGTGACGAGTTTTAGTCGGTTCGATTCAGACATTCTACTTCAATACTAGCTCCGGTAAGGTGATCACCTATGGAGGTTTCCACACAAAAAAAAGGAGGAATGGTTGGACTTTTTCTAAATAAGGAATTTCATTTAAATGGGAAAAAAAATTAGACCTGCAAATATGTCAGCATGTAGCAAACTGACTGCCTAGCGGTAAGCAGATGTAAGGCTCATACACCAAATGGTGTCCCTTGTGTGACAATGACATGTCTTCTACAGCATCAAAATATTGGATCAGAAGTACTATTCCTGACTTCCGTTTGATGTTCTACAGCTTCTTTATTCTGAACATACCTAGCTTTCATTATTGTTGAAGAGTATTGGTAGAGAGCTCTATTTCCACAATTAGACTCACAAACAGTCCATTATGCATTCAGATAAGGCTGGGTAGCCACAGCCTAGCTCCTGACAGGAGCCACTTGGGGCATACACAGGCTCCAAGGAGCGACCTCGAATGTGGAAGCATATTTCCAATGAATTTAAAAAAAGTAGGTTTTAATAGATTACAAACTTCTTACTTATCTTACTAAATTGTTTAAGTGAAGGCTGAAGGCAAAATGATGAGAGCATACAATTGATTCCAGCTCACAATAGTATGCTATGCTAACAAAGTTGATTCTGATTGTCTGTCCATTTGTACACTTAAACAATACAACGGATTTTAATGCAGTTTTCACCAATAGACAGAGTTACTCATAAATAACATTTAGGTCTAAAATTTTATTAAGGTTTTGTGTAAAATAGCTGAAATATGATGATGATTGTGGAATATGTTGGAAAAAAACAATATATGCTCTGCTATCTATGTCAAGCTGGGCGGGTTGCTAGTGTTAAATAAATGTAATATAGAATGCCAGTCAAACTTGGGTACAATTCATTGAATACTCAAAAAATAACAAGTGTAAGATTTTATTGTAAAAAAATCCATTTAAAAAACAAATTACTAATAGCATCATTTAAATATTATAGGAGATATCAACCCATGGCTACTGTTGGAAGGGAGATTTATGCTGACATGCAAATGCAGTTGTCCAAACTAAGGACTTGATTATTAAATATGGCATCTCACAATCAGCATCCAACTCTATAAGATACCTAATTTGGTCACATGATCACTTAGCTGGTTTACTAAATTATTATTTACATTAATGACTAATGTATAGAATAGACTGCTACAAGAAGAAATAATTAATTACTGGAGCCTTTTAATGAAGACTAAATAAATGACATAATTTTCTTTCATAGACATAATATATATGTATTTCTGTACATTTTAGAGAACGAATTTAAAATAAGAACTTACTTGTAATTTACAGATAAACAATTAAAAACTTAATATTAGAACCAAGCAAAGGAAACAGCATTCGGTTTTAAGTATGCTCGGCGTTTTTCTCAAGTAGATGGTTAAATAGTACGAGAGGTTTGGTAATGCGTAGTTGGTAGGTACCTACTTATACGTAAGCACTAGAACGGCGGTACCTAGTTAGAATGACCCTGACACGAATTACTGCATGACTCATCATTGAAAAAAGAAGATTATAATGAGCGCTGAAATATAGAACAACAGAATCTGATCTATAAAATTTACATATGAAAAGTGAAATGAGGACGTAATATAAATTAAATCCAATTAGAATTAATAAGATTCCATTATCAAATTGTTGAAAATCACATGTTAAATTTGCTACTCACAGGCATTATTCACGGTGTGCGTCGCCAATATCAGGTTAAAATAGACTTGTTAACGTTACACCAAGCAGAGTCACCTCCTTTGTTTGTCGAATATTGCAAAAATCAATACTGACGACCTACTTTACCGCTTCAATTTCTTTGGTGAACGAAATGGAAATGACATTACGTTTTCATATAATGTTACCAGGATTTTAGTAGAAATAATCTACTAGTGATAAATCAATTGATTTTCTAATGGCACTTCCGGTTCGTAAGCTGGAATTTTTTAGCTTTGTGTAAATGAAATTCAACATTTTGATAACCTAGAAATAATTACTAAGATATTAAATATATTTATTTATTATATAACATGAATAAATATAGGAGAACATGAAATAAAATTAAGGACTATTTACATGCCTGCATCATAAAATTCCTGCGCATCGTCGCCTATTAGTAGGGTTCGCAATTTCTACCAGCATCGCTACATTGAATGGCATTACTAATTCCCTGTGCAAGAAAATGGCCCGCTTTCTTGTCACGAAAAGTATCGATCATCCGCTAAGCTAGCTCCCCGAAACTACTCAACGGCTGTGTGTGAGATTGATCAAGTTATTATTATATTTTATTTAGACCGTTTGAAGCTTTCTGCATTGATGCAGCACCTGCTGCTGCTGCTGCCTCATCCGCATGCAGTAGCAGCTCGAGTTATGTTTGTTAATATTGACATCTCGAGATATTTGGTCTACGCTTCTGTTACAAAAAATGATTATTGCCTGATTTCAATTCTCCCACAGCAAACAAACGAGCACTCTCTGCAATATTGTAGAACACTTGAGCACTGTCTTGTAGAACACTTCAGAATTAACAAGTGTGTTTGTTAGAATTTTCCTGGTTAACTCTTCTATGCTGTGGACCCAAGACGGAAAAGCTGGAATGCCGACATCTGATATTGTTGAAATGCCAAAACCACCCTAACGGGCTGAAAAGGATGCTTAGAGCAAGTCTCGTTCGAAATATTTCCAAAGATGCCATGATCGAAGTGCATGAGTAAATTTTGGCAAGTGTAAAAGGCGAAAAAGGAGTATAGTAAAAGCCGAAAAGACATTAATTTTAAGTAAACGATCTGAAATATCACTATCACTATGTTTACACTAATGCGGACACTGTACTGTGTCTTGTACGCAAGGCAAACTGAAAGGGACTTAGGACATAGTTCTTTAAAAGAAAGCTGTTGAGTTAATTATAAATAAGACCGAATATGTTCAAGATCTTAGGAAAGGAAAGGTGAGAAAGATATGGGTCCAAGGGGGTAACAGGGGAGGGAGTACCCAAAAACACAAAATCTGTTACCCCCTCGGACCCATATCATAAGTTATTTTATTGCCTGACTTGGCGAAATAATTAATTTTAAACACAGGCATTTAGCCAATTTAAAAATGTATATATATATATATATATATATGAATTGACTACAATGAGGCGTGACCTCATGCCTTAGTATTTCTTACAAAAATGTACTGAACCTATTTCGACGTTTACTAAAAGGATACTCATTTAACTTGATAGTCATCTACCCTATTATTCAAAATAACAACACTTAGAATCAAAGTTCTTATTTCCAGCGTTGTAAAGGAATAAAACAAAATAACATATACTGAACGAAATGAGACTTCCTTGAATTCACAAACACATTAAAAATATTTGTGTTGGTAGAAAATGTTGATGGACCATGATACTTACTACTACTATTACAGAAAATAATAATTTGTGATGTATACATTCGTAGAAGGACCATAAATAGTAACTTATTCGTATACTCTATTCTCCACAAAGGTGTCAGTTTAAGTTTATTAAATATTTATGAAATATTTTAAATTTCTATCTTTTAGGGTTTCTATATTAGTCCTAATATCCAGGAGTCCAGCACTAATAGTTATCTTCAAATATTTAAAGTTTTTTAATAATTTTTTTTTAATTAAGTAGACTTGCAACATAGTCGAAGAATTACTGTCAAATGTCAACAACTACATCCAAGAATGTCAAACACCGCTGATGTTTATTTTTCTCTAAAATTATAAATAATTTAGCTCCTTCATGGCTCTTTTGTTAATTGATATAAAAATAAATCATTTAGATTTTAAATAACCAGTGTATAAGTAAAAAAATGTCGACGGCATCCGAAGGAGGCGGGCCCCATATTGGGTGTGTTGACGTCAATGAAAAAGTGAAAGAACTCGAATCAATAGGTGAAACTCTTTGTGATTCGGGGCTGGAAACGTTAGATTCCTGTTGCACTACGTTCCCGCCTTCAGATTCTGAGGGTTCACCCCTAAAAAATATTTTAAATGATGAAGATAAAGGCACATCGACAGACAGCCTATCAATAGAAAGTAGTTTGTCTTGTCCTGTGTCCAACGACAACGCAATCGAAAATTACATAAAAAAATCTGTTGATATACCTCAAGACATCGAAGCATCCAGTAGCGATGATATAAATGTTCAATCCCTTGAAAGGTCTAGTGAAAAAAATTTAATAAATGAAACAGATCTAGATAATATCAATAGAGGTCTTACAACTTCAACTGTGAGCCTAAATGAAGAAAAGCCTCTAGACCGCACTGTTATCAACAAGTCAACCTTTAGTAAGAGTGCTGAAAATATTTCTAACATATCATTTCATGATAATCCTGAAAGTTCAAACCTAAATTCTAGTGATAAGGAATTGAATGCAGAGAAAATTCTCTCCCAGTTCTCTGCTCACAAAACGAAGATCAGTGCTGTCCAGAAAGTACCTGAAACCCCATTAAACCTGGACCCCAAATACACAAGAATACCAAAAGAATTATTATCACAAGACATTAATAGTATTGTCAAAAACGTACACGGGATTTTTTCATCTGTGAGCGGTAGTTTAAAAAGTGCATACACACACAGAGCTGCTTATGCGTACAGCCAAAAGCCTATTAAAACAGTAAAAAATCTCCCCAACGGTAAATTAATGAATGATATATTTGAAGATGAAAATGTGGAGCCTAAAAATAATGATGAAAAGGAAGTCAAAATTGTAGATCACACATTAAATACAAATATAACGTTTTCAAGACCTGATAGTCCTGGAGAGCCTGGCAACGCAAAGAATGATGTACTTAAACTGCAAGTGGAATCCCTGGAGAGGTTGTTGGCTGAACAGAGGAAAGAAAACACGGCATTAAGAGAACGAGTTAAACAACAATGTGATGAATTGCAGCTGAAAGACATGACTTTTAAAGAGTTAGAAGTCAAGTTAGATTTGGTGAGTGATTTTTTTTTTACATTTGTCATGGTACTTTTTGGGTACATAAATATTTTAGCTTCCTGGATGTCTTAATGAAAGCTGTTCCCGAATCCCTCAGTTTTAAGGCGCAGTATGGCACATGGCGCGGTATGGGATTCTGACACTTCGCCCGAGGGTGTTTTCACACGCAAAAAAAAATCCAAGTGGTTTCATGTCAGTAGTACATGAAACCATTCGGTCTGGGTGGGTTTGGGACCCGCAACCACTCGCTCACAAGGCTCATTTCATTACCACCACTGCTTAATGCAAATGCCAATTCATGCAAAGAAAAGTATTTCACAAATCTTTACAGTTATACTTTCTGTTGATTGATTTGAAGAGTTGATTTGAATCTTATATGCTTTTAGATGTCCAAACGCGTTGAACATGCTGAGCGAGAGAAGGACGCGGCGGTTATGCGTTACGCTAGCGTAGAATGCGCGGCAATCGAAGCACGTCGCGCTGCCGACAATGCTGCCAAAACTGAAAAGAACGCTCATGCGGAAGTAGAACTGTTGAATGGGAAACTGAAGTCAGCTCATGGTGAGAAACAAAGAATTTGTCAGCTGTATGACGATAAGGTAAGACTATGATACAGTTATTTAGAATATATGACTTATTTCGAAGAATATCGACTAATTTCAGGCTTGATAGGGACCCTTAGTCATAGAGCGACGCGACCTGTCGCGTCGGGTCTATTGTACCTCATGTTAATGCTAATAGAAGACAGTTGTATCCCTGAAATGTCTTCAAGGACTTTCAGCTTGACAAGGTCGCGCGATCGCGGGCTCTTGGACCATAGAGATTTTTTAAGGATTTATCAGGATCAACCAGGATCACATAATAGGGTTGTTTACTATTATTAAAATAACTTGTTTGATGAGACATGAGACTGAAAACTATATTTGTTACTGTTTTCGAGTTTCTTATTATTTTTAAGTGTTAAAACAAATGTAAAAATAATAGATTTGGCAATGGTTAGGTATGACGTCATAACTCATTATCTGACTGGCCTGTTGGTCTAGTGATTAGTGACCCTGACTGCTAAGCCAGAGGTCATGGGTTGGATTCCCACCTAGGACAAATAATTGTGTGATGAGCATGATACTTTGTTCTGTGTCTGGGTGTAATTTATGTATAATATGTATGTATTTAGAAATATATAATTATGTTTATCAGCAGTCTGGTTACCATAGTACAGGCTCTGCCTAGTTTGGGATCAGACGGCCGTGTGTGAGATGTGTGAAGTTATTATTATTATTATTTCATACAAATTTCCACAGAACATACCACTTTGACATTTAATAAAGACAAACTAAATTGACTTCACAGTCAATTATCATATTCTTGAAAGGACAGTCCTGTATTACTGAAGATTAATTTACGTAAGAGATATATATCGAAATCAGACATTTTGTTTTCTTATCTAAAAGATAGATAACTCGATAAGATTGTAGTTATCAGAAAAACAATGGTTTGCGACAAAGACATTCATTTAATATTAATTTAATTGATAAAATATGTACTGTAATCTGACAGATCTTGGATAAGGAAGACACCTAGAAATGTTAAATTGCTCAAAGGCATGTAGAGGAATTTTAACACATGAAGGCTTTGAGCAGCTTGACACAAAAATAAACATAATAATAACTTCACACATCTCACACACGGCCGTTTGATCCCAAATTAGGCAGAACCTATGCTGTAGTAACCAGACTGCTGATAAACATTTTTTTTTTATGGTATAGGGGCAAACGAGCAGACGGGTCACCTGATGGTAAATGACTACCGCCGCCCATGGGCACCTGCAACTCAAGAGTAACAAGTGCGTTGCCGGCCTTGCAGGTGCGAGTAAGGGAAGGGGGGAATAAGGGGCGAGGAAGGATGAGGGAAGGGTTAGGGCCTCCGGTAACCTCACTCACTCAGCGAAAAGCAATGCAAGCATTGCTTCACTGCTGGTTTTCTGTGAGACTGTGGTATCACTCCAGTCGAGCTGGTCCATACGCCTGGCTCTCCCACTGTTATATAAATACTTACTTATATATTACATATACATATGTTACGTATATACATACTTATATATTTCTAAATACATACATACATATAATTTTTTTTTTGTTACATCAAGAAGTACACCACTACGTGAAGTCCCTGACTCCTGAGTTAGGCTCATAGACCTGTGTTACAGAAGTCAGTGTCTTCTCCCATTATGGGGAACACAGAAATCTTATGCAAATAAGTGCAGTGATATGAATGTTAGTGTGTGATGAATGTGCGGTAATGATATATAAATAAATAAATTAATAAATAAATTACACCTAGATTCAGAACAAATGATCATGCTCATCACACAATTATTTGTCCTGGGTGGGTATCAAACGACCTCTGCCTCAGCAGTTGGGATCTTTAACCACTAGACCAACAGACCAGTCAATAAATAATATAAAAAAACCTTGTACTCACAAGATCTGAAATAACCATAATTCGAGCAAATAAATGCGCGGTCTTCTTTAGGCGTCCAGCTCATGCAAACGTCAATCATGACTTTTGGTAATGATTGACGTTTGCATGGATGTTCGTTGCTGTCAATCACTGCATTAGACGATAGGTTATTCGTCAATCACCGTTTTGATTGTGGCAAAACTGACAGCAAAATCTACTGTGTAATGGGCCCCTTTAGTTTATTTTAGCTCTAATTTATGTTTTGTTCTCAGTGTCATGAGCTGATGAATAGCGAGCGCGAAGTGGCGAAACTCCGCGAAGAGCTTCGGGAGCTGGACGGCAGACTCAAGTGGACACAGAGCAAGCTACGCGTGGAGATGGATGCTTATAAGGTAATTTATATCATCATCGTCTGTTTGTAATGTCATGGGGTCCCATCTCAAAGAAAGCGAAAATGGTTTAAACAAATATCAATAGATGGCGTTACGGGTATCGATTTGTTATTGAAATGTATGGAAAATCAATATTAGGTCCTGATAAACGTATTTTCTAATTTTATAAAATACCCTAAACACGGGAAAATTGAATAAAAGCTTCTGAAGTCCAGTTTTCTTGTTTTCACAAAATTCAATATTGTCATCGTTCCTCTGGCGGCAATTACTCGTACTACGTTGAGGTTGATACGGTTTTGTTATTGAGTTTGTAGTCTAATAGTTTGTAGGTACTGACTATTGACAGTTGGCCAAATGTTATTGAACTGTATTGTTGCGTTATGTTGTAGTTAAATTATTAACACTGTAATTTTTATTCGAACTTCAAAGATACTATAAAAAATTAAGAATGAATTTTTCTCATTGTGTTTTACATATTTTTTTCATATTGTCAGGACACAATAATTAATAGTGAACAACGAAACGCATGGTATGTGTCAACTTTCTTCTTTACCAGGTTAGGTATTTATGTAACCGACATTTTGATTTGGCAAATAGATACCTACTAACCCACCTACTAAGTACTTACACGTACTATCTATTTACACATACACATTGCTAATAGGAATCTTTTACCTCGGACCTTACTCGATCGCAGGGCTGCCAGATTGTATTATTGGATACAAAACTCGTATAATTCGGTAATCATAAGTAGGTATCCTGTTTGTATAGTAGATGCATTGTATAATCGGATACAATGTCATTACTGATGTTATTGTGTAATAAGTAGGTACGAACATACACATAGAGATACTTAAAATAAATCATGTCTGTGGTAAACTGTTAAGTAATTATACGTTAAGAGCTATAACACATAATAGCATTTTACAAAATTAGGTATTTACGCACGACGACTCGGTCAAACTCGCGAGTTCCCGACACCACGGCAATGTTGTCTATAATAAATTGTGACTCTGCCCTGTCCTTGAAATAATTACCTGCAGCCGGGCGGTATGTAAACACGCGATACGGCTGCCCATAATTTCATCTACGTACTTGAGTTTCTTTCTAGTTTTGTGATTGTAAATATTTAAATTTATTTTTGACGTGACAACGTCTTATAATTCGATGGAGCCGGCTGCACGAATGAAAAAACATGACTCATCCGGCGTTACCTCGCTCTGAGACGTTACTATGACGTCGCTCGGCTCGCCTCGTGTGCACTCCCCAACACTCGGCACCGCTCGTAAAGCAGTTTCGGGTACGGAGGAGTGTGATATTTATAAAACAATTTCGGGTGCGGAGGAGTGTGATATTTATAAATCAATTTCGGGTACGGAGGAGTGTGATATTTATAAAGCAATTTCGGGTACGGAGGAGTGTGATATTTATAAAACAATTTCGGGTACGGAGGAGTGTGATATTTATAAAGCAATTTCGGGTACGGAGGTAGTGGATATTTATAAAGCAATTTCGGGTACGGAGGAGTGTGATATTAATAAAGCAATTGCGGGTACGGAGAAGTGTGATATTTATAAAACAATTTCGCGTACGGAGGAGTGTGATATTTATAAAACAATTTCGGGTACGGAGGAGTGTGATATTTATAAAACAATTTCGGGTACGGAGGAGTGTGATATTTATAAAGCAATTTCGGGTACGGATGTAGTGGATATTTATAAAGCAATTTCGGGTACGGAGGAGTGTGATATTAATAAAGCAATTGCGGGTACGGAGAAGTGTGATATTTATAAAACAATTTCGCGTACGGAGGAGTGTGATATTTATAAAACAATTTCGGGTACGGAGGAGTGTGATATTTATAAAGCAATTTCGGGTACGGAGGAGTGTGATATTTATAAAGCAATACAATGTACATAGTTTTTACAAGTATGAATGTGCTTTGAGCAATTGTTTTACAACTTTTATTTACAACTTTTAAACATGTGTGATATTTAACTTATTGTATTTATGCGTACTAATAAATGTAACTTGATCAATTCAATTGTGATTTAAATTTACCTCCTTCTCTATATCCATACAAAATATCTATCAAACAAATAAAATAAAAATTTTCTTTTGAAAAATACAACCATTCCATCAGTATTTTCTTAAGACGTTGTCACGTTCAACTATCGTCCGTAAACCGACTTTACAGACAACCAATTTTTATTTAAAAAAGTTAAATTCGTTGTGAATAAAATGAGAAGTATTCAATAAAAATACATGTCCTGATTTTTTATTATTAGATGTAATAAAATAACACACTCTAAATCTTACCAGGTACCTACCATTTTTTACTCTCATTATTATTTCATAATAATATTTGTAAGTAGTTAAATACATGAGTAAATAGTTAGCCTAGGAAATTACCTACTAATTTTTTTTTAACGCGAGCGTTGGTAGGTCTATCGTGTGTCACTTTTGTCACCCTATCCACTTATTTATTTATTAATCCAGGTATTTTACTCGGTGGAAAAAGCGAAATGCCTACCTATTAAAAAAGAAACAAATTACGTTCTAGTAGGTACATAAAAAATATTTTATAGTTTACTTATACTTTCGGAGTTTCCAGGTAGGTTAAAAAATGTTATCTCTGGGTGCGTTTTTGAAGAATTCCAGCAACCAAAAACAGCACAATATAGTGTATAATTACTCTTTGCTGTATAAAGGAAGTATTTGTATTTATTTCAATGAAAAACACAAATCGCACGCTTACTGCTTAAAAAACCATCACACCGTTTGTTGGTCACTACGGTGCATTCGCGACTGTTTGTGTACCGAGTGTATACCGAACTCGAGGCGTGTAGGTATGTCTCGCAATCCGACCGTTTCTATAAAGATACAATATTGTATAGATAGTATTGCCGTGCCGCCGCTACCGTAGTGAATCAGCAATTATGATCCTTTTTCCACTATTAAGTTATTTATTTTACTTCCTTTCTTGAAATATTGTTATTAATGCGTAATGTTCCTGCCACTAGGTATGTGCCTGCGACTTTGCCCCCAATGAAAGCAAACAGAATGACCAGGCCCCGAGTCTCAGGCAGCCCTGCTATTCTTGGCTAGCTCTTGTGAGCATTTATAGTGATATTAGTACTTTTTTATTAAATATGTAAGACCGCCCACTTAGTGAAGTGCCACGCCTAACGAACAACCGAATAATCGAAAATCATAGTATTTTTAGTAAGTATTCAATTTCGTAAAACAATATAAGTACAACATACGTAGGTCAATGTACAAAGCCATCAAACGGATTTGTGCTCTTTTTTGTAATTATACTAAGTACCTAAGTTTATTAAATAGGTTCTTCAGTTTTTTATTATTTTTTAGGCCATGCAGCCAAACATATCTCCACTATTTACGAGTAAGAAAGTACTGACTTTATTTTGCAAAATGCCTGTGGAAACGTTACTGCGGATGACTGGAGAAACTTCTTATTTCTCGTTTCATTTTATTTCTGTGATCATTTATAGTAATATTATTATTTTTTATTAAACTGAATAGGAAAGACTTCATTTTGTATTATAAATGTATAATCGACCATACAGCATAACCATGCAACTATCGATTCCAAGATATATGATAATAACAATCGATAATCGAATAGGTTTAATAACAATTATACACTACCGCATCCCTACCGTGAGCTGTCAAAATTATCATCCTAAATTTGATAAAGTAATTATCGCCATCTATTGGTTGCGCGTTTATTAGTAGGTAAATAAATCCATTTCGTCGCTTGGTGGCTCTAGCTATCCATAGCTATCGCGCTGCTAGCGGCATCTAGCGCCTTAATTGGCGCGGAGCCCGCAAAATGGCCCGAGTTAGGAAGGTCGCGTTTTGTTGTATGGGATGAGGTATCTGTACTAGTATAGTATTATATTATCTGTGGTAATGTCAAAATAATAGTTTTTCTTTAAGCTCATGCACAGTTATTTGCATTTTTTTCCGGATAATCTCCGGAACGGGTCTACCGATTTCCACGAGACTTTCGCCTACAGATAGTAGGCGTTATATTGAGTAACTAAGGCTACTTTTATTTTGGAAAAAGAATTAGGGTTCCGCGCAAAATATATAAATATGTACACGCGAGCGAAGCCGCATGGTAACTGCTAGTATACAATATACATACTCTCAAGACTGTATTCCTGAAGGGGTAAGCAGATTAAACACCCCCATTTTGTCAACTGCTATTTGGTCCCACTAATGTAACAGACAGACAGACAAAAAAATATTACGTATTTTTACGTACTTATTTGTACCATGTAAACATTCGGATGCATTTAGTAAAATGCTGTTATTAAGACATTACAAACTGATTTATTAATTTTATTTATTTGTATAGATAATTTTTTGACGTGATAATGTCTTATAAATCGATGAACGCCGGCTGCATGCACGAAAAAGCAGGACTCATTGTCACGTTCCGCCTGAGCCGAGCGCGAGCGAGAACAAGTGCAAGCGAGAACGCGGAACAAGCGATAGAGAGGCACGATCGGCCTAAGCGTTCGGCTTGTGACGCATCTATCTCTCTTCCACTGCTTTCTTATGACGTTATCAAGTAAAATTATCGTCCGTAAACCGACTTTAAAGAAAACCAATTTTTTTTTAAACTTATATGCATAACACTTTCATGAGAATAACTGTTTGCTGTTCGCTTGGTCCAGGAGACATCAGAGCGCGCCGACAAGTTGTCTCAACAGGTAACAGAACTCGAGGCTATGAAAGAAGCGGCTGCTGTCAATGCTACTGATTCCATTAAAGCCAAACAATTTGGTGAGTGAAAATACCTAAAAAAAATTAGAGCTAAGGTATTAAACCTTGTTACGTAAATATCAGAGTTGCTATTTGTTTGTGCTGTCAATGAGTGAGCATTCTGTACACTACCTATTAGTGTACAGAATGCTCACTCAGGGCAGTCTAAACTGGTGCTGACGAAGGTCTCACCAGGTTTGGCTGGCAGACTGCTTAGTCTCAACCGACTCGACATTAGAATAGTTGTAGGAAACATTACGGGACATTTGGCCCTGAATCGGCACCTATTCACCATAAATGCGACAGATAGCCCTATATACCCTATACAGAGGATGTCTCAACGCAGAGCAAATGGCCGCCCACGTTATCCTGGCGTGCGATTGAGTGGCAACACAACAGGCAAATATCTTCCCAGGAGGCATCTGTGCTTCTGGTAGGAGGGTGGCTCAACTAGTCAGCCATGCATAATGGACCATTTTTTGAGTCTAAATGCGGAAACAGAGCCATTAACTAAAACTAACACAATGGCCCCAATTCTGTTACTTCACTCGCTAAATTAAAATTCACTAAATTTTCTTCATATAAGAAGTAATCCTTGTATACTTAGAAACAAGGTCTTATTTCAAATTGAAACAAGTAGGTAACATATATCGCTATCGAAATAAGCAATTTATTTGTCGACTAAAGTCTGATACGCTTAAATAAACTTTAATACCACGTAGCAAGAGCCGCTATCCGTTGAATGCCATCTCTTTTGCTTTGTGTTTTTAGTAAGCGTCTTCGTAGGTGTAGCTTAAAAACACGTCATCCTTGTTCGTTTTGAACAAGTTTTTATACGGCAATTATACAGCGTTTGAATAAATGAAGACTCTCGCTGCGTGGAAATAAAGTTGAGTATACGTTGACAGGTTTTATAGAAATTTAGCGGCGCTGAGAAATAGATGCTAGTAACAAATATACCTTATTACGAAGAACACTAGGTTGATTTCATATGAAGAAATTAATTCAGGTTTTAGTTTAGTCAAGTGTACAATAGAATCGGCACCATTACCTATTATATACCACAATATCTTCTGTGACGTATCTTAAAAAGATGTTACAGCTTAATTAAGGGGCCATCCATAAATTACGTCACAAGAATTTCATGATTTTTGGACCCCCCCCCCGTCCTTGTCATAAGTGATCACATTCGTGGAACCCTCCCCCCTCGTGTGACGTCACATATTTTGTCATGTTACACCCAGAACTGAAAAGAGGAGTTATGTGTATAATACTTTATATTTTGACATGTTACGTCACGAAGCTTATGACCCCCCCACCCTTTGTCGCACAATGTCACACTTCGTTGACCCCCTCCCCCCCCCTTAACGTGTGACGTAATTTATGGATGGCCTCTAATATGTCTCCCTATTTTTCTGTATTTCTTTATTGACAGAAGCAAAATTGAATGAGAGTCAAGCTGCCCTAATTCTGTGTCGACACGAGCGCGACGAGCTGGATCGGAGGTTGACGAGCACCACGCAACAGCTTAACGAGTGTACGAGAGAAAGGGACGCTGCTATCGAATCTCTCACTCGCACCACTGCTGAGGTAACAGTAACGTAGAAATAAAAGTTAAATTTAAAATCACTACATATTATAAAACAAAGACCCCCGTCGCGTCTGTCTGTCTGTCGGTTTTCACCAAGGTTTAGATGTATAATTCATTAAGGTTTTTTTGTAAGATTTTTTTTTTGTCTCCCATTACACTGCGATCTGTCGCCACAGAGCATTTATCAGTGGGTTGGTTGGGTTGGTTATTGGCATGCTCGGTATGCGACCTGTGTCGCATCCTACTTTACTTCACTGTTGCGATTTAAGTGTGTCTTGGGGCATCTTCCGTTTCAGTCTGCGGATTTTAGTGTCTTTAATTCTTTCCTTATACTTATTTGTATAGAAGAGTATTTCCTGTTTGACTGTGGTCATGTGCAGGTCGTGATGAAGTTGTTCATTTGTGACGAACCAGGGGGAACCGGTTATCGTTCTCAAGATTTTGTTTTGGAATCTTTGCATAATTTTGATTTTGGAATGGGAGGCTGTCTCCCAGAGTTGTATTCCATAAGTCCAGATCGGCTTAAGAATCGTTTTGTAGAGTAGAAGCTTGCTACTTAGCGACAGTTGTGACCGGCCACCCATTAACCAATTAAGCTTACGTAGTTGTAATCCTAATTGTTTTCTTTTTGTGAAAATATGTTTTTGCCAGGTGAGTCGCTTATCAAGGTGTAATCCTAAATACCTGACATTGTCTGATTGTGGGACTTCTAAGTTATTGAGTTTGACCGGTGGACAAGTGCCTCTTCTTAGAGTAAAGGTAACATTTACAGATTTTGTTTCGTTAGCTTTGATTCTCCACTTTTTCTAACCAGATGGAAATATCATTAAGCCCACACTGTAAGAGTTCCGCCGCCTCAACTGGGTCTGAGTGGGCTGCTAAGATCGCGGTGTCGTCAGCAAAAGTACCGGTGGTGATACTCTCTGAAGTTGGTAGGTCAGATGTGTAGATAAGGTACAACGTCGGGCCCAGCACGCTGCCTTGTGGTACTCCTGCTTTAATAGAGCAGAGACTTGAGAGCGCTTCGCCGCTTTGGACTAGGAAGTGTCTGTTTTCCAAAAAAGATTTTAGGATTTTGTACATGTAGGTAGGGAGTAGAGATTTTATTTTAAATAACAGGCCTTCATGCCATACCCTATCAAAGGCTTGTGATATGTCTAAAAAAGCACTTGCACAGTATTTTTTAGTTTCAAAGGCTTTGTCAATTTCGCTTATTAGCCTGTGGACCTGTTCGATGGTGCGTGCTTACGACGAAATCCAAATTAGTGTTTGGGGATCAATATGCACTGTTCTATCAATGGTGTCAGCCGGCGCGATATTAGAGATTCGTATATTATCGCGGGTATGGGTAATAAGCTAATCGGCCTGTATGATTTTGGGTCCTCTGGTTGCTTGTTTGGTTTTAACAGCATAATTATTTGTGCGAGTTTCCATTGCTTGTGTAAGATGGTTGAAATATGATAATAATTGTTGAAGGTGTCTGAAAGTGCGAAGCCGGGGTGGGTTGCTAGTACTAAATAAAAATAAATATTTCAAAAGAAAGCTTTTTTCGATTGTTAAAAGATGAAAAAGTACTAAGAAATATATGTGGTCACTACCTATTTAAAATATGTCTCATGGTGTATTGTCAGCACTTAAGAAAATTATAGCTATATAAAAATTGAAAAGATGTACTATTTTGCCACACCTTTTCTCAGGTGGAACAATTGAAAACAAGCAACCTACAGTTAGAAGAGGAAGCGGCCGAGCTCGCCGCTCTGCGAGCGCAGGCGGCGCTGGCCGACTCGCTGAGCGGCGCGCTGCAGCGCGAGCGCGCGCGCGCGGCGCGGGCCGAGGAGGCGCTGGGCGCCGAGCGCGCCGGCGCCGAGACGCGCGCGCGCCGCGAGGCCGCCGCGCTGCAGCACGCCGCCGCGCTCACCGCCGCGCACGTGGCCGCGCGGGCGGCTGCGCAGCGGCACGAGGCTGAGGTGACCGATATCGAATACTTTATACTTAAATTAACGCAAAATACTCAAGTTCAGAAAAGCGTTCATTTACCGATTAGTTTTTAAAAGCATAAGTTTCTCTGACTAAATTCTTTTTTCGTTTTTAGGGTTTCGTTCCTCAAAAAGAAAAAGTGACCCTTATAGGATCAAATCGAATCAAAACCATTTATTTAAATTAAACCAATAATAGAGGTATTTCTGAATTGTCAGGACTAGGAGTCAGTCAGACTAAGTCAGTCGTGAAGCTAGTTGCCTGTTCCAATATGTAGATCTTATGGAGAAGAACAGGCAAGAAACTCCAAGGACATTCTTTTTCAAAATATTTTTTACAAATTTCTGGTTACATTGCTTAGAAGCGTAAATGAAATGTGAGGACAATGTAATACCTATTATTCTAAAATATAAATAGACGCGCTAATTACTACTATACATATTTAAGTAATAGCAGTCCGGAGATGACCAGCCCAGACCAATGATCACTTTGTTGTTCGTCTGTCTTTCTGTCTGTCAAGACACTTTTTCTCAGGAACCCGTATACGCATTAAGTTAAACGTAATACCTAATACTCCGATCCTTTGAAACTGTAGAAAATCAAGCTTCTAATTCAACGCAATCAACGGATATGGCCACTTAAGCCTTATATTTGACCAAATTTTAACATTTCGCAGGTAAATCATAACTTATAGGGTACTTCCCATTGACCTAGAATCATGAAATTTGGTAAGAAGCAAGTTCTGACAGCACGAGTTAAAGACAGTCGTTAATTTCTTGTTATCCTACTAATATTATAAACGTGAAAGTTTGTGAGGATGTATGGATGTATGGATGTTTGTTACTCTTTCACGCCAAAACTACTGAACCGATTGCGATGAAACTGGGTATGTAGATAGCTGGAGACCTGGATTAACATATAGGCTACTTTTCATCCCGATATTTCCACGGGATCGGGACTTACGCGGGTGAAACCGCGGGGCGCCGCTAGTATCATATAAAAATAGTTTTTGTGATTACAAACTTATATTTTGCGGTTCGATTGTTGACTTTGCCGTACATCGCAACCGCAGAGTTAAGTTTGTCTTTCGAAAAAGACAGGCAAAAGTCTTCTAGAGTTGATTCCCGAGATGGACGTACTTCTACATACTACATACAAGTTTGTTTGCTTGCGGAACCCTCTTGATTCGTCTTGAGGAGTACTTTGTTAAACATCAAATCTACGCTAAAATATAAATTAGTTTGTGTAAAAGCTTGATTTATAATAATTATCTTTAAAAAAAAGTATCACCGACTTCAATATGCTTTTTAGTGGAAAGTAGATGTATTTTGTTTAAATATAATATGGGTAGGCCAACTAAACGCACTGCTCCAATGAGACAGCGATGTTTCGGAGCAAACGAAAACATCATCGATGTATACAATTTTTAGATATTTGTTGATTTTTCAAAAACCGCTCTACCGATTTCGATAAAATTTAAGTGAGACCACCTGGAAAGTATACCCTTTGAAATAAAAAAAGAATTTTCCAAATTGGTTCAGGCGTCTTCAAGTAATCGGTGACCATACATAAAAAAAAAAACAGATTGCGACGAATTGAGAACCTCCTCCTTTTTTGAAGTCGGTTAGTAAAAAACAATTAATTTATTTACTTTTTAATTCAGTTTGCTATTGAGGCGTGTTTTTTTTTTTTTTTAGATTAAAAAAAAAAAAATTACGATTCCCCCTTTTTTAATTTCCAGGCGCGAGCTTTAAGCGTGGATAACACTTCCCTCCGCGAACGCTTAAGCACTCTGGAGGCGGAGTGCCAGAGGTTACAGACGGCACTCAGCGAGGAGGCTGAGCGGAGGAACAAGGAGAATAGAGTCCTCGCCCGAAAGGTACGTTCAAATTACAACTGTACCGCAATGGGCTGGGCTTAAAAACTGTACTGCAGCTATGACAAGGAGAATTAGATCCATGATAGAAACTACGATCTATATAACACATATAGCTTGATACACAATTTTAGGGCAAATGTACCGCAATGGGCGCGTCACGGGTAGTCACATTTGTGGAACCCTTGTCGCATATTGTCACACTTCGTTAACCCCCCCCCCCCCCCTTAACGTGTGATGTAATTTTTGGATGGCCCCTAGCCAGAAAGGTACAATATAACATTACACCTTCCCGTAGAAGTTATATATAAGCCAAAGAAATATTATCCAATATCTACTAGTACCGCAATGGGCGTGACTTAAAACTGTACCGCGCATTCCAGTTGGCTGTGTAGGGTTGGGGTAATCTCGTGAGTCTCATGATCAAAGACTCAGGACATCCTGGGACTTCGAGACTTTTCAGGATATAATTTTTGGCGAGAAGTACCTAAAAGAAAAAGATAATTTTAACGAAAATCAACATTAATCCTACTAATATTATAAACGTGAAAGTTTGTGAGGATGTATGGATGTATGGATGTTTGTTACTCTTTCACACAAAAACTACTGAACCGATTGCGATGAAACTTGGTATGTAGATAGTTGAAGACCTGGATTAACATATAGGCTACTTTTTATCCCGATATTCCCAGGGGGCGCTGCAGTTGTACATAAATGAAATCCTTAAATAAATGTACGAGTATAATTTTGATAATTATAGTCTAACCAATACTTATATGTTTAATTCTAATAATCACAGAACAAGGATTCGGCAGTAAAATCTTATAATAAAACAAAGTTGGTTGGTAATAAATAGAATTGAAGTGTCTGTTTGTAATGTTTGTAATAACAGCATTTTACAACATTTTAAAATAACCGATACATTTACGTTAAAATACAATTGTAATATTCTATTCTATTTTTACAAAACTGTTATAAGTTCAACGTGTGTATCTCGGTGTCTGTCTGTGGGATCATAGCTTTTAAACGCATGAACCTATTTTCTGTTTTGTTTAAAATGTGGCTTGATCGAGAGTGTTCTTAGATATGATTTGAGAAAACCTGTTCAGCCATTGAAGGTCATCAGCTCTTTTCTATTAGTTGAATAGAATTTTGAGTCGGAGGTATTTTAAATTTTTTATATTTTAAGGTGGCAGAGTTAACAGAAGAGGCAGCAGAAGCGAACAAAAAGTTAGAATGGGAGATGGGAGAAAATGGAGTTCTCAAGAAGAAACATGCTAGTGCCATAAAGGTGAGTTGCCATTGATTTCTTTTTAATAGTTTTAAAAATATATTATTTTGATTGACACAAGAGCTTTGTAAGTTTTGTATCAATTCAAGTCGAGAACAGATTTTATATTTTGTAGTATTTTTTTTATAATAATAACTTGACACATCTTACACACGGCCGTCTGATCCCAAATTAGGCAGAGCCTTTACTATGGTAACCAGACTGCTGATAAACATACTTATATATTACTAAATACATCGACAAACTGAAAAAAAAAATGATTTTTAAACTTTTCTGAACTAAATAAAAACCGAAATGTCATGACCTTGACTCAATCAAACTAATGTCTGTAAATCCATCTTGCATTTCAAGAATGAAATTATTTTTGCATCCTGACATACCACAGAAAGCGTTTTTGTAAGTATTTCGCGTCGCCGTAACTTAAACGGTGTATAAGAATATTATGTACTAGCAAACCGCCCCGGCTTCGCACAGGTAGCAGAGACATCTTTAACAATCTTATTGTGGCATAACTATGATAGTTACACATATGCTGTCACGACACTTTTTGTAAATAATGATGTGTTTTACAAAGTAGTAGTACATTATTTTATTCTATTATTAATAGTTTTCGCAGCGCACGCGATGTGAAGAATATTTTAGGTATTTCTTTTACACCTTGGGTTACATTATTGGAGTTTTAATAAGGATCCCAATTTTTTTGAAAATATAATATAGCCTATGTCACCCGGGGATAGTGTAGCTTCCCAACAGTGAAATATTTTTTCAAATCGGTTTAGTAGTTTAGGAGCCTATTTAATGCAAACAAACAAACAAACAAATCTTTCCTCTTTATAATATTAGTATAGAAGAACATAATGATATTTCTGTACAGGAATTGAACCGTGAACTACACCGTGCCATGAAGCGATGCGAGCAGCTCGAGGCCAAGCTCCCGCCGCCCGACGCGCCCTCCACCAGGACAGGCGAGTTTGTTCTATTGCATTACACAGCGCTATCTATACACTAGCTAAGCACGGGCGGCAACGCACTTGTGACTCTTGAGTAGCAAGTGGCCATGGGTGGCGGTAGTCACTTACCGTCAGGTGACACGTCTACTCATTTCTTCCCTATACCTCTATCCCTACACATCAACGAGTTGCTTGCAATCACACGTTACATAAAAATAATGTCAAGAAACATTCTTGACATGTTTTTTTTATAGATTAACTAATGTATTTCTGTAATAGATTAGTTCGTGTATTAATTGTAAGTTTTATTGTGTATTGCAGGTTCGATTTCATCATTGAGTAGCGGCGAAAGTGCACCACAGGAGGAACGATTACAAAACGGACACACAGATACACTGCCTGACATACAGGTATGTCCACAGACATTTATATACAGAAAGACATTTTGACATATTTGTTTTAGTTAAACTAGTGTTTGGTCAGAGCTCAAAGTTCGTAATTCATATATTTATTGATAAAAATAAAGCTAGGCGTCGAAGGTAGGGAAAAAAAACCGTGTGGTTTTAGTCGGTTCGATTCCGACAACTTTAGCTCGGGTGAGCTTACTCGTGGCGGTTTCCACACTCAAAAAAGAGGGAAAAAGCATTTGGATTTTTTTTTTACTAACACAAACTCGTCAATAGTTATTAAAAAAAAATCTGCTAACAGAGAGAGAAGAGAAAATGGTAGATACTGAGTTGTTCTGTCTTTAAATACTTATATATACAATAGCTACCCGGCCATGCGTTGCTGTGGCTAAGTAATTTACAATAAAAAATATTGTGACTATAAATTGAGATAAAGACTATCCTATCTCTTAAATTAGACCAAACTGCACACAGTGTGCTAAATTTTATTAAAATCGGTTCATTAGTTTAGGAGTTCACAGCAAACTAACAACGTCACACAACAATTTTTATATAAACAGATATTTGTAGTATAGTTGTGGTAATGCAGAGGCGGCCATAGGCATTGCGAGGTCCTTGTCCTTTGAGGAACTTATGTGAATGGTTCATTGTATTGTATTTAATACTATCAACCCGCCCAGCTTCGCACGGGTAGCAGAGACATCTTCAACAATCAATCAACAAATCGCATGAAAATCTGTTCAGTAGTTTTTCAGTCTATCGCGAATAGACAGACAGACAGACGCGGCGGGGGACTATGTAGTGATGTAGTATGTAATGATTGATGCCTGTGAAATGCAAAAAATTATATAGTTTTAAAATTGTATACAGAAAATTGACATAATTTATGTCAATTTACAGCACTTTTCTATAGAATGGTATTCACTAATTGAACCGAATAGGCATAGCCTGTACTATGGCAACCAGACTACTGATAAACATACTAATATATTTCTATATCAGTGGCATAACAATAGGGTGGCAGAGCGGGCAAAACGCCACGGGCCCATAGCCCTAGGGGCCCCCTGACCCCAAGGCCCTAAGCAGACAAAGCACCAAGAGTGAACTTGTGCCCCATCCGATGAATTAGCCACAGCCCTCAGTAAATACAATACATATTATAGATAAATAACACCTAGACACAGAACAAATGATCATGCTCATCACACATTTATTTGTCTTGGGTGGGAAACGAACCCACGACCTCTGGCTTAGCACGGTCTTACTCAACACATGAATGAATGATTTAGCTTACTGAATATTTATATTTCACGCACAAAGGAACAGTCAACTGTGGTAAGAAGCTGTTCATTAATATTTCTTTACGTTTTCAGATAACATTTCCAACTATTTTTGGTTCATTTTTTTCTAAGGTTAGATATGTAATACTTTTAACTAATAAATATAATATTGTAGAAAAGTGATTTTAAACTTTCGACCACTTGTATGCCTATTAGATGAAATGGGACTTAATCGTGGTACAACGCAATACAAATGAGAATAGGAATGACTTTGCGCCATATTGTGATGTCATAGTTGTAATGTTTGTAAAATATATTAATATAATTCACACATCTCACACACGGCCGTCTGATACCAAACTAGGCAGAGCCTGTACTATGGTAACCAGACTGCTGATAAACATACTTATATATTACTAAATACATACATATTATAGATAAATTACACCCAGACACAGAACAAATGATCATGCTCATCACACAATTATTTGTCCATGGTGGAAATCGAGCCCAAGACCTCTGGCTCAGCAGTCAGGGTCACTAACAACTAAACCAACAGGCCAGTCAGTTCAAATGAAAATAATAAGCATTTTTAGATTTTTTTTCCGTTATATTTATTCCCAAGTGACAGTTGACAGATTAAGGTCATTGACGTTCCTATTTTTATTTTTTTAAAGTAAAATTTGGATGATCGTGACCACTGTCGGTGCCGGGTCAACAAAAATGTATCCTAACTGATAAATATTACCGCAATTAAGTCCCGATTAAAAAATCTAATATTATAGAAAATTTTAGTGTAGATTGAAAAAGTTTAGCGTAAAAGATAGTTCAAGTATTTCGAGATTTTGTTATTATACAAATTATTATCAATGTCGTTTGTAATTTTAGTAACAAAATATATATATAACTGAATTTTTCATGATATCCCTGTGGTTATTCTCGTAACAGATAGAAATACAGAGTTGCTTTCGCATTTATGATATTAGTATAGATATAAAAGTCATCTAGTAATGTATTTACAGGGAAGTAAGTAATCAAACTTCTACTATTAAACCGTCAGCCGAAAACCCCAAATAGATACATGAGTTAACGCTTCATAGCCCTGAGATTATTGTTTAGTTAGTAAAACTTGTATATAGGCATTATAATCGTGATACACAATAACGGCTCGTGATCCATAATAGCGGCTCGTGAACCCTATTAGCGGCTCGTGAACCCTATTAGCGGCTCGTGAACCCGATTAGCGGCTCGTGAACCCTATTAGCCGCTCGTGAACCCTATTAGCGGCTCGTGATACATAAGCTGCTAACATTTAAAAATATTTAATTATCTCTAAAAATCACCGTAATACGGTATCTTTGATACTGAATTATCTTTAAAAATCACTGCAATAGTCTGTTAAGTTACCCGGACTTTCATTTATAGGTTTTGTATGACAGAACTGTTAAAAGCAGTCTCACAACTATTGCTATAAACTTTAATCAATATTTATCAACCGACCAACAGCATTGCGTTACCGATATAACTAGTCATAATAATGGCTATTAACTCATTTTAATTAAATAGTGAACTGTTTTATCATCTATTATAGTTTGCCCCTATTTTTTATAAAATAAATACGAGTTTTTGATGTGGCGACAACAGAACACCAAATCTTTTTAATTTCCGTTAGTTCCTGTAAGCTGACATCCTTTGAGGGTTCCCACATATAAAAACATGGTAAAATAAAAATAATATATATTGAATTCGTTTTGTCACACAAGATCCGCGAGCCGGACCGTCAGACGTTGATCGAGCGCATCGTGTCGCTGCAGCGCGCGGCGGCGCGGCGCGCGGAGCGCTGCGAGTTCCTGGAGGAGCACGCGCGGCAGCTCACGGCCGAGCTGCGCGCCAAGGCCCGGCTGCTGCGCCACCTGCTCTGCGACCTGCCCGCGGGGGCCGTCGGCTCCGACCACAGGGACGCCAATAAGGTAAGGGACTACTGACGACCTCTGTTGGGTTCCTGGAGGAGCAGCGCGGCAGCTCACGGCCGAGCTGCGCGCCAAGGCCCGGCTGCTGCGCCACCTGCTCTGCGACCTGCCCGCGGGGGCCGTCGGCTTCGACCACAGGGACGCCAATAAGGTAAGGGACTACTGACGACCTCTGTTGGGTTCCTGGAGGAGCAGCGCGGCAGCTCACGGCCGAGCTGCGCGCCAAGGCCCGGCTGCTGCGCCACCTGCTCTGCGACCTACCCGCGGGGGCCGTCGGCTCCGACCACAGGGACGCCAATAAGGTAAGGGACTACTGACGACCACTGTTGGGTTCCTGGAGGAGCAGCGCGGCAGCTCACGGCCGAGCTGCGCGCCAAGGCCTGGCTGCTGCGCCACCTGCTCTGCGACCTGCCCGCGGGGGCCGTCGGCTCCGACCACAGGGACGCCAATAAGGTAAGGGACTACTGACGACCTCTTTTGGGTTATCACACGAGACAAAAATACCATATCGGTTGATTAAAGTCGGATACGACTCTCACGTATTTCACACCCCTAAAGGACATCGAAATAAAACTCCAAAGTCGTCAGAAGAGATAAAGAGACAGCAAACAATTCTAGGTGGACATATCTGTACGCGATAAGCGCTATGCGACCTAAATTGCGCTTTATTTTATTGGGACAAGAGACGCTATTTTTTTGAATGATTTTACTGAGTGGAACCTTTGTACCAAGTCCAATACTTAGCCATTTCGCTACCCCCCACTTCATAGTTCCCATTGTTAGATAATTTGGATTGTTACCCTGTATATACCTATGCTATATTTTTAAATATATAATTTTGTTAATGCTAGCCCAAAAGGAAGCTAACTAAGGTAAATATGTAGTTTTTATTTAGTTTGTAAGTATTCATTACTGTTTAAGAATACTGTAATTTTAGGTAACTTCTGGATTAAACCTTAGGAGGTTTTGACCAGAAGGTGGTGCCCGCGATTTTGTGGGCAGGCTTTGGGAGGGATCCGTATGTCTTAATAAAAGCTTTTACCGGATCCCTCCTATTTTAGGCACAGTATGGCATACCGTGTGGTTTTAGTCCACCGCCCAAATGAAAGCCCCGGTGGATTGCATTATAACGTTAGTTCGAACAAGAAATGCTGGCCGTAAGCGGATTCGGCACCATCTACCTTCTTGGATCTGTTAAGCGACACCGTCCACTCTCCCACCAAGACCTCTCACCGCCTCACCCCGCACAGGGATATATAAGCAGGAGCAAACCCGACGCGGTTCTCTTTTCGCTCCGGTTCCAGTGTAGCAAGCTAAGTGTTCCACCTAGCATCAGCCACGGCGATCAAAGTCTTCAGAACTCTGCTCTGAGCCTAACTCAGGTTCCACGACCTCGAATTCGACTCTATAATAGTTTTCTGTAAACTAAATTAAAAACTGTGAAATTTTGTGACCTAGCTGTTTAATTTATGTCCAAACGAGCAGACGGGTCACCTGATGGTGAGTGACTACCACCTGCAACTCAAGAATCACAAGTGCGTTGCCGGCCTTTAAAGTGGGTGTAGTGGAAGGGGGGAAAAGGGGGAGGGGGGAAGGGCTAGGACCTCTGGTTACCTCACTCACTCGGTGAAAAGCAATGAAACATGCTTCACTGCCGGTTTTCTGTGAGGCCGTATCACTCCGGTCGAGCCGGCCCATATGTGCCGAAGCATGGCTGTCCCATGATTACTGGTATTAGATCTATTTAATAGTGTTTTGAACAAGTCATGGCCGCCAACGATCGCAAATAAACACTTATTTAAATTACACAGATTCAAATGTGATGTTTACAGAAAGAAATAGCCCGACTCGGTGGGGGTGCAATGGCGGCAGTCTGGGGCGGAGACCCTGGCGGAATGACGGCAGAACTCTCTCTTGAGATGAACAGGAGGCTGCAGGCTGTCTTAGAAGATACCTTGCTGAAGAATATCACCCTCAAGGTATTTGTTTATGGGTTTAAATACACTCTTTAAAGCTGCAAAAAAATCGGTTCAAAGGGACAGATATGGGGGCTTTTGGGGCTCCATAAAATATTTTTTATTTTCCCTTACAGTAGAGCACTCTGCAACATGTAGCTATGACAGCTTAGAATCACAGTTCACCGTGAAGGCCATGGTCTAGATTTATATGGAGCCCGGGATGCGTCCTAGCACAGTGCACAAATAAAATACAAATATAAAAATATTTTTTAGCTAACAACAGAAACATTACACATTTTCAGTCAGTTTGCTAATGGCGGCTTGCACGTTATTTTGACATTTGTTCTGTCAACTACTCAATAATAATTAAGGGTATGTTCCGATATACACTGCGAGCACTGTTCAGTGCTCTTACTGGGGAGAAATTCGTTCCGTTATGGACTGACAGTATACTGTCGCAGTATCCTAGGGAAATATATGACGTCATAAATCGTCGCCAGTTTTGTACTCACTCGAGGTGCTCACAGTGCTTTGATCACGTGACCACCCAAAATACTTTTTCCAGTTAAATAAGAAACAATTATTTGTCAAAATATGTGCATCACTTTTACCGTACATAATCTCATTAAAATAATTCGGTTATAAAAATTATCATGCATTTAGGTTACTTGAAAAACAATATTTTATTTTAATAAAAAGTATACGTACTTTTATTATGCGATTAATTCAATTGACAATTGGCTTGAATATTCAATTTTTAAAAATAACTACATTCAAACAATATGTTATCTTGTTGAACAGATAACGTGTACATTTATATTATAATTATTTTCACGTCAACACAGCGTCAAAAAACATAGATGACAGTATACTGGACTGCGTTCCGTTTTAAACAGTAACTAGTATAGCTAACGATAAAGGAACGGCTTCGTAGTATACTAAACTGACGTCACACCTTACAGTGCTCGCAGTGCATATCGGAACACACACCAAAACAAACTAATCTGTGTTGATCCTATAATATTGTTTTTTGAATAGACAGTAGAGCCCCACAGTACTACACACAGATAGTGTTTGTATACTCTTTGATTAAAAGGGCGCCATCTTTTGGTCCTATTGAAAAACTAGCAAAATAGCGCATTTTTATCGCATTTTATAGTTACAATAATCTCAACAGTTTTCTGCGTTTTTTGATATACTGTACAATATATATAATAAGCGGCGGTAGCGTAATGGCTAAGGCGTCGGACTTGCGATCGAGTGGTTGCGGGTTCGAACCCCACCCAGTTCACTACCGTCGTGAACCCACTCCTAACACATGCATTTAGCTTAGCTGGAGGGGTTAACAAGAATACTAGTAATGTGTGACCCACGTTACTAATAGTCTTTTTAGAACAAAAAAAAAATCATCCCAAAACGGACCATATACATTCTCATCATCAATCTCTCATCTCTTAATAAATAAATTATACTTATGGATTTTCCAGGAAAATATGGACACCCTCGGTGCTGAAATCTCCAGGCTAAAAGAGCAACTGAAATCGCAAAACGAGACCAAATAATTCATATATAATCTATAAATAAATTATTACTAAATAACTCTTTAACGTAAGCTAAGAAAATTCCAATGTTATATTTAATTGGATTAACACATTCCAAAATGCCAATGATTACATTGTGGAGATAATTTATCCACAAGCAGCTAAAACCATACTTCTGAGCCATCTAGCGAAGGACAGAACTAGGAGGTCACCATTGTATAGGACAGCTGTAGCCCAACACAAAGGAAGGATCCGACCAACGGTTGATGTTGAGTAATTGTATTTACAATAATTAGCGCGAAAACTTTCCTTGCGCGGCGTAGAATCAGTAGTCACTACGTAGTAGTTCGGCTGTTCTCCGCTAGATGCCTCTGAAGTATGTATGCGGATGTCGCCACAACATTAAGAAGCTTCTTCGTCTTCGCATTTAAATACTGATTTAATAAAAAAAATATAAATTATTAAAAAAATTGGACTTGCATCTTATCAGCTGCGGCAAACTAGCTGCGAAGAACGAGACAGAACAGACTAAACATATACTAAAATGTATTATTATAAATGCAATTGTGAGTTGGTTTGTTATGCCTTAGGGATTGTCCATTAATCACGTGAGGCTCACAAGGGGGAGACGGGGTGTATAGAGTTATCATGTGTATTTAATTTTTCGTATACCGTACCGCGCTATTATATCTGTATTTAACGATATTCTGAAAAAAAAAAGAAAATTCTAAATAAAAAAATAAATTGGAAATAAAATAATACACGTGGGGTTAGTCTAAAACCTCACCACGTATCACCAGGGGGGAGGGGGGTAAAAAAGTTGCTAAAAAAACATTAAGTCATTAATGGACAGCCCCTTATCAAGAAATTTTGCATATTTGTCAGGAGTACAAGCCCCTTTGCCCTTTTCTGTCCCCCAGACAACGAGAAGCAGTAAGTATATTTCATCCAGAAAAAATACTGTTTCTGAGGGTTAAAAAAATCGGAACAAAAGAGGTCGGATCGGAAATAAATTCACCTTCGCATTTAAATTAGGATGCAGAATTGTCCATATTGACATTGCTTGCCATATACCGGCTGTCAGAAATAATGGTAAAAATTAAGCGTTATGTGTAGCCAACAAATATTTGATTTAGCTTAAAAAAGTTTCTTTTGGAAAAAAAATAACTTTTTCTTCTGAAAATGCTTTTCGTAGTGTAGGTGCACATTTATAAACAACATGTCAATTTCAATGATTTTATTTTTTTATCCAGAAATTTTAAGAATTTTTTAAATTGCTTAATGTTATTTACGGGGTCTAGTAAATGACCACACGTTTCTGTAAAAAATAAAAACTCAATTCAATTAAGTGTTCAAAGACAGAAATAACTACATATTCCCCTAAATTCTAACACTCCATAAAACATACACATTTTGTACACACATATTTTCTCAACGTCGGTTTATTGTCGCAACTGATACAAAGCATGTAAGTCTTAAGTGTGTATGAAGTGAAGGATATGTTTGCAGACATAACCTTATAAAGCCTCTATTTACAAATACGTGAAGAAAATTATTTGTACCTATTTTTAAACAAATTTCGTGCACCTAGGAATGTGAAATTTGCAATACTTGGAAGTTTATACGGAGAAGTGCAGAAAGCTAAAGATGTTATTGATTTAAAAATTGTGGGAAAACGTCCAGTATATATGTAATAAGTCCAACCAATGAAACAAAAAAAAACTTTCAAAATTGAATGAAATATGGGCAAACTTGGCCCACCAGGCGATATCTAGATTAAACTAAAAAAGCATTATACCTAGACAACCAGAAAAAACCATTTCATAACTTTTGAAATATCGACTGTAGCGACCACATGCGCAAGCGATGTCGTGAGCGCCATCTATCGAAATAAATACGAACTAAATTATATTCTATAAAACTAATCAATTATTTAGTACTTAATATACATATTACAAAACGTCAGTGATAAAATTAGCGCTTCAAATATTGCTCTCTGAATATAATAAAATTTATATATATACGTATATAAAATCACACAAACTTTTACTTAATCAAATTTTTAGCAATTCTAGTATTTAAAATGGCTTAAAAACTGTTACTTTCCAGTCACCCAATAAATATGCGTTCGACATGACAAATTATACAATAAATATCTCATTACTTAATAAATACATTATTGACTAATTAAAAATTTAAACCAGTATTAAAATATGAAATTATTTATTTATATTGACAGACACAAAAAAATTGTTAGCAAAAATCGAAAATACAAAAGGCTATAGCAACGCCATCTGGTGGCTAATATTCTACACATACAAATAATAATTTACACTTTGATTAAAACAAGTGTTAAGTATCACCTATATATGAAATGGCCAAGACGTCAGAAGTCACTAGTGGTTGCCGGTTCCATCCATCAGTACACTGACGTGAATCCACTCCAAACGAAATACTAGTGATATGTGACCCACGTAGTAAGTTATTTAAAAAAATTGTTGGCCGTCACGGGACGCCAAGTGAATGTCAAACATCAAAGTTGATGGTGGAATTGATATTTTATGAAAACCAATCTTTATTGGTTGTCATAAAATATTAATTCCACAACTATTGGAACATTTACTTAAATCACTGAAAGGGCATGCAGTTACAAACACCGTAACGTCACATGTCAAAATCTAAAGTTTTAAACACAAAACGTTACCTGTAAACGAAACAGTACATACACTACTACACTTTTACTCTTAGATGATATATAGGTCCAGATGCCTAATCCGCGCCTCAAAACTGAAGCCAAAAAATACAAGCGACTAATACAAATACAAGCGACTCACTCGTCACACGCGAGCGAACGTCCGCCGCTGAAGTAAGTCTAGAGCCGCTATTTATATAATATTCAAAAATTCCTGGTTGCTTAGTTATATTATATTATATTAGTTATTTAGTTATTTCAAATTTTGCAATTACGTACTTGGAAGTATGATAAAAACTATATATAACTATGTTAAACCTTATTGTTCATTTTTATTACTATTTTCATTTTTTACCGCTAAAACCACTGTAGTTATCGATCTGAGCGCCACCTTTATGGCATTATTCAGATGTAAATAATACTTAAAGTTACGTCATCTATAACTGGGTTTACTGAAATTTAACCTTGTATAACTTTTAAACAAGCTGACTTAGCGAAAAATCATATCTGACCTTTTTTGTCGATCGTTTAATTTCCTACAAGAATATGTTATTGATTTTTTCAACTTGTCAATTCGTTGGAACGTGATAAAATTTCAAACAAAAAAAAAAAAAAATATATATATATAACCAAGTATTGTTGTAAAATGTCTTTAAATTTACATGGTTTGAGTGGCTTCCTGATACATTGAGTATATAAATAGTTCCTACTAAGTAGCTATATTTTTATTTTACATTTGTCTTTTTAACTAAACGATTAAATAAAAAAAAATGAAATAAACGAATACTTACCAGTATTCGTTTATTTAATTTTTTATTTCATTTAAAATGTCTTTATTTAATATTACTTACATCAAAAATTTATTATGTTTCATAAAAAAGTCCTAAATTTTGGGGGAAGCTCTATGCACTGGTAGTGAAACCGTCACGCACACAAGCGCAGATATTGTACGTTGACACTCGCGTTGGGCGGGATTCACTCACACAGCTCAAAAAAGTGGCTTCAAAGTAAACGGTGACTTTTGTAGTGGTCACGGTATCTGGACCTATATATAATCTAAGCTTTTACTAAAAAAAATATAATTTTAGAACTGTTCTTTTCAATTCTGGGTGTAAAATTGCAAAATATGTGACGTCACACCAGGGGGGGGGGGGCACAGATCATGAAATTCGTGTGACATAATTTATGGATTATATTTGAAAATGATGAATCTTAAATATCTGAGATTAATGTATGCTATTTTTTTAACTGTGATTCAATTTATAAAAAAACAATATTTAAACATGTTTGAGACATTTTCTTAATTAAATAATTGAAATCGTATTATTTTTTTAGATACAATATTTTTATTTATAACATTTTCGACCGAATTGCACCTGTTGTACGTGACCATGGCTGGTGGGATTCGGTCGACAGATGGTACAATAAAACTAATCGCACTTAAGGTTCTCCTGTTATCACAAAATCCTAGTTCTATTAAAATAAAAATATTTTTATTGTAAATAATACTTTTATGTCCCATATTGATTTAGTTGTAAAAACATTTAAAATGAAATTTGTAAATAATTTTGTTCATATTATATTTAAAGTCTTTAACGCTTGACCAGAAACATGAATTGACCATTCCAATGACAATTGTAAGAAAATTTACATTTATATTAATAGAGAATATTATCTGGCAATTACTTCACGCGACGATTCGACCGAATTGTACCGTTGATGGACCGAATTGCACTGCCTGTGTTAATACATGACCACGATCGATGCAATTTAATGGTACCGATGTACGCATGTTGTAATAAAAATTACTTTTTATGGTATCTGGACTGTGTTATCATTGTATTAGATAAGTAGAATGCGTTTTTTTGTTACTCCAGAATCACTGGTATTGTTAAAACTAGAACCAACTCTTATATGCCGGGCCTGTTGTGTATGAAGACCGCGATCATTATTTCTGTGTCTGGGTGTAATTTATCTATAATATGTAAGTATGTTTATCAGCAGTCTGGTTACCATAGTACAGGCTCTGCCTCATTTGCCGGCCGTGTGTGAGGTTTATAAACGCTATTAAAGGTCACCCATCCATGGTCAAGCTTAAAAATGTATTAAAATGTTAATAATAAAATTACTGCTTACGAATTATTTGTTCCTTTTATGATTTAGAATGTTTTAGAGACGACCAAATGAGTTTATGTATCATTTTTTAATTATCTTTTTGGTGCGGACATTTGCATTTCCAAATCTTATATAAAACAAAGACGTAATGTAAACACGTTGAAGTTAAATATTCCATCGTTTTAAAGCTTAATTTTTATACGTCATTAGTCTTACGTATATCTTTGATGAAAATGGGACCTTGTACCATGTCGACCAACAATGATTTTTCATTCTATGTAATATAAGATATAGTTAATTATTCTAATTCCATTCCATTGCCGACTTCCACAAAATATGTGTTTTGTTGACTCGAAATAGTTTTTAATATCAACTATATTTTTTTATAAACAAGCATATTATGTTGAAATTAGTGTAAACTAAAAGAATTTTATAATTTTCCTATCCGAGATATTGTTGTTCTGTACCACGGTCAGTACATAACAATTTACAAAGACTTATCTGTTATAATCAGGTGCATTTGAGAAGTTATTGTCCGACGTGTTAAAGAGGCTATTTGAAACACTTTAAACATAGCATATTATCATCCTTTTAAATATGCAGACAAGTCAATATGAAATTGGCTTTACACATACAATTTTAAAGTGCAAAATCCTGTGTCATAACTTTATATGTTTGGTATTATTTTGATTACTGAAAGTGTATCGTAAAGGATTTTTTTTCTTAGCATCGTTGATCTTCAGTTTCAACATCTGTAGTAATGTTTTCAAAAGATGATGATAGAACAATGATTGCCGTGAATTGAGTGATTATTTCTCGCCAACTCTGCTCTAAAAAGATTCCTCTAAGATGCACTTTTAACTTGTTTAAAGATATAAAATAAAAATATATTTTTTGTTTTAAGTCTATGTATGGATAGTGAAAACATTCATTTTGACTACATCACACTGTACGTCGTCAGTATTCTTTATATCATGTATTCATGTGATATTCAAGACGTATGAGTTGTTTGACAAATAGTAATTATTAAACCCGAAGTAAGATTCCGAGGTGGTTCTCCACATTTTATTAATCTGTATTTTTGTATATTTACATACCATTTTCAATATGTGTCGGTCAGAATTGCAATTCAATTTTCCGTTTCAGTAGCAAATCTGTTTTTATAGGTATTGTGTACCTAGTCTAGTACCCTTAGGGCGAGCAGACAGAAACCGCTTCGTGTTTTTTTTTTTATGGGATATATCCTATCCTGTCCCAAGCGCCCATGGGCACCTGCAACTCAAGAGTCACAAGTGCGTTGCCGGCCTTTAAGGTGGGATTAGAGGAAGTGGGGGAGAGGGAAAGGATTTTCCAGTCGGGGGTATTTTTAATTTATGATAATTACTAATTGCTGTATTTGCTCTTCCTAAGGTTGCCTGTCATAGAACGGCTGTAGTCATTAGGCCACCTTTAGTACATTATTAATTTGTGTATATATATTTGGCATAATTGTATAATTATATTTACCTCTTAATTCCTTTTGTTCTTGAACGAATATGACACCGTAAATACCCAGTTTTGACCAGAAAAAAGGAAATTTAACATTATATGTGTATAACCAAAGTATATTTAATGTTGTAGAACAGTGTGGCGTAGTTAGAAGTCTGAACGGATACCTCAGCCCGCGTCTAATTGACGCAAGTTTTCGATCAAATATCAAAGTATTTAAATGTATAGTATTATTGTAATTCTTGACGCGCACGCACCAATTATAATGCAAGTTTGTGGTATATAGCAAATTACGCTGTTTTCGACTTAACTGCACGGATGGCGCAATGGTTTAAGTAGTCACCTCGCCACTACGCCGAGCCATGTTGTGGGTTTAAATCCCATATAGGACAAAAAATTCTGTGACCATTAATAGTTGTACCGAGTCTGGGTGTTCTTTGTGTCCGTTGTTTGAATGTTTGTGAAGCCCCCGCGACACAGGAATATTCCCAATGCGGGAGTTGTCTTTTAAAACCAAACAAAAAAAGAAGAAATTACAGTAAAATAAAAAAAACCATGAGTTAAATTGGAATGTTAATCCATGTGGTTCTCTGGAGTTTTTTTGTAATCCTCCATTATCTAAAAGTTCTAATGTATATTGAGACATTAAGGTATTAATATTGTAATAAAATATGTGCACGTTACTAGAATATTATGAGTTCGAAATGTCCTATCAAAATTTTGCAAAAAAATCCAGTTATTATGGCATTGCATATGCTATGTGTCTGTGTAATTATCTATAACATGTATGTTTTTAGTAATGTATAAATATGTTTATCAGCAGTCTGGTTACCATAGTACAGGCTCTGTCTAGTTTGGAATCAGACGGCCGTGTGTGGGGGTGTCTATACCGATATAAAATAAGGTTCTTTTATTTGCCACATATAATGTAAGTATATAAAGCTGTATCGCAAACCCTGTAATAAATTGGTGCGTGTTGTCAAATGTTTATTGTAAATTAAGATATTGTATTATTGTTGTAAAATGGGAATTCTAAGCGACTCGCGACCGTTGTGTTGTATGAAATATATTTTCAGCATTCATTTCTGTTTTATTTATACATCTCCTCATAGAATAAATATAATGTAGTACTTGCATGGAAGTACCCGAGGGAGGGCAGGGCTCAGGGTACGGCAGCCCAAATTAAGATTATTAAAGCAATAAAAATATTTTGTCATCCCCGTGGGCCGTCAAATTTCTGATTTGGCCCATTGGCATTCAAAAGCTGGGCCAGTTACTTGCTAACAGATGCCCTAAAAGTTACGCTATATTTCGTTAATTTCTTCTCTAATTTTAAATTAAAATTTTATATTGCAAATAGAAAAATGTACTTCAAGTTGTCTTCACATGATTATACACACAGCTGATAAACACTTTCAGTGCCACCCCAATTTACACTATATCCTGTACGCTGCGTGTCGTCGGTACTGGAAGCTGAAATAACTAGACATGCTAGGCGTGTTCACCGGTATTGTACAAAGGCAAATTGTTAATATTGTCATTTACTGTTTTACCGATGTTACATACATGGGTAAATAATCGGTAAGTAGTAAGTAATCGATAGTTTGATTAGGGTATATAAGAAGTGATTTACCACAGTTTAGTGCGTTTGAATTTAGAAAAATGTCACAAAATAAGATAGAAGGTAAACAAGTTTTGTAATTATGGCAGAATTTGAAGAAGAATATGGAAGAAATTGTCAACATTTTTCCAGCTCCAAAAACATTATTCGGAGAGAGAGGTCATAAAATACGTACGATGGCTTCTTGCGCATTATTTTTTTATTTTAACAAAAAAAGTCTTTTTTTTTACAAATATAGCTGCTCAACAAGATCAACACTTCCAAAAAGAAATATTATTTACACCAAATAGTTCACGACTTTTTTTACCCGATTCTTTAAAAATAATATCAAACATATTAACGTTTTTAGTTAGTAAAAGTTGTCATTGTTGACAATCTATGCAGTAGAACACGCCTAACGTGTCCCTGGCATTGTATGTAAAACATTTTTTGTGGAATATAAAAATCATTGGAGCACAGGAGCCACTTCAAATTTGGTGAACTTATGAAATAATTAAGCAACACTTATTTTTAGTACATAATCCTGCATAATGGTTTAAATATTGCCGAAACATTGTGGACACGCCAGGCGTGTTCTAGGCACCTGGATGATGCCGATCGATCGATCAAATAAAACGAATATGAACGGATCAACACATATATTCAGTTCTAGTCAAGCTCGAATTCAATGATGTCCCCCAGCTCCATGTCGCCGTCCCCATCGCTGTCGCTGCTGTGCGCGTCCGCCGCCTGTAACAGAACGTTAACCTAACTTTATTACTGGGCTCTTGGTAGGAAATGCCCTGAGAGAAGCAGAGAACAGAACCAGATGGAAGGAAAACTCCAACTGTGTGTCTGTTGTATGAATATTTAGTGTGGGTGTTCTCTGTGTCTGTTGTATGAATGTTTAGTGTGGGTGTTCTCTGTGTCTGTTGTATGAATATTTAGTGTGGGTGTTCTCTGTGTTTGTTGTATGAATGTTTAGTGTGGGTGTTATCTGTATCTGTATGAATGTTTAGTTTGGGTGTTCTCTGTATCTGTAGGAATGTTTAGTGTGGGTGTTCTCTGTATCTGTATAAATGTTTAGTGTGGGTGTTCTCTGTATCAGTAAAAATGTTTAGTGTGGGTGTTCTCTGTGTCTGTTGTATGAATGTTTAGTGTGGGTGTTCTCTGTGTGTTGTATGAATGTTTAGTGTGGGTGTTCTCTGAGTCTGTTGTATGAATGTTTAGTGTAAGTGTTCTCCGTGCCTGTTGTATGAATGTTTAGTGTGGGTGTTCTCTGTGTGAGTGTTGTATGAATGTTTAGTGTGGGTGTTCTCTGTGTCTGTTGTATGAATGTTTAGTGTGGGTGTTCTCTGTGTCTGTTGTATGAATGTTTAGTGTGGGTGTTCTCTGTGTCTGTTGTATGAATGTTAAGTGTGGGTGTTCTCTGTATCTGTATGAATGTTTAGTGTAGGTGTTCTCTGTATCTGTATGAATGTTTAGTGTGGGTGTTCTCTGTATCTGTATGAATGTTTAGTGTGGGTGTTCTCTGTATCTGTTGTATGAATGTTTAGTGTGGGTGTTCTCTGTGTCTGTTGTATGAATGTTTAGTGTGGGTGTTCTCTGTGTCTGTTGTATGAATGTTAAGTGTGGGTGTTCTCTGTATCTGTATGAATGTTTAGTGTAGGTGTTCTCTGTATCTGTATGAATGTTTAGTGTGGGTGTTCTCTGTATCTGTATGAATGTTTAGTGTGGGTGTTCTCTGTATCTGTTGTATGAATGTTTAGTGTGGATGTTCTCTGTATCTGTATGAATGTTTAATGTGGGTGTTCTCTGTATCTGTATGAATGTTTAGTGTGGGTGGGTGTTCTCTGTATCTGTATGAATGTTTAGTGTGAGTGTTCTCTGTATCTGTTGTATGAATGTTTAGTGTGGGTGTTCTCTGTGTCTGTTGTATGAATGTTTAGTGTGGGTGTGATCTGTATCTGTATGAATGTTTAGTTTGGGTGTTCTCTGTATCTGTAGGAATGTTTAGTGTGGGTGTTCTCTGTATCTGTATAAATGTTTAGTGTAGGTGTTCTCTGTATCTGTATAAATGTTTAGTGTGGGTGTTCTCTGTATCTGTAAAAATGTTTAGTGTGGGTGTTCTCTGTATCTGTATAAATGTTTAGTGTGGGTGTTCTCTGTATCTGTATAAATGTTTAGTGCGGGTGTTCTCTGTGTCTGTTGTATGACTGTGAGTCTCACCCGTCTCCGGCGCGTGCGGCGGCGCGCGCGCGGCTGCTCGTCGTTGGAGGAGTCGGCCGAGTCGCCATCCGCCAGGGCCAGCACTGCGTTACGCAAGATAGACGAGGCCACTGTATTACATGCGGGGATTACACCTACTCTCTACACTCTACACGCTCGGGACCAGAGTCTCTTGTGTCGTACACGGCCGGTTGCAATGTATTTTAGTTATGTGTAGGAACCCTATGCGTTGGTGTTATATATATACACACCTAAATCTTGAAAGTCTCTTTATTTCTGAAGTATAAATAAATTTTATTGGATTGTTTAGCCTCAATAATAGCAAAAATAATATACTATATTATCAATAGAAGTTCTATATGGTATGATTCTAATAGATTCCCTTTGTAACCTATACTTACTAGATTTAAAAAAAAAATACACATATTTTCTTTGTCAGTTTCTAAACTATAACTATTCTTCACATAATTCTTGTAAAAAATAATACCTTAGTGATTCTTGAATCAGTGAACAGAATTTTTTGAAAAAACCCCATTTCAAACTTTATACCGTTAGTTGTAATGAATACCAAATAAAATATTAGGAATTATTAACAAAAATAATAATAATTTACCTTCATATGTAACTAAAAATAAATTAAATAATTCTAAAACATATTATAAGGTCCTTTTAAACTCTCATCTTTCATCATTATATTACAGTCGACACAAGAAACTCTCTTCAAACAATGAGCCCATAAGCAAAGAGATGCTCCATTGACAAATTATTTATACAACAACACACATTACATACAAAAACAAAGAACAAAGTGGACACATATTTACATAATTGACAGAATTAAAAAAAAATAAAAAATACTTTCATCTTTAACACATACTCGTCAATGGTTCATCCCTTGCTCCAGTCAATTTATTAAATAATATTCACAAACAAACAAAATTTACTACAATAGGGATGGTGACAAGTTCCCATAAATAACGCAAAAAAAAAACCTAGATAAGAAAAAAGTTACTTAATATTTCCCGCTAAAACACTCATCGCATCGTATTTCATTACGACACTAACAGATTAACTGACAGTTGTTCATAGGGTAGTTTAAGTAAGACATATGACACCAACTGTCAGCTTGTTCATCGGTTAGTGACGTCATGTATCTGGTTGGAGTTGGCTGTCACGTGATAATCATTGCTTATGACTTATGCAATTGTACTTGCAAACAAAAGGTATAAAAGTCATGCCCTTTCAATGATTTAAATAAGTGTTCCTTTTTCAAATACATCCTGTATAGTCACTTTTTATATTTCTAAAGTATTTTTTTTTTGCCCTTTGGACGGTATATAACTCAAGCACTATCAACACACTTCAATATACGTCATAGTGGTGACGTCACGCTAGCAATACTCACAATCATCATCGTCATTATCCGACCCTGAGTCCGATCCATCGTTTTCTGTGCCGCCTGCTATGTCATCTTCTTCATCTTCCTCCTGTAAATTAAATATTAATCCTTCTATTAATAAAATATACAGAATACAAGAATCGTTGACAGTCCAGTCAAACCGCTGTCTCTTTTTTGAACGTCAAAACGTATGGAATAACGACTTGTGACGTCATACTTTGGTATCAAATGTTTGGTTTTGCCAACTGAACTAGCCAACCAGCCGCAGAATATATAATAATAATAATCAAGGATCAAGGGACTGATGCAGACGGCAGTTCTCGACACGTGAGGAGGTACCTGTCTTTGGAGCCCTAAGCACCGGTGTCTTGGTCGGTGGTCTATTTTTTATATATTTTGTTATTAATAATTAAAAATTTTATTTTATAAGTTTTAAGTTGAATAAAGAGAAATAATAATAGCTTGACACATCTCACACACGGCTGTCCGATCCCAAACTAGGCAGAGCCTGTACTATGGTAACCATACTGCTGATAAACATACTTATATATTATAGATAAATTACACAAAGACAGAACAAATGATCATGCTCATCACACAATTATTTGCCCTGGGTGTGAATCGAACCCACGACCGACGAACTAATTCAAAATCAGTCCATCTATCTAGGAGCTTTGGCACGATAAACTTATAACGCCCCTGGTTTTTCCACGAGAAATCTAGGAAATTTAAATAATAGAAGCTAATATACTGACCGCATCATCGTCATGGTCTCTCTTCCGGCCGACGTCGTACACTTTGACGCAGGACTCCTGCATCTGCTCGAAGTCTCCCATGTTCTCCACCAGAGATATCTGCGTGCCATATCTCGACACACTCAACGCATATATATTTCTTTTAACGTCTATCGTGGCTGTAATACATCATTTATTTGTATTAGAATGATTTGAAATAACTATAAATATATTAAAACTAATAATAAACAATCGTAATATAGCGAGAGAGAGAGAGAGATAAGGGGGGGGGGTAGAGAGAGAGAGAGAGAGATAAGGGGGAGAGAGAGAGATAAGGGGGAGAGAGAGAGAGAGATAAGGGGGAGAGGGAGAGAGAGAGATAAGGGGGAGAGAGAGAGAGATAAGGGGGAGAGAGAGAGAGAGATAAGGGGGCAGAGAGAGAGAGAGAGATAAGGGGGAGAGAGAGAGAGATAAGGGGGAGAGGGAGAGAGAGAGAGATAAGGGGAAGAGAGAGAGATAAGGGGGAGAGAGAACAAAAATATACGTAAAGCTTAGCCGTAGAGAATAAACCAAGACTGCTTTAAAACACAAACTAAAAGTCGAAATAATATATATATATAATTTTTCTACCGCATTAGGAATGACTCCTGTGTCGGGGGACCTTACAAACATACAAGCAACGGACACAAAGAACACCCAGAGTCGGGTGAGAATCGAACCCACGACCTATGGCGTAGCAATCAGGGTCACCAACCACTAGGCCAACAGGCCAGTCATATACCCCATGTTTTTCGGAGAACTGAGACAATTCTTATGACACCTCCATGGGCGTACCTAGATTTTAATTAGCGCGATGCGACCTAAATTGTTACTTTATTGTGTCGGAATAAGAGTCGCTATTTATTTACATGATTTGGCGGAGTGTGATCTATTATATATTCTGTGGTTCTCTAACTAAATCCAGATAGCGTTGTGTAGCTGTAGACGCGCATCCTTCGTGAATTCTATGGTAATTACACTATGAACATTCACTTAATACAATATTTTTTACCCTAGAATTTAAAGCTCCTACTTAATTCATTTCGATATCTCAAAGTAGAATGACAAAAAATGTATTTGGCATTAAATCCGTTGAATTAATTGAATGTTTATAAAGTTAAAAATAAATAATTAGTATTTCAGTGTAACTAAAGACAGAAATCTGTTGAGTAATTAAATGTGCACAACAAGAAAATAATTTCTCACCTATACTAGAATAATCATATGGGTCTAATGTCTTGAAACTGGTATCGAACTGACTCCTCTCCTCCGAGTCCTGGTCGGAGCATACCGCGTATATCGCTGAACACGTGGGGCTAAATATAACCTGGAAACACACAACAAGTAAAGTTAAACACAACAGTATAACTGCGCGGTGACCTGGAAGACTTTCTTCAAAACCTTTAGTAGCCTTGGGTCTCGAGTTATCATACCATTAAGATGACAAATAAGTATGCAATCTACGATGAAAATAAAATAATAATAATAACGTCACACATCTCACACACGGCCGTCTGATCCCAAACTAGGCAGAGCCTGTACTATGGTAACCAGACTGCTGATAAACATCTAACCTAGCAGTGGAAAATTGCTGTCAGGTTCGTATTTTTAGAAAGACATATTTTAATAAGTTAAAGTGTATACAGTGTGTAAATTTCGGGGTGGCGAAGAACTTACAAAAACGTCTTTTTGTGGATACTTATCACAATGCAAAAGTCAGTTCATCATAAAAATGCGAGATTAAGGATTTATGTACTAATAACACTTACTAATAACAGCTTGATTTTGCGCTACGCAATGTAAACGTAACAAACTCAAGTATCATTTTTGTGCGGAACCGTGAATTTAACCGTGACCTTAAACGTTCGGCACCGTCGGAACAGCTGATTTCATAAAAGTTGTTTAAAATCAATAAATACTACCAAAAACTGCTATGTAGCAGTTTGGCTGTATGAGATATTTATTGATTTTTTCAGTAAAATGTTGTGTTTACTCATTGTTATATCACTTTTAAAATAAAAAAATAAGAATTTTACGGCAGAAAATTAAAATGATTTTCGAATCGGAATGATAATCTTCGAAACACCAAAAAGCCAGAAACGCTCTGACAGCTCCTTTTTGGTTCGAGTCGCCAAGGACTGGAATGCTGCCTGCGTCTATTTTTCCAGATAATTATAATCCTGGAGCGTTCAAGTGTAGAGTGAATAGGTTTCTCTTGGATAGGCATGCGTGTACCATCTTTGTCTTCATCGTCACTTTCTATTAGGGGAGTTGGAAGACAAACAGATAGATAGATGTACTCTTTATTGTACACAGAGCAGTTGATTACAATATTTTCTTATATCTAAATCCTTTAATACTATGTACAATTGGCGGCGACCTTATTATTTTTGATTGAATTGAACACAAATAAACTTACCTCTGATTTGTCTAATGTTGGCACTGTTCTCAATAGGTGAAATGTTCTTAAATCCCATACTTCTGTATTTGATATTACCTGAAAATAACAAATATACTATTAACACAGAATACATAATAGTACTAGTACAGAAAGACCTCTTCGCAATACCATTTAAATAAATAGCGACTCTTGCTCCGACACAATAAGGTGCAATTCAGATCGCACACCGCTAATTCTAAATGGCTTATATTAACCTAAAACTTGCCTCTCTTTCTATCGCATAACTCTTATTTGTTCTGATGCCGTTAAGGTTGTCTTCTGTAAGAAGAATTAATCTAAATATTTAATAACCAGTTATGTGCCTATTACTTTACTTCTGTGAACAAATGAAGTTTTAAATAAACCTAGACTAGGTATTTACCTACTTAGTAGTACCTACGTAGATGTAACTTATATTAAAGAAAACTATTTTATTTCACAATCTCTGCATAGATACTTTAATCTCTAAGAAGATAGGCATTTGCCATAACGTTGGTGTGTACCTTGGAATGAAACTATCTCTTTTAGGTGTTTAACTAGGTAGGTATATGCAAATCAAATAGCGGAACCCTATTCCTTATAACACCAGCTATTTGCCAGTGAAAGTCATATGGAAATCGGTCCACCCGTTGCGGAAATTAGCCGAACAAATAGACAGACAGACAGACAAAATTGTTGTAGTCCTAAACTTATCAAAGCTAAACTTGACTAAGTTACTCCTTATAACACCAGCTATCTGTCAGTGAAAGTCAGGTGGAAATCGGTATACCCGTTCAGTAGATTAGCCGGAACAAACAGACAGACAGACAAAAATGTGAAAAATATTTTTTTGGTATAAGTACTGTGTAAACATTCAGATGCATTTAGTAAAAATCTGTCATTATGTCATTACAAACGGACACTTCAAATTTGTTTATTTACTAGCAGTTCCCGCGCTCGCGTGTACGTGTACATATTTCACCCTTAATCCTTTTTTCAAAATCACAGTAGCATAAGTTACTCCTTTTAACATCAGTTATCTGACAGGGAAAGTCCCGTGGAAATCGGTCCACCTGTTCCGGGGATTAGCCGAAACAAACAGACAGACAGACAGACAGACAAAAATTGTAAAACATGTTGTTTTGGTATATGTACCGTATATACATTCAAATGCACTTAGTAAAAAGCGGTTATTTTAATATTACAAACAGACACTCCAATTTTATTTATTTCTATAGAGTATAGATAGAAGATGTGTATCAGTTGTTGTGGTCCTAATAAATAAATATACTTATCATAGATAAACTTGACCTTGTAAACAGAACTTGTAAATATCTAACTATACTGATTATCATTAATAATATAATCTAACTACGTAAATACGGGAAACGTAATTCGTAAGCGACGAACGGACGAAGCGACGTAGCGCGTGAGTGAGTATCGAAGTAGCGTGCTACCCTGCCGGCGCGTGGCAGCCCACTGAATTTCGCTCGACTCGTCGCCGCTGCTAGGTACCTGTAACTTCATACCTACTGACGGGAGTGGGCCTAGCCTGCTATTACTTTGTATAAGAAATCTAGGAAGTTTACCATGTATAGGAAATCTACTATGTATAGAATTTTTTTACTAATATCATAATCGTGAGGTTGCAAATAACAGTAATAATTGAATACTTTCCCGCTATTTGTAAATCTCACTTTACTGAGTGTAAGCGGCAGTCACGCCAAAATAAGCTTTAAAACGTTGTACTTCGTCACATAATAGATTGTGTGTATTAACTGTAGGTAAATATTTTTTGTTGTGGATAATTAAAACTTCTTAACTTACCTCTAGTCCGTTTGGATGGAAAACTCCACTATGAGTTTGATTAAGTTTATCGAATTTATGAATTTCTTTGCCCGTGTTTACATCCCATAGTACACCGTCTGAAAGAGAGGGAAAATCAATCATTGCTATGAAATTGGGGGTCGCTAATTGACTGGCAACATTGCTTTGACCTATAACTTTTGTGGATTTTGAAATCTTGCTTAAACCTAAAAGAAATTGTTAACAAAGGGGTAGATTTTTAAATTGTAATCAGATAAAGTTTGTATGTTTAGACGTAGGCGGTAGGTAACCGGTCTTTCAGTGAAGAGGGAACAGCAACCCATGTACTGTTGGACTGTCACGGGGTCGCAGAATACCGGGCTAAGTACCTTGGCTCGCCAGGATCGTGGGTAACGTAAAGAGGTTCCTGGGATTCTTCGGGAAGTTAGGGTGGCTCGAATAGCTTTTATTACCACCAACGCCTAACACGCGCTTTGTCGTCTAAACCTAACCTATTGATCTTTAAAACTGCTGATCCAATTCTGAAAATTATTTAAACTACATTACTGGCGAGAGCTGTAGGCTGAGGTTTTTAAAGTCTGACGAAGAACTGTACTTATTATAAACAAACGAGTTATAATCATCAATTTAAAGCACCCCCGACTCGAAAATCCCTTCATCGATTACAAAAGAGCTGATGATCTTCGAACGGCTGAACAGATCTTCTTGAATTATATCTAAGAACACTCTCGATCAAGTCAGTTCCTTTGTTTGGGAGCTACGATGCCACAGACAGAAACACAGACACATCAAACTTATAACACACATTTTGCGTCGGGAGTTAAAAATCCTACTAATATTATAAACGTGAAAGTTCTTGAGGATGTATGGATGTTTGTTACTCTTTCACGCAAAAACTACTGAACGGATTGAGATGAAACTTGGTATGTAGATAACTGGACCTGGATTAACACAAAGGCTACTTTTTATCCCGATATTCAATCGGCACCGGGACTTACGCGGGTAAAACCGCAGCTAGTTATAAATAAAATACTATTATAGACCCTCTGAATAGAATGTTTTGTAAGTCGGTTGCCACTTACCTGATAGCACCAGTTCGTCTGTAGGATTAAACACAGCCCTGTTTTTCGCGTATTGGTTGCTGATCGACGGTGTGAGGGTCATGAGTTCTCTCCCCGTGCGAGTGTCGAATATCGTCGCCGTTTCGCCTTTGGTACCTATGATCCTCTCGTCTGTCATCTTGGAGAACTCCACGTATTCTTCATTATCTAGTTGAAATCTAGAAGAAAAGCAATGAATAAGTATTTTTAAGAGTTTGCAAGTCGATGAATATAAAAACGAGACGAAAAAATTTGGATCCCGGCCGACTTGCGGCAGCCATTATACTTTGTCACGATTAGTAGACCCCGTTTACTTGTCTACTATATTATAATATACTAGCAGCGCCTCGCGGTTTCACCCGCGTAAGTCCCGATCCCGTGGGAATGTCGGGATAAAAAGTAGCCTATGCGTTAATCCAGATCTTCAGCTATCTACATACCAAGTTTAATCGCAATCGGTCCCGTACTTTTTGAGCCAATTCGTTACAAACATACTTACATACAAATCTTTCCTCTTTATAATATTAGTATAGAAAATGTAACTACAAATCACAATATTATGATCTAGAGTTTGCATACGACAAAACTTATGTAGCGCCGCACGTATGCGCCCCGTCAAATACTTCGGCCACTTTGTTTTTAACCGTCTTCAAAAACGAGGAGGTTCTTAATTCGACTGAATTTTATTTTTTATGTATCTTCGCCATTTGTAAACCGATTTCAATCATTCTTTTTTAATTGAATTGGTTGTACTCAAGGTTGATCCCTATTAAAATTTCAAGTTAAAATTCAACCTTTAAGGGTGGAAAATAAGGGGTAGAGAATGCAGTTTATTACAGTAACTTATGTTACATTGAGGTTTTTTTTTTGTTCTGATGATACTGATGGTTTGGTATTAATGCATTGTCGACACTTGACACGTAAGTCCGTCAGATGCCTTTAAGTTAAATATATAAGATAAAAGCGTGTTAAAATGAAACTTACGATAATTCAAACTCCTTCATATTCCACAAGGCCGACAGAGGCCGCCACGGGGTGGTCGCGGACGCCAGAAGAAGCATTCCGTCTCTGCTCGCCTGTGGGATATTTCATACTTTTTATATACCATGGTTTATATCGCCCAAAATTGAGGTTATTTTTTTGCTCAGATGCGAAAGAACTAAAAATTGTGGTGGCAAATACATTTATGCCGACGATTCGTTTTGCTTACGGACGGTAAAATTTTCGTTGAAAATGCAACGAAATTTTACCGTCCGTAAGTAAAACGAATCGTTTCTTGTTTATTGGAACGCGACATTAGTTACTTCCTGTTCTCGATGATATGCGTTTGGAAAGTGGGAAGGGTTACAATTTTAAAACTTATGTTACATGGCAAAATGATTCAATTGTCTACGTGGTGTCATTTACGCGACGCAAGAGATAATCTGAGAGAGTGAGAGGGGGGGTCGAGAGAGAGTGATGGGGAGAGAAAGGAGTTTGGTTTGCTCTTTTGGCTTTGTCAAAAATTAGCTTTAAAAATTCGTACTATAGAGAAGAAGAGTTTGCCAATGAATGACACAAAGTTGCCTTTTAGCAGTGAGACGTGCTTACCTGCATATGATAAATATATGATTCGTGCACTTGATACGAGTTTTCTTCTGCGCCGCTAAATAGGTTGAATATTCGTATGTCACCGGTAGATGTCGCTGCTAGCAGTTGCTGCTGTGTCGGCTAAGGGTTATAATGATATTTAATTTATAAAGCGTAATATTTATGCCATAATTTTCTTCAAAGTGTAGATATATTTTCCTTCGGACGAAAAAAAGAGTGCGCGCACGTCCGTGAGTTGTGTGTGTGTACTCACGTGGAATATAGTGTGCGTGAAGTAGGCGTCGTCGTCCTGCAGGCGCAGCGTGCGCGCGGGCGCGAAGTGCGCGTGCGCGAGGCGCGCGTGGTGGCGCGCGGGCGCGTGCGCGCCCAGCTCGCGGCGCACGACGCGCGCGCACACGTTGGCGTCGGCGCGGGAGCTAAGCACGCCGCCCGCGCCGCGGGGCTCGGGGCACTTGTGAGGTCTGCGGGGGCAAAACGCATCACTCTGCACGTTTAGGTCAACTTATTTATATATTTTGATTACCTTAGTATAAAATAATAACCTATTTTGCGTTTACCCCGAAGCTTATTTTGTTACCTACTTCTCCAAAAGACTGTAGTTCTGGTTGATGGACACCAACAAAGATATAAACAAGGTAATGACACACACTGTTAATGTTGCACATTTCTTTCTCTCATTTACTACTTTTTACACGCTTTCAATAGCTTTACTTATTATTACGTAAACAAATTTTGTAAGTCAATTTTAACCTACTTGTAATTGCATAGCTCGGATGACATCACTATAGTTTGTCATCTTGAGCTAGGAAGTGGATAGTGTAACTCTTTAGTGACTACTAGTAACCCCTCGACTTTGGACTCATATGAAGCGTTTTGAAGAGTCCAAAACATTGGTCTCGGTAAAGATAGTCTGATGGTTAAGCCAGGAAGTGTGCGTGTTTTTTAAGTTTTCTAAACTATATTTTATAGGTACTAAGAACTAATGTGGACTCACTCGAACAAGTTGAACTGCGGACATGTGACGACAGGGTTCTTGCAGAGCGCGTGCTGGTTGTACAGGTACTCGGTGATGATGGTGTGTAGGGTGACGCGGTGTGAGGGGGGCGCGGGCTCCCCTGCCGCCACGCTCAGCTGCTTCTGCAGCGAGCGCTTGTGCTCGGAGCTGGGCGTCGACACCGGCGTCAGAGGCAGGTTTTGGACTTTTCTAGCAAATATATAATTTTTTAAACTTTCACAGTCATATTCTGATACCATTTTACCAATAATATCAAAAAAGCCAAAGTGAATTTAGCTGTTTGATGCGTTTTCACGTTAAACCTGCTGGCAAAAATTATTCGTGGGAGAGTCATGCTTCGGCACGTATGGGCCGGCTCGACCGGAATTATACCACGGCCTCACAGAAAACCGGCAGTGAAGCAATGCTTGCATTGCTTTACGCCGCGTAAGTGAGGTTACTGGAAGCTTAACCCTTCCATCTCCCCCCTTTCTCCTCGCCTCTTCCATCCTCCTCCTCTACTCCCACCTTAAAGACCGGCAACGCACTTGTGACTCTTGAGTTGCAGGTGCCCATGGGCGTCGGTAGTCATTTACCATTAGCTGACCCGTCTGCTCGTTTGACAGACCCAGCCATACAAAGATGACCAACAACGCGCACAGGCATGGGAACGCGCACAAGTGGCCAAAGGCGCCCTCAGACGCTTAACTTATTTGCCCAGTTTGAAACGCCACAGTGGCAGTGGCGCTCAAATTCTAGCCGAGAAATGGATGATGTTTGAATAAAAAAAATGGAGTTTATTTCAGAAAAATTTGGACATCCTTCAACTGCCTTGGTATTATATACTCATAGTTCATTCAAGTCAGCCTTCTGTCTTACGAAATATTAGCTTCATACGTTCAAAATATGATTAACTGTATTAAAAATCACGATTCTAAAATTTGACCACACCATTCTCTAACACCATGTGCATGTACTTACCTAAGTTTGATGACCGGTGGAAGTGGGCTACATTCATCAGTCTGCACATTATGTGAGCTATTTAATTCGACACTTTCTCGAAGTACGGTACCACTGCTGTTGGTTCGAGAAACTGATAGTCGAGGCTGGGGACAAAATACGCAATGAATGGTAATTGTTAGCTGAGATCGTTCGAGAGATAGTTATTCTTTTATGTCACTAAGTACCTCTTGTATGGAGGCTTAGTACTGCACATTTCCGTTTCACCCCGTATTAGGGCCGCCCGATTTTGCAAGCATCCCCACGTCAGTTAATTTTATTAGTTTTTGTATAAATCAAACAAAAAATATCATAATCATCGTTTTATCACAGTCATAATTAGACACTGATATCATTATTCAAACATTTTATAATCAAGATATTAGTGTGCCATAAATTGATCATTCGTGGTCCTTCGAGCCGAGTTTGAACTCTAGCTATCTTGGGACGGCCAGAATATTACTCAATCATCTTCGTAAACCTATTATTTTTTAATGGAGGTACTTAAGCTCGCAGTTTTTGACCTTTGAACAGAACTTAAACAACTTTGGGACGTCGGGCATATCATTTAAAAATCTTTCAAAACTTATTATATTATTTATTGTACACAAATAGATTATTTGTTTTTTTTTTAACAAAATTCGGACTAGCGACTTACAGATTGTTCCTTTGGGACGTCGACAATATTATAAACCATCTTACAGAACCTAACATATTTAGTTTATCGTAATTTGTGGTCCTTCGAGCAGAATATGAATCAGCGATCTATATAGTTTGTTACTTCGGAATCTACTTTAATATTAGATAAAATTTATAATTTTTTAAAATTTATTACTTTACAATTACGATAACATTGTACGTAAATTGTGAATTTTTGGTGGTCTTTGAAACTTTAACCACCAAAATAAACCGAACTCCTAAAAAATATTATTCGGTAATGCTTTACATGTAAAGCGTCGGCTACGTACCCTGGTGGGCGTGGAGGGCGTGTAGACGGGCGGCGGCGGCGCGGGCGGCGCGGGCGCGGCGGGCGGGGGCAGACGCGCCTCGAGGCGCAGCGTGCTGGCGCTGTGCTGCAGCCCGCGCGCCGCCAGGTGCGCCGCCACCAGCTGCAGCAGCTGCCGCTCGTTGTAGTTTATGCGGGTCTGGGCTACCACGTTCGCCTGACACAAAATATATACATAAAAGGAGCGCTCGATTATTGCCGCGTTTCAATAAATAAAAAACGCATCGTTTTGCTTACGGACGGTAAAATTTCGTTGAAAATATTGGAACGCGGCATAAAACGGTAACCTTGATATCCTAATTAATATTACAAATGCGAATGTGAGTTGTTTATTACGCTTAACTACTCACTCGATTGTCATGAAATTATGCATACACTTTGCCAGGTGGGAAAAATACATTTTACTGGATAAAAGATACCCTATGTCATCTTCTGTATCCCTAAAAACGTATTTGCAAAATTGCAAGATGACTAGTTGAATAGTTTCCAGGTATTTTAAACTCCATTTCTCATAAAAGCAGAGGAAACGTTTTTAGTTAAAGATTGTAAACCGTGCATATTTTTTTATTTTTACTTTTTTGAAAAATGGAGGCAAAAATACCTGGAAATTCAAACAGTCATAACTTGTCAACTGATAGTTTTTTTTTCATAAATTCTTACTATAGTTACAATAAGAATTGCATGCTAGAGTCATGCCCTTTCAATGATTTAAATAAGTGTTCCTTTTTCAAATACACCCTGTATAATATTGATTAGGATGTGCGACTCCCATATTAGTATTCTTCATAATAATTTTTTTTTTAAGTATTTCTAAGAAATCATGTCGTGGGTTGTTAGACTATAAAATGTATTAACATTTATACTTTTTACATCGAGTAGGATACTTACATGGGACATATGGTGAGAAGCAAGCAGTACCAGTTGGCCATAAATCTCAACAAGGCAAAACATCACTGCTTTGTTGAAATTATGGTCGACCAGGACCATTGCAGGTTTTATTTAAATTACACACATACCCCCACGGCTGTATCCCCGAGAGGTAAGCGGATGTGTATGAAACACCCACATATTACCCATTATAATATGGTCCATTGCCAACTATAATATGGTCCTGCTTAGGGAACGTACCCATAGTACGTAACCCATTTAAAAAAAAATTATAATCCCCCCCCACGGTGACCACCCCTTAGTATATGCCAAGACGCCCCCTCTAATTTTACCGTAGTCATTTATAAATATGGTTTTAAATCACTTTTTGAGAAAGTCAAAAAGCGCTAAACGCTTGCTTGTTGCTACCTGTGAGTTTAAAAAGCGCTAAACGCTGAGGGCCATATTTGAATATAGCTCGAAAAAGCACGAGATTTCTCTAGAGGATATTGACTACGTGATGAAAACCTACACGTAGTATGGGTACGTTCCCTTAGATATTGGCAAGCCTATTGTCGCCATGCCAGACACTTTGGGAATCAGAGATGGGATAATTGGGACATGTTGAAAAATACAGAAAATAGTTCTTTACATATAGCTTACAGGAAAACCTACAAGAATTATTTTGTATTAAAACAAAATGCCCCCAAATCGAAAATCCATGCAACGATTAGAAATGAGCTGATGATCCTTGAACAGCTGAACAGACTTGGACAAGACAACAGACAGGCTAAATAGAATTATAACTAAGCACTCTTAAGGTGACTTTCACCTTTAAAAAAAAACTGAATCAAAATCCGTCTATCCGTTTAGGAGCTGTGATGAATAATCGATTTAATATATAAAGTTTTATGTAAAATTTCAACACCGTCCCATAGGTATTACATTTGATATTATTGATAATAATATATATAAACTTGTCAATAACGTCTAAGCAAAGAAAAAGAGAAGAGAGTCGGTTGACAAACACATGAAAAAGTCGGCCAATTAATAACTTGACACATCTCACACACGGCCGTCTGATCCCAATCTAGGCAGAACTTGTACTATGGTAACCAGACTGCCGATAAACATACTTATATATTTCTAAATACATACATATTATAGATAAATTACACCCAGACACAAAACAAATAATCGTGCTCATCACACAAATAATTGTCCTGTGTGGAATTCTAACCCACGACCTCTGGCTCAGCAGTCAGGATCACTAACTACTAGACATACAGGCCAGTCAAAATTGCCAGTCAAATTGAGAGTCAAACACGCACACGAAGAGTTCCCGTACAATCATCGAATAAAATATTAAGATTGAGCAAAAAAAAAAACACATTTCTAGTAGGGGGGAGCCCCATTTAATTTTTAATAATTTTTTATTATTTGTTGTTATAGCGGCAACAGAAATTTACATTCTGTGAAAATTCAACTCTGCCTATATATTATGACGGACAGCCGAGGCTTAGTAATAAGGTCCTGTTGGTTACCCTTCGTGTACCAAACCCTAAAAAGTGTTTTGTCTTTGCCTATTTCATCAGGGTGTTACAGAAATGTGCGGTCATATTTAGGGTCAAGTCATATAGTACACCCCGTGAATAACGTAAAGCGCTAACAATTTCAGAAAAATTCGTTATTTTAATTCAGAAATATTATTTTGAAACTACAAACTGAATTTGAAGAAAATGCTTGCATAAAAATATAAAAACACCAAATCCTTCAAACTGATATCAAATGTTGAATGTCCTGTTGGTCTAGTGATATTGACTGCTGAGCCAGAGGTAGTGTGTTCCCACCCATGACAAATAATTGTGCGATAAGAATGATCACTTATTCTATGTCTGGGTGTAATTTATCTATAACATGTATGTATTTAGAAATATATAAGTACTAGATGGAAACAAGGCGTCGCTCGGGTGAAATGTGACTCATAATACACAATCTTTTACAAAATGTAGATAGATATACGTGTGAATCGGCCTTAACGAACTCAAGATGGCATCCGAGTGGCCAATATGGCGACTGCCATTTGCACCAGTAGAATTTAACAAAATACTCGACAATCCGAATTTAGCGGATATATGTTGTCGTTGACTCTAAATCATTATTTTTTTATGTTTTATTATTCAGCTAAGGTTTCAATCGAGTCTACCGTACCCCTTGGTCAAATTATTTTTATATAAGTATGTTTATCAGCAGTCTGGTTACCATATTACAGGCTCTGCCTAGTTTGGGATCAGACAGCCGTGCGTGAGATGTGACAAGTTATTATTATTATTTTGCAATTTTTTTTTCACTCTTAAAATTTGACCACACCTTTGTGTAACACCCTGTAACACACCGTTTTGTATTCTAGATACTCACCCTGTGTATATTAGCGAGGGATGTTTCAAATTCGGCTCCCATATGTTTGCTTTTCCCCGACACACGTTCTAGTAACTCAAGAGCGTACTTCTGAAACATCACGTGTTCTTGTCTCTTTTCTTGTAGGATTGGATCGCGCATCAACACTGGAGAGGGAAAGATACAGTGAATGTTAGTGAGTCTATCGGTGTTAGTTAGTTATTTAATATTATTTTTATGCCATTATTTGTCAAATGAAATATGTAAAAAGTATTTCAGTAAATAAATTATTTGAATTTATGATTTGAGCATAGCCACACAAACTATGATCTATGGAAATCATAACGAAATGTATCTCCATTTGCCAAAAATAAATCTACAAAACAGTTATAATAGTAACGTGTGCATAGCATTATCTGGAAAATAAATATTTTAAACTAAAAAAACCTTTTTTTGTTTTTAAGCTTTATCATTATTTTAGTCAATACGGGGTTTTAACTAATTTTTTTCAATAACCTTAATTATGAAGTATTTCATTGTATTTTTTTTTGCTTTCTAATTCAAACTTAGGAACTTTTAAAGATAACAATTGGCGATCCACCTACAGCCATGACAGTTGCACTTTTTCACTTTTAGGTAGATTTCGAAGAAAAGTCTACCTATTGGTTCTGTACCAGTTTCGAGTTTTCCGAAAATTTCTTCACAGGAGGTCTAGTTATGATCCCCAGACTCCAAAACAACCGCGAATAGTGTAGTTATTGAATTTGGTTCATAAATGGCGAAGATATAGCGTAATATACACACGATAAACAAACAGATAATTTCTGAAGTCGGTTACAACAGAAATTATTACTATAAATGAATATGTACTATTGTAATGATTAAGATTTGTAAAAAAAAGATAGAGAAAATCATTGAATGGTTTTAAAAGAGATTGTGGTACACGTAATATTAATCGTTTGAATTGTAATCGCTCGACTGGGTTATAGATTCAGGGGAGGTGGGTGGAAGAGGGGCGTCAATGTCCGCAATGACATTGACAGTGTTACGAAGACGCTGACACCCTGTTGCAAAGAGTGTAAGGGGTGCGACGTCACCTTGTATCTGCGAGGTGGTGAAGAGCGGCAGCTTGGAGATGATCTGTCGCACGGTGGGGCAGCGCGCGAGCCCGGCCAGCGCGCGGCACGCCAGCCCGCGCAGCCGGTCCGCGTCCGTGATCGGCGACTTCACCATCATCAGCGATAGCAACACCTGTGCAGTTACGACACCATGCACTTACAAAAAGGAATGATCGTTTCAATTTATATCACCACCATCTATCTCACTTCCGTTTCTTATAAAAGCAGGTGGAATGTGTAAAGTAAAAAAAAATAATCGAATAAATTGTTTTATTTAGGAATTATTCATTACTTTATTAGGCAAATCCATAAAAACTAATTAACTAGTAAGGGTTCCATTGTCAAATACACCCTCTATAACCCATAATATACAATATTATTATTACAAGGGTTGGTCCAGAGGTGAAATTTCGGCCAAAGTATGGTTTTTTTTTTTTTATTATTAATAACACTAAAACTCGTCAATTCAATAGTTACTAAACAAAATAAATAATAAGAAAACCAGTTAACAAAACAGGAGATAGATACCGAACTGACCTTAAAGTATATGATACAAGTACTTAGTCTTAAGTACTTAATCTTTGTACACCCTTTTTAAGCAAATTTCGCGCACTGAGGAATATGAAATAGACCAAGACAAACAAGTTTTGCTGCCCACTCTGGAGTGAAAAAAAAAGCTGAGAAACATAAAAGCTGGGTACGACCATTAATATATTCCTACCTGTTATGGTAAGATAAGTCAATACAATGACAGGTCAATAAAACTTTATCAATCATAGTCATAATTCGACCACCATCATCTCTAGAATAGGTAATTGTAGTGAAAGTACAACAGTCTCACCATAATACCGTTGTTGGTTCTGACGCTCTCCCAGACCTTCTGTATAACATCCTCATAAGACTTCAAAGCTGTTTTCTTCTTCGTTGAACCGGTCAGGGAGAACCTACTCGTTGATGAACCCGCCTGAGAAATAAAAACCAAAACTAATTTCAAAGATTAAATAAAAACTTTAAACAAAAAATGCGATGAAAAAAAGGAACCGAAATGCGAAAAATAAACTTGTTAGCCTAACTAAACTCCTAGATTAATGTCATCATCCTCTCGGCTTTCAGTCTTACTACGATATGGCCACAGCGCCTCTAGTCGCTCTGAGTGTAGCCGCAGTTATAGTCCGAGTGGAGATCTTCCTAACAGACCCACTCCACCTACTTCTTCCGGGAAATGACATCCTCGCAGAAGGATGCAAAACGTAACGTCTAAGGTAAACGCATAATAAAAGGTGTGAGATATATCTACTGTCTCGACTTACCCGATGAACAGGCGCACACACACAGTTGACAAGCACATTAAGAGCAGCCTTCTGGACCTCCGGTTCGGGGACTATCTCTCCATCCGCAGCCCCTGGACAAGTATTGAATAAAACCTGGTTAAAAATGGACTCATAGACGGCAGTATTTGAAACAGAGGCCTAGAGTCCATTAGATTATGGTTATAGCCTTCGATTTACAAATAAAAAAGGGTATTTTTTCTGTAATATGAAGGGACAAATGTATTTTATTAATAATACCAAATAAAATCAATTTATTTGCGAGAAAAGTGTCACAAATATACCTTTACAGTTGTGATAAAATCATAGGTTTATTTCGAAAAAGCATAACTAGTTTCAGGCGCGATAGGGACCCTTTGTCAAGGAGCGGAACGACTTGTGTTTTAGATAAAGAGGCCATTTCCGTTTGAATACAAATTTTTGTTTACAACCCATTTCGGATTAATGAAGACGGTAGAAATGCGTTCCTGACTTCCATCAGTTTTAGGACGAATTATTTCATACCTATCAGAGCAGGACTTTATCAGAACCAGAATAACTATAAATGTAACTTACCAAGAACTATATTAACTCCCGTGGTCAGGTCTGCGTCTCTCATGTCGATCTTCTCAGTCAACAGCAGCTGGACCCGAGGGGCGACACAACAAACGGAGACCACGTCAAGGGCTGAACGGACTGTTTCAGACCTACACATAACAATGTATTTTTTTTATTTTTTCATCCTATTTCACAATACTAGTACGCTTTTAACATTCCAAGATTTTTTATCCTACACATTATCTACAATGTTTTATTTAAATCAAATAAATCTGCTTTGCCTACTAAGAAATGACCTAAATATATTGTATATTGGGATCACTACATCCTCGCTAAATGACACGAGATAGATGGAAACAGACTTTAAGAAATCTTAAAGATAGTGGGACCAACAAAATACTTTGTGGTACCCCCTATGTGTAGTCCATTAAGAATCTTAATATTTATTTGTCTTTTTTCCTCCGAATTTTATATGTTTAGTTAAAGATTGCGACCAATTCAAACATCGATAAGTCCATCTCTCTTCAGTTCATAAGACCATTATTTTCTATTTATATTTATGATACATGTTATCAAATGCTTATCTTAGTTCCAAAGCTCTACACTTTTTAAACTATGTTTACTAGAGCTTTTAGATCACAATACCTGCCGTTAAAGTTCCATTCGTAGGCATAACCAACGACTTGTAGAAGTAACGAAACTCCACCCAACTCCACCAGCTCATCCACAGGCGCCCATCTACACCACGCCACGCTTTGAAGAAGCTCGATTTGCTCTTGGATCTCTTCTGGAGATGATTTTGAAGCCTGTTTTGGTAGAAGATTTTTATATTACATTCAAGCTAATTTCCAATGAGAACTACCAATCAATGGCAATCACTGTAAAAAGAGATTTCGCACTTCGTTACTAGGCGCATAATAGCCTGCACCCGCGACCGTTAAGGAGGCCGCATATTTTGTAGTATTGTTGTAACTTTATTAGTGTAGAATAAGCCCTATGTTGCCACATAGACGGACTCCTGTATCGTTAATTTAAATTATGAAGTGTGCGATATTAATTTAAAATGTTTAATGCAAAACATATAATCCGCCCAAGAAAGGTGCTAGTGTCAATCTGTCTCAAATACAGATAAGTTGACAGATGTACTTGCACTAAATAACTTTAAAAAATTGTCAAATACGTTCGAGCTGCAAATTCTGCCACCTGTCAACTTAGATGCATAATAGACCCGATGGTGAAACGGTTAAGCTTTCTTTGAGGGGTTTGGAGTTCTGTCCGGTCCAAAATCGAAATAGAAACCTTATAATCATAGGTCATAATCACGGTTGCAATGAATTGTCATGCAATTAAAATTGTATATACCAATCGTAGTTTAAAATTGATTTCAGTATGCAAGATATAGTATCTATAGATGTAGCATAATAGGAATGTTTCGGAACTATTAGGCACTAATTTAACGCAAAAAATAATATTCTATTGAAAAAAAAAAACATAATTAAAGAATAAAACTGTAAAAAAAACTACTTTTAAATTTTTTCGCTAAAACACTCGCATGCATTTAATAACGTAACTAACCAACTAACTGACAGTTCTACATAAACAAGTGTAAAAAAAATGTAGTTTAAAGTATGATCCCAACTGAGTTTCTTGCCTATTCTTCTCCATAGAATCAACGTATTGGAACAGGCAACTTTAAGACTAACTGATACTGACTGACTCCTACTCCTGACAAAAATACTTTTACATAATTGTGTTAATATGAATAAATGGCTTTAATTTTTAATATTGACAGCTGTCAGCTTATTCATCGGTTAATGACGTATTGGATCTGGTTGACGTTTGCAGCCACGTGATAATAGTTACCCTACTTGTTTTTTTTTTTAATTTGGAAAAAGTGGTTTTATATAATATAAGGCCGCCAATAAAAGGGTATATTAACATAATTTTAAACAAGAGTTAAATATCTAACTTCATCTATACTCCAACAACTATATTTCCGACGTGGATAGGAAAAAATACGACATGATTAATTGTACCATTAGGCTAGTATTAAAAACTGGGAGTCTTTTAAAACTAAACTCTATATGGAACATATATAGCTACATCTACAGATGCTGTATCTTAGATAAATTTAGTCATACCGGTAAAAGAAATCCCTCCTTGTGTAATGCGTGACAGAGAAAACATTACTTTGTTTATAATTTTATATACAATAATTTCGGCTTCTAAAAATTTTTATGGTAGGGGTCAAACAAGCAAACGGGTCACCTGATGGTAAGTGACTACCGCCGCCCATGGACACCTGCAACTCGAGAGTTACAAGTGCGTTACCGGTCTTTGAGTTGAGTGAGGGGTACGCTCTTTTCTTGAAGGTCGTATCGGTCCGGTAATACAAAAATTTAATCTGATGTTGCAGGATCACAGACTATAGATGATGAAACAACGTGTAGATCCTTCATCAATCACTTAAAACACATAAATTGACAGATGGCAATGTCAAATCCACATATCACAGATTAAAAAATTCATACATATTGCAAATACAACATACATATAAAAATTATATTACATATTATCAATGCCAGTGGCTCAATTCACAGGATTTCATTGAATATAATACCAGTAAATTTTCAGAAATGTATTAAAAAAAACGTGCAAGTGCGAGTCGAACTCGCGCACGAAGGGTTCCGTACCATCCCACTAATATTATTAATCCCACTAATATTATAAATGTGAAAGTTTGAATGGATGGATGGATGTTTGTTACTCTTTCACGCCAAAACTTCTGAACCGATTGCAACTTGGTACGTAGATAGCTGGAGACCTGGATTAACATATAGGCTACTTTTTATCCCGATATTCCCACGGCATTGGAACTTACGCGGGTGAACCGCGGGGCGCTGCTAGTTATCTATACATTAGACACGTTTGTTGTCCCACTTAAATATTTATTTTATTCTGTTTTTAGTATTTATTGTTGTAGCGGCAACAGAATTACATTGTCTGTGAAAATTTCAACTGTCTAGCTATCACAGTTCATGAGATACAACCTGGTGACAGACAAACAGACACTAACCTTGTAGGGCGGCGGCTCGGGCACGGTGTCGCCGTGCTGGCGCGCCACTGCGCCACCTGCGCCGCGCGCAGTATGTATGTATAGATAGTCGGGAGGCACTAACCTTGTAGGGCGGCGGCTCGGGCACGGTGTCGCCGTGCTGGCGCGCCACTGCGCCACCTGCGCAGCGCGCAGTAGGTATGTATAGATAGTCGGGAGGCACTAACCTTGTAGGGCGGCGGCTCGGGCACGGTGTCGCCGTGCTGGCGCGCCACTGCGCCACCTGCGCAGCGCGCAGTAGGTATGTATAGATAGTCGGGAGGCACTAACCTTGTAGGGCGGCGGCTCGGGCACGGTGTCGCCGTGCTGGCGCGCCACTGCGCCACCTGCGCCGCGCGCAGTAGGTATGTATAGATAGTCGGGAGGCACTAACCTTGTAGGGCGGCGGCTCGGGCACGGTGTCGCCGTGCTGGCGCGCCACTGCGCCACCTGCGCAGCGCGCAGTAGGTATGTATAGATAGTCGGGAGGCACTAACCTTGTAGGGCGGCGGCTCGGGCACGGTGTCGCCGTGCTGGCGCGCCACTGCGCCACCTGCGCAGCGCGCAGTAGGTATGTATAGATAGTCGGGAGGCACTAACCTTGTAGGGCGGCGGCTCGGGCACGGTGTCGCCGTGCTGGCGCGCCACCTGCGCCGCGCGCAGCCGCAGGTGCGCTTCCAGGTACCTGGTACCAACATATTCAATACGTTACAAATATGTGCTCAAAGTTTAGAATTATTGTGTGTGACCGATAAATAGGATGAGTTATCCTGAAAACGAAAGTTTAGATACTTATTTTCTGGTTATAAGCAGAAATGAAATTTGAGGACAATGGAACATATTGCTCTCAAATATAAAAAGTCGCGCAAAATAATAGCAGTCCGAAGAAGACCAGCCCTGACCTACGGCACCCATTTACGAGCATGACGCACGCGTCAGCCATCATACAGAGCAACCATATTGAAGGGAGCCGAACGACCCAACACATACGCCACCATCGGCAGGACTTCAAAGGACTTCAAGGCGAGCTTCTTTCAACTGCTAGGATTGAAGCGTATCCCGTTATGAAAACGACTTTATCATTATAGTCAGTCAATAAGATCCTTCAAAGTCCGAAAAGAACGTCACCATGAGGTTTTGGGTGCTGGTATGCTTTTTATTTATGCTGTGTAGTAGATGGAGTCTTGCTTAGACTTAGGTTCATAACCACTATCACAATCCTGCAACTGTTATTACTTAGCGTATGGACTAAAGTTCCGATGCCAATTTACAATTTGTTAAATAGCAGCCCTGTAGTGTCCGGTAATGCGCATCATGTAAAGCTGTCGCTCACGATCATAGGCACACACATGCTTGCGCATACGTACTCATACAAACTAAATGCTGGAGAAGCTTCTGTACTAACATAGATAACAACAATCAGGCCAACAGAGTCAAAAAAATTATGAGCTGTGAAAGAGGACACAGCCTTGGCTTCTTGGAAAAACCTGATGGGACTTATACAAAATCAGATTCAGAGACCTCAGAACTGTTAATGACAACTCACTTCCCAGAATGTCGTATATCAAATGAGAAGGACACATGGGAAGACAGTGGGGAAATTATGCCAGGTGATTCAGACTGGACCACCGCCCGAAAAATTGTGAATCATGAAAAATTAAATTAGGTGATCAACAGCTTCCTTCCATACAAAGCTGCAGGATTGGACGGTATGTTCCCAGGCCTGCTAAGATGGTGTGATGGGTCTCTAATAGCTCATCTCCTGATCATCTACTGAGCTGCTTAGCACACCGCTACATCCCCTTGAAATGGAGAGAAGTCAAAGTAGTCTTCATTTCTAAACCCGGCAAAGGAGATTACACACAACCGAAATCATTCAGACCCATCAGTCTCACATCATTCTTACTCAAAGTGCTGGAGAGACTAATAGACAGGGAAATTAGAAACACTGCACTAGTCAGCTACCCTTTGAACCCCAACCAACATGCTTACTCAATGGGTAAATCAACAGAATCTGCCCTACATCGAGTCGTTTCATTTATAGAGGGCGATCTAAAATACAAAATATCAACCCTTGGAACCTTAATCGACATCGAAGGCGCCTTTGACAAAACTAGCTTGACCAGCATAAACTAGGCTCTGTCAAGACATGGGGTCGACTCCACAATTGCTGGGTGGATCGACAGCATACTTAGATACAGAGCTATACAATTAACTGTGAATAACACAACGAGAGGGGTGGTGGCCAGAGGATGTCTGCAAGGCGGAGTCCTCTCACCTCTCCTTTGAAACATTGTGGTCGATGAGTCATCACCCAGCTCACCGCAAGTTCTTCACAGTGGCCTATGCGGACGACCTGACCATCCTCATCGGTGGCCGCTTTGAGTGTGGTATGCGACCAAATGAGGTCCGCATTGAAGGTCGTAGAACAGTGGTGCGAAAAACACAACTTAACCGTGAACCTGACAAAGACGGAGATGATTATGTTCACAAATAAACGAAGTTAAAGAGAACTGAGACTACCTAAACTATTTGACACCCGTCTAGCCCTTACCAAGGAGGTCAAGTATCTAGGAGTGATACTGGCCAGTAAACTCCTATGGAACAGGCACCTGGGCGCAAAACCGAAAAAGGCCTCCATTATATTCTGCCAATGCATGCGACTCCTCGGCAGAAGCTGGGGGCTATCACCGAAAATCACACTGGCTGTACAAAACGGTTATCCGGCATCATCACTTACGGTGCTATTGCCAGGTGGCAGAGAACGGAGCTAAGCACTGTCAGAAACAAACTGCAGCAATGTCAGAGACTAGCATGTACTGCCGTCACTAGTTACATGCGCACAACTCCCACAGGTGAGGTGGCCCCACTAGACCTGTATATACAGCAGGAGGCGGCTGTGGCAGCCATCAGACTTAAACATTTGGGTCTGTGGTATAACCGAGAGGGTCCCCATATCCAACCCCCCCTCTAAGTCTTTATACTCATGTGTAGTTCCTAAATTGTGGAAATCAGCATATATCACACCTGTTCATAAAAAGGGTCTAGAACCGATGTCACAAATTATAGACCAATTTCTAAATTATGTATAATTGCGAAAGTGTTTGAGAAGATCATTCATAAGCAACTTTACGCAGCCGTTTCTAAATTCCTTAGCCTGTTCCAGCATGGTTTTCTGAAGAACCGGTCAACAGTAACCAACCTAGCTTTATTTAATGACTATCTCACTCAGGCTATGGATGATGGTCGACAAGTTGATGTATACAGACTACAGCAAGGCATTTGATAGAATTGAACACAATATCTTATTCAAGAAATTACATGACATCGGAATACATAGGGATCTACTGAGATGGTTCTCATCATATATAAATAATAGGTCACAAGCAGTTGTACTTAACAACTACATTTCTAGCTGGGTTCTTGTACCTAATGGAGTTCTTCAAGGTTCTCTGGTTGGTCCTTTATTATTCATCATATATGTTAACGACATCGAGCAATGTTTGCATTCGTCCTCACTCCTGTGTTTTGCAGATGATATGAAAATATTTAACACTATATCATCACCTAATGATGTGACAGCTCTTCAAAATGACTTCTGCCGTCTTGAAGATTATTGTCGAACGTACAAGCTGGACCTAAACCCCTCAAAATGCTCAGTTCTGACATATACTAGGAAATTGGCACCTATATCCACTAAATACACACTGGGAGGTATAACCTTACCAAGAAGTACCACTGTACGTGACTTAGGTGTATACCATGACTGCAAGCTTTCCTTTGAGACACATGTTGATATTATTGTCAAAAAAGCGTTGAAAGCACTTGGCTGTATAATGAGACTATCCAATAATTTTACTGAAGCTAAAACACTTAAAATCTTATATTGTACCTTTGTCAGGAGTCACCTGGAATATGCGTGTCAGATATGGAACCCCTGTTATCACAAATATATCGACCGTATTGAAAATGTTCAAAAGCGCTTTATCAAATACCTCTGCTTCCACCAACATATTCCATATCAGTCTAGCAATTATTATCAACTTTGTCATAAATTTCATCTCTTACCTCTTCATAATCGTCTTATCTTCGTCCTTCGAATATTAAATAATAATATGAATAGCCCCGAGCTCTTATCTAAGTTTTCCTTTAATGTACCCTGTAAGTCAATCCGTTTTAACCCACCGTTGCAAATACCAAGTGCTACTACAAACTATAGGCAAAATAGTCTTATTGTGAGAGCAAGTAGAAACATTAACAGGCTATGTAGACAGTGCGATGTTGACCCTTTTTGGACCAGTGTGCTCGCGGCAAGAGGGTGTTCGAGTCTAAAATTTTTCAAACCTACAAATTGATGTTATGTTTCATTGCGAAGTAAATTTGTTTTATGCATGTGACGTGTTGTTTTTTGTTTAGATAATTGTGTGTTTATCTTTCTGGGTGTTACGCGTGATGTGTTTCAATGAGTTTGTTTGCATATTGTTTGTTATTCAATTACTATAAGTGAGGACTTGTTATTGGCTCTCTGAAAACTAAATTCTCCATTTTTATTATATTGTTATATAGCTGTTAGTCTTCCATGCATTAAATAAATAAAAAAATATCAAATTATTGGATCAAGTAGTGGAAGATCAACCACTAATCGCTGCCCCATGCAACAGGGTCCCGAAACAACACATCTTCGAGAGGCAGTATCAAACACAACTATTTGAAAACGACCGAGATCAATCTGGCATACATGAAGTGCGAATCTACACAGACGGTTCTAAGATGGGGTCAGGGACTGAAGCCGGAGTTTTTCTCACAAGATTTAAATATAAAAATATCACTGGCGCTTGGTCAACACAGTTCCATATTTCAATGCGAGTGTGTTGCAATAACCTACGCCGCGACTGCGGTCATGTTAAAAGGTATAAAGGAGTACAACATCCGTATACTGTCAGACAGTATGGCCGTCTTAAGGGCCCTAGAGGGCAACACCATGAACTCCGGTCTCAATTATGAATGCCAACAGACGCTAGAGCGTTTAGCCTCTGCCAAGGGGTAATTCTGCAATGGATCAAAGGGCATAGTAATTCATTCGGGAACGACGCCGCCGATGAGCTGGCAAGGAAGGGATCTGTAACGTCAGTGGCAGGTCCAACTATACTACTGCCACTTCCCTTTAATCAACTTTGGTCATGGGTAAGGCAACGGACTCGTGAAGCGCATAACGGTTGTTGGGCCGACACACCGGGCTGTAGGCAGTCTAAATTGGTGCTGAGGGAGGTCTCACCACGTTTAACTTGCAGACTGCTCAGTCTCAACCGACTCGACATCAGAATACTTGTAGGAACCATTACGGGCCACTTAGCTCTAAACCGGCACCTATTCACCATCAGTCCGATAGACAGTCCTCTATGCAGAGGATGTCTCAACGTAGACGAAACGGCCGCCCACGTTATGGAGTGCGAGGGAGTGGCGAGATCGCTCCTAGAAGCCTGCAAATGCCCCGGGAGGCTTCTGTGCTTCTGGAAGGAGGTAGGCTGGCTCAACTAGTCAGCCTATCTGAACGCATAATGGACCGTCTATGAGTCTAAATGCGGAAACAGAGCCCTATACCAACGTACTCATACATGTACACGCACGCACGCACACACGCACCCGTACATGCCCACACGCCTTTGTGCACACACAAGTTCACGCACACACATGTCATACACACTGCATTTGTGCAATTTTTGGCAACTTTGTGTTGGATTTTCTTTCTTTTTTATCTTATTATTTGTTTTAATGTTTCTTCTTTTTTTATTAAGGTATCCACTTTTATGTTATTTTATGTTAATAATACTTAGGGGAAAGCGCTAACTCCTGCAACACTGTTTTTACTAGCGCAGGAGTTAAGGAATTCATAATATTGTGTAAATCTTCATCTATCTTCATTACAGAGGTCTACAACGCACGAGAACAGCGCTGTTGTTTTTGTGGAGGCACGAGCATTCTCGGCACACTACCTCACACTGACCAAGTGATGTCATGATGCCAAGATGATCATGAAGAACTTTGAAAATTGTTTTATCTGATATGCCGTCTATTTCGGCGAGGTGTGTCTTCTTCAGTCGAACAAACACTTTGTAAATAAGTTCAAGAATTGTCAATGATCACATCAGTAGACCGCCCCGTAGGTCTTCTGTAAGTGATTCTCTGCCTAACTTCAAGACTGTGCCACTTGTTAAAACCATTATCCATAAGCCGATGACACCTATTCCTTTGCTTGGTAAAGAATTTCATAACGGTATTTCGATTTTCTCCATACTAAATACTTTATTCAGCATCGTGTGAGGAAACCGGCAATTAAGCAATGTTTGCGTTGTGTGTCATCGAGCGAGTGAGGTTACCGGAGGCCCTACCCCCATTGTGACTCTTGAGTTGCAGGTGCCCATGGGCAGCGGTAGTTACTTACCATCAGGTGTACGTCTGCTCGTTTGCCCCATACCCCATTAAAAAACAAACCGATTGAGTTGCTTGCTCGACGATAGCTCAAAGACTAATTAATGACCCGATTATAATGAAATTTGGTATTAGTACCAATAATATTAGTAGTACCAATAATGAGAAAATAAAAAACATCCCATCTACTATCTTCGATTCTCATGTATGTATGCATGTATATTTGATATACGTACCTCCGTAGAGCCACACAGACATGTCGGACAATCTGTCGTGCAGCACACGTCTCATCTTCAGATACCCTTGACTCATCCTCATCAGCACTTAGAATAGGTAGAGTTGAAATCACATTGTATAGCTTGCGAAGACCGTCCTGAAATGAGAAAAAAAATATACAACAAACATACACAGTACTGCTTAGATCCCATGTACTTTTACATTTACTTTTTTACCCCCCCCCATTGGTCATCACCTCACCGAGGTTCCACACGATATATATTGTATTAGTAAACTTTAACCGCCATCATAGAACTCTAATAAAATATTACAAAAAAGAGAGAAAATAGAGAAATAGAATACCTGATGATCGAATTCTTCAAGAATAAGTCTAAATTGAAAGGAGAGTCCGAAGAACATGGTCGCATGACACCTGCCGGAGTCGTGGGAACATTCTAGAAGCCATAGGGCGTACCTGTTGAACAAAAGAATCCCACTAATATTATAAACCCCAGTAATATAATATTATAAATATATTATTATTAATATTATAAATGTGAAGGTTTGGATGGATGGATGGATGTTTGTTACTCTTTCACGCCAAAACTACTGAACCGATTGCGATGAAACTTGGTATGTAGATAGCTGGAGGCCTGGATTAACATATAGGCTTTTTATGTCGATATTCCCACGGGATCGGGACTTACGCGGGTGAAACCGCGGGGCGCTGCTAGTATTCAATATCAACTACTATGCTATTCAAATAAGAATAGGACTGACTATGCGACATATGCGTCAATTCGAACAAAGAAGGTAGGATGTGCAAAACAGATCTTTTCGAAACAATTAATTTAATAAAAAAAAATATATGTGATAACGGTAAAGTTGTCCAGGGCATAATATATTGATCCTTGATGATATATATGTCTAGATACCGTGTCACATTGGGACAAGTGTCATAAATACGGCTCCTCTATGTTATCCTAGTGTGCGTAAAAGCTTTGTTTTACACTGGCACCCATTATGTGAAGTGTTTCTAACAGGGCTGTCATGTTAAGAAATTTTGCCATTAAAATAGGGAAATTTGAGATTGAATTGAGAAAATTTATTTACAAAATATTTATATTGTTTTTATTTTCTATATTTTTCGTTGTTCATAATTTAAAGTACTAATTAGATTTACAAAACAAGTTTATACAAAAATTATCAGAACAAATACACGTCCACGTGTTTGGTTTCCACTAAGACTCATTTCTACTCAGCCTTACTATCCCTATCCATCGATGCGCGAGTATTATATGTCTGGGAAACCTATAAACCGTATTAAAATAATTACAGAATATTCATAAAATAATTCTGACGAACTATCAATATCAATAAGTACTATCAAACACAAAAATTTGAATTTAAACTCATTGCTTAAATAGCGATGGGGGATTGTATCTAATTATAATATCAACACCGATCAAAATGGTGGCTTCTCTCTCATCTGTTAAATTATAATTATTACAAAAATGTTTATGAATTTTATAGAGATTGAATCACATTATTAACCGATGGAATGTTATTATCTTAGTTTTCTCCTTTTTGCTGAATAATTTTTACAATATTTGACGGCACAAGACGCCATTTTTCATTAAATTAGCGGCAGCACAAATACGTATTTACGTATTACCCCTGAGAGTCTTACACGAACTGAGAGTCGAATAAGTATATTTCTACTGATTCAAACTGGTGCCACTTTCAGATGACAGACCGGGCATCTAAAGATATGTATAATCAAATATATTGACCTGTCATGTTAGAAAAGTCTACACCACGACTGTTCAAGCTAGCATAGCTTGTATGGTCAATGAAATAAACCAAAACATTCAAAACTTAAGAAATTATGGTCGAATGTCGAGTGACCTTAACTTAATTTTAAAATTATTAAACCAATAGATTCGGTAATACTACAGTTAAAAAAAAATGTTTATGTTACGCAAATTAGTTTTCTGTGCAAACCGTACTTTCCAAGTGACAGGTGACAGATTAAGGTCATTGACGTTCCTATTCTTATTTGAAACGCATTGTATCCCTGACTATGTGTTTACATTTTTAGTTATTTTATTAATAAAACTGTTTTCGGCAATCGTTGTGCCGATATGCGATAGTCTGATCGGCACATGGGATTGCTAAGTGCCTCTATAAACCGATCAGAGGCTCGCGTTAGAGGCTGGATGAAGCTTCGGCTTCTCAATACTGCCCGCACGTATCTGGAGCTATGACCACCGATAACCTGGCCCCTGTACCTGATACCAGTGAGACACTATTTTTTATATTTATAAATATATAAACCATACATTGTTTGTTCGTATTTTAAGTACATATATAGATGTTGCTAGTGATACAGAAAAGGGCATGGGGCCCGTTCACGCCAAAACTACTGAACCGATATAAATGAAATTTGGTACACAGATAGTCTAGAGCCTGAGAAAGGACATAGGCTACTTTTTAATGCAAAAAAAAAGGGGTGTAAGGGGTTGAAAGGTGGGGATGAAAAGTTGTATGGAAGTTTCGTCAATTATCGCCTAAATAATTAAAAATTCTACCCAAAGACACTATTCCACGCTGACGAAGTCGCGGGCACAGCTAGTTGTTTATGAATATGTTTTTTTGTTATATAAATGTAATTTATGTTTTCTTAAGTTTATAACGAGAATAAATGAACAATACTAAGTGATGGCGGTAATAGAAATGTCATCATCAGTAACTGCTAGGTATGTCAGCTGGTGTTCCTGTCCTAGTGGCCTCTCCAGACACAGGAAATACAGGCCATTCGGGTACGCGACCCCGGCCTTTGTAAGATACTGCAGTCTCAGTCCCGTTCCCCATCCGAGACATGCGGTATCCCTTACCCTATGCTCCTCTCCCTACCCATTTCTCCTTATTCAAATTTACCATCTTTCCCGTCTTAAAACGACTACAATCCCAAGGTTGGCATCAGGCAGGCGGCCGGCTTTGCTATGTTACAGATTTTGCCGACCCTAATGTAAATTGTGAAAAGGGCAAGAAGATGATGAGTCATTGATAGCTGTTAAATGTGTTGTGGGGGTAGATGAGTGTTTAAAATCCCAAAGGTTTGCTTCTCCTACATACTTGACCAGGTCAGCCAGCATTCTCCTAGGCAGCAGACAGACCCTCTCCATGGCGTCCTCGCAGTACGCCAAGTAGTACAGGCAGATGGACACTCCAGTCGCGGCCACCGAGGGTCGGGGGACTTCTAAAAATTTCTGTCGACAAGTGAAGGTAGCTTAGTAATTATTTCTGCCTTTTCATATTGAAAGAAAATGATGTAATGAATGATTTGATGGAATGGCCCATTTTATGTTAATATTTAACTCTATTTTGAGAATTCTTGGACAAATATTTAATTTTTTTTTTTTAATTTTGTTACATTTGATACAATAAGGGATTTTCTCTAAAAAATAAGGGAAAGTTTTATTATTAACTGGTAACACTAAATTATTATTTATACATCTTTTTTTTGTCAATGTAATTTTATGTAATTATTCAAGTTTCCCAATTAACGTGTTAATTTTTTTTATTAATACTACACTTTGTTTCTTTAATTATGAAGAATTAACTTTGTGTTTGTTTTTATAATAGCTACATGAAAGAAAGAAGAAAGAAAATATAATTTATTGCAAAAACATTATCGTACATTTTTTCTATGTTACTGTCTATATTTAAAATACACACACATATTATTTACCTATTTCACAAACATCATATTTTTTGTCTATGATATGTCTACAATACGTCAGTTATGTCATGCATGTAGAATGTATGTGGGTGACGTGTCACTCTTGACGTGGCAACATGTGGTTATTCCTTTTATTTGTTTCTTTTTATTCAAGAACAACTTTTAAAAAGATTAAAACTCATAGTACACTGCTGCTTTGCAATTTCGGGTTGCATGCATGCACACATTAAAAAGGTGAGAAAAAAATTACTTACTTAAATCACACAATGGGCATGACTCTAGGATGCCGTTGCAAAAAGTTTTTTTTTTAAACTATCCGTTGACAATTTCAATTTTGTAATTATTATCACCTCCGTTTCTCATAAGTTCAGGTGGAATGTGTGAACTTGAAGATTTTGAGCTGAACATTATTTCGGAATTATTTAATCTTATTTTGAAAAAATCCATAAAAAATAACATGCATATGAATAATTTTTTAACTTAGTTTTTATGGATTATTCAAGAATTAGCTAGAGTCGTGCCCTTACAGTAATTTAAGTAAGTGTTCCATTGTTAGATACACCATTTATTTACTAACTGTCAACTCTGCTGCTACTGACTGTCAAGTCAAACGAGTATGTATTTTTAAACGTCAAAACGATCGGACTCGGTACGTACATTTTTGTATGAAATACTGAGGCGTGACGTAACGCCTAGCTATTGCCAAATAATTCAATTGTAACGTTGATTTGAAGATAAATAAATAAATTCAAATTATTAAATTGAAAACGAAGGACATTTTTTGTTGAACTTTAGAATGTTAGATTGCCAGATACAGATGAAATAAAATCGGTTGACACACAGTGTAGAAAAAGGTACTGGACTATTTTGTCTGTTGATTTGTGTATAGATTTATATAATTTACCTGTAGACCACCCATCTGTATGAAGTCGATGCTGAACTTCTTGTGACAGAGTAGCGCGGCGAGGTACTTGAGCGCCTCGAAGGCGAGCCGCGAGTCCCTCGACTCGCGCACGTTCAGGTAGCCCAGGATCAGCCCCAGCGCGTTCTGTTCGAACACGTGCGACAGGAACTGGGGGACCGAACAACCAATATTCATTCACAAAAGAAGCCAACACTGTAGTATGTCTTTTTAAACTGACCTGTTGGTCTAGTGGTTAGTGACCCTGACTGCTAAGCCAGAGGTCGTGGGTTCGATTCCCACCCAGGACAAATAATTGTGTGTTGAGCACTATCATTTGTTCTGTGTCTGGGTGTAATTTATCGATAATAAGTATGTATTTAGTAATATATAAGTATGTTTATCAGCAGTGTGGTTACCGTAGTATACACTGCCTAGTTTGGGATCAGACGGCCGTGTGTGAAATGTGTGGCGTTATTATTATTATTATTTCTTTGGTCAGCTCAAGATCAGAGATTTACAGATACGGGCATTTAAGATGGGAATAGGGGAAGGGAGCGGGGGCGGGTGGTTAAAACTGCCGGTAACCTGACACGCACGGCGAAACACAACGAAATCATTAATTATTTTCAAGTATTATTGTACAGTATGTTATAGAAAAGTGTGGTCATATTTTAGGATCGTATAGTAGACTCCGTAAATAACTTAAAGCGCTAACAGTTTTATTAAAATTGGTGATTATTAATATAAAAATCTTATTTTGGAACTGACAAATTTTGACCACATTCTGTATGTCAGTGTTCTACATTGTCACAATAGGTCAAAGAACTTACCTCTTGGTATTCTCCCATAGGGGTTAAATATCTTAGTATGAGCATCTGTTTCGTTGCGTCCGTTGGCGGATGAATATGAATATTGCCTGCGAACAAAACGAAATTTTACACAATATTGACTAACTTAAGTAACAAATGAATGAACTGCGCACGTCACACAGAGCGCGCGCGTATTGCAACAACGGTGGTGCGTTAGACTAGAACGTCAGGGGCCGCGGGGTCGATTCCCAATTAGTGAAATTATTTTTATACACTAATCATGTTTATTTGCATATATTATCGTGGGAGAGCCATGCTTCGGCATGTACGAGCCGGCTCGACCGGAGTGATATCACAGCCTCACAGAAAACCGGCAGTGAAGCAATGCTTGGATTGCTTTTCGCCTTGCGAGTGAGGTTACCGAAGGCCCTAATCGTTCCCCCCTCTCCCCCTCTTCCACCCTTCCCCTACTCCCATCTTAAAGGGCGGCAACGCACTTGTGACTCATGAGTTGCAGGGCCATGGGCGGCGGTAGTAATTTACCTGCAGGTGACCTGTCTGCTCGTTTGCCCCCATACAATTAAAAAATAAAACTGCGCACATCACACCGAGCGCGCGCGTATTACAACAACGGTGGTACAAAACTAAAGCTCTTAACCAAAAAAAGTTAAATGTAAGAAATGTGCGCAATAAAAAAACCAAGAGAATGAGGAGAATGAGCTGAGGTACAGTTACAGGTAGTTTTGGGTAAGGCCTTCCTCCAGCAGTGGACGCCGATAGCCTGATGATGATATGGTAAAGGTGATTGTGCTTACCTATAATGTGCGTTTCCATTTCTGCCCACGAGGAGTTGGAGGAAGTCTCGTGGTGGTGGTGTTGGTGACGTGGCGGTGGTGACATCATAACCCACGGCTCTGGTGGAGATATCGCGTTACCCGCCACTCCTGTGATTAAAAGCCATGATCTGACAATGAGTCAATCTTAACTATTATAAATGCGAATATGAGTTTGTATGTTACGCTTCCACGCCTTAACTACTCAACCCATCATGATTAAAGAGGACATATGTCATCTTTCATCAAAATAAATAATAGTTTAAAAAAAAACTAAAAAAACACGCTTTTATAGAAAATCCAAGTAAAAAATAGAAAATAAATTTGGATGGAAAAAAGCGTGGGGTGCACATAGTGTCAATAAAATGTTTATAACTATTGACCCTATATGCACCCCACGCTTTTTTTTCAATAATATACATTTATTTCTTATTTACACTATTCTTAATCCAAATTTATTAAAATTTATTGCTGTTTTTTTAAACTACTATTTATTTTTAATTTTTTTGTGGAGGGTTGTGGCCTCCGGCAACCTCAATCACTCGGCGAAAAGCAATGCATGCATTGCTTTACTGCCGTTTTTCTGTAAGTGGTATCACTCCGGTCGAGCCAGGTCATACGTGCCGTGCCCATTTTACGTAAATAGGGAATATCCATGTATTTTTTTTTTATCTTTTATTGACTTGTTCCATCATTCTACCCAAATAAAAAATATAAATAACCTTGGCAATGTTCAAATTAATTTTTAAAATAACATTGAAAACATCGATAAAATATTATCTGTTTGAACGCCGCCATATTTCGCGGGCCTTGGATGACGTCACGTTCCACGCTTAGTGTTTGTTTCAAAAACTTAATTGAAGTGTTAAAGTAATTTTATACAGATTTCCAGTTGTAATTACTATTTATTGTAATTAATAGACGATGGATAAAGTTAAAAAACCATTTTATAGGTATTGCCTTGTCCCTAAGTGTAAAAACACTATAAGAAGTACACCCAATACAGTATTTTTTCCTGTACAAAATAATAATGTAAAATACGAAAACAATAGTGTACATGAATGAGAAGAGATGAAGTATCTTCAATATCGTGTTTATATTGTTGTGAAGATCACTTTAATGTAAGTATATTACAATTTAATTGCTAGTATACCGTGAATTAGTCAGCAGTAATAAAATTTATGTTTGTTTTAAATATCAAGCAGAAGGCAACTTGCTTGTCTACTTAAACAACAGGTAACAAAAGTCCAATAAAACTTCATGAATATAACTAACTATACATATCTTACCTATCCTTTAGATTATAATATAACAAGTATTATAATAATTACCTTGCGGCTTTCACTCCTTTAACCTCAGCGGACGTAAAATCTGGATTTGATGCAAAAATATAGTCATCATGAATGCACTTATTTTCGGTAGATTGTCCGATTGTGCTTTGACTAAACTACATTCAGTCATTGTCCTAGATGATTTCTAATATCACTAGCATGATTAAATTGCACTAGCTAAGAGCAAAAACCACGGGAACACCTATCTTTCTCCGTAACACTACGAATATAGGCGCCGATAAATGACAGAACGTGGAATGTCACGTCATGTTTTGTTTCAACCAATGGTGAAGCGTTTTGCAAAGTTGAATTTCGCGCCCTTATTTTGCATATTTTAAATAATATTTTTTGCAACTAAACACGAACTAAATAAGAAAATAATTGTTTAGGCATAATATCTAGACAATAAAGATTCAAGGGAAAATTAATCAAGTAAATTTAAACAACATGCATATTCCCTATTAGTGCAGTGCAGTGCTTGCAGTCATAATAACACTTACTGTTGTAATTCTTCACTGGAGTCTCGGGATCTTTACTGGCACGTGGAGGGGTTTCTTCCGTCAACACATCGCCCCCACCACCCTCATCTGTAAAAAAGCAGGATTTTGGTGGATTATGGACCCTAGCCAATTTTCAGACCCCAGCCAGTGGCACAGCTTACAAACTATGCAGATATTGATTTTAAATTGTGGAGAAATGGTTGTCCCTCATACCACAGAATACAAAATAGTACAAGTACAGAAATCTCACTCCGCCAAATCTTTTAAATAAATAGCGACTCTTGCACCGACACAATAAAGTCGCAATTAGCACAGCGCTAATTACCTACAGTTATATTCACCTAGATGTTGCCTCTCTTTCTATCGCGTAACTCTTATCTGTTCTGACGACAATTAATTACCAGTAAGATATGTGCCTATTTCTCTATTTTTTGTGAACAAATAAACCTAAGCTAGGTACTAATAACTCTATAGTCTAGATACGAACAGATGACGTGCGTCCGAGTGTTGTCACGATTAGTCGACCCCGCCGTGTACTTGTAGCTTTATACCTACACTGCGGAGTGGACCTGGCCTGCTTATACATAAAGGGACTGGCAAGGCTGAGTGATCATGACGTATCGCAGCCCGGCGGTTGATCTTGGGAGGTTTATATGTATATACTACATATCGCCCGGCGATAGAATTTCGACCGTTTTGAATGTCTTGTTTAATTTCATTGTCCAGTATATCTTGAACTGTCATTGTATTCTTAATTTAGACCTTTGTTCCATGATAGGTCAAAATATATAGACAGAAGAAGAAAGAAAGAAAATCCGTTTATTTTGGTGCTGAGACACAAGTTATACCAATTAATATACCTATATCTATATAGATATAATGGACCTCTATTAATTATGCTTGCTATTCCAGCCGTATGTAGAGTTTCCTGCATTTCTTCTACATAAAAACTTTAAAATATTCCAAACTAGGCTGCGACCCACGGTTTCACCCGCGTAAGTCCCGATCTCGTGGGAATATGGGGATGAAAAGTAGCTTATGCGTTAATTCAGGTCTCCAGCTATCTACATACCAAGTTTCATCGCAATCGGTTTAGTGGTTTTCGCGTGAAATAGTAACAAACATCCATCCATCCATCCAAACTTTCACATTTATAACATTAGTGGGATTAGTGGAATTTCACATTCTTGTCTGTGTGCGTTTGCTTAAAAAATCCGTACAAAAATCTCCTCACGTATTACTAAAATAAACATGAGACGCAGATTTAATCCTGAGAATGTTCAGTGCGCGTTACAGGATCAGTGGTTACCATATAGTTAGGCTTGTATTCGCTAGATGGCGCTAAATTACATATGTTTTACCGACAAAAAATTATTGACTTGGTCGAACATGTCACAGACGGCCGTGAGTTTTCTATCCGAGGCTTATTGCATCACATTTAAATTTTATACTAATATAATAGAGCTGAAGAGTTTGTTGGTTTGAACGCGTTTATCTCTGAAACTACCAGTTGGATTTCAAAATTAAGCCTAATTCTGGGATTCTGGGACCTTTAAGAGCGGAGTAGTGACAGCTAGTAAATAAATAAAGATCCTCACCTTTTAACTTTGGAAGTAATACACATTTTAAGGACTTATTTGTTTGTTTGTTGAACAACTAACTACTGAACGGATCACTATAAAATTTTGCATACACTTTCTCACGGATACCAAAGGGTACAATTTTATCCAGAAAAAAAGTAAATTACTCTCTGGACGGCAACGCATTTGTGATTTTTGTGTTGCAGGTGCACGTGAGCTGCGGTAGTCACTTACCATCAGGTGACACAAAAATAAAATTATACTTAAAAAAAATTGCAAAGAGTTTTTGGCTGGTTTCTTTTATGGCCAGATGCTGACCTGACACCAACCCTCCTTGGGGATGTAATCGTTTTCAGACGGGACAAAGGAAGAAGGTAAATTGAGGTAAGGAAAACTGATAGAGCGAAGACCCTAGGTAAGGGATTGCGCAAGTCTCGGATGGGGAATCGGGACTGAGACTGCAGTAGCTCGAAGAGTCCGGGGTCGCGTATACTGTCCGTCCTGTAATTGGAGAGGCCACTAGGCCAGGGACATGACCTGGCCAATATATCTAACTGGATATAAAATGAAAATAGTAAATACCTTTTTTGTCTGCTGTAGGTCCGTTGCACTTGATGTCATTGTTTCTCTTCTTATCAAACCGAGCAAAGTGTCGAGTCTGGTTGGGCGGCGTCGTATTTTGATTGTTTTGCTATGAATAATAAAATAAATTCATTCTTATATTGTTTTATGTAGTAGTTATAATTTTCATTTATGAAATGTCCAGGTCATGGTCTTTCGAGCCAATGGGCGGGGTTGCCCAACACAAGGATTAACGTGTATGTAAAGTTAATTTTATGTACGATTTATGATATAAATCATCACCGAGTGTTACAGAACGGTGTGGTCAAATTTTAAGAGCGTTATATGTAGCCCTCAATAGTCGACTTGGCTTAAAAAGGAAATAATTTTGAAAAAAAATAATCGGAAAACGCTTTTCTTGGTGTAGGAGCACATTTCTTAACATCATCTTATAAATTATCATGTCAATTTAAATGATTTTGTTTATATTTTTTCATGCAGACATTTTCAGAAGTATCTGGACATTCCATAAACATTCTTGCTATTAAATACCCACAGTTTCATTCTTGTCAGCCCTCTCTCTTGCGACATATTAGCTTTATCGGTCGATTTTTAATTTCTATTTGTCAGTTTCTATATTAAAAATCACGAATTTTCTTGAAATAACGCTTAACATTATTTACAGGGTCCACTATACCACCCTAAAATATGACCACAGCAATATAACCAGAGCATTTTTGGTGTAGATTACAGACATGTATAAGCTAAGTATACAATCCAGGTGCATTTAACATAATTATTAGACTTTTTTTGTGTCATGTATATACAACATCTTCGTGCTCAAATATCACCTCGGAATTTTCGAATAATGCTCCTCAATTCTTTATGTGTGCCCTCCGGACTCTTGGCGAACAGTTTCTTTTTAATCCACCTGTGTATAATACCTGTGGGGTCCCATTTATTATTTTAATTAAATAAATATATGATTAGGACACCCTGTATTTATAATCGTTGTGTCAGTTTCGCGAAACCCTTTAAACTTCAGGGCTAATATATTATAAAATAAAAGAGTGTACTCACTTCTACTGTTTTATTTCTCAGTATGTGTAGCCTCCTTAACATCATTGGGACTAGCATTGCATTTAATTCTCTGAAAAAAAAAACAGTAAAATCCTTTAGATAGATACCTTATCGTACAACAAAATTATATAAAAAAATTTTAACGATAAAAAATGGGGTGTGGGGGCAGGAGGGTGAAAAGTACTTTACGGCATATTCTCATCCCTACCAAATATACACAAAAAAATAAACATTAAAATCGGTCGAGCCGTTTCGGAGGAGTTCGACCACAAGCACCGTGACATGAGATTTTTATATATTAGAAGATATAAAATACTAGCCGTTGTCCAGGACTTCGTTCGCGTAGATATATCCCATTGAAACCGTACACTCTTCTGGGATAAAAAACCTATATGCTATTCCAGACTATAAATCTATATGTGTGCATAATTTCATCCAGATCTGTTCAGCCGTTCTGGCGTGATTGTGTAACAAACATCCATAAAAACTTTCACATTTATAATACTAGTAAGATTAACTCAATGGGAGGTAATAAGAGGCTCTACTGGTACCAGTATCTTACAGAAGACCATGGTTTCAAAAGGCAAGTGAAGGCCTTAGATATACACTCCTGGTATATCCGGCTCGAAAGACCAAACGTTGGACTACTAGTTCGCTTAAAAAGATCAACTTAGGGGTGTTGGGTAAATCTACACGAACCACTGAATTTACCAGTTTTATAGTGATATGCACTACCTCGTACTTACTGTAGAGGGCGCACGTCAATCAGTATCACGTGAGCCATAGGCGAGTGCAGACGTGTCACATGTACGCGCGGTATCCTACTAATATTATAAAGCTGGAGACCTGGATTAACATATAGGCTACTTTATCCCGATATTCCCACGGGATCGGGACTTACGCGGGTGAAACCGCGGGGCGCTGCTGGTAGTGAATATATTGGTACACTACAGAGGAGTTAACAATAATACTGGCGTGTTTGATAAACTAACCTAAAATTAGTAGCTATTTCTTGGACCTCCATTGCCGCAGCGAGTAGACCCGTCGCGTAGCACTGGAGCGGCTCAGTGGAGTTGGTAGCCCAGTTCACTAACCGATGGATCAGAGCTTCGTTGTCCTGTCAATGTAAACAAAAGGTGTGGCAATCTAAACCTTCAAACAGCAATAGTTACAAGCTAGGCAGATGTGTTCTATGGTAATGAGACTGCTGATAAACTAAATACATACATATTATAGATAAATTACACCCAGACGCAGAACAAATGATTGTGCTTTTTTTATAGTGTGGAATGGTGATGACACATGGGCTCCATGGGTCATCACCTCACCTGAGTTAAACGTTGAAGTGGTATATTGGTATCGAACCGACTAAAACCACACGGTGTACCGTCACAAGTGTGTCTTATGCAGGGGACCTGGGTATACCCTAAAAAGGAAGCCTCCGAGAATCCCTGCAAACCTTGGCTGCCTGCGTCCACACCGTGGAGTGCTGGCTAGACTTGAGATCAAGTGGTTACGGGTTCGAACCCACTCTTAATACAAACATTTACTAACTTAACTGGTATACTAATAACCCTCATCACCACTAGTAATTCTGAAAAAAATAATATATATATACATACCTGAAACACGACGCTCATCTCCAAGCCGGGCATGAGGTCAAGCGTGAGTCGGCACGCAGCCACGTTGAGTTTGTTGACGTCACGTCCGGTTATATTTTGGCGAGAGTAGTACGTATCACGAACATAGTCGTTTACTAGCTGTTGATGTGTAATAAAAAAAAAATTAACTCATGGAACTATAGTTTTCATAGTTTTTGTAAGGTTCACCCTAATCTTTTGGGATCAAAAATGCAGCTAAACCAGGGAGCTAGACCTTCACTAAGTAGCAAAAATAGTCGTTGAACGCCTTTTATATGGGATAAGGAGCAAACGAGCAGACAAGTCACCTAATAGTAAGTGACTACCGCCACCAATGAACACCTGCAACACGAGAGTCACAATTGCGTTGCCGGCCTTTACAGTGGGGGTAGGGAAAGAGGGGCTTAGGGCCTCCTCACTCGGCGAAACACAACAAAGCATTGCTTGACACCAGCAGTTTTCTGTGAGGCCCGTTTTCCGTGCCGAAGCATGGCTATCTTACGATATCTGCCATTATTACAATATTTCATCTTTAAATTTTTATGTCTTTTTAAACAATAGGTTAATTGAGTATTGTTTTTTGTACAATACAAAAATGAGATATTTAGAATACTAATTCGAACAGTCAGACCAGAATTAAAAAACAAAATGAGACAGCACTTATTAAGAATGTATGACGTAATATGTCAGCAACGATATAGCAACTATCTATACTATACTTCTTAGAGTTTGTCTCCTGAGTGAAAAATCTACAAGATATTTATCACTCACATCAACATATTGTATCACTCGATCACACTAGCTGCGAATATATCAGTAGCTTAGTTCTCTAGCTCACTAACTCACTAGCTCAGTGAGCAAAACCAATGCTGCGGCTTTTTGCTTCATGGACGAGCGAGTGATAGATACCTACTAACCAATGAGTGGGAGTGTGATAGATGTATTGCATAGTCGGTTGACGTGAATGAAAGTACACTACATGCTTATTTTGTAGCAATGTAACTAGGTTGTCAGGGAAAAATATACATTGGTGCCGATTCTGTTACATCAATCTCTAAACTATATTCTGACAAAATTTTCTTCATACAAGATGTAAATCTTGTACACTTCAAAGCAAGGTCTTATTTCAAATTTAAACAAGTGGGTAACATATGTCGCTATCGAAATAAGCAATTTATTTGTCAACTTTAAACTGTCACGCTTAAATAAACTTTAATACCACGTAGAGAGAGCCTTTGAATAATTGGGCACTATCGCTGCGTGGCAATTATACGGCATTTTACTAAATGGGGACTCTTGCTGCGTGGAAATAAACTTGAGTATACGTTGACAGGTTTTAGTAAAATTAAGTGGCGCTGAGAAATAGATGCCAGTAACAAATTGTACCTTGTTACGAAGAAGACAAGGTTGATTTCATATGAAGAAATTAAGTCAGGTTTTAGTTTAGTGAGTGCGCAATAGAATCTGCACCATTATTTCATGTGTAGCAAAGTTTAATATTAGTTAAACATCGCGCTACGACCGTTAGGAACAGAGCAGTAACCATAGTCGAGGTTTAAACTGCGGGAAATGGTTAGTAGATAATAATACCCACATACAGACAGCTCACTCGCTGAAGACATTCAGATAAATAGCTACCGGGTTTACGACATTATGTGAAAATTAGCTTGAAAACAATAAAGGAACCACCTGGTACTTGCAGCGTAAAATCCGCTCTTTTCCGACACGGAGATAAGAGTAGGCTCCTCATTTTAGGTGGGGTCATGGACGATTTGTACAAATTACCTTAGTCATAAAGTTGTCCTTTTTAAACATGACCTTGAGGGCATGCCCTAAAGCGCACTCTGGGTCCGTCCGGGAGGGATGGCGCTCGTCGAACGGATCTGGATCCTTCTTCATAAAATTCTCTGTCTCTGCTTCTATAATTTCTGCTATCCTGTAATTAGAAATATTTCTGTATCAGTATATATCACACTTTTCTCACAACTGCAGAGACCAGCATAAGTTAGAAACGTCTGCGTAATTATTTCTCTGGAACTGAAGATTGTATCCAGGACCTCAACAAAACAGCAATACAAAGTACATGCTGTGCTACTAAGGCTGGGCTGGCACAACTAAGTTTGAAAACAATGTGAACACTGAAGTTATGAGCAAGTGTCATACAGTACTGTCAGTCATACAGTACTCTGAATGCCTTGAATGTCTCAATTCAAGGCATTCAGAGTACTGTATGCAACTAAATTAAACTAAAAATGGCTTAAGACAGACATTTCTGTCCATATTATATAAAACGTCTGTCTGATGGTAAGTTAAACATAAATAAAATTGAAGTGTCTGTTTGTATTGTGACGTCATAATAACAGCATTTTACGGAATGCATCTGAAAAAGTTTTGACTGGCTTTTTGGGACTTATGGTTAGTGATCCTGACTGCTGAGCCGCCAGAGGTTGTGGGTTCGATTCCCACCCAGGACAAATAATTGTATGATGAGAATAATCATTTGTTTTGTGTCTGGGGGGTAATTACCTATAATAAGGATGTATTTAGAAATATATAAGTATGTTTATCAGCATTCTGGTTACCATAGTACAAGCTCTGCCTAGTTTGGGATCAGAGGCCAGGCCGGTTTTGGGATAGTTTTGATCAAAACTTCCACACAAACGAAGAGCAATTATAAATGTGAAACCAAGGTTGTTTGTTTGTTACCCTTTTACACCTCAACTACTCAACCAAATGCCATGAAATGTTGCTTACACCTTGTCAGTAGTACAGAAAGCGACATAGGGTACCTGTCATCCAGAAAAAGAAGACTAGACATCCGAGGAATAGACAAAACCAAAAGCCACGGGCAACAGGTAGTTGGGCATAAATTGTTTAATGTTGTGCAATTGGTTGAGAGACTCGGCATATCTACTATTTGTCAGACCGTCTTTTATACAGGGTGGAAGGAACACTGTACCAAATACTGAAATAGTGTATTCTTAGTCCAAAATCATTGCAATTTTAAATTTTTTTGGTTAAGTGATATTACAATTAGTAAACAGAACATTTTACTGACAAAAAATCAATAAATACCACATAGGGTGAAAAACTGTAATGTAATCAATCAAACAATATTTAACCATTTTATGCAATCAGCTGGTCTTGATGGCGCCGCACGTTTAAGGTTGTTCACCATACCGCACAAAAATAATACCTATGGTTGTTAAGCTTACATTGCATAGCGCCAAATGAAACTAATGACTATAAATCCTTTTCGCATAGCCTAAACTTACACGCTGTATAACCATCTCATGTTTCTGTTACTACATATACACTACACTACACAAAACTCTTCTGTCAGCACACTGTCACCAAGTCTTGCCATGCATTGTTTGCAATTGATTTTGCTAAAATTCAACAATGCATAAACTTTAGTTTTTGTCACAAGCGATAGCACCTTTGCTGTTTGTTTTTAGAGCCCTTTCAACTACACAAATCTTAGTTATATGCTTAAACCAACAGGTGGGTTTCCATAATTTTAGATTTATATGAAAACTTCAGTGTATGATCTTGCCCACCTACTTCTCTTTAACTAAATACTTCAAAGAGTCCATCACCTGCCGATCAAACTAATCCGAACCGACTGCATTAGATTTCTGGTAGAATACTCGCTACACAAAGTTAAAGAAACTCCTAGATTCGATTTTATGTGGATCCTATTACCATAGTTAATAAAGAATTGGTTTTATATCAAATGGAATCATTTAATTAATAAAAACATTGATATATATCTTATCAGTTCAGAAACTGGTACTTGTCCAGATTGCAGTTACACAATGCAAGTATTATTTTACGTCAACCTACAAGATATACACATGGCGCAAGTCTATTTATATACATTTATATGAAAAACCACATGTCCAAAAACATACGGGACAATCTTGCTTGCTAATTACCACTTCTGCAATATTTACAAAAATACGAAACTTACCGAGTTAATGTAGGAATAGGGTCGTAATTCGGTGTTGCGTGTTGTTCCTCCCATTGTTTCAACAATTCCGTTACCTCCTGTGCAGGCGGTGAATCCATCTAACTAAATTATTGTTTGAAATAATTTTATAACCTCACTGATTACAACTTTGTCACTGGCGCTTGTGTATGACACAACGATTTATATACCAAAAAAACATTCGCATTTATAAATCTATATATCATTGTACATTGTATCATATAAAATTATTAATTATAATACAGCTAAATAGGATAAAATAGAACGTTTTGTCTTTAGACCGCGCACTATAAAACAATTTTTACAATGAATTATCATAACCTTTTTTTACAGTGACTCCTAGGGCTGAAGTCAAGTCTTTTTATACATAATTTGTGCTATGTGAAGAAAATACAATTTTATTAAAAATAATCTCATTATTTCATATATGTATAAACTTGAATACCTGTTGTTAGATAAAATTTAACTATAAATTATGTGATAAAAATATTTTTAAAATTGAAGTGAAATTACATTTATGTTCAATTTACCTTACGACAAAATCTATGAAACCTTTAAAAACTAGTATATTAATTCATAAGGTTATTATGTGTCTTACTGTCTTACCATCTATAGTATTTTTAACCTAAGAGTGCCCCAGACGCAAAAAGGAGGGGACGTTATAAGTTTAAAAAGTGTATTATTCTGGGATAGTGATAGCATCTATTTGTGGCGTGAGCATAGCTTCTAAATGTTTACTAATTCACGTAGATATGACTTAGTGTTACAATAAGAAACCAGTTGACGCGTCCCTAGACTAGGTATTTATTATTCTAGTCCGGCTACAAATAAAACTACAATGTGTATTTCATCCAAATGGTAGAGCCGTTTTCGGGATATACGATTGGATTGATGGAATTGTTGAAATAAAATACATAATAAAATATTTTTGCACTATTTACAAGAATTGCATATCGAAAAACGGAAGTGGTTCTCAAGTCGACCCGTACATATACTTTCTGAAGTGAAAACTTCTTTATGCACAATTGTGCACTTTTGCTATGAATAAAAAGCACTGAATTAGTGACCGTCACGCTAATAATACATATATGGATCCACTAGAGGGCGCTAATCTAAACATTGAGTTCTGTCAGCTCCTTATTAACTAATGTCACCAACCTGCTAACGTGGTTAAGTGACGTTTTCAGTTCGTTAAGTTCGTGGTTTCATTGAAGTTTTCACTTCTGATGGCAGTCCCATGACTGCCTATTTTTTTTATGTTTTTGACCAGTATGACCACGCATAACTTTTGAAGTAATTTAGACAATGAATTCGATTCACCCTGCTACCGAGAGTGGCGAGAGTACCGAGCTAGGACCCTATCAATGGCAGGAACCAGACGACCCTCACTCAAGAGTTTTCATTCTTGTAATGTCGTTGGTATCCTTTAACTTTTAAAAGTGGCAACATTAATCTGACGAATAGTCTGTGGTTTTGATATTTCATTCGCATTTTTTTTTTACTCTTCCCCGCCCAAATACACAAAAATAAACTGAAGTAAACAAATTGTTTTTTATAATACAATCGGTGTTAATAGAGAAACTTCCAATGTTGATGTGAAGTTCAATCACAAGAAAATGTCTTCAGTTAACGAAACACAGCGGAGTAGCTTGGGAAGTCATGATAGAAAATTGCGGTACAGAGCCTTGCTTGAGGACTTGTCTACTATCGGTACGTTATAAACAGCCTTTTTATGACATTATACCTAAACCGGCTCATCTGCTAATTACAGACTTTGTGTAGACCTAATCATTTGTAAAAGATATCATTGTTTATTTTAAAATGTTGTTATTTTTAGACTAAAAGTGTTAACGACTTGGTGAAACCTTTAGTCTCTCATGGTTTTCTGTCATTAAAATTAAATAAACTACCGTTGCTGATGTTTCTGTATTGATAGTAAAATTAGGGCATTCAAAGCTGAGGAATTGCTTAAAGTTAGTTTCCGAGGTAGTTTAAATGTTGGATCCCTATTTGAGTACATAATAAAACATAAAATTATGATACACATGAGTATTGTCACTGCGTATTTATGGTTTTTACTTATTTTTGAACAGTGCCTAAGTGTTGCCGCACGTCTTTAAACACGTTGCGTGGTTAATCTCTACTCGAGCATCATTTGAAATTCAAGGATAAAAATTCGTATAGCTTGCTCTTAACGTAAGCACTTAGCTTTGCTAGAGGGGTTAACAAGAATACTGGTTATGTGTCACATTACTGGTATACTTTAATAAAAAAAAAAACAAAAAATTAGATTTCTCATGGTTGATATATTTTATTGTCTCAAATAATAATATCTATATTAATATATTATAGCTAGACTATTTTGTTTGATTATTAGTTTGCTTAAACGAGCTAATCTTTAGATCTACAATTCTGATTCGAGAAATTCATTTTGTATTGGATTGAGTATTAATTGAGGAAGTTTACAGGTTATGCAACATCATGCTACAATCATTAAGAGCAGAGCAGTGACCACAAACGCTGCTGAAACTGCGGGGAACTGCTAGTTATTATATATGTACAGGCTGACAGAAAGGTGTAGTCATATTTTAGGGTTGTATAGTAGACTCCGTAAATAATGTAAAGCCCTAACAATTACAAACTTAATTTAATACTCCTATCTCAAAGGCCGGTAATGCACTTGTGACTCTTGAGTTGCAGGTGTTCATGGGCGACGGTAGTCACTTACCATCAGGTGACCCGTCTGCTCGTTTGACCCTACCATAAAATTTTTAGATTTTTTATATATATATTTTTTTTTTTCATTATGATGTACTTGTAATTAAAACGTTACTCAAAACGATTACAATCTAGACCTTGAGGCTAATAAGTAATTTAAATTTAACTTAATTTGCTAAAAACTTACAAAGTTAAGAATGTGTCATCATGGAAAGACACTTTGTTCTTGTGTTCTTTAAGAGTATAATAAAAAAAATATAAAAAATCATCTATTTGTCGGGTACATATAACGCTCCTAAAATTTTACTGCACCTTACTGTAACCTGTTACATATGAAGTGACTATTAAAATATTGATTTGGTTACTTACCCATAAGTATTATGAAATTACAGAATGTGAAGAAAGCTTCAATGAGGACCTTATGGACAAAACGGCAAGTGCCGTTAAAGAGGCACAAACATTACTTGCAGAAGGTGGTGTGGAAGAACGAGTTAAACATCCAGGTATGGCACCAATTGTTAAGTTAAGCCAGTCCAAGCCCACCCTGCCCTGTAGGTATGAAGCTACAAGTATGTAGCAGCGTCGACGCGTCGGACTCAGTCTCTATAACGAAGGCAACCACATATGGCATTGTATTCAGCTGCTGTACTAAAAGGGTCCACAACGTTTTTTACACTTCCAAAAGACATCAAAAGTAAAGAAATGCAAACCTAACGTCGTCAGAAGAGATACGCGATAGAAAGAGAGGCAACTTCTAGGTGAATATGTATGTGATTATATAAATTGGACTTTATTGTGTCGGAGCAAGAGTCGCTATTTATTTAATAGATAATACTTAGTGGAACTTCTGTACTAGTACGATTACGTATTCTGTGGTTAAGCTATGTATTTTGTTCTGTTCTAGGGGAGGGTTACCTGGACTCTAAAGTGTTACGCGTCGCCAGTGACGTAGCGGTCCGCGTCACAGAGTCCATCAGTGGCAATGTCAATACTTATGATAAACATGAACTGGCACAGCATATTGTGAGTATATGTTCATCCACTTTTAACCGACGAAAAAACGGAGGATGTTCTCAAGTCGACCCGTATATATATAGGGTGTAAGTGACACCGTACCGAATCCGGAAATAGTATATTCAGACTATCATTCTGAGTGGAAAATCATTGGAAATTTCTGCCGGCCGGCAAATTCATATTTCTTTAAATATTTTTGCTTAAAAGTGATATCACAATGAGTAAACAGAACATTTTACCGAAAAAATGCAATCAGCTGCTTCGACGGCGCCGTGCGCAGAAGGTCATTCACCGTACCGCACACGTACGCGTATCGCGTTACAAAATCGAACTATTGACTATAAATCTTTAATCTCGCATTTTTATGATAGACTGACTTTTGCATTGTGATAAGTATCTCAAGAAAGACGTTTTTGTAAATTATTTGCGACGGTGTTACTTACACGCTGTATATATATATTTTTTATATATAACCACGCATAATTACACTATACATATGTAATTAACTTTAAAAAAGTAATATAAGTAGTATATTATTTATTGTTATAAATTGAGATAAGCTATAATCTTTATCTCTTAATTTTCCACCCTTAGATGTGGAATATTTTCTTCAAATTTAACCGGACCGACCTTAAGGTTAGTCCTGTTAAATTTGAAGGGGGGTTGAGGAGCAGCAGCCTCGCGCATGTAAAAAAAAATAATATTTTTAGTCATTTCCTCCCGATTGAAAATTGCCAGCTGATTTTCATCAAGCTGGCAATAAAATCAGCTGGCAATATGCTGAGGGAAAACTCGTCAGCTCGTGCATTTAAATAGGCGTTAGATGCTCCCGTCTGGCTCCTGCGTTACACCTGGGGATCAGCTGAGGATCTTTCCACCGAAATACAGCCAGCTGACATTTTATTTATTCACAATAGCATATAAACTGTCATCTGATAAATTTTCAATTGAAAGGAAATTACTGAATGTATCTAATATATAAAATTCTCGTGTCGCGGTGATGTAATTAAACTCCTCCGAAACGGCTTGACCGATTCTCATGAAATTTTGTGTGCATATTGGGTAGGTCTGAGAAATAGGACAACATCTATTTTTCATCCCCCTAAATGTTAAGGGTAAACCCCTAAATTTTTTTTTTAAGTTTTAGATACATTTTATTTTTTTATGATACAGCATTAGAAAATACATACAACCCTGAATTTTCAACTCTCTACGATCAATCCCTGTTTTTTAAAAGCGATATTAGTATTTTTACTTTCATTGGTACAATTTTTTTAAAGTATTTAACCCAGTGAAAATAGAAAGTGCGATTGTTATAATCGATTGTAATAATCGATTGCCGTCAAGTCGCTGTCAAACTTTTTTTTTATGGAATAGGGGGTTAACGATCAGACGGGTCACCTGATGGTAAGTGACTACCGCCGCCCATGGGCACCTGCAACTCGAGAGTCACAAGTGCCTTGCCGGCCTTTAAGGTTGGAGTAGGAGAGGAGGTGAGATGGAGAGATAGGGGGAAAGATAGAGAGAGGGAAGGGTTAGGGCCACCGGTAACCTCACTCGCTTGGCGAAGTACAACGAAGCATTGCTTCACTGCCGGTTTTCTGTGAGGCCATGATATCACTCCTTTCGAGCCGGCCCATACGTGCCGAAGCATGGCTCTCCCACTGTTAAACTTTAAATATGTCAGTTAAGTTAATGAAGTACTTTGGATTAAGAAAATGAATGGTTGGTGTTTTGTTATTTTTATAGGCCGTCAATAGACCACAGCGCTCCCATTCTTCTTTCAGTCATAGACCCCATCCCCACAATAAGTTAGTTATTTTTTATTTGACTACCAAAATATTCATTAGAAAGAATTAATATGGCAAAACAACGTGTGCCGGGTCAGCTAGTAAGTATAAATTTATTTCACATTCATGTGACCAGCTGACTTATAATCCACACACTTCAAGATATTGGGTTAGCAATAATTTGATACAATTTTCAATCGGGAGGAAATGATTAAAAATAATATTTTTTTTCTATGTGTTGTGACTGCTGCTCCTTAACCCCCCGACGGAACCGCAGCTGACGTTCACGAGAATCCATGATACAACTCTGAAGCATTTTACAAGTTTTCACCCGAGAGGGAATTGGTCATGAAAATCTGTGGCTGGCCATTATAGCATTGTAGAATATAAAAACTTACAAGTGTACGATTAAACAAGCATTTTTAATAAACACACTAGACAATCTGTTCAGTGTAGTTATTTTACTTTGAACGGTTATTTTTAAATAAAGATTTATCTGAAACAATTTTCAATGCTGCTGTTGGTCCCAAACGTTAATGTTATTTACGGATGATGGTTGCAAAGTAGATTGCACCTTATTCCACAGTTGTAAGAACTACAATTTGTATGCCTTCAGTGAGTAAACATTTTGTACGCATGTACTAATTCAGTAAATTGAGCATGGATTCCATTTAAGATTTAAGTCGAGTATGTTTATTTGACAGCGCGAGAACCCAAACTTCTGGTGCTTTGCGTTACCTCGCGAAGTGCCCACAGTGGCGTTCCTGTACGGCACGTTCGCGCCCACGCCGCCAGAGCTCAGGCCGAGGGCCCCGCGGAGGGTCGTGCAGCGACAACAGGCGCAGACGCTCAAGGCACCTGAAAAAGTGAACAAGTCAGTGCACCTACTCACTGTTATCATAATAGCTTTTGTAATGCACATTTTGTTGAGGGGCTCGTGGCTAAGTGGTAACCGAGAATGTTCGCACATCACAAGGTTAAGTAATACTAGCCAGGTCAGTCTTAGGATGGGTGACCATTTCTTAATACATTGAGACCTCTCTATGCCTCGGACATACGAACATCTGTGGCATTCGTTACGGGTAGTAGGAGCCCTAAAAAGTCCGACAACCTGGTCTATCTACAGAACTTCGATATCGCCTAGTACTTGGGTTGTGGAGGTTTGATGAAAATACCGAAGTTCGGCCGTTTCGTAGTTAGACTGAGAGCCGACCCCCGGACACTAAAATTTTATTTATTTGTATTGATATATGTACTTACTGACTAGTTTCAGACCTAACGGGAACCCTTTATCCACGGGCGAAGCAACCTGTCGCATTGTTTTATGACATTAATATAACCTTCTATATGCAGACTGGGAAAACAAGAGGAGGGCTCCAAAATAGTGAGCAGGGTGAACCAGTTCATCACGAAGACATACAAACAGACCAAGGAGCCCCTCAGTTACTTCCACACAGTCCTGGATCCCACCAGCTTCAGCGCCACTATAGAGAACATCTACAATGTATCATTCCTTGTCAAAGATACACTCATCAGCATATATCTTGGTAAGTTCTATTGACTGCACGGATGGCGCAATGGTTTAAGTGGTCACCTCGCCACTACGCCGCGCCGAGTGTAGTGGGTTCAAATCTCATACGGGACAAAAAATTGTAATCCACAAATAGTGGTCCCGAGTCTGGGTGTTCTTTGTGTCCCGCGACGAAAAAAATAATTATAAAAATAATATTATAATTAGCAAATGAAGGTGTTGAATACGCGTCTGCATACTCCTACGGAGATACAGGCTTGAGTATATGTACATAAGGTCAGCAATACATGCCATGCCATATTTTTTAACGTGTCTGTGGTATCGTAGCTCCCACACGAATGGACCGATGTAAGTGCGTTTTTTTTTGTTTGAAAGGTGACTTGATAGAGATCTTAGATATAATTCAAGAAAATCGGTGTAGCCGTTCGAAGATCATCAGCTCTTTTGTAATCTATTAAGGGATTTTCGAGTCAGGGGTGTTTTAAATTTTATTTTTTTAAGCTCATCAACTCTAGGAATAATTCATTGACGATTCGACCAGGTTGCACCGGCCGTGGTCACAGGCTGACTGGCTCAGAGGTCCACGCCCACCGTCGTCGACATCGTGAGGCAGAAGATTCTTCATCCACCCGCACTTTTTCGATAATTTTGTTTCGCCATGTGCCTAACATGGCGAAACTATCGCTGTGCCACAATTTATCCAGATTCGTTCAGCCGTTTTTACGTGAAAAAGTAACGAACATCTATGGACACTCACAAACTTTCACCTTAATAATAAAAGTAAGATTGTTTAGGATTAAGATGAGCTACATATTCATCTGTAATTTTTCCCCCATTTTTACTATTTCCATCATGTTCTATTAAATGTATCTTGGTTTCCAGATGAGGAGTTTGGTCTACCATTCATAACACCAATACCTGCATCACAAGACAATAGAGATATAGCGGAAGAGAACCAATTCATTGTGTCCATGGATCGGGAGAGATGGCAGGTATGTATCACCCACTACTATCCCCCATACAAAAGTAATTTTGCAGTCATCCAATTGTACGGCATTCTTTAATTAAATGGCTGCCCACGGTACTGATCCAGAAGACTTTCCTCCCACGAACGCTCTGGCTGTGGATTTGGCTCCCTGCCGAGGCTTTCCCGAGGGACTCAGATAGCTCGGGTTATTAGGAGTAACTTAGGCTACTTTTATTAAAAAAGAGACACTTCATTTTATGTATATGTATTTTAGTTTTAAAAGACAATTAAATATTTTGTTGCAGGAGCTAATAAAAGCCTTTGGCATCACGAAGCCGATGATGGTCGTCAAGAGATAACGAATGATTAATTTATTTATAGGTACCTTGTGTACATCACAATGTATATAATTTATATAATTTAAATATGACTGGCTTGATACAAAAATGACAACTGACAGAGATTTATTTGCACTTAAACTTCAACTCTAAATGTGCATTCATATGAATTTGTTAATTTGACTACAAATAAAAAAGTATGCTTTAATGGAAAACTGTTCCACTATGCACCTCCTAGCTTCATCGTCACACCATCGTTACCAAGCCCAGTCTGTTGGACTCGTCAAAACGTATCATATGAGCCCCAACTCGAGGGGTTTACTAGTAGCCACTGGAGAGTTCCACTATCCACCCCCTCGCTCCAAGATCAGCTCTAAGATGCTAAATCATAGTATTGTCATCCAAAATGCATCTATATACAAAGTTTCAATACGATATGACAATTAGAAGCAGGTTAAAATTGACTTACAATATTATTTTACATAGTTACAAGTAAAAAAAAAACTTTCAGTCTGAAAACATAACTGACACATCTGTCATCTGAGCGTTCAGTGCTTTTTCCCCATACCAAAAGTACCCAACATGCCTAAAGAAGTTTTCACTCCAAAAATTTGTTAATAAGTAATAGGGAATATGCATGTATTTTTTTTTATCTTTTATTGACTTGTTCCATCATTCTACTCTAATAAAAAATATAAATAACCTTGGCAATGTTCAAATTAATTTTTAAAATAACATTGAAAACATCGATAAAATTTGATCTGTTTTAACGCCGCCATATTTCGCGGGCCTTGGATGACGTCAGATATCACGCTCAGTGTTTGTTTCATAAACTTAGTATACTTACTTGAAGTGTTACAGTAATTTTATACCGATTTTCAGTTGTAATTACTATGTATGTAATTAATAGACGATGGATAAAGTTTAAAAAACATTTTATAAGTATTGCCTTGTCTCTAAGTGTAAAAACACTATAAGAAGTACACCCAATACAGTATTTTGTTGTACAGGACAAAATAATAATGTAAAATACGAAAACAATGGTGTAAATTAATGAGAAGAGATGAAGTATCTTCAATATCGTGTTTATATTGTTGTGAAGATCACTTTAATGTAAGCATATTACAATTTAATTGCTAGAATAGTGTGAATTAGTCAGCAGTAGGTCATTTATGTTGGTTTTAAATATCAAGCAGAAGGCAACTTGCTTGTCTACTTAAAATAGGTAACAAAAGTCCAATAAAACTTCATGAATCTATCTAACTATACATATCTTACCTATCCTTTAGATTTGACCTCAGCAGACGTAAAATCTGGATTTGATGCAATATATGTAGTCATCATGAATGCATCTATTTTCGGTAGATTGTCCGATTGTTCTTTGACAAAACTACATTCAGTCATCGTCCTAGATAATTTCTAATATCACTAGAATGCTTAAATTGCACTAGCTAAAGGCAAAAACCACGGAAACACCTATCTTTCTCCGTAACACTACGAATATAGGCGCCGATAAATGACAGGAAGGGGAATTTGACGTCATGTTTTGTTTCGACCAATAGTGAAGCGTTTTGCAAAGTTGAATTTCGCTCCCTTATTTTGCATATTTTAATTAATATTTTTTGCAATTAAAGACGAACTAAATAAGAAAATAATTGTTTAGGCATAATATGTGGACAATAAAGATTCAAGGGAAAATTAATCAAGTAAATTTAAACAACATGCGTATTCCCTATTGTGAGTTGCCGATATGAAGTGTTCATTTTTGAAGCGATGCCATCTACTAGTGACATCCATCAAACTGACGTACGTTCGGACGAAATTTTGATTAAGGTTTTCGCTATTTAGCTCTATAGGCGTTTCAAATTAATTACAATTATGATTCTGATTACGCACACAATAAGTACTTTATTGAACTAATTATATTTTTAAAGATTAATTAATAAGGAGCTGACAGAACTCAATGTTTAGATTAGCGCCCTCTTGTGGATATATATATGTACTATTAGCGTAACGGTGCGAGTTCAGTGCTTTTTCCCCAAATGCACAACGCATTTTTTTGCAAAGATTTTTCACTAAAAAATCCAAAAAAATCTAATTAACTTACTTTTACCACGCGTTACTGTGACTAAGTTATGTGCAATAAAAAAATATTGTGACTATAAATTGAGATAAAATAAGCGTGAGGTGGGACACCCGGTTGGAACCAAGTTCATATACATACATATTGGATTGAATTAATTGTATCAAAATAAGTACTTATAGTTAATATTGAATATCAATGAAATTTGCCTTAACTAATATATGGATATTTAGTATATAACAAACATCAAACTACAGTAGTATCGCGCAGTATCCACAGATGGCGTAAAAATAATTATAGCAAGAAGTGTCGGAAAAATGTCTTCTAACACTTTTTTCGGTCTCGCTCCCATATTAGGGTAAGGAAAACTGATAGTGCAGGAGGCTGGGGTAAGGGACGGATGAGGACAGATTTGGCAATTATTTTTTTAACACCCAAAAAGAGGGGTATTGTAAGTTTGACATGTCTGTGTCTGTCTGTGGCATCGTAGCTCCCAGACGAATGGACCGATTTAAGAGCGTTTTATTTTTGTTTGAAAGGTGACTTGATCGAGAGTGTTCTTAGATATAATTCAAAAAAGTCTGGTCAGCCGTTCGAAGATCATCAGCCTTTTTGTAATCGTTGAAGGAATATTCGAGTCGGGGGTGTTTTAAATTTATAGTTATGAGTGGTTCTAACAGTTCGAACTAGATATTTTTGCAGAGAAAATATTGAACAGACCTTATACAAGTAAATGTTCGATAAAAATATTAAAAATTAATTATTATTTTCAAGTTTTATTGGCGAAAAACCACAAATTAAAAGTATACGATAGCAAACCATGACCATAGCAAAGAATGACGTCACATATTATTATTTCACATCTACAGTACATTTTGACGTTTGTTGTACATAATGAAGATTGATTTTGATTTCACATCCAAAGATTCCAATTGTGATGTTTGAAACATATCAAAAAGACTACAATTAAAATAGTTTTTTCAATTGTTTAATTAATTTAATTTTTGTCTTTAATCTCAGGAATTTGTGTTTAATGTAGAGTCGGTAATTATTTATGGTGGAGGCAAACGAGTGGACGGTTCCCTGATGGTAAGTGAGTGTGGTATTAAAGTTGCAAGTTCTTCTGTTGATTTCGCCAGTTAAGAGCGAGTATCTTTTAATTGTTATATAATTGTAATAAGAATTATCTTATACTCGAATATACACGTGAGTAAAACCGTATAATTTAAATAATAAGAATTATTTTATTATGAACGAATAGTTTTATTTATACTACTCCCTTAAAACAATACTCTCGGTAAGATTATTTTTTAATTTAGCGACGTCAATGAGTGTTGGCGAAACTTCTAGATTAGCTAACAATGCCCATGCATTGCTATTGGTATAGGGCTCTGTTTCTGCATTTAGACTCATAGACGGTCTATTATGCATTCAGATAGGCTGACTAGTTAAGCCAGCCTAGCTACTTCCAGAAGCACAGAAGCCTCCTGGGGCGTTTGCAGGCTTCTAGGAGCGATCTCGCACCTGTAAGGATACTTGCCCGTTGTGTGGCCACTCAATCGCACTCCAGGACAACGTGGAGTTTCCTCCGCGTTGAGACATCTAGGACTGTCTGTCGTATTGATGGTGAATAGGTGCCGGTTTAGGGCTAAGTTGCTCGTAATGGTTCCTACAACTATTCTGATGTTGAGTCGGGTGAGACTGTCTGCAAGATAAACGCGGTGAGACCTCCGTTAGCACCAGTTTGGACTGTCTGCAGCCTGGTATGTCGACCCAGCGACCGTTGTGCATGGAGGACATATTGAATCTATGTAGATATTCATCAAGTTTGACTTTAAACGTGAATTGGATAACTTTATTGTAAGTATGGGCAGGCCATTAGTTCGATGCTCACTCACGCGCTGCGTTGCGTCAACCCGTTCAGGTTGCGTTGTTAGAGGCAACTTCTAGATGAAACTAAGAGTAATTAGCACTGCGCGACCTGAATTTCGACTTTATTGTGTCGGAGCCAGAGTCGCTATTTATTTAAATGATATGGCGGCGTTTGGATTCTGTACCTGTACTATTATGTATTCTACAGCTGATCTTTTTAGCTCAAGTTTAAACAAAAAAGTGTGTTACTAGGAAAAACCAAACAACTAAGACTAGAAGTTACTAACTCTTTGTTACATATTAGATATTAGTGGGTAGAATTATATAGCGATGTAAGAAACCGTCTCAATGTTTTGTATAAAACGCCGCTAGAATTATAAGTTGTGTTGAGTATCAATATACGTTCGGGTTGAATACGTGCCTTTCATTTATCAGTGGCGACGAGGATAAAAAGTAGTTTGGAACAAAATATTATTGTTCGTATCGCATTGTGTTTTTAATCGCGTGGTATAGCAAAATGTCGGTGGGAAAAATCAAAGAGTTTGATGTAAAAAACGGGAATTGGTCGGCATATGTTGATCGACTAGAAATGTATTTTGTAGCAAATAAAATAGCGGACGAAATAAAGCTACCTACTTTAATCGCGCTAATCGGTGAACAGGCATATGAGCTGTTGTCAACATTAGCGAGTCCCAAGAAGCCATCAAGCTTATCCTATGACGTCGCGGTGGATCTACTGCACAAACATCTGCAACCGAAACCATCAATCCTTGCCGAGAGATATAGATTCCGACAAAGACGGCAAGTAACAGCCGAGACAATAGCGGACTACGTGGCGGACTTAAAAAAGATGTCTAGGTATTGTGAGTTCAGATCTAACTTAGATGAAAACCTTCGAGATCAGTTCGTGTGTGGGCTGCGGAGCGACTTTATTCGTCAAAGACTATTCGCAGAAGATAACATAGACTACAACAAAGCACTACTGTTATCAAAAACCCTGGAGGCAGCCGAGCGGGACGCCGGGGCCGTCGAGGGTTCACGGGAACAAGGGCCAGACCGGCACCTTAGCGAAAACTTGCACAAATTAGTGCTTAAAAATTGTTCATCGTGTGGGGACAGCAGACATTGGTCACAGAACTGCAGGTACAAGGATTTCGAATGCAGTTACTGTGGAAAAATGGGCCACTTGCGAAGAGTTTGCTTGAAGAGGGAATCCGATCGCCGTATGACATTGAAGAATACAAACGGCGGTAGCCCACGGGCAAGGTCACGCGGAGGTCGTGCGCTCGGGCCGAGCGATGAGGGCGTGAGGCGACACAAGGGAGCTTCAGCGGCAGTACGCGGGGCGCGCGGCCGTACCAGCGCCGGCGCCGGGCGAGACGCAGGCGGTACGGCAGCGCATTGGCTACGTGAGCCGCCCGCAAGCGACAGCTCCGGTTCGGAGCACAACGCGCATGAAGAGGACGAGGAGGCTATGTACCAGATGTCTTTAGAGAAATATAGACCGGTGTGTATGAATATTATGGTAAATAATAAAGCATTAATTATGGAAGTGGATACAGGGTCGGCGTTATCCTGTATAAGTTACTCAACATACTTAAAATTATTTAAAAATTTACCGTTAAAAACTTGTCAATTGAAGCTGAAATTTTATGACGGCTCAGCAATTCATCCTATAGGGTACTTAGAGACAAAGGTTATATACGAAAATAATGTTAAAAACTTAGATTTATATGTAATAAACATGGGTAGCACGAATTTATTAGGTAGACAGTGGTTATCCGAATTGTCTATAGAAATACCTAGGCTAAGTAAGCATACGGAAATACATAATATAATACCATGCAAAAGTAAATTGTTTAATGATGTTATCTCCAGGCATAAGGACCTATTTGACGGCACATTGGGAAAATACACCGGGGAAGAGGTTAAGCTGTATGTGCGGGACGGGGCGCAGCCGATTTTCTGTCGCGCGCGCCCGGTACCGTACGCACTACTCTCGCGAGTCGATACCGAGTTAGATGCCATGCTGCGCGCCGGTGTCATCGAGCCCGTCGACCGGTCCGACTGGGCCACGCCGCTGGTTATAGCGAGGAAGGCGGACGGCGGAATACGTCTGTGCGCAGATTATAAGGTGACACTAAACAAGGTTTTATTGGTTGATAGGTACCCGGTTCCAAAGGTAGAGGATTTATTTAGTGGCTTGAGTGGTAATTATTATTTCACGAAACTAGATTTATCACAAGCTTACAATCAGTTGATTTTGGATGAGACTTCTAGGAATTACACGGTCATTAATACGCATAGAGGACTGTTTAAATATAACCGCTTAGTGTATGGTCTCTCTTCTAGTCCGGGGATTTTTCAGAAATTAATGACGAATCTCTTTAAAAATATTCAAGACGTAGTGGTATTTTATGACGACATTTTAATTAAGAGTAAATCATGGCAGTCCCATTTAAAGAGTGTAGAACAAGTATTTAACATTTTAGACACAAACGGCTTAAAAATAAAAAAAGAAAAGTGTGAATTTATGGCACGACAAGTAGAGTATTTAGGGTTTATAATAGATAGAATGGGTGTCCGGGTTAACCCAGACAAGTTGAAACCAATTTTAGGAATGCCTCACCCGACCAACGTTTCAGAATTAAAATCGTTTCTGGGAATGGTTAATTTCTACGGAAAGTTTATAAAGAATTTAAGTACCCACATTACACCTCTTTATAGTCTACTTAAAAAAGACAAACATTGGAAATGGACAGTATCACATACATACGCTTTTAATAAAATTAAAAAGCTATTGTGTAGTGCGGAGGTGTTGACACACTTCGATATGTCGTTGGAGAGTATCGTAACATGCGATGCGAGCTCGCGCGGGCTCGGCGCGGTGCTGGCGCAGCGCGCACCCGGCGGCGCGAGTGTCGAGCGAGTAGTGGCGTACGCGTCACGCGCACTCACCTCCGCCGAGCGACACTATAGTCAGATCCATAAAGAAGCACTCGCGATCATATTTGCTGTAGAAAAATTCCACCAGTATTTATTTGGTAGGAAGTTCACTTTACGCACTGACCATAAACCATTAGTTACAATTTTTGGACCTCATGCAGGTATTCCTAGTACAGCAGCTAGTCGATTACAGAGATGGGCAATAAAGTTATCAGCTTACGATTTTAAAATAGAGTATATTCGCACAGATAAGAACACAGCAGATATTTTATCTAGGTTGATTAGTAGGCATAAGGAAGAAACTAATAAGGAGGAGTTAGACACACCGGAACAAACATACTTACATTTCGCTTCCGAAGCGTTACTGTTAGACTCGCGTAAATTAAAAAAAGAAACGGCCTCGGACAATATTTTAAGCAGAGTAGTTAGATATATTAATGACGGCTGGCCTCATGATGTTGACATTAAAGAATTAAAGCCATACTTCAATAGAAAAAACGAGTTATATGTTGAATTAGGGTGTGTAATGTGGGGACATCGGGTCATAATTCCAGGTTCTTGTAGGGATAAGGTAATTACGGAGCTTCATGAGGGTCACATGGGTATAGTTAAAACTAAGTCGCTGGCCCGGAGCTATGTATGGTGGCCCGGTTTGGATGAGGCACTGGAGGTGGCGTGCCGGGCCTGCTCCGTTTGTGCCTCGGTGGCCGACGCCCCACCTGCACACGCGCCGCGCGCTTGGCCTTGGCCCGACCGTCCATGGGCCAGAATACATGTAGACTTTCTGGGGCCGATAGTGGGGCAAACTTACCTTATTGTAGTAGATGCTCATTCCAAATGGATAGAGGCTATTAAAATGAATAGTACTACGGCGAAAGCCGTCATAAAGGAATTACGGGAAATGTGGGCAAGATTTGGGTTGCCGAAGCAAGTAGTAAGTGATAATGGCCCACCATTTTTTAGTACTGAGTTCAAACATTTTTTAAATACCAACGGAATCGAACATATTGTTTCAGCCCCGTATCATCCGGCCTCAAATGGGGCGGCGGAAAATGCCGTTAAAATATGTAAACGTAATATAAAAAAAGCAATTAAATCTAAAACTGACATACATGCTTCCTTGTGTCGATTCCTACTAGCTTATAGAAATACACCACACTATACAACCGGTGAAAGTCCAGCAAAAATGTGCATAGGGCGCAACTTGCGCATGCGTTTAGACTGCTTAAAACCGGACCAGAAAGAATTAGTTAAGGCCCGTCAGGTGCAGATGGAAGCGATAGCTGGGGGGGCGATTAGGCAGTTTAGACCGGGAGAGAATGTTTGGTTTAGAGACTACCGGGGTAATGATAAATGGGTGGCAGGAACAGTAGTGAAGAGGACGGGTAAGACGGATTACCAAGTCAGATCTATCAGTGGAACCGAGGAACATAGGCATATTGACCAATTAAAGCTAAGAGTGTCAAGAGATATAACGAACAAAGTAGAATTAACAGCACGACCGGTGCAACGATTCCGCCCTTCGCTAATGTTTCCGGTAAGTAATGACGGACCGGTCGAGGAGCCGGTGGCAGCCTCGCCAAAATTACTAGCATCTAACACTCCACAGACACCAACCGAGATTGCATTGACGGCACCTTCAGTAATGTCCAACGGGCGTAATTTACGGGAAATAGGTGCTCATGGCTCGACTCGTAATGTAAACAATGAAACAAATGATGTTCGACGTGTACGTAAACCGGTTAGACGATATGGCATCGACGACTGTTATGAATAACTTATGAAGATATTTTATATTTATATAGATTGTCATGTATTTATAATATTACGGTACTTAGTCTAAGTAGCATTGTAAATAATAGTAAGTAGTATGTAAGTAATTTAGTTTTAGTTAATATTTTCCCTTTATGTATAAATTGTCAAATAGATAAGTTCGAGAGTACAAATTAAGGGTGAGGGTGTTACATATTAGATATTAGTGGGTAGAATTATATAGCGATGTAAGAAACCGTCTCAATGTTTTGTATAAAACGCCGCTAGAATTATAAGTTGTGTTGAGTATCAATATACGTTCGGGTTGAATACGTGCCTTTCATTTATCACTCTTGAAGTTTTTGTGCCGCTTGCTGTGGTCGTCCGGCTTGATTTACAGCCTTCCAGAATTTTATTTGCAGCTAAGCTAAAGGCTTGTGTTTAACTACGAACGTGAACCTACTCATCGGTAGTGCGCTGAGTGGATTCGAACCTGCAACCACTTGACTACAAGTCCGACGCTTTAGCCATTTCGCTACCGCCGCTTAGATGTGAAATATGAAAATTGCAGTTTTCACGTGTTAGCTTTAGTAGGTACCAGAGTAAACGCGAATACTAGTGAGATACGAAAAGAGAAAAAAATACGAAAGAACTAAATTTTGTCATTTTCACTTTTCAAACCTAGATTGTGAAAAAAATTGTTACTCTGTTCGATAACAGATGGCGCTAGCAATACAAATATTTGATTGAAATTTAGAAATATCACGACATTCAAACCTCAATTACTTAAGTCTTATTATATATAAAACATTGAAATCTACCTTATTCACATACTAGATATTTTTATAAGATTTGCGTATTTTGAGACAGTTTGCTCAGTTTTAGAGAACATTGCTTTGTACCTATGCTATATTCTCCGAACCTGAGCAAACTGTGGTTCGTGCTATCTCTTAATTGATATGTAAACAACCAAAGATAAAACAGTTCAGTATCTTTTTCTGCTCCGTTTGACAACCAAATTCCCTGAGCAATTTCCTTATTTTTTAAACATACATAACTAAACAAAGAAGCCAATAAAATTATGCCGTCTGATTAAGGTAACATTAGTTAACCGAGTTCTCGCTAGGGGCACTGTAAGAACTTGCCGATTAAAACTGTTTCTTAGGATAATGATTTCTTGTGCTCATTTCTTTTGTACCTACTGAGGTAGAAGTATTAATTTTTTTACACATTCAGACTTAAAAAAGGGACGCTTACAAACAGTTAAAAGATATTGGTTTGTACACTTTACAAGTGCAAAAATATCGTTAATCTGCCATATATTTAGGGCACAGATTATTAAGTAGTTACTACGTAACTTAGGGAGATAATTATTATATTATGTGATCTTTACATGGAAGAATTTACTAACTAAGCTCCTTTCTTAAGAATTCTGCTGCGGGGTAGGTATCTTTTTTTGTTTGCTAACTTATTGTGACGTTACATTACGCAGATTCAAACGACGATTGCCTGAACTCAAAGGTAAATAAAACAAATCTACAGTTTATTATTAATATTGAATGCACTTTATTTCATATCATAAATAGGTAATATGTTTGAAATATCACAATTTGTTTGTTCGTTACTCGCCGAAATATTTCACTTATAAGTCTTAAAACACTAAAATATATTATGAAGTATAGAAATTTGCTTCTGCGAATTATACCCATAGACAAATCTGCAATCTTTTACATAAATACGATGTCGCGACGCGGCGCCATTGTGCTACCCGTTCGAGGTCTTGGTTTTGGCGGTAAAGTTAACAAATTAAACTTTACAATCATTTTTAATGTTACATTGATTCTGAAAAATAATAATGAAAAGAATGTAACGGCAAAATTATTCATAAAAACCAGATAATCTGAGGTGAAAAAAAAAAGATACATTAATTTGTAAAACATTGTGTAAAAAGAAATTGGATTAACACTTTTACGTAACAACTAATTAATAAATTGTAACTTTTAAATAATTTTAGTGAATCACATCGTCAGCCTTTGGCAATTTTACTAAATACTTCCGCGAACTCCAAAAATTTAAATAAAGATAACTAAGGTATAGTGTATTATTAAACAAAAATCTCCCTTTTCCTTACTGCAACTAAAAAAAAATGTGCTACACAAAATTTTCTAAATTTTAAAGTCAAACTTATATGATTTTTCTGCAGAACTTGTTTTATAAAAGAGAGACCATTTTGAACTCAAATTTGCGCGCGCTGTCAAAGTCAACCACACCAAACGCCGAAAGATCCAGGTCCAAGTTCAATAATCTTTTTATATCAAATTAATCTTAAACTGTGGGTATATCGCGCAGTAACATCAGACTATATTTACCTGTCGTATATACATAGAAAACAACTTCAGAACTTATGGAAATTACTTCTGTAAACGTACAGACGTAAAACAATAATGATTTAATGTATCTGCTATCAACGGATAGCAGATAGGTATATTAAATCATTATTGTTTTTCAACATAACTTAAAAAGCTATTAAAATAACGAGTCAGTAACGTTATAACGCGTTAAATAACTGATTATGTAAAATGCGTAATTTAAGTTTAGAGTTTTATTATAGCTACCAATATAGCAAGTGGAAAGTTAATAAGGTATGTCACACAGCTCGTTATTACAAATAGTCCAATTACAATTTCCAACACACAATAGTTAGTCTAATAAAAAATATTGGGGTAAAGGAATATTATAACATATTTTTATTGAAATAATAATCCAACCGCTAAAGATGTTATAAATTATAGTGAATTGATAAATATTGAAAGTGGAAGTATGTAAGTATCTACAGGATGTATTTGAAAATAGAACACTGACTTAAATCATTGAAATGCATGACAATAAGAATTTTTGAAAAACAATTATCCGTTTACAAGTTATTACAGTTTAAATTTTCAGGTATTTTACCTCCATTTTTCATAAAAGTACTGGTGGGTGGAATGTGTAAAGTTAAAGATTTTAAATGGTACATTTTTTTAAGGGCTGAAATTGACTGTCTTAGGAATATTTTACTCGTGCACGGAAGAAAGAAATACCTACATGGTTCTGAAGCGGTCGGAGTGTGTTGTTTTATCTGAATATACAGGCTGTTACAGAAAGATGTGGTAAAATTTTAGGAGCGTTATGTATAGCTGACAAATATTTGATTTAGTTTGAAAAGTAATGGATTTTGAAAAACCTATTATTTTTTTGATTTTTTCCTGTCGGCATATGCTACCTGGTGACTTTCTAATCAAAATATTATGAATTCTCATGTGAATTTCAACGACTTTGTTTTTTTATGCAGACATTTTCTGATTAATCTGGACATTCCACGACATCCTTAGTATTAAATACCCATAGTTTCATTCATGTATGCCGAAATTACGAATTATTAGCTTTTTCAGTCAATATTCAAATTTAATTTACCAGTTTCAAAATAAGATTTTTGTATGATCATGAATTTCCCCAAAATTTTTAGCGTTTTACGTTATTTACGTTTCTACTATGATAATACGGCCCTAAAACATGACCACCCATTTCTGTAACACTCTGTATATAATATACGTTCAAGAATTAATGTGTTTTAATTGCTCTCATTATAGTCTTGTTTTTTGAATAAAAATAGAGAATACTTTTGAGCTCTTGAAAATGTTGGTACACAAGTCAGCGGATGACAAAACCTGTCGCCTAGATATTTTCTCAGATAAATAAATAGATATTATAAAACTTTTTCTTGCATCGAAGCGCCTTTAAAATGATAAATAGGTACATATGAAGCAGCTCTGTATTCCATATCACATACAAAATAATAGTTAGTATAATTAAAATAGCTAAACCGCGAGGCACAAGACTTTTAGAATTGTTGTGGTTTCCCGTTAACTAAGTACTAACGGTAGTAAATAATAACCTAAAGACGTATAATTAAATTAAACTGTTTTAATAACCATTTCTGGTTATAAATAAATACGACATCTATAATAAACACACTTAATAACTTTCAAAAAAGGATTGTGAAAACCAATAATTAAATTATGAAAATAAATATATATGTTATAGTTTTTTGCTATAAAGGTGTCGATACGCATAACTATTTCCTGTGAAATTTGGCGTTTTAGCAATTCTTTCTTAAATACTTCCTCGTAAATGTATATCGGAAACGGTTATTACAATAACGATATAAATATATACATACCATTATAGACTAGTAGACTTCCATAAAATGGCACTTAATTCACAAGTCTTTTTACATTTACTAATGTAATATTATTACGATTAGAAATACCTCAGATCAACAGCTTTCTTTCAAGTTCAGAAATATAGATAAAATTATATACTAAACCGATTATGTTGTAAAATAAAATTAATGTATACTAGTGTTAATTAAAATAATACTAGATAAAAACCTGGCTTCGCTCGGGTGAAATGTGACTCATAAAAACAATCTTTTACAAAATGTAGGTAGGTATACGTGTGAATCGACCTTAACGAAGTCAGGATATAAGTGTGAATTGGCCGACGAACTCAAGATGGCATCCGAGTGGTCAATATGGCGACTGCCATTTGCACCATTAGAATTTAACAAAATACTCGACAATCCGAATTTAGCGGATATCTGTTGTCGACTCGAAATCCTTATTTTTTTATGTTTTATTATTCAGGTTTCAATCGAGTCTACCGTACCCCTTGACCGAATTATTAATATAGAAGACATGACAAAAAAAAACAATTATTTTGCCAAGATAAGATATTTCAATATTTATTTGTTTAATTTACTTAATTACTGTAAACTTGTGTTAAACACAGTTGAAAGAGAATATCTTTAAAGTTTTATATGAGTATTACTTGCAGTAACCAAAAAGAACGTAGCTAGAACTTACTATTCATATAAACCGTGTTGATGTAAAAATAACTTCTTTCCAGAGATATTGTTGATTTGCAGTTGCAAAACTCATACAAGGCATACCGGCAGACTCATCAAACTAATGCTGAATCCTACCATATTAGTATCAACATATTTTCCAACACAAAATACTGATTTTGGCTTCGGTAAATAGTTGGTTTTACAAGGATAAAACAAGTTTAGCCTAGACTACGGTTACAACAACATATTTTATGAATTTATTTGCTTCAAAATCAAATATATAGCCTTAGGAAAAAGTAGATAACGTTAAACTATGTCCTATTATTGTCTATAGGCTGATATGTCGACTCGCGGAGCCGATCATATACCAAATAATACTAATGTTATTGATTAATTTTAGATAACATTCTTTGTAAGCGAAATAGCTGCGAAAAATGTGCGTCTCAGACACGTTTTTAGTACTTCGTTATAAAAATACACTATGAAGGATAAGTCAAGCACAAGAATCTACCACGTACAGTATTTAAGATTGAAAAAGAGTTATAGAGATTGTTGTATTGAATTATCTTGGGAAATTATTTGGGGAAATATGGCAACAATTGCTGGAATCTAGTAGAATTTAATGAAGGTCAAAAGAAAAGTACTGACTGCACGAATGGCGCAATGGTTTAAGTGGTCATCTCACCACTACGCCTCGCTGAGTGCTGTGGGTTTAAATCCCACACGGGACAAGAATTTGTGTGATCCACAAATAGTTGTCCCGAGTCTGGGTGTCCTTTGTGTCCGTTGTTTCAATGTTTGTGGAGCCCTCCGCGACACAGGAATATTCCTAATGCGTGGGTTGTATTTTTTTAAAGAAAAAAAGAAGGGTAGTCATTACATAGTTAATCAACGAAATATCCTAAAATAACTTCTCTCGTCTATTTCGCTTATAAAGAACACCATAGTTCACATCTTGTGAATTATTGACAAGATAAACATTTGAAGAAAGTATCGGGAAACTTACTTTGAACGAGGTAATTTATTAGTTATTTGATATAATAGTATTAAGGGATATGTTTTTAATCATCTAAAATTTAATAAAATAGAAAGAAAGACTTCAGAAATAATCTAATAACGGACATAACGTACCGTGAAACTGTCTCTAACGATTTATTAAAAATACAAGTTGATAATCGAACTCACAGCATTCGACTAAATCGCAATTTGTAAGGTGACCAGCTAGGTCACAAATTGTGAAATTAAACATCTGGATTTACTATTAAACTTTAAGTTGAACTAAAATAAGCTTTGAAATAAATTAATTTTGGTGTACATTCAATGAACTGTTAGATGTTCAAATGTAATATATTTTCTGTATTCGTTCACCTGTCAAAAAAGTTAATGGTAGGGCAAAAAAAAAAGAAAAATTACATAAAAATACTTGTATTTTATCTTGTCAATCATCCAATATTATAAAATTATTGATATAAATACTATAATATCTTACAATAATTAATTAATTACTTAATTTACTTTATATATTTACAATATATTACATTTCTTACCGTTATTTCGCTATACAAAACGGTAAATATAACCGTTATTTGGAATATAACTGCAACGTTATTTTACGATTACATTTAAAATGAAAAACCCAGAATTTACGTAATAAGGTAATCTTAAATTAATACAAAAAGATCTTTATTATATTTTCAAAATTCCTTTACACGTGGAAAATGAAAACTTTGGGTTGAATCTAGGAGATCACACCTTTATTTCACACTTTTTCACTCATAATAAAATGTTTAATATATCCTTTATATAAAATTTACACTATAGTCCATCAATGGACGAACTCATTAACTCCCCCTCCGTGATGGTGGAACTGCTGCGTATTATCCACTATAACACTAGTATACCCTCCTTCCTGAACCGCAGGACTGGGAGTCATTTTACCAAATGTCCCTCCAAAGTTCTCGACCACTGGCCGGCCATTTTGAGTCTGATTGTGCCCGTAAAATGATATTAAATTCGTATAATTATACTGATTGGGTATTTCAGATCCTTCTATGGAACTACATGATGATGAACTGGCTGAAAACGGTCTTTGGCTTTGAGGGTAGCTAACATAATTGGGTATAATTTCGTTAGTGTCTGCATAATTTTCATAGAAAATTTCTTGGTAACCATTTTGTTGGTTGTATTCTTCTTGTGTCTCGTAAGGAGGAATGACTGGAAGGTTGTATTCTGGGTAATTGTACCCCCCACTGGAATCGCTATATTCGCTTTCATTTACGTGAACCGGATTGATTTTCTCTGTGTGTCTGATGTGTGGTATCTGTGGTGACGTGGTGGTGGTTGGTACGTGGGGTGAAGGTATCTCCACGTGATTTACTTTAGGACCCCCTTGGCTTATGTTTAGGATGAGGTGTTTTTCTTCTATATCACTGGAAAAGAAGGTTTTAAGTCAGATTATTATAATTTGCATTATAAATAGAATACGGGAAGTGTTATTTGTAGTGTTATTTGTGTATTTAATAATATGGACATTATTTGTAAGCCTCGTTTTCAAAAAATAACTACACAAACCTTGAACCATAACTAGTCTACCCGTGACCACAATCGGTGCAATTCAATCGAAACGTGGGGTAAGCAAAAAAGGTATTGTGCCTTCTAATTATTACCACGATTAAGTCCCGATTTACACAACAAATATGTAAAGTTGCGAAAGTTTAAAACAAATATTATAAATACTACTACCATTCCTATTACTTAAGCAAACAAGTAAAATCGAACCCTTTTTATAGATATTAGATACCAGCTCACTGAGTTTATAGTATAGCTCAAAGATAATCAAAAGAAAAAATCCCATTAATTTATTTATTAGTAAAAATAACATTGTTTTGATTCCTATCATTTTATAAATTTTATTGTAATATTATAAACGGAAAAAGTACATTAAAATTAGTAAATTACCTTAATACATAATTGACAGAGACTATGCAATGCGGCCTCGAAGACCTAGAGTTGTGAACTATGGTGGCGTAGCTCTGCATCCACACCCAACCGCCACTTTTCGTCAGGAAACGGTAATACCGAGACGTCACCTGCCCTTTGGTTAGAACTGGAAGGTAGAACATGATAGGAACTTATTAGTATAAGGAGTCAGTCTTAAGAAATATTTTAGCCGTAGGTTTAAAATAACTGCTAAAAGCCTCAATGGAGATGTCACTCATCATCTTCTCCTCAGCTACAAAATGACTACTGAATATGCCTTTATCAATTACTTATGAAATGAGTCATCTTCCACCGCCTCAATCCAACGACTAAATATCATTTTGACCAGGTCGGTGTCTATCTAACCTGGTGCTTTCTAGTCTATGGTCACCACTGGAGTTCTAATTACATATTAATAAATTGATATGGTTATGACTAGCGAGACCGCTAGATGGAAATTAGATACATGATATTTTTCCTAAATCTATAGGATTGAATAATGTATGTAATAATAGTCCTTCACTTCTCTTGGGACATGAAAATCGAAATATCTTTTCATAGCACAAGTTATTAATACACCCATTTCAAATTCAACTATAATTTTTTTGATATTCTATGATTTTTATTTTATTTAATAAGTACTTACGTGTACAATGCGAATGCCTCATGTGTAAAACATCAGTGCCGTGTATGTAGTGATACAATGTCTTCTCGATAAGATCCTGAGGCTCGTAGCCGGTCAGCGAGGCCACTCTGTGAAAAACGAAATAACTGTTATACCGTTGCTAAAAATAACTCGTTATTGTGTATGTTATGCTTTAAATACTTAAGTAAAAAACGTGTGCATCTCGGGACGCTCGACAGAAGTGATAACTTAAACGCCAGACAGACTGGCGCCGTAACGCGTTATGTAACGAAGCGGATTACTCCCCCATAAGAAGTTATCACTTCAAAAAGTATTGCAATTAATTCATTTAGACGTAACATGGCGGTAAATCATTATTTAACATAAGTGAGGAGGAAATCCCACCACTTATAAGGAACAAGGTGTTGCCCGCGGTACCGCTCACGTTAAGTTATTTTTCCTTAATGAAAGGAGATTTTAGAACTGACAACTTCTTTAGGCACGTTGGGCACTACGTAAGTACTGAACTCGCGTGACAGTCACGAGTCACGAGTTCAGTACTTTTTCCCCATACTAGAATTGCCCAACGTGCCTAAAGAAGTTTTCATACACCTCGGTGTACATGTATCTGAGCGTGACGGTCACATGAGTTCAGTGCTTTTTCCCTATACCAGAATTGCCCAACGTGCCGAAAAAAGTTTTCACTTCAAAAAAGTCCTATTGAAGATAGATACCTGTTTTGATGGACGAAATCTATATATTAACATGAACATATTATCTATATTTTTATGATAATTTAAGACAATATTGCCTAACTACCCCTATTTGAAATATACGAGGGAGCCATTTAACCATTAAACACACATATTGTTTTTCATGCGAAAAAATTGTTGACGCGAAAAAAAATCTGACACTTCCGGCAATTAACCGTGTAAAAGCTTGGGGTCAAAGGCACCCCTGTCACTTGGGAGTTAAGGGTTAACTAATTATCGAGGGTTCGGCGGCTGAGTGATGTTTTTCTGAGTGGGTATGGTACGAGTGGCGGTGACTGTCTATGTGATGTTGCGATTTTTTTAAATTATGTTTTTTATTTTTTTAAGTGAAAACTTCTTTAGGCAGGTTGGGCAGTTTTGGTATGGGGGAGAAGCACCGAACTCGTGTGACCGTCACTCTCAAATACATACGTATATTCAGCTGTGTGTGTGTGTGTGTGTGTGTGTGTGTGTGTGTGTGTGTATGTAAGTCATGCTTTCACTTCTGACGTGCTGCCCTACGACTGGCAGTTTTTTGAAGTGAAAACTTCTTTAGTCACTTTTGCTATGGGGAAAAAGCACTGAGCTCGCAGCGTCACGCTAATAATACATATATAGATCCACTAGAGGGCGCTAATCTAAACATTGAGTCTGTTAGCTAGTTATTAATTATTTTTACTAAATGTAATTAGTTCAATAAGTTTTTTTTTTATCGATAAAATATCATAATAAAAATGTATACCCTAATAATTATTTTCTTTATACCTCGAATAGAACTTGAAATTAATATTTTTAGAATAAGCAACTTCGTTCCTATCTGGTGTTCACTGGTGGTGTTCTGGTGACACCACACATCTTTTTTTTATTATGCTTAAGGGTATTTTATACTATTAATGGGCAACCTTACACCTAGACCTGTGATAGGCAGATTTGGAAGACAACAGACGCGTGTAACAGCAGCAGACTTAGAGAAATCTATATTTTGTTGTTTTGAGCATATATTTAACATTCAGCAGAATTCCAATACATCTCGTTATTTTAAACTAGCAGCGCCCCGCGGTTTCACCCCCGGAAGTCCCGATCCCGTGAGAATATCGGGATAAAAAGTAGCCTATGTGTTAATCCAGGTCTCCCGCTATCCACATAGCAAGTTTCATAGCAATCGGTTCCGTAGTTTTTGCGTGAAAGAGTAACAAACATCCATACATCCTCACAACCTTTCACGTTTATAATATTAGTAGGATATACTCGCCTAGAGGTTAAAACTTGAACGTTATTAAGTTAATTTTAAGCGTCGAAAAAAGAACACTAACCCAATACCTACAAAATAAATAGTAGAGAAAGAGAATTGATTGGCAACAGAGAAAAAAACTTTTTTAATCATATGTTTGCCTATGTTATATGTTAATCTTGCAATGAAACACTTACTAAAATTACTGAAAGGGCGTAACTATCATACAGTTACAAAAGAATAAAAAAAAATGTCAGTCGTGGGACTGCACGTCAGAAGTGAAAACACGTTATATACATATACACACACCCATCTATATGTCACCATGACAATATTATGTCAGCTGAGCGTGACGGTCACGCGAGTTCAGGGCTTTTCCCCATATCAAAAGTGCTCAATTTTAAAAACATTAAGTGTTTTAAATTACACATTCTTCCGAAATTTACTTAAAAAGGGGGTACAAAGCGTTGTATTCACGTACGAATACAATCTTAACTAATATAATAATATAATAATAATAATAACTTGAGACATCTCACACACGGCCGTTTGATCCCAAACTAGGCAGAGCCTGTACTATGGTAACCATTCTGCTGATAAACATACTTATATATTTGTAAATACATACATATTACAGATAAATTACATCCAGACACAACAAATAATCATACTCATCACACAATCATTTGTCCTGGGTGGCAATCAAACCCACGACCTCTGGTACAGCAGTCAGGGTCACTAACCACTAGAACAACAGGCCAGTCAGTGTGAAACGTCTGAGTTTTTAGAGTCTAAGTATTCATTGTTTTTCAAGCAAGTATTTCCGCATATAATCACTTAATATTGCGCTGTCAGCTGTATGTGCGTACTTGCTGACAGCGCGGAAGTGGAGCCGGCTGATCGGCCACTTGACACGTACGGCTTGCGAACTTTTATGCTATACAATAACATTGTATTTTTAACCACATAATGAGTCATTTTCAGCTTAAAAATTACAAATCTATGTGAATCTTTTTACTTTAGTTCGTAATTAAAGCACATTAGCAATAATAGCACCGGAGGCCCTAATCCTTCCGCCCCTCTCCCTCTCCCACTCTTCCCCTACTCGCAACGCCCTGACTTTTGAGTTGCAGGTGCCCATGGGCGGCGGTAGTCATTTACTATCAGGTAACCCGTCTGCTCGTTTGCCCCTATACCATAAAAAAATAGGCAGTCATAGGACTGCCGACAGAAGTGAAAACTTAAACGAAACGACGAACTTAAAACGTCACATTAGCAGGTTGGTGACATTAATTAAGAAGGAGCTGACAAAACTCAGTGTTTAGATTAGCGCCCTCTAGTGGATCTTTATATGTATTATTAACGTGACGGTCAGAGAGTTCAGTGCTTTTTCCATGTAGCAAAAGTGCACAAACGTGCCTAAAGAAGTTTTTAGTTCAAAAACATTTTTTTTTAATTCTCTAAACAAAAATTTATTATAGCATTACAATGAAAAAACTATGCGCGTTTATTGTTATTCAGGGGATCTACTATACTAAGTAATTCTTAAATATGAATAGTGAAGCTGTTATAGGGTTCCTCAAATCTAAAAAGGGACCCTTATAAGACCACTCCACTTTGTTGTCCGTGTCTGGCTGTCAAGATTCTTTTATATATATTATTTTAAGAACGCGTGGAGGAACCAAGTTTAAATTAACATCAAATACTTATGTCTGCGGTCCTTTGAAACTGTAAAAATCCAGCTTCTATATCACCGTAATCAAAAGACACGGCCATTTAAGGCTAAAATTTAATTTGCCTAACTAACGCATTTCAAAATGCTCGGATCTGTAACGAGAACGAGAGTTGCAGGTGCCCATGGGCGACGGTAGTCACTTACCATCAGACGGGTCACCGTCCCATAAAAAAAAGATCCATCCTGGGAAACTGTAGCCTTTGTATTAGTAAGAAGACTAGCAGTTTCAGCGTGGCTTCGCTTGCGTTTACATATTTATATATTTTGGGAACCCTAATTATATTATATATCTATCTATGTATCTGCTAGTGAAAGTCCCGTGGAAATCGATCCACACGTTCCGGAGATTAGCCGGAACAAACAGACAGATAAAAAATAAAAAAACGGATTCTTAGGCATAGGTATCGTTGCAAATAACTGTAGAAGTTTAAAAACTATTATCTTGTCATTACAAACAGACACTTCAATTTTATTTATTTGTTTTCAACTTCAATCTATTTATTTCATAAAATTGATCTTCAATTAGCTATTCGAAATCGTCAATTTGAAAAAGAATTATTTATAATTAAAAAATAATAGATCAACACACAGAGTCACCGCAACAATAGTTTGCTTTGTCAAATGATTCTCTTCTTCCCTATTCTCGTCATTCCCCTCTCCCCCCTCCCCTCCCCTCTAATCCCCCTCTCCCGTCTGCCCGCTCTTCCCCTATTCCCACCTTAAAGAGCGGCAACGCACTTGTGACTCTTGAGTTACAGGTGTCCATGGGCGGCGGTAGTCATTTACCATCAGGTGACCCGTCTGCTCGTTTGCCCCCTATACCATAAAAAAAATGGATAACATAATATCAATATTATTGTTAAACTGTTTTGATTATTATATGATACAGCATTTTCTAGACTCAAAGTAACTGTTCACTTGGGTACTGAGTTACTGATAGGATGCCATCTAAACCACTCAAAACTACCCCACAGTTTACTTTTTATCGACAATTAATGCGTCTCAAATGGCGGACATCCGATATCTAGAGACATCAATTACTGAATTAGGAGAGCTTTTGTATGGTCACCCCTCTTGTCGACAGAGGGGCGGAGAAGACTTTTTGTTGGAGTATAAAAAAAAACTATCGGCGGCCACCCATTGAAATGATATGACGACTCATTAGTAGTGCTTTCAACTGTAACGTTAGGAGGTCGCGAGTTCAATTCCTGGTTAGTGCAAATATTGAGTGAGTAGATTTAAATATTTTTTGCGAAGCCCTAATATTTTTTCCATAATAAAAGTAGCCTTAGCTACTCCTTATAACATCAGCTATCTGCCAGTGAAAGTCCTGTGGAAATCGGTCCACCCGTTCCCGAGATTAGGCGGAACAAACAGACATTTAAAACTGATTTTTAGGCATAGGTATCGTGCAAATAACTGTATGAGCTTCAAAAACTATTATTTTGACGGTACAAACAGACACTTCAATTTTATTTATATGTATTGGTATGTCGATATGTATTTGTAAAATAATGAGTTTGTTTATCCGTGTAGTATACTTATAGAATAAGCTGTGCTCACTGTTTCATCGTGTGGAAACCCCCACGGGTCATCACCTCACCGGAGCTAACGGTGAAGTGGTATATCGGAATCGAACCACACGTTCCGTCACAAGTGGGTCAATTGCAAGGGACTCCGGTATGGCCTCCTCCGGAAAGCGCTTAGTTTTGGTCTAGGTGGCGCGAAAAAGGTTCCCAGATGAACATTCAGAGATTATCCAACACGTTAAACAAATATTTTAATTGCACAAATTTTTTTTCCATTAAAATCTTAATAAAACCTACGAACCTCACAAATTTTAAAAAACCCAGTGTCAAATTACAAATCTGTCTGATCCCAAACTAGGCAGAGCCTGTACTATGGCAACCAGACTGCTGATAAACATACTTATATATTACTAAATACATACATTTCACTACATATTATAAAACAAAGTCGCGATAAACTCAAAACTACTGAACGGATTTTCATGCGGTTTTCACTAATATATAGAGCAATTCTTGAGGAAGGTTTAGGTATATAATTTGTTAAGGTTTTGTGTAAATTGGTTGAAATATAATGATGATTGTTGAAGATATGCGATGCCGCGGGCCGGGGCGTGTTGCTAGTTATAGATAAATTACACTCAGACGCACAACAAATGAGTATGCTCATCACACAATTATTTGTCCTGGGTGGCAGTCGAAACCACCTCCTTTGGCTCAGTGGTCAGGATCACTAACCAGTAGACAAACATTCCAGTACATAATGGATACTCATTAATTAATAAGAGTATAAAATTAAATAACTCTTTTAACCACAGAACTGAGAAACTTCTACGTTCCTACAAATTAAAACGTATGTTGAGATCAAACCAGTGTGTCAACTCAACGTAAAAGCTTCCTAATCCTTATAAAGGCATGATATAATTAATAATAGGCTATTATTATCGCAAATATATCCAAATACATCGAGTTATTTAATCTAAAGGGTCACGTTGCAACCATCTGCACGCCATGCGCCAGGTGCAATTGTTTTGATATTGTATATCCTTAATTGTATTACTGCCAAGTAACTTATAAGCTAATCAAAATCCATATTAGAGAAACTAAAAAAGTTCCTAGACAATTTTACGTATGGCAGAAGCTAGGGCCAGGAGACAGTTGTTGGAAACCATAGATAACAGAAGGGGAACAATGGTAGGCGGCCTACCATGGTAGGCGGCCTACCATCCGTAGGCCACTTGATAAAATAATTATGCCTATTATAGAGTATGGTGATGTGTGTTATTTTGACCTGAATGCAGACCTCAATAAATTAGATCGTCTTCTCAATAAGTGCATTCGATTCATTTTCAATCTTCGCAAGTATGACCATGTGTCTGCTTTACGTTCCCAATTAAAATGGCTACCTGTTCGCCAGCGCCGTAATCTGCGAGCACTGACTTCTCTTTTTTCTTTTCTCAACTCTCCATCTTCGCCTTCCTATCTAGCTCCCTATTTCCGCTTCTTGTCCTCTAATCATAACAGAAATCTTCGTTCAGAAAATAATCTGCTTCTCTTATGTCCCTCCCACAACTCCGACTTCGTAACCTCGTCTTTCTACGTTCAATCAGTTCTCCTCTGGAATGCACTCCCTCTTGAAATCAGGATGGCCACAAACCGTCTTATATGTACAAAGAAAGTTCGTGATCTCCTTCACAATGAGATGACTGAATGAGTTGGACGCTAGTTACTCGACTCTGTATTTCGGTATTCATAGTGTATGAATATAATGTAAGCATTTATATGGATATGTGTATATATGATTTGAATATATATTATTATTTTGTTATATTTTTTATGTAAGTAATAGTGTGTACTGTGTATAACTTGTATTGATTTAATAGATAGAATGGATGTGATTTCTGTGCACCTACCTTATAAGATTTCTCCACCACCCCAAGGTTGGCTGGTAGAGAATGCCATTGGCATTAAGTCCGCCTTTGTACATATTGTGCATGAAGATTTAAATAAATAAATAAATAAAACACGATAACTTCTTCAAAACAATATTGGAAGGAAAAATAGAGGGGAAAAGAAGACGAAATTGGGTGTCGAGGTTTATGAAGAAGTCAAATAGATCGCAGAGGACAGAGAGGAGTGGCGATTACTCTACCGACAAGATCGTAGCTATCAAGAAACAAGAAGGTAGGTATACCTTACCGTCTTTCTATAGAAGGTAAGTATAAATAAAAGAATAATAATAATTGATCTATAATATGTATGTATTTAGTAATATATAAGTATGTTTGTCAGCAGTCTGGTTACCATAGTACAGGCTTTGCCTAGTTTGGGATCAGAAGACCGTGTGTGAGGTGTGTGAAGTTTTTATTATTAAAAAATTAAAGCGCGCGCAACTTCGTCTGTGTGCGTTTGTAAGTTTTCCCCGTTTTTGTAATATTTTTCATTGGTGCTCGGCTCTTATTGGACATAGCTTGATGTTAAATAGCCTATAGCCTTCCTCGATAAATGACTGAATCCTCAACATTAGAAGAGTTTTTCAATTCGAACCAGTAGTTCCTGAGATTAGCGCGTTCAACCAAACATGGTTCCTTTTTTTTCCTTCTGAGGAACGGAACCTGGGGAAAATTATAAAAAATAACAAATAAGTTAAGTGGTAGTTGTTTAAAGATAATTCAATATAATAATATATCACTATTCTAATAATTCACGGATAACAATAATTAATAGTGTAAAATACTTCGGCTCCATACAGCAATGACTTCTCGGAAAGTATAACTATACTGGTTCTTGAACAATAAGGAGTCCTGGAGAGGTTGTCCATAGCTGTCGACACAGCCGACTCGACTTGTGAACATACAACGGTAAAAAAAAATGGTGTCTTTTAACGGCCGCCGGTACTAATAACTTTTTAGATTAATGATAAAATAAGAGGTTTAAGCAGACTTGACTCGAAAGATCGTTGGAAGGGTAAATGTGGGGGGCTTATTAACCTTGTGCAAGACACAGGTTATCGAGCACTGTCAGCGGGCTCACCAATCACACATTAGATAAATATGTATTTCTCGGTTAATAAGAAATACGTTCATTTGTCGAAATATATTGTGGCTATTATTAATAAAACCATATCTAAAAAATATTTTGATACAATGTTCGTGTAAAAAGATATAATATAAATGCATTGCAATTGTTACATAAAGATTGAAAGAGGCTTTACTAAGAGTATTGTTGACTCTCTAATACATGATATTAGTTAGCTATTGTGTTCGACTATTAGCAAAGGTATGGGGAAGTCGACACCACGCATCGCAGAAGTAAACTCTAGAAACTTAAATCAGGGTTACAGAAAATCCTATTAGAAAAACGTTAAAAAATAATAATGCAAAGGGAATTCAACTGTGAAGAGATAAGCCTATCACAAAATCACTTTCTTTTACAAACCAGTCAAGATGCAAGATAACCACTAAACGCAAACAATTGAACACACTGACATGAGTTCCGCATCTCTAACGATATGGTTAAATGAGAGCATATACCTTACTTAGTTTACAAAAGACAAACTGTTGAAGTTATATCTCAATAAAAAAATTACATAATATATTTATAATTTATATCATCAATCAGTAAGTAAACTTCACTGTTGTTCAGAAAGATACTCAAGAAAATACAAGATCTACTTGCTAATAATAATTGTAATTCAAGTATCACTGGAAGAGATCAACTGTATTACTTCAAACCATATAAAGAAATTATAGAATTTACTACCATTTTCCATAACCGCCGACACAAAAATATTTTTCATTTAAAATTCTTTTGCAACTATCTCGACTCGCGTTTAATTCAGCATGGATTGCGAGAATATTCTATAGGTATATCCATCGTCTGTAACGAAACGGCCCATAAGCCTGCTTCGCTAATGAACAATGCTAAAACCGGTGCGTTTTCCATACGCGTCGACGGGGCGATATTTCGTCATAGTTAGCCCCTCCATAGTGTACAAGACCTTTAGACTGTATATATTGATTTCATTCCGAGAACGCGTTCTATCGTAAATGAATAACTGTTGCTGTGTTCCATTTGTGTCGACATTTTTACTAACACTTAAACAATCGTAAAGTATAACAATAAACTTTCATTGACGGAGTAAAAAGACTAAAAGAGATATTATATTTCAAAACGTCAACGGGGCTATAGGTCCTGGTACTAGAACTCTACTCCTTGTAGTAAATGCGATACTAGATATTTCTATTCAGGAATATCGAGGGCGTGATGTAATGCGCTATTAATACTACTGATATTGTGAGTGTTTAAAGCGCCGGTTGATGGTTTCCATCGGACGGATCGTGTACAGTTTTTTCAATTTACCTTCGTATATAAACTTGTTTCTGCAGTGAAGTGAAGAACGGAGTTGTTACGTACTACTGAAATCTGTCGTGTGACATTGTAATACCGGTGACATGGTGACAAATTCTACAGCAACACAGAAAGCTATTTTAATGTGAGATTATAGACATTTCCAATCATCCTTCTAAGTTAGATTCGTGACCTTTTTAGAGTTTCTGGTGAACTCATCCATAGCAAAGATATGAATGATCTTCGAGATGGTAGAATTGTACAAATAATGAGGATAAATACTAAGATTACATTTTCTATTTTGGTGTTTTGGTGTGTTTCTATTTTTTTGATAGATGGCAGGCATTATCTTTTCTATACAATTTATGCTTGTGAGTACATCAAATCCATCAACATTTTTTTCTGTGAAAAATTAATAACATTGGCAAATATGTACCACTACATACGTTTTTGAACGTTCAGTAATTAATGTATGTACATGCATACAGTACGTTAGGCGAACATTTCAATTCTGTAGCATTAGATAAGGCTAGATTTATTATGAGATTAATCATTTTGTTTGTAGTTATTACTACAGACAAATACATACATTTTTAAATAATGATTTAAATTTTTTTTCTTTAAATTTATTAAAATTTAAATATACCTACTATATAGAACCTAACCTATACTTTCTCCAATTATCACATAAAATTCTTCACTATTTCATTTATCAGCGTGTCGGACATATTGGAAACACGCCATACAAGCAAGTTCAAACTTTATTGGTTCACGCCAATCATGAGCGCGTAAAGTTCAACAATGCGCTGTTCCAAGAAATGCGTTGAGACTAAGACATATATGCGCTTAAACATATATCGTATACTTTAAACTAGAATGTCTCTCTATAAGGATGGAACTTAGACAGTAGCCAATTGTAGGTATTTATAATTTGGTAATCGAACCCGTTACAATCTTGGACTTAGGGTGTAGGACTTCAGTAAACCGCGGAAAAAATATTTCTAGTTTAGCATCGCCTCGCGGTTTCAGCCACGTAAGTCCCGATCTCGTAAGAATACCGGGATAAAAAGTAGCCTATGCGTTAATCCAGGTCTCCAGCTATCTACATACCAAGTTTCATCGCAATCAGTTCAGTGGTTTTTGCATGAAAGAGTAACAAACATCCATCCATCCATCCATCCAAACTTTCACATTTATAATATTAGTGGGATTGACTTTTGTTTCTAAACCAAAACTTGTTTAGACAAGGATAGAGTGTCGCTCTCGGGTGAGGCAACGGTCTCGTGTAGCGCACAACAGTTCTTGGACCAAGATACCTGGCTGCAGGCATTCCAAACTGGTGCTGACAGGAGTCTCACCACATTTAAACTGTAGACTGCTCAGTCTCAACCGACTGGACATCCGAACAGTTATAGGAAACATTACGGCACATTCGGCATGACAATCAGCATGTATTCAGCATTAATGCTTGCAGAGGAAACGGCCGCCCACGTTATCCTGGACTTCTAAGGACTGGCTACACTGCAGGCAAGAATCCTCGTGGATGCTTCAGTCCAGAAGCCTGTGAACGTCCCAGGAAGCTTCTGTGCTTCTGGAAGGAGCGAGACTCGCAAGCCAGCCTTATCTGAACGCAAAGTCTAGAGCCCTCTACCAATAATAGACAAGGGCTGACATCCGTGCGGGTTTCCCTGGATTTTTTCTAGTTTAGAATCTGTCCGTGGAGCATCCGGAATGGGTTTTTAAAAACATAACAACTCTTTGTGTCAAGGGAAAGTTATAATTATAAATATTATATTTATTAATTTGTTTTTAATGTGATGTCAGAAAGAGGAGTTCCTAACTATTAAGTAGGAACTCTCCTAATTATTTTTGTTAAGTACCAAATTATATCAGAAAGAGAAGAGTGTATTTTATTTTTTACAGTGATGGCAGGCCTAGTTTAGACGCCACGCGAATATTACCTCAATGTAATTTTTTAGCAAGTACCTATACGCTTGCGTTATTGTGCTTGTAGACTGTGTCAATAAATTTACTGTCCCGGAATAGGGCGAGCCTCCGGCTGTGAGGGCCTTCGGTAACCTGACTCGCTCGCTCCTCGTCGAGCCGACTCATACGTGCAGAAGCATGGCTCTCCCACGATAAATCCTATGTTCCGTTCTTCTCCAATTTCCCATTTATCTCTATACCAAATTAATTAAAATTGGTTCAGTGAAAGCGTAACAGAAAGACAGACGGTTACTTTAGCATTTATTAACAAACTTCAAAAAAGAAGGTAATGTATTCGATCCGTATGCATGTATGTTTGCATGTTTTCCATGATTACATTAACGTATTCTACATATTTTGAGAAAGGTTTTATGTATAAAATTTCGTGGCAGTCAGTTTATTTTTAGTAAAAAATATATATATATTAGTTACAATTCGTAATACAACATACCTGGCGTCTAGGAATATAAGTCGCATGTCAAGTGAAGCTCGGAACATGAACATATTGGAGTGTAGCTTTAGTTCGGTGACCGCGGATGGTGGTAGCGAGTGTCCCACGGCGATGAGGCCCAGTGGCGCTGAACCCTCGCCAAAGCGACGGGCACGAAGATACCCAGAGCAGTGGATTACCTGTGGAAGATTTTGGGAGGTTACATATTGTGGTATTCTCGAACTGGGGTGTAGCGAAAACCACTCGAGAAAGGGTGTATTTGGAATAATAATATTAATAGGTTCTTCACGTATTGCATTTACAAAGTATCTTATTATGTTTAAACTTGTGCAGTGTAGCTTCGTTACTCTGCACACCTGACAGTATCTTCTCTTCTATTGTTTCCCTGTCATGTTTATTTAATTATTAAAACATAAGAGCGCATTCTATATCAAATTGACACTAGCTGACCCTCGCAACCTTGTCTTTGTTGTAAAATTTCACCGTTTTTGCAACATTTTTCATTCCTGCTCCGCTCCTATTGGTCGTAGCGTGATATTATATAGCCTATAGGCTTCCTCGATAAGTGGCCTATCCAACATTAAAATAATTTTTCATTTCGAACCAGTAGTTTCTGAGATTAGCGCGTTCAAACAAACAAACAAACTCTTCGGCTTTATAATATTAGTATGGCTTATGTTACAAGGCACCCCGTTACGTGTTTTAAGAACGTTGGAATACTTTAGCATTGATTAAGTCCTAAGTCCATTAGACGCTCATGCAAACGTCAATCATTACCAAAAGTCATGATTGACGGATGTTCGTCGGTGATTGATGAAATAATCTCATCATGCGACCATCAATGACTGCATTAGACGATAGGTTGTTCGTCAATCGCCGTTTTTATTGTGGTAAAACTGATAGCAAAACATACCGTGTAATGGGCGCCTAACACTACGAATATCACTATCGATAACTTTTTAGGAGGGCCATAAAACTGTTTTGTTTTGTATCTAACAGTTAGTTTATTTACAGATCTTGGTCTTTTAAGTATTTATTAGAAGTTTTTCAGTACAATTCTTTTGTGCAAGTAGTTTTAATTAGGCGGTTGTTGTATAGATCCTGTAGAGGGGTTCAAATATACGAAAGTTTTATCCGCGACGCATGTCTATTAATGCCGACAAGTGTTTTGATTCGCCTAATTTGAGTTGAATGCTAAAACAATACGGACACGCGAGCATATTATGAGAGTGAGGACCCTCCAGGGACCCCATTGTACCCGTTCGATTGTACAAATAGGGTAAATAAGGATAACAATGCGTTAGGGTGATATATTGCGAGGATTAATAGAATTAATTGAATGGGTTGGTAGATTGCTTTAGAAAGGAATTGTCAGGCAATGATGCCGATTCTGTTGTTCATGCCACTAAACTAAAATTTCTCTAAAATTCTCTTATTTGTTAGTTAAGAGATTTCGAATAAGTTATTCTGTTTACATATACCTGCCCGCATGACCAGAGGTAAAATCACATATTCACGATAGACTTAAGATCCAAAATTCTAAGAAAAGTGAGTCGTTGTGACGAGTCATTTCAACGTCACACTAATATTAGACGTCATGATTTCATATATTAGTGTGACTTTTCTAATTTTAGACGATTAAAGACGTTCTTTACGTACAACAGTATAACAAATGAGCAAATAGTTATCTACTTAGTCGAGTAACTTAACTAAAATAAGTTTAGTCGTACGTTTGCAGAATACGAAATGTCATTTGGCAGGACTAAACAAAATTTTAGTGATTTTTAGTCTAGCTTAGAGAGTTTTGTAAAAACAGTATCGGCGCCTATATTTAGGCGACTGATTTGAATGAATTAAAAAAGGCGGAAAAGTTTTACTGGTGGGTTACAATCACTACATTTTATAAAACAAAGTCCCCCGCCGTGTCTGTCTGTTGCGATAAACTGAAAAAGTACTGAACAGATTTTCATGGGTTTTCACTAATAGACAGAGTGATTCATGAGGAAGGTTTAGGTGTATAATTTGTACCCGTGCGAAGCCGGGGCGGGTTGCTAGTCAAAGATATATCTTCTAACTTGTTGTACAAAACATATTAAACTTTTCTTATTGCGCGAAAAGAAACAAAATACGGGTCGAAGAAATACGTGTGTGTTTGGCGTTTATTAAGGACCAACCCAATAAATATTTTTCGTAAGCTTCTGCTGACGGTTTCGATCGATTAGAAATTACGTTTTTATCCCTCAGGAATAGTTATTTTTCTGAATAAAACTTTTCATCCAGAAAATGTGTATGTCCTGTGTTTTTTTTTTAAATGTGATTGTGGGAAAACGAGCAGACGGGTCACCTGATGGTAAGTGACTACCTCCGCCCATGGACACCTGCAACTCAAGAGTCACAAATGCTTTGCTGGCCAGAGGGAGAGGGTGGAGGTTAGAACCTCCGGTAACCTAACTCACTCGGCGAAACACAATGCAAGCATTGCTTCACGCCGGTTTTCTCTGAGGCCGTGGTATAACTCCGGTCGAGCCGGCTCATGCATGTCAAAGCATGGCTCTCCCACGATTATTGTGTGTGTGGGTATATGTCTTCTTCGGTAGCCATGAGAACGTGTAGGTATGAAAATTTTATAACGATCGATTGAGTAGTTAAGGAGTGAATGCGTAAAAAACAAACAAATTCACTTATGCGCATGCGCACTTATGATGTTAGTTAGGATGTACTGACCTTGTATCCTGAGGTGGTGAGCCCCGCGTTCCTCTTGGCGAGGACGCACTTCATCCTGATGAAGAACGCCCTCTCGCACTCGATATCCACTGTTGGACCCCACGTCCCACCCACTGGGTACCTAGAACGTATGATAAGTTCAAACTTGTTTTAACATGAGGCTTGATTTCAAGCCCCAGGAGTCGGAGGTTAGATTCCAGCTCCGTGCGAATTTGGTTTGGTCTGAGTGTTGCTATGAACAATATTTGACAGGCCTATTATTGTAGTGGTTAGTAACCCTGACTACTAAGCCAGAGGTCGTGGGTTCGATTTCCACCCAGAACAAATAATTGTGTAATGAGCATGATAATTTGTTCTGTGTCTGGGTGTAATTTATCTATAATATTGTATTTAAAAACATATAAGTATGCTTATTAGTAGTCTGGTTACCATAGTACAGGCTGTGCCTAATTTAGGTCTAAATATCAATGTGAAGATATCCCAGGATATTATTATTATTATACCACTAAGATGGCAAATAACGATATGGCCCGCTTGTTGGAAGCTCACGCATTGTCAATGTATTAATATTTTAATGAATTATTTAATTGTGCATGGTATAAGGCAAAAATTTAGATAGTTAACAATTGACTGCACGGATGGTGCAATGCTTTAAGTGCCACTACGTTGTGCCGAATGTTGTGGGTTCAAATACCACACGGGACAAAAAATTGTGTGATCTAGAAATAGTCGTCCCGAGTCTTGGTGTTCTTTGTGTCCATTGTTTAAATGTTTGTAAAGCCTTCTGCAGCACAGGAATATTCCTAATGCGGGAGTTGCTATTAAAACTGATTTCACTTGACAGTCAACTGTCAAAACTAAATAAATCAAAAATGTCAAACCAGTTTATCTTTATTAAACCGTACCTACGTCCTGTAAACACTTGTAATAAAAATACCAACTTGTGACATCATAGCATGCTATTGTCAAATAATTTTGTTGTTTTATTATAGAATAAAAAATAATAACAAATTTAAAAATAGGAATGTATTGTTTTAAGGATTATGGAACTTAATATTTTTGGAACTGTTCAATAATTTATTTAAAGTATATTCGGATGTAAATCACAACATTCGACGCGGTAACAGGAGACAGGGTGAATACTCACCCTAAACTTGGGTATTGGTGTCCTAAGTACGAATGGGGATGCTGTAGACTCAGGACCGCCGTCATCTCATCATGATCTGATTGGTGGATGTATTCATATATGGAGTTACCTGTTAACTCTACCTGTGGACAAGGTACATGTAGCAGTCGAGGGACATAATTTTAGACATCCTTTTTGTATGAAAACCTCCACGGTCATTACCTCCCCGGGGCTAACGGTGAAGTGGTATGTAACTATTGAACCGACTAAAACAACACAGTGCAAGTAGTTCGGTCGAAAGTGGAACTTCCCAGATCTTTGCCGACCCTTGGTCAGCAGGCGGCCACATGGTGGAGTTCGTGATCCCTTGTCGTACTCCCGTCCACAAAAGGATCAGTTAGGGGTTTGGCTCGTTTCTTTTATGGCCAGCCGCCTGCCTGATGCCAACACTCCTTGAGAATGTAGTCATTTTAAGACGGGAAAGAAGGAAGAAAGTCAATTTGTATAAGGGCAAATGGGTAGGAAGAGGAACCTAGGGTAAGGGGTAACGCAAGTCTCGGATGGGGAACGGGACTGAGACTGCAGTAGCTCGCAGAGGCCGGGCTCGCGTACCTGATTGTCGTGTATTTCCTGTAACTGGAGAGGCAACTAGGACAGGAACGCCAGCTGGCCAAAAATATCAGTATTTAGGCTTAATTTCCTTACTTGACTCAACCCAAGGTGTACAGAAGCCGTTTCACTGATGTACATGATCTTTCCATCTGGCGCCACAACAAAGATAAATCCATCCAAGGTCTGAAGAAGATGTGATCCCAACTCTCTGATGGACAGCTCCCGAGGTTGTGGAGGAGGTGGTGCCGCGCCCCAGGCGTCGCCGAGACCTGGAGCAGTGATTAGGTTAGAACTATTAGAGGACTAGCCGTAAACATTAATTTTACTTGCGTTTATGGTCTCTGCTCGGCTCGGACTTTTAAATTTTTATGTCACGCAAATTAGTTTTCTGTGCAAACCTAAGTGACAGTTGACAGACAAACCTAAGTGACAGGTGACAGATTAAGGCCATTGACGTTCCTATTCTTATTTGACTCACATTGTATAGCTTTATTGAAAGGAGGAATAGGGTTAATCCAAATCACGTTGTCCCGTAGCTCGCGTAGTATTAAATCATTTTTTCTTTCTTTTCAGATTCCATATTTTCCTAGCCTAATTTATTTACTTTTAATCTGAATAATATAATAACGCACAACAAAACAGTGCCGTAATAAAATTTATTAAATATGGTTTTAATTATCTGATCATTTAAAAGAGTGGCGGTGAGTTTGTTTGCCCAATTTCTCCTTAAAAGGTCTGACACGACTCAACCATTTGGAAACGGGCTGTTATAGATAAACGTAGGTAGATACGATGTTATCTGTTATCCACTTTTTTTTTATATTTGAAAAAGCAACCTATTGTTTAGAAGATTCTGGGTGTGTTGGTTGTGGCGACTTCCACATACAGCAAAAAGAAACATCTACAACCTACTAATCCTGCATCGCGCTATGAGAGTTCTCGCGCCGATTAGTATATATACAACTTCCCAACATCAACCGTTATGCCGCGGCCCACCAGGCATGATCACCTCGCCTGGTCGGAGGATCCTCCCTTTGTGTTGGAGGAACATGACACCCGTTCCTCCACAGGTCTATGATTTTGAATTTTTTTTTTTTGTTTTAATTGAAGATTTCCAATAATTGTTGAGCAATTTTATAATATAAATTTATTTAATTTGAGGAGCCGAGCAGTGATAAATACGCAAGTGAAAGTGCTAAGAATGGCTATTGTAAAATAATTGTTATTTATTAAGAGGTGAATACTCACCGTCAGGAAAAACTTGTCTCATCTTCAGGTAACTCGTAGTCAACCTTATAACTGAGGCTTTGTCCAGCTGTGACGTGATGGCAGAAGGTAGTGGGAGTAGTTTGGCAAGTTCGAGGAATTCTGCGTTCTCTTTCTCTCTTCTGGAGCGTGCGGCGTTCTTGCTCTTCTCTTTCATGATGGCAGCCGCGTCGAGCGGCTTGCTGTCTTTGCGACAAGCTGCAAGAGATTTTTTTTTAATTTTATTTATATGTTAATGTCAAAGCCCATAAACAAACCGGATGGCATAGTAAAAAAGCCACCCATGGTTTTACACTGATTACAGCATTAATAAAAATGTTTTTAACAAAAAATTAAACCGACGAAAAGAACTAAAAAGCAAAAAATAATAAACTTTAAGTCTTAAGTATTGACCTTATTTACATAAACTATCACATTTTATATAAACTTATTTTGAGTCGGCGTCAAACAACAAACTGATAAATTATCAAAATTTTATATGTACCTACGTAGGCTCTACGTCGGTAATTAATTTTTTGTTAAAAAGATTTTTATTTCATGACTTTTTTTCATCATCACCTCAGCTACATGAAGTGATGATTTCTAAACGCAAATACCTGATAAAGTAAACAGAAACACTATTCGTTCCTACAATTTTCGAGGGTTTCTCTCAATTTTATCAGGATCCCATCATCAGATCCTAACATCCTTGACATCGGACCACCTTTGAGGTATACCCTATCCAGCAAAAAAAGAATAATCAAAATCGGTTCATAAATAACGGAGTGAGGGCTGAACATACATAAAATATATATATATATATAAATACGGTCGAACTGAGAACCTCCTTTTTTTTCGTCGGTTAAAAATAATACCTATTCACACAGGAAAAACGTTTCTAAATACTTACGCCACCTATAAACCTTCCTCAAGGATGAATAAAGTAAAAATCAGTGGTAATTTTCTCACTGGCAACATTTTAAAAGCAAAACGAGAAATGGGCATGAAAACAAATCCATGACCTACCTTGGGGTAGAACATAAAACAAGTTCTAAATTATACATTCAAAAAATTATCATCAACCTTGCTAATGACGTCATGCATATTTATGGCAGCGCGGCGCATGATACCTTTGCCTCGGAAAAATAATAAACCATAGAGTTTGGCGGGAAAACAACAACGTATGAATTATGCAGCACAGATAATATTTACAAATGAATGCGTATTTTGTATCTGTCTACGGTGTTCTTGGAGGGTGGAAATAAGAATAAGTGTGTAGCCAGATTGCTGGAATCATAATAATCAATTGGTTACGTATTTTTAATATTGAGACTCTGATTATATACATGTCTAGATAGAGTAACTCTAACAAATGATGCGCATAAAACGGGATCCGGTTACGAATTATGTGTGAGTACGAGAGTGTAGTTATTGTCAATAAATTGTTACTGTGTGCGTGTTTAGGGATGCCTGCTCTAAATTATTTACTTTCCTTCCTTTATTTCGTCATAAGAAGATGAAGGGTAAATAAAATAATGATTGAAAAGAAAATGAATTTATTTATTAAACATCAACAAAAAAACAGATTATATTTTTCATTGTTTTAATGAAAAATATAATCTGATTTTAAATAGAGGTGTAAGTGATGGAATCTGTTAGAAACGAAAAATGATCGGTCTAATTCAAATTACAAAGGTACAAAGTACCAATGTGGATTAGTGAAAATAAGTGATAAATTTCAATTGATTGGATGTATTTTTTAATAAAAGAATAATATTTATAAGACTATTATTATTATTCTTTAAAGTATTTTAACTATTTAGTATTACAGACATATCATCTAACATGAATAATTACAATACTTTGAGTCAAAATCACTAATACCATTTTCTTCAGCGATAGACTTTTTTAATAATAAACAGGAATAGCGTCATGGTTTATGATTACCAATAGTTTTTGTAAAATTACCCTGTAATAAACTGACAACACCGGCTAATCTGTCATTGCTACAAATTTTGAAATAAAGTATCGTATTTTCTCAGAAAAGTGTAAATTGAAACAAAACTTACCGATGAAAAGTAATCTTGTTAATAAACAAAAACCAGCACGATTGACAAAATATAGTCGACTTTATTAGCGCCGTTCTGTACGACCGAATAATTATGTCATCTAGACGATTATATAACCAAAGTATTAAGAGTTCATTCATGAAATCAGATTATATTTTTTAAGCCGTTGTTATAAGTTTAAAGTGTGTATTTGTCAGTCTGTGATATCGTAGCTCCTAAATGGATAGAAAGATTTTGATTCAGTACCTATGTTCTTTGTTTGAAGGGTGGTGTGATCAACAGTGTTGTGAGCTTAGAGCTATTATTCAATAAAATCTATCTCTGATTCGAGTATTAATCAGCTGGTGTCTCCTAATGGTTGATTAAAAGGACACCAAGGAATATCTTTAACCATTTGGATCACAAAGGAACTCTTCAAAAGTAAAAAATGTTGCTTCTACGACACTACGCAACGTGGTCCCTATTGCCAATTAAAAAGAATATGCCAAAAAGAGATATTTGTGGTTACTCTTTTTTTTATTGATGACAATTTTCAGGACAGGGAAGGTTACACGACATAAAGAGTGAAATGAATGCTTGATCAATTTGTGGAGCATACATAAAAAGTACTTTACTAATGAAAATACATTTAATACTCGTATATTATTATGTATAGGTAAAACCTAGTTCAAGGCTGACCATTCACTGCTTTAAGTCAAGCCCCTACGCTATGGTAGAGGCAAGGGAGCGACAATAAGCATAATCACATAGGTACCAACTTAAAATACTTTTTTAGCTTTAGATTTTTATAAATATCCCTATGAAGTCTGATACAATAATATATTGTTATTATGACAATAAAAATGCTCCCCTATTGTTACTGGCCACAAACAAACATAATATCATATGGCCTTCGTTTATAAGCGCCATAAACAAACGCACGATCGGATTCCGCACGTTCCATTTTCGAATTTGCGCGCGAATGTTTGTTTTACGGCTAGCATGGCGGACGCTAGTCTAAATAGGCTGGTTTGGAAATAGAATTATGATTTTGTAAGTAAAGATTTCTACAGTGTTGGTAGATGTTAATTGTTTGTTTTTATGCTTTAAATAAGTAAGGGACGCTCATTTAGAAGACCTTGCGATTTACCCTCATCAGCGAAAGCGGCAACCTATCATTTCCTTAGGGATGCTGTTCCTGAACTTGGCTATTTACTTCGATATCGGGCTATTGATGAATTTGGTTTTGATGAGTAATACATTGATTGAAAGGTAGCCAAAACCGTTTCTGGCTGTCAACTGCCTGATGTCGGAGATGCAATGTACTTTTAGTCGGCTTACGATGTAATTTCTCGGATCCTCATCAATGTGGTTTTTATGGTATAGGGGGCAAACGAGCAGCCGGGTCATCTGATGGTAAATGACTACCGCCGCCCATAAGCACCTGTAACTCAAGAGTCACAAGTGCGTTGCCGCCCTTTAATGTGGGAGTAGGAGAAGTGGGGGAGGGGGGGAAGAGGGAAGAGGGAAGGGTTAGGGCCCCCGGTAACCTCACCCTCGCGGCGAAATGCAATGCAAGCATTGCTTCACTGCCGGTATTCTGTAAGGCTGTGGAATCGAGCGGAGTCAAGCCGGTCGATACGTGCCGAAGCATGGCTCTCTTACGTTAAAACGGTGGTGTAAAACATAAAGAGCCAATGAAAGGGTCTCTCCGGGCACTACATATATACCTACCTACTTAAATAGTAATTTATGACTCTGTTATTAGGAATCTTTAAAATAAATAAATATAATGAAAAAAAAATAGGAAAGGAATAAACTGTGGCTTCATAAGAATTGCGTTGACCTTTTCGCGTGACATTAGATCTTTACTTTCAATTGTCTACAAAACAAAGATCTGTTTTTGTCTAGTATCAAGGACGGCGAGTCTGATGATCGTCTCATAGATATCTCTTTTCATTGTTACTATTACCTGTCGCCACTTCATTCACCTTTAATTGATTCGATGCTGTACAGTCTGGCCTATTTCACCATCGCTTTGTAGGAGCGAGCCGAGGTACTTGAAATCGGAGCAGAGTGGTATTGCTATTCAATTTAGCTAAATGGTTTCATGACTGGGGAGACCGCCGAAATCACAGAACATGTATTCAGTTTTGGTTCTGCTTATTTTCAAGCCATAATTGTCCAGTTATTCTTGCCATATTTTTCGACCTGCTCTGGACCTCGCACTCGTCCTTACCGTCTGCAAACAGCATGCACCAAGGTCTCTCCTCCTGTATGTCCGATGTCAGAGCGTTCATTATCAACAGGAAGAGGTACACGATATAGAGTCGATCGCTGGTGCAAGCCTGTAAACACACTGAACCGTTCGGTGTTGCCAGGAATCGACCTTAAATGAGTACTGGACTCTTTGTACAAAGCACGAATCAATACCACATAACTTCTCAGAGTATCTCAGAGTGTCTATCATACGCCTTTTCTATGTCAAGAAACACCATATGCAAGTTTTTGTGCGCGCGTCTGTATTTCTCACCTAGTTGGCGCATTGCAATGGCATTTGTTATCTCGCGTCTTGGTATAAACCCAAATTGGTTTTGTGTTATCGCACTCTTCTCTCAATTCCTTTCTCCAAGACTTTCATAGAGACATGAGCTTTATTTCTCGTATTTGTTACATTCCGGTACATCTCCTTTATTTTACATTCTTTTATTTAACTTGTAATGTTTGTATGTGTTTGGCACGCATCTTGAAAGCTAAATTTAAACCACTTCCCGGTGTCCGATCCAGCTCAAATCGGTGACAAGACAATAATATGGTACCATGGAGATGTTCTGACGGCCATAGGAACTTCTGAACTAAACAAGATAAACCAATCGAGTTTGGGCTCGATTGACTCGTCTTGCGGAGTACTTTTTTAAACATCAAATCTACACTAAAATAAAACTTAGTTTGTATAAAAGCTTGTTTTAACTAATAATCGTGGGAGAGCCATGCTTCGGCACGTATGGGCCGGCTCGACCGGAGTGATACCATGGTCTCACAGAAAATCGGCAGTGAAGCAATGTTGCATTGGTGGACGAATTTCCAAGGGACTTTCACTGCTAGTAGATATATGTGTTAGTAAAATATCTCTTGCAAAAATTCTGGCCACTACTTTTTTACGCGGGGAATCTACTTAACTGTAAAAAAAATATTTCTGTCAGTTGGCATTAATTTCATAAAAAAATTCATTATAAGTGGACTGTTAAACCGAAAACCCCCACGGGTATCACCTCGAGGCTACGGGGAACGATTGGTTTTGCTTACGGACGGTAAAATTATCGATTATATTCAACGATAATTTTACCGTTCGTAAGCAAAACGAATCGTTTCTTGATTATGCGAACCGGACATAAATTCACACGGTGTTCCGACACAAATGAGTCTATTGCCAGGAACTCGGAAGGAAGTCCCTAGGAAGGCGCACCTTGGCCGCCTCTATTAATATTTATATTCTATTTTTTCAAAAACTAGACTGAAAAAACAGGGGAGTGTACATAAACGGACACTATTTAAGCCATCTGAGGTTCGCTGATGATATTGTTATAATGGCTGAAACTGCCAAAGACCTAGAGAAAATGATGAGATCACTGGACTGCGAAAGCTCCAAAATCGGCCTAGAACTGAATGTAAATAAAACTAAGATATTAACCAACAATCGCGAACGCCCGATAGTGATAAAAGGTAACAATATAGAATACGTCAGCGAATACATCTACTTGGGGAAGCAAATCTCATTCAAAACGTCAAGTAACGAAGAAGAAGTAACAAGAAGAATTCACGCAACTTGGAAGAAATTGTGGGCATTAAAAGAAATCCTAAAAGAGAACAGCTTGCACATGAAAAGGACAATATTTGATACATGCCTATTACCCTGCTTGTTGTATGGTTGCCAAACTTGGATATTTACAAATAAAATGAAACAAAAATCAAATCCAGTGAAACAGCAATGGAAAGAAGCATGTTAAAAATTAGAAGAATACACAAAATTAAGAGCGAAAACATTCGTCAAAAAACTAAACTCACCGATGCTCTCAGGCACGCACTCTCGCTTAAGTGGAGATGGGCTGGACACATCTCACGATACCCAGACAGAAGATGGACCATTGAAGCCACACGATGGAAAGGACCAATGGGGAAAAGGAATGTTGATCGACAATTAAGACGGTGGGCTGATGACATAACAGTTAGGTAAGGACAGGGAGTCATGGAAAAGGATGGAGGAGGCCTTTACCCAAACAGGGGTCCAAATCTCATAAATTATACTAACATTAATTATAAGCAACCTTTCTTAAATTTAAGCAACAACTTACTAACAAACATTGTAACATATATCGAAAGTGAGATTTGGAATAAATGGCTTTATTATTATTATTATAACGCCTACTGGAATGAAAAGGAAATATTTTGTACTGAATATGCGTGATTTTTGACGTACATTTGCTTTATTTTTTTTCCTGGTCTCTCAGCTGACGTTATAATCTGGAGCCAAATTGAAATTAATTGCTCATCAATGTATGTACAAAATCATTTAAAATTGATAATATAATACGATGTCATATAATAAACTGTTGTTTTAACATCTACATAAAATAAAAAATACTACTTAAATTATACTTACAAAATTCCTTATCAAATTGCGTCGCGCATTTTGTAAATAACTTTCTACATGGATATTTCATAGTCCTTACTAAATATTCTCATATAGTCACTAAAATGTAACACTTGTTTATCGAAGTACGTAACTTCGGAAGTCAAACATTAAAATTGCACCTTACACTAACAGGTTCCAATACATACTGGCTGAATCCACCTTCTTTCCTGTGTCCATTTCCGAAATGAAAAAAAAATACAAATGACAGGTACTCACAATGGCGCGAACATTATTGACAATAACAGAGGATAAAATAGTTAGGTTACGTCACCAAAACTCGAAGTGAGATAAAAACTTATGAAAAGACAAAAGGGTTTAGAAATAAATAGATTTTATGGTGATCGTTGTTGCACATGTTTTGCATTATGTAAGCGATAGTCAATTTTGTGTAATTTTTTTTATGAGACATAATTTTTGTACAGATAAGCTGGTTGCTTTTTTTTGCAAATTGGTTACGTAATACTTACCGATTTAAGTTTTGAAATAATCGTTTCAAAATATGTGTAATAAAATACTATTACAAATAATTATGTTATACAGAAGGGATAACCCTTAGTAAGACCTAAGTTTCTCAATATAGGACATTCGTTTTTAAAGGAAGACAAATATCGAACACTATGTTTTTTTTTAGTTTAAATATGTATGTAGCCGTTTAAAGGCATATTCTCAATTTGCATGACAAGGTATAACGAATCTTGCAAAAGCCAATAAAACGATGTATTATTAAACAAAGTTACTTAGGTTTAAGTTATGTCCGTCTTAATTACCTTTGTCTTAATTACATTTTATGTAGAATTTATGTAATTATAATCATCAAAAAATAATTAAAGAGGTTCTCAATGTGAGCGTCCTACACGTTGAGAATCTCAGTCGACTTGACCCTAACAGTAGTTGGTCAATGCAAAAATATCCCATCTATATTTCGTTCCGAAACTTAATACGACCTGTAAACAAAAAGAAGCTTCTATTTTTTCCCTTCTTTTGCCTTCATTTTGTATGGGCCGCTACAACTCGTAGCCATTGATTATGAACCAATTTTAATACATGACATTTGGTTTTACCTCACTTGGTTTCATTTCAATTTAAAAGAAAATCATCCCTCCATTAGCTATCTTAATTAAATTTAGTTTATAACTATTAAGAAGGTGGTACGCGAGTAATAAAGCCAATTGATTTTACGGGTAGTACGGTTGCCAGCTGCTAAAACACCCGTAGCACCAGAGCCCTGTCACTTACACCATACTCCTTGGCTCTCGAGAACGCTACAACACAACATTATTACTGCGTAACGATATTCTCGACTATTCGGAAGTCGGATTTGTCGGATACGAGTTACTGTGATCCACTTTTTAATAATAAATTTCAAAAAATAAAATAGGTTATGTGGGATGACATCATACATATCGTATTACTATTAATACTCTCGGCTCCAATTGTGCAAGAACTCGTTCCGTTAGCTGTTTATTGACTAATCCCTTCTCACAAGAGCAAAAATAGGTAAAGGTTAAAGAAATATATATCATGTATTTTGGTACGGTACGGTATTTTGTATCCAAACTTTCAAGAGTTAAATAGCTACACCCATCAGTACCGGCAGAATTTCGATGTTAACAGCTATACCACGTATACACTTTGCATGAGATTGTTGTAACATAATTAAGAATAAAAAAAACTAAGAGACTGTCAAACTTGTCTGATTAATCTATAATATTAGTCCTAGGACTGCATGTCAGAAGTGAAAATACAGACACATTTGTATCTGAGCATCACGGTCACGCGAGTTCAGTCCTTTTTCACCATACCAAAGTGCCCAGCGTGCTTAAAGAAGTTTCACTTAAAAAAAAGCATAGCGGAAGCTCAAAATATCAATTTCATTTATATTAGGTACTTAGTTAAAAATTCATATTACAGAATGTATAAAAATATTCTAAATTAAGCACAAAAAACATTAATTATAACTATTTTGCTTAAAGTAACGTAAGCTAAGCATGCTTTTACTGGAAGAAGCCCGTATAGTTTTGACAGGAGTCGATTGAATCGTATTGTGGCGAGATAATGTTATATAGAGATTATCTGGTTCTAATGCGGTTAGCTGTCCATGCAAGAGATTTAAAATTTATTTGTATTCTGCGGGTGTCTTGTGCATTTTGTACAATCATGAATCTTCTTTGCACTTTTTTATAATGTGTTTTGAAAATGTCATAGGTACTTAGAATGTTTTTAACATTTTAAGTTTGACAGGCAAAGGAATCAAATATTAGGTCAGTTCGTATTTAAAATTAAATTTTTCATTAATGTTTATTGCTAGGTTAACAATGGATATAAATTCGTAAAATAATATAAACAAAAACAAATATTAATTTTTCTATGAGGACATAGTGTCTACCGGCTAGGTACTTTTCTGCCTTCCTTGGTCTCAAGTTCAAAATTTCAACTTCTTGGAGCATTAACTACAACTTCTGCTTGTACGGACACTAGTAAAACATTAGTCTTTGGTTAGCATGTTATTGAGATACGGTATAGGTTTATATCACGCTACAAGACCACCTCAGGGCTCAGATTATCTGCAATAAAATTACTTTTACGTCTATTGCCAAAGAGAATAAAACTGCCTTGATTAAATTTAAAAGCAACAAAGTGATTGCATATCTAACTGACAATAATGAAACAACTGCCGTTACCGATTCATTTCGTAATAATAAAATAACACATTATGCATGTTCACACCTCAAATTATTATTAAACCGATGAAAAGAACAGAATCAATAATAGGATGAATAGCATTTGCATATCTATCGCCATCTTGGCTGTAAAGGGCAGTGTTGTTCGATGCTCCAAACAAAAAAAAATAACAATTCGAAATTTGAATCTCGAATCGTGAGTGTCCTCAAGAACTTCGCATAGATTTTTATTTTATTTTGATTGAGTCAATAAAATAAGGGAAGGGTGTATTTTGAGTTTGTTCAGTGCTTGTTGATACTTATCAGTGTCTGGCGCATTAAAAAATAATTTAATCAATAATAAAAAATAATTTTCAGCAATAAATATAGTAAGCAAAATGTGGCTGGCCTGTTGGTCTAGTGGTTAGTGACCCTGACTGCTGAGCCAGAGGTCGTGGGTTCGATTCCCACCTAAGTCTGGGTGTTCTTTGTGTCGGTTATTTGTATGTTTGTAAAATCCCCCGCGACACAGGAGTAATTCCTAATGCGAGAGTTGTTTTTTATTAAAGAATTAAAGAATAAGTTTATTACCATGTTCGTATATTAAATCATATGTGTAAATATTGTGTCACATTGGTCTTATCTAAATACTCATAGTAAAACTAAAGCCCGTAAAGACATATTTAAAGATATTTTTTGTTTAGCGTCTGACTGAAAGATTTACATTTTTCAGACTTTAGTTGAAAGTTTTTGAAATTTAGCTCTAATATTTCCAGTATTTTCGTCTGGCCATGTTTACCTATACAGCTTATATAAGCAGTAGCACAAAATTTTCATCCACCATTTTCGAAATTCAAACTTAGAATCCGGAATCCGCGCCATACACTTGAACGACGTTCCGAAAAAAAAAACACCCTCGGCACAGACCCCATCATTCAGCCTAGTAGCAGACATAAATCCTCCTCGGTGATCCGTTCAAAAACAATAACATTTTAGACCACCGTTGAGCCCGGAGCCCCGGATCCCTGCACGTGTGTTCGTATTGTTCGTAACGTGGAAAAGAAAGTATTAAGTTACTGTTTTAGTGTCGTGCATTACCGTGCGATATTTTTAACCTACTACAGTCAGCAAAAGATAGACGTAATCTACTTAATAGACATCAATACAAATAAATACAATGGAAGTGTCTGTTTGTTATGTCAATCAGTTTTATTTTTTATTTTTGTCTGTCTGTCTGTTCTTGACTTTCACGGGCAGATAGCTGGTGTTATAAGGAGTAACTTAGGCTACTTTTAATTTTTTTTATAGAATTAGGGTTCCCCACAAAATACATAAATATGTACACGCGAGCGAAGCCGCGCGAGAACTTTTTACTAAAGTTATTGTGTGTGAGCTCGCTAGTCCGGGAGCCGAATTTATCACGTCGCGTATAAAACAACACCGTAAAATTTCACAAATTGATGGATTCTCATAATAAACCTCTGATTAGCGTACTGCCTTATAATTAGTTTTGTGTAAGTATGGTTTTGTGTACTGGCGACCTAGGCTTTAGGTAAGCTTACCTATAATTTTCAATCACTTTTTATGTGTCTACTAACAGGCGTATGTTTTTTAAGGATAAGCAAAAAAAAATATAAACCTTTTTACACTAGTGATGTCAAAGTGTTAAATAATTACTAAAACTTATTTGTATTTAAAAAATATCGAGTAGCACAATTTTAACAATTAAACTTTAACAGAAAAACAACATACGAATCCGAACCAATACTCTAATCTTATCTGTGCCAATACTAATAAATTAAAGATATATTATATAATTAATTAATTTAATTATAATGTACACGCTAATCTATCTAAATACCATTCCGATATTTAAGAAAAATAATTTAATTCTAGGCCGTTTGTTGGGTAATTTCATTAGCCGCTTTTATACGCTTTCTTAGCTCAATATTAGATAGATCGATCTAATTTTGTTTCTTTTTTTTACGTATAATAAGCCTCCATGGGTACATACCACTTCACCGTTTGCACGATGACGCGGTTATATCGGTTTCTAACCGGCTAAAACCATGGTATTCAACGAGAGGCAAACCCGCGCCGATAACTCTGACAATGTATGGAAGGCGGTGACCTCGTGACAGCCTCCGCAATTGTTATTGTTGCACGCGGTCTTTGGCTGTCGGCCAATGCGACACAGGTACTTTTCTTTCCGTGCTTCTTAAGCATCTGCGTCACCTGGTAACAGAGACAGTCATGTCGCCTCTCCTGCCAGTCCTCCACCAGTCTTACCCTTGATCGATCAAATCTAGAGACATCTAGAAATCATAAAATAATGTATGGTAAACTTTTGGCAAAACGTTTCGCAGGCATACAAGAAACCATAAACTCAGTTTATGGAAGAAGCATTGTGCAATAATCAGCCCCATAAACTATTTTTTTCTTTTTAGTGGGCAATTCTTAAAAATGTTTTCTAATTGAATTTGCCTATGACCTTTTTCAACTTATAATTAAAAGATCATAACGTATTCAAATTAAAACTCCAAGTGTGATTTAAATGTTACCTAAACCTGTTTTCAAAAACCAACAATAGACAACTTTCATTTAATTTTTAAATTATCGTGCAAAGCCAGTCGCTCATTCATCCAGTGGTTCTTTTTAATACATTACTAACTTTTACTCTTTAAAATAAAAACTAAGAATGAACTGTAAGATGAAACAGATGTCTATGATGTTGCATTCATGCGATATTGGATAACGAATCACCTGCAACAGATTTAGAGGATTAAGTTACCCAAAATATTTAACAATTGCGGATGTACGACAGTTTAAATAAAAGTCGTAAAGGGTTTTAAAAGACTGTGAATAGAGATGGAAGAAAAGGAAGAAGTTAGTGTAGTGTTAGTTTAATAGTTTTAATTATCATTGTTATTTCGAGAAAATTATTGACGCAAGACAGGTACAGATTGGTATTTTTTGAACTGAAGTTACCAATCCTTACTTTATGTAAAACTAGCAACCCGCCCCGGCTTCGAACGAGTAGCAGAGACATCTGCAAAAATCATCATCATATTTCAACCAATTTACACAAAACCTTAACAAATTATACATCTAAACGTTCCTCATGAATCACTCTGTCTATTGGTGTAAAATGCATAAAAATCCGATCAGTAGTTTTTCAGTTTATCGCGAACAGACAGATAGTCAGACGGACAGACGCGGCGGACAACTTTTACACAAGATTCACTATAATATATCTCACTATACATCCCTATACCTATGGCAATCCACTAAATGTAGAATTTAACACTCAGTGCATTTGCCATCTACATAATATTTGTTGTATGAGGAACCTTTCTTCACCTCACCTACCAGCTCCTTCTTACTTCTATCACATCAATAAACTATTACGGATTAACCGACCATCTTATTAATGAACGCTTAAAATGATATATAACTCTTAAATATTCTTTCTCTTTCGAACAAGCCTCATGCACTTTAAGATAATGGATAACAAAAAAGTATGACAAAAAACGATTTAATTTTCAGGTAAATCATAATTGTATATTTATGACAGTCACAAACGAGACACCTCAGTTTTATGGAACCCTAAAATTCGTCATTTCACGAAAGTCAGTGCGTGGGAAACAGTGACAAACCAATAAAATTCGCGCCAAAAGTCAATATCTATGGTCTTTGTTTTTTTTTTCAAAAGAGACAGGACCGTGATAATGTCATTGTTTCTGGCCGCAAAGGACGCACGTGTCTTAGCAGGTTTTACTGTGTTTTGTTTACTTGTAAAGTTTTTTTTAAACGTTGTACTAGACACCTGCAGTGTCATTCATGAGTTCGTGTAGTAATCACGAAGTAATTTGCGTTTGTCCGTGGGAACACCGAAGAGTCACGGTTTACGGTGTTCAGCTTTTGTGAATGAATCTTTGAAACTGCTTTGCAATTTAGTAGGAAATGTGCGTATTTTGTGCTACGTATGAAACAATTTAGTGTCAAATCACTTTTTGTTAGTAACGATATTTAACTTTTTAGTTTTGGCTAAAAAGACCTGTGTGTGTTCAGTTTTTTTTTACAAATATGTAGTTGTAGGAAATACAATTTTTTGTCGGAAAGAGAGAGAGAGAGGTTTATTGTATTAATGAGAAAGACGCTCTGAGCACACTATCTGATGGTAAACGGTTCTCATTGCCTATAAACACTGGCAACAAGCGTACAAATTGTTTATTGCTATCTCCAGCTATGCAGGTCTTGCAACTCTTCTCACAACCTTAAAGTATTTATATGTATAAGTTGTCCGATGAAAGAATGGTGATTTAATTTTGTTTTTAATTAAACCAAATGCTTATTACTTCTTTCAATTACAGGATACAGGCTCCGGTTACCGATGGTAATGTCATGTATCTCATGTATGATGGCAATGGTAGGACAAGATGTACTATTTACTAAGCTAAAGAGCTAATGATGCCGATTCTTTTGTACACTCGACTAAACTAAAACCTAACTTAATTTCTTCATATAAAATTAACCTTGTGTTTTTCGTAATAAGGTCTATTTTTTACTGGCATCTATTTCTCAGCGCCACTAAATTTCACTAAAACCTGTCAACGTATACTCAACTTTATTTGCGCGCTGCGAGAGTCCCCATTTATTCAAATGCCGTATAAAAACTTGTTCAAAACGAACTAAGATGACGTTATTTTAATCGACACCTACGAAGACGCTTACTAAAAACACAGAGCGAAAGAGATGGCATTCAACGGATAGCGGCTCTCGCTACGTGGTATTAAAGTTTATTTAAGCGTATCAGACTTTAGATGACAAATAAATTGCTTATTTCGATAGCGACATATGTTACCTACTGGTTTCAATTTGAAATAAGACCTTGTTTCGAAGTGTACAAGGTTTACATCTTATATGAAGAAAATTTTGTGAATTTTAATTTAGCGAGTGAAGTATCAGAATTGGGACCAATAGCTGAAGAATTAGTTTTTATTAACACGCTATAAGCTTCACTTGTGACTAATTATGTAAATAAATCTAGGAAGTCAATTTTAACCTACTGTTCATTGTCGTTTCAAAATGAAACTTTGTATGTAGTTGTTAGTTTGGTTGAAAGTACTCTAATTTGACCTGATGATGCCAGAAGGAGCCTAGTAAATCCCTCGAATTTGAGTTGATACTATTCGTTTGGATGAGTCGTAACAGATTGGGTGTGGTGACGATGGTTTGATGATTAACCCAGGAGGTCGGTGGTGGAAATGCTTTGTTGTTTTTTCGAAAGAAAATCGTGTTTTTTTTTTTTTTTTTATTAAACTGTAATTTTTTTTAATTTAACGCGCTTACCTCTGAACCTAAAGTTGAGTTACAACTATTATGAGAATTAGAAGAAAAGTCTGATCTGCTTATCCTTACTAATATTACAATAAAAAAAAATGCGAAAGTAACTCTGTCTTTCTGTCTGTCTGTCTGTCGCCCTTTCCCAAAACTACTGAACCGATTTAAATGAAATTTGGTATACAGATATTCTAGAGCCTGAGAAAGGACATAGGCTACTTTTTAATGCGAAAAAAGGGGTGTAAGGGGTTGAAAGGTGGGGATGAAAAGTTGTATGGAAGTATCATCAATTAGCCTAAATAATTAAAAATTCTACCCAACGACACTATTCCACGCGGACGAAGTCGCGGGCACAGCTAGTACTTTTATATTTGGCCATTTTAGACATAAACGACTTTTTTATAGCTGCAGACTTGGTCAATTCATTCGCGCAACTGCTCGATGCTTGCGGTAAGTTGTCAGAAGATGAACTTCGTGTAAAAATATCAAATTTTAAAAGAAATATCCAATTCGTTACACTGTACTTTTAGTCTATGCAACAAGATTATCGATTTATACGTAAGGGAGTATCTATTAATAATAATAATAATAATATATCTCTTTATTGTACACTAAAATGATTTTGAAGAGTGAGAGAGTGAGAGAGAAGCACAGCAATGTTTTGTGGTAGATACAATTGGCGGCCTTATCGCACTGAGGCAATCTCTTACAGGCAACCATGGGATGGAGCAAACATAGGATATCGATTTTATTAATTACGTGAGCTGTTTATTTTAATTCGCACTCTCCGTATTGGCAATGTTTTGAGTTCACATAATTAATAGATATAAAGTTATCAGTAGATAACTTTATTATTTACGTTGGGACACCTCACATAAGACCGTCTGATCCCAAACTAGGCAGAGCCTGTACTATGGTAACCAGACTGCTGATAAACATACTTATATATTCCTAAATACATATATGAAACATATAAAAATAAATGTTCGTCAAACAAATCATGAAGTTTTGTATACACAGAGGGATGCATGGGTAATGAATAGGCCAAGAGGTAGATTAAGTATAGGATAAGAAAGTAAATTACACGCAGACACGACAAGTGATCGTGCTCATTACACAACTATTTGTGATGGCTCAGCAGTAAGGATCACTAACTAGACCATCAGGCAGTTAATGGATGCCTCCTCAGTAATAAGGTTTCTTCTCGGGTGGTTCTCTATTACCATATGAATAAGACAGTGATGTTATGTAATATGACCAGCAAAATTCACCGCTATGTGCTTAACCAACCTCTAAATGTCTATTCACAATACTTTTATTACATTTCATTCCTTCATATCCACTTTCCACGTGTGAAAGCGTTTACCTCCCATGCAAATACAACTTCATTCATAAAAACCTTTCCCACGTTATTCATAAACAGCAAAACAAGTGAATTATGTATTAGACAATAAAAGGTTTGCCGTATCAATGCTAGAACACGCCGACATTTTAACAAGTGTACAATACTCTTTTCAGAAACGGTACTTGGATGAATGGCAGGTTTTATTTGAGTCTTTCAAAAAGTAAAAACATCTTTGTCTATGATAGCTTTTTGACAGCTCGAAAATCGAAGATATTCAAATTCATTCATTGAAACTGCATAATATTTTTTCCATTTAATTTTTTAATTCATGTATTATTTTATTAGCCACATGACCACATTAGAAAACATATTTATATTTCTGGCGCGGAACCCTTACTCTTTTTCTAAAATAAGTAGACTAAGTTACTCCTCATAACGTCAGCTATCTGCCAAATCGTTCCAGCCGCTCCGGAGATTATCCGAAACAACCAGACATAGAAAAAAAATTTAAATGTTTTTGAAGTGAAACTTCTTTAGAATCGTTGTGATTTGAAATTCGATGAAACGAAAAAGCGACAGTAAAAAGAGACAAACATATTCATAAATAGGATTTAGCCTGCGAGGGAATGAGATAGAGTACAGGTTTACAGTGTTTCCTATAATCTTTGAAAAGAGACAAACATATTTGTATAAAGGATTTAGCCTGCGAGGGACTGAGATAGAATACAAGTATCAGGGTTTCCTATAATCTTTGTCTTTGCGTCTGCGTACTACTAAGCCTTCAGAAAATGCGTCAATGTAAAATAGTGTCATTTTTGTGCATTTGCGTATTAAAATTCATTGGTTAATTAATTTATGTTAATTATAAATAATTAACATAAATTAATTAACCAATGAATTATTATTGTTCAAATTAACACAGATGTGTTAAAACACATCTGTGTTAATTTGACCAATAACTTTTATATAAAATATTTTATTAACATTAGTAAATTATTTGTGTTGTTTTGTATTTTATTTCTCATTCCCTCGTAGGCTACTTTTCTGAAGTTTCACTTCGTGTGTGAATTGCACACACACACACTTTTTTCTTTTGGTAAAAAGCTATTGGTATGACAGATGTTGTTATTACAAACAGATACTTTATTTATTTGTATGTATATAGATTATAGGCCCTCGAACTATTACAAAATGTGCGAGAAGATGGGACAGTTAAGGATTGCATAAATAGAGTACAAAAAAAATCAAAGCTATAGACATCGAAGACAGGATGCAAAATTAAATTAAAATAAAAACTATAAAGATACTTACATATTAAAAATCTTACGTATTATATATTACTCGGTAGCGATCCGCCCCTGCTTCGCACAGTTGTAATGAAGATACTAATGTGGTGAATAGTTATCGTCATACCATTATACAAATTAACACAAAACAATATGAAACTATATGTATAAACCTTCCTCTTGAATCGCTGTATCTATTGGTGAAAACCGAATTAAAATCCGTTGCGTTGGTTAAAAGACCTAAGCGTACAGACGGCGGAAGCGACTTTGTTTTATACGATGTTGAGATTACGGACAGTGACTTAAAGACAGAGACAATGGTGCCGATTCTATTGTACACTCGACTAAACTAAAACCTGACTTAATTTCTTCATATGAAATCAACCTAGTGTTCTTCGTAATAAGGTCTATTTGTTACTAGCATCTATTTCTCAGGGCCGCTAAATTTTACTCAGTCAACGTATACTCAACTTTATTTCCACGCAGCGAGAATCTCCATTTATTCAAACGCTGTATAATTGCCGTATAAAAACTTCTTCAAAACGAACAAGGATGACGTGTTTTTAATCTACACCTACGAAGATGCTTACTAAAAACACGGAGCAAAAGAGATGGCATTCAACGGATAGCGGCTCTCGCTACGTGGTATTAAAGTTTATTTAAGCGTATCAGACTTTAGTCGACAAAAAAATTGCTTATTTCGATAGCGACATATGTTACCTACTTGTTTCAATTTGAAATAAGACCTTGTTTTGAAGTGTACAAGGTTTACATCTTATATGAAGAAAATTTAGTGAATTTTAATTTAGCGAGTGAAGTAACAGAATTGGGACCAATGATTTAAAAACCCTTTAACTAAATAAAATGTGTGTTTTGTCCGTTACTGAATGGACATGACAGACATGGTATACATTTATTCAACAGCAATTCTTTGATTTCATCTGGAATTTTATTATAAGCTAACTGTTGTTGATCTTTTATTATAAGTTGGTGAAATCTATTTTTTCCGGGATAAAAATTAGCCTATGTGCTTGTGGCGAGTAGGCGAGTAACAATCCAGACTATGATCTATCTCTGTACCAAATTTCTTCCAGATCCGTATAGCCGTTTTGCGTGAAAGTGTCACAAACATCTATTTTTCCATCCATGCTCACAAACTTTTGCCTTTATAATATTAGTTAGACAACATTAATACGTACGTATTTTTTTTATAATTTAGTACTTCTAGGAACCAAGTATACTAATTTATTTAAAGCTCTAATATTATCTCTCTTCGATAAATCTCTAATCTGCTTAAATATTTCAGGATGCTGATAAATACATTACTAGCCGTTCCTTTACACTGCTCCGCACCGAAGCGTCGCAGTGTGAAGTTAAAAACATTATTTCCAACTCAAACTGACAGTTCCAGATTATAAGCTATAGTTAAACTAGTTAACGTCAAACAATTGTATAATAATATAATCTTAAATATCATCAATATATTAAAGTATATCTCTAGTGCTTAAAAGTCCCCCATATACCAAGTGCAAAGGTGAGAAAACACAAGTAAATCACAGGAAGAAGAAATAAATCAACAGGGCTGCTTTGCCGCCATATTTTTTACGCGAACGGCACTGAAGATTATAGGATTATGAGTTTAGCGCATGCGTGGGGTGCGTAATCCACGGAAAGACATCTGGAACAATTCTGTTAATAGCTGCAGTTTTTAAGGGAATTGAGGAAATATAACAGTTTTGTTTTATTGTTGTTAGAGCTTTGGTTGTTCTAAATGTATGAGTATGGTTGATATTAATGAAGAATATAATTAACAGTGGTTTACAACATTAATTCTGTGATTAATAAATTACCGATGACCAAGTCCAAAGAGAATAAAAGTCATGTTAATTTGTTATGTAATAAAATATATGTAATTGTTTAAAACTCTTTATTGTACACCATGTTTGAGTACTGGTCTTGGCCCGTCGGTCTAGTGTTTAGTGATCCTGAGTGATAAGCCAGGACAAATAATTTTGTGATGAGCATGATCATTAAAATTTGTTCTCTGTCTGGGTGTAATTTATCTATAATATGTATGTATTTAGAAATATATAAGTATATTTATCAGCAGTCTAGTTACCATAGACAGGCTTTGCCTAGTTTGGGATCAGACGGCCGTGTGTGAGTTGTGTGAGATTATTATTAATATATTGGTTAAGATTGTATGGATGGCCGCTTAGACGGATGGATTGGGGGATGTAAGCAGTAGCTCTAGCAGGGCAGGGTTGCATACCTATTATTCGACTTTTAAAATTTTGGTTGCTTCAATATTTATTCTGTGACATAAGCACATCATCTAAAAAAGGTAATGCTTACGAAAGTTAACCAAAGAAAGCTGTATTTTGTTCTGAGAAATATTCTAGTACGCTTACAAGTACCCAGCTACCAAGTTAGTGGTCATTCCACAACAATGTTGCACGAACGTGAGGTTTTAGTCAACACAACCGATGGAATGGCACGTACGAATTATTAGCTGTTACTAATCATTGTTACAATGTATCTTGAATTTTCGTAACAACGCCAGGGCTATGCGTAATTTTATGATTAATTGTTTTGCTTAAGACTAGATTGTATGGAAAACCTTGTAATGTTACATTTGTATAGAGTTGAACGTTATTAAACGGTTTTAGCTTGCCCTGTTTGTTTTAGCTTGCCCTGTTTGTTTTTTGGGTCAAATTAAGTTATTGATATTTTACCACCTTTACCGACTGATCTGAAATTTGGTACACACCTTTAGTTCTGATGACAATACGATGATGTGTGTTCAGCATCATTGGAAATCCAAGGTGGTCTCCGCAACAAAATTTCGGATTACATTTTTTTTACAACCTTTTCAATATGGATATCAAATGAAACGGGGCTTGACTAGTGGAATACAGAACATAGGCATCATTAAAAATATATATATATTATTAAGTATTATTTTATAGTATATTGGTAAAAACATATTAAGTAACTAAAATCGTGGGGCATGCATTGCTATTGACTCAGATTATGCTACGCCCCACGATTTTATTCCCGAATTATTGTTTAGCTTTTAGTAGCTGCATCATAATTGTTTATTTACCATAATACAGTTTAAATTTAAAAAAAACCCTTATTTTATTTCATATCATTAATTTATAGTTATGTTTGCTTGCGATTGTGAGGTTCAATTCCTGGATCTTGTAAATACTTTTTATATTTTTACTAGCAACCCGCCCCGGCTTCGCACGGGTAAAAATTATACACCAAAACCTTTCTCATGAATCACTCTGTCTATAAGTGAAAACTGCATGAAAATCCGTTCAGTAGGTTTTCAGTTTATAGCGAACAGACAGACAGACAGACGTGGCGGGGGATTTTGTTTTATAATATGTAGTGATGATGATGTAGTGATAAGATAAACCTACGATTTGGGCATATATGTATATGCGTGTAAAAAATATACCACTAGGTTACAAAAAGCAACCAAGAGCACAGCTCGAGGACTCGACGCTTTAGGGCCGAATCAGAGAAATCTAATAATAATTTACCGGTGTTGGTAATCGAACCTAGGATTTCATCAAACACGCAAACATAAGCTTTATGCCTCGATATCAATTGAAGCTTAGCTTGCGTTAGTTTTGCAATGTTTACTTAAGTTTAATATTAATGTTTCATTTTTATACTAACTAGTGTTCGCCACCTCTCAACCGGCGTCGAATACTGTGTGGCGAGGGACTACTGTGCCTATGTAATTTGCAAAAAGAAATTATTGATTACAAAAAGGGGGTTCATCGCGGACAAACAACGTGACTTGAAATTTTTATATAGATATAAAGAATATAAATACTATGTAGTAATGTGTGGCCCCATAATACTAGTTGTCGTATCTTAAAATAAATTCTAATGAAGAAGTCGAGCTCAATGCTTATCATGGTTATGTTGGTTCGGTTTTGAGGTAGGGCATATTGTTATAGGGTGACTCAACATATATAACAAAGGCTTTTATTGTACAAAAAAAGTGCTTGAGAGCAATATCTGGTGTATCTTCTTTAACAATCTGTAGATCTATATTTAAAAAATTAAGGGTGTTGACATTGGTGTCTCTATATATTATGGAAATTGGCATGTTTGTTAGAAATAATAAAAAATTATATTCAAAAGTTAGCGAGTATAGTAAATTTATTAAAACTCTCACTAAACTAAGAATTGAATCATGTAAAAGCACTCTTCGATGTAAAAATAGTTATATAATGTCAATTAAAATTTATAACCATATTCCTCAGGTAATAAGAGAATCACCATTACAATGTTTTAAATCAAAGCTAAAGTTTTGGCTACTGGAAAACTGCTTTTACACCATAAATAATTTTTTTTATTGTAAAACCTAATAGTTTTTCGCATGCCTATTAAAGGCGAATATGTCGGGCTGCTAATGATAGTTACCATTTTTTTGAAGTACTGAGTTCTACCTAAGTAGCAAAAAAAATTTTTTTTTCATCAATTCATTGAATGTACCCCGAAATAATCCCCGCACTAATGGACTAGTAAATTTGTGAAACTCCAAAAATTCACGTCCAGATCACACTAATGGTGAATTCGTGACGATCAGAATGAATTCCAACGCAATAAAAACAAATATAGCTTCTAAACGTAACAAATAAACTAAAAAAAAATGGAAAAAGCACCGCCATTTTGGTGGCTGCGCGTACGCACGTTCCACGTCGAACCAAATCTTAATAGATCGCTTTTGTGCGTGACATTACATACATTTTTGTTGATCGTTTTTTTTTAATGTCATAGATATGTTTACGAACTTTTTTTTTAAACTCGTTCATTCATAGATTTTTATGAAGGAGGGGTTAAAAAAACAAGTGTTTGAGTACGTTTCGTAATATTTATTTGACGGATGTTTGGTCGCGTTACGTGGGATATATGTTTAGGTTTAAAAGCTTGGTTTATTTACTATGAACCTACCCACACTTCATCTGCTGTAGCTCATGTATAAAAGTACAAACAAAGTGTACCTAAGTCGTACGAAGTAAGAGTAACTTTCTCGACTTGTATGCATAATAGATGTACTTACCGTTAGCTCAGAATACATAATATAGTTCAGGTACTGAAGTCTCACTCTGCCAAATCATTTAAACAAATAGCGACTCTCGCTCCGACACAATAAAGTCTCAATTCAGGTCACACAGCGCTAATTACCTACAATTATATTCACCTAGAAGTTGCCTCTCTTTCTATCGCGTAACTCCTATCTGTTCTGACGATGCCGTGACGTTATGATTGTCTTTTTTTAAAGAATTAATTAATCTGAATATTTAATTACCAGTAAGTTATGTGCCTATTGCTCTATTTTTGTGAACAAATAAACCTAGGCTAGATTCTAATAACCCGATAGTCTATATACGAACGGATGACGTGCGTGACTTAGCCGGCACTCGGCAACCCACTGAATTTTGGAACGATTAGTCGAACCCGCTGTGTACTTGTAGCTTTATACCTACACTGCGGAGTGGACCTGGCCAAGTATAGTTCAAGATTATAAGGTGCAAATTCTTTTTGTTTACTTATCGTTTGATCCACAATCAGTACCTGTTTGCTTAGGCGCAGTGTACAAACAACTTCGATTATTCGATAGAAAACAGCTTCTTTACTGAGCAGAGTTCAGGGCAGTCAGAACTATGTCTCGCATTTAGTGCGGACGCTAATCAGATAAGGAAGGAAGGTTAATTGGAATTTGAGTATCACTAATTATTGTATTTTAGATAGGGAAGTCTCGCATGACATTTGGCTTATTCTAGTCAAAGTGTTTAACTTTGATTACGACTAGTTAAAAGTCGTGGTACCCGCTACAAATCCAAAAATAGGTCTTTATGAAAGGGAAATCATTACACATTAGGGGTTGTACTAAATGAACTATATGATTATATAACATATAATCGCATGGATGTGGTTTTTTTTTTATTATTTTCTGGTAAGTACTACATAAATATTTAGACCCAAACTTAAGCTTGGGTTCTATAACAAGGATAAACATTAATAATATTTTTTAATGGTATTTTTTAATTATTGTATAGGGGCAAACCTCTTCCCCTATTGCCGCCCCTTAAGGTGGGAATAGGGGAAGAGGGGGAGTGGGGAAGACGAGAGCGGGGGATTAGAGGTAGGAGAGGCGGAAGAGGGGAAGGACGGGAATAGGGGAGAGGGAAGGGTTAGGGCCTCCGGTAACCTCACTCATGCGGCGAAAAGCAATGCAAGCATTGTTTCATTGCCGGATTTCTGTGAGGCCGTGGTATCGAGCGGAGTCGAGCCGGCTCATACGTGCCAAAGCATGGCTCTCCCAAAAAAGGCGTGAAATGTTGCCTCTTTGGCAGTGTTCTACCACCTCTACCATGGCGAAAGTTCCAAAGAGCTCTTCCAATTGATCCCACCCTCTCCTTTCCTATCCATCCTTACAGTGCAAACAATCCCAACTAGTACCGAACGGTTCAGCACCTCCTGTCTTTGCCGCACAATTAAAATTCATTACCAGCACACGTGTTCCCTTCGACCTACGTCCTTTAAGCGGGGCGTGAAAACACATATCTCGAGGGGCAACTAAGGACCACTATTTTAGTATCATCCGTATCCGTTATGAAGATGGTTTTCAATCTTTGGTCCTAAATCAATCAAATTTATCTTTATATAAATAAACTCACATGTAAGCATTTTTGAATATTCACTACATATTATCTTTATCTTTATAAAAAGACAACTCCCGCATTAGGAATTACTCCTGTGTCACGGGGGACTTTACAAACATACAAACAACGGACACAAAGAACACCCAGACTCAGGTGGTAATCGAACCCACGACCTATGGCATAGCAGTCAGGGTCACTAACCACTAGGTCAACAAGCCAGTTATTATAAAACAAAGTCCCCCGCCGCGTCTGTCTGTTCGTGATAAACTGAAATTACTGAAGGGATTTGCGGTTTTCACCAATAGACAGTGATTCATGAGGAAGTTTAAGTAAGGTTTGTGTAAATTGTTTGAAATATGATGATGATTGTTGAAGATCTCTCTACTACCCGTGCGAAGCCGAGGCGGGTTTCTAGTCAATGATAATGTCAAATACAATTTTATTTAAAAACATAAATATATATTCTAAGGTTACAAAAATACTTTAGGCGAGCAGTCTACCGACCGTAGATTTTTGTCGGGTAAAAATTCATCTATTCTATAATATCCCTTACTTCTATCTGGCTTTCCACCGTTGAGGTCATTCTGACGTGCTGTAATTAAATAAAAAATATTTTCATCTAGCAGCGCCTCGCGGTTTCACCCACGTAAGTCCCGATCCCGTGTGAATATCGAGATAAAAAGTAGCCTATATGTTAATCCAGGTCTCCAGCTATCTACATACCAAGTTTCATAGCAATCGGTTCAGTAGTTTTGGCGTAAAAAAGTAACAAACATCCATACATCCATACTCACAAACTTTCACGTTTATAATATTAGTAGGATACTTTGCATACACGTCGCCTTTACTTACGTAGGTACTTTTAAACGATCGAAGTCGCGGGCAAACGTTAGTTTTATATATATAGAAAGAAAGAACCATTTAATGCCTCACAATACAGCCGCGCAATGCGCATACAAAATAAAATGTTACTTAAGTCTAGGTACACATAAATACGTTGCATTGCCATTACACGCCCGAAGGTGTGGCAACGAGGTTAATACTCAGCTGGCTGTGACGCAGGCCACAACACAGCGCTGGTCTTCCGTATAACGTATTAACCGTAACATAAAACTTACATATTTAAAAAATCTAGCATATGGCGTGGTGTGCATTTAAATAATTTAAAGATCAAGTTCAAGTTATCAATACACAAATAAAAACAAACATAATTATGTGTGTGTTTTTTTTATATGTGTTTTGACAACTTAGACCTATTGTTAGACCTATAGTTGTTTTAGAATAATTATTCTAAAACAACAATAGGTCTATCTCCAAGAACATCACACACTATACCGTCACGGATCTACCCTAGCAATTAAGTTATCATTCGAATCTGAGCTTCAAAACGTGGTCGTAAAACATATTTCATAATGTCAATACGCGCTTACTGCCCGCCGTCGGCTTTTTCATATTGCGATTATGAAATATATTGTACGACCACGTTTTAATGCTCAGATTTGAATGACAACTTTATTGCTGTTTTGGAGCCGTGCCGTTACCGTGACGGTATAGAGTGTAATAACCTTTAGTCATATAATTATTTAAACTAATATTATAAAGAGGAAACATTTGTGTGTATGTTTGTAATGTTTTCACACAAAAACTACTGTACCGATTGCTATGCAACTTGGTATGTAGATAGCTGGAGACCTGGATTAACATATAGGCTACTTTTTATCCTAATATTCCCCCGGGATCGGGACTTGCGCGCGGTGAAACCGTGAGGCGCTGCTAGTATACAATAAACATGACAATACTAAGTACCTACTTTATGAGACAGACTACACCGCTTCGCGATTTTTTTAATACACTTTTCTGCTCTTAAACGCAATATTGACTTTTCATTAAAATATTTACAAACTGTTAAATGTCTTGCCAGTGTAAATTTATCTTTATGTCTATAAACATAAAGTTTGTTACACCTCGTAAGTGGTTGTTTGAGATGTAGGCAGTCCGTCAGTCGGTGTGTGTTTACAAACCATTTCTTCCAATTAGAACTAAGATCACAGTAATGACAAGTTGTTTTGGGTACCGCTTACTGCTTTAAAGTATTTAAATCGTATTCCTACATAACATTATGTTTTCGTCATTTTGTAAAGCCTCACGGAGTTAGTTCCAGCTAAATCTTTTTATAAAAAAAAAAACACAAATATTTGTTTGCCTCAATACTTAGTTCAAATACCATCTATACACGATATCCTACAAAAATCGCGTCAAATAGTGTCACGCGATAGTTGCGCATACTTCACGTGCATGCATTTAATATGCCGTCGTAATAATAGACCAGAATATACAATGAATGTTTGTGCGAATATATGTTGTAATAGTTTGATACAAAAACTGCCATGTATAGTGTCTGTAGTTTATTAACGAAGCGTATTAGACTCGTGGTGCGTATTCTACATACACGCTAGAGAGTGAAACAGACAGGTGCACAATAAATTATCGTTCGTTACATTGCTATTATTTTACTTAAAAAATTAAGGTTGTCATAAAAATATTACGCTTATTGAAAGTACGACGTGTCATGCCTTCTTTGCATTTCTAAAGCATATTTTTAACATTTTTCGGCTACACATGAAACGTCACACCGCCACCGCGGGCGCGAAACGTCTGATAACTCAACTGTGCTGACAACTGCATTTGTGCACAGTTTAGTTGGTGAAATTTTTTGAGTGCCCATCAAACATCTATATTATATATTATGATTATGATCGACTCATGATTATATTTGCATTGATCTGGCTGTTTCTGGTATAATGTATCTTAGTAATCTTAGTTCTGGTACCCATAGCAAAAGCTATGCTTAGTTGGGATTAAGAAAGCTTTGTGGAGTTCAAAAATATCATATTTACTTAAGGCTATACTAGTCGGTGTTTACATGATTACCTTTGGACAGTAGTTACTTAAATGATTAATATCTTACGTCTAAAGACGAGGAGTTTAATATTAAGTTTAGTTCTTATAAAAATATATTCCGTAGGTAGAGCTAGTAGCCATTCACTGAATTTTCAGTGTTTATGGATATTAGTTACTAGCCCGCTTCTAAAGCTTGCACGTGATGTTTTATGGCTCTTAACTTTCCTCAAAAACTGGGCTATTATATGCAGAATGAATTTGCAAATACGACTGTTAGCTTTAGATATTAATTTGTTCAAACAAAAACAAGCAAGTCCTCAGCTTTATCATATTGTTGAAGTTACAAGTCTACAAATTTTATCGTAATTTCCGCTAGGCTATACGCTAATTGTAAATTTATTTATTTTTTTTTTTTTTTTAATTTCCGCTAGGCTATACGCTAATTGTAAATTTAAAACACTCCTTCAACGATTAGAAAAGAGCTGATGATCTTCAAACGGATGAACAGATTTCCTTGAATATATCTGACGGGCATGACTCTAGCATATAGTTACAAGAATTTTCGAAAAAAATCTATCCGTTTACATGTTATGACCTGCAACATCATCAACTGCAACTCTAGCCTCTTAATCCAGTCACGAATTATTTTTAACAGTAGATTTTGCAACTGAATGAAGGTAGATGTGCACCTTGAATGATTTCTATGTTTAATAGGTTCAAACCTTTTTGACGATTTTGGTGTTTTTCACCTAATTTACCTTGACAATCCAGTATATGCTGTGGCGTCTGTTTGTGCCGATCTATGATTTTAACTCTAGCTTCAATTTAACGTTCATAAATGTCACTTAGTGTCTTAATTGAATAAATGATTTTGAATTTGAATTTGAATTTGACCATTTGCAGGTATTTTTACGTCCGTTTCTCATAAAAGCAGATGGAACGTGTAAAGTTAAAGATTTCCAATCGTACTAATTTATTTTATTTTGGAACTATGCACCCTTTATCAATCAATGAGAGAGAAAGAGAAAATCAATAAAAAGTAACTCAAAAAAAAAATCTGAAGCTTGTTTTTATGGATTTTCTTGGCAACGAAATGAAACATTCCAAAATAAAAAAATAGATGTGATTTAAATAGTAATATTTGATTTATTTTTTCTGAAAGATGTACAATAGCAACTTATAAAAGATCTTAAATCCAGGTTTACAGTTTACATTAGTTATTACCTTTGTTACAAGAAGCATGTATTGAACTCTGGTACCCAAGTTATGATTAAACTTGTGTTATGGGTACCAGCGCCCTCACAGTATTCAGTCAAAAGTGCAAAAAATTGAGCCAGATGAAACGTGTTTTCTGTTTTTTTTTTGTGATAATATAAAATAAATTAATAAATCAATAAAGGAAAAAAACTATAATTATAACAACCAAAGCACATAATTAAACAAAGAATATTTGTGTTATTTTGTTTACGAATGTGCGAATGTAGCGCAAGTGTGTGTGCGTGTGTGTGAATGTAGCGTAAGTGTGTGTACGTGGGTGTGTATGTACGTGTGTGTGTGTGTTTGTTTGGTGTTATAGTATTGATGATTTTATTAGAATATTTATTTTCAAATTATTTATTATTAAATTTTCAGTTGCATCATAGTCTTTATTATTATAGTATTTAAAATCTTTAACTTTACATATTCCACCTACTTTTGTGAAAAACGGAGGCAAAATACCTTTCAATTCAAACAGTCATAACTTGTAAACGGATGGTTTTTCTTAAAAAAATCTTTTTGTAACTGCATGCTAGAGTCATGCCCTGCAGGGATTTAAGTAAATGTTCTTTTTCAAATACACCCTGTTTATTAATACCTACGTGAAGAGAATTCTTTGTAGGCATTTTAACCAATGAAAAATGGAGGATAAAAAATAATAAAATGATTAATTAGTTTTTAAATTTTTTTATAGTTTATGTAAATAAGCTCAGTACTCAAGACTTAAAAGGTTTTTAAACAAAACATTTTTAAACAAAATGTATGCAAAATAACGTGAAAACGGCAACATCAAGCCACACGCATCCGGTAAACATATCATCCTCATCATCATCCTCTGCGCCTTTTCCCAACTAAGCTGGGGTCGACTAACCACGATACGGCCGAACTTCGATATTTGACGTGAAGCGACTGCCATCAGACCTCCACAACCCAAGTACTAGGCGATATCGAAGTTCTGTAGTTAGACCAGGTCGTCGGACTTTTCTTAGGGCTCCAACTACCCGTAACGAATGTCACAGATGTTCGTATGGCAACCGGGACCGACGACTCATCTTCCTCTTCGATCCACGGAGGGGTCTCAAAAATGAATGATGGTCGAAATTAGACCACCAGGCGATTGCTAGTTACGTATTAATAAGTGAATAGACTTCTTTGTACGCATTTTTAAGCAAATTTCGCGCACTTAGGTATGTGAAATTTGGAAGAAGCGCATAAAGCTAAAATTTTTAATCAATGGTGCCGATTCTATTGTACCTTCGACTAAACTAAAACCTGACTTAATTTCTTCATATGAAATCAACCTAGTGTTCTTCGTAATAAGGTCTATTTGTTACTAGCATCTATTTCTCAGCGCCGCTAAATTTCACTAAAACCTGTCAACGTATGCTCAACTTTATTTCCACGCAGCTCTCGCTTTATTCAAACGCTGTATAATTGAAGTATAAAAACTTGTTCAAAACGGACAAGGATGACGTGTTTTAATCTACACCTACGAAGACGCTTACTAAAAACACAGAGCAAAAGAGATGGCATTCAACGGATAGCGGCTCTCGCTACGTGGTATTAAAGTTTATTTAAGCGTATCAGACTTTAGTCGACAAATAAATTGCTTATTTCGATAGCGACATATGTTACCTACTTGTTTCAATTTGAAATAAGACCTTGTTTCTAAGTGTACAAGGTTTACTTCTTATATGAAGAAAATTTAGTAAATTTTAATTTAGCGAGTGAAGTAACAGAATTGGGGCCAATATGTGTTTCAAAATTATACGAAAATGGCTACAAGAAGCTGCAGGGATCCGGTATATAATTGTGGACCAGGTGATCTAAATAAATAAAGCTATACTTGGACTTGGACTATATTAGCCATCAGCTACTAGCCAAACGAGGCTTGAGCACTTCAATATGTCTAAATCATATCTTCAAAAAGTGCGTTTACTATATTCAGTATTAGGGACTACCTACCTATCTATTGTGAGCTCCGAGCTAAGCTCCGACCTTAAACACAGCCACTTGTGTTTAGTTTTATGGTAAGTTCAATTAGAATGTTTAATTAGTCCATTATAAATGTCCAAAAAGCCACGGAACCCTTGGAATATTCCGGGTGCAACCGAAACCGGTCCACAATAAAATCGTTTGTTTGGATTTGGAACAGCGCTCGGTAGCCATCTTGCGAGCAAACAAAACAAAATGGCCGGCTGTGAAGCCTTCATTCCGGGAATCTTACGTTTTTTTTTTATTTTATTTAGAGTTTGCCTCTTTTTAACCTGTCAACTGTGTTAAGATTTGAAGGGTTTTATAGGAATGTTTAACAGTCATATGTAAGTAGCGTGTAATGTATTGTTATGAATCCATTTTTTATAGAAAATTACCTAGTACCTAGATAGTTTTAGTTTTTAGTTTCAAACTTTAAAGGACTTCAACATTTTTATATCTTAAAATAAACTATTGTATTACGAAAAAATTTAATATATTGATGGATAAGCATAAAATATTTGAATAATATCAATTTGTAAATATGTGCTAAATTATTTTACAATATTATTATATTTATTACAGAGGCATGCAAAGATGAAAAATGGCCGCTAAGAAAAATGTTACAATTGTTGCATAAAAATGGTAGGTCAACCATATCCTAAATTGACGTAGGGTACAACAGATTTTTGCCTAAATTAAAGCCATGATTAGAGGAATAGGACTATTTCATACTGATGGTGAGTAGAGTGACAAGGGCTCCATGAGAGGAAGCAATAGGGTTGACAATCATCATCTGGCTACCCTTTTACCAAATTTTATTTAGTTTTTTTCTATCATCCGTGATTTCACTGCTTACTCCTTTTCTAACCATATCTACTTTTAACGCAGTCCGTTCAATTTGGTCATCCTCTACTCTTGTACTGGGATATGCGCCGGTAAACGGATACCCTAATTCTATAAATAACCTTTGAAACGGGTAAAATCTTTCAGAAACTAGCCTTAATTGTCCCAAGATTGAGTTTATTTTCAAAATATTGATAAAAACCTACATAAATTACAAATTGCCATTTCTAATTAGTTTAACGTACACACGGCTTTCCCTCTAACGTTCTCTACTATCCTCTAATCACTCCAAGGTTTGTTGGAAGAAAACTCAGGTTTGGGTTAAGCTCGCCTTTTTACATATTTTCTTGATTTTGAGATATGTAATGTACTTTAGTGTGCAAAAAAGAATAATAATATAATAAAATAAAATAATGAAAAATAATATAATAAAATCACTGTGATTTCAAGATGCCGTCACATTAATGACAGACTGATACTTAACACAATTTAATTTATAGATAAACGGTTCTTTGTTAACTAATCTTATCAGTTGGCCAATACTACGCAATAATATAATGCTTATTAAAGTGGCACTCATGTTTCTCTACATTATGGGCGCTTGTCACCTTATAGTTGTCACTATATTCGATCCTGTAAATAAGAACTGTAAAAAATCAAGAACTTAGATAATTATGCTATAGATATAGTTACAGCGCGACGGACCACAAAACAGCGAGTTATCAAAAATTTCTTATTGTTAACAAATTATTTGTTAAATTAATTTTCAGAAAAGTAAAACCCCATACATACATATCAAATAACTGTTATCATAAAAAAATAACCCATGATAGTAGATAACAAATGGTTATTGTAGAACCCAACTTTAAGACCTAAAATAACATATTTATTAAAATAATTGAAGTGGTTTAAAAATGGTGTGTCTCATTTTCTAACATTACTTTCTACGTATAAAGGCTTCGCTTCATCTATAGATCATTATTGTGAGGTACAGATTAGTGCAAGTTACCAAGACAAAAAATCTAGTACTGTTTTTTTTTTCTTTTCTCTGTAGGAATAGAACAATCAAAACGGTTGTATGCTATGTAGAAAACAGATAACTAGCTGTCATGAGCTAAGAGTATACAAACACTAGTCATGAGCTTCATTGTCGTATTAACATATTGATGTAGTGTAACCTATGAGTGTAACCTAATGCCGGAGTTGCTATATTAAAAAAATATAACTTCAGAGACTAGTCCTCACTAATAAAGTTAATCTATCTGACAAAGTCATCGCTATAGATCGTATCGTAGAGAAAATATGGCTGACAATGTGTGTTTGTGTTTATAGGCACATTTAAATATCATGCGGTCAACATGCGTTAATTTGATTACATAATGTTTAAGTATTACAAAGAAGGATTTAATTAAACTCTTGAAAAAAATAATTTAAAAGCTTGATTGACCTCGTCCGTTGAATTGTCTATGATCAACTATTAATGGGGACTCACAATGTTAGGGAATATCCAATTCTTATTTCTTAAATCGTTTTGAAATAATAATTCACCATGTCAAGTATTACGAAATACTTGACAAATATCATAAATTTATACGTATTTTAACTTTATACATTATGTTTTCGATGAGAATATTATTTAGGACTCACCAGACATTTTAACCCTCATAAATAAGATTGAAAAAGTCACAGTTACAAAAAAATATAGTACAACACACTCACACACTGCACATTTCAAAATCCGAACGTGTCAAAATTCTTTTTTTTATGTCAAAAATGCGCGCGAACACGACGATGTCAAGACAATAAAGCCTCTATACAGAACAGTTATTCTTTTTACGAGACTAAGACAATATACAATACTTCCTTGTTTTAATTATTTGTTAAAAATCAATGTCAACGTTTAGTCGAGTCAGCGCGATCCAAGATGGCAGTTACGATGCACACATTGCACTGACCTCGATTTTAATTTCTTTATATTATCTATATGTAGTAATATTTTAATGTAATCCAATTATCTGTGTATATTGCTCATAATAACTTGTCTTTGCTGTGTGAGGTGACGTGTTCCGGTAGTACTTAGATACATTTATTTTCATCGAGAGCAATAGCGATCCAGGGTGGTTTAACTCTGCTAGAGTTAGGAATGTTGGTGTTGCTTGCTCGGAATCCTTCCCGTAGCGTATGAATAGAATGGAGAATAGGGAATAGAAGTTCCTCTCTTTTATCAATTCTGATGTAAGCGGAGTACCGACCTTACCTATTAGCGCTGTGCAACCTGAATTGCAACTTTATTGTGTCGGAACAAGAGTCGCTATTTATTTAAATGATTTTGCGGAGTGAGACTTCTGCACCTGATTTTGCGGGATTGCCATTTTACCGATGTTGTATAGTTTTATATTCGATTCCGCCTAATTCTTGCTTGTAAAGGATAGAAACATTGACGACACATATAAGTAAGATGTGGTAATCGGGAGCTTATTCGGAGCGAGTTCTCTGTATTGACTTCGTACATATCGTATTTCGTTTCCAACAAAAGCCTGTTCAGCTTGGATCTATGGTCTTATTTAATATGACACAAATAGTAGCGCTTTTACTAAACTGCGTTTTGCGCAAAGGTGTCCTTCACATTTTATATTCTTTTTTTATTTATATATAAAAAAGCAAAAGACAGTAAAGAACCATTTCTTCCTGCTTTTTATAGTATATCACCCCCCCCCCCCTTTTTCGCACGGGTATTACACAGAACCTTAACAAATTATACACCATACACCTAAACCTTCCTCATTAATCTCTCCGTCTATTGGTGAAAACCGTATGAAAATCCGTCTTTGTTTTATAGTATGTAGTGATAATGCATCTAACGATGAATTAAATATGAGTTTTTTTTCCTATCTTCAACGGGGCTTTAGTATTTTAAAAGTAAGGGCTCAGATGTACAAATTACAAGGCACGATTATATAACAATGTATATGTTTTTCTGAATTTTTAGTAATGATTTAGGTCGAGTCTTGACACTGGTTTTTTCAATTCAGATATCCCGAACACTACTTTGTCTGGATGACAGGTACCCTATGATCTTTTTGTACCCCTGGCAAATGTGTGCGAAATTTCATAATGCTCTGTTCAGTAGTTTAGGTGTCAAATCCTAACAAACAAACAAAATTACATTCGTATATATAATATTAGTTAGGAGGTTAAGCATACGGCCGTCTAAAGGTTTCCTGTGCCTCTACTACAGCAGTGGGGACACTTCTACAATGAACACTTTACACTTCGACTACCTACCAGTCTACATATACGCAGTCATCAAAAGACATTTTTAATTCTTGTGGAAACCCCCACGGGTACCACTTCACCGGTTGTACGATGACGTGGGTATATTGGACTCGACACTAAAACCACAAGGTTTACGTCACTATAGCCTATAAGTAGTCGGGAGTTGAGGTATGCCCTAGAAGGATAACCACTCAACCCCTGACAGACTTCGCCTGCCTGTCAGAACGTAAGGCGACGTACAATAGTGTGTGGAGGGATTTTCCCCCCTCCAACATAGAGAGGCGTGTTTGGGATGCGTCACGCCACCGCTCGAGGCCTGCCTATGCTGCCGAACTCGCTGTAGAGTACTGATTCGCCCCCGTTCCCTTTCCGCCACCTCTTTGGTGTGCAACACTCCTCGATCAAAAGATATACTGATATCTTGAGTAGGTACAAGTCGCGATTAATAATGACAGAAGAAAGATTCGAATTTAGAATCGACTTGATTTCGATTTGAATTACTGTCAGTTCATACTTTTAAATTTGACATAAGTGCGTGATTGAACTGTAGATTAAAAAATATAAATCTGCAGGTTGTTATGTTACTAATAGGCATGTGTGATATTTAGGTATACCTGCTTGCAAAGAAGGATATATTTATAGTATTTTTTTATTGTCAGTTGATACAGTAGGAGTTTTATTTATTTACATAATATATCTTGGAATTATTGAGTCGTGCTGCATCAGTCTTAAAAAACTAAAATTAGGCAACAAAGTTGCCTCAAAACAGCTCACTGGCGTTGCACGCTGTTCTCATCTTTTGCAGCTACTACTTACATTATTATGAAATAAAAATATATTTATTTCTACTCCACAATAGGAACTTAACCTACAGCAATCAACTGGCACAAATAAAAGTAATTTACTATTATAATAAAATAATAATCGTTTACTTACGCGACGGCCATTAAAATACCATAAACAAGCTACAAAAGCACAATGGACGATCTTGGAGCCAACAGCTCCGACGTGAGGCTGAATAACTTGCGTCCTTTGTCTGTTCGCCGATCGATGAGGCTAACATGTCAAATTATGACACTTGAGAATTTTATTGAACGCGAATATCGCGCATTTGCGTTGAACAAGAATCGTAATAATCTTACCAAAGGTATTTGAAAGTAAAATTAATGTTTATGCCAACCATTTTGGTTTAAATCTAGCCATTTTAAACTAAAATAACATGGATAATTGCATAATATAGTCTAAGATAATTAAGAATTAATTGAAATCTAAACTACATATACCAAGTTTTGTAAATATTTGCGAGATAGAGGACTTGTGTGCATATCACAATCGGTACAGTTGACAGGCCTATTAGTCTAGTGGTTAGTGAGCCTGACTACTTAGCCAGCTACGGTGGGTTCGATTCCCACCCAGGACAAATAATTATGTGGTGAGCGCGACCATTTGTTCTGTGTCTAGGTGTAATTTATCTATAATATGTATGTATTTAGTAACAAATAATTATGTTTATCAGCAGTCTGGTTACCATAGTACAGGCTCTGCCTAGTTTGGGATTAAGACCATGCGAAGTTATTATTATTATAATAGTTTGATCGAAAGGTCCGCGTCGTGTAAACAAAAAAACAGGTTACCTGAAAGAGATAGCATTTAGCTATAAGTTCGGCCCTTTCATAATACTTTAAGATCATCTAGCGGAGGCAGGCTAAACTGCCTGGCAACTAGTGATCCTGCATCGCAATATGAAAGTTCTCGTGCCGATTAGTATAAATACAATTTCCCAACATCAACCGTTGGGCCACGATCCGCTAGGCATGATCGGATCGCCTGGTCGGAGGGTCCTCCCTTTGTGCTAGAAGGACATTACAGCCGTTTCTCCATAATACATTACTGTAACAATGGTGTACAAATAAACTGTTGTCTATCTATCTAATATGATTATATTAGATATATGTACCTACCGATTTACATATCTACATATCAAAAATTTCATGTCATGGTCTGCGCATCTAATAACTAATGACCTTGAGAGAGCAAAAGTCATCATATCTTTACTATAATATTATTAAGCTGAAGAGTTTGTTTGGTTGAACGCGCTAATCTCAAGAACTACTCTTTCGAATTGAAAAATATTTTGGTGTTGGATAGCTCATTTATCGAGGAAGGCTATAGGCTATATATCATCACGCTAAGACCAAGAGGAGCTAAGCAGAGACAATAAACGCAGGTGAAACTTTGGGGACGAATAGTTATATAATATAATCGTCGCACGTAATTTCAATATCACTATTGTCATCTCATACGGGCTCAATAAACAAATATACTTAGTAATATTTATTTAGTAAAACTATAAAATAATGACTATTAAAAAATAAAAAAATGCTCCCACCTCCTAGCTTCATCATCAGACCATCGTAACCAACTCCAGTCTATTGGGCTCGTCAAAACGTATCATATGAGCCCCAACTCGAGGGGTTTACTAGTAGCCACTGGAGAGTTACACTATCCATCTCCTCGCTCCACCATCAGATCAGCTCCAAGATGACAAATTATAGTGTAGTCATCCAAACTCCATATACATACAAAGTTTCATGTCGATGCGACTATTAGAAGTAGGTTAAAATTGACTTCGAAGATTTGTAAGTCCAGCTAATGAACGAATTAGAATGTTGACCATAATTAGATTGACGACGATTTATCTGTTAAGGTAAAGGTGAGGTCCACTCGTGACCACGATCGGTGCAATTCGATCGAAACGTCGGGTAACCAAGAGCTATTGTACCTTTTAAATACACATCTAATAATCCTAGAACGTTGAACTTCAGAGTTTTTTTTCACAGAAAAGGTCTTCTACACTACTGCGTTTTTTTTTACTTTGACCTTCATTTGCTGTTAAACAAAAGCACTTAGCGACTTTGAACAGGTCTCGTTGTGTAGGTAATTTAATAGAAAACAAAAAAGCTTTGGGCATATATGACGAAAAAAGTACTGGAAACAAGATATCACGAAATGTAAAAAAAGTCTTTATTTTTTTTTGTTAAATTGTTAAAATAAAATGACGCCCTTCTTGCCCAGACTGCGGGTATCGAAATTCTTAATCAGCGCATTTTTTTACAATTTATCCAAAAATAAAAATACTTGGTTATCCAAAATTAAGGTATTTTCGTTCCTTGACTGGGCTAATAGTTTGTGCACGTTCCCTATACAAAATGTCGTATGTCTGTGTCTTTTCATTTAATTCAATTTCAAATCATCAAAAGTGCATTTGATGATCAATGCTACTCCAACATGCGTTATCTAAAATTGTTGGACAAATCGAAACAAACGTAAATAACTGATTAATACTACTACTCTTATATAATAAATAATATATGGCACAATCCCCATAATAAAGTAACTATGTAGCCATAACAACCAATTCATATGCCAAAAGCATTACAATCGTGCTATAAAACACAAAACCGGAACACGGTAATACGAACACAATAGCACAACACTAATCCAATCGTAAAATCCCGAAACATCGCACTTATTACCATAATGTCCCCTCCCTAGCATCCGCTTATTAATCATTCGAATGCTGTATTTAAAACAGGGTATAATAAATAATGATTTCTATACAAAAGAGGCTGAATATCGATTGTAGAGGACGTGCCGGTGAATGCCTTTGCCGTATTATGATGTGATCCGATGACGATATTTTTCTCGCGTCGTTTTTCGTTTGACAGCTGAGAGACAATGGCGCTAGTGTAGCGCGCACCTAAATATTATTGATGTTGTTATTCTATTTGGGTGTGCAATATGAATAGAAATGTGAATTGCTATTGGCTGTTAAAATGGCTTCGGGGTAAGTAGGGCGTGTAGTTAACCTCGAAAGACCCAATTTACATTTGATTGCCCACAAAATTACAATGAGCCTAACTAAGTATTTCGGTCTAGACTTAAAGAGAATTCGCACTGTACATGTGAGAACTAGGTATGTAGTTCAGTTACCAGACCGACTTTGTTTAATGCTTATAGGCTATAAAACATTACGCTAAGATCCATAGGAGCGAAGCAGTATTTTAACAGTTTGTTTTCCAACTCACCTGAAGTTTGCAGTCTACGGGCTGTTACTAAGAATTTACTTACAGAAAAACCCAAAAGTTATTTTCCTACTGGTAATCGAACTTATGACCTCACGATAACAAGAGCTTATTTAATAGAGCAGCGGGGAACTCAAAAGATTTTGCCACAATATTTTAAAAAGCAATAATTGACAACATTTTGTTTTTTTATCATACATTGCTATTTAACACAAATTGAGACAACCCCAGTAAGTTATTGAAATTACTTATGTCAGGGTTGTCTCGCCTCTGCCCGCCTAATTAACAATGATGATTATTTCCTACCGATTTCGGCCATGGGGACCACTTCGACCCCTAGTCGGAAAGATGGCGCTGGTGCGCTCGAAGATGGCTTATGTAGCCTATCTTCGCGGCGAAACACCGTGCACACTGAGGGCACGTGAGTACGACGTTCTCATAATGACTAATGGCAGCTGGTGGGCGAGCCTTTAACCGGTCGCGTTTGGTATCCATGGTACAATGATGACACATTTAAATAAGCTATGAGCTATAACTTAAGTAAACAAAAAAAATTAAAATGTGTGTACTTATGTACACGCGTTAGAAGTTATACTTCTTTGGATTAACGATAAATATTAAAATTAATCAAAAAGATTTTATTTAAATAAAAAAGGTTTTATTATTTATTTATTTACACTGTTTAATTGTACTGTTACGAAACACGTGTTCTAAATATAGAAATACTAGAATATACAACTTGAACATAGTTATCGATTTTCATGCCACCTATAACTAACTTCACGATGTTAAATTCAGGTGTCGGTGTGCGCGCGCATCGTAAAAATTCACTCTCATCATTTTTCTCCATCGCGCCAAAAGAAGTATAATTTAAAAAAAAAACAGACATGATGATGATTGATGAATATGTAGATAGTGCAGTGCGTCCATTTCGGGAATCAATTCTTGAATATTTTTACCCATCTTATCCGATCTTGACTTTGCAGTTCTAAAAATACTCTCCCATACATCGATAAACCACAAAGTCAACTTAATAAGCGCAAAATATAAGTTTCTTCTATAATGGCCATATCTTTTAATTGCGTTGACTTAGAAGCTTGATTGTTTTACAGCCTCAAAGGACCGCTGATATAAGTAGTTGATGGTAATTTCAATTAGATACCTCCACGGGTTATTGAGGAAAAAGGTCTTGACAGACACAGACAGACACAAATGAACAACTTTCGGTTTTTTTCTTTTACTTGCGCTGTGAGACCTTGCTACTTACCAAATTTCATGATTCTAGGTCAAAGGTAAGTAATAGTAGGTTTTGATTTACCTGCGAAATGTTCAAATTTGATCAAATCTAAGGCTTAAAAGACCGTATTTTTTATTGCGTTGACAAGCTTGATTTTTTACAGCATCCAGGGACCGCAGACATAAATATTCGGTATTCATTTCAGCTTGATGCGTCCACGGGTTTCTGAGAATAAGGGTCTTGACAGATAGACAGACAGACAAAAAGTTATTAGGTTTATTCATTTACTATCTACTACTATCGTCTAGAATTTATTATTAATAATAATTACGTAATAATATTCTGGGATATGTTCAACATAGCTATCTTTTTATCTATGATATCCGGCAGCCGGATATCCGGCTATCCTGCCAAACATCTATACAATAGATATATTCATGCAGAAAAATATTTTCACAGAGGTAATTGAACCCATGACATCTGACCTTGCAGTCAGTCAATCAGTTGTTCTAATACGAATCATGTTTTTCATCATTTTACTTCCATGATTGTAAGCGATTACTATGCTTATAAAGGTTTACAACCCTTCTCTATCTGAAAAATAAACCATGGAATCCAACGACTTAGGTACCACACCAGAAAAAAAAAGTACTATGTTTTGCCCCTTACAGTACCTATAAAAAAAAATTAAACGACCCATAAACAAACGGAATACACATTTCTTTTTAATTTATTCAAGTTTTACCTCTTTGTACGCTCAATTTCATTCAGAAAAATTCACATCAACTATTGAACCACCCGCCGGTTTTTCTACAAAATGTACAAGAAAATTACACCCTAAAAACCCAAAACGTCCTGTGCGTGGGAATAGGATCATTACATTAAAAAGGACCTCCTGTTTGCTTTCATTGTCCTGTCACGTTCTATAATAAATATATAGTGAAATATATCTTATTGTTTACAGTTTAAGGTTAAATTTGGAGTGTTAATAAAACTTTTGAATTTTTGTGTTCGAATTTTTGAATTTGAATTTAAGGAGTAGCAAGATTGACAATAGTTTAATTACATAAATAATTATAGTTTAGTAAAACCAAAAGCACGGTTTAATAAAAAGTAATAAAGATCTCCACTGTCTCACGTCCTGGCTTCATCATCAGGCTTATTGAACCAAGTATAATATGTTGGACTCGTCAAAACGAATCATACGAGCCGAAACTCGATGGGTTCCACTATTCACCTCCTCGCTCCATCATCAGAACAGCTCCAAGTTACCAAATTATAGTATTGTCATCCAAACTCCATATACATTTATTTTTAATATATATTATAGGGGCTAAACGAGCAGACGGGTCACCTGATGGTAAGTGACTGCCTCCGCCCATGGGCACCTGTAACTCAAGAGTCACAAGTGCGTTGCCGCCCTTTAAGGTGGGAATAGGGGAAGAGGGGGGAAGAGCGGGAAGAGGGGAGAGGGGGAGAGGGGAATAGGGGAGAGGAAAAGGTTAGGGCCTCCGGTAACCTCACTCACGCGCCGAAAAGCAATGTAATCATTGATTTTTTATGTTATAGGGGGCAAACGAGCAGACGGGTCACCTGATGGTAAGTGACTGCCGTCGCCCATGGACACCTGCAACTCAAGAGTCACAAGTACATACATACTTTCGTTACGATACGACATTTAGAAGTAAATGTCCAAGATTTGTTTACATTGTTACAATGGAGACTAATAAAAGCGGGCGGGTTGCTAGTCCCACTAATATTATAATCCCACTAATATTATAAATGTGAAAGCTTGGATGGATGGATGGATGTTTGTTACTCTTTCACGCCAAAACTACTGAACCGATTGCGAAGAAACTTGGTAAGTAGATAGCTGGAGACCTGGATTAACATGCAGGCTACTTTTTATCCCGATATTCAAACGGGATCGGGACTTACGCGGGTGAAACCGCGGGGCGATGCTAGTAAGATATAAAATAAGTTTCTGCCTATATGTAATTTTATGAAGGTTGTGCCGAAATCAACTGGAAGCATTATCTTCGACTATCTTTTCATTTTACATAATTCCCCTAAATTTGTCTATTCTACTAATATTATAAACGTGCAAGTTTGTAAGGATGTATTTATGTTTGTTACTCTTTCACGCAAAAACCACTGAACCGATTGCGATGAAACTTGGTATGTAAATATTTGGAGACCTGGATTAACATATAGGCAAATTTTTATCCTGGTATTCGCACGGCACCGGGACTTACGCGGGTGACACCGTAGTCGGTAATAAATCTTCAAAATCAAACATTTATGTATCATCAATTCATCATCAATCGCTGATAAAGTTGAGATACAAGCAATTATGGTAATAAGTATTGTTTGTTTAAACGCGCTAATCTACTTCGAATCCTATATAAAACTTATCATACTAATATTATAAAGCCGAAAGTATATGAGGATGGATGGTTGTTGTTACTCTTTCACGAAAAAATGGCTGAACCTGCCGACGTGAACCCAGTCCAAAGACGATCGAAAGACGATTGAGAGTCTATCATGCAGCATGAAAATTCGCTCGGTATAATCATTTTATTCACTCGATAGAGATAGTACAGTGAAGAGGTCTTCTGCGCTGGTATGGAAATGTCTTTGTCAAAGGCAGATTTATAAATAAATAAATTTATAAATATAAAAATAAAAGGAATTGTCCATCAACTGCCAGCACGTAGTTTGCATGTCATGCACGTAGTTTGCATGTCATGCACGTAGTTTGCATGTCATGCACGTAGTTAGCATGTCATTCGCATCAATCAAAACAATTAAACGGTCATGCATGCATGACAGCAGGTAAGGCATGTCATGCCGCATGATAGTCTACGGACCGTTTTTCACAAGTACATGTATGTACATTAGCTGGAGGGGTCAATAAGAATACTAGTAATGTGTGACCCACGTTGTTCGTAGTCCTTAAAAAAATATCCTACGTTTTTATATACAATTTAAAATAAAACTCGAATCGACATAGCTGTCATTTCAATTTGCCAATTTATTTATTCCAAAGAGGTTAAAATACTAAAGAAGGTACATAGCATAGCACGAAAATATGTACGGGTGTCTAATATTATTCGGAAAAATACAGACGAACACTTTTTAGACGATTTATTTAAAGTCCTTACCTGCCCCCTTGGGTACGCCCATGCAGACAGATTAAAAACTTTTCAAATTGGTAGTATTACAATTTTCTTAACAAAAAGTTTTGTAAAAAGATGCAGGTATTTTTATACCTACATCGCTAAGGTTTTTTTTGTTTTGTTAAACGTGTATACAATCATAAAGATTGTTTAAAACGATATGGTCAAAAAACTTTCGAACTCATTGTCTATGGTAAGTAATTTCATATACATAAACAAGTTCCACGTCAAGACATACCTCATTCATAACAAACAAAAGGTGAGGAGCATTATAATGTCGTCATTTAACTACCGCGTCTCCTATTATCACAGCACAGTTGCGGGCGGGGCGCGAGAGGCCACGCCTCGGAGATGCGCTCAACTGATATAGCTGGCTATCTATTTATAACTAACTCAACGTTTAATTTTCCGACGGCAGGCAACCGTATTGCAAACTTGGCATTATTTTGTGTTATCTTTGCCACAGAATACCTACGTGATTTTACAGTCACTGCTTCCATTTTTTTTAAAACAATATACTTAGAATGTATTGTTTATGTTTCTATTTAGATATTTTGTGACGTTACCTTTGCTTTTTTTTAAATAAAACTCCCGTTGGTCTGCAAAGTCATTTTGGCGCCTAAATAATATTGACAGGACGCCATTATGGCTTTATAATTAGATATTCGTTAATAATATTATATTCACCTTGGGAAGTAATAATTAAATTATTTTCCCATGATATTGGAACAGTCTAAAATGCGACGAGTCACGTTCTTATATGTAGGTAGGTAGTACGTCCATCTGGGAAATCGATTCTCGAAGATTTTTACCCGGTTTTTCCGAGTTTTTATGAAAAAAAAAATTTATGAAAAAACAACAAACTGATTAATTATCAAAATTTTATTTGGCGCCGACTCAAAATAAGTTTATATAAAATTAGATAGTTTATGTAAATAAGCTCAATACTTAAGACTTAAGGTTTATTTATTTTTTGCTTTGTAGTTCTTTTCGTCGGTTTAATTTTTTGTTAAAAAGATTTTATTTTATAGTTTTTTCATCATCATGATGATGATGATGAAAAATGATGATGATTTCTAAACGCAATACCTGATAAAGTAATGAAAAGTAAACAGAAACACTATTCGATCCTACAATTTTCGAGGGTTTCTCTCAATTTTTTCAGGATCCCATCATCAGATCCTGACTTCCTTGACATGGGACCACCCTTGAGGTATACCCTATCTAACAAAACAAGAATAATCAAAATGGGTTCATAAATAACGGAGTGAGGGCTGAACAGACATAAAAAAAATCAAAAATATTATACGGTCGAATTGAGAACCTCCTTTTTACATAAACATATTGTTAAATAGGATTTAGACTGCGAGAGAACGAGATAGAATACAAGTAGGTATACAGTGTTTTCCATAACCTTTGTCTTTGCGTCTGCGTACTACGAAGCCTTAAGTCACACTTAAAAGAGACAAACACCTTACAATAGGATTTAGCCTGCGAGAGAATGATATATACTTAATACAAGTATACAGTGTTTCCTATAATCTTTGAATGCTAGCACGTCTTTGCGCCTGCGTACTACGAACCCTTCTTGTGTCATTCACATGACTAATTTTTGTGCATTTGCGTATTAAAATTCGATAGTAATTAATTTAGAAGTTTCACTTCTGCCGTGTGTGAATTGCACACACACACTTATTTTTTCTGCTTTTTGCTCCGATTAATCTCCGGAACGGGTGGACCGCTTTTCACAGGACTTTCGCAGTTAGCTGATGTTATAAGGAGTAACTTAAAGGCTACTTTTATCCTCCTCCGCGCCTTTTCCCAACTAAGTTGGGGTCGCCTTTCAATCTAACTACGATACGGCCGAATTTAGATATTTTACGTGAAGCGACAGCCATCAGACCTCCACAACGCAAGTACTAGGCGATATCGAAGTTCTGTAGTTAGACAAGGTTGTCGGACTTTTTAGGGCTCCAACTACCCGTAACGAATGCCACAGATGTTTGTATGGCACACGGGACCGACGGTTTAACGTGCTCTCCGAGGCACGGAGACTCCTCCGTGCCTCGGAGAGCACGTTAAACAGTTAAAATATTAAGAGTCAAAGAATCAATGTGTTAAGAATGGGCACCCATCCTAGACTGACCTGGCTAGTATTGGTGTAGGGCTCTGTTTCCGCATTTAGACTCATAGATGGTCCATTATGCATTCAGATAGGCTGACTAGTTGAGCCAGCCTAGCTCCTTCCAGAAGCACAGAAGCCTCCTGGGGCGTTCGCAGGCTTCTAGGAGCGATCTCGCACCCGCGAGGATACTTGCCCGTTGTGTGACCACTCCCTCGCACTCCAGGATAACGTGGGCGGTCGTTTCCTCCGCGTCGAGACATCCTCTGCATAGAGGACTATCTGTCGCACTGATGGTGAATAGGTGCCGGTTTAGGGCTAAGTGGCCCGTAATGGTTCCTACAAGTATTCTGATGTCGAGTCGGTTAAGACTGAGCAGTCTGCAAGTTAAACGTGGTGAGACCTCCGTCAGCACCAGTTTAGATTGCCTACAGCCCGGTGTGTCGGCTCAACGGCCGTTGTGCGCTTCACGAGTCCGTTGTCTTACCCATGAGCGAAGTTGATTAAAGGGAAGTGGCAGTAGTATAGTTGGGCCTGCCACTGACGTTGCGGATCCCTTCCTTGCCAGCTCATCGGCGGCGTCGTTCCCTAATGAATTACTATGCCCTCTGATCCATTGCAGAATTATTGGCAGAGGCTAAACGCTTTAGCGTCTTGTGGCATTCATAAATGAGACCGGAGTTAATGGTGTTGCCCTCCACAGCCCTTAAAACGGCCTTACTGTCTGTCAGTATTCGGATGTTGTACTCCTTTATACCTTTTAACATGACCGCAGTCGCGGCGTAGGTTATTGCAACACACTCGCATTGAAATATGGGACTGTGTTGACCAAGCGCCAGTGATATTTTTATATTTAAATCTTGTGAGAAAACTCCGGCTCCAGTCTCTGACCCATCTTGGAACCATCCGTGTATATTCGCACTTCATGTATGCCAGATTGATCTCGGTCGTTTTCAAGTAGTTGTATTTGATACTTCCTCTCAAAGATGTGTTGTTTCGGGATCCTGTTGCATGGGGCAGCGATTAGTGGTTGATATTCCACTACTTGATCCCATAATTTGATATGGGGACCCTCTCGTTTATACCACAGACCCAAGAGTTTAAGTCTGATGGCTGCCACAGCTGCCTCCTGTTGTATATAAAGGTCCAGTGGGGCTAGATTAAGGGCCACCTCAAGGGCAGTTGTGGGAGTTGTGCGCATGCAACTAGTGACGGCAGTACATACTAGTCTCTGGAATTGCTGTAGTTTGTTTCTGACAGTGCTTAGCTCCGTTCTCTGCCACCAGGCAATAGCACCGTACGTGATGATTGGCCGTATAACCGTTTTGTACAGCCATAGTGTGATTTTCGGTGATAGCCCCCAGCGTCTGCCGAGGAGTAGCTTGCATTGGCAGAAAATAATGCAGGCCTTATTTAGTTTTTCGTCCAGGTGCCTGTTCCATAGGAGTTTACTGTCCAGTATCACTCAACAGATACTTGACCTCCTTGGTAAGGGCTAGTATTACTTAACTTTGTAATGTGTTAACCTACTCGGTTACAACTTATAAAGGCTACTTTTAAATAAAAAAAAAATAGGGTTACGCGCAAATAGTATTAATGATTACACAGTAATATAATTACTACAGTAATGTACAGTAATGTAATATAATACTCTTATCACTTATCACACATCGCTCTATCTAGACCCAAACTAAGCTGACCTTGTACCTACTTATACAAGGAATACAATGCAAATAGACATTCATGCATACAAATATTTATAGTAAGCGGGAATCAAACCAACAACCCCCTTTGTGCCAGTCGAATGCACCACCGCAGCGCCACAGAGGTCGTTAAATTGTAACTTCTCAAAAATAGTACTTAGGGGTGTCCATTAATCACGTGATGTTTTTTAAGAAACTTTTTAACCCCCCCCCTCCCCCCTGACGATACGTGGTGAGTTGGTGAGGTTTTAGACTAATCCCCCTAGCCAAAATCAGTTGAATTTTTTTGTTCAAAATACATACCTATATATAAAAGAATCTGAATATTATCTATAAACAGATAAATAAATACACATGATATCTCACTACATCTGCCCCCCCCCTCCCCCCTTGTGATATTTCGTGATTTTTTCCGAATGCCCTCCGTTCCGTTAGTTATGAGTTTATGACACAACATATGGTTTGCTGTCGGTTAGATTCCAAACACCACCCTATGGAAAAACACGGTGGTAATGACGGCCCATGGGGGTAGATATCCACACGTAGGTACCTACACGTACATAAAGAAACGCATGTTAATATAAGCAGCAGATCGACAAACTGACATCGCTTTCAAATACTCCAAATTCATTGTGCTTTATAATATTCAAACGCGTGGGTATATTTCCCACGAGTCACTGTCAATAGTAGGTACTTATTGGATTTTTTAATATTGAAGTTCAAGCAACTTTGATGACAGACGAATCGAAATCGATCGAGTTTATGTCATCAGTTATCAAAATCAAAATCAAAACCATTTATTTCAATTAAACCAATAATAGGTATTTTTGAATAGTCAGGAGTAGGAGTCAGGCAGACTAAGTCGTAATTATGTCAGCAGTGCCATCTTTAATCACAATAGCCTATAATTTTCGATTTCTTTTAGAAAGATTTTTGTCTAATTAGATGTACAAATTATTATGGTTTGGTAAAAATTAAAATAACACGCTCTCGGATGTTAATATGTTTAGCTAGCAACCCGCCCCGGCTTCGCACGGGTAGCAGTGACATCTTCAACAATCATCATCACATTTCAATCAATTTACACAAAACCTTAAGAAATTATATAGGTACTTAAACCTTACTCATGAATCGCTCTATCTATTGGTGAAAACCGTTCAGTCGTTTTTCAGTTTTTCGTGAACAGACAGACAGACGCGGTGGGGGACATTGTTTTATAATAAGTACTGATACTAAAAAATATATATATAATAAATTAACATCCGAATTGAGAACCTTCTCCTTTTGTTTACGATGCTTTCACCCTTCAACCACTACCGATCATGATCATCATGAAATGGGCATACCGAGGTGGGGCAGGGAAGGGCAGCTGCCCACGGATTTAGCAAGCTTATGTAGTACTAAGATATTTTTGAGTCAAATTTAAGGTTTGTCCCCCCCCGACCTACAAAAATAAATTTTGCACCCTCCTCTGGGCTAAAAGCTGGGTACGCCGATGCACAGGGGTACAGAAAAAGACAAAAGGTATTTCATCTAAAAAAAAATCTGTTAATTTGATTAACAAAATCTTTTAAAATAGTTTACGAAACCGTAAAATGACGACCGTTTACACAATAAGACACGCGACTGAATTATTTTAGCATGTCCACTGTTATTGTAAAATTATCATAATACATAAGAGATTTATACCAAGTGTGTTTATCTATGTACACGTGGCCACTGAAGTGTTTAATCTGTGGTAATATGGCGGAGGCGGAGTTTTGTTATAAATCCTTTATTCAAGCAGCTTCATTATATCAGGCCAGGACTACTCCGCAGTGTAGGTTTAAAGCTACAAAGTACACGGCGGGGTCGACTAATCGTGCGAAGTCAGTGGGCTTACAGATTAATTAATTCTTTAAATTACAACTTTATTGTGTTGAAACTAGAGTCGCTATTTATTTAAATGGTTTGGCGGAGTGAGACTTTTGTACCTGAAATATTATGTATTCTGTGGTTATATTGCAATAATAAAATTATCATATACTACTGTGTACCATGTCTACACAAAGTCTTGTGTTAATAAATTTAATTTTAGATAATTTATATAAAAGTTATTGGTCAAATTAACACAGATGTGTTTAGTAATTAACATACATTAACTAACCAATGAATTTTAATACGCAAATACATAAAAATGATGCACCACATTGACTATGACGCATTTTCTGAAGACTTTGTAGTACGCAGGCGCAAAGACAAAGATTATAGGAAACACTATATACTTGTATTCTATCTCATTCTCTCGCAGGCTAAATCCTATTTATGAATATGTTTGTCTCTTTTTAGTGTCGCCTTTTCGTTTCATCGTATTTTCAAATAAGAACGATTCAAAAAAAGTTTCACTCACAAAAACCTTCGTTGCCAGATCATATACTTACTTAATTCAATTAAAAATTGACATATTAGTCCTCGAAATAATCATTTTGAGGTAAATTTTGATGAATCATCTCATTAAAATGGTTACAAGCCTCGTTCTTCTTGTTAACAGCCAGTTTGAGTTACAAGTTTGCGACCCTGACCTGCAGAGCTACTGTCTACACTTCTCAAGCCATCCGTATGAAGAATATCACGTCCCTTCCATAGCCTTTCCCTTTTACCTAGCTTTCCCGTTCAATATACTCCGAATTTTCCCATCTTTTATGCCTTTTATTACTTGACGTGCTTGATGGTCTAGTGGTTAGTGATCCTGACTGCTGGGTCATAGGTCGTGGGAATAATTGTGTGATGAACACGATCAGTCATGTGTGTGGGTATATTTATCTATAACTAGCAACCCTACCCGACTTCGCACATTTTTCTGACATCTTCAACAATCATCGTCATATTTCAGCCATATAAAACAAAACCTTAGTAAATTATACACCTAAACCATTGTCATGAATCTCTCCGTTTATTGGTGAAACCCGTATGAAAATCCGTTCGGTAGTAATTGAGTTTATCGCGAACAGACAGACGCGGCGGGAGACTTTCTCTTTTAATAGGAAGTAATTGTAAAAAAGTTCTAATAAATTAAACATTTTTAATTTGACTGGCCTGTTGGTGAGTGGTCCTGACTGCTGAGCCCAAGGTCGTGGATTCGATTCCCATCCAGGACAATTAATAATTGTGTGATGAGCATGATCATTTGTTTCGTGTCTGGGTGTCATTTATCTATAATATGTAAGTATTTAGTAATATATAAGTATGTTTATCAGCAGTCTGGTTACCATAGTACAGGCTCTGCATAGTTTAGGATCAGACGGCCGCGTGTGAGGTGTCTCAAGTTATTATTATAAAGTGCCTGATTGAGGGCAATATCTAAGTTTGGCGGCCATTACGTGAGCGGGAAAAATTATAGTTGGCAATTTGTTTTATAGGTAAGACTCTGTCTAACCCTTGGAGAACACAGGGTTGAGGGTAGGTATGTACCTAACTTAATCAGTCATTAATGAATTAAGAGGAATTGGCTCCGGTAACTACTACCATTACAGGAGCCGTATCTCTATTTACTACCTTAATTGTATAAAAACAGTCGTAGGTCAGAAGTCACACACTCACATACTTATGTGTCTGAGCGTGACGGTTCAGTGCTTTTTCCCATACCAAAAGTGTTTTCACTTCAAAAAAGTAATATTCTGTGGTGTGGTGTGCATATTGTAAATATTAATTACAAATAATATGTCAGGTATGTAAAATTGGTGACTAACCAAACATGCAAAGCCAAATGACCTGATTAAAGAACGGAGTCAGCAAATAGCGTGTTAAGTTGCAGTCAGTCAGTAAAGTCAGTCAGTATTTTTAGAAAATGCAGGACAGTAATGGAGTATTTTCTTTGCTTTAGGAACAAGTATGGTTTAATTTTTAAATCAATATTCTTGTAGTAATTGTCGGTGCACGTCAGTTCTATATGTATCCCGCGAGTTCATTGCTTTTTTCCCCATACCACAAGTGTTCTACGTACCTAAAGAAGTTTTGAAACACATCTGTACCTATATGTATAGTAGGTATGTATTTGAGCGTGACAGTCACGCGGGTTCAGTGCTTTTTCCCCATACCACCAGTGCACAACATGCCTAAAGAAGTTTTCACTTCAAAAATATTATAGCGATGTATTTAAGGTTGCCAGTAAGAATAAGAACTGGCCTGTTGGGCTAGTGGTTAGTGACCCTGACTGTTGAGCCAGAGGTAGTGGGTTCTATTACCACCCAGGACAAATTTACCTACAATATGTATGTATTTAGTAATATATAAGTAGATGTTTAACAGCAGCCTGGTTACAAGACCGGATAGACGTTTAATATAAAAAAAATTTTTTTTATTAAAAAACATTCAAAAGAAATTCCTTTTATATCATATTTCTATTCTATCATCAAATAATCACATGGATAAAAGAATTATATATTTTTTTTATGATTATATATATGACTTAAAACTCTTAAGATAAAAAGACTAAAAATATTAACATGTCTACAACTAGAGTAACAATAATTAAATTAAAAATACGGACTATATCATGCATGCGACATTAAATGCCTCCTCATCTTCGCCTACTGGTACCCTGAAGGCTGGGCAGCATTTCCACGTTGAATGGCAATGCTAATTCTATATGCAAGAAAAAGGCCCGGCTTCTCGCTATTAGGCGCTTAGCTATTTTCTTGTAAATTACACGGATTGAGTTTGGTATTTTTTTATGGTATAGGGGGCAAACGAGCAGACGGGTCACCTGATGGTAAATGACTACCGCCGCCCATGGGCACCTGTAACTCAAGAGTCACAAGTGCGTTGACGCCCTTTAAGGTGGAAGTAGGGGAAGAGGAGGACGGGACGGGAAGATGGGATTAGAGGAGAGGAGAGGGGACAGGGAAGGGTTAGGGCCTCCGGTAACCTCACTCGCACGGCGTAAAGCAATACAAGCATTGTTTCACTGCCGGTTTTCTGTGAGGCTGTGGTATCGAGCGGAGTCGAGCCGGCCTATACGTGCCGAAGCATGGCTCTCCCACGTAAATAAAGTAAAGTTAAATAAATACATGAATTTAAGTTCACCTTGTATGGTTTTAACAGGAAGTATTTTGTTTTTGCGACAGAGAGAGAGCGAAGAGAAAGTTGCGATTATTGCCTCGATTGAGCTAAGATCAAAGTTAAGAGCACTGTTTTTAGTACCAAGAGGCAGAAGGTAACAGATGTCTTGTAAAATTGTATACGCTCGACTATGGTACTACCTCCTGAAGATAGCAGTTAACGCCTTTTCCTATTTTTAAGCCTTTTTCTCCTGTTGTGTGGGGTTATAAAAGGTCCTAAAGATACCACGGCCTCACAGAAAACCGGCAATGAAACAATGGTTGCATTGCTTTTCGTTACCGGAGGCCCTAACCCTTCCCTCTCCCCTATTCCCTTTCTTCCCCTCTAATCCCCCTCTCCCGTCTCCCCGCTCTTTCCCCCTCTTCCTCTATTCCCACCTTAAAGAGCGGCAACGCACTTCTGACTCTTGAGTTACAGGTACCCATGGGCGGCGGTAGTCATTTACAATCAGGTGACCCGTCTGCTCGTTTGCCTCCTATACCATAAAAAAAAACAAATCTCCAAGTTTATTATAAGTATAGAACAATAAAACTGAGTGAAAAAAGTCCAATTGTACTCGTTGACTGTAACTTAAGAACTTTGTGGTACGAACAAAATCAGTACACTTCAATTTGTTCAATATTTGACAACACCAGACGGTCTAACAGTGTCAATGTTAGTGGGTTATGGGGTCACGTTACGTAAGACAATCTCTGAGAACGATTTTCACCGCATTTTTCTTGTAATTACTCATTTTGAAGACTCTAACTACGGCAAATACCTAGAATAGAAGAAATTACACCATACGTAATTACCTAAAACTGTTAAACAGATATTAAAGTTAGATTAATGCTACGTTCAATGGATGGTCTTATCTTAAATGGCGATCTCTACCAGACAACCTCTGAATGGATTTAGTGACAGAAGTAAGTGGTAGCTGACTGTGTACTACATATTATAAATACATGTGACAAAACATATCTACATTTAAAGGAACGAATATATCTACTATTGTCATAAATAAAATAGTAACAGTTCTTAATAAAAATGGTCGTGCAATATATCGTAGATACTGAGATATATTATCATTATCACTGACAGGACTATTGTTGCTAATAAGAATGATGTAGTGGTGATAGATCGATTAGGGTGCCGAGCAATATTGTTGACATCACCATTCCCCATGACTACAATCTCTTAATGGCTGAAAAAGAATGTGCCGATAGTCATATCGGCCCATGGGTGGATTGCGAAGAGCCTCCAACACCTAGACCACCACCAAAGGCTCACGTTAGGCCTATAGGCAGCTAGATTAAGGGCCTGATGCAGTACAGGTGGTTTTTTCTAGATACGGCACGTATTGTGAGGAGGTTTCTGTCTCTGGAACCCTAACCACCGGTAGCTTGGTCCCTGTACACGATACCGATGGTGGATTTTTTATATTTTTTATCTGAATGTATTTAAAAATGTAATTTAAGTAAGTACTGTAACATACCAACCTTCAAGTTGGTTTGTTACGGTGTGGTTTCAGGGTCTTTGATTGAATTTTAAATTGAATTGAAAAGTGTATTTATTTGTTTGCGCTCCCAGTTCAAGTTTGCTTACTCTATCCAGAATTTTCATTTGCATCATCCTATAAATTACTCCACCACTTTTCTAAGCCAAATGGGCATATAAGTGCACAATAAGCGGTTCAATACCAGTGGTGTAACTATACCATCTGAGGCCCGTGGCAAATTCATCGGGTGTGGTCAGACTCACGATTTACTAACTGGTGTGTTTTATTAGGTTTATTAAATTAGATAACTCGTATAGATTAAATACAAAATTAATATTAGGGTTCCGTACCTCGAAACGAAAAAACGGAACCCTTATAGGATCACTTTGTTGTCCGTCCGTTCGAAGGTCTGTCTGTCTGTCAAGACCCTTTTTCTCAGGAACGTGTGGAGGTATCAAGCTGAAATTTATATCAAATACTCAAGTCTACTGTCCCTTGGAACTGTGAAAAAATCAAACTTCTAAGCCAACGCAATCAAAAGATACAGCCGTTTATGTCGCAAATTTCCGACACTCGCAAGGGAATTAAAACCTACAGAGTACTTCCCGTGAACTCAGTATCTTGAAATTTGGTACGAAGCAACGTCTTATAGCACAGATAAAGGAAAAATTGCAAAAACGGTAAATTTTTAGTTACATCACATAATAAAAATATTTCACGAAACCTCGCGTTTGGCTGGTTTTTTTTTTAATACATTTTGTAATTAGTGCCTCCTGTGTTCATGGTCTTTGGTGCCCAGGAGCCCCCTCGAACCGGGGGCTCTTGGCATTTTGCCCGCTCTGCCACCCTATTATTGCACCACTGTTCAATATATATACAAATTTAGCCAGTAAGTATACGTCTCTTATCCGCCATGTTAGGTTAACGTCTATCGTTCAGGAATCAATGAGAGAATTATTTACTCAGTTGTTATTCGCAGAAATGTCGTTATATGTAACCCTAAATAATAATAATAATAATGAATACAAAGAGTATTTTTTGTACAACAAAAAAAAGAAAAATACAGAAATAGATATTTTAAAGTAGGTACATAAAATACACAATGGGAGAACTTATCGCAAAAGGCAATGTCTCCCAAGCAACCTAAATTTTATAGTAATTGGGAAAAACTATTTATTCATACATCTCTACGTTACAACGTAAATTTAATGAAGTTAGAGATGAATAGAAATAGTATCGTCCGGTCCCATATGGGTCCTATACTGTCGGAATTTTGTTTCATTTCAAAACTTCTTAAGGCATTGCCTATGCGGAAAAAATACTGAACTCGTGACCGTCACCCTAATAGTACATATATAGATCCACTAGAGGGCGCTAATCTAAACATTGAGATCTGTCAGCTCCTTATTAATTAATGCCACCAACCTGCTAATGTGGCGTTTTAAGTTCGTCGTTTCGTTTAAGTTTTCACTTCTGTATGCAATTTTTTTTTAATAATACAATAAATATCAGAACAATAAAGTGTTTTTAAAATTATTCCTTACGTTCAGAAATTAAAAAGCTTGCCAGGAATACTTTATATCTATGCTTGGAAGCATTCTTAGACCTACTGACTGCTGTTACAGTGGTAACCTTTTTAAATATGTATTACTAGCAGCGCTCCGCGGTTTCACCCGCGTAAGTCCCCATTCCGTGGGAATATCGGGATAAAAAGTAGCCTATATGTTAATCCAGGTCTGCAGCTAGCTACATACCAATATCATACCAGTTTCATCGCAATCGGTTCAGTAGTTTTAGCGTGAAAGAGTATCAAACATCCATACATACATACTCACTAACTTTCACGTTTATAATATAGGAAGTATGAGGAAGTAGGACGTACTACTATTTACGATGCTCATATTTTTATTGTAGTTTTTTTTTTTAAATAAACTAAAAAATCAAAACATTATTATCTTATAAACTAAAACATGAGTTAAAAAATATCACAAGACAGAATATTACGCTTCCCGGTATAAAAGTGTCATGAATGATAGAACATTTGCTATTCAATGCTATAAAAATGTCAAAACATACCTAACATTACATGTGATATGATCAAATGACACTTTTTTGCCGGGTGGCGATTAGCTTGAAATGTTTCTTTATCCTTCATATAGTTATTAAAAAAAAATATATATTTTACGGTCGAATTGAGAACCTCCTTTTTTTTCGTCGGTTAAAAATGTACCTATATTGTATTGTAGTTTCAACTTTAAGTAATAGATATTTTATTAAATAAAATACCGACTTCCTTGTTAACTGTAATAAAAGTAACAATAAAGTCCACATTGAAAACATGCGCCATTCCTCAACAAAATACCTCCACTGCACTGCTATATTTACAAATACCTAATAAAAGCTTTTTAACACTCGCCAAAGAGCAATAATAATATTTTTTTAAGCCGAACGTCAAAACAGTTTCGAATGTCGAACAAAAAGAAAAAAAAACAAAGGGTTTGTTCGTTTGTGAGCGTTCGATATTCGAATAGCTTTTGTTCTTTGTTCAGTTAATGCGTCCGTTAATAATATGTGACGTGTCGAATTATTGATGGTGTGCAATGGAAGAATGACATATATCATGTTACGTATGAGTGGTACCTACCTAAAGTACCTACAGATATGTTTTATTTTACAATAACAACTTTTATTACTTGCCACACTTTACTAGCATTCTTATTAATCCCTCTGAAAGACCGTATGTTAGGACTATGTAGGTTCTCGGGGACTTCCTTCCTAGGATATACCTGAGTCCCTGGCAATAGACTAATTTATGACGGAACATCGTGTAGTTTTAGTCGGTTCGATTCCGATATACCACTGGCAGCCCCGGTGAAGTGATGACCCGAGGGAGTTTTCACACGAAAAAAAAGGACGTTATGTAGGTATGTTATTCAGCAGGCGGCCAAGTCTGACATGGCTCACAGGGGTTTTGCTTTCGAGGCTCTGTCAATAAGGACTGTGACGGAATACATTTGTTTTAGTCGAGCTTGATATACACCCTACCGCTTACTCCGTAACTTAATATTTTTAGGGTTCCGTATCCGATAACCTACAGGACCCCATGACTAAGCCTCCGCTGTCCGCCTATCCGTCAGTGGGCTGTATCTCCTGCTCCGTAATAGGGAGACAGTTGACATTTTCACAGAATGTGAATTTCTGTTGCCGCTATAACAACAAATAACAAATAAATTGTTAAAGAGGGCTTTTTTTTTGGCTTTTTTCGCTCAATGTTAATAATGGCAACAAGTAGACGCTTAAATGCTTACAGAGTTTGTACCTATTGCTATATTCTCTAAAAAAAATTAACAAAAAAGGTACCTTCACAGTATTAAATCTTGTGTAGAATGGTGCGGAACTCTTATTGCGCGAGTCCGACACACACTTGGCCGGTTTTTTATACATAGATACAACTGAAACGTTTTGAAAGCTTAGCTCTTTTTTTTTTAATAAATTTTAAATTTTTTTGCATGATCTATAGACAAAATGTGTCTTTGATCGAAACAACATTAATAAAAAAAAAACATCAAAACAGAGCTATTTAAATTTTTCGAACGAAACAATCACATTCCAAATTCAAACACCGATGTACTTTCTCTGTCAACCGTTTTAGAGCGACAGATTTTTTTCACTCTACCCTCAAACTTTCCTATTGGTCAGGGGTGGCTTGGAACGCTCGCGATTGGTTGAAACAGGGGTGGTGTGGAACGGTGCCGGCCAATCAGAGGGCGTTCAGCAAACGTGCCCTATCTCGACTGTAAGCCCTTCAGGATTTAAGGGCCCTAAGGTTCTGTTTGCTTTGCATTTTACGCTGTTTGTCGATTTAATTGATGCTCGCTTTTTTAAGGGCCGCCGCTGCAAGTGGTGCTGGGGTCGTTGTTCAGTCATCACTTTTGATTTAAAACCTGTACCTACAGGTACTGTAGGTATAAGGCTTGGTAAAGTCAGTGGTCACAGGTTTGATTCCCGATTGGTGTTAATATTTTTATCCATGAATGTGTTTATTTACTGATTTCTGTTAAATTTATTGGATTAGATTCAGAGGTTCAAATGTGACAATGTACTTAACAAAATAGAAGGTAATAATAATTACAACCTGAGACACCTTACAGACGGCCGTCTGATCCCAAACTAGGCAGAGCGTGTACTATGGTAACCAGACTGCTGATAAACATACTTATATATTTCTGAATACATATATATTATAGATAAACTACACCTAGACACAGAACAAATGATCATGCTCTTCGCACAATTATTTGTCTTGGGTGGGAATCGAATCTACAACCTCTAGCTCAGCAGTCAGGGTCACTAACCACTAGACCAACAGGCCAGTCATAGGTATTAAGTAGGTATGTAATTAAGATGATTTTTAGGTACAAGCTTTCATTTAACTTGTAATGTTCGTGTTTATGTTTGTTTGGGTCAAATTTTACAACGGAATTTTAAAAGACTTATCCTTAACTGATTATGCTGAAAATTTGCTTACATGTATAAAAAATTATAGTTAAGAAAAATCATTTTATAGAAGCTTGTCAAATAGTCGTGGGGTGTGTTTAATTATAAGCGTGTGTCGTAAATAGTGGTCCCCCATTAAGGGTTTGGCATTCCAGGTAATCTACTAGAACATACTACAATTTTGACCTGTTTTTTCACAGGGTCTCAGAAAAAAAATATGCTTTTTTTTAAATCTACACCTTTTCAGAAAATAAAAATTTGTTTATTATTTAAATTTTACCTACAACTCGAAGTAAGACTACCTGGTATATCAAACCTTAAGCGGTCCCTAGACGATCATGCAGCATGACATGCTGAATCATCATGCTACATGAAGGACCTATTGACAGTCTATCATGCCGATTTCCACGGGACTTTCACTGGTAGATAGCTGGTGTTATAACTTTTATTTTGGAAAAGGAATTAGGGCTCCGCCCAAAATATGTACACGCGAGCGAAGCCGCGCGGGAACTGCTAGTTACTTCTTTAATTCTACTATTTTTTACCAACTTTTGCCTCGACTTCACTCTCTTTAATATACATTTTTTTAAATTTTTTTATAAAGAGATTACTAGTAACGTGGGGCACACATTACTAGTATTCTTGTTAACCCCTCCAGCTAAGCTTGTGTTAGGAGTGGGTTCACGACGGTAGCGCACTGGGTGGGCTTCGAACCCGCAACCATTGAAGTCCGACGCCTTAGCCATTACGCTACACACACCATATCTGGAATATGGTACACACCTTTAGTTTTGATGACAGAACAATGATTTGTATTCAGAATCATTGTAAATGCAAGATGGCCGCCGCCACAAAATTTCGGATAGTATATTTTTTTACAAATACATTAAAATTGATATCAAATGAAAGGGCTTTATATATATATATATATATATATATAGAGAGAGAGAAAGAGAGAGAGAGAGAGAGAGAGAGAGCGAGAGAGAGCGAGAGAGAGAGAGAGGGAAAGAGCAAATATCGTTTAAAACAGATGCATCGGTCGGAAATTTAATTTTTTTTTTCAATTATACCAATTCGAATTCAATATTCATAGTAAAGACAACGTCTGTCGGGTCAGCTAGTATATTATAAGTCTGTTTACATTAATTTAATACCCTCAACAGTTAACCAAAGCTATGGAATTTGAGCCTTTAGGTCACTTCCTTGCACCACAGGTATATGTACAAAACTAGCAGCGCCCCGCGGTTTCACCCGCTTAAGTCCCGATCCCGTGGGAATATCGGGATAAAAAGTAACCTATATGTTAATCCAGGTCTCCAGCTACCTACATACCAAGTTTCATCGCAATCGGTTCAGTAGTTTTGGCGTGAAAGAGTAACAAACATCTATCCATCCAAACTTTCACATTTATAATATTAGTGGGATTACATACATATACTCACACCTGCACCACCCTAATAGGGGTCAAGCTCATTGCCGCCAACGCCATTGGTGTTTGTAATGTGTAAACAGTAATACTCTATCGCTAGCGTAATTCAGAGCGCAAGTACAGGTGGCCGCTTTACATCACGAAAGCTGTATACCAAAAACAAACCTTTTGTTTTATATGCTCTACTACTACCACATCAGTGATAAATAAACATACGGCTTAACTAGGGCTGCCATCCGTCCGGCTTTAATGGCGTCCGGAGAGCGTGCGGACAGTGTTTTCAAAAAGAGTCCGGGTAAAACCCGGACACTCTGTGCCAGGCAACAATTATGATTGTTAGATGAATCGTTAACAAGCTAAAAATGTAATTAATGAAATCGGTGTTTTATTGAATGTGTCCGGGATTTTTGAAGTTTTAAGTGATGGCAGGCCTAGGTCCAACTAAAGGCAAGTAACACAAAATTGAAAAAAAATACCTGGGACAATCAAACAAAATTACATTAAGATTGGTACCAGGCCACTCAGGTATCCATGACAATGAAAGCTGATGAACTAGCCAGAGCTGGTGCAGTGCACTCTTGCATATTCCGAGATACCTCGAGATCTTCTGAGCAGTGATTGTTTGTATTTCCTGCGGTTGCATGATGTGCACCCCTAGACTAATACTTCGGAAGGTACTTTAATCGTGGGAGAGTCATACTTCGGCACATTTAGGCCAGCTCAACCGGAGAGATACCACGGCCTCACAGAAAACCGGCAGTGAAGCAAAATTTGCTAGCTCTTCGCCAAGTGAGTAAGGTTACCGGCGGCCCTAACCCTTCCGTCCTCCCCTCCCCCTCTTCCACCCTTCCCTCCACCCTTCCCCAACTCCCACCTGAAAGGGCGGCAACGCACTTGTGACTCTTGTGTTGCAGGTGCCTATGGTCGGCGGTAGTCATTTACCATCAGGTGAGCCGTCTACTCGTTTGCCTAATATACCATAAAAAAAAAACAATAGTGGGCCACAAGAGCATAGAATATGCATTGCAGTCTCTTCTGCCTCTCGACAGAACCTGCATATTGTGGTTTTGCCCAACTTTAGGTTGAACATATGTTTGTTCAGTTTGCAGTGTCCGGTGAGGATTCGTGTTACTGCACAAGTTTTGTATCTTCTGCAGGAGTTCTTCTGATACTTTGTTATCATAACCCTTTATTAAGGCTTTCGAGTGCCTTAGACCAGTCTATAGCCATTGGTGTGTATTGCGCGCTTATGATTGAATAAGCTCACCCTTTGGTGATGCTGCAGAATGGTTGCGGTCCATACTGTCGGTTTTCTGCACCAGCTCTGGCGAGTTCATCGGCTTTTTCATCAGCCATCTTAATGTTATATTGTTTGATTATCCCAATTTCTTGTTTTCTATTTTGTATCCTTCCTACTTGTCATTAGTTATGCCGTATGTTTGTGTATCATTGCATTCACTGCTGTAGTAGTAGCAGAGCATACAAAACAAAAGGTTTTTTTTTACCGACTTCAAAAAGGCGGAGGTTCTCAATTTGGATGTTTTAGTCCCCAGTCCCCTCAATTTTACCGGCACGATAGAGGTCGCAATTATGCACCAATTGCTTTCAAACTTGAACGACAAATCAACAAAGGGGCGGAGGGGGGGTCAGATTTTCAAAAAATATTAAGAAACACGAAATATACCTCTGCGGGCCTGCTGCAGGACCGGTTCATTTTATCATGATTTACGCGTATTGAAGTCGGTTATTTACTTTTTTAAAGTTATTTTTTAACAAGCTAGCACAGCCTTCAGGACGTTAAGCGGCTACCGGCACCTGCGGCCTGAATGACTCTAGCGATAGAGTGTTACTATTCATACATACATGCATGCACTCACGCCGGTATTCCTGACGGGGTAGTAGGTGGTGTATTAAATACCCACATTTTGCGAACTGGCTAATGCCAAAATTCCGAGCCTCAACTTAATTTTATATTTACTTATGTACGTAATGTACCTACAATGTTTTGAGGGGTTAGGGGCCCAACAACACACAAAGTTAAGTAATACTAGCCAGGTCAGTCTTAAGATGGGTGACCATTCTTAACATATTGAGACCCCTTGCCTCGGAGAGCACGTTAAGCCGTCGGTCCCGGTGGCCATACGAACATCTTTGGCATTCGTTACGGGTAGTTGGAGCCCTAATAAGTCCGACAACCTGAAATATACAGAACTTCGATATCGCCTAGTACTTGGGTTGTGGAGGTCTGATGGCAGTCGCTTCACGTAAAATATCGTAGTTCGGCCGTATCGTAGTTAGACTGAAAGCCGACCCCAACTTAGTTGGGAAAAGACGCGAAATGGTTTTAATTTAAATATTATTAAGATGTACTAAACTTACTAATTTGAAGAGCGGAATTTCAAAAAATATATATTCTATACAAGTACACGTACATGACTTGATACAGGTCTTAGTGGGTAAATTGGTTGGTTGGTTCAAATCCCACACGAGACAAAAAATTGTGTGATCGACAAATAGTTGTCCCGAGTCTGGGTGTTCTTTGTGTCCGTTATTTGAATGTTTGTGAAGCAACAGCGACACAGCAATATACCTAATACAGGAGTTGTCTTTTAAAAAAGAAAAAGAAACAAATCAAAACATCACAAAAGATTGATATTCAAACTCTATGATTAGTTAACATTCCAATGCCCGATGCGTTGATTTCAAATTCGTTTGTAGCCTTAAAGACAGGCAGGCACATGTTAGTTCTTTTTTAACATGTTTTTACGCTTGTTAGACTTTTAAAGCTAAAAGTCCGAATAAAGATATACTTAAATTCAAATAAGATTTAAAAAAGAATTACCTTACAAGATTCCAACAAGAGCTTGAAAGCAACCAACATTACTCAACATAATCACAAACCACAAAAACCTATTTACAAACACTAGACCACCATATTGTTATTTTCATATTCCAAATTTAAAAACCGAAACGTCATGTCACTATTACAAAAAAAAAATTAAACCAACACTATGTTGTCCAAAGACATTCTAAACTTAAAAAGTCATGTTTAATTCATAATTAAATTGGCACATTTATTTATTGACGTCACGACGTTATCTCGGGGCGATTGTCGCCGGTTGACTGACAGCACTCTACGTCCCGCTCCCTCTCATCCTGAGGGATAGAGGGAGAGGGGGGATAATCCCGGCTGAGGTGAGCGATAACAACGAAGTGAATATTATGACACGGATTTTTGCAGATGCTAAGCTTTTTATAGCCCGTAAGCTTTGATATATTGAGCTTGTGTAGATACCTATAGGTTTTTCTCGATAAAACCTCTTTACATGAAATTTTCGTAATTTATGTTAATCAAATCTCTCCAGTTTTGGGTCAGGTAAGTATTGTTTAGATAACTATATTGTTTTATAGCAAGCATACTTATGTTAGTTTAAGATTGACATATTCTTATAGGAACTGCCTATCCTGTATAGAACTTAACTTAATATTAGTATACCTAATAGATTACCGATATAATTATCTTCTACATTAATGACATTAAATAAAAAAAAAACAAAATAAAAACTTAGTTCAAACGATACCAAGACTACGTGAAAAGGAAAAGGTTTCTGTTTCATTCTATTTAATTAGAATTTAATCTTCTTATTTATATTTTATTAGAAAAGATAAATATAAAAATAATGTGTCTGTCGTTAAATGTGTATCTTTAATCTTAACTATTATTTACCTACTTATCTAACTTTCTTTAAGTATCTCAAAGGACTAATGTTTGTAATCATAAATGTCAATGCAAGCTTTCTGCGAATCCAAAGCTTTATGGTAAGACGCCATTTATAACACTAACTTTACCTAATAGGTACTAAAATATATCCAAGTACCATTAAAAAATACCTTTTTTCCCAAAAACTCTGCTCCTAATATTAATCAAATTGATATTCTATTAAATTCATAGCAGCTTTATGTAAATTATCTCCAGTTTTTCTCTTTATAAGGTGTATTTGTCATAACTCAGACGAGACCATTACTCCGCCACAGACTAAACAAAACAAGCGAACGAAACTGGTTCCTTGAAAAAAAAAACTCGTTTGCATCTGACGTTTGCCTCTTCCCGCCTCTTTGAACGGCGAGCACCGATTGGCTCACATCCCACCAATCAGCTTACAGTAAATCTGTTCTATAATACAAATGTCCAGTGATTTTTTAATTTTGATACCGTTTTTTGTAAATGCATTTTTCATTCGGATTTATGGATTAGATGTTAGGTTAGGTTATTGTTTAAATGGTAAACTAAGTATTTGGTTTATTACGTAGAGGTTTTGGTAATATAATAAATTGTTTCTAGATTTATTCTTGGTAATTAATTTACAGTAGATATATCCGGGAATCGACCTTATTTAAAATAAAAACAACACCACAACCTTTATCTGTGGTTTGCTACTTAAATTAGTTACTTCATCACCCAACGTTCAACAGATAATCCCGAAATGCCTTGCCTTTTTACCTGTCTGACGAAGAGGGAAAAGATAAGTCTAATTCTTTGGCACGCTCTGCAGCCGAAACCATTTGACGTAGGTATTTTTCCAAATGAGGTGTCATTAGATTTGTCACATTTGTGGGAGTGTCATTGGGTATATTGTTTTATACATCAGTATTGTAAATTACATTAATGCAATATCAATTACAGTCCTGTTCTCTCATCTACATCTATTGTGCTTCAAAGGGCCCGTCATTGTTATAGTTTTAAGGAAAGATTCCTTTTTAACTTTCGCGTTCCATCATAATTATACCTAATTAGTTATTTACACGGGAATAAACGCGATCACGAAATAGGTATTACATACCTCTGAATTACCTGACGTTTCGAGCAGGTTGCACTGGCCTTTACTTCGGACTTAAATTATAGTGGGCAAAATAAAAATAATATAATATGTACGATTTAAAATCTTTAACTTTATATATTCCACGTGCTTTTATGAAAAACGGAGGCCTGTAATAAATACCTGGAAATTCAAGCGGTCATAACTTGTACCTAAATGGATGGTTTTTTTTTTATTTTTTTTTTATTGTAATAGCATGCTAGAGTAGTGCACTTTCAGTGATTTAAGGAAGTGTTCCTTTTTCAAACACATTCTGTATAACAGACAATTAATCTTGTTTAAGTTAATTGACTTCGTTTGATTTCTCTAGTGATATTAATAACATACCTAGTGTTATTTGAATGTTTACAAAGTAAATACCTGCACGTGACCATGTAAAGGCTGGGGTGGGGGTTTAGGGAGGTGCCTTAGAACTCGTTTGTAAAAAAAGTAAAAGCGGACCGAGTCGGGGGTATTTTAAATAAAAAAATTAAAATAACCCCGACTCGATAATCCCTTTTACAATTGCAATAGAGCTGATGATCTTCGAACGGCTGAATAGATTTTTTTTTAATTATATCTAAGAACACTCTTAATTAAGTCACCTTTCAAACAAAAAACCGCACTCAAATCGGTTCATCCTTTTGGGAGCTACGATGCCACAGACAGACACACAGACACTGATACACAGGCACACGGACACGTCAAACTTATAAAAAACCGACCTCAAATGACACTGTGGCGACTTCCACTTACAGTAAAAACATACTGCACCATCATATAGCGAAGACGAGCTGAACTACGAAGTAACTACTAATCCTGCATCGCGCTATGAGAGTTCTCACACCGATTAGTATATATACAACTTTCCAAAATCAACTGTAGGGCCGCGGCCTGCCAGGCATGATTACCTCGCCTGGTCGGAGGATCCTCCCTTTGTGTTGGAGGGACATGACACCCGTTCCTCCACAACACTAATTGGTGATCCCTGCTCTACAGTACAGTCTATCCAAAGGTTGTCTGTAAGAGATCTTATGAGAGATCTATACGCCAACTTTAACCATTGCGCAACCCGTGCAGTCCTCTCCTTTTAAACCACACGGTGTGCCAAACTGCGCCTAAAATAGGAGGGATCCGGGAACAGCTTTTATACCGGCACCACCTTCAGGTAAAAACCTCTCAATTAGACGACGTCCAGGCACAAGCGGACTTTAGCTCCTTGCGTATGGCCACTATAGCAGTTCTAAGGTAAAATCCGTCCCATCTACCTGTGGCCACACTCAAGGCTGCATGAGACGCTGAAAGCGCGCCTTGGGCCCGTGTGGAGATCTTCTTCCAGGGCTCTTGAAGGAGACGACCGCGGTATAACTACTCTAGCCACCAGCCATGCAGCATAAATACGTGAACCCACTCCTGATACAAACATTTTTTAGCTGGAGAGTTGGTATCTACCTGCCTAATGCGAGACTGGCGTTACTAGAATAAATAATAGGTTTTAAAAAAAAACGGCTGCAATAAAACTGCTCCTCTATCTAACTCCAGTATAGAAAAACAATTTAATTTATTATTAAACAGAATTCAGCCGAGTTACTTCTTCACCCATAGACAAGAACCATAGACATTATTATAACATATAACGAGTTGCAATAATTAAACGCTGTGTCGTTAGCGCGCGTCACTTCGTTACAAATTGAACTAATTTTAATCCCCCCTGCAATGGGGGTTGGGGGAACTCAGGGAGGCTCCCTATTGAGGTACAGTTTGATTGTCTGTGGGCGTTGAATAGAGAAGATATAATAAGATTTCTTTAAGTTTTTTTTCTTGATTTGAAAGATATAGCGAATTGTAGACTTAAGCTTTAAAAATATATACCTAAGTAGACAGGTTTACAGTATTTCAGGCATAGATTGAAGTATTAGATTTATTGCAAATAGTTAGTGTGGAACAGTTTTTAGGAATCTTCAGCTGTCGGGGTTCCTGTCCCGAGAAATCTCATGCAGGCGTCCCAGCAGATAAATCAAACACGTTAGTGGTTCAATAATTCTTGTTATGGTGTTACAAATCCAAATAGTAAGGTACAAAGCACATTAACAATATCATAATCTTTTCTTATCTGTCAGAGTGACCGAGTTTTCTGGCGCTAAAAGAGTCGCGTTCGGAAACGCCACAAGTTAATCCATTGTGCGCTTTGCAAGGATACCTCACTGAACTGTCCGCGTCTATTTTTCCAGACAATTATAATCCTGGAGCGTTCAAGTGTAGAGTGAATATATTTCTCTTGGGTAGGCGTGTACCATCTTTGTCTTCATCGTAACTTTCTATCAGGGGAGTTGGAAGACGTACGCCTATTCCACTTACGCTATAAAAATAAATAAAAAAAGCTACATAGTATCTTAGACTAAGATAGCTTTAATAAAAAACTCTGTCAGGTTGTGAAAAACAATTTCGTGTATTGCAAGAACACTTTGCACACAACTAAAACTAATAAATTACTATCTACTTAAAAAAAATAAAGATGCAGGTTTTTTGTTGTCATAACGTTTGTACAAACGATTTCTTTTGGTCTAGACTAGATTAAACGTCACGGGCAAAACGATGTGTTTCTCCCCCCCCCCCCCCTTTTGTTCTCACTCTCTCTCCCCCCTCCCTCACTCACTCTCTCTCTCTCTTTTATTCGACGTACGACTGGAGTTTACAATACAATACTTACCTACATTTTAAGATCTGAAAGTGGCAGACCCCGTTACGCTTTCAGTTCTTATATAATTTTCATACCGGGGAATCCGAGGACTGTTATTAATATGTTTGTATAACTTTATGGAGGAAGGGTGTTTGTGATCTTTGTCCCTCCTACACAGAGGGAGGATCCTCCGACCAGGCATACAGAAATAAATGCGTTCACGAACCGATGGGTTGCCAATTTTATTGTTCAACAACAAGTAATAATAATAATACATACATTACTTACATACGTTCCCGCCTTATCTGCAATAGGTATATTGAGACCATCCATTCGCGGTACGAACATTTAATGATTAACTTAGGTAGGTAGGTACTCAAAGCGTGTAAACTTCACACATCTCACACGCGGCCGTCTGATCCCTAACTAGGCAGAGCCTGTACTATGGTAACCAGACTGCTGATAAACATACTTATATATTTCTAAATACATACATATTATAGATAAATTACACCCAGACACAGAACAAATGATCATGCTCATCACACAATTATTTGCCCATTTGTTATTTCGGACATCCCTTTAAACTAAGTGATATTAATCTATACAATTTATTTGTGTATTAATTTCAGTCATTTAGCACAAGTAATTAAAACCATATTCAAAGAAAAACAAACCCCAATTCATTTTCAAACACTTTCAAAGGAAATTCACGGTGACATGTGACGTCATTCACACGGGTGACGTCACACAGGGCGCACGTGGCGCTAACGAGCGCCGTGTGCCAATTGTTATTTTTTTATTGAGAATAGTTGTTATGGCGGGAATCGGGATGTTTATTTTATACTACTGTTCGCCCGGTGGTCGAAATTCCACCTAAATAATTCATGAAAATTAAAAAAAAACATTTACAAATGGATTTTACATGTTTCTAATGAGTATGTATTTTTTTTCCACTTTTACCCGTTAGCCCCGTCAAATGTATACAAAAATATTCTTTTTTATAACTTGACACATCTCCCACACGGCCGTCTGATCCCAAACTAGGCAAAGCCTGTACTATGGTAACCAGACTGCTGATAAACATACTTAGCTTAATAAGTATTGCAAAATACATATATATTTATACATAAATTACACCCAGACACAGAACAAATGATCGTGCTCATCACACAATTATTTGTCCTGGTTGGGAATCGAACCCACGACCTCTGGCTCAGCAATCAAGATTACTAACCACTCGACCAACAGGCCAAAGTTTGTCTCCCACCCAGGGAGACAAACTTCTGAGGAGCGTCTTCCGAGCAGATACAGGTGTTTGCCGAAGAATTGATTTTTTGTCACAGCCATTTCCAAAAAAGAATGGTCATTAAGTCAGCGTAGCCAACCCCCCCAATATCTCCGGATCTATCCACGAAGCCTGTTTTGATAAGTGTAAGACTTATCAAAACAGGCTTCGTGGCAATCGTGGCATAGTTTTTTGCTGATTATTTGCTATTGTTTGTGAAAGAATTATTTTACTTTTTATTTGAATTTTTTAAATAGCAATTAATTAGCAAAAAAATATAGTGTAAGTTTTATTACGGCCCTATGACTTGGCTACGCTAGCTTAATAGACACTGCATTAGTGCATTTCTAGTTTTATCACCATTGTAATTGCATGCAATGTTCATAAATGTGAGGGACAACTTTTTTTTTGTATCATTATATCTATACCACTTTCGATTTGTGACGTTTGTGAAATCGGCCAGAACGCTCTAAAATGGCGTATTGGATTACAGCCTTTCTTATTATTCTTAACATGCTTTAATTAGCTTCTCTGTTACCTAACTATGTAAACTAATTGTTTGAAATCAATTTTGACCTGCTTCTAATTGTCGCATATACATGAAACTTTGTATGTATATGTAGTGTGAATGACAATACTATAATTTGATATCTTGGAGCTGATCTGATCACGGATCAAGGACGTAGATAGTGGAACTCTCCAGTGGCTATTAAACCCTTCGAATTTGGGATCATATGATTAGTTTTAACGAGTCCAATAGATTGGGCTTGGTTACAATGGTCTGATGATGAAGCTGGGACTTTTTACTTTTTAATTAGTATAATCATCTATTTACAGAGGCCTATAACAAACTTAGCAGTGGAACGGTTTATAAATCGGACTTGTTATCGACTTTGTCTAGCGGTTGGACGATGGATAGGATAGGATTAGCGAAGTAATCTTCATCTGTTCATTATTGTTATTATTATATTTATTTTGATATATTAATGAGGAACACCCGCGGGCGAAATTCGCAAGCGGCTGCCATCACAGCGGTAGGCCTGTGAAAGCGCCATCTCTTTATTATAGGTGTCGTTAGTGACAAAATGGCGGAACGCGCCATTGTTATGTTTTCCGCATTATTGAGTAGTGGGAAATATTGTTATGATGCAGTAAGATGGTTATAGCCGCGATATAGTTATATTCTTAGAGATATAGCTGTATACCGTAATAGTTACGAAGATAGTTACGAATCGCTTTCATATAACTAATGAAAGCGATTCGTAACTATCTTACTGCTAGGAATATAATTGACATGAGGACGATCTAGTTATATGACTGACCTGTCTAGTGGTTAGTGACCCTGACTGCTAAGCCAGAGGTTATGGGTTCGATTCCCACCCAGGACAAATAATTGTGTGATGGGCACGATAATTTATTTTGTGTCTGGGTGTAATTTATCTATAATATGTTTGTATTTAGAAATATATAAGTATGGTTATCAGCAGTCTGGTTACTGTAGTGCAGGCTCTGCCTAGTTTGGGATCAGGTGGAAAGTGGTGGTGAAAAGAAAGTGAAAGTTTCTCCTTTCTTGTTTCTACACCCCCTAGCTACGGTGGCGCCACCAACATACACACTTTTGACGAACAATTTCACATATACAGAGATGGTACTTCATACCTCTATCCTCCATAGTTTCAAGCCTTGTCTGTCGACAGAATGCCATTGTGTGCCATTATGAGTCTAAAGCAGACTGTCCGGTACTATACGGACCGACAAACACCAGTAAACGCTTGCTTTTTAGACCTATCCGAGACATTCGACCTTGTGTCCTATAACCTATGATCTTCTACGCAAGAACCTTAAAAATTAAAGTGAGGTTTAGAGGGAGGTGGAAACTGGCATCATCTCACTCTCTCACTATAATATGGACAGAAAGTTTATCCGAAGAATGTAAATTAATAAATGGGGTGAGGCAGGGGGGAATTACCTTCTTATTTAATTTATTTTTAAAACAGCTGATTGTTGCACTCAGTAACACCGGCATCGGCTGTCATGTTGATGGTGTTGCCATAAACAACATCAGCTATGCTGACGACATAGTGGTGCTGAGTTCATCGATAAGTGCATTGAGACGACTGCTGAAGTTCTGTGAGGATTACGTGGTGGCTCATGAGCTTGGGTACAATGTTAGTAATAGTGAGTTGCTTGTTTTTAATGAAGGTTACAAAATTTAAGTACCGAGGTCACTGGCTCACCGAGAATCTAAGTGACGACCTAGACACAGCGAAAGAGCGCAGGGTGTTGTCTCTCCGATAAGTCATATGCTGGACCACAGATTTACACGGTGTAGGTATTCACGAGATAAAAATGATCAACTTTCGAGTTTATTATCAAACTTTCTACCCATGAAGGCATACAGCGCTCTGCGTGTAACAATGCTTGTGGGGTTGCAGCGGTTTTGTAGTGCATCGGGAATGTTTGCCGACGCGAAGGTGGACGATTTCTTTGTCTCCGACACAGTACATGCGCCAGCTCCCACAGCATGCTAAAGGCATTAAGCATAGATTATACACGAATAACTAGAGAGTAGTACTCTCTAATAATATAATTGTAGCACATTCTTTTAATAGGTTATTAGTTCCGTGCTCTATCAACAGATGACATGCATCTTACTCTAATTGTAGCTTTGTTTACGATTTCATACAGTCACCAATAGATGGCGCGAGTTATTCGTGACCAAATGTTTAGTGTAGTTTAATAGGTTCATGTATAATGTAACCACTGATACTTGGTGGACCTAACAGTCTGCAAATAAATTAATATTATTACTATTATATTACGTCGTATATAATTATATCTCCAGGGACATGACTACAATATATCATGGCTAACTATCTTACTATAGATGATAGTGCTGCGATTAATATCAATTACCTTTATTTTGTCTTTCATAAAATCTCAGGGTGTTCTATCCATAAACTTACGCTAGTATACTAAATTTAGTTCTATCTCGGGCCCTGTTGTGTGTTGTCTCGTAAGGTTATTATATGAACGTACACAAGGATGACTCTGCCACCTGGTGGCGCAAAACCAACAGCTACAGAAGCAGCAGTGGGCAGTTTCATGTACAACACTAAGCCAATTACAGGTTTTCACGAATTGCTGCATTCTAATTTAACAGAGGTTTTGGAACACTAATAACTAACACGAAACTATACCTATACAAACGCGATAAGCATTAAAGAAGAAAGGAAAGAAAAGTACAACACTACCTATTTGAAAAAAATCGAGGTTCATTAGTCTCCTGACATTGCTGCCATTCACTGTGTATGGATCGAACAAAAGTTCTTTGCACAATTCATTAAAGTCTTTACTTGATCGCACCATAAATAACTAATACTTGATATTGGCACTTCACGTTATTAAATAATCACATTAAAGCTGTGAAATCTTATTTATAAAAATAGCTAAGTTTTGTATGTAGTATGTAGTACGGTACTACTATTAAATACGAACTAAACTGCAAGTAAACATTACCTCAAATAATTTTAATTTACGTGAAAACCGTATTCAGAAAATACTTCACAGTTATTTTGACATCATAAACGTTAGACATTTTCGTTTGTGCTACAATGTTGTCAGTTATTACTGCATTATTATGATACCTTACTGTTTCCTCTACTTCTAAGACATGCCCGGATTCAAATAGGTTTTAGCCTTTTGACATATTCTAGTTACGCTAACGATCATTTCTAATCAGCAGAAACCCAGATATTATAATTTTAATCATAATAATAATAGAAACCATTTATACATAATTTAAACATTGACGGCAACACGAAAACAGTTTTAAGAAGTTTATTTTCTTCACCACACTGGCTCTCGTGTCGTTTTGTGCTGCTCTGCTACCCATAGTTTGTGCACGTTCCTTCCCTAAAAATTACAATAACCATAACCTACTACACTGCTAATAGTATACTAAATTTATGTTATTTATTGTTTTAAAGTAGGGAATACTCAAAAATTAACGTTACTTACGACGAATCAAACCGCCATCTGTTGTAGAATAGAATTAAATCAGCTCTTTTCTTTTTTTAAGGCTAGATGACGCTACTCGTATGGTCAGGAAAGTGAATAGTATCGAAATGAAATTAACTAGACGTGTTGATGAGGTAGTGGCAAAGATTCAATTATCGCAAATTATCGAGCATTTTGCAATCACTGGAAGTGAGATTGAGTGATTGAAGTGACATTTTAATTCCACGGCATAATATGTTCGAATTATCGACTTGCCACTATCGTTGTGAGATAAAATAATTAAAAAATAAATGTTTTAAAAAATATATTTTATTCTTATGTAATAAACTTATAAAATAAACTTAATTATAACATTCTAGAAGGCTAATTTCTTCATTAATAGATACATATGCTGGTCTACTTCAAAACCATGTAAGTTATTAGCGTCACCTTGCAGACGCATCAGAAGACCACCAAACGAAACATATGCAGCTAAACGTGACGCTGGCTCCATGGCTCCTTCGTCACCTTCTATCCTGTAAACAATCAGAAATATATAGTTTAAACTCTATGAAGTAATATTTTATTTGTTACATTATTTTTATTGGTTTGAGCAACTTCTACCAGTTTTGGTATTTTGCAGCACACTCTTGTTTTATAGTTCACTGCTCAGACTTATGGTTTCGATGAACGTCTTGAGCAGTGAGCCTCTTAACCGAGAGAGTGAGGTACTATACTATATTATATATACTACTATACTATATCTTATCTCACCTTTTAATGCACCTACTTCATTCATTTCTACATCACCCTAAGGTAGACTGGCAGAGAATGTCTTTGGCATTAAGTCCGCCTCTGTACACATTGTGCATAAAGTTTTGAAATAAAAAAAAAATATATACAGAATGTTACAGAAAGGGGTGATCATATTTTAGTTTTGTGTAGTAGACTCCATAAATAATGTAAAGCGTTAAAAATTTATGAAAATTCGTGATTTTTTATAAGGAAATCTCATTTTGAACCTGAAAAATTTACCAATGAATCTAATATTTCGTATGAGAGGATAAACTATAAAAGAAGGATGTTAATGGAATGTCTAGACTTTCTGAAAATGTTTGCATAAAAAAACAAAACCAAAGATTTTATAGGGGCAGTTATATGCTACTCTAGCAATACAGTTTAGAAATAAATATCTTCGGTATTATTAATTTTCAGAAAGTTGACCGCCTCAATGATGTAGAATAAAAAAAACAGAGCAAGTGAGAGTATGACTCCCGCACCGTGGGTTCCGTAAGAGAACCAACTTGTATGTAGACAGTACGTCCATTTCGGAAATCTATTCTCAAAGATTTTTGCCCACCTTTTCCAAAGACAAATTTAACTTCACGGTTGCGATGTTTGAAAAATTCAACATTCCAACAGCAAATTATTAATCACAAAGAAAAAGTTTTTAATGTGATATACAAGAAATGAACGACTTTCGGATTTTTCTCTTTACTTGTGCTGTCAGACCCTGCTTCTCACTAAATTTCATGATTCTAAGTCAACAGGACCCTTTAAGTTTTGATTGTTAAAATTTTTGATTTCAATGATTGTCAAAAAAAAAAAAAAATTTGATCGGATCTAAGAATCTAAGGCTTGACCATAGATCTGACCAAATTTGATTTTTATACAGCTTCAAGGGACCACAGACATATGTATTTAGTATTTGTTTCAACTTCATGCGTCCACGGGTTCCTGAGACAAAAAGGTCTTGATAGACAGACAGGCAGACAACAAAGTGATCCTATAAGGGTTCCTATTTTCTTTTTGAGGAACGAAACCCTAAAATCAGTGTAGTACAGCAGTAGAACCCAACGTAGCAGCATAAATAATCAATCAAAGAGCCTCTAATACTAACCTGTAAACTTTACCAGACATGACATATTCAAAACTGTCGGCTCGGTTTCCCTCCGTTTCTAGAGGGTTCCATTCTCCTCCGTCAGGATACCCGTTCTCTCTGAGAGTAGTAGCCAGCACTAATCGAAACTTATCACCTAGTTCCATAGGATAAATCCAAGAATTTACGTCTAAAATAAGGTCCATTTTGAACGACTCTGATTCACAGTGTAGGCGGCTAACTCTGTCGAATTTCTTTCCCTCGGGATCAATGTCTTTGACGTTAAATATATCTTCAAACAGTACACCTGCCATTATTGTGTTTTTATTGTCTATTTCATGAAAAAAAAATGCGTTAATAACACGCTTATAGCTTTTGTTGACTGAATGATCAATGACAAGTATGACAACTGTTTTCGTTAGGTTGGTAGAAATTGTTGATCGGATTGTCTTCAATATTATTTGTATGGGGTTTACTTTAAGTAATATTACTTTTGAGTATTTATACTATAACTGTGGCTTAGTAATTTGCAAAAACAACTTTACTGTAATTGAGATAAAAATCCTCTCTCTCAAGTTGTACCAAACTGCGAGTGTTCAAAAGTTCATTAAAATCGGTTCATTAGTTTATGACTTTATCGCGGACAAACAACGTAGGTAACATGACATTTTTATATATGTATAGAGTTGTAAGTATACTCTAAATTGAGATTAAAACTATCCTATTTTTCAAGTTGGACCAAACTGGACACAGTGTTCAAAATTTCATTAAAATCGGTTCATTAGTTTAGGCGTTAATCACGGACAAACAACGCGACATTAAATTTTTATATTATATTATATGAAAAAAACTCATGTCAGTCCCACCATTTTAGAAATGCATTGTAAGTGTGTATAATTAATATTTAATAGATTGATGTATGCTGCTCATTTTTCTCTTCTAAGTATTGTAAAATAAAATGGTCTATTTTAGTTTACATGTAATTCTATGGTAAATTAACAAAGTTATATTTGCATGCCTAATTTCTTGGCGAAATGTGTATCGTGCCTATATTTTATGTAACACCTTCTTGTACCACATTTTACGCAAATAAATTATTATTATAGTAAAGACTTAAATAAGGTCAAGATTTTGAAGAAAGACAAAACATACCTATATATAGATATTTATATACTCACCTACTTATAATTTACGTGTAACCAATGTTTTACAAAACATAATGAAAGACGAATAATATACCTAAGTCATTATTTTGTAATAATATTAGATACTCGCAAATTCCAAGATTTTTTTATTGAAATTAATTAAAAGTTATTAACTTATTAGTTAAGTAATGTATGTATGTCATGCACAAACGTTATTTATCTGTATGTTGGTATAACGTAGAAATAATACGCAGGTGGCGCTTTGTAGAATTTTTTTTAACAACGTTATGAAGTGTTGCAAGATTTACCACTTTTATGCTCTCTCCGTTTTAATAAACGGTTCATCATTGTCATTCTGGTAGAACCCGTTTATAGCAACCATTTCCTGTTTTTTTTTTATTGTTTTATATTTTATTTTGCATATACTGCCAATTGCCATACATTTTTTTTTATATTTTGAGTGCCTGGTGCTACCTCGACCATTTATGGTCTTTTGTAGCGTTACATAAATGTCCATACATAAAGAATTATTTAAGTTTATTTTTGTTTGATTGAATAGATAATAGAGCTTTTTAGACAGGAATAGTTTCACAATGATTATTGACAAATTACTTATAGGTACAAAGATTGTGGCTGATTGCTGATGCTCGACATAAGTTGTTTAAGTTTGACACCGTTTTAATGTGGGCGTTTTCAACTAATGTAGATATGATAGAATCGATGACGTAAATTGTAACAAAAACTAAATAGACGGATTAGACTAGAGTGCTAGACTATTGTTTTGTAAGAAAAGGTTTCTTAGTTCACAGAAAATAAACTGCGGTAAATGTATTGGGTATCTGAATAAAAATACAAGCAAAATGTAAGAAACAAAATTTTTAAAAGGAACGTGAATGTAAATAATTATTTTGCCATTTTATGAAAAGTGAATTAAAGCTGATCTGCAATTTTGAGTACCTCATCTCTGGTAACACTGATGTTATCGCTCGGCTGGGTCGGTTCTCCGCGATGAAGCTAACCTAAAATTCTTTTGAACTTTGCACGTGTTGGCTCATTGTTTGTGCGTTTGTAAATTTAATTTACAAACAATAGTTACAGTTATTCCAAAAAACTGACCTAGTTAAAGTGTTTTACTCATATAGTGTTTGATAACCAAAGAATCGAATTATAACAGCAAAATGACAGAAGTCCTGCAACCCGGCGGTGAGGTATTTTCTGAAAAGAAAAAGAAAAAAAACAAGGAAAGCAAAGAAACTGTCACACTAGGCCAGTTCCAGAAGATAGGAGATTTCAAAATTGAACCTTCAGAAAACGTAGCTAAGCTAGATACGGCGTATTGGCCTTTGTTATTGAAAAATTTCGACCGACTCAACGTGCGCACTAACCATTACACGCCGTTGCCATTCGGCCATTCGCCTCTAAAACGTCCAATTTCTGAATATGTCAAGGCTGGCTTCATTAATGTCGATAAACCGAGCAACCCCAGTTCCCACGAAGTAGTATCATGGATCAAACGCATTCTGAAAGTCGAGAAAACAGGACATTCCGGCACATTGGATCCTAAAGTTACAGGATGCCTCATCGTCTGCATCGACCGTGCGACAAGACTTGTTAAATCACAACAGAACGCTGGTAAGGAGTACGTTGCAGTATTCAGTCTTCATTCTGCTGTGGAAGGTGTGAAAAAGGTTACTCAAGGTCTGGAGAAGTTGCGTGGAGCGTTGTTCCAGCGTCCTCCTCTAATATCGGCCGTCAAACGACAGTTGCGTGTGCGTTCCGTATATGACAGTAAACTCCTTGACTTTGATACAGAACGCAACATTGGTGTCTTTTGGGTTAGCTGCGAAGCAGGTTCCTATATCCGTACCATGTGTGTCCATCTCGGTCTTATGCTTGGAGTTGGTGGTCAGATGATTGAGCTCCGTAGAGTACGATCTGGCATCCAGGGTGAGAAAGAAGGTATGGTCACTATGCATGATATTTTGGACGCACAATGGGCATATGAAAATCATAAAGATGAAACTTATCTTCGTAGAGTTATCAAGCCATTGGAAGGCCTTCTGGTTGCACACAAAAGAATATTTATCAAAGACAGTGCAGTTAATGCGGTGTGTTACGGTGCAAAAGTCTTACTTCCAGGTATTTTACGTTACGATGATGGGATAGAGATTGAGCAAGAAATAGTCATAGTTACTACAAAAGGTGAAGCTGTTGCTTTGGCAAATGCGTTAATGACCACATCAACGATGGCATCATGTGACCACGGAGTAGCAGCAAAACTGAAAAGAGTTATAATGGAGAGGGACACATATCCAAGGAAGTGGGGCTTAGGACCTAAAGCGTCACATAAGAAACAGTTGATTTCATCGGGAAAATTAGATAAATATGGCAAACCTAATGAAAATACTCCTGCGGAATGGTTAAATAGTTATGTAGATCATAAATCCAAGACCGTAGACCATGATGAGAATGGAGATGATGAAGTTGGTAGAAAGAGGACAGCCAGCACAGCAAACGCAGATGATCCAAACAATTCTGTAGAACTTAAGTCAGAGAAGAAAAAGAAGAAGAAGAAGAGAGACAGTGAAGCACCTGAAGCTGTGTAAGTATCTTTTATATTTGTATGTATTTTCTCAATAAGCAAATTCTAAGGTCTAATTGAGTTGGTTGATAGCACTTGAATACCAACCACATGTTGACATGGCTCTCCTAATGTGTGACATAGTGCAGAAAACAGAAGACCGTTCCTCTGCCTTCCTCATCCAATACACCACAGCTATATCCCTCAGGTTGTCAATCCATCTGGCATTTTTTATTTAATAACAGCAACAGAATTGTGCTATTTATTTAAAACAATAAATATTACTTTGTTTTGTTGCTATAGCAATGATAATAGGAGCATATTATAACTATTGAGATTCTGACAGAGAAAAACTCTCAAACCGCATAGTAGAAACTCATAAAAAATATTATTTAGATAAGCTCTCTGCTAGGGAATGTTACTGACATGCGCCATATGCCTCTGCCACATTTATTGTAAGTCAGTGGTAAATTTCGTATCATAATTTACTTTATCTTTTCCAGAGTCCAAGATGGTTCTGGTGATGCGACAATGGAAGCAGATGTGACGCAAGAAGCTGATACTTCACGCAAAGAAAAGAAGAAAAAGAAAAAGAAGGACAGAGACCAAGAAAGAGTAGATGAATGAACTCAAATATGAACTTGTATAATAATATTATAGGCTTAAATAAATTTATCTAAGTTGAAAATTAAAAAAAAAGCTTATGAAAAGCTGCTATTATTTGAGAGTATAACCATCCTAAGTATAAAGTGAAATGATTTACTATCTGTGGTGTGATATGTACGCGCCATTTTTGTGTTTTTTGCAAGTTAGTATGTGTTCCTTTGAAAAGTTCTTAGTTGTTTTATGAAAGAATATGGAATTTTTACAATAATTGATATTTTAGCCTCAAATCTTAGTAACATAGAAATTAGATTATTATAGGTGATTGTTCATTCATGACAATATCGACAAGCATGTCGCCGGCGCCTTCAAGTGTTGAGAGCCGACATTGACGTCAGTATGCTATGTTATATTGTTGTTGTTTTCAAACGTTTCGACTGTGTCAATGCCTTAAAAGGAATTACTAAATTTACTTGATCGTTTTGCAGATAATATTCTGCTTTTACATCCAAAGTTTTGTTAAAATAGCTACCTATGAAAATTAGTTTAATATCTTTGTAACCTTTTAAAACAGTTTTTATTTTAGGTACTATTTCGCTTACCTATATTATAACGACCACACTTATTGTATGTTTGAAAAAGATATTCCCCAGTGAGTATTGGTCCGTGGTGCGCCTGTTGTACATCATTGCGATTTATTTTTTATATATTTTGTTACGGGTTTCATATTTAGCCATTTAATCTAGTATGTCCCGTGTATGTTCTTGATGTATGTGATTTTTTTTATTGTGCAGTGGTATAAGCATTTGCCTTCCATCTCACCTGATGGAAACTGATGATTAAGACAAAGATGGTACACGCCTATCCAAGAGAAACCTATTCACTTTACTCTCGAACATCTAAGATTTTAATTGTCTGAAAATGACTACAATTTTCCTATTATGAATAGGAAAATTTTGAAGTAATTTTCCAGACTTTTAAAAAGCAAACAAGTTCAAAGATAGCTAAATAATCTTCTTTGGTGTTATTGCAATCAAGTAAAAAGATAGAATCAAATAAATTTAAAGAAGAAAAATATATATTTTTTTAATGTAATAAAATAAGCATTTTGGATACGTCTATCTCAACTTTGTTGCTCTAAGGCCAGGTTGCCTTTGCTGAATATTTTTTTTCAATGTCTCCTAAATAAAAAAAGTAGCCTTGATATAGTTTTTTTATTTACAAATTATTTTGTGATGCTTAATAATGTGATAGATGTACTTGAGCCATTTGTTTTAAAGGAACATACAACTAGGTATGTTTTTAAGTCATGTGAACGATGCCTAGAATTTGTTTGCCTAGATATAAGTTGTACTTGTAATTAGTTAATGAATGGTAGGCTAAGTTTTAATGTGTTGGTTATCAACATTAAATCTATAATTACACTTGTATTGGTGTTTTTATTTGCCTTAGAGAAAAGAAATTAAAGTGGGTTATATTTTTATTCATTCTTATTTATTTACAATACCATATTTTATCTGTGACTGTTAACCAATTAATTTTAATAATTATTCATCGAGTACTTCCAGAACAATCATCTTAATGGTACTAACTTCCGTAGACTTGAAGCATTGCCACGTAGATTGGCGTGGTTTGATAGAACATAATATATCTATAGGTATATTATGTAAAAAAAGTGTGTGTATGCAATTCACACACGGCAGAAGTGAAATTTCAGAAAAGTAGAATAAATACAATTTTTATATAAAAGTTATTGGTCAAATTAACACAGATGTGTTAAATACATAATTAACATAAATTAATTAACCAACGAATTTTAATACGTAAATGCACAAAAATGAAACACGTGAATGATACACCACGTTGACTATGACGCATATTCTGAAGGCTTCGTAGTACGCAGGCGCAGACAAGTGCTAGCATACGAAAATTATAGGAAACACTGTATACTTATATTCAATCTCATTCTCGCAGGGTAAATCCTATTTATGAATGTTAGTCTCTTTTTAGTGTCACTTTTTCGTTTCATCGAATTTTGAAATCACGATTTTAAAGAAGTTTCACTTCAATAAAAAAATCTAAATTGTGGGAGAGTGAGTGTTATTTTTTTAACCGATTTCATTGTAACACAATTAACGGTTAAAAGTCCTGCATACTTTGTGGAATACTTATAACAAGAAGAACCTAGATTAGGGACTGTATTCCTTTAAAATCTTAATACCCGTTATATTATTTTACTCTTTGCTTAATAGTAATAGTATAGTGTCTAGAATGGGCTTCGTCATTTCTATTGTCGATGACAAAGAGTATACAAACACTACGTTGTCGATGATGATATTTGTTTGAACATGCTATTCTCTGGAACTATTTTATATAGTCTTTGTGGTAAGTAGGCCATTTATAATCGGCTATTTAGGCAATATAAATTCCGAAACACGGCCAATTACCGTCCGATTCGATTGTAACAACTAGATGGCGCTATGCATTTATATTCCTATAATAAAATTATGTAAAACATATTGTGATTTTAATTGAGTTAGCATGATTTATGCTAGCCTAATACAATTATTGAATGGAAAAGAGTTATTAGTTTGTTCAATTGTACTTTTAGCAACCGAAATCAAAAAATTAAAATGTGATGACAGTGATGGCAATTTAGAAATATTCTGTAAATTTAAAGAGAAACAAGCTTCGCGTTTTTGTTAATGTCTTGTTTTAGGTTCTTACCTATCATATCATCATTAAGCTTAGGGAAAACAGTTTTTTTCTAACTCTGAAAATATTTCTCCCAGTCAATGCTTAGTAGTAGTCTCAGACTAGCCCTAAGAGCCTAGAGTTAGCAACACTGGTTTTACAGACAATTGAGATTGACATTAAAATTTGACATTTAAAAAATCAACAAACTTCGTGGTCTATGTGTGTATACATTTTTGTCCAGGAAATAATAACAATTGAGTTTATTTGTGTAAATTATGTATTGGAACCACATTATGACAGACAATAGTATTTATACATATGAATACTTCTTACAAGAAAATGTTTGTCGACTGTGCTGGAATAAAAGTGCCAGTGTAGAACTCTATCAAGAAAGTTTTGAAAATCTTTCAGAGGTATCATTCGCTGAAATAATTAAAGACTGTCTGGATATAGAACTGGATAGTATAAGTCCTAATAAATTATGCGAGAACTGTTGTAACGAAATTAAAAGGTTCTATTCATACAAAAAGTTTTGTAGAGAAAGTAATAAAAAATTACAAGAAATACTCTTCAAAGGTTCAAGTGAAGTGAAAAATGGGAATTTAGAGTTAAGCACAATTAAAGATGAAGTTATTGATGAGAATTTTGATAAAATCGATGAGCTTCTAGATAATGCTATAGATTTTGAAGATGCAAGTTTGGACAAAATAGTAAAACCTGATTCTAAGTTCAGGAAAAAGTATTTACACAAGCGTTCTCCTACATATTGTAATATTTGTTGTTTAGACTTGGATAGTAAAGAGGAATTATCATCTCATAACATTGAATTTCATGGTATCGAGAATGAAGGTACACTTTTTAAATGTTTTGGTTGTGAAAAAAGGTTTAAAAGTAGAAAAACTCGAATCAGTCACGAAGTTAACTTCTGTAAAGGGTTAAAAGATGGATATAACTGCAACATTTGTGATAGATATTTGCCCAAACGGTGTATGTATGAGTACCATATGAGAGACCATAGACACAACATATTGACAGAGTTGCCAGAGCATATATTTAAATGTTGCAAATGCTTAAAATTATTTAAGACCAATGAACTTTTGAAAAAACATATGCTTGAACATGGAAAGGGGAAAAATTTCGTGTGTGATGTAAGTGCCTACATATATAGTATTCTTTATGTCACATCACTAAGTCGGCAAACACCAAAGCCTGAAAAAAGTTATAGTTTTGTGATGGTGGTCATCCCAACATGATTTACTTTTCTCCAGCAAGTCAGCACACACTTGTCTTTCTGGTTCTATCTTACCTTTAGCGATTGTGTAGCATGTCCTTAATTGTCGAATTACGACTTCAGTATTTTTAATTAGCAAATTATCAGTTGACATTCTTACTAATTTCAACCTTCAAACAGGTTCCAAACCAAGATGTCCCTGTAGCCTACTGAACCTAAGTAATAAATGTATCTTTTACCCCATTTGTCCACAGACATGCGGACGTATATTCACTCGGCAAGACTACTTGCATAAGCATAAATTGACCCATACGGGAACCAAACGCCATCAGTGCCCACACTGCGACTTTAGAGCCACGCAAAGATCTTCACTCACTGTACACATAAGGTAAAATATGCAACAAATTATTTCAATACTCCAAAGGAAATATTGATATACCTCATAGTTAGTGTGAGTCATATTTTTATCCATACATACCAGATCCAAAAGAAACGTAAGGTGAGGTACTCATAACCAATAAAGCTTATGAGGTATGTAGAAGCAAGTTGAAACTAGCAAACAACCTGTTTCATGTTACATGGTTCCTGTTAACCCGGATGTACCCAAAGGGTGTATAAAAGCTGCGCTCCTCTGGATTTTGTACTTTGATCATATATACTATAGATGTTTGATCACCACTATCAATGTTATCACAGCATCAACTAAGCAGTGCATAAATCAGTTGTATGCACATCAACAAAGACAAATTTGGCTTCGAGTCCGAAACTCTTACACTCACAAACTTACGCTTACTTACAAAAGACTTACATTAATAGCTGTTCTCACACCTCATCCATCCTACAGTCTGTTTTGTGCTTTATTCTCTTTTACGAGAAGTTCTATTGCTTTGAGTCAATTTACTCCCTGTTTTCCAGTTAAATATATAAGTAATATAATGTCTCCTAAACATTCCAGGACGCATACTGGTGAACGTCCATACAGCTGTGATATTTGTCCTCAGCGATGTATATCCAGCTCTAACCTTCGTGCTCATAAGCGAAGGCATCTCGGCGTCAAGAAATATGAGGTAAGCTATAAATTATAAAATTATTGGACCCATTACACAACACTATCGATTGTTCTCACCACGTTTAACGTGCAGACTGCTCAGTCTCAACCGATTTGACATCAGAATAGTTGTAGGAACCATTACGGACCACTTGGCCCTAAACCGACACCTATTCACTATCAACGCGACAAGCAGTCCTCTATGTAGAGGCTGTCTCAACGCGGAGGAAACGGCCGCCCACGTCCTGGACTGCGAGGGAGTGGCCACACAACTGGCAAGTATCCTCGCGGGAGCGAGGTTGCTCCTAGAAGCCTGTGAACGCCCAAGGAGGCTTCTGTGCTTCTGGAAGGAGCTAGCCTGGCTCAACTAGTCAGCCTATCTGAACGCATAATGGACCGCATATGAGTCTAGATGCGGAAACAGAGCCCTATACCAATACCAATACCAATTGTTCTATGGGTACCAGAAAATGGATATATGTACCTGCATAGTTAATTCTTATTGGGAAATATACACATATAAATGATTGTCTAAAACACACAGCTTTGATGTGAAGAAAGCTGCATGGTTGAAACTTACCGGTTTGCCTATGATTTCTATACTTATCTCTTTCTCTCACCAGTGTGCGAGTTCTTCTTTCCAATTAGGAGGAAGCTTTTTACAACTGTCAATTCATAGCGTTTGTGATTCATAAACGCTACCATTAGTTATATATAATTACAGCAGCTTTCTTTACATCAACGCTTTGTGTTTTAATGAACACATAATACCTGTTTTGTTGGAATGTAAAATAGTTATATTTTGATGTACATTTAATAATAAAACTGGCTACTGCAGTCATATAAAGGCTCATGTCAATGCTAATCATTGCAGCCCCTCAACAATAATAATAATAACTTCACACATCTCACATACGGCCGTCTGATCCCTAACTAGGCAAAGCCCGTGATATGGTAACCAGGCTGCTAATAAACATACTTATATATTTCTAAATACATACATATTATAGATAAATTACACCCAGACACAGAACAAATGATCACACTCATCACACAATAATTTGTCCTGGGAATCGAATCCACCACCTCTGGCCCAGCAGTCAGTCAGTCAATAAACAGGCGGCAGTAGCTGCTATCGGTTAGGGGGTGGAGGTGATTTATAAAAATACCCAGACCAAATTCAAGTAGATGTATTTATGTAAACTAATATTTGCATTAGGCAGGAATCGAACCTACTATTTGCACCACTGCCGCCACTGTCGTCAAGCTATCGACAATTTCCTCCAGTTTTTTTGAGCTCTTTATATACTTACTGCAATGCTCCTTTAGGTCGTTGCTTTATGTTATAAACAGTAAAAATTCCGTAAATATGATGGTCATGGTTTTGTCTATGGAATGGTTCAAGTAATACTGACGATTGAAATTAACCAAAAATGAATTATGAAAGAAATTTGAAGATAAGTATATAGTATTATTAGTGTTTTTAGCTTTAGGGCTATTGTTAAATAATAAATTTACTGTAAATTTTATTTTTTTTAATTTATTTTCATATTTTTTTTTATTTTTTAAAACAAGCTTTTATACAAACTAAGTTTTACGTAAGTGTAGATTTGATGTTTAAAAAAGTACTCCTCAAGACGAGTCAATCGAGCCTAAACTCGATTGGTTTAGCTTATTTAGTTCAGAAGTTTTTATGGCCACTATCCGACTCCATCATCATACCCTAGACATCATGTAGCACCAAAATACTCACCAAGATAAAACAAATGAGCCCAAACTCGATGTGTTTATCTTGATCAGTTAAGAAGTTCCAATGGCCGTCTTCCGGCTCCATCATCAGAACTACTCCATGGTACCATATTATTGTATTGTCACCGAAGAAACATAAGTACACCAAATTTGAGCCCAATCGGAAATCGTGAAGTGGTGCTAATTTAGCTTCCAGATTCATGCGCAACACATACATACATCAAATGTTGCAAGTTAAATAAAAACTTGTAAAAATGGAAACCATTCGACCTTCGATCGGTGATCAAGATTTTTGGTTAATAGAACCACCATAACATACACATTAGAATAGAATAGAATAGAATATGCTTTATTGTACACCTTATACATAGAAATACAAATGATTATAATACTAATTACACGGTTCTAATTAACTTAACGACGTCTTACAATCAAGTCTCGTTTGAGTGATGAGTCAAACACCACACTACAGTACAAAAAAATTGAGTGAAACTAAGAGACAGTACAAACTAGAGATATTTTTGAGTGGTCGCCATTGAATTTTTTTTTAAAGCAATACTAGTACACGGGTCACACATTACGAGTATTCTTGTTACTTGAGTTAGAAGTGGGTGCACATGGTTAGTGCACTGGGTTAGATCCGAATCTGTAACCCCTTGATCGCAAGACGACGCCTCAGCCATTACGCTAGCGCCGCAGTTTGTCTATGGCTGGGATTTAACAAACATCTAAAATTGAAGCGCTTCAAACATGACATCTTTAATCAGTACCCCTAGTACCTATAAGTTTTTTGGGGAAGTCGACAATCAGACCGATCTAAAGTATTATTATTATTGAACGTTATTTTGTGATATGTAATGTCCTTATTCAGTCGCATAGTCTTTTACAGATATAACAACATAAATACATAATGTATGTCTCACTATTTTCAGTGCACAATATGTAACAAAAAGTTCGGTTACAAAATCAGCTTAGAAGAACACATCTCGTCTACACACGTTCGCTCCGAAAGTCATCCGTGCGAGCACTGTGGCGCCACCTATACAAGAATCAGAGGATTACGGCGACATCTAGCAGCGAAACATGGGAAACAAGCCAAAAGTAAAACTGTCGAACAAAATATTTTAGTGCAAGTTACAGAAGACGCTGCGAACAAAATCCATATTCTAAAAGACGTTGAGTATCAGTTGAAAGACAGTGAAAATGTATTATTACTAAAGCATCAAGATGGTGATGTTTATATGGTGTGATCGCGTAATTATTAAATGTCTGACTTTAAACATTTTTATTTGAGTGACATCTAGTAGCGAGTAGTATAACCACTTGATAGTCCCTGTAAGCATTGAGTTGGCAACATAGGGACTTAGTTTAAATATAGAGTAGAAGCGCCAAACTAAACTACTACCTATTACAGGACATTCCAAGTGTGACGTACAGAGTTTTCATTGTACCGTTACAAAAGACTCCCTGCTCCTGATAGTACCACTTCATTTACGGCAGTTTTAACAGATCAAAACTGATATTAATAGGGTTAATAAGGATGGCCTGTATAGCGGCTAAATACTTGGGCTTTCGCCAGGTATATTCATTGTTGGTACCAACGACCGACGGTACTGTACGAACTCTTAATAAAAAATAAGACCGTTTTTTTAGTTTCTCTTGGCTGTTATTATGTTTGGCCGTGGGTTTACCGCCTATCTATACTACAAATCGTTTTAATTCTATAGAAGAGCACTTTCAGTTTTTCACAATCGTACATAATTTTTCATTTTAGTATTGGCCTATGTTCCTAAACCTGGCCAGGGTAATACTCCGGCGTATCATGATGTACATTGCCCGGATGCTGGCATTTCTTGATTTTCCTAAGCTTAACTTTGCGATTTGCTCGACCGTCTTTGGGCAACATCAAGATATGGCTGGGCGTATCGTAATATAGTTCAGATTTGCGACGCTAGTGGCTCTGTTTTGCGCACTGTCAGCTGTGTTACACAATGTTGCAGCGACGAGTCACCAGGAGAAACACAGAACTCCTTTTGTCAGGTGGAGGTCTTTTCCTAGTTTAACGTCAAATTTGCTGTGTTATAAATACTGTTTGTTTTAATATCTTACTCTTTGGGGTTGTTGGCCACCTAGTGTTCCTGTCCTATTGGTTCTCCAGTCACAGGAAATTAGCTAAAACCCTTCGAAATGTTACACATTGCACTGACCCCAATGAAAATTAGGAAAGAGGGCAGGAAGATGATGACTCTTTGGGGTAGAGAAAGTTGCAGCTGAATAAAATACAAAACTATTTACACAGTATTTTTATTTCATTTTATTACAATAATCGAAACAAAAATAAAAGTTCTCTATAATATTAAAACGATTTTTTTCACAATACTAACATGCATTCAAGTACTATTTACATTTTACACACATCCAAAGTTTAAAACATTGCAATATATCTGTAAGACAAGACTGGGTATATGAGTATGAGGAGATACAAACAATTCGGAATATCACATTAGAGGCGCAACTAGTACAACATTTAGGAAATGGTTAAGTGGCGTCAGTGTTTTTGTTAACCTTTTGTAAAGCTCCGTAAATAAAAGTTATAAACAATATTGAATCTTCTTTAATAGTAATTACAAGTCAATAAATCGGTAGTGAATCCTCTAGTGATAGTGCATATAGTCTATCGTTATCTAAAGGTTGGGGCAGACACTGAAAAACCACATAATTAAGCACCTTACTGTTGTATTACATTTTGACGTACTAGTTGAAATTATGATTTTTTTACTAGGAGTAAATCAAATACTCATATACAGAGAGTAATTTTATTGTTAACTGTTAAAATACTTTAATAGCAGATTATAAAATTTCTTCACCATACTTTTTTAAAGACTACCAAAGGCCGTATGCCGCTCGTCTGTGCGCAAAAAAGCAATATGTCTATAATTAATATTGTACTATGGCGCATATCTCTGCAAAATTGTGATATAGTCACAGTTATGTCCGCGTTATGTATATGCATACATATATACATTCTATGTATATGCATTATATATACGCTCTGGATTTTATGATCCACCGTTGTTTAGATGGTAAGTTACAGATATTTGTTCAGTTCAAACAATTTCCTCGTCTATGGCAATTTGTCGAGGTTTTCTTCCTCGGCTGTTGTCATCTTTGGGGTTTATACACTGAGGAGTGGTGATTATTTTCTCTTCATCAATTATTGTTTAACGGTGCATTTCTGCCCTGTTACGCCTATTTTAATGTGAAACATCGTTTTGGGGCGGGTCCGACTAGCTATTGGCGTGCGAGGCATTGCCACGCCCTCCTTTATTTTTTCATTTTACTGATAAACTAATATGATTTAAAAAAAAAAATCTTAAGTCTGAATATCTTGTTTTTGATTACGTTATATTTATTTAATAAACCCTCCTTTTATGCATATTTTCTACACAAAATAATTTCGATGTGTCACATATCTGCCAGGCATGCTGCGACGGCCCATTTTGTTTCTATTTTTGTCTGACAACCCCCCAAAAAGACAGAAAATGTTTACATTCTAGCAAAAATTTTACAAACTATAGTAATTATTGCTCATTCTAAACTAAATCTAACATAGACAATACGAGCATTCTACAAGAGAATCACAAATACTTAGTAGGCTGTACACGAATATTGTCGAACGAGGAACTTCACGCTTCTTACTTACCTATAACTATACGTTAAAAAAGATTTTATAGAATACCACAATGTATATTTTATACTAAATACATATCACGAAGGTGAAAATGATTATATTGGTAAGAATCAGTGCAAAGGGTGCACATAACACGATTTTTGCTGATTTACAGATTTATAATTATAATGATAATTTTGTGTTTACAGGTCCAGATTGTTTTTTACAGTGAGTCTAGAAATTGGGAATAAAAGTCTGCAGGGGTTCCCGGAAGCTTCCTTCCTAGGGTATCCCGGGTCCCCTGCAGTAGACTCACTTGTGGCGGAACACCGTGTGGTTTTAGTCGGTTCGAGTCCGACATACCACTTCACCCTCGGTGAGGTGATGACCCGTGGGGGTTTCCACACGATAAAAAAAAAAAAAAAAAAAGGCATCCTGTTCACGTTTCACTGTTATTAGCTAGTTTAACAAGACTTTATAACATCCAGAACAAGTACGTTCCATTCTAGGGACCTTTAAAGTAGGTGAAATACAATAAAGATCCCGGCCGTTACCGTGAGGCCGTCTCACAAGGATTTCATGTAGAAATTAATTATACCACAGTTGCTGACCTGATTCCCGTTGCTGAACTTGTGTCATCGTGATGGGAGTTGGGTGGGTTTGGCAAAACACGTACTCTTTCTTTCACTCGCATCTAGCTGCTGACGCTTCCGCATTTAAAGGCATATTCACTTTCACCTAGTCTTTCAAGTTCTAAAATATTTCTTCTCTCTTTGTTTCCTTCTGCCCTTGTGTCACAAGAAACAACCGACTTTGTGTCTAGTGATATTCTTTTTTTACATAATATGGTATTTATAAAATTCAGTTTTCACGGTAAATAATTTAAGTTTTAGATTATTTTTTACTATAGTAAGTATTTAAAACTTTTTACATTTACACCGTTCACCGGCTAATATTCTAGTTTAAACATATTAAGGATTGAAAATATTATATTATTGCCACAATAAAAATCACGATATTACTTACATCAAAATGTAAAAAAATTAATGCTGAGGATTTGACCCAATTTGGTTTAAAAAAATATATTTACTTTTAAACTTTCGCGTTCCATGATATAATATTATCTACCAATTCGTCGAAACGTCAGGCAATTCAGAGGTATGTAATACCTTTTCGTGATCGCGTTAATTCCCGTTAATACGTAGATAATAAAAATATATTTGTTGCCGTTTGTGCCTGAAAAATTTGGGAAGCACTCAAAGTGTTTTTTTTTTTAAGGAAATAAACCAACAAACAATTTATAGAAATTTGGGTAATGTTTGTTACAGCTTTTATTCATATAAAGTAGCGCCATCTAAATACTGTTCACAGATTCAACTCTTGGTTAGTTGTTGGAAGATGTCGCTGCATGTAAATATTGGCAGAAAAAAAACTGAAATATGAAATTTAATCATTGGTATTATTGGTAATTAATATTTTAGAAAGTAGTTATTATTTCATTGCCTAAACAAAATAACATGTTCAATCCTTATTATAACAAGCCTTCTTCCTGGCTTCGCCTGTGACATTAATCGAATACCTATCTATAGTCTACACTATATTATTTGTATATGTATTAAGTAAATTTATTGCCAATAATAGCAAAAGATAGTGATTGTCTAGGCATATCTAGTAGCAATGTCTATTTTATAGAAATAATAACTATTTCAGGTATGGTTGCATACAGTTACTAAAGATATGAGGTATTCTGACACCAACACGACAGGTCGCTACGCCTATTGATAAAGGATCCCGTCAGACCCGACGTAAAGGGGGCAAATTAAAAAAAATATGCAGAGAATGGACGATGTTCATCGTCCACGTAAAAAAAAAACTGACGTGATTGTGTGTGGACGGACAGCCTTGTATGCAGAGGATATCACAACGCGGAGGAAACAGCTGTCGATGTTATCCTTGCGAGGGAGTGGCCATACAACAGGCAAGTATCCGCGCTGGTGCGAGGTCTCGCCTCGAAGCCAGTGAACGCCCTCGGGGGCTTATGTGCTTTTGGAAGGAATTAGGCTGGCTCAACCTATCAGCCTTATCTGAACGCATAATGAAGCAAATATGAGTTTTGAAATGGAGCCCTATACCATTATAACTTGAGTGATTAAAAAGTGATAGTATTACACCAAGACAATCAATCTCTTTGCTTACAGTTAAATATGTAATTTATATGTCTTTCAGATCTACTGTTTAGAAATTCGAAACACCATCTAAGTGCTATTTACACAAAAAGTTTACTACCTTATCAAGTATATCTTATTATAATCTTATTTTTTTTAATTTTATGGTTAACTTTGATAAAAACAAATAAATATAATCCTTTTTTTCACATAGATATTCCTTACATAGCCTGCTATGGTATGGCTGAGTGACATATCTAAGTAATATATAATTAAATAAATTATATTCTATATATGACTTTTTAAATAAATTATTAAGCTCGTCATTTTCAGGAAAAAATACCACTAGTTGAAATTAAAAAAAAGATTTAAAAATGGCGGATACCTAATATTTCAAAGTGCATTAAAAAAAATATGTTAAGCGAATTCATCAGAATATTTACGAGAATATGAAAAATCTTTCTATTCTTTCTGTAAGACTAAATGTTTTTCTTATAAATCAACAATTGGATTTACTACAAATGCATGTATATTTTTAAAAATAATTATATTTTGTAACAATAAAACCAATTATTACATACTTTTTTTAGTGAAATATATAAAAAAAATATTTTTTTAATAAATTATCAGATTTATCAGGTAACACTCATCATTCATACTTTTATTTTTAATAAGTTTAGATAGTTTTTGATTGACAAGAAGAGAACTGTTGTTAATGAAATTAAAAGAAACATCTGTTTTAATAAAATTTAAGAAAATAAAATACTCACGCAATGTTAAACAATATGCAAAGCACAACACTTTTTTGTTTTATTTATTATTAAGATATTATACTCATCACAGTGAGCTTTTACACCTGAAATTAATATTATACCTATTAAGATCTCGTTACCTACATTTTAAACCAAACATTATATAAATGAGATGCAAATACCTACTAGGATTTTAAGTATTTATTACATTTTTGTTTTTTTTCCAAATACCATCATAGATGGTTTTTATAAAACAAAAAAAAATATAATTTCTATTGTTCAGGATCTGGTGTAAATATCAGATTAGATTTTTAATTCAACATTAATATTTTAAACAGATTAAAAATACTTCAACTGACAGCTAACTAAATGGCAAAGGAACAAAATTATAGAGCCTAATAAGGTAGGTTATCTCTCAAATATGCTTTTTTGGTAGAAGTTTTTCGAAGGCATTTTCCCCACCAAGACCTTTGAGTACACATCTTGACTGGTTTCAGTATGAAGCACTTTGTTTGTACCACGTTGAAGAACAGTTTCCCCACCATGTTGGAGACAGACGTGTCCGCGAGCTTCAGACAGGCACGAAACCTGAAATTAAAAAAAAATTAATAATTTTATTGAGTGTGTCTTAAATGAGCACAAATATGACTTTTCATTCTTCTATCTCGCTCTGATCCTGATGTGTTGTTAAAGGTTACGAATTAAATACTTAGAAAGCGCCAAAAGACTTTGTCTTAATTTTTTTTTCCCATAACCATCGCTTTCAATAACAAGATTTTTAACTAAATAGAAACTCTTACATACAATAAAAAATAAAGATTATTGTTCGTTCGGTAATACGCTAACACTAGATAAACATTGCAAGTCGCACGTACAATACAATGCGTGCATAACCAGTACGCTCCAGAAATCTTTTCGTAGTTATTAATTAGTTCTTGCTGAGATGGTGATGATTTTTTACCGACTTTAAACACGAAGGAGATTCTCAATAACTCAACAGATTTTGCGATATCTTTCTAATCGATTTGAACTATATCATTGAAATCGGTTTTAAAATTGAGAAAAAGCATTTTTGAAAGAAAAACTCATAATACATTTTTTTTAAGCTAAGTCGATTATTTTTTGGTTGGTTGGTTAAAATTTGACCACACTATTCCGTAACACCTCTATGGTAATGAATGTGTGTCGGTATGTTTGTTTGTTTGTTTTCTTCATATTTCTAAAATGTTTATCTGATTGCGATGAAACTTTGAGGAATTATTAAATGTGTTTGTATGGAAAGGTATAGCACACCGGTTTCTTAAAAAAGAACCGGCCTAGTATGCGTCGGGCCTCGATCTTAATTCATTTGTAAAATCAAATTAAAATTCCTAATCTTGCCTTAAATTGTGTCACCACAATATCATGTTAATATATTCTAATACGTACTACACTTTGACCTATGCCATGCAATAGCAAAAACGATTAAAATATATACATATGTTAATTTCCACATTTCAAACGGCTATTTGTAAAAGTGAAAATGGCGGATGCGTTCAGATTCCGCGCCAATTTATGACGGGTCCTGTCATAAAGTGACAGATTCGACAAACGTTATAAAGGCGGTAAATCTTTGGATATTAAACGGTGGAAGTTAAAAGACTTCTTTATTTGCAACCGTCATAAATTGTGATTTAAATGGCGTAGACCGTTAGCATTTCAGTATTATGTTCGCGGTGAAGAGGTATTATATGGCCCTTTGGAATTGTATGACTTTCTTTTTTATTATTCTTGAAATTGTTATTAATTTTATCTATAACCTAATAATAGAGCTAAAATGAAATAAAATACATTCCAGTTTTATAATACCGAGTGCTGTTTACAGAAAACCTTGCTGAAACAAAATATAACTAAAGAAATTTTGCTAAAACTTTCCGGCCCATCACGGGCTCTATTTATTAAGGGGTTAACCGACATGCCGCGTAGGTGTCAGGTTCTGAAATAAACACGTAAATTAAACGCTACATCTTTAATTAGTATGATAAATTTCTCTAAATATTAAACATAAAACTTTAAGTAATTTGGATTTTTTTTCTGTGAGGCCATGATCACTCCGGTCGAGTCGGCCCATACGTGCCGAAGCATGGCTCTCCCATGTCAATTTAATGATTTGATTCTTTTATTTAATTACATATTTATTTATTTTTTTGTTTTAATTTAATTAGAACGGACGTAGGGGAATAATACTTGCTAAACATTACAATAAAGTAAAATATAACAATATATACAACAAAGAATTAAGCTGTCATGCATCTTCCTCACTGAATTTCAAACACACAAACAAAATCAAAATCCATCCGCAAACAGATCAATAGCTTTATGCTGACATTTTCAGAAAAACCATGACATTCCATCAACATCCTTGGTATTAAATACTCTTAGTTACAATAATGTCAGCCCTCTCTTATACAAAATATTAGCTTTATCGGTTAATTTTTCAAGTTCAATTTATCAATAAAAATACGATTTCTGTATTTTTTTTTAAACTGTTAGCCAATCAAATATGACCACACCATTCTGTAACAAACTGTATAATTTTTCCCATAACTGATCCTGGTATCACACATACATGTTGAATGAACATGAAAACCTTTTCTATTGAAGTCGGTTAAAAGTATTAAAATAAAATGTTGGTGCTCACGATTCGTAACGGCTTTTACTAGTAAGTATTCGTAAGGTGAAGACATATTAAAATGACCGAGTTTTATTAGCCACTAACTTTAACACCATAGATTTATAGAGTATTTTATTGTGTTACGTCAGCAAATGCGTTTTATTATCACATGGAGGGTGTATTAAAAAAAAAGTTGCATTATGGCTTTGTTTTATGTGGATTGTATGATATCTTCAGATAGTCCAGGTTTATGGAATTAGGAGTTTCAGTACTACAAGGATCTTAATAAATATCAATATAAAAGTTTCCTTATTACACGGAACATGCAATGCACCGTATCATATAAATTAACGTGTGTTGCATTTACATAATTTAAATAAGTGATAAAAAAGGTCGCCTCGTGTAATGTAAATGCAGGTAGTGTTTTATAAATAAATAGTTACGAGGGGGTTTGAGAAAAGGTGAACATAGTGGCTTATGTGGCAAGTAGAAGTCGGATCCATTGTTGAGTAAGCGAAAAGGCGCATCTGGCAAAGAGAATGCTATAGACAAATTAATGGCTTTTGTCGCATTCGCTCGAGAAAAAGACCAACTTATGCTGATGTCGTGTAAAGAAATGAGACAGAAGGATAAGATTTTTTGTTTCACGGTGCGTGCTATGTTTTTCAAGGTTAGCACACTACTGTGCTAAACAAATTTTGACAATTAGCGTTCAGGTAGCTATCTTCTTCCTGTAAAATACAGTTTTAAGTGGCTTAAAGTAAGCAACTTTTGATATATTTAGTTGGGAACAATTTAAACTGAATACGACCATTTAAAAAAAAAACATGGTGCGTTGTAGCGTTAAAGGGTGTAAAAGTGATAGTGAAACGAAAATACCGGACTTGTGTTTTCATTTGTAAGTATACTACTCTTTATAAGTTACTAGGTAACAATAACATTTTATTGTATTCATATCAATATATGAATACAATAAAATGTTATTGTTACCTGATAAACTCAAAAACTACTGAACGGATTTTTTTGCGGTTTCTACTAATAGATAGAGCGATTCATGAGGAAGGTTAATAATATAATAAGTTAAGTATATAATTTTTTAAGGTTTTGTGTAAATAGGTTGAAATATGATTGTTGATGTCTCTGCTACCCGTGCGAAGCCGGGGCGGGTTGCTAATTATAAGTATATTAAAATCGACTCAAAACTAATTAAGTAGTTTTAAGTGAAAAGCTCAAAAACTAAGACAAAGCCAAAACAATTTAGTTAAACAAAGTTTGTGAAAGTCTTAAAAGTTAATGATTAACCTCATATAAATAAAATGCTTATCCCTAAATTTCTAGTTTGACTAAATTTAAAAAGATAAGGTGTTATTTTGGTTGTATGGTTATTTTTGTGTGTATGTCATGCGATATTTCATTCAATTGTAAATAGAATAGATTTTCGTAATTCTTTTTTAATTTAATATTTTTACAAAACAAATATGCTTTTATTTAAACTAAAAAAACCTTATAAAGCTTTCATAACAAGAACAATTAATATGAACTAGTAATATTAGAATATACCTAGTTTGTTTACTATATTAAAAAGCACCTAGGGACGCACCTGAGCGAAGCGAGGGTAAGTCGCTAGTACATAGTAGTTTTTAATTCTATCAAGTCGTGGAACACTTTAAAATCACAGAAATTGTGGGCAAAATTTTTGCTTACACGGTCATCTTATTTAAGTTGACGTTTTTTTTTCTTTTGTCTCTTTCTGCGGCACGCTTTCCAGGTGTCTATAGTATTCTCTGTCTACGGGTTAAGCTGACATGACGTGTAACTATGGCAACCGTAATTCCAATTTTAGTTTGAATAATACATTTTACACACATTTTACATTGAATAATATTCAGTGATTGCAGCAATATTGCGATAAAAAAAACAAAAAGAAAACTATCAAAGGCATTGTCAAAACAAAAAAGGCGGTAATAAATGGCGCGAATACCATTTGACGCCATTACGTTGGAGTCCAGCAGCGAGCTGTCAAACACACTCGTTCGCAAACCACTCCGGGGGCACTTATGCGGTGCATCTAGTAATATATTCCGATAAAGTGCCTGCCTATGCCAAGAACAAGGGACTTTTACTTACGAAATATCTTCGAGAAATTCGAAATTTACTTTTCTATTATTTTAACTGATGTCCAGCCATTTTATTTGTTATATTTTTATAGTAACGTAGTCCAGCTAGTAAGATTAATGGCTCGTGCAGTACGTTAGGCAAAAAAAAAATTCAAAATTAAATATAGACATGAAACATCTTCGAAACTTTTGTAACTTATTTTATATTATTTAACAGATGTCCAGTGTTTTTAAATTATTTTTTTATATTAATGTAGACCAGATTTCTAGTGGAATTCGCTGGTCTAAAAATGTTTGCCAATTAAAATCTGGTATATGAGCAGTTTTAATTTCTCGAATCCCACTAATCCCATTATTAATTATTATATCCTACTTCCTACTAATATTATAAACGTGAAATTTTGTGAGGATGTATGGATGTGTGGATGTATGGATGTATGGATGTATGGATGTATGGATGTATGGATGTATGGATGTTTGTTACTCTTTCACGTAAAAACTACTGAATGGATTTTAATGAAACTTTACAATAATATAGCTTATATATCAGAATAACACAAAGGCTATAATTTATGAAGATATTGTGTATATTGGCCAAAATATAACGATAAGTGTTAAGTAACTCGGAAAAAAATCTGTCGTCTGCGAGCTATTCTGGCGTGCGGTGGAAAAACTGTAAGAGTTACACGAATATAATGTACGGTGGGATTGTTTCTCCTAAATAGTTCTATAAAAAAGTCCGCGACAGTATATATCTATCTTTTATGTGTAAGCCATTATTACCAAAACAGTGAACCATAAATACAATAAAACTTGATTTTTTATTCGCAATTCACGTTTAGCAGTAACAAATAGATTTTCATGAAAATAAATACTTTTATCGCCTCGACAGACAGACGCGGAGGGGACTTTGTTTTATAATATGTAGTGAAGGTATTGAATGTGAAAAAAATTTGAAAGTTTTGTAGGATGTATGGATGTTTGTTACTCTTTCGCCCAAAAACTACTGAACCGATTGCGATGACACTTCGTATGTAGATAGCTGGAGACCTGGATTAACACATAGGCTGCTTTTTATCCCGATATTCCCATGGCATCTGAGTTGCGCAGGTGAAACCGCGGGGCACAGCTAGTATATTATCCTACTAATATTATAAACGTGAAAGTTTGTGAGGATGTATGGATGGATGTTTGTTACTCTTTCACGCAAAAACTACTAAACCCATTGAGATGAAACTTGGTACGTAGATAGGTGGAGACCTGGATTAACATATAGGCTACTTTTTATCCCGATATTTGCACGGGATCGGGACTTACGAATGTGAAACCTCGGGGTGCTGGTAGTAATATTATAAATGTGAAAGTTTGGATGGATCGATGGATGTTTGTTACTCTTTCACGCCAAAACTACTAAACCGATTGCGATGAAACTTGGTATGTAGATAGCTGAAGACCTGGATTAACATATAAGCTACTTTTTATCCTGATATTCCCACGGGATCGGGACTTACGCGGGTGAAACAGCGTGGCGCTGCTAGTGTTTAATAATCGGTCTCGCTATGAGTGTGTCTAAGCTAAATATGTCTATATTATATTAAATATGTCTCATAAATGATCAAAGTTATATGTTTGGCGCTAACTCAAAATTATTTAGGTATTTACATTAGTGTAGGAGTTTAGTTAGCCTAACAAGTTTATTTTTCACTTTTCAGTTCTTTCGTCGGTTTAATTTTTTGTTAAAAAGTTTTTACAAGATTATTTTCATACAAAACTGCAATATTTCCGATTACTCCGTTTACATCAAAATTATTAGATTACATATTTTAGTGAAAAATGAAATAAGTATGAACTTTTTTTTAAACTCCTCCCTAAGGTGTATTCTTGATTGAAATAGTATAATTTTCTACCTTGTAATAATACGTTATTAATTACGCTACACATATCTGTTTTTGTAATTGACCTAACCTGTTTATTTATTTTTTTATGATTTTTTGAAGTCATCAATCTATGTATGTCAAACTTTAAAAATGCGATTTCCCACAAAACTGAATTTTTCAATTCGGTTTATAAATAATGGTGCGATACCTTCTCTACTTGCCAGATGTAAAAAGCGTTGTATTTATGTTTTTCTAGGCCAGTTAAGTTTAAAGCTTTTCTATTGATAAATGGACTTTTGTTTTCTTGGGGTTAAGTCTTCGTGGACCGGAAATTGTCGACTATTTACACTTAAAGACATTTAAAACATTAGTATTAAGAACTTAGATAAAGTACTTATAGAGGGAAATGGTAAATCATAAGACGAAATCTTACTATGATATTACGGGGGGTCAAAAAATTGGCGGTACGGGTTTACGATGGGGGGTGGGTGCACTTTATTTTACCTTTACTGGTAGTGATGTGAGACTTATTAAGGGTCTACATACAAAGTTTTATAAAAATTGTGTGACTATTCACTGAGATACAGTTCAATGAACAAGTCAATCCGTAAAAAAATTTGCTACCGGAGAAAATTAAGTTTGCGTACTGCCACCACTAAACTGATTTTGATAATACTTTACAGTATTATCTTACTACTATTAATTAAGTATAAATGCAAAAGATTGGATGCATGGATGTTTGTACTCAATCACGCCAGATCTGGATGAAATTTGGTACTTGTACGACCTAGATTATAGTCTGGAATATCACTTAAGCTAATTTTTATCCCGAAAAAATGTACGGTTCCTGTTGGATATTTCCACGCGAACGAAGTCACACAAAGAGTCATGGGCGTACTCAGCTTTTAGCCCAGGGGGGAGGAAGTATTAAGTTTACCTATCTTCCATAGTCGTAATAATAACGGGTGTAAGTAACGGCCTGCCGAATCTTGAAATAGTAGATTTAGTTCATCATTTTTTTTTTTGGGTAATAGTGATATCACAATGAGTAAATAAAATATTTTACCGAAAAAACAGTAGGTAAATACTAAATACCTCATACGGCCAAAAACTGCAATGTAATAAATTAAACAACATTTATGCAATCAGCTGCTTTGATGGCGCCGAACGTTTAAGGTCATTCACCGTACTGCACAAATATGATACCTACGTTTATTGCGTTTATTTACGTAGCGCAAAAAAATGACACTAATTACTGTAAATCCTTAATCTCACATTTTTATTAAATCATTCGCGACGGTGATACCTACACGCTGTATATATCTTGCCATAGTCATTAGTACTAAACCATTGATACGACATACGGATAGCAATAATTACTGGCTCTTAATGGCAGTATAATTATGTCTCTATTTCAAAGTTAAATGGTAGAAATCGCAACAAGCGATTAAGACATTCTACCACTTTTGTAGCCATGAGTACCTTGTAAACAGGTATTGTATTTGTAAGTGTGAACAATAAAATTTTTACACAGCTGTTACAAAAGAAGTACATAGTGTACCTACGAGGGATTATATATATACATACAAATATACATTATATAGACGCATATCACCAAAATTTTTAACCTCCGACGCAAAAAGAGGGGTGTTATAAGCTTGACGTGTCTGTGTGTTTTTGTGTCTGTATGGACCGATTTAAGTTCGCTTTTTTTGTTTGAAAGGTGACTGTTCAGCCGTTCGATGACCATCAGCTCTTAGTTTTGCTATTTTACACCCTGAACTGAAAAGAGCAGTCCCAAAATATGCAATCTTTCCTTTACAGGTTATGTTGTGTGCTTAATGCTTTAGATTTTGACATGTGACGTCACGAAGCTTATGACTCCCCCCCCCCCTCCCCTTGTCACACCGTAACTTGTGACGTATTTTATGGATGGCCCCTTTGGGAATTAAAGACGGGCAAATTGTAAGTATCTTGAAAGAGAAAGATAGATAAACTTGTAACTCGTATTAGCTATTGCCGGGAATATAATAGGCTAGTTATTTTAAAAAAATTATCGAGGTGCTCGTGGCTAAGTGGTAACCGAGTAGTACTAGCCAGGTCAATCTTAGGACGGACCATTCTTAACACATTGAGACCCCTCCGTGCTTTGAACAGCACGTTAACCATTCGGTCCCGGCGGCCATACGAACGTAAGGTCGACAACTACGGTGGGCACTGAAAATCAGTACTGGGGTGGGCCACGTCCATCGCAGTAAATGCTGAGAGTCCACCTTTTTATGGGGCATAGAGTACAACCCCTGTCAATATCATAAAGGCCTCTACTATATGTATGCAAAAAAATACATTAAATAATTTAACCTAGACTTTTATCAAACATGGTAGAATGCCACGTCATCGCGTCACGTCATACGACACTACAAACTGTCACTTGTCAGTCGTCAATAATGGCACCATCTGGCACAATGGCACAATGGCACAATTTGTTATAAACTTATTTTGAGTCGGCGCCAAATAATAAAATGATTAATTACTTACGTAGGTACATATAAAATTTTGAAAATTAATCAGTTTGTTGTTTGGCGCCGACTCAAAATTAGTTTATATAAAATTTGATAGTTTATGTAAATAAGCTCAATATTTAAGACTTAAGGTTCATTTATTTTTTGCTTTTTAGTTCTTTTCGTCGGTTTAATTTTTTGTTAAAAATATTTTTATTATTTATTTTAATGTCTAAAGGTGTATGCCTTGGCCCTATAAAATATACTAATTTTCTTTCTTTCTTTCTTCTTCTCCTTTCTATTCGTTACGGGTAGTTGGAGCCCTAATAAGTTGGACAACCTGGTCTAACTACAGAACATCGATATCGCCCAGTACGGTTGTGAAGGTCTGATGGCAGTCGCTTCACGTAAAATATCGAAGTTCGGCCGTATCGTAGTTAGACTGTAGTCTAGAGAAAGATTTTTTTCTTATATTAGTGCTAAGTAGTGTAACAGGAGAGGTCAATTAAATCTATGATTCCCTTTACGTATTATTTGCTAAAGATCGGATTAAGTCAATCACGAACAGTCAAGTCAGAGTTGTTAAGGAGTACAATCGTAAGGGATTAGTAAGAGCTGACAAAGACGCGGCTATTTCACACTTAACGAGACCTACGTATGGACGCTTTGTTCTGCACTATACACCATAGAGCTAGGAACAGAACAGACATGCCTTTTTGGTGATATATAAAAAAAAAGAATGTGTGTCCAATTTCTACACGGCAGAAGTGAAACTTCAGAAAAGTAGCCTATGAGAGAATGAGAAATAAAAAGTAAAATCAACACAAGTAATTTACTAATGTTAACAATGATATTATAAGTAAAAAGATTTCTTTTTACTTATAATATCATTGAATGTTAATAAATTTAATTTTAGATAATTTATATCAAATGTATTGGTCAAATTAACACAGATGTGTTAAATAATTAAAATAAATTAATTGACCAATAAATTTTAATACTTAATTTTTGTGCATTTGCGCACAAAAATTATAGGTAGGTACACGTGAATGATACACCAAGTTGACTATGACGCATTTTCTGTATAACGTATGCAGGCGCAAAGACAAAGATTATAGGTAACACTGTATACTTGAATTCTATCTCATTCTCTCGCAGGCTAAAACCTTTTTAGTGTGGCTTTTTCGTTTCATCGAATTTTCAAATAACAACGATTCTAAAGAAGTTTCACTTCAAAAACTAGAGGTTGTGAAATTGCTAAATTTGTCACCGGGAGATTAAGGGGTTGAATTCCATTACAATTTTTAGAACTACCAATGAGAAGCAACTCTTAATACGATGATTATGTAGAGAGTTTGAGAAGATTGGATGGAAGCATCCTACCACATGTTGAAAAAGTATTTTCTGAGATGCCAATGGAGAGACTTTAAGCTTTAAGCATCCGAAACTAATTGGCTATATCAAGGGTCTATTAGTAGAGGAAGCTTGTGTGGTGTGTACGGACAAAAGAAATCTGCCTAAACCATAGAGAGTAAGGCAAGAATTCGTGTATACACTGTTAAACTATTAACACGCATTAATTTAAGTGAAAGTAAACTGTATTAATGCTCAGCTTTCTATACTATTCCATCTACAATTAATTCTATAACTAAGTTATAATATCATCAGCGTAGCCCAAGTCTCCTGGGCTATAAGTTTTATCATATCATCGAAACTTTGTAAGTTTACAAGTCTGATGTTTTCACAACGTCAAAGTAGGCTAGACGGTGTACGAGACAATGGGGCTAATTATGTAAGTATACAATTTAATGAGTAACTCAGGGCTTAATTACAAACGCACACAAGCACGCAAGCACGCACGCGTGCGCGCGCCCACATACACACACACACCCCCACTGAATTTTCAAATATACCTAGTGTCTTCACTTCCACTTATGAGTAGTAAATGTATATAACCCCCCGCAGCGAACATTGTCTCCTAAGATACAGGCACTGCCTGATTTAGGAGCCAGGGTCTCATTTTTATAAGGCTGAGCGTGCACGGTTCATAATTTGATCGAACGGGTAAATATTCATATAAATATTGCCGCTTATAAGTCCCGATTTACACATCTAATACAACGAATTTATATACAGTATATACTTAATTTATCTGTAATCCTTTTAAGTATATAAAGAAATAGTTGTTTTTTTTTATTTCAAAACTTTAATTTCAAATAGATTACTTTTAAAGTTTGAAATAAACAACCACATAAAATATTTTTTCATGCAGTCTATGTTTGTACGAGTCTATAAATATGTTACTCTATGGCCATACCGTGTGAGATCGTCGCGCTTTCCCTCCCGGTTCATTTGCCAAAGTTCTGGTCAAGCTGCTGACCGCTAATAGGGATGTGACAAGTATCGATATTTTTGCAAGAAAGTTTGCGAAAGATTTTTAATTATTTCGTTTATGTTTTAATATCGATTAGACAATAAAAATATTAATTACAGAATAATTTATTTTGTCACATGTTTATTAGATGCCGAGGACGAAATGCTACAATGTAGATAGAGGTGTAAGGCCATTTAAAATATGGAATTACACCTCTAACAAAGGAAAAATTAAGAAATCGGAAAACGTTTGAATATAACTCTTTTGACAGTTCTTAATTACTGAAAATTTAGCCAGATAAAGGTGCTAAAGATACGGCTGTACAGGCAATTCGGTTCATGCATATATAACAGGATGCTTTTGCTTATTGATAAAGCTGTGGAGCCTTTTAATTCGAAAATGCGTTTTTCTGAAATAGTAACGTACAAAATACAACGGTATAAGTCAGTCAACCTGTACTTAATAATAAAAATAATAATAAAAAAAAAAACCCTAACCTAGTAAAGCACACTGTAAACTATTCCACTTCACCAGCTAAGCATTGTTTAAAAACTATTAGGTACTAAAAGAAACTACGACGAATTGACAAACTAAAATATTTCAGTTAATTAAAATTTAAAAGTTCTAAGTAATGGGTTAATCTATTTCATTTTTTCATTTAAGATAATATAAAACTTCTAAACCAATACATTTTTGTTGCAAACTAATATGAAAACTAATATCGATAAAACATCGACACTACCCAACACTAGTCGGTAAGCCTTAAGTGGCTTAGTTACACTACAAGCACCGCCAAATACCGAACCAATGCGGGCAGCGTAAGAACAAAAGAAGGATTACGCGCGGTTTCCTTCGCCCGAAAAGAATTAGTGAAGAAAAAAAAACACAGAATTGTTAGTCTTTGGTCGTTAGTACGTATTGGTTGGTCAGCGCAAATGATTGGCGACTTTCAAGAGTGCCCTTTTTTTACCCGCATATAACCGCTTGCATTCGATTTTTAAAACTTTCTGTTAGCATTTTCTAGTTCTTTTGTTAACTAGTAAGACGAAAGTTTTATCTAAGTACACTCACTCTATTTTAAAAGATTTTATTTATTTTAATGTCTGTGCTCAGCGTAAATTAACTTCATCATCAAATCAATCAAATTCTAGTATTTTTTTTTTATTTAAGCTCTTGAGGATAGACTGGTAAAACTTATAGGATCGTACGACGTCTATTCATTATATCAGGAGATATTTTTTTTTATCATTAAGAAATGATAACCATCCTCCTTTCCTAAACCTAATTATTGTGTATTTTTTTGCTTCCACATATTTTAAATAAACGATAATCTGTAATAAAAGAAAGTGATAGAGTTACAAGTGCGATTAAAACTAGCGGTCCACTTTGGTCAAAGTCGATTATAAAGCCACTAATAAAAAGCGCGGTAAAAAAGTAAGATGGCAACCGAAGTTCTGATTTAAAAAAAAGATTTTGATAGGGCCAAAACATACTGCTATTGCTTATACTAGGAATTTGTATGACAATTATGACATGTGCATCGTGCATATCAGAATGCCCGATACTACAATATGATTAATTAAAATTAAGAAATAGTATCTAATGTATTCTTTTCATTACAGTTACATGCTCAAAATTTCACCCATGTTAGTTCCTCTCATTGCGTATTCATGTCCTTCAACCATGATTCATATCTAAAAAAATACCACTAAAGTTTTGTTACATTTTATTTTCTGCATTAAGAATTTAGCACACGTTCAAAGAAAAAGTTTCTAGCAAGCTATTTCAATTCTTCTTTTGTTTGACATTAATGGTTGTTTTGGCGCGCAAAATTTTTGACAGCTGACATAGTGGGAGAAAAGATATTGTCTATTATCTGTGTCTATGATCTGTATTCGTTTCACGAAATAGGGTACGGTTATTCTTGTGTACTAGGGCTGTCAGGTATGTTACACACAACAATTTTTATATACCATAAAATGTATCCGATCACATCATTATTTCTTTTCTTCTAAAATTTATAGCACATGATGACCCAATAAAAGTATTATTTATACATTCTTCGCCTGTTTATCCCCGAAGGTGGAGACAGGGATGTATTACACATCCACTTTATCCAGCTATATTTTGTACTAATGCATAATAGGAAGCTTATCCATATCAAGGATAATATAAACGAAGTAATCAACAAAAACTATCCCAACAGGGTTACAAACTTCACAAAATACATCAGCACCACTAAATTAAGAGTCCCACATTTTAAAAAGTTTATCTTGTCTAATTTTACAAAAAACAAAAATTAATCATACTTATTTGGGGGCAAGCATAGCCCTGGCAACGGTAAACGCAATTCAAATTGTTGCAAATAACAGCGGTAGAGCGATTACCACAATACAGAACAATATCCGAGTCAGTGAGAACCCTTAATCTAACTCGCCTTGTTACATAATCGCGGGAAAAGCTAAGTAGGTTTTAGACGTCAGATTTAAGTACCATAGGGGCTTGAGAAAACACGTAATGAGAAGATCGAGATGAATAATTGTGTTATATGGTGATTTAGACTACAAGTTTCAAGTTAAAAGTAATCTTGACCGCCGCTCCTAGTCAGTAAAGCACTTTTAACCACAATAACATCAGTCGAAATACTTTTAACTGATTAGAATGTAAATAAAAATGTCTAGTCTAACCTAACCTAATTATACTTTAAAGCAGCAGTATTGGACAAAAGTACTTTTGTACAGAGCGACCACAGTGGTCAAAAATAAATTTGACTGATTTTGTTAGTTAAAAGCACTTTTGACTGGTTAAGAGTATTGACTGCAACATTTATAATTAATATCTTTAAACAAAATACAATTCTTTGTAATACCGCACAGATTTGATTTATTTGGTGTTTTCTTCGAGTGTAACAGTCGGAATAACGTTGCAAGGAGCACGGAAAATTACACGGACAATACGAAAAAAGCTCCAAAACTGAGAGTAGCTTGGCTCTACATGAGATCTGATAACTTTTTGACAGTGCTAGCCATATGGTCTCGTCTTGACAATTTTACATGAAAATTTTTAAAATATAAAATCGTTTTTTTTATAACCATCCAAAAATAGGAGCCCCACGAAGCGGCTCCGTTGAGCTATCTTGGCAGGTGGTAATCAGTTACTAGCTATATTTTTTAAGCTACCTATTTAGTCTAATATGGTAAAAACGCCTAGTTAAAAACACAAAGCAAAATTGTATAAATATACATTATAAGTTAAGTCTAATTATTGATAAGTTGTAGCCTGTAGGTAGCTTAACAAATATAGCTAGTAACTGATAAAGCGGGGCTCCTATTTCTGGATGGTTATAAAAAAAAATAACCACGAAGGCTAAGGCGGGAGCTCCGCTCCGCTCCCGCCTTAGCCTTCTAACCTAACCTATCCGAGTCGGATTGCTCTGAATCGGGGTGTTAAGCATAATGATGGAGCAATACAGTGGCATAACAATATGGTGGCAGAGCGAGCAAAATACCACGGGCTCCGGGCACCAAAGGTCCTGAACACAGGAGGCACTAATTACAAAACGTATTAATGAATTAGCCACGGGCCTCCGATAGAATAGTTACGCCACTGTATCAATATATTTTAAAACGAAAGACCTCATGATTTTCGATTAAATAAACGTTATATCCAATAACATTATAGGAAATAAGTTTTAGAGTACCTATATAAATGTTATATGTAAAGAAATTACATCAACAGTTGGTATATCTCACGTTTATTATATCTTGAGAATGTTATTGAAATGAAAATATACCAAATAACTTTATATGATATGAGACGCACCCTTTTAAATTAGTAATTTTTCTAAATTACTGACAACGCTCTGGGGGCATGCATCATTAGGCAGGCCGCGAGCTTTTTCACCAATTAAAAAAGATTAAAGAAAGATAGATCCTAGATTATTTCTTTTTATATAAACCACTGCTACAACTTACCACTGCTGCACTTATGCCTGTATATGGCTAGGCATTAGCATTGTATGATTCACCAAAATTTCGCACGCTATATTTTTGATCCAACGTACGGGGGTGAACCAATGTATAGCCATCTATTGAGGACATTTCCAATTCTTTATTGTTACTGACAATTTCAAAACAAGATAACAATTTGCCTGACCCAAGATTCACAAACGAGACAGGACCGAGGTAGTGCTAAAAGATATTATTAGCTATTCGCGTTTTCACTTGCTTACTAAGCGTAATTTTAAATATATCTACTTAGTCAAGGTGATAATTTGGTTTGTCGCTAACGTTCAAAGGAAATTGAAAAGCTGTATTAGTGGTAACAATGTTTTTTTTTTCTAAACACCCACAACTAACAAATAAAAGGCCAGCCATTGTTGTTGTCCCCAAACTAAGAACCTTTCCGCCCCGATAAACAAGAATATAGTTATCTCACCTAGCCGCCAGGGGGCGCTCGAATCTCATAATTTATGTATTGTCAGCCAGCATATTTAACCTCTGCAGGCATATTATTCACACATTATAAATCCTACGGAGCGTGGCGATAACGAAACGGGACCATAAACGCCAAGATGGCGGCTCATGACAGTTTTTTGACAGCGGTTTTGGCGCGAAATAGTAAGGGCTTTTTTTGTTAACTTGAAGGTAAGATATCCTTTCTTTAATTTATGTATGGAAATTATACGTTAAAATATTTATGAAATGTACATTATCGTGCTACTTAAAACCAGAAATTGGTACACTGTACTTTTATTGGAAGCCATAAATACGTCTAGTAGTAACGAGAATCAGACAAATAAATATCTTAGTATGTAGAGGAAATGATCGAAAATTAATTATCACTACCTACATCTAAGAAAGTATTCTTAAAACTTTTTCTTTTTTAATTTTATCTTTCCAATGCCATACGAAATGCGTTTTAAAACGCGTTTCTTTTTTCAAAGACCAAAACAGTCACTCACATGATGCCAACTCTGACCACACTGGGAGGGATGCTTTGGCATTTGACCTATGACCAGTTGTGTTCAACACACACCACAACATTCAAGGATAATACAGAAGGCAAACCGAATTATAGTCACCCTATGAGGCATCCTTGTGTAGAGCTGAAATGTATGTCATCGTTGGGGTTACCAAACAGATGGAAGAGGGCTGTGGCCGGTGGGTTTTTGCTCCACTGTATATTATGTAAGTTAAATTGTTAATACTTTTTTTTTGTTTAATTAAATTGTCTTCCTAGTCCAAACAGTACTTTTGGTATGGGGAAAAAGCACTGAACTCGCGTGACCGTCACGCTCAGATGACAGATGTGTCAGTTATGTTTTTACTTCTGACGTGCAGTCCTACGACTGACAGTTTTTTTTTTTATGGAGGATAGTTATATTATATATAATAATATGCATAATGAGCACACTCAGCCATGATTTCTATAATCAGAACCATGTACTCTCCCTGGAAGGAGAGTCGTGTCTGTCCTTTACATCTGGTATAATTTCAAACAAAAAACTACGGTCAAGATTTTCAAATTCGCAAAACATTTCATGTTGTGAGTTGTCACTCAAACGAGAGTGCTTGTGTGTTAGCTTAACCCATTTATTTTATAGTCTAAACAAAGATTGTTTTAACTTATTTGTTTTGTTTCGCCCGTTCCAAATAAACTAAACAACAGCGTCCAATGAAAATCACCACACAGTCCGCAACATTTTCAATTTTAGCACTAGCTGAAAATAAACTCGGAACAGAGGAAGCGGACACCTGTATAGTCTATGCTTTCCACGCCATTACCCGCCCATTCAGCCGCGGCGCGATTTTCGAATTTCGAACGGAGAAAAGGGCGCCATCGCCGTCAAGTTGACATAAACGGTTTGCGTGCAAAAACGTGGAAAAATCGATAATGAGCTAATGAAATGTGTCTGGTTTTTTTTTCATATTGTTTTATATTACAGCAGTGTTGTAATTATATTGACAAAGTAATTCCCAGGCATATTATTTAGTTAAGTTTTTGTCTAGATAATAAAAAAGTTTTGTTAAGAGCGTTGCAAAGATATAGAGCAGGTAATTGATTGTTTGTTTGTTTGTTTAAACGCGCTAATCTCTGGAAGTAACAGTTGGATTCGAAAAACTCTATTTTGTATATAGTAGCCACATTCATGAGGAATAGTATAGGACCATGTAACATCCCGCTACGAACCTTAGGCGTCCATCCAGTCATGATTGACGGATGTTCGTTGCTGATTGATGAAATAATATCGATATTAGAATATCATCATGCAACCGTCAATCACTGCAGACTATAGGTTATTCGTCAATCCCCGTTTTGATTGTGGCAAAACTGACAGCAAATCTACCGTGTAATGGGCACCTCAGGAGCGGAGGTGTGACCACAAACGTGGGTGAATTTGCGGGGATCGCCTAGATATAAGTAATCGGTATTTCTGTTCTTCATTTTTAAGAAAAAAAAGCAAAACCAGTAAAGTATTAGCATGAGCTTTTAAAGGACTTCAAAAAAGGAGGAGGTTCTCCATTGTGTTTTCTGTTGTACGTTTTCAATAGTACAACAGCTAAATAATAATATCAATTTATTTTTAAATATATCGAATGTGACATAAAAATAAAGTGTTGCGTTTGAATTTAGAACACTATATGTATTTAGGTTTTTAAATGTACCAATATTATAAACTGAACCGATTGCGATGAAACTTGGTATCTAGATAGCTGGGGACCTGGATTAACACAAAGGCTACTTTTTATCCCGATATTCCCACGGCACCACAAAGACCAAGTCTCGCAGATTAAGCAATCAATGCGGTCAAGGAATGTTGCCACACGCCGGTCCGAAGATGGATAACCGATTACAATTGAAATGGCTGTCTTTTATTAACGCAGCGCTCGCCTCTTCCGGGGATTCATCCTAACACTTAAAAAAAATCGTTATAACTGAATGCTCAAATTATGATATAACCCCACCGACTACCGAGTGGTCTTCAGAATGGACAATATATTTTTATTTTGCACGTGCCTCGGCTTTCTTTACGTTACCCGGAAAGTTCATATACAGCGGTAAAATAAATAGCATAAAAATCAGTATAGGGAAGACAACACTCTCAAATTTTGCCAAAAATTTAAAAAAACCTTGGAGGCATGAGGTATATGACAGTTACCTCTTGTTAAAAATTGATATTTTAACAAAATTTTATTAGATTAGAAGTCAAACCTAGGCGCTGGAACTATGGATGAAGTCTGAGATTATATTTCTTCTACTAGTCTCCTAGTAAAATCTTTCATGTCTAACCATGTAAATCCTCGGTCCATTTAGCACTAATAAGGTCAGTAATACGACAATAAATATCCACCTAAATCAAAATTAGAATTAAAGAAACTTAACAGGTATTTTCTGTTACGGGCCAAAGTAACACCAATAGTATCACTTTGTCCGATCTTTGATCTTTCGATAAAAGGCCGTGTAAGAATGTTACCTTTGCTACGATCCCGATTGTAAAAAAAAGAATAGTTTTTGTCAATTGGAGCCCATAAACACCTATTTAAAATAACTATATAACCTTTTTTGTTCTATTATAATAAAAGAATATATTAACTCTGCCTTTGATTTTTGTATTAATTCAATAAAGAGGTGTTGAGGTGGAGAGCTATACACGCATCTTTGCCCGTAAATGTTTTAGAACCGATTCGACGAGACAATCAGTATGGGTAGCCTAACACGAATACCAACTTAGGGGGTTTTCCAATAAATTTAGGGGTTTATAAGAGGGATGGAATATTTAGGGGTAATTTAGGGATTTATTGATTCACAGGTAAGTAAAGGTCCTAAGGTAATCATCTTATTATTCATTTGGTGGATTTTTAACTAAGCGACTTGGTACAGTTCCTTATTACTAAGAATGGAGTTAAATAAAAAATAATTGTCACTAGTGTAACCATAAAGTTATATAACAATCTGTGGCGACTATGGTTTCTAGATATTAATGTATAAATGTGTATTTGTGTGTCCGTCTGTGGCAACATAGCTCTTAACCGGATGGACCGATTCTGATTTAGTATTTTTTTATTGAAAGGTGACTCGATCGAGAGTGTTTTTAGCTATAATTCAAGAATATCTGTTCAGTCACTCGGAGGTCATCAGCCTTTTTCTATTCATTGATGGGATTTTTGAGTCAGGGGTATTTTAAAATTTTTAATTAATGTCATTTGCAGTAAAATCAGCAACATAGTGTGAACACATCCTACATTCACTTAGTAATCATATTCTAAATTATATTTCTTTTGCCATTCAACCACGATCCAGAGAAAAACATAAAATATAAGGGATATAAACAATTTTAGATTAGCATTCGCCAACTCAGTCACACTTTAAAATAAACTTTTCTAATTTTAAATCATTATTTAATAATTATGTAATAAAACTATATCGTATCGATAGAGTACACCAACAAACCGACACATAGATACCACGGATATTTATGAGCTCCAATTAGGAGGTGCGAGATAGTATCAAACCTTTTTTGTGAAGCACACAGAACTCGGAGTGGGTTGTCTATGGTCAAGTTAAGTTGTTTTGGCGCGCTTTCTAGTTTCTCTCTGGCTATCTTTATATTTTAATGACCATTGAAAGTTATTTTAGTAAAAGTAATTTTTATTAACAAAGTAGTAATATGAGAGTTATATTCTTATTACGAAGGCATGAGTTATTAATAATAATTACTTTATTTTCCAAAAATATGCTTAAGTACATTGTCTATAAAACTTAGATTTAATTAAACGGAAAAGACATGACCTAGAATCAGTTAAAAATCTGTATTTCGGTCTTCGGCGCTACTCCCCAAATGAAATATTGCCCTAAGCTAGCTAAACAGACAATGAAATAGAAGACTAAATTACATAAAAATGTCAGTGTGAAAATGAACCTCCCTTTGTGAGTTTACTATTGAAAAAAATAAATATCAAATCATGATATTGGTATTGGTTAAGGGCTCGGTTTCCGCATTTAGACTCAAAAATAGTCCATTATGCGTTCAGACATTGCTGGCTAATTGAGCCAGCCCAGCTCCTTCCAGAAGCAAAGAAGCCTTTTGGGGCGTTCAGTCTCTAGGAGCGACCTCGCATTCCAGGATAACGTTGGCAACTGTTTCCTCTGCCGATTCGGAGCCAAATGTCCCGTAATGGTTCCTACAACTGTTCTGATGTCGAGTCGGTTGAAACTGAGCAGTTTGCAAGTTGAACGTGGTGAGATTTTCGTCAGCACCAGTTTAAACTGCCTGTAGCCAGGTGTGTCGGCCTCGCGACCGTTGTGCGCTTCACGAGTCCGTTGCCTTACCCATGAGCGAATCATGATAGATGACATAATTATGTTTTCTCAGGGGAATTAATTCCCGTGTGAATATATAATTATATCATGGAACGCGAAAGTTTAAAAGTTAGCATGATAGATGACATTTAAAAAGTGCATCAAATCAATATCCAATATGTATGAAAGATCACTAAAAGTCCGAGTGTGTGTTTTAATGACATTAACAGTTAGTAAAAAAAGAATTTGTCACCAAAAAGATGTTCCGATTCTGTTAAACTATATTAAAATTTATTTAGTTAAGTAATGAGATTTAAAATATGCTATCAAAATTACATATAAAATTAATTTAGCTCTTAATTAAATTCTGACATTATAAGGTTTTGGTTTTATGAGACTGTACCTACCTACTGTGTTATTGCTGTTTTGACGTTCAACTTTATGTATAAACTTACTTAAATAGGTTTAGCACTACATATTATTAAACAAAGTCCCCCGCCGCGTCTGTTTATCTGTTAGCGGTTTTAACTAATAGATAGAAAGATATGTACAAGAGAAAGGTTTAGGTGTATAATTTGTTAAGATTTTGTGTAAATTGATTGAAATATGTTGATGATTGTTGAAGATGTCTCTGCTACCCGTGCCAGTTTTATATAAATACTACTACTAAGCAACCCGCCCCATATTTGTATTGTACCATAGTACAATTTGGTCAAATTAAAGATTTTTAATATGGTACAATGGATACAAACTTCTTTTACTATATTAAACGATTACACACTTTTTTATGATTGTATTTTCTTGTTCAATATTCTTTATTTTCAAATGTATTTAATAATAAAATAATAGATCAAAAGTAATCTAGTTTTGATCTATTATTTCAAAATTAGAATTCTTTTCACGGTTGAAGTTAGTTTTTTTAATTAGTGTTGTGAGATGGCAAGGGAATTAATTGTTTGACCTTCCGGGAACTTGGGAATTTATCCTAGATACATAATTTTTTTGAGGTTCCACGTTGCTGCGATCACCTATGCTGCTAAGGGACGTGATGACGTTTGTCATAAAGAACCCATGGATCAAAAGTCGCCAAACATGATTCAATATTTATAAACTATTTGTTGTATCGAAATTATCGGTTATGCTACGTTTACACGCTTGCCAGGTTAGAGCAAGCGATCACAAACGTTAACGCATTATAGTAGGTTCGCATTTGGGAGGTAATAACATGCTTGTGAAGTGTGAAGTAATAGTCGAACAATATAAAATGAACTTGGAGAAGTAAACAAGAACATTTCGCACAAATTTCATTGAGAATTACTTAGATAAAGCTGTTATTTGTGCAACAGGTGGTAATTATTAGTTTATTGGATTTGTATTCAAACAACAAAAGCATTGGTCAGGCGTGTAAATAGCCCGACCAGGGTGTGATTGCTCAACAGTTAGCGTACGAGGTGTAGGGAAGTAAACCACTTCTATCGATCAAAACAATCATGCCAGCACTAACCTGCAACACCGACCAAGTCCCGATCCTCCAGAAGGCAGCGAGCAGCGGCGAGGTTTCTACGGTCTCTTGCAAGGTATTGACCGGCCGGTCACGATCGTAGACTGGAGCACTCCACATACACCTTGTAAAGGTTACAAGCGAGTCCAAACACTACACGGCTATAGGACTAACGGAAAATCAGCTTCTTTTCACGAGAAATATAACTGATGTCCGTGGCGGAACAAAATTTTTATATTAAAGGCGTCTTCTTAGCGAAAAGCGATGAGAGCAGGGTATATCCGTTTTTTCTTGCACCAATCAGGTGCAGCGCGTTTACATTATTTGAAGACTGCTAACGCCATCTCTTGAGATCGTCGAGTACATTGGCAATATTACAGCAGTACCAGCACTAATTGCATTCGACAAACAGAATGTGGTTTACTATAAAGACTATGAAATTTATAATATAACGAAATATATTATGGTGCGATTATGTATGCATTTTATAAATATATTGGCGCTCCACCATGCACCCCGCCTTGGAACATCACAAGATGTTTCAAAACACGCGAATTTTCTAACTGACTGAGTGCATTGCATTATGCGATTAAATAATAAATATGATAAATATAGCGGCCTAAACTAAAAAATAAGGTTTAAACTAAGTTGAATTTATTGTGTAGGAATAGGATATAATTTAGTTACAGCGCGTTTGTAAATTCCAGTTTGCGTTTTAACTATCGCCACGCGTACAACGTTATCAGAGCCTCTGAACACGTCCGTAATTACTCCTAACGGCCAATGCAACGGTGGAGAAATCTCCTGCTCAAGAAGAACAACAGTTCCGATTTCTACCGGTTTGTCGGGAGTAGCCCATTTTTGCCTAACTTGCAACGTGTGCAAATACTCTAAGTGCCATTTCTTCCAAAAGGATTGGACCATACTATCTAACAACTTTTTACGTTCTAACAGACTCAATCGTTGATCTGACAAATCAGCAGCGGGTAAATATTGCAACGGAGTAGACATCAAAAAATGCGCGGGAGTTAACACCTCAGGATAAGGGTCTGACGATAATACGCTCAATGGACGAGAGTTAAGAATACACTCTATCTGAGTAAGAACAGTTTGCAGTTCTTCGTATGTAAGTAACTGACTTCCTATTACTCTATATAAATGCGTTTTCATGCTCTTTATATTCCCTTCCCACATCCCACCAAAATTTGGTGATCTTGGGGGAATCATCTTCCACTCTATGCGTCGAGAGAGCAACTCATTCGACAGCGCGTTTTTGAAGCTAGAGTTCAATAAAAAACTATACAGCTCATCTAAATGTGCCTTCGCACCGATGAAAGTAGATCCATTATCGGAATAGAGACATGAAACTGGTCCTCGACGGGAAATAAAGCGTTTAAAAGCGGCTAGAAAGTTTTCAGTAGTTAAATCACTGGTCACTTCAATATGTAGACTACGTGTGACCATGCAAACAAAAAGAACGATGTACGCCTTTTGCGCATGTTGACCTCTGCGGCGAGAAAGGATTGTCCTTATCGGACCAGCGTAATCTACACCAGTGTGACAAAATGCCTTGGCCTCTGAAACACGGTAATCAGGAAGATCAGCCATTATAGGCGTTGGATGCGTTGGGTTGCATTTAAAGCAAGTGTTGCACTTTCGCAACTTGGACCTGATAACAGTCCTGGCATCCAAGATCCAGTAGCGTTGTCGTATAATAGACATAAGAAGTCCAGGTCCGGTGTGACAATTAACAACATGAAAATGCTGTATTATTAAGTCAACGACATGATCGCGTTTAGGGAGAAGAACCGGATGTTTAGCTTCGAAAGGAAGCATTGATCCAGAAAGTCTTCCTCCAATGCGTAAAATCCCTTGTTTGTCTAAGAAGACGAAGAGGCTTTGCAGCTTTTTTGAAGGTAATTTATCAGCCTTGATCAATTTGATATCTTCACAGAAGTGCACAGATTGAACGGCGAGAATTAACGCATTCTCAGCACTTGTCAACCCTGCTATCGAACGAGGTTCGACCTTAACTTTAGGTCTTGCGAATTTTAATACATATGCGGTGATACGTAGCAACTTTTCCCAAGAAGAAACACGTTGTGCTAACGTACACAGCAACGGCGGCTCTGTGTGAGTAATGGCAGCCAACACATTTGCCTTGAGTTCAGGCAAGACAGAGCAATTATTAAGCGAGAATGGCTTAATCGGCCACTTCTCAGATGAGCTGCGAATCCACGGAGGACCTTTCCACCACAAATCGTGGGTCAAAAGTTGCGATGGAAGCATACCACGCGAAAGACAATCACTTGGATTACTAGCTCCGGCAATATGATAAAAATGTTTAGAGTCCAAGTTTTCTTGGCACTGAGCGACGCGATTACCGACGAAAACTGACCAACGATGTGGTGAAGAATGAACCCATGATAAAGCAATAGTGGAATCAGAAAATGCGTATATCCCGGCAATGGTCATACGTGTTGCATATGTGTCTCGCACAGTTTTTATTAATTTTGACATAAGTAAAATAGCGCATAATTCTAAGCGAGCGAGCGTAGTGATTTTTGTCGGCGAAACCTTTGATTTAGCGCAAAGAATGCGAGTTTGAATGCCAGACGGGTAGGTACAATGGGCATAAATGACACATCCCAGACCATTCATGCTAGCATCACAAAAAGCAACAAGACGTAATTCACAACCAACTTCGACGCCTACATGACGTGGAATCCTTAAAGTGTCAAGCATTTGAAGTTCTTGCGCAAGAGCGAAAAAACGGGTGCGTATGTGCTCCGGTGCAGGATCGTCCCAATCACACTTGCTGAGCCACAGTTCCTTAATTAACAACTTGGCATAGAGAATCACAGGCGCGACCAATCCGAGCACGTCAAATAGTCGTGCAACCATCGAGAGTATGTTTCTCTTGGTGCACCTTTCATTAATTGCGGCGCATGTGAAATGAAAATTATCTTCACATGGTTCCCATGAGAGACCTAAGACCTTAGAGACATTATTGTCAACATCAAAATCAAGCGACTTGCGGTGCGTGTCGGGAAGCGAGTCAAGTAGCACTGGTGAATTGCTAGACCACTTCACTAAGTCAAAGTCACCCGATTTGAAAAACTTAATCAAGTTGTGAGCTAATTGCGTGGCAGTATCCTCATTTGCAATAGAAAGAACCAAATCGTCCATATACAGACAGGTCTCTGCCACTTTCGCGGCATCAGGATAGAGCGGACTCATGTCAGTAGCCAGCTGTCGCACAGTGCGCATAGCTATGTAAGGGCTTGACTTGAGACCGAAAGGTTGCCTATTAAAGGCATAAGTTCGAATTTTTTCCGATTCGTTGAATCTAAATAAAATGCGTAGGTATTTATGTTGGTCTACTGGTACACCAATCCGTAAATAATATTGTTTTATATCAGCGTTCATTGCAATAGGAAATAATCTAAAACCTAACAATAATAAAAACAGATCGGCCTGTAAATTGGGTCCAATATGTAATATATCGTTAAGCGAAAGTCCTGTATGCGTTTTAGCACTCGCGTCCAATACGATGCGCGGCATCGGTTTATCAGGTCGGACTACTGCGTGATGCGGTATATAATAACCATCAGAGGACAGCTCAGATTCTTTAACAGGACTGAGGTAATTGTTATCAATATAATCCTGAATAACCTTGTTATAATTTTCGCGCACTATCGGTGCCTGACGGAGCTTACGCTCGAGTGAAACGAAACGGCGATAAGCGGTAGCGTGCGAATTACCTAATTCCGAAGGGTCCCTACAGAACGGTAATGCAACTGTATAACGACCTACGTCGTCACGGGTCACGGTAGCCGTGAAAATATTTTCGCAATCTGTCTCCTCTGGTGACAACAAGCGTTTCATGGGTACTTCTTCAAGTTCCCAGAACTTTTGCACTATATCATTAAGCGCTAACGCAGAAAAAGACGCGTCAGTAGGTAAAATATGTTTACGCGGGTAATCTCCCATAAGTACGTAACCAAATGTTGTAGATAAAGCACACGGTGCGCGCGGCCCACACTCGACCATATTTCCTAAGTATATAAATGGGAATAGCTGGGCACAAAACAATAAATCAATCTTGCTCGGAATATTCCAGCTTAAGTCAGCGAGCGGAAGGTTACGAAAATCTAGGTCGCGATCACAATCGATAAATTTCGAAGGCAATTGATCCGTAATGCATTCTACAACAAGCGCATGTATAGTGTATTTCTGATCCGGATAAATACGGGATTCAATGTCTAAATGAACATAACCGATTATCGGACTTGAAGCGGAACCAACACCTTTAACATAGGAATTATTCAACGGTATTATCGGTAAATTTAATAAACTAGAACAAGCAGATGTTATTAGATTATTCTGCGAGCCATTATCTATCAAACACCTAACTACAGATTTGATACCAGCGCTACCCTTAGAGCGCGCGTATACCTGAGCGGTTGACAAAAGTATATCACCCTTATGACAAGAAGTGTAAGACTGTGTATGTGTAACTGGTTCTGTAGCAAGCGGGGGCGCTCGAATGCATGACGAAGTCGTGTGAGCGCGATGAGAAGGCGCGGGCGAAGTAACGGTCGCTCGATGAGCGGGCGGCGGCGAGTACGCGACGGCGGTATTTACCATAGCCGCATGCGATTGCGAATTATTACTATCAAAATGCAATAACCTATGGTGTCTTTTATTACAGAAACAGACTGACGTACTCTTACAATCCGGAAGTTTATGTAAAGTGCTTAAACAATTAACGCAACCGTACTTCGATTTAATAAACTCATATCTAGCCCTTGCGTCTCGCATATTTTTAAACTGAGCGCAATCATATAAATGTCGATGGTTACCACTACACAAACAACAATTCGCGGTAACTGCTGCGGGCGCCGAATATGTGAGAGTATTTGCATTATTAGCGGACTCACTGGCGACAAAAGATTTGGAGGTGTGATGAACGCGCCGGTCGCGTGAGGGCGACGTAACAACAGCAGCGGGTTTCGTATATGACGAATTTCGCGGGTTTGAGCGCTCCAAAATCTTAGCCTGATCTTGTATAAAAGCGATAAGCTGTTGTGTCGTAGGCACTTCCACATCCCGAATCGAAAGTTCAAAGGCTTGGATGGTTTGAGGATCCATCCTTCTCAAAGCGCATTGAAGAAAAATAAAATCAGTTAGATCTGTTATGCCTAATTCTTTTAGAGCTGAAATCGAAGCGGAGTATTTACTAACAAAGGTATCAAGAGCGTTCGCAGTGTGCGAGCAAGTTTTTAAGTCCAGTATATTATTGAGATAATATGTACCTAATGAGCGTTTGTCGTGGTATTTCTTAACCAAACTATCCCACAGTATTTTATATGTTTCACCTGACGGAATAATACCGGAAGTGAATTTTAGTGCGTCGTGGGTGAGTTTAGAAATTAGATACTGTACACGTTGCGAGTCAGAAAGCTGTTGATTCAAATGAATATTAGCTTTAAAAGACTGATAAAAGGTATTCCAGTTTTCAGGGCGTCCGTCAAAACTCGGAATTACTAAAGGTTCTAATTTCACTACGGACTTGATCGAGCTACTGGTCTCGAGTGAACGCACCTTAGAAGTGGTTAATATTTTATTTCTAACGCGTTTAACTCTCGAGTATAAATCATCAAATGAATCGAGGCAAGAATACTCGGGATTGACCGTAATCTTTGATAACAAATTTATATTATTTATTTTATCAACAATGGACTCAAATTTATCGCGTAACTCATCTATCATCTCCGTTTCAGCCAGAAAATTCTCGTTAGCTCGCGTTGATGAATCGAAAGAAATTATACCTTTCGACGATGTGTACATACGATTAATACGTTGAAATAATAATTCTTTCTTTTGATTCAACATAACCAACATGACTTCGCGGCTTGATTCGCTTTCCGTCATGTTTATAAAATAATATCACAATACAACTACAAAGTGATAGGTATATCTACCTAGTTAGTGTAAAAACACAAGTTAAATTTAAATCCTAAAATGACTTAGCGTAAAGTACAGTGGTGGAGCGGTTAATAAGTGGGTAGGTATAAATAAGTTCAACTAAATTGAGTATAATGGATATTATTACCAATTAATACGTAATTCACCAAATCTAACAATTAATTATATTTAAATACGAGTCTACCAATAATTACGTAGTTCTCGTGCGTTTTAAACACAGAATTTACCAATTTTACGTAAATCTGTGAGCGAGGAAAAATGGCGGCAAGAATTCACTAGAATTACGTGAATCTTTTTTATGATATGAATAGAAAAGTAAATTCACCAATATTTACGTGAATCACTGGCCTATCCGTACTCGTAAGGACCAAATTATATGGTCAGGCGTGTAAATAGCCCGACCAGGGTGTGATTGCTCAACAGTTAGCGTACGAGGTGTAGGGAAGTAAACCACTTCTATCGATCAAAACAATCATGCCAGCACTAACCTGCAACACCGACCAAGTCCCGATCCTCCAGAATACAGCGAGCAGCGGCGAGGTTTCTACGGTCTCTTGCAAGGTATTGACCGGCCGGTCACGATCGTAGACTGGAGCACTCCACATACACCTTGTAAAGGTTACAAGCGAGTCCAAACACTACACGGCTATAGGACTAACGGAAAATCAGCTTCTTTTCACGAGAAATATAACTGATGTCCGTGGCGGAACAAAATTTTTATATTAAAGGCGTCTTCTTAGCGAAAAGCGATGAGAGCAGGGTATATCCGTTTTTTCTTGCACCAATCAGGTGCAGCGCGTTTACATTATTTGAAGACTGCTAACGCCATCTCTTGAGATCGTCGAGTACATTGGCAATATTACAGCAGTACCAGCACTAATTGCATTCGACAAACAGAATGTGGTTTACTATAAAGACTATGAAATTTATAATATAACGAAATATATTATGGTGCGATTATGTATGCATTTTATAAATATATTGGCGCTCCACCAAGCATAACATCCTAATTTTTATGGTTCTCATGTTTGGGAGTACAGATGCAAGATTCCTTTTAGTAACACTCCAGAAAGGGTATAGTTCCGTTAGCCCAGAAACTCATTTTGCGGTCGAGAATCACAGCTCAAGCAATTCTAAACGCGCAGAAGTCGGAAACCGACACCCAACTGGGTCGGGCACAAGATTTCTTTAAGCACATGCAAGCCAAGGCCAAGCCAAACACAACAGTTTGTGGACTTATCCTTACACATTTTATATCATCCCATACTATGAAACAAAAAGTCTTGTTAATATTACGGGATAAATAGCCTCGTAATACCAAAAATAATTTAGAGTAAAGTATTCCTGACCATCATAAATTTATTTTGTTAAGAAATAACACATCATCTCCATCTTTTTCTCTATTCCGATCCTGCCTTATCTGAGACGGGCGATGTAAACCACTTTTATTTTTATTCCTTTCGTTTATAACGCATCAATTCTACACGGTACCATCGAGGAAATGACTCTATTAATGAACGTATACCATTTGGTGACATTGGTTAAAAAAAAAACGACAAGGAGGTTGAAAGGTCCGGCAAAAACCGGACAAGTGGGAGTCGGACTCGCACACAAGGGTTTTCTTAGATTAAAGAAATACCGGGAAAAATTCATGTTGTATCTCCTCTTTGCTTTTTTTATTATTTCTTATACTATTGCTTGTAGTAATAGAAAAACACGCTCTGTGAAAATTTCAACTTTCTATATATTACGGTAGATGAGATGTAGCCCGCTGACAGACGGAGAGCGAAGGCTTTGTAATAGGGTTCCGTTGGCATCGTTTGGATACCGTACCTTAAAAATGACTGGTTCGTAATTATTTTTAAAGTGAAAAGTCGTGCGTTTGTGCACTTTTGCAATCGGGAAAAAAGCACTGAACTCGTGACCGTCACGCTAATAATACATCCACTAGAGGGCGCTAATCTAAACATTGAGTTCTGTCAGCTCCTTATTAATTAATTTCACCAACCTGCTAATGTGACGTTTTAAGTTCGTCGTTTCGTTTAAGTTTTCACAATAGGCAGTCCCATTTTTTCTATGCTACTTTTTGCCATATTTTTTTTACTACTTAGTCATAGTGGTTGACGGATTGGTGTCATTAATAATATTAATTTCTTTCAAAAATAGTACACACAACAGAACACACTACAAATGTCATAATCAAGTTAAAACAGTACGAGAGAGGAGTTGAGAGGACCCGTGCTTTTAGCATTAAGTTGAATGTTAACACCTAGCTTCCCTCCAACTTGTCTCGAAAAAGCTCGTTCCAGCGAGTGTTGTCCTCGTACAGGGGGAAATCACATTTGAGTATTTCTTGAGAAGGGTCAAAGTTTGACAAATCTGTGCATCAATACCTTTCATTAAAAAAAAACCTGTCAGTCGTAGGACTGCACGTCAGAAATGAAAACATAACTGACACATCTATCATCTAAGCGTGATGGTCACGCTAATTCAGTGCTTTTTGACCATACGAAAAGTGCCCAACGTGCCTTAAGGAGTTTTCACTTCAAAATTTGTTAATAAGTAATTGTGAGTTGCCGATCAAAAGTGTTAATTTTTGAATAAAGTGATGCCATCTACTAGTGACATCCATCAAACTGACGTACGTTCGGACGAAATTTTGAATAAAGGTTTTCGCTGTTTAGCACTATAGGCGTTATAAATTATCACCTTAATTACAATTATGGTTTTGTTTATTTTACACAAATTAAACAAACAAAAGTGACAAATTAACGTCTTTATGTGAACGTCAGAAGTGACAAATTAAAGTCTTTATGTGTAAACCTAAACGTCTGACTGAAACTGGACAGCACAAAAATGAGTTTTTTATTCTGATGCCGAACACACTCTGTGAAAGTTTCAACTGTAAACGTGTACTATAATGGTCCCAATTCTGTTTAAATTAAAATTCACTAAATTTTCTTCATATAAGATGTAAACCTTGTACTCTTCGTAGTAGTAAGTTGGTAACATATGTCGCTATCGAAATAAGCAATTTATTTGTCGACTAAAGTCTGATACGCTTAAATAAACTTTAATACCACGTAGCAAGAGCCGCCATCCGTTGAATGCCATCTCTTTTGCTCTGTGTTTTAATAAGCGTCTTCGTAGGTGTCGATTAAAATAACGTCATCTTAGTTCGTTTTGAACAAGTTCTTATACGACATTTGAATAAATGGGGACTCTCGCTGCGTGGAAATAGAGTTGAGTATACGTTGACAGGTTTTAGTGAAATTTAGTGGCGCTGAGAAATAGATGCCAGTACCAAAAAAACCTTATTCCGAACAACACAAGGTTGATTTCATATGAAGAAATTAAGTCAGGTTTTAGTTTAGTCGAGTGTACAACAGAATCGGCACCAATGTCTGAATTACAGCCCGCTGCTAGACAGACGGACATCGGAGACATAGTAATAAGGTTCCGTTCGAATTCTTTGTACGGAACCCTAATTAATTTGACTGTTGAAGTTAGTATTAACAATCTTTGGAGACGCATCTGCTTGATATTATTTATGTTTTTATAATTTATTTTATTAGTCAAGATATTAATTTTAATGAGTGTATACGTTTGAGTTTATAGCATAAACATTAAAGTCCATTAGTTGGACAAAGTATGAACAGTTTACATGATTTATTGAGAGTAGACGTGACGTCACAGGATGGTAAACAGCACGATAAATCAATATTGCAAAGTTGTTATGGGAGACTTGGGAGAGTGATATTTTTTGGTATTTTATTGTTGATTAATTTCTAACTTTAGTATGATAATGTAAATTTAAATCCACAGTTCTATGTGATCCACGAGAATGTTACATTTTAACCGTTAAAAAATTAGGGCTAGTGTATTTGTTTTCCCACCAATTGTAAGGATATTTTAATTCTATCATGGTGACTTTATTGTAAATTGGACTAAATAAATGCATTTCAGTGATGAAAAAAAACATAATAGAGATATGTTAAATAAAAAAAAATGTGTTTTCTAAAATAGATAGGACATCAGACTTAAACTGAAGTGAAATATTTTTATAGCTTTAGTAGTTATACTGAAGGTAAAATAAGTACCAAAACCATTACAGACATGCAAACTCCATTAACGCGTAAGTAATTAAAAAAATAATATCATTTACAACACCAATAATCTCTTACAACATCGACCAACTAGAAACATTTTAAAGAAATAATATGATTAAGAAGATAATTAGAGATATAAACATCAAAACTAAAGCGCTAAATAAAACAAAATGTCGGCTAAAGCAACGACACTATTCATAGACAAACCTTTCATCACATCGGCAATGCATAAGCGTGTTGACTCGCCAGTTGTAGAATCCGTATTTCTTTTCCATAGCACCGATCCAGAAAGGGCATCGAAGGTCGTGGACTCTGCAGCAGCGATCAGTTCTGGTGTGGCTGCCGAGCTGAGAGTATCTCGTTGCCGAGAAACCTTTTCCGCACCATTTTGTTCCAGGTATTCGTAGCAATTCCATTGTGTCGCGTTTTTGTCTAATGGGCGATACCGAAGTGTTGAATACCTTCCTATTGGTTACTCTACCAGGTATTTTGATAACCGATATTCGGATTAACTTTATAACTTTTCCTAGTTACTTAATTGCCCTTAATGATTGACCATTTATCGATTAAACTATTATATAAATAATGTAGTAATAGTTACAAAAGTATGTTCAAGACAGTTCATACAACAATTAAATAAATAAGTCTCTATCATAATAGTTACAGATGATTACTATATGTCAAAATTAATTCGAAAATCGATCAATCATTCGTTCTAAATCGATACGATCACCCACCTCTTTTTTAGTTTTAAAAATTATTTTTACTTTTTCTAATATGAGCAACGGTATTCAGTTCATAATGACCTTTTCTTTATTTCATAAGCAACGTGTTAAAAATAAATGGACCACCAACGTGTTTACGTTAAAAAAAAACCATAAATATGGCGGGGATAGTCGATGTAAATTCTTTATAGATCCTGAAGTGCCATAAAGATAGATAGATCGTTACTAGCCCGAATGATCTATGGATCAAACCAAGTTTATGGCTTTATTGGCTCGCAGTTTGAATAACATTAATTGCTCGACATATTTTATGTTACCAAATAGTTTACAGAAAATAGGTGTTATATGTTACGTAACCAGTTGATGCGGTTGTTAAAATGGATTAGGACTTAAGGTGTATGGTATTTCCGACATGTTTACGTCACTTTTTTATTGTAATTTTATTTAAGAAATAGTTCCGAAATCAGGGTTTTAACACAGTTAACATTTATGAATAACGTTTGATATAATCACTACATATTAGGTATAATTATTGAGTATTGTATGTATGTAATAGATGATAAGCATTAACCACATTTTAATTTCACGTCAACGATTACCACCTGTTTAATAAAATAACTCCAGTCCATCCCTAGGTTGCCTGGAAGAGATTGCTTTAAGCGATAAGGCCTTTTGTACACTATTTATAAGATACATCTTCTGTTACATATTCTTTGTAAAACCCTGGTGTACAAATAAAGTGTAATCTATCTATCCATCTATCATAAAACAAAGTCCCCCGCCGCGTCTGTCTGTCTGTCTGTTCGTGATAAACTGAAAAACTACTGAACGGATTTTTTAGCGGTTTTCACCAATAGACAGAGTGATTCATGAGGAAGGTTTAGGTGTATAATTTGTTAAGGTTTTGTGTAAATTGATTGAAATATGTTGATGATTGTTGAAGATGCCTCTGCTACCCGTGCGAAGCCGGGCGGTTTGCTAATATAATATAAATATTTGTCTTCAAATGGAACTGAATTCCATTCAAGTTATTAGGGAATTCAAAACAACAGTGACAGTGTATATCCGACTCTTTTAATCACTGACTCCTGCCGTGGTCGTGTCTTTTTGTTGGCATCTTTATCTATTGTGTTACTGCCTTCGCTGCCTTCTTCATACGTCATACTGGGCCTTTGGTGAATTAGCTTGACAGTAGGGCAAATTATTCGTGTCTAATCATATCCTCTACTAGTTGTTGCCCACGACTTCGCTCGCGAGTGTAGTTTTTTTAAAATAATTAGTTTTAATTACCGTAGTCCCTCTTCGTAAACGACGTTCGCGGGGTTCCCTTTTGGGACTCAAATTACTAAGATACTCGCAAACTCACTGTGGAGCACACGAGCTTAACATCTATCGAGCGTATACAATTTTTTTTAAACATTATAACTTGACACATCTCACACGCGGCCGTCTGATCCCAAACTAGGCAGAGCCTGTACTATGGTAACTAGACTGCTGATAAACATACTTCTATATGTCTAAATACATACATATTATATATACCGGGCTAAGCTTTATAGAAGAAACTTTAAAATTGAATTTCATGTTATTTCCTGCAAAAGTGACGAACTTCGTATATAGACTTGAAACCCGTAATTCACCCTCTTAGGGGTAAAAATTTAAAAAACGCCGATGTTTGTGTACCTACATTTATTTCTACCCAGAAGCAGGTATATGAAATTTCGTGTTTCATCCTTCAAAGTGATGAACTTCCAAAGATAAAATTTAAAAAAACGCAAATATACATGTGCATTTATGTTTAATCAGAAGTAGACTTGTTAAATTTCGTGTTTCTTACTTCGAAAATGACGGACTTGCATACAACCGCTAATCGTTTATTTCATCCCCTTAGAGGTGAAATTTCCAAAAATACTTTCTTAGTGGATGCTTATAACATAAAAGGCATCAACTGCCAAAATTTCAAGTTTGTAGCACCAGCGGTTTAGGGTTCGCGTTGATGAATCAGTCAGTCAAGATAAGTAGGTAATTATATACATATAGATAAATATGAATGATTTACAGTATAATAATCTAATAAGTAATTTTCGCCGAATTGGACATTCTAAAGATTAAATGATTAATAACAAAATTGGAATATCTTTCCAAATCATTTAGTACGTGAAGAGAATTATTTGTACCCCTTTTTAAGAAAATTTCGCGAACGTAGTCACGTGAATTTTGGACTGTTTACAGTTTATATTTAGAAGAAGTGCAGAGAGCTAAAATTATGTCTTACAACTTTAAATGTTACCTGAAAACGGCTTAATGAAATTACACGCGTCCAGTATATATGATTACCTGTCATGGTAAGTCTATACAATGACAGCTCAAGTTATACTGGCCAATTACAAAACCATGGTCGAAATTCGACCACCACGCGATCTCTAGTATAGGTAACTTATTAGATTTTTCAATAACCAAGTATTATCTGATGGTATTTTTTTATGGTGTGGCAGGCCGGCTCGACCGTACTGATACCACGGCCTCACAGAAAACAGGCAGTTAAGTAATGATTTCATTGTGTCTCGCCGAGTGAGTGAGGTTACCGGAGGCCCTAACCCTTCCCTCTCCTCCTCTCCCCCCTTTCTCGACTCCCACCTTAAAGGCCGGCAACTTGTGACTCTTGAGTTGTAGGTGCCCATGGGCGGTGGTGGGAGTCACTTACCATCGGGTGACCCGTCTGCTCGTTTGCCCCCTCTCCTTGGCTTTAATTTTTTAGTCAAAATGCAAAGATGACATAGGAGCTTATTGCAATCAAGTAATGCAGAAACTTTGAAACCTAGACTTTCGTTAAGGCCTCTCCTAGCCGTGTCTTACATTCTTGTATCAACTCTTTAAAAAAAAATATTCGATAGAGAACGCAAAAAAAAAATCAAACTAAATCAGACATTAAACTCCTGTAAAGAATAAGCACCGAATCACATAAGTATAAGGCTTCATTCATATAAAGAACAACCACATTAAGGCCATAAAGCGTAATTTTACGACATTCAAAGTAAAAAATAATTTTAAATGACTCTCCTGTAAAGTTACATAAAGTGCAATTATGCCCTTGTCTTACCGAAGGTGCGATATACTCTAACCTTGCCCCCAACTAAACTGTAGAGGCTTCAAGGCTCAAACATCAACACAGCGGGACGTTTGATTTGATACCTCCGAAACTCCTTAGATAAGCCTCATCCTTAAAGCAGTATAATAAAAATAAATAACATAATAATCTGATTATTCTTCATTTAATCTTAATTAGGATGGTAATGGGACGCACCTTCGCTTTTTAGTAAAAATGGAACGTAAACTTTATGATATAGTGCCTTAATTAAGATTCTTCAATGTTCAAAAAGAGTAATAAAATTCAAACGTAACGATTTTTTTCGTAATTTGACAGTTCGTTGACGTTTCTGTTTCTTTGACAGTTGCTGTTAAAGAGAAAATGTAATGAAAGTTATGGAATTTTGAAGTTGTTCTAGAATTAAACTCATGATGTTTAGTGATGGGATAGCTACGAATATTACTAACATAAGTAATTTAGGCTATTAAAATTCTTGATGAGCCTTTCGAAACTCTATTTATTATCTATGTTTCCTGGGATATTTAATATAAAGGCAGCGGCGGCTTCTAACCGTCTGAGTAAAGGCGCTTTTACTGCTATAATGTTTCAGAAAAATACACCATTGTAGATTATTTGTTATTTATTCAGACAAAATTTTTTTTTTCCCGAGTTGTAATTTTTTTTCTCTTATAAATTAGCTGACATTAGTATTAAGATCTTTTGTAGTTTTCTAAAAGCATTCTATTCTATTATCCTAATAACTTTATTATTTAAAACTTGTGGAAATAGCTTAATATATTAAATATTGCTAGAACAAGGCAACATGCTATGCGATTTTGTCGTGTCCCACGACCTCCTTGCAAAGTTAAAATTATAGATCGCCTCGTTTTTTTTGCGCGATGTCCGAATATGAAACTTAAAGATTAGTTCTTAAATTCTTGTTTTCCGCTCTAAAATAAGCAAACAAAAGTCGAAAACATCAATAAAATATAAATTTCGTGATGTCCTATGAAATCGCGTATGGTGGAAATTCCGACTACGCTATGGTATTTTTTAAGACTTGTAATAATAATCCTTTTGAAACAAATAGTGTATTTGAATTCTCGTAACATATTCTTTGGTATTAGCAATCGCCATTTTATTTTAGTAGCTTAGTTTGAAAGATATTAATGTAAAAATTGTTCACGACACGCGGTGCTCAAATTTTTGTTCCACCTACACGACAGTTTTATTCAAGGTAAATATTACTGTTTTAACTTTCTGTTTATAAAGTTGAATACATTAACCTATTTTTATTTAGATTACTTTTTAATACTTGGCATATTTACATTAATTTATTTACTGTTACAGTTTAAAATTAAATTAACAAAATACGTAACATTGAGTACGTCACGTGTTGTACTAGTGGAACGGGAAAGTGACGTAATGGAATTCTAAGACATAGGTTTCATGAAATTTATGAAATATTTTTGAGTTTTAATGAAAGTCGTATATTTAAAAAAAATATTTTATTTGTTCTGTTTGTCTTGATGGTGAACAATGATAGTAATATTTGAAAGTTTATTTAGCTATTGTATTACCATAGTTGATTTAAAATAAAGATACTAATCGGCAGTGCTTTGTAGACCATGCCTAATATCCTAAACGTGACTTTAAATTCCCCTTATGTCACATGATCTAATAAATCTGTGATTAAGAATAAGTAGTTACGAGTAAAAATCAAAATATGTAAAGTACCAAAATATAGCGTATGGATAGTAATTATATAAGAACACTTACATGTCTGAGGGTAATGCTAATGTTTATATTTTGTTGAGAAGTCTATTATGTTTATATTAATATAAACATAATAGACGTAAGAAAGGAAATGTATTGTATTTTCATTAAAAAAAGACTCTGTATACTTCGTGGCGTATTGGAATTCTCTAGTGGAAACATAAGTTTTAAATCAGTTTTTTTCGGATTTATTAATTTTGATATAAATATACTTTTATTAAAATTTATATTAATTACTAAACTCATTTAATCACAATTTATTTTTGAAGTGGAGTTCTCATTACGTGACGTGCAAATTTTCTGAAAAAACGCCATTAAGATGGTCATATATCAGGCGATTCTTTCTGCAATTCCACAAAAATAAGCAAAAAAAAATCAATCAGAAACAGCTATCTACAAAAGTCCCATCACCATTTAACCACATCACTTCAAAACCAATGTACGGATAGTATTTACATTACTGAATTTGTGAATGTACCTACTACAATATAAGTAATTCTACATACAAATATATATAAACAGCGTTTTATATCGTGTAAATGCTTGTATTTGTAGTTTTAAGATTTAATAGGCTCAATAGATACCTTTACTACGACTTTTAATACAAGAGAAACTATCTTTATTTTTTTAACGCTTAGTTAATATATTTATCAAATTAAGTGACTGTACAAATTCTAAATATTTTTTACTCGATCATGTATTTAAAAAAACTAACTAAAGTTAACTAAAATCGTGATAATGAATCTCTCAACACCGCACTGTCAATATAAAAAAAAAACAAACCCAAAACCATTTCGAAATTCAAAAAGTTGAAGTGACATACTCACCACACAATACACACAAAAAAAAATTGTGGTTTTCTGAAACCACGATGCAAGTGAAACTTTTTTGAAGAATTATTCGATTTAGGGTATTAAAATTGCGTTTTTAATCTTAACTTAATTATTGAAAAATGGGAATCATAATGGGAAATCAATAGTAGACAAAATATACAATTATAAAATTTAATTTCAATTTGCGTATTACCGAATACCCCAAGTACGGAATACATAATTAATACAATCATTTAGATGATAGACGCATATTAAAAACTAAGAGCAATAATTATTTAAATCATTGAATCGTTGTCAACTTCAATTAAGTATTCTGTCAATAACTTCATCTTCGCCTCGAGTCTCACAGTTTGTAAATGTAATTTACATTTTATGGTAACTAAAATAAGTAAATAATGTCTTACATTCTATTTTTTGAATGCTGGTGTGACGTCTTGCGATACACACTGAAAGTTCTGCGCTCCTGGCCGCTCATAAATGTTTGAATTTCGAATGCTGTAATGCGACATGCGATAGATGGACGAAAAATTTTAGGGCGATAGAATAAAAGTTTCACTTTAAAACAAACCCAAAAGGCCTGGTGTTAAAAAATAAACTAACCTCCTATCGCATCGACAATGCGAAATAGTGTAAGGCCTATAGTTGAAATGGCCGAATCTTCGTTTAAACATGCCGATGTTGACTCGGCAATGGTCGTGGGCCCTACAGCACTTGTCTTCGTCTGCATCAATCCCAAGTTCCCCGTACCGAGCAGCGATGTGCCCAGCCCCGCACCATCTCGTCCCCGGCAGTATGAACATTTCCCTCAAGGACCTTCGCGACCTATTATCAGGTTTTAATATAAAGATCCTTATAAGTTAATCTGAATGAATAAATTATGTGTTTACTAACTAGCACAGTTTATTTTACGTCTAATGTTGCCCGAATTGAAAAATTGTTTTTGAAACAGTATGTTTACCTTAAGAACCTTTCAAAGGCATAAATACATGTAGTACTATTATGTATGTAGTATGGGTATTTAAATTACAATATGTTAGAAATATTTAAATTCTAGCAACACTAAACGCAATAATTACTGCACTATGCTCAATACGTATGTACATAAATTCAATATACATGTTACATAATGTAAAATAATTACTCTATGAATACTAACGACTTTCTAAAAAGAATAAATATTTCATCGTTACTTAGAAAATGAACTTGAAATATTATTTAAGTTAATTAAAAAGGTGTACAGTTTTTGTACGTCCGTAACGTAAGTGAATTGGATAAAAACACAATCGAAACATATAATATATAACATGTATATTTGAGTATGGACTACATAAAAACAATAAACTTAAAAAAAAATGTTGTCTATTACCGGCTTAAACCTGTGGTTAATTTAAATCGGGTAATAGGTGGACATTGAGGTCAGCCAAGAAACACCATTTGTTGTCAAAAAAAGAATTAAAAAAAACACTAATACGTTTGTCAAAATTTGTATTTTAGTTTTTTAATCGAATCGACGTTTGTTCTATGAGTCTTTATCCCTATTTATAACTTACAAAAATCATTGTTTCTCTTAAGACATTCCATAAAGCACATATATTTTATATTATTTTTTCCACCGATGCTTACATTCACAAAACATAACACACATTAAATAGAAAACAACTATTTTTATAATAGACAAGTAGCTCCGTACCTACTCTATGGAATGTAAAAATCCTTCAGTATCGTGGTTTTTTTCACGCAAGACCTGCCTAACCCCACGAGTAAGCGTCTCCACGTGGCGGATAGGAGACAGTTCACCGTATTCCGTTTCTTTCTTTTTTAGCGTTCAGTACTAGAAATCCTACGCCAATACATAGTGCGAGCGACGGTTAAGGGTTTCTAGTACATCCTAATGCGTATTGACTTAGTAATCCTACTGCAGTACAACAGTGGGGGACGTATCGGAGTAGCTTTTATGCGTGTCTATCGTCTGAAAGTACTAATTCGGTTCGCCCCGCCCGCGGGGACGTACTCAAGAAGGATTTCCATATACGCTACCCGGTGAGTGAGGAGTCTCTCATGTCACAACACCGGCTGTTGGTCGCTGACGTTATTATGCCACAGCCTATCAAAACTCACAAACAGGTCATACACAAAAACCGCTAGCAGCCGCAAGCTATGACTTACGGAGTAGCCTGGTCAAAGAAATGTTGGACTACCTGAATGACGAAGATGTTAAGACCATTGTACACAAAGGGCAGCCAAACAGCTAGGTGTCTAAAAAAATAACAAGAAGGCGAATTACTGGCAATCGGAGGTAGAAGAGAAAATAAAGGCGAAAAAAGATCTTTTTAAGATCTGGCAACAGAGCGGCAGCGACGATGACCGTGAAAGTTATAGAACCGTCAAGAGAACAGCAAAGCGTGCCGTTACCAGAGCAAACCATGACGACGATAAAGATTTCTATAGCAGATTAGAGAAGGCCAAAGATGCCAGAGAACTTTTCAGAACCGCAAGACAAACAGCATGGATGTTCGCTTCGCCAAATACATCAAAAACAAAGATGGTTACCTATGTATTGACTTTAAATGCTGATATAAACACACGATGGTGCGAATACTACTCCCGACTTCTCGATGGAAGAGAGAGATTGTTTGAGAATCCTCCTAGAAAAGTGGATAGACATGAGAAAAGACTTACACTTGTTTACACACATGGCCTTTATTGACTTCGCATTTGATCGTAAGACGCGACAGCTAATCTACCAGTCTCAGCAGTCGCAGAATGTACCGGAATATTATATTCATCTTGTAGCCAATATGTACCATAATTTTTATTATTTATTTTTTGATGACATTTAAAAAAATATAATTGTGTATTCGAGTGGCTGCGTTAGTGCAGTTCTGGTTGTGTAACCATGGTATTTGCATGCCAATTTTGGTGAATTGTGAGGAACAACATGTTTGTACCATCATATCTGTACCAGTTTTCTCGCAAATAAAGTGATTTGATTTGATTTAAAGTCTCCACCAAAGTAAAGAACACGGAGGGAATAAGCGATGAAATCGAGGTAGGAGTAGGTATACATCAGGGATCAGCTCTGAGTCCCCTTCTTTATAATCTTGTCATAGAATACCTTACTGCAAGTATACAGAAGGAACCACCTTGGGACCTTTAGGCAAATGATATCGTTCTTATCAGGGACATTACCGCTGAACAGTAACAATATTTACAGTGTTGCTTCACCACAACCAAACGGCAAACCCCTGTGAAAATTCAAAGTCACCAGGTAAAGAAAATCGATCATTTAAATTCTTGAGCTCTGTAACGCAACTGCAACTAGGGCACGATTGATGCTGTGTGACACACCGCATTAACACTGGCTATATAAAGTGGTGAGTGGTGTCACCTCTCAGGCGTGTTGTGCGACAGAAAAATGCCAGTACGTGTCAGCAGAAAAGTTTACAAAACCGTGGTCCGCTCAGATCTAATGTACGGTACTAGATGCTGGCCCATGAAAATAACCCATGCCACAAAACTGCACACGCCTGAGATGAGGATGCTGAGATAGGAGAATCTAACAAAAACTCAGCGAAACCCGTCTCTGGTGGTATGGCCATGTAATGAGAAGACATATAGAACATAGTCAGGTAAGTCTTAGGTACACATGAATACTGGTCCAAAAAAAAGAGGTAGACCCCTTAACTTGGATGTCTGTAATCAACAATGGCCTAAAGAAAGAGTAAGTGAATGACTCCACGAACCAGACCCGGAAAGTCTGGCGAAGGTTGACGAGAAGAGCACCTCCATATGAAATATGATATGCCTGGGCAAAGAGATTCATGGTTGTATCAATCAAGCTCGATACAGAAGGAAATAAGTGCTTGACACTTACAAGAAACGTTCTGGCTGAATTCATTTTTATTTTATAAATTTTCTTCTGAATGACCAACTTATGTGACAAATGCAGATAGTATAGCAGGAAAAATTGTTTTGTATTGATAGTTCCAAGTTAGATAATAATTTATCAGAAGTAGAGCAATAAGTTTTGTTGTGTGGTGCATATTACCAATTGAAACAAGGCAAATACGTTATTACACAATATTAACTGACGATACTTATATATAATGCCAATATAATAAATCAAGAAGAAGAACGTAAAGGGGGGTTACAAAACCCTTTAATTCTTGAAAAGAAAGAGGGTTTTCTTGCAAATATAAATACCGCGTTATAACCCACATATATACATCGAATACAAGTGTATTAGATTTGTAATTTGGGACTTATCGACGTTTCGACCGAATTGCACCGATCGTGGTCAAGGATTGTCCACCCGAGTACACCCGTGTCCACGGTCGATTGAATTCGGTCGAAATGTTGGTTAATCAAAAAGGTAATGTACTTCATAATTATTATTGCGATTCAGTACCGATTTACATATCTAATAAGCAGCGAAAGTTTAAAAACAGGTAAAATAGTAATATTAGTTACAAATGATGGATGATTTGATGGATGATGAATTGGTTAAACAGATACAAATGAACAAATAGTACCATCTAAAAGTATCAAAGATAATATAAACAGTAGATAAGCAACACAAACCCTGCGTAATAATATAAATATAGGTCCTTTCAGTATTGGATTAAATATACGTGTGCCAAAATGCTGGTGTCCAGATACCGTGAAGTAAAGAGGTCATACATGAACTGATTAGATGTAAAACAATTCATAAGTTGGAAATGTGAAATCGTAAAGAGATGAGTGTCGTGCCTTATTTTACCAATAAAGGAAGTCATTTGAATATCTAGAATTATTCGAATATAAACTGTCGTGAGAGGTATTCGTATTTATCAAGGATATACCGTTTTATTCACGTCTCTATTTCTTCTTCTTCTCACTTGATAAAGGGTCGTCAAGTCTGAAACTAGTCAGGAAAAAAGTGAAACCTTAAATCCTTAATTAATCTCTATTATTATTTTAAAAACTAGTGGTCGACCAGAGAGAAAAGAAGAGAACTATAGCTCCATCGAAAATAGGACAAAAAAGCTTTTTTCATTTTTTTAAATGGTAACACTGAAATCTGTCGACAAAAGAAAGAGAAAAATGTACTGAATTGTTTTGTTTTTCCTATGTACTATACTTAGATAAAAGTATGGTAAAATTGACTACCTTAATTAAATATGATCAACTTGTTAAGTTGGATTCTAGCCTCTTTTGTCTTTCTAAAAAGTACCTACGCTAATTATTCAATACAAACTTCAGAAAAATCGTACGTCTAGGCTAGGCGTCATATCAATTTGTCAAGTAGCAATGAAAAGTGATTCTTATAGGATTTAAGGTTACATTTTCTTTTCTAATGCGATAAGTTTGACAATTTCAATTCTAGATATTCAAAGGTTTCTCCCAATTTCATCAAACCATAAAATTCTCAAATTCTTCAAAATAAAGTTAAATTCAAAAAATTTAAGAGTCGGGTAACCTTGACCAACATTGTAAATTAATTTTCATTTAGACGACTTTTTACATTAAATAGTAAAATGTATTTACAAAGACGTAAACTTGGTCAAAGTTACCCTTATTACCAAAGTTACCCAGCAATTTTTTTTTTATTATCATTTTTTAATAGCAACAACTACCTAGCCAGCGAAGAATCTCCAGTTTTATTTATATTCTCCATCATATACTTTATTTGTTCATGCCTCTTCAGACATTCCAGCCTTAATTTGTCATATTGTAACCAACTTGAAATGTCAGGTGGTAAACTGTCACTTTTCTTAAGTATCCGGAAACTGACATTACCAAAATGGCGGTAAAATTTTTCTTCTTCAATTTTTTTTGGTTCTTTATTAGTTAAACTGTATATTTTTTCGTCTAATGCGGATTTTAACTCTTTTCTTAAAGTTTTAAGAAAGTTTCTTGCTGTTCTCTCTTGCTTTATGTATTCACAGTCTTGTAAGTCACCATTTTGGGAGTAGATGACTTGTATAAGATGGCGGCCGTCGGTCAGCTGGCGGAGTTTGAGCCCTTTTCTGTAACAAATAAAATCATTCTTTAATTTAAAATTGCAAAAACAATTAGATGCATGTTTTGGCACGGAGCATGCCTAATTATTAATTGGACCGCCTTTCGTCTCTTAGATTTTCTTCTAATTTATATCCGGTTAATCAATTTAAAGAGATCTGTCTGTTCATAATCCATATGAAAATAACTCTATGAGTACACTTCATCACCAATCAGTCTAAGGGATACCATATCCATAATTTTTTTTTAACATAAATTACTCTCTCGTCTAACATGGAACTAAAACACAGCGGCTAACTTTGGCTAACTTAAAATCACAAATTTAAATCTTCCCAAAAACCAAAACGTAAAATATCTTTATACATTTAAATTACGAAATATAACACTTTAAACACCATAAATGTTACATCCAAATTTCCATTCACTGACAGTAAAACAAGATTTATTTGAAAAACGGGTCAGTGGTATCGATACAAGTCTAAAGTTACCCTACATATGTGCCATTTACACTTTAAAACAATTAATACAACCATTCCGCCATCACTATTCCCCGCGTCTCTTTAAATTGAGAATAATAAGTATTATAAATGGATTCCGCTTAGTTACAACTTCACCCCTCGGTTTTCTTGTCATCCCCAGGGATGTACTAATAGCCACTCCGTATCACTGTGTAGTTTTTATTACATATAATTTTATATGACGTCAGTGTATTGAAAACCTAGTTATAAACACCCCTCACTAAACAACCCAAGATCTATTTCATAAAAAAACCATACTAACAATACGGTAGTTCACTGTCAAGTTAAATCATTTCTGTATTCTTTCTTACCACGCATTTATCTTATAAGGATAAACAGTAAAAAAAATGCGTTGATTAAGAATTTCGATACCCGTAGTCTGGACAAGTGGGGCGTAATTTTTTTATAACAATTTAACGAAAAAACACCTTTTGTGTGATATTTCGTTTCCAGTACGTTTTTCGTCACATGTGCTCATGACTTTTTGTTCTCCATTAAATTACCTACAAAATGAGACCTGTTCAAAGTAGCTAAGTGCTTTTGTTTAACAGCAAATGAAGGTCAAAGTAATAATAGACCGTTTTTTTCAACATTTAATAACTTTGAAAGAAACGTATGTAGAAGTCTGAAACTTTCCGAAATTGTAGCTTGTAATGATATTAAAAAGTGCTATAAATTTCAGCGAGGTCGGTTTTAAACTTTTTAAATTATTAACGATAGATAATTTTTTTAGCCTTAATTGCAAAATGCGCCATTTTTTTTGAAACCACTAAAACTGGTCGGACCAGCTTAGAATTAAAAAAAAAAACCATTTGAGCTTATGAGCCGGTTGTAATTTTAAAGAAATATCGATTTTAACCGATTTAATAGCGATATTTTGAGGTATACCTTTTTTACTCAACGTATAAAACTACATATCTTTTCTTTTTTTTCAAATAACCGCCTTTTATCTTTTTAAATATGTTAGATATTAAAAATCGGTTATTTGTACATGTGTGTAAAATTTCTTGATAATCAATTGAGTAGTTAACTCGTGAAAGTGTAGCTAACATAATAATAGTAAGGATTGAAACTGTAAATTGATTGAACAATCCTTTTATGCTTCATAAAGCGGGGTTAAATGCCGGAGATATCTTCACAATAGAATACCGTAAGACATTCCACATTAAAAATAGCTGTGATTTAAACAAATGGCTGTTCTATGACAGTCGCTGACAGTTCACGTCATAAAACAAGACGTTACTAGCACATTGCATTTCCGTGTCAAATAACTAGCTAGCTGTTTTTTAACTTAACTGTCCTTTTTCAGGACTAGTTTTGACATAGTTACACACAATATATTTGTTAGTTTAATATTTAAATTGTCCGCTAAATTCTTCAAACACTTCCTCTATGCATTCATCTATCCCGTTCACTCCTATTATCTAATTCCGTAAAAGCAAAAGAAGGCTCGAAGTGCTCAAGTTTCTACTAAAAGAGTATAATTCGGGATCTTGCCTCAACAAGTGTAAGGCGTCTATTAGAATGCAAACGTCAATCATTACCAAAAGTTATGATTGACGGATGTCCCTTAGTGATTTATGAAATAATATCGATATTAAAATCTCATCATGCAAACGTCAAACACTGAATTAGACGATAGTTTATTCGTCAATCACCGTTTTAATTGCAGCAAAACTGACAGCAAAACCTACCGTGAAATGGGTGCTTATAGGAGGAACATTTACCCAGTGGCCTGAACACCCACCAGAAATCCAAAGTAAGTTTTTTGTCCTTTTGGCCCTTTTCTTCCTGGGACAGTGACGTAACAATAGGAAAAATGCTACGGGCCCCCGGCTCGAGGGGGCCCGGGCACCAAGGGCCCTGAACACAGGAAGCAAAATGCATTAAAAAATATTAATTTTGTAGTAAATCAATATAAGTTATCTAATTTAATAAACCTAATAAAATACACGAGTTGGAAAATAACCGCCAAGTGCAAGTCAGACTCACACACATCCGATGAATTAGCCAGGGGCCTCAGATGGTACAGTTACACCACTGTCCTGGGACATATTACGTGGTGCTATCTAGACCGAAACTACGCATAACTTGTACGGGTCCAGATTCATCTCCTGGCTCCATCATCAAACCCTCGCCTCGTCACCAAGCCCAATCTGTTGGACTTGTCAAAACGAGTTATATTAGCCCAAATTCGGGTGGTTAACTGCCGAAGAGTTCCACTATCCACCTCCTCGCTTCATTATCAGATCAGCTCCAAGATACCAAATTATAGTATTGATATCCTAACTTTTTTATGGTTAATGGGGCAAACGAGCAGACGGGTCACCTGATGATAAATGACTACCGCAGCCCATGGGCGCCTGCAACTCAAAAGTCACAAGTGCGTTGCCGGCCTTTCAGGTGGGAGTAGGTGACGGGTGGAAGAGAGGGAGGGAAGGGGAGAGGGCCTCCGGTAAGCTCACTTAATGAAGCAATGCAAGGATTGCTTCACTGCCGGTTTTCTGTGAGACCGTGGCATTACTCCGGTAGAGTTAGCCATATTTCCGGTAGCCCATACGTGCCGAAGCGTGACGCTCCCACGATTAACTGATCAACTGGCTCGATTTTGATCTGAATCCGCTCTAAGATGCCAAATGATAGTTTAGTCATTCAAACTACATATACGAGTACATACAAAGTTTAATTTCGATGCGACAATTAGATAGAAATAGGTTAATATTTAGTTCCAAGATTTGTTTACATAGTTAATGCCGCGTTCCTATAAACAAGAGACGATTCGTTTTGCTTACGGACGGTCAAATTTTAAATTCAACGAAATTATACCGTTCGTAAGCAAAATGAATCGTTTTTTGTGTATTGGAACGCGGCGTTAAAGAACGCGGCGTAAGTGAAGCCGTGTGTTAAAATTTGATAGATTGTAATGTAGTGAAATCTCAATCTATCATCATAATCAAATCGATTACAATACTTAATAAAAATAATAAAACGAATATTTAGCCTGAAATAAATAAGAGTTTAAATAAAAATTATTTGTTATAATTATCAAGTTTATTAATATTCTTTATATTGTAAAACCAATCATTAAAATTAAATGATTTGACAATATTAGTAAAGCATGACGTCACAACTCGTTATTTCATACTAGTGTTCGGCAGTAGGTACAGTCTTGACGCTAAATAAAGTGACACTGATTTGACTTGACTTTCAACTACCGTATTCACAGATACAAAATCAAAAACACGATATAGACACAGATTTATTAGCAGTTACGTAATACGATTAGTCGCACTTCCCCAAGTACAGTGATGCACAAAGGTCTATAAATATCAATTTGTGTTATCGACAGTCCCTGGAGAGTTTAGCTTTCATCTGTACTGTTACGACCAGTCTGTAAAACAGTGGTAGGGGTTAGTATGTCAATAAATAATTGTGCGAGAATGGTGATGAAATTGTTCGATATATATTGGTAGGTACAAAGAAAGATAGTGAAAATATATACCTATGTGTATTTGGGATAATTACTTAAAAGAAAAAACAATGTATGTTTAAAATAAAGAAATTCTTGACAATGTATTTAACGTGGTAAAGAATCCGACGGTGACGTCAGTGGGTTTGATTTAAACTCAGATTCAACTTTTATGAGTTTAGGAAATACAACAATATAGATATATTCGAAAACTAATATGAACACTGTTAAAAAAAAATAACATGAACAAGACAAATTAAAATAATTTATATGCTCAAATGTGTTCCTTATACATGTTAGGTATTTAAAACTAGTCCAACAGATTTTCCAAAATATGACATGCAAATTTATATTAAACTAGCTGTGCATCAATTTAAAACTACGAAGCGATTTAAACACCTACAAAGCACCGCTGCACTCGGCTGTACATTAAAATAAGTCGTTACACTAAAGCCGCGACCGCCGCGAATGTGTTTAATGAACCGTATCTGTCGGCGAGTGTACATTCCCAACATTCGAGGGTTGCAAGAACCAGCCACAGATAATAGGGGAAGATGGGGTATGTTGAACTACTATTAAGCTAGAAAATATCACTGTCAATTAATTTTTAACCCCCGACGCTAAAAGAGGGGTGTTATAAGTTGGACGTGTCCGTGTATCTGTGTGTCTTTCTGTTTTATCGCAGCTCCCAAACGGATGAATCGATTTGAAAGCTGACTTGATCGAGAATGTTCTTAGATATCATTCAAGCAAAATCTCTTTTGTAATCATTGAAGGGATTTTCTAGTCGGGCGTATCTTAAAGTTTTAATTTATAATTATTTTATTAATATAGAGAGATATTAATAAAGATTCAGAAAAATAAAATAATAAAGGAAACCTATAAACGCTTACACCACTCGGAATTTTGATACAGAATAAAGATTACAGACATATGATGTATTTTCTTTCTTTCTTCTTTCTAGAAGAATTACACAGCCGTAACATGTTGACCCGTGACCAGTGTCCACGATCGGTGTTAATCGGTCGAAACTTGGGGTAACGGGTTGTCGCGATTAAGTCCTGTTTGACACGCGTAATGTGTATAAAAGACGCGAAAGTTTAATCTACACTAATATTATAAAGCTGAAGAGTTTGTTTGTCTGAACGCGCTTAATATCAGGAACTATCTACTGGTTCGCATTGAACATTTTTTTTTGTGTTGGATAGTCCATTTATCGAGGAAGGCCACGACAAATAGGAGCGGAGCATCAATGAAAAATGCAAAAACGGGGAAAATTTATCTCGCTCTCTTATGTGATGCAGACGAAGTTGCGCGTGTCAGCTAGTACAGATAAAAAACTCGCTAACAGTTCAGCGATGGGTGGCTTTACGACAATTGGTTCTTTTACCTGCTTACTGGCACCCACCTCGACTCACTCTGGCGAAACTCCTCAAAACTAGAAATATGAGAGTCATGTTTGCGTTAAACATGACTACTCTCATAACTCGTTACCATAAGCAAGCTCTAAGAAAAGAAATATTCATGAACTCTAAAGACCTTATAGTAGATTATAATATTCTTTATTGTACACCATATGAAAATAACAAAGTTTATTACTAAAGTTGGGTACAACGGGCGGTCTTATTGCTAAAAGCGATCTCTACAAGACAACCTTTGCATTAATTTAGTGACAGGAACGAATGGTAGCTGACCGTGTACTACATATAATAATACATATAACTAAACAAATACATACTTACATTTATAAATAATAATAGCAAATAGTTTTAAAACAATGAGAATAACATAACATACTAATGGAACTATAATCCTAGGTAATGACTTTGAATGTGTGTATGGTTTGAGCTTACCTTATTTTGATTGGCAATGTATTCCACAACTGTGTTGCAACAACGGTAAAGGATTTGTCAAGCAACGATGTGTAATGTAAAGACATTTTCAGTTCTAAGTTTTAATGATCTTAACAATTATAGCAGAGAAGAAAAATCTAAGTTTGGGAAACTTTATCAAACATAGTTATGAGCCAATCATCAACAATTTATTTTGAAGCACTCAGAAGTGAAATAATAAATTATTTTTCAAGTAGTCTATATCTATCTCAAAAAATGTACAGTCAGCTACGTAAATCTATGAACACGTTAAAATTTACAAAACACCTAACCACAAAAATAAGTCACTAGAGTACAAAATAATCTTAACCATAAAGACTTACAACAATATTGAAGACCACTTTTTCATTAAAGCTTAGGGCTCATCCATTAATCACGTGATGTTTTTTAGAAACTTTTTAACCCTCCCTCCCCCATGGTTATACGTGGTGAGGCCCCTAGCCAAAATCACGTGTATTTTTTTTAGTTCAAAATATACCTTTTTTTTTTAAATATTATCTTTAAACACAGATATAATCTCGCGTTCTACAAAAAACTAAATACACGTGATATCTCACTACACCCCTCCCCCTTGTGATATTTCGTGATGTTTTTCGAACCCTCTCCGCCCCCTTTCGAATCTCACGTGATTAATGGACAACCCCTTAACATGAATATTTCCTTTCTAAATTACCTACTATAACTTTAAAAACTGAAAAAAGACTGTGGAGACAAAAAAAAAGTTGGAGACATTGCATTTGAAACGAATAGGATAAACATTTATTAATTATAATTATAATAGATTTTACGCGCGTCATCGACCGCGTGGGCATTTTCATAGTAAAAAGGCTTATGTGTTACGTGTGTGCCAAATTTTAACCAACAAACATCCATCCAACCTTTCCTTGTGACATAAAACAGAACCACATTTAAAAGAATAATCCTTCTAAACCCGTCAACTAACAAGAAATCACTAAATAATTCTCCAATTGTCTTACTAAAAAAACACCATCCAAAACTAAACTCTGAAAGCATTAAACAAAACTTCTCCCAAGATATATTGAGTATAGCGCCATCTATGTAGAAGGCGGCGAGATAATCTTTATTGCTTACGGCCGCAGACGGATTGTGGCCGGCCACTCCTAATGTTTCGTTAACACTTGCCTCTTGTTCTCTTATGGACTTATGTTTGCCTAGTACTTTTTGGCTAAAATAAACCTCTGAAGCGCCCCACTACCGTTCCACGGAAAATAATATTACTCCCGTTAAGCGCCCAGCTGCCGTTGTACGGTAATTGATTATTAGTTCCAAATTATTCTGATGTTTGAAAGGAAGTATATTGGTATTACATTATTTTTTCTTTAGTTATTGCAGACTTACGAACATAATATAAAATACATAGGGCGCTACATACGTTTTGTTCTATGGAAACTAGATATCATAATATTGTGATTTGAAGTTATATCCATAAACTATACGTAATATAAAAAAAAGAAAAAAGGAACTTTTTGTTCGATTTTTAAATTAAATGAAAAGGCGGGCTTCTCCCGCTACGACATTCGTGTAATTATTTTGTACTAGCAGTTCCCGCGCGGCGTCGCTAGCGTGTACATTATCTCTATATTTTGCGCGGAACCTTAATTCTTTTTCCAAAATAAAAGTAGCCTAAGTTACTCCTTATAACACCAGCTTCCTGCCAGTGAAAGTCCTGTGGAAATCGATCCACCCGTTCTGGAGATTACCCAAAACAAACAAACAGACAGACCGACAGACAAAAATTTAAAAACCTGATTTTTAGGCATAGGTATATACATTTAAGGACAATAGAATGGTGGTATAGTCAATTCAATCGCGGCAATTTTAACTTGGAGGATGGTGCAAGGTCCGGCGGGTCGATAGAAGTGACTACCGATAAGAACATTGGGACTGTACGAAAATTATTGAAGGAAGACCGACATCTGACATATCGATAGATCGAGGAAACCCTCAAGTTAGGTGTACCAACTGTTAATCGGATTCTTCACGACCATTTAAAAGTACGATTACAGCTGAGGGAGCAGCATATGACTTGATCTCAAATCTATGTAAAAAAAATGGAATCCGATCTAAGTACGTAAACGCGATTGTTACATGTGATGAAACCTGGCTGTATTATTTCGATGTTTCTACTAAAACCCAAAGTGTGGGTGTTTGAAGATTTTTTTTTTTATTATTTAAGAAGATAACTCCCGCATTAGGAATGACTCCTGTGTCGCGGGGGACTTTACAAACATACAAACAACGGACACAAAGAACGCCCAGACTCGGGTGGGAAACAAACCCACGACCTATGGCGTAGCAGTCAGGGTCACTCACCACTAGACCAACAGGCCAGTCACATTAATTTTGATTAAACACCGACGACGTCTGTAAAAATGGGGGTCATTTTCACAGACGTCAGTAAAGAAAAAAATGGTTGCTGTATATTTTACTAAAAGAGGAATATTGGCTACGGTTGTTCTTGATAAATGAAGAGTATTACTGCTGCATGGTATACAAAGGAATGTTTACCTCAAGTATTAGAAGCGTTCGAAATGAACGTCCAAACTCAAGACTTGATACCTGGCTTTTTCATAAACTTTTGCAAAACTACTACCATGCGACTTTGTACTATATAAAATATATATAGTACAGTAGTATATAAAAAAATAACTTAAAGGTCGCAAGTTTTCGAACGATGGGGTGATTTATAGGAGCTTTTGAGGAGATATGCGGCTGTGTTTATTTATTTATTTATTATTTATTAATGCTTCATGCACAGAGTGTACAAAGGCGGACTTAATGCCTTAGGCATTCTCTGCCAGTCAACCTTGGGGTGATGCAGAAATAAAAGTGGTAGGTGAAAAGGACATGATAAAGAGAGAAAACAGCGAAAAAGAGAAAGAGAGAGAGAGAGAGAGAGAGAGAGAGAGAGAGAGAGAGAGAGAGAGAGAGAGAGAGTCAAACCATGAACTAAATATACACGTTAAATACATAAATAAAATACATAGGTGCAAAGTTTGCTATGTGTCATTGATAGATAATATACTACATAATATATACATATCATAAACATACATATATACACACATAGAGAGTTATGTACTAGCGCTGTGTCAATTCCGCCAACTCATTGTGGAGCAGATCCCGTACTTTCCCGTACTGTGTTCTAGAGGGATACTGGAGCAATGCCAGTGGAGACTGAACGTTAGAAGTGAAAACATAACTTACACACATCTGTATAGTATATGTATGACGGTCACGCGAGTTCAGAGCTTTTTCCTCATAGGTACCAAAAGTGCTAAACGTGCCTAAATTAGTTTTCACTTGAATAATTATCTTTAAAAAAAGTATCACCGACTTCAATGTGCTTTTTATTGAACAAGAGATGTATTTTGTTTAAATATAATATGGGTAGGCCAACTAAACGCACTGCTCCAATGAGACAGCGATGTTTCGGAGCAAACGAAAACATCATCGATGTATAACATTTTTAGATATTTGTTGATTTTTCAAAACCCGCTCGACCGATTTCGATAAAATTTAAATGGGACCACCTGTGAAGCTTTGAAACAAAAAAAGAATTTTGCAAATTAGTTCAGGCGTCTTCGAGTAATCGGTGAACATACAAAAAAAAAATCCGACGAACTGAGAACCTCCTCCTTTTTTGAAGTCGGTTAAAAAAATATTTCACAAAGTACGACAAAACTTATGTAGCGCCTTAGTATATGTAAGCCCCATTATAGCATAAACCTATTACCATAAACTTAGTTCAGTTTACGCCTTTTACAGACAAGCACATATAAAGAATTACTGAACTGTCGTAAACTAGGTAAGTATTTTAACGGGCCTGTTAATCTAGGAGTCAGTGATCCTGACTGCTGAGCCTAAGGTCGTGGGTTCGATTCTCACCCAGGACAAATAATTGTCTGTCCGTGTATTATTATTATAATAATAACTTGAGACACACGGACGTCTGATCCCAAACTAGGCAGAGCCTGTACTATGGTAACCAGACTGCTGATAAACATATTTATATATTTCTGAATAAACACGTGGGAGAGCTATGCTTCGGCACGTACGGGTCGGCTCGACTACACTCGATACCACGGCCCCACAGAAAACCGGCAGTGAATTATTCGCCGCGTGAGACAGGTTACTGGAGGCCCAACCCTTCCCTCTCCCCTATTCCCGTCCTTCCTTTCTCCCCACTCTCCTCCCCTCTAATCCCACTCTTCCCCCTGTCCCCCTCTTCGCCTACTCCCACCTTAAAGAGCGGCAACGCACTTGTGACACTTAAGTTACAGGTACCCATGGGCGGCGGAAGTCATTTACCATCAGGTGACCCGTCTGCTCTTTTGCCCCCATACCATATACCATAAAAAAAAGCATAATTATAGATAAATTAATATCATGCTTACAGAATAATTTTTCCTGAGAATCGAACCCACGACCTCTTGCTTAGCAGTCACGATCACTAACCACTAGAACAACAGGCCAGTCAGGTTAACGAAAGTACTATTAACTCATTCAAGTTATATAGTCGACGAGCCTTAGCTCATTGTCATTTAAGGTATCCTGCTACCTTAAATGCCGTTATCTCCCCGACTATAAGTACTCAATAAAGTTGCGCACGATTGGCGTAGAATGCGCACGCGTTCGACGACATTCCGCGTTGCGCGCCATTGCCTTGACGTGCGACGCGCTTTTTATAGCTCCCCTAACTTACTTATTGACTTTCGATATAATTGTAAATACATTATTGCAGTGTAAGTGATGTCTTGTTTACAAGTTTGTGAGGATGTAAACTACTGAACCGATTGCGATGAAACTTGGTATGTAGATAGCTGGAGACCAGGATTAACACATAGGCTATTTTTTATCCCGATAGTCCCTCGGCATCGGGACTTACGCGGGTGAAACCGCGGGCCGCAGCTAGTACTATTATAAAAGCAAGTTTGAATGGACGGATGTTTGTTACTCTCTCGCGCCAGAACGGCTGATCGGAGCTGGATGAATTTTGGCAAGGAGATAGATTATAGATTGGAACAGTAATAGGCTACTTTTTATCCCGAAAAACAGGTCACACATCAAAATTTCCACGCGACGGAAGTAGCGGGCAACAGCTAATATTAGCAAGCGCATTTATTGTTTTTTAACCCCCGACGCAAAAGAGGGGTGTTATAAGTTTGACGTGTTTGTGAGTCCATGTATATGTGTGTCTGTGTGTCTGCCTGTGGCATCACAGCTCCATCAAAGTTACTTTTAACGCAAGTAAAGTCGTGTAATATAATAGTGACACGATCGACAGCCATAACCTTAGTACGTAGGAAACAATAACCTTTATAGGTATATTGCATTACTGTAATTAATAATCACATAAATTATTTATCAATCATTTACATTATATTAAAATACGCTGAAACAATTCAATAAAATTTTGAAATGGGTTAATAATTGGCGTTAAAACAGATCATCATCATCATTACAGCCATAGGACGTCCACTGTTGGACATAGGCTTCCCTTAATGACTTCCAAGAAGACCGGTCGGAAGCGGCCTGCATCCACCAACGTCCTGCGATCTTTACCAGGTCGTCTGTCCACTGCGATAGGGGACGTCCTACGCTGCGCTTTCCGGTCCGTGGTCTCCATTCCAGAACTTTTCGGGCGCATCGACCGATCGGGCGTTCTACGTGCTATATGCCCCGCCCATTGCCACTTCAATTTGCTGACCGGTTCGGCTATGTCGGTGACCTTCGTTCGTCTGCGTATCTCCTCATTTCTGATTCGATCGCGCAGAGAAACACCAAGCAACAACAAACAGATACTGGTTAATAATCAAGAGTTTGACTTCCTGGTAGCAGCCGTTTGCGGTACAGCGACCCTGATCTCCTCGAGCCATTGATTACACACATTACACACTCCAATCCATCATCAGTATGAACAATTTTTGTTTTTGGTGAAGATTCTCATAGATGTCCTGTCTGTTGTGCTCTTACGAACTAAAAACCACCCCAGTGTTCTGCTACTTGCCTATGATCAGGGGAGCGAGAATCGCCATTGCATTCTTCCGCAACCCAGACAGGCATTGACACGTCTCACCCTAGACGGGTCCCGTCACCCGGTGCGATTATCACCCGTCGGCCGCTGTCCTCTTAGAGCGCGCGCGGAACACTGCGCGCTGCCTCTCGGGTTCTTCTAACTACCTTTTTTATTTGACGGCAAGCAGTTCCTTTAACTTAAAAATATAAAAAATTCAAAATGCCTCAAAAACATTTTTTTAATAAATTAAAAAAATAGGCAGTCATGGGACTGCCGATAGAAGTGAAAACTTAAACGAAATGACCAACTTAAAACGTCACATTAGCAGGTTAGTGACATTAATTAATAAGAAGCTGACAGAACTCAATGTTTAGATTAGCGCCCTCTAGCGGATCTATATATGTATTATTAGCGTGACGGTCACGAGTTCAGAGCTTTTTCCCCATGGCAAAAGTGCACAAACGTGCGTAAAGAAGTTTTCACTTCAAAAAAATTCTCTTCATTCTTCCTTCTAAAAAAATTCAACGGTTGATAGGGCACCGCTACCCTTTAGCCAGACCTCGACTTTATTGTTCAGGGGTTTTTCGACGACTATTACAAAATTTTTCATAATGCCTCAAGAACTTATCCTAATTAGTTCACCAGCTCTCGGACTAGTAACTTCAATTCCTACCCCGGGCAAATAGTTGAGTGATGAGCATGATTATTTGTTCTGCGTCTGGATGCAATTTATCTATAATATGTATGTATTTAGAAATATATAAGTATGTTTATCAGCAGTCTGGTTACCATAGCACAGGCTCTGCCTAATTTGGGATCAGACGGCCGTGTGTGAGATGTGTCACATTATGTGTACCGTCGGTATATCTATTATCAAGAAGTACCTAAATTTAACCGCAAACGAAGCTGAGGGCAAGTGGTCGTCCAGTATAAAAACAACTCGCAGAAGTTTAGAAGCAAACAATTATTATTACATTGTGTAAGTAAGGCATCTAAAATAACTGTTAGTACATTCAAAACATATTTTCATTGTACGACCATCTGTTGGTAAAATTACCGAGAAGTCTAAAAATCACTGGACCGATTTTGATATGGCTCTATATATAATAGTTTCCATTGTTCCGCATACAGCTTTATTACTTTATGGTGAAGCTTTATTATATTGAGCAAAAGATTTAAATTGTAAACGTGCTAGTTATGGTTCCTGGAAGTTTAGCATTTGTTTGACCTTTACTGTGTTGTGTTTAATACATCTGTACTCACATATTGAACTCGCTTTTGTCCACCGTTAATTACCCCCGATGCAAAAAGAGAGCTGTTATGAGTTTAAAGTGTGTATATGTCTGTCTGTGGCATCGTAGCTCCCAAACGAATGGACCGATTTAAGTGCGTTTATTTTTAGTTTAAAGGTGACTTGGTAGGGAGTGTTCTTAGAAATAATTCAAGAAATTTGGATCGTGGGAGAGTCATGCTTCGGCACGTATGGGCCGGCTCGACCGGAGCGATACCACGGCCTCACAGAAAACCGGCAGTGGGCGGCGGTAGTCACTTTGTTTGCTTTTGCTTGAAATTCTTTTTTTCTTAATCATTCCATTTTTTTTTTAACTTTTAGAAAATGATTTTTTACTTTTAAGTTCAGTTAGTTACAAAAGCGTGTTTTTTAGTTTTTAAACTATTATTTATCTTTACCCCGGACTACGTGTATGCTATAATGTCATGATGATCAGTTTAGTGATTAAAGTCTGAAAAACACACTCACTATCGCATTGAGTTGGCCCGAAATGTTGCTAACAAGTTATTAATAAAAAAAAACACAAAAAACGCACCATACAGCCGCCATATTGTGCTATTTTTTTCAAAAAATTACTAGCTCGTGTCACTCGGGATGATGTAAAGACTCTAACAATATTTTATACATCTGTTTAGGCATTTAGGAGTTATGGTGGAATGAAAAAAAACTGAAAACATTACCCTTTTTTTTTGGCCAGGCGCGTAAATAAAGTCTCGTCTCGTAGCCAACTGATGCAGAAACGTTTTTAATAACATATCCCTATATAATTACTACTAAAATTAAGACCAAGTACGAGTAGACTAAGATACAGATATTTGTATGTAAACTTTTTATCGATTCTCGATATTCATTAATAAATCGAGTTTTATTAATCACGCCTTGTAAAGTTACGATTGTCGGCATCTATACATCATCGATTCATTTTATTTCAAACTTCGAACACTTGTTCGTTTTTGAGTGATAGCTTTCTTAACGGCCAGTCGTGTTCAAAAATCATTAGTTGGAATGTAATGTTATCTATGGATACTTTTTTTTCTCAATATGGCCGATGGGAAAGGGTATTGATATTTTTTTAAAGAACAAAACCGATTGAATTAATAAAAAAGTTGTCATCAAGTGTTATGGGATCACTAATGAGAAAAGAATAAGACATATGAAATTGGCGTTTTATATGGAAAAACTAAAAAGTTTTTATTTATGAAGTTATATATTTCATTAATCAAAGTATGTACCACTACTATATATTCACTTTCGCCATATTATAGGAATTCAGTAATTCCCTTTGCTGAAAAAAAGGGTGAAGGGGGGGGGGGGACTGAGGGGCAGATTTAAAAAAAAAAAAAAAAAACTACCTCTGCGGGCCTGTTGCGGGCCCGAATTGTTCTCACGATTGTGAGTTATATAACAAAAGAAAAAAAAACAAAAATTACCATTCACGCGAACGCGAAACTAGTTATTTATAGTAAGTTGTAACGTATTAACGACATAGCTAAGTGACAGTAACTACTGTTATTGTTACAATAACAAATTGCCGTTATCATGACGTTTTGGAATTAAATGGAACAACAGGCATCACCTAAGTGACAGAACAAAAAACACCGGCCAATTGTGAGTCTAACTCGCACACCGAGGGTTCCGTAAACAAACCAACTTATATATAGATAGAACTTCCATCTCGAGAATCAGTTTTCGAGATGAGAAGAGAGAGAAATTCGAGAAGTACTTTCTGCAAAATATGAGTTTGTAAGCACAAAACATATTTTTTATTAAACCCCGACGCAAATATAAGGGTGTTGTAAGCTTGACGTGTCTGTGTATCTGTCTGTGGCATCGTATCTCCCAAACGAATCGACCGATTTAAGTGTGTTTTTTTTTTGTTAGAAAGGTGACTTGATCGAGTGTTCTTAGATATAATTCAAGAAATTCTGTTCAGCCGTTCGAAGGTCATCAGCTATTTTCTAATCGTTAAAGAAATATAACAAAAAAATAAAAACTTTCAGTCATTGACCTTCAATGGACAAGACCTACTCCATACTCAATTTCTTTTCACTTTTTTTTGTACACTTAGTTAGAACTCATACAATCCTCTCTCACAGATTTTACTATTTTCTCGGATCATATCTTTATAATAAGGTTAATTCACAATCCTACTAATATTATAAACGTGAAAGTTTGTGAGGATGTATGGATGTGTAGATGTATGGATGTATGGATGTTTGTTACCCTTTCACGCCAAAACTACTGAACCGATTGCGATGAAACTTGGTATGTAGATAGCTGTAGACCTGGATTAACATATAGGCTACTTTTTATCCCGATATTCCCACGGGATCGGGACTTACGCGGGTGAAACCGCGGGGCGCTGCTAGTTATCAATATAGCCACTACGGAAAAGCGTATGCAAATTAAACAATTTCCACCTGGTTAAAATCCCTTCATTATCAATCAACAGAAAATCTTTTGACCTTAAAATGTTAATCTTGATTAAAATGAGAATGCTACGCTACATAAAACACACACGTACACTCACCACCCACATACACACACAACACACACGTGCACACACACACAGACATATTGAAAATTAGCCTATTTTGTTATAATAAGCTATCTGCTCTTCATCTATGTATTGTGTAACTAATATAATATTAGGTTAACTATAAAAGCTCGGGGGGCCTGGTGACCTGTAACACAGGTGTACAAATACCTATCACGGGCGCCACACAAATGGGTACGCGTTTTCTATGAATACCTAAACGTAAAGACGAACTTCGACTCCCACTTACTGTTACAACCCACACTTTAAATAATAAAAAAAAAAGTAAACTGTATACAATGTAAATTATTTTCAATAGGTAACATTGCCTCATAGGCCGCTACTCCCGTTAGCCACTTATGATTTAGCCGCTGGCAACAATCAAGTGACGGCGGTAATGACTACACGGTTAAATACGAATGAAGCTACCATTTCGTAATGGCTCCTCTCCGACACGGGGACGGGACGTCAACGAGAAGGAGGTGCCGTCGAAAATGTAGGGATAAGTGTATAGTGTTTTACAGAACAGATGTATGGCCGACAGTTAGTGTTGTTTAAAAAAAAAAAGTTTTTTTTTTGGGTAGAAAAATGATTTTCCTGGTGTATGTGCCGCATTTCTAAACAACATATTATGAGTTTTTATATCAATGTCAATGATTTTGTTACTATTTTAATTTGTTATGCAGAAATTTTCAAAAAACATAAATATCCATCAACATTCTTGGTATTAAAGTCATAGTTTCAGTCATGTCAGCCCTCTCATCCATCGCGCCTTTGCCAACTAAGTTGGAGTCGTTTTACGTGAAGCGACTGCCCTCAGACCACAACCCAAGTACTAGGTGATATCGAAGTTCTGTAGTTAGACCTGGTTGTCGGACTTTTTAGGGCTTCAACTACTCGTAACGAATGCCACAGAAGTTTGTATGGCACCCGGGACCGACGGTTTAACGTGCTCTCCGAGGCACGGAGGGGTCTCACTGTGTTAAGAATGGTCACCTATCTTAGACTGACCTGGCTAGGATTACTTAACTTTGTAATGTGCTAACCTACTCGGTTACCACTTGGGCACGAGCCCCTCATTTTCATACATCATTCATGTAAGCCCTCTCTCATACGAAACATCAACTTTATCCATCAATTTTCAATTTTAATTTGTTAGCTTCAAAATCAAATTTCTGTATTTAAATAAACTAATTTTCCTAATCTTGTTAGCACTAAGTTATTTACGAGGTACTATAGAGCATGTATATATATTGAGGATGCACCACTAGTGTCAGATTCGACGGGCCCTGTATCAAGTGTGGAACGACCAGTCTCAGACCCAACAATGTCGCTTAATAAAAAGAGCCAGGCATACAAATCGCAAGCAAATTGAGCTTCTTCTCGATAAGGATTGCCGCCATTTTGGCACAGCAGTAAAAGTCATCCACACAAAATTAAATTAAGCTTTGTATGTCACAATAATAAAAGGAAATGAATTGAATTTAGACCATCAGTTTTACAAAGAGCTTACAAGTCTATAAATAGCAATAACCATGAAACATTTAAAACGATGGACAACAAAACTGAGAAAACAGTTCAACAGGTTTTTTTCTTTTTTTTTATCAAACACAGGAAATGGCAAGCAATGATAACCTATTATTGTCTATGCCGATCACAGACACCGTATTAAAACAATTATTTTTTTATTATTGATCGAGTGATTCACGGACTCACGGTCGCAAGCAAAAACGTTAAAACGCGTACCGTTGATCCGTTGCGGTAAGGGTAATTAAAATGCTGCAGATGTTTGATTCGTAAATAATTGTTTCACGTTTTGTTGTTGTTGTGTTCTTGTATTAAGAAACTGTTCATGTTAGGGTCATATTTTTAATTTAATCATAGGCCATTATAAATTATATTACTTGTCATCTTCTAGAATAATTGAGGTATATTCAATAATTGCTTTCCGATGTGATTTTATTAGAAAGTTTAAAAAGGTCTTTAGCGTGTCATAAATAGACACAATATAGACCTTTCTATCTGTACCAAGAACACAAAATCTTGGCACATGGCACGTGACTCAGTGTGATGAGGCCTGAGGCCTGAGCCCTGGCTCTAATATGAGGCCTTAAGAAGTGGCGACTTCTGGGGACAATTTTTTCTACGTTCGCGGTATTTTTATTTAGACCTAGTCTCCTGCAAGTTGTTTTTACCACGTAGAGTCTACATTGTAGGCAATATACGATATACAAAAAGAATTATTCAATTCCATCTGATAATTCCAGAGTTTTCCACGTTTGTTTCTATTATTTAATTAGTACGATTAGCACGATAACAAACGAAAAACCTCTTCAGCTTTATTATAATAGTATAGATATGCCTAGCTTGATGCCCAACAAATAATAACTACAACCACTAATGCCATTTCTGCTAATAAAACTAAATCTAAAAATCTACAAAAAATTTGACGCAAGCGCCATTTTAGGCGACACCCAAAAAGTTCAAAGCTCCCAAAAGTTTTTATGAAACTTTCTGCTATCGTCCGAACGATCTTTGATTCTATTTGTTACCTGAGTTTGACGATACACAATGACATTTCGGTATATTTACTTTACATTGCGGAGTTATCTTATATTTAGAATGAAAGTGGCGAATAGAGACATCAATGTACAGTGTATAACTTTTAAACTCATATTTTAGTTTGAAGGTATTCTAAGTTGACAAGTCAGGGTCAGGGTAAATTTAAAAATGTTATATTTTTAGGAGTCTTTTATAAATAACTTTAGAAATTTCAAGAACATTCAAATAGCTAAATAGTTGTTTTAACTGACGAAAAAAAGGTGGTAGTGAATCAAGTCACCTCTTTTTTTTGCTATTTTATTGTATTGCGTAATTTCCTATAGTGCGTTATTGCTAAAGCGTCGAACTTGCGTCCAAGTGGATGTGGGATCGAACCTCACTCAGTACAATACCGAATGAATGTTCTCTAAACTCAAGCTTGAGGGGTTAACAAGTTCAACGTTAATGGCAGTACAGTTACAGGCACGAGTCGTGAGCACACTTTTTATTGGTCGATATGACGTTGACCACGCTGACGCTGCACGTGATTGGTAAGATTGGTTCGTCAGTCGATGCTCGTCGACTATTGGGTTCGCACGTATCATTCGGCTCCGTATACTTAGGTGCAATTTTAGCGCCAACTTTTTAACAAATTTATTTTTGTTAAATTTTGAAAATTTGTGCTCACGACTCGTGCCGGTACGTTATTAACAATCATAAACAATTAAATTCAAAGTCAAATATCTTTATTTCATAAAATGCCTTAAAATGGCTTCACTAGTTTTTTTAAAACAAATTATGGAGTGGCTTGTGGCATGACATTACAAGGTTAAGTAACAGTAGCCAGGTCAGTCTTAAGATGGGGACCATTCTTAACACATTGAGACCTCTCCGTGCCTCGGACAGCACGTCAAGCCATCCGTCCTGGTTGTCATACGAACATCTGTCGAATTCGTTACGTGTAGTTGGAGCCCAAAAAAGTTCGACAACCTAATCTAACTACAGAACTTCGATATCGCCTAGAACTTGGGTTGTGGAGGTCTGATGGCAGTCGCTTCACGTAAAATATCGAAGTTCGGCTGTTCCGTAGTTAGACTGAAAGCCGACCTCAACTTAGTTTGGAAAAGGCGCGGAGTATGACAATTTCACCGCAACAATAGGTTGCTGTGTCAAAAGTAAAAATATTATAACAATAAATAACATATGGGGTCTACAAGCTTAAAGCCCTTTAGCGAGCTATGCTTGGGGTTTCTTTTAAGGATAAAATTCATAATGAGACCATCCGACAAAAAACCAAAGTTAGCGACATAGCTCGCAGAATATCTGCTGAAGGACCAATGGCCGTTAGAGCAAACAGGTCCTAGAATGAAGACCGCGAATCAGTAAACGGAAGGTAGGGCGCCCCCAGCCAGATGACCTGAAGAAGGTAGATGGGATAGATTGGATGCGAAAGAGCGGAGGACCGAGGACTATGACGCACGTTGGGAGAAGCCTATGTCCAGAAGTGCCTTATTGATTAAAATAACCAATAATACCATGTTGTAAATAGTTAAAATCGCTATCTGCCAGTGTCGATCTATTTTTTTGATTTGATTTTGATTTTAAAAAAAGACGACTCCCGCATTAGGAATGACTCCTGTGTCGCAGGGGACTTTACAAACATACAAACAACGGACACAAAGAACACCCAGACTCAGGTGGGAATCGAACCCACGACCTGTAGCATAGCAGTCAGGGTCACTAACAAGCCAGTCTAATTAAGTCTACCGCCCGTTTCTAAATAGTTGAGCCTTGTGAGAAGAAATCGGGCAAACAAACTCACGGCCACTCCTTTTTGTTACGAGTTGTTCCCCGCACTCCTAGATCTCCTGACGGTGATTTCCTTTACCGATAATATTGTGTTGTGAAACGGGATGTGATGTCACTCCAATATTAAGAGCTTATTTGCGACCACGGTAGTTTATCAGGCCAAGCGCGGCAGACCAATAGTTGGTATATCATTAGATACAGCAGGGATATTATGGAGCTCCGTAACCGTTAAACAAAATTCTTGGATATCCGAAATGAAAATCGATTTGCAACCGTAACCGAATGGGATATAAAAGTTTCAAATAATTTCTGTAAGGAATCTATTTGGAACATTTTATGTCAGATTTTTATTATTTAATGGCTGAAGTTGTTGAATAATCGTGTTTTGTTTGTTAAAATTTCGTTTTGAATTTTAAATAGATAATACTACAACATGAGTAGCATTAACAATTACCTTTTGTCCTATTTGTTTCGTCTTAATGTAACTGAGTAACTGAAATTATCCGAATCTATCGGCTAATCCGAAATAATTTCATATCTGTATCCGAAACTATTAAATATTATTCAGATCCGAAAATTCATATCCATAACACACCTTTTTTTTACGTGTGGAAACCCCCACGGGTACCACTTCACCGATTGAATGGTGACGTGGTTATGTCGGACTCGAACCGACTAAAGCCACACGGTTTACAAAATTTTAGCCTATAGTCGGGAGTTGAGGTATGCCTTAGAAGGATTACCACTCAACCCCCGACAGAATTTATGTAATAGTACTCATCAAACTTACATATACAATGCAGGATCATTCGAAATTCGAATTGGTTACAATTCGTTCAAAGTAGTTCAGAATCTCTTTGGTAGATGACGCTGGTTAGTTTAATGTACCTATAGCTTTGGCACAGATCATAATTAAATGTCAAGGCTAACATGAGTGCAGAAATTAATATATATATCGTTGGGGTCAAGATATATTTATCGGCGGTCATTAGATTTATCATTGTTTATAAAATACAAAGTATTGATCTGATATAGGTGAGGAATTTGATAAGAAAAGGTGACAAGCTAAAGGTATGCAGTTCATTAATTTGTAATCAAAAATAATAAACAAATAAATAGTTGATAGTTAAAGTATTTTGTTTATCGTGAGAATGATATTGGCGCCTTTCAAGTATTACGGATTGTGGTTGGATTTGCAAAAAATAATATTAATGAGAAGTAACGAGATGGGTTAGCTTTAAACTGTTTGATGTTTCGACCAGGTGACGGGCCTGGTGGTCTAGTGGTTAGTCATCCTGATTCCTATCAAGGACAAATAATTCTGTGTCATCTTCAACAATCATCATCATATTTCAACCAATTTAAACAAAAACTTAACAAATTATATACCTAAACCTTCCTCATGAATCGCTCTATCTATTGGTGAAAACCGTATGAAAATCCGTTCAGTAGTTTTTGAGTTTATCACGAACAGACAGATAGACAGGCGGGGCGGGTGACTTTATTTTATTACTAGCAACCCGCCCCGGCTTCGCACGGGTAGTAAGACATTTCAACAATCATTACTTATTTCAATTAACACAAAACGTCAACAAATTATACACCTAAACCTTCTTCATGAATTACTCTGTCAATTGGTAAAAACCGCATGAAAATCCGTTCAGTAGTTTTTCAGTTTATCGCGAACAGACAGACAGATAGACGCGGCGGGGGACTTTGTCGCTTGCGCAATCATTTATCTTGTTTTGGGATCATTGGCACGACAATTTAATGCACAGGATTTCCTTGGATCGTAATCTATTAATTTATAAAACTGAATATTACTCCATTTGGTAGACGCTGTTGGCACGTATCGGAAACCATGTTTAAAACAAAATTATTAATACCTACTGTCTGTCGGCACGTATGGGTCGGCTCGATGGGAGTGATACCACCTCACAGAAAACCGGCAAGTGAAGCAATGCTTGCATTGCTTTTAACCGCGTTAGTGAGGTTACCGGGGGCCCTAACCCTTTCCTCACCCCCTCTCTTTTACCCTACTCCCACCTTAACGGCCGGCAACGTTACATGTGACTCTTGAGTTGCAGGCGGCGGTAGTCATTTAGCGTCAGGTGACCCGTGACTAGGCCTGCCATCACTTAAATTGCCAACGCCGGACAAAAACTTCAATAACCCCGGACACACTTGTAAAATCGAGATCTTTTCCCGGACACCTTAAAAATCACCGATTACATTTTGTTATTAATTTAAACAGCTTGTTAACGATTCATCTGAAAACTATAATTTTCCTCTGACACAAAGAGTGTCTGGCTTGTTCCCAGCCACTTTTTGAAAACTCCTTCCGGATGCTCTCCGGACGCCCTCTAAACTAGGACAAATCCGGGTAAACCAGGACGGATGGCAGCCCTACCCGTGACCCGAAAAAAAAACACTCACACGAACTAAATTTAAATGCGAAAACTCTTAATTTGTATTTTAGCTGCAACTATAAAATAAAATGGTACTTTCTGATGTAAGTTTAATTTAACAAGTGCTTACAGTTTTAATATGTGACAAGTTACAAACGAATCTTTTGAAAACATTGTAATTAATTGAAAAAAAAAATTTGAACCTTTAATGATATCACTAGCAAATAACTCACAGATAGACAAAACCAGAGACATTAAAATCCCTAGAGTGCGCGCCAAAACTGGAATCCATTTTGTAAGTTTGACGTTTGCAGCAACATGGCGAAGGGGCACTTCTAATCTTGTTGGCGGTGTTCGCAAGTTAGAAGCTTTGTTTTGGTCACTGTTTAGCAATGATTTTAGTAGACTAATTATATAGACTGAATATTTAGTGCTCTAGTGTTTATTTGAGAAATTTTGAGTAAGAAAATATAATATGATAGGTTCCAGATGAAAAGGTTGTCTATGTCTACTTGTAGTTGCTGCGTCGCGCGTCGTTAAGTCGTCTCTTCAAGTTTGAAAACATATTAAAAAAAAAAATTTACTGTGTAGTTTTATGAAACCCCGATTCAAGTGAAACTTTTTTCGGTTTGTAGGCATTTAACTAAACATTTTTGGATAATAATTATTCGATTTAGGGTATCAAAATTGCGATTTTAATCTTAACTTAATTATTGAAAAATGGGAATGATAATGGGAAATTAATAGTAGACAAAATATTCAATTGTAAAATATAATTTCAATTTGCGTATACATATTAAATTTTAATACAATCATCTGAAAGCTCTGCGGTCCTGGTCGCTCATAAATGTTTGAGTTTCGAATGCTGTAATGCGACATGCGATAGATGGACGAAAAATTTTAGGGCGATAGAATAAAAGTTTCAAAATAATAGTTAAAGAAACAAAAAAATGTGTGTGTCAGCTCTGACGCACGACTGGAGTTTACAATTTACTGGACTCTCTCTCTCTCCCTCCCTCCCTATTCTGATTTTTTTTAATATTTAAATATATTTGGAAATAGGGGTTAGTCTAAAATCTCACCACGTATCACCAGGGGGGATTAAAAAGTTGGTAAAAAAAACATCACGTGATTAATGGACGACCCCTTATGTCTCTCCAATACAAAGATGTCTGACGGACAGCAGCCCAACAGTTGATATTGTAGTTGTATACATTTTATAGGTAATAATCATTGCGAGAACTTTAATTGTGCGATGCAGGATCAGTAGTAACTACGTAGTTTGACATGTCTTATCTAGATGGCGCTGGTGCACGTTTTTGTTATATATGGATATAGCTACAAAACCGTGTTCCAATAGTTTACAAACCCCCGCTTAATGTTTAATAACCAAATCAGTGCGGAAAAAAGAAGAAGCAAAAAAATATTTCTGTTGTTAAAAACAGCGCCAAGGCTAATAAGCCAAATCTTTTAGTTCTGCGAAACGATGGCTACTTTAAAGCTCAAAGTTCATACTTGTTCATACATCAGCGGTTAACGTGCAATTGGTGTTAATTGAACTGCGCACGCGATGTGCTACGCTAGGGTTGGCACTTACCTACCTACTTTTTTTATGTGATTAGATCTTTGCAGATAATTTTACACGTTAATTTGTTTTATTAAAACTAGATAGTTGACATTTCTTATGAGTAAAAACGCCGAAACAAACATAATAATAAATTTTAAATATAAAACACCACGACTCGAAAATACCTTTAACGATTAGAAAAGAGCTGATGATCTTCGAACGGCTGATCAGATTTTCTTGAGTTATAGCTAAGAACACTCTCGATCAAGTCACCTTTTAAACAAAAAGAAAAACCGGCCAAGCGCGAGTCGGACTCGCGCACCGAGGGTTCCGTAAAATATTTTTATTATATACTGTAACTAAAAATTTACGGTTTTCGCAATATTTCCTTTATCTATGCTATAAGACGTTGCTTCGTGCCAAATTTCAAGATTCTGAGTTCACGGAAAGTACCCTGTAGGTTTTGATTCCCTTGCGAGTGTCGAAAATTTGCGGAAATTTGCGACATAAATGGCTGTATTTTTTGAATGCGTTGGCTTAGAAGTTTGATTTTTTTACAGCTCTAAGGGACAGTAGACCTAAATATTTAATATAAATTCCAGCTTGATACCTCCACGCGTTCCTGAGAAAAAGGGTCTTGACAGACAGACAGACCTTCGGACGGACAGACAACAAAGTGATCCTATAAGGGTTCCGTTTTTGCCTTTTGAGGTACGGAACCCTAAAAACGCACGAGGGGTGTTATAAGTTTGACGTGTTTGTGTGTCTGTCTGTGGCATCGTAGCTCCCAAATGAATGGACCGATTTAAATGCGGTTTTTCTTTGAAAGGTGACTTGATCGAAAATGTTCTTATATATAATTAAAGAAAATGCCAGCCGTGCGAAGATCATCATTTCTAATCGTTAAAAGGATTTTAGAGTCGAGAGTGTTTTAAATTTATATTAACTTCTGCCCGCGACTTCATTCAGAAATTCAAATTTATTCCAATGAACCGTAAATTTTTTCGGAATAAAAAGTAGCCTATTTATATTTTCTTACGGTCCATCAGCCGTTAACTCGTGAAAAGGCAACAAACAAACAGAGTTAGTTTCGCATTTATAATATCAGTATGGGTTGTAAAACATGAATGTGACAACCCTAGGCACAGATGCAAGGCGGCGTTCTGCGGACACTTTCATCTAATTGTCGAGAATGCCTGTGTGATTTGGTTGTACTTGATGAAATAGCTATTAATCATTGTCATTCTCACTCTCTTCGCTTCGTATTGGATGCTGTAACTATGAGAGAAACGTTTTTTTATACAATACGAGTAAGAAAATAATGATCTCTGTGGCGCAGCGCTAGGGCATTCGACTGCCACGTCGGGCGTCGCAGGTTCAGTTCCTGCTCAGTGTAAATATGTGTAGGAATATGTCTATTTTGAATTGGTCTGGGCGTAGCTATCTATATGTATACAAATAAATAAAATTTAAGTGTCTGTAATAATAGCTTTTTACTAAATGCATCTGAATGTTTACACGGATACCAAAAAATCTAATTTTAAAATTTTTGTCTCACTGTCTATCGGTTTGTTCCGGGTAATTCCGGGACTTCACCTGCTCCATTGTATCTGTTGATTACTCAACTAATAATAATAATAACTTGACACATCTCACACACGTTTGTCTGATCCCAAACTAGGCAGAGCCTGTACTATGGTAACCAGATTGCTCATAAACATACTTATATATTACTAAATACATACATAAAAAAAAAACAGGTATTAACTCAAAAAGCACCACGAAAAACTAATAACTGTGTGTGTCGATTTATGCTATATACTAGCAAACCGCCCCGGCTTCGTACGGGTAGCAGAGATGTCTTCAACAATATATACAAAACCGTAACAAATTTAATATCTTAACCTTCCTCACGAATCGCACTATCTATTGGTGAAATCCGCATGAAAATCCGTTCAGTAGCTTTCAAGTTTATCGCAAACAGACAGACAGACGCGGCGGGCGACTTTGTTTTATATTATGTATGATATGCAGCTAGAAGAAAGATATTGTAGGAATCTTGTCTTTAAATCATGTGTTGGGGCTGAAAATTGGATTTGGATAACTATCCCTATTGCTTAACAATGGCCCCAGTTCTGTTACTTCACTCGCTAAATTAAAATTCACTAAATTTTCTTCATAAACCTTGTACACTTAGAAACAAGGTCTTATTTCAAATTGAAACAAGTAGGTAACATATGTCGCTATACGCTATCGAAATAAGCAATTTATTTGTCGACTAAAGTCTGATACGCTTAAATAAACTTTAATACCACGTAGCGAGAGCCGCTATCCGTTGAATGCCATCTCTTTTGCTCTGTGTTTTTAGTAAGCGTCTTCGTAGGTGTAGATTAAAAACACGTAATCCTTGTTCGTTTTGAACAAGTTTTTATACGGCAATTATACAGCGTTTGAAAAAATGGAGACTCTCGCTGCGTGGAAACAAAGTTGAGTATACGTTGACAGGTGTTAGTGAAATTTTGCGGCGCTGAGAAATAGATGCTAGTAACAAATAGACCTTATTACGATGAACACTAGGTTGATTTCCTATGAAGAAATTAAGTCAGGTTTTAGCTTAGTCGAGTCTACAATAGAATTGGCACCAATGTGTGTATATTTGTTTTAATATTTAGAGTTGAGCCCGTGTTGATGAAATGATCGTGCTCATCACACAATTATTAGTCCTGGAATCTAACCCACGACCTCACTGGCCCAGCAGTCAGGATCACTAACCACAAGACCAACAGGCCAGTCTAAGTTACTAATGTTCTTAATAGTTAAAGTAAATATGAAAGTTTCATGGTTTAACTTTTCTTCACGTGCTAATTTGTAGTCTGTGTACTTTGTGTTATCCATTTAGAGCTTAGTACTTTAATGGCCGATGATTCACGATCATTATACAGAGGGTATCTGATAAAGGAACGCTTACTCGGGGTGTTGATGGGACTGTCCTGGCACTGCAGCGCATCGGACATGTTTGCAGAGGCACATACCGACGGCTTTCATGCTGTGGTTCGTAAGCGGTGTGCCTCCATACGCAGACGTCTGCGCGACAGCCCCAACAGCATACTAACGACAATTGCTGATAGGTGGAGCAGTCCTCTGCTGTCGCACTGGAACAGCTTACATTGCTAGCCTGCTGCAGTGCGCCTGCAATGGGGGCTATTTTGTATTATTTAATTTCATTGGCCACCCAAACTGTGTAATACTAACACTAGTCTTAAGAAAAATTGTTACTAACAAAATGGACCTAAGTCTGAAAATAAATAATTATGATTATATTATTATTATAAATCACTGAAAGGGCGTGACTCTAGCATGCAGTTACAAATTATTTTTGAAAAAAAGGTGTGTGTCAGGTTGCTCCGATGCACGACTGGACTTTACAATTTACTGGAGGTTCTCACTCTCTCTCTCATCATTTGTAGACGTTGTACAGTATATATTCTACATTTATATACATATCGCACTGCTATTACAAGAGTGTATCAACTCAAAATGAAGCTTTTTTTAGAAACGACAGAAAACTGATTACTCGCTTCTTGTTAAAGATTATAAAAAGTGAACACTGTATATAGATTATTGATAAAATTAAGGGATTTCTGTATTAATGAATAATTTAAGAGGATGCAGGTTATCAAGTTATTTCCAATTTTTGACTCAATACTCTATTGTCTTAACAAATTTCAAAAAAAATATGAATTATTTTTAGTGGTTTTGTTTAAAATTTGGCCTATTACAATGTATTATTATTATTTTATATTTATTGACGCGTAAGGAATTGATATTTACGTATGAAAAATGAATTATCTCAAATTTACCCTATTTTGAGTTGATACAGTCTGGTAATAGCAGTGCGATATATTTATAACATAAAGGTATATATCTACTTACATGCGTCGAGGATAAGGAGTAAACTCCAATAAAGTACAACAACGCGTTAAAGCGTTACGCTGTCCTCCGATCACAAAATTTTACTCTTCATATTTTTTTCGTACCGGGCGCCTTATATGAAAATACATTCTTAAGGTGTAAACTTCAAAAAAATGTCCGTTAAAAAGTAATGGGCATTTGAGTTTCCAGGTTTCACTGTCACCCGGAATCACCCCCGTTTCTCATAAAAGCATGTGGAATGTGTAAAGTTAAAGATTTTTAATAGTAGATATTATTTATTTAGGAATTATTCACTCAGTTATTGAGAAAATCCACAAAAACTATCTTAAAAAGTTTTCAAAATTAGTTTGGTTTAGAGACTTGAGTATTCTTAGCTGTAATTCAAGAAAACCTGTTGAGACGTTCGAATTATCAGCTCAATTAGGGGTATTTTAACCAATCCTTCGCCCCCCCCCCCTCCACTTTCTTGTTAGTAAGGTTAGGTACGATATAACATGTTGGTTTAATGGCGTGTCTTTTTCAATAAAATAGAATACTCGTTCGTTAACCTTTGATTACTAATCTAAGGAGCAGAACTACTGTTTACTGGTCTAATAGAAAGAATCACGGAAGCCTGTGGAGAATAGACAAAGAGATTAAATATGAACTTCTAATTGTTACAATTTATCAATAACGTGTTGTCGTGTTGAGATAAACGACACACGTAATGATGACCGAGACACACTCGACTTCGGTTTTTATTTTTTATGTTATAGGGGGCAAACGAGCAGACGGGTCATCTTATGGTAAATGACTACCGCCGCCCATGGGCACCTGTAACTCAAGAGTCCCAAGTGCGTTCGCACCCTTTAAGGTGGGAATAGGGGAGAGGAGGATTACAGGGGAGGAAAGGACGGGAATATTGGAGAGGGCAAGGTTAGGCCCTCCGGTAACCTCACTCACGCGGCGAAAAGCAATGCAATCATTGTTTCACAGCCGGTTTTCTGTGAGGCCGTGGTATCGAGCGGAGTCGAGCCGGCCCATACGTGCCAAAGCATGGCTCTCCTACGGTGACTGCACGGATGGCGCAACGGTTTATGTGGTCACCATGCCACTACACCGCGTCAAGTGGGACATAAAACAGTGGTCACGAGTCTGGGTGTTCTTTGTGTCCGTTGTTTGTATGTTTGTGAAGCCCCCCGCGATACAGGAATATTCCTAATGCGGGAGTTGTCTTTTTAAAAGAAGAAAAAAAAAGAATAATCAAGAAACGATTTGTTTTGCTTACGGACGGTTACATTTAGTTTTTTTTAACGAAAATTTTACCGTCCGTAAGCAAAACGAATGGTTTCTTTATTAAAGGAACGCGTTTTTACCCAACTGTGGCGAAGCCAAAAAAGGAGGGTTATTTATTTGACCTGTTTATAGGGTGTATGTGACAATAGAACAATTACTTAAATCACTGAAATGGCAGGACTCTAGCATGCAGTTACAAAAAGAATATTTGAAAAAAACTATTCGTTTAAAAGTTACCTACGTTTCTCATAAAAGCAGGATTGTGTAATGCTAAATATTTTAAATTGTACACATTTGTTTATTTTGATTTTTTTTTATGGTATAGGGGGGCAAACGAGGAGACGGGTCACGTGATGGTAAATGACTTCCGCCGCCCATGGGCGCCTGCAACTCAAGAGTCACAAATGAAGAGGGGGATGGGAGGGGGGGAGGGAAAGGTTATTTTCTTTACTCAGTCAGCCACAAAAACAAACTTAAGAAGTTTTCGAAGTTATAATTATGTATTTACAGGAATTAACGCGATCACGAAAAGATATACCTCTGAATTGCCTGACGTTTCGACCAGGTTGCACTGGCCTGGTTAATTCCCGTAAATACATAATTATATCATGGAACGCGAAAGTTTAAAAGTATTCGACGGTAGTTTTTATGGATTTGCTTTTATGAAATACCGAGGTAAAAATACCTGGAAATTCAAGCGGACATAAGTTGTAAACAGATCGTTTTCTTTAAATGCCTGGTAGAGTCATGCCCTTTCAATGATTCAAGTAAGTGTTTCATTGTCATATACACCCTGTATATAAAGTTGCTGAAAGGATGATTAGGCACTGTGCTTTGATCAACGGATCAGTCAACAGAGCTGTCAAATTTTACTGCAAAATCTTATGTCAAATGCCATTCGAATATTCAATGAAATTGATCACAGATTAGTAAGTTTTTCTTTGATCAACGTTAAAGAAACTCGAACTGATGTGACACCACTGTTAACTTGACAGCTCTTTTAATTGAATGTGTATTTTCATCAGCCTTTTAGAAATCGGGTGTTAATAAAGAAATACACAATACACTAAAAAAAATTGTGGTACCAGACAAGTGGGTACATATTTTAGTTCATACTTATACATATCTTTACACAGGCATATTATTTATGCTACGTCAATGATTAGCAATGAAAAACAATAAATAAATCAAGAACTCGACCATCTAACTCGCCCGCACACACCGCCATGCTTGTCAATCTTTTCAAATTCGGAACGGTACGAGAACTGACGTTTCCTGCAGCGGTTTTACTTTTTTAATTAGTCTAGTGTGGGCACTGACACTATTGGGCTCAGCCTCTGAGATAAATATAACGGACCTTTTACGATGTGGGCATAGAATCTGTAAATCATATTTGGGATGATTGATTATTAGGATAATAATACTCGACAACTAATTAAATTAGACGGAAATCCGAATTATAAAGGTGCACTGACATGTGGTATTTGACATCTGGTATTTACGTATGCCAGCTTGAGAAAACGCTAATCAATGATGAAGTGAAATTAAAATATTTACTCTCACAGCGCCGTTAATAATGCACTCACGTGAATTGCTCGATAATTTCTGACGAATCCAAAGCGTTAAAAATCAATAATCAGTGTTTATAAAAAAGAAACCTTTGAATGTACCAATTTGAAATAAAATTAAACATAGGTAACTACTTATTTTCTTCTACAAATCCCGCACTGCGAATTATTCCTGTGTCGCGATTCGCGAAGGACTCTACAAACATTCAAACAACGAACACAAAGACACACCGATTCAGGACCATTATATTATTATTGGTGGATCACATATATTTTCTTGCCGTGTGGCTGTCGAACCCCCAACATTCGGCTCGGCGTAGTGGCGTGGCAGGCGACCAATTTAAACATTAACCATCCATACATTATTTAATTTGTGTACTTTGTATTTAATTTAAAAATAAAAACGATACTGATGAAATAAAAACTATCTCTTTACAGTTTTTTATTAGCATTTTTCATGCTTCATCACGAGAAACATGTTAAAAATAAAAAATAAAATTAAAAAAAGAAATCATCGGCATCTTTTTCTTTTCTGACCGATCATTAAAGATCTACTATCGTCTGTCTTAGTTTTCGGGAGTGTTTCACTGTATATAGCGAAAGGAACTTCCTTCCAACCTGTTGTCCTAAAGACACCTCACACGCTTTTCTTGTGATTAGAAATAATATCGGTACATTTCAAAATCTTCACGGATGGCCCAATGGTTTAATGCCGCGTCCCAATAAACAAAACACGATTCGTTTTGAAAAATTTGTGTAATCAATAAATAGTTGGCCCGAGTCTGGGAGTTCTATGTGTCTGTTGTTTGAATGTTTGTGAAGCCCCCCGCCACATAGGAGTATCCCTAATGCGGGAGTTTTCTTTTAGATATATAGTATCTTTATTGCACACCAAAAAAGTATTAAACAATCTAGATATTTAATATAAAATAACAGTACAATGGGCGGTCTTATCGCAGTCTCCGATCTCTTACAGACAACCTTAGAATGGACTATACTATATGGAAGTAGGTAAGTCTACTATTTTTTTATTATTATCTAAATAATACACATACATACATATACATATATATTCATACACTACACATACATATAATTATAATACATATATGGTTCTTACGAAGAAAGGTAATGATCCTTGACGAGTTTCTGAAAAACAGCTTGTGACTGTGCTCGTCGGATAACTTCCGGCAATGCATTCCATTCAGGGATATACAGGCGTGAGTGCATACACTTGTATTTACTTTTTTGTTGTTGTTAATCCTTGAATAATATCGTCGTTCATTTCACTCGCACTTGGGGCGCTGTATCTTTGGCTTTCGCAAACACGTCACTACCGGAGCGAGACGGATGAAAGTAAACGCGTGTATAAATTCGACACAGCTACCAAGAGCTAGCCACAGTATGTTTTGGATTATTTAATTTCTTAATTTTAAACTAAATCGTTCAAGAACTCATTGTTAAATTGTCAACACTCTTTTATCATCATCCTCCGCGCCTTTTGCCAACTAACTTGGGGTCGGCTTTCAGTCTCACTACGATACGAGAGAACTGCCATCAGACCTCCACAACCCAAGTACTAGGCGAACTTGAAATTCTGTAGTTAGACCAGGTCGTCGGATTTTTTTAGGGCTCCAACTACCCGTAACGAATGCCACAGATGGTCACCCATCCTAGACTGACCTGCCTAGTATTACTTAACTTTGTAATGTGTTACCCTACTTGGTTACCACTTAGCCACGAGCCACGCTTTTATATCAATCTATAATTTGGATGACATTACTATAATTTGACATCTTGGAGCTGATCTGATGATGGAGCCAGGAGGTGGATAGTGATAGTGGCTAGTGGTAAACCCCTCGAGTTTGGGGTCATATGATTCGTTTTTAAGAGTCCAATATATTAGGTTTGGTAACGATGGTCTGATGATGATGCTAGGAAGTCACTGGAAATCTTTTTCTCTCTGTCTCTCTTTTTGTCTCAGCAGTTTTACCTGCGTTTATGGTCACTGTTCGGTTCTTAAAGGTTGTAGCGTGATGTTAAATAGCCTCTAACCTTCTTGAAGAATTAGGCTATCAAATGCAAAAATATTTTTTTTAAATCAGACTTTTAGTTTGAGAAATTGGCGCGTTCAACCAAAAAATACTTTCAGCTTTATTATATTACATATATATACATTCACTCCTGAATCCCCGCAGCCCATGCACACGTGCAATTCCAGAGCAACAAGTACTTAGCTGGCCTTCAAGGTGGGAATAGGGAAAGATGGAGAGGGGTTTAGGGATTCCGGTAACCCACTCACTCGGCGAAACACAATGCAACATTGCTTCACGCTGGTATTCTTGAGGCTATGGTATCATTCCGGTCGAGACGGCCCAAACGTGCCGAACCATGACTCTCCCACTTACATTGGTTGTCGTCAGGCAGGCGGCTTTACAATGTTGAAAAAAAGTTTAATTAATAATCAAACTGTATTACCTACACATTGCGCCGACCCCAAATAAAATTGAGAAAAGGGTAGGAAAATGATGACGTCATAAGTATTACATACCTTTGATTTGCCTAACGTTTCGTCCAGGTTGCACTGGTCGTGGTCACAGGCTAATGACTTAATAAACTTATTTGATTTTCACACTCTGTGGTTATATATTTTTTATCTGTATTGAATAATTTTATACCATGAACACAGCATTTTATTGGCCATAACATTATTATACCAGGAAATATAACTTAATTTGCGGAAATAACAGTCTAGACATAATAAATTATCACCCCATCAAATTGCGTTAGTGTATTAAGTTGTCTGTTTGAGCGGATTCAATGTATAGTGTGTCTATGTGTTATCTTAATGTCTTTGAAATAATATTTTCATTATACTTGAAATCAAAGATACACATAGCCAAAGTCAAAATCAAAAGCAAATATCATTATTTAATAAAATTATTTATATGTATTTGTGTATTATATATTACATGTATTTGTGTGTCTATTTATACATTATAATTTACACAAAACCTTAACAAGTTATATACCTAAACGTTCCTCATGAATCGCTCTATCTATTGGTGAAAACCGTATGAAAATCCGTTCAGTGGTTTTTGAGGTTATCGCGAACAGACAGACAGACAGATGCGGCGGGGGACTTTGTTTTATAGTTTTATGTAGTGAAGACAAGCGAAACCGTTTGTTTCCTCTTAATAGTCAGAATTCGGACTACTACCTACTATAAATAAATATTAATTTATAGTAGGAATACTTCTTCAAGTATTATTAATATTGTTGTAAATGTAAATATTTCGATTATATTTGTTATTCGGCATAAATGAGGTAGCTAAATTTTATATATATATATATCTGGCCGGATAGGCCGGATACCGGACAGAGACCGGATATCCGTTTCAACTCTAGTATAAGTAAAAAATTAAAATACCCCGACTCACTTCAACAGAGTTGATGATTTTCGAACTGAACAGATTTTCTTGAGATCAAAGAATTAGAAGTTATGATGCCACAGACAGACACTATACACGTTAAACTTATAACACCTCTCCCACCCAGTGAATGTTATGGATAAAAACAGGTCGAGTTATAATCAGGCTTAAAGCTATTTAAATCGATACACTTTCAATTAACGATTACTCAAGACTTCTGTAACCCGCCTTACCTCATCTCAATTGACACGTATCCCGCTAATGGAATCGTTCCTTATTTTTTACTTTTAATTAATATATCGGTGTTCTATAATCTATGGTTTTTGATAACGCCCAGTGTTGTATCGAAATAAACGGTATTATATTTAAATCGATACACGAATCGATTAAAATAATAGATAAGTGTAATGTTTTTTTACGGTTTCTCATTTGTATAGGCAACGTTATTAATCTTTTACGGCTTTTGTTTTGTTTATATTTCCTGTGCATTATAATATCACTTTCTGACTATGCTTTCTGACTGTGATGTTTTACAGATCAAGTATATGACTGTGGTTTTAGAATACTAATTAATACATACAAATAAATAAGATTTAAGTGTCTGTTTGTGATTTCAAAATAATAGTACTTTTTAAGCTCATACAATTATTTGCATGATACCTATGCCTAAAAATCAGATTTTAACATTTTTTGTCTGTCTGGCTAATCTCCGGAACGGGTGAACCGATTTCCACGGGACTTTCACTGGCAGATAGCTGGTGTTATAAGAAGTAACTTAGGTTACTTTTATTTTGGAAAAAGAATTAGGGTTCCGCGCAAAATATATAAATATGATCACGAGAGCGAAGCTGCGCGGGAACTGCTAGTTCTAACTAATATTATCTATAAATGCGAAAGTGAATTAGTTTGTTTTATTGCTATGTTTTTACACCCTGACTAAACTCACACACGGCCGCCTGAAACCAAACCAGGCAGAGCCTGTACTATGGTAACCAGACTGCTGATAAACATACTTATATATTTCTAAATAGATACATATTATAGATAAATTACACCCAGACACAGAACAAATTATCATGCTCATCACTCAATTATTTTTTATGGGTGGGAATCGAACCCATGACCTCTGGCTCAGCAGTCAGGATCACTAACCACTAGACCAACAGGCCAGTCCTCCTAAAGTTTTGTATACGGCTTTTAGGGGTATGGAAAAGGACATAAAGAACCATTCATCCAGAAATAATGCGTAAGCCGCGGGAATAACATAGTATTTTCTGTATTTAAACATCGGGCGCTCAGAGCTAGTACATTTCAACCTCTAGCGCCACGTCGCCGTCCCACAACGCCCGCTGTCTGCGCCAACCTTTATGATTTATTTTTTAGAAACGTGAGTAGCACATGACTGTTGTTTTTGTTAACCCCACGAGAAAAGCTAAATAAATACTAGTGTTAAGGGGTAAGTTTTGTACTCTGTGGGGTATGACCTCGCAACCGAACCGGTCGCATGCCCGATACCTTTGCCGTACGCCAGCGTGGCCGTGGTCATCCAATAGTCCCTCCAAAAAAACTAACGCGTCCCTTAAGCATGAAGTAAATATTACACCAGATTTGAACTAAATACAGTTCATAATGTACACTGATACATACCAATTTCCACACGGCTTTTAAAAAAAAGAACAGCAATATCGAAAAACGTAAGATGGCCGCGTCTTCCCTAAATTTTCCCGCCAACTGTCAACGTTCACAGATAATAAATTATTATGAGCGCTACTAAAACAGGGGTGTCAAGGTTTGTGTCGATTCTAAAAATAGATTTGAAAAGAGCTTCTGAAACACAATACCTATACAATTTCTCTTTTTCTTCTTTTTTCTTTTGACTGCGCAATAAGAGATAAGCCTGCAAAGACTGAAGGAGCCATCAGTTTATTATTAATCTACTGTAACGGCTTACGAGTTAGCAAATGTTTTCCTAGTGTGATTTAAATTTTGGGCTCTGTAGTTATTTAAATTAAAAATCCTCAGATCTATCAATGTCATCGAAATGTGGGAGTATATCCATGCCTGTCGTTTCATCTCGGCCTTTTTACTCCATAAACGTAAAACTGAACGTTAACTAAACACTATTAGTAATCTAAGCTAATATCATAAAGCTTTTTGTTTGCTAGTTTGTTTGTTTGTTTGTTTAAATGCGTTAATCTCTAGAACTATAAGACAGATTCGAATAATTATATCTGTATTGGATAGAGTAGTTATTGAGGAACGTTATAAGCTATGTCACATAACGCTATGTATGACCCTTACGAGCGGAGCAGTAACCATAAACGCCAACCGGGCATTTTATGAATTGAGGATGAGGGATTTGGAATATATTGAACGGAAAAGTTAGGCAAAAAGGGAATGCAGTGGAAGAAAAAGAATCTTAATACATGTAACTTCATTTAATATATATTATGTGTTAGTATTATTATTAAAATCAAAATTCAATTGAAACTAAAGACTATTGTTACTAATAACTACGTTTGTACTCGTATCAGTAAATTTCCTATCCAAATACTTTTAAACCCTTTTAAAACATTACCTTTTTAAAAGTTCTCACTTTTCTTGTTCTTACAACCCTGGGCTCGCGTTTCATATCTCAAACGACGGGCCGCTGCCCATAGACAAAAGGCATATAGATTAGTGATGTCAGGTGAGAATCAGATGTCACCTGTCAATTCGATGATTAATATTGCCAGTCTTGAGATGTTTAATGGGAAATTGATTAAATAAAGTCTTTGAGAATGTTTATTTTGTTGCTGATTAAAATGTTTAGTTAAATTTGTAATTAGTTTAAGTACTATCTTAAATAAATAAAAATGAAATGCTGTTCGCTGGTTGACTGGGTCGATTTGACTAATTGATTCTTTAATATATTTTTCTTTCGTAGTAGAGCTATGCTTCGTCACGTATGGGCCAGCTCGACCACGGCCTCACAGAAAACCGGCAGTGAAGCAATGTTAGGATTGCTTTTCGCCGAGTAAGTGAGGTTACTGGAGGCCCTAGCCCTTCCCTCATCCCCTCTTCCCCCCTTCCCATACTCCCACCTTAAATGCCGGCAACGCAGTTGTGATTCTTGAGTTGCAGGTGCCCATGGGCGCGGTAGTCATTTATGTTTGCCTATTATCCCATAAAAAAAGACTTTACATAAACTTATAATACCGATATTCTATGGTTTACTGAATTTCATGAGATAAGATTCCTTTATGCTATACAGCAAAAGATTCCAGAGAAGCTTAGGAATACATTCCATGACATTGCATTAAATCAACAACTGTAAGCAATTACCATAAATAAATAATAAAAAAAATAACTTTACGCAATAGGTTCAAAATATTAAAATGCGAAGCAATACGTCCCATCACTACTTGAGACGGCAAAGAGTCGCGAAGTCAGAGCAGGACTCAGTTGACCGCCTTATGCGCCGCCTATTGTAGATGATATTTGTATGGATTTGAACGCAATATTCCGTAGATATAAACTGTTTAAATCTTATTTGCGGAATGTAATAAAAGACTTAAATCAAATAAATATCAATGTTTCTCTCTCTTCTAAAAACGATCAACATACTATTTTCTATATGACTGTCTATGACAATTAAATAAGAAATTATTTTGCTGTTGTATTTAGACGTGGACGTAGGACAGATTAGATTGGTAATCAATTTGATTTTATTAGAATATAATTGAATAATCTTTATTGCTATATTATTCAATTTATATGTCACCTATACGTTGATTGTCTAGTTCTTCTACCTTTACAGCACGGTGGTGACTCTGCTGCAACAGCAGAAAAAGACAGCAAGCACTACCCGTGCTGTGTGACTACGGTCTTCTGAAAGATAGAGGGCGGAGGTAGTGCTAGCCAGCAATTCAAGTACTAATCTGCTGTGCCTTACCTAATTTAATTTCATAAACACTGCAAGCTTTATTGTGAGAGCTTAAATAACATTTTAAATTTTGATGAAATATGACATTTATAGAAAAATATAAAGTCATATCCATATTATGCTAGCGGCACATTAAATAAGTGTCGTATGTTCGCTCATGCACTCGATGTTGCGACTGCATCTATTCTGTCAAACACAAAGAGTAGGGCCCATTGTAGGCTCCAGAGACGGCTGCCTGTGCCTAACGATATGGGTGATAAAAAATATTGTTTTGTTTTTAACATTTAATTTAGGAAGGTACAGGCGGGTACTGGATATGGGCACCATCTTGTATTGGCGGAAAATTGAAATACTGTCGAACTGAAAACAGTAACTAATAGTTCAAGAACCGACCAGATTAGCGCTAGTATAGCCAAAGGGAATGATAATAGTTTATAAACTTAGCAGTTATGCACGAAGTGAAGTGAGCCTAGTTAAAATTTTGGTGACTAAAATTAAAAATATAGTCCAATGGCTTTTAAATAAATTTACGTTATCGTTGTTTTCAAATTGTTGTGTGCATGACACCGTCGACCAATAAAAGAGATTTAATACTTCACCACTACTTGACGCTAGACGCTAAATTCACCAACACGGGCTCAACTCAAAGTTATAAAACAAATATACATACATTGTTAAGCAATCTAACTACAGAAATCCAATTTTTGCCCCAAAACATGATTAAAACACAAGATTCCTACTACATCTTTCTTCTGCATATAAAAATCATTAATCTATACAAAACAGTATAGTCTTTCACCTTTGCTGAAAAAAGTACTTTTTTGGATATTAATTGTAATAATTGATGTAGATTAAAGTTTATTTCTATTCTACTCTATTCCACATCTTTTAACGACGGTAGCGCCACCTGAATACACAACATCTGACGGATACTTTTCATATATATACCTAATTACATAGATTTTTTTTATAGAAATGGTGCTCCTAAGTCCTATTTAAAACCTCATACTCCATCATATAATCGTTATTCAACTATAACCTCTTTAGTCTATTGTTCTATTTAACTACATTTTCAAACTAAGAACAGAAGTTGATCGTCAACCTATGATCTAAGTTAACACATTTCAAACAATTTGCGTCCTTTGTGGCGCGGATGCATCTGACTGCAACAACAATATATTTCTAAATGTTTTAGTGTTTACACAAAAGTAATAGCTACTAAACTAGAAACTACACGGACAAGTGCGAGTCTGACTCGCGCACCGAGGCCGCGCGGGTTCCGTAAGCAAACAAACTTGGGCATAGATAGTAAGTTTATCTTTTTTCAAGTTTATTCCGAAAGACAAACTTAATTTTGAAGCTCTAAAAATACTCTCCCATAGATCGATTTACATCAAAGCCAAACTTATTAACGACTTTCGGATTTTTACTTTTTTTATGGTATAGGGGGCAAACGAGCAGACGGGTCACCTGATGATAAATGACTACCGCCGCCCATGGGCACCTACAACTCAAGAGTCACAAGTGCGTTGCCGGCCTTTAAGGTGGGATAGGGTAGGGTAAGGTAGGGGAAGGGTGGAAGAGGGGAAAAGGGAAGGGGAAAGGTTAGGGCCTTTTTTTATGGCTTCAAGGGCCTGCAGAAGTGCAGACATGAGTCTTGACAAGCAGGCAGACAGACGGAGAACAAAGTGATCCTATAAGGGTTCCTTTTTTTTCCTTTTGAGGAACTGAACCCCAAAAATGTTTGTAAATGTTTTTATTCATTACCTACAGTAGAACTTGTCAATAAGTTAAAAACGGGAAATAATGATCCTGAACTGTTTATCTCTGCCTATATATAAGTATATAAAAATAGATACTGTAATTATTATATTATTCTAAACGCTAAGAACATTTCCAGAAACACGTTTCATTTCGTCATAATATGTTAAAGAATGATGACGCATGACTTATATGAATAATTGGGGTAAATAAATAATTATTATCATCCAGGAATTGCAGATTTACCTCATGCTGTTTAAGTTAGTGAGAATTTACGTCATGCTTCAGGAAAAGATCAAGGCCATACATAATACGGGTTACAAATTACTTAATATTACGCAGTCTCCTTGCTAATGCCACTTCCTAAAATGATAGATTAATTGTTTGCATGAAGAATAGAACATAGCTGAAATTGTTTTTAAACCTTCGCGACTTTGATATATATTAGATGTGTAACTAGGGACTTAATCGCGATAATATTTATAAGGTACAAAACCATTTTTAGCTTTAATTTAGTTTCACCTGTCCCTGTTTGTCATCAAATCGTGCAAATTAAATTTGACCCACTTCCCGGTTACCGATTGAGTTGAAATGTGGCATACATGTGTAAATCGCGTGACAATGCAATATTATGATGACCAGGAGCTGATTTGATGATGCAGTTGGAAGGTGGCCATAGGAACTCTGTAACGAAACGACGCAACCCCATCGAGTTTGGACTCGTTTGACTCATAGTAAATCCCGAATTATAAATACTAAAAAGTTAAATATATATATATATATATATTTTTTTTTTAAACAAACTTTCTCGTGCCGTCAAATAGTAACACGCTTTTATTATTATTTTTAACTTTTTAGTTCTTTTTATTAACAAGTAATAAAAGCTTATTATTGAAAAAAAAAATCTTTATTTTTATGTTCGAATTGCACCGGTCGCGGTCACACGGGTGGATTGGTGAGAGCTCAGCGATGTGTGACTCTGGGGACTTAATCGCGAAAATCTTATCGCGATTAAGTCCCCAGAGTTACACATCTAATAGATGATTTTTTTAAGTGAAACCTCTTTAGGCACGTTATAATACATATATAGATCCATTAGAGGGCGTTAATCTAAACATTGAGTTCAGTCAGCTCCTCATTAATTAATGTCAACCTGCTAATGTGACGTTTTAAGTTCGTTGTTTCGTTTAAGTTTTCACTTCTGTCCCATTTTTTTTGGATAATTTTTTATTTTTTTATTTAGGTAAATAAACAGCGATAGTTTTAAATAATGTTACTTATAGGTGTGTGTAACTGTGACACCAGCGACATTTACCACATAGTAGTAAGATAACATTAATATAGGCTTTTTTTTTCATTGAGATTTTCTTTTTTTATAATGTTTGGAAAACATACCATTATTATGTGTTTGATATTAACATTCCAGACATTACTCGCATTTAAATATCTAATTCCTTTAAACGAGCAATTCTTGCATATATGTACGAGTATATATATAATCTGAATCTCGGAAACGGCTCTAACGATTTGATGAAATTTTGTATACAGATATAGTTTTGCATTTAAGTTCAACTGCATAGTTGTATTTCCTGTAGAAACGCCATTTTACAATATATATATACACATACATATACACACACACACATTATATATATGTATGATTTTACAAAAAGCTAACGAGCGAAGCTCGGTCTCCCAAGTATTTTAACATGAATCTAAATAAAAATCAAGGTTTTGTAGCAAGAGTTTTTTAAAAGAACTATTACGCGTTGCCATAAGATCAATAGTACTAAAAAAATTGTTATAACTATCAACTAACCTGTGCATCGGTGACCTTTTGCCAGCATTAGTGCAAAAATTTTACACATGTTACGGCAATGAGTCCTAGTGGGTACTACATAACAAAGTTTGTTTGTAAGTGTAATGCAATCATAATATATGGCATAGGTCATACAGTAACATTGCTTCTAATTATATACGCCTGTGTTTTAACGTTATACAGTTGTATTTTATTAGTAGATCTTTATATGAGCACGATTTACGATAACACTTATAAAGCATACAGCGCAGAAATGTTCTCTGAACTAATTCTATGGCAGTTATATACTTATCATAAAATGGATAAAATGAAATTATGGGAAATGAATTTGTCTTCTAGTTCACCTGATGGAAACTGACAAAAAAAGACGAAAATGTCTAAATCTATTCACTCTAGATATTATAGTTCCTTGCTAACATTTCTCACAATATTATCAATTTATAGAAATACAAATCGTGTAAGTATCCCGACGACAGACGCGACCGACGCGAGTAACTTACAAAAAAAACCTCTTTCTTTGGATACTTATCACAATGCTAAAGTCAGTCTATCACAAAAATGCGAGATTAAGGATTTACAGTCATTAGTTTGATTTTGTGCTACGCAATGTAACGCAACACACGTACTGTGCGGTACGGTGAATGACCTTAAGCGTTCGGCGCACTCGAAGCAGCTGATTGCATAAATGTTGTTTAATTGATTACATTGCAGTTTTTGGCCGTATGGGGTATTTATTGATTTTTTTTGGTAAAATTTCTGTTTACTCACTGTCACATGACTTTCAAGATTCGCAAGCCGTTCCTTACACCCGTTATAAAATTGAAGTGTCTGTCTGTAATGTCATAATAACAGTATTATACTAAATGCATCCGAATGTTTACACGGTACAAATGCCAAAAAAATTATGTTTAAAATTTTTATGTCTATCTATCTATCTATCTATCTGTCTGTCTGTTTGTTCCGGCTAATCTCCGAAACGGATAGACCGATTTCCACGGGAGTTTCACATGCAGATAGCTGGTGTTATAAGGAGTAACTTAAGTCACTTTTATAGATGAAGAAGTAGGGTTTCACGCAAAATATATAAATATGAACACGCGAGCGAGCCGAGCGGGGAACAGCTGAATGTACCGTGTAAACATTCGGATACATTTAATACAATGCTGTTATTATAACAAAACAAACAGACACTTCAATTTTATTTATTTGTATAGATGTATCAATAAGACACACAGACTAATGTAAACATTTATCATATTCATTACAATTGCAATGAGTGGGAATCGCGCGGCGTGACAGTCGAATGTACCGACGCGCCATAGAGAATATCGAAATTTTTCATCTTAAGCTAACAGATGTTATATAATTTATTTTTAAATCCTCTTTTTAGATATAGTTATAAACAGGTGCTAATATGCTCCCGTTATAGTTTTATAGAACGGCTTAGTTAAAATGCCGTTGATGGCAACACCAGTTTGAAAAACTCATAAACTGTTACGTTATAATGATTACAAGAGTAATAATTTAAGATCAAAAGATGAAGGTAATTTTGGAAACGTGTGTTTTGTACACAAAGGTGTGCTGCTACACTTTTCATCTTTCGCAAGCACCAAGGGTTGTCAGACAACATAATAATAACTTGAGACATATCACACACGGCCGTCTGATCCCAAACTAGGCAGAGCCTGTACTATGGTAGTTCTCATTGTATTCACTGGGTTCAATTATCATTTGGCGTCATTTTATTTTGTCAAGTTTTATTAAATCAAATGTTTATTCAGCAAACATTTTAGAAAAGCAGGTTAGGTTAGAACTGTCCCACCAGCGCCAGCAGAGCGAGCGAGGCGAGCGTGCTGCGGCAGCGGCCGGCGACATTTTACTTTGTATCGTACTACTGAAATTGATATGTACATCGTATATCATGCAATATCTTGGGAAGAGTATGTTATGCTAAACTTCAACATGATCAAGTAATTATTTGTTAATCAATTAGTTGCCAAAAAAGAATTTGCTAATTAAATAATGGACAAATGTTTTGTTTTACCAAATGAAAATTTGAGAAAAAATGTTTGCGATGGGATATCTTGGGAAACGTTTTTGCTCATTTATTAGTAAATCGTTAAAATGTCAGTGGATCCGTAATAGAGCCTGCCTTACGGGCGTGGGTAACCTCCTAATTAGGCGACGGAACGTCCAAGCAGACATGGACATCTGATTCTATTTTTGATTCATTCAATCTTTCAATAAGAACGTAGGCCTCTCCCAATGTGCGCCATAGGACCCAGTACTCCGCTTCCCGCATCCAGTCTATCCCAGTTATCTTCTTCACGTCGTCGGTCCATCTGGGAGGCGTCCTACCTTCCGTTTACCGATTCGCGGTCTCCACTCTAGGACCAGATGGCTCCAACGGCCATCGGTACTTCGATATACGTGGCTAGTCAGTTGCCATTAAGCGTGCTTATTCTGCGAAGAATGTCGTTAACCTAATTTCTTTGTCGGATGATCTCATTTCAAACTTCAAGCTGAGACATCAGCCTAATGGAGCCCGCAAAAGCCGTGGACACCGTGGACACCCGTTGACGATGTCCAAGCACACACAGACGTCTGATTATATTTTTCAAACCTACATTATAGTTTTTTTTTTCAATCATGCAAAGGTATCATGATCAGGTAAAGGCATCTAACAAAAATTTCTGTAGTAATAATGCACCTAGTCTAGCAATCAGAATCACTAATCTTGTCACAATTTAAAAATATCTGCGTGTACCCGGTGCCAAGACGTAGTCGCCTGATGTTTGCTAATTATAAATATAATGAAGCTCGAATGATAGCTTTTGAAGCAGATGCAATTAAGACGAAATTGATTAGATACATACCGTATTAGTAATATATTTAGAGCTTAGAGAAATATGAACTATTTTGTCCATTAATTGAGTGACACATGACAGCAATCCGTGCATTTCGATCAAAAATATAATTTGCTACATGAGATCAAGATTAAATCTAACTACCTCTAACAACATAAAACTCAAATTCATAAAACTCAGCAATAATAATTACTTGGTATCTATATCTAACTCTTTCTCTTTCTTTCTCTTTTAAAAAGACAACTCCCGCATTAGGATTTACTCCTGTGTCGCGGGGGACTTTACAAACATACAAACAATGGACACAAAGAACACCCAGACTCAGATGGGAATCGAACCCACGACCTCTGGCTCAGCAGTCAGGGTCACTAACCACTAGACCAACAGGCCAGTCGCACGTCAACGTGAAAACCTTGATAACATACCATATACTTAATAAAAAAAGGATCACCGACTTCAGTGCGTCTCAAAATACCCAAAGCGCTTCAAGTATGCCTATAAATATTGAAGAGTTCCCTCGATTTCTTCAGGATCATCGCAGATCCTGACCCGATGACCATGGGGCCACCTGGGAAGTATATCCTTTCAAACAAAATTAGAATTTTCCAAATCGGTCCAGGCGTCTCTGAGTAAGCGTTGAACATACATGGAAAAGAAAAAAACAGTCGTAGGACTGCACATCAGAAGTGAAAACACATACACACGTATATATACATTAGCGCCCTCTAGTGGGTCTATATAAGTATTATTAGCGTGACGGTAATGAGTTCAGTGCTTTTTCCCCATAGCAAAAGTAAAGTGCACAAACGTGCCTAAAGAAGTTTTCACTTCAAAAAATATATACAGTGGAACATAGAACCTGTCGGTTAAAAAGCACAAGTCTCGCAAGTCGCAACGCAGTTAACCTAGGTTCAGCAAAAAGCTGTGCGATGTTATTGTTATTTAATTTGTAACTAACAACATTTTGTAGTGACCGTGTCCTTTGTGCATACATAAACATTGCCGTGTGCGATTGCCAAGTCATTACATTTATTAAAGAAATAAAGATGTGTCATATTGACACGGTCACTGCTTGTAATCATTTTTAATCTACAAGTTCGTTCTGGCCTGTTGGTAGTGATTAGTGAACCTGACTGCTAAGCCAGAGGTTGTGGGTTCGATTCCCAGGAGAAATAATTGTGTAATTAGCACGATAAATTGTTCTGTGTCTGGGTATAACTTGTCTATAATATGTATGTATTTAGAAATTTGTATGTTTATCAGCAGTCTGGTTCTGGCTCTGCCTAGTTTGGAATCAGACAGCAGTGTGTGAGGTGTCAAGTTGTTATTATTATTAATTGAATGTAATTTGGGAATATACCTAGTTCCATTACACTCTCTTAGTCACTAAAGATTCAGGCTTCTAGCATCCACAATTAATGTTCTGAATGGTTTAGAAAAAATATGGTACGGTGTGCCTTTGTTTTTTTTTTGCTCGACTTGGCGGTGCTATCTGGATATAGGATATCTATTTTATTCGTTAATAAGGCAAATTAAAATTTTCTATGCTAAAATTTAAAACAGCATCTAACGGTTCCTTTTCATCGCCACCGTTATTCGTAGTTGATGACCAATATCTATATTAATAAGTGAAGACAATTCTTTGTACCTATTTTTAAGTAAATTTCGCCAACGGAGGAGCGTGAATTTTTAATTTTTTTTTATTTTTGATTTCTTCTTAAAAAGACAACTCCCGCATTAGGAATATACCGCGCATTCAAACAACGGACACAAAGAACACCCAGAATCGGGACAACTATTTGTGGATCACACAAATTTTTTAATCGTGTGGGATGGGATCGAGTGGCGAGGTGACCACTTAATGTTATAGACATATATAGAAGAAGTGTGGAAACCTGAAAATTTTAAACAATAAGCATGGGCGTACCGAGGGCAGCTGACACGCTGGGGGGTAGGAGAGGTCAGCTGCCCTCCCCTGGCTGTACTAAGGTAATTTTGAGTCAAATGACAAAAACAAAATTTCCTACCCCGCCCTGGGCTAAAAGCTGGGTATACCCCATGACAATAAGTGTTACAAATTAAAAAAATACGTGAAAGCGGCTACACCAAGTAACACGCATCCAGTATGTTTGTTGACCTGTCATGGTAAGTAAGTGTATACAATGAGAGTTCAAGTTATACTGGCCAAAAAATAAACTAAAAATTAATTCTGTTTGAAATTCTATTTATCCCTTTCATCCTCCGCGCCTTTTCCATACTATGTTGGGGTCGGTTTTCCGTCTAACTACGATACGGCCAAACTTCTAAATTTTACGTGAAGCCACTACCACCAGACCTCCACAACCTTATTACTAGGCGATATCGAAGTTCTGTAGTTATACCACATTACTATATAAGATCTGTCACAATAATTTTGATTGTAATGAATTAATGAACGAAATTTACATTCCCATACTAGTAACTCTTTAAGAATACAAAACATATAAACTTAATCTATTCGCCTCTAAATCAAGCAGAACTTACGCTGGAGAAGGAGCCCCAAGAAGAATTATGAAATCATATAACGATAATTTCACTGACATAGATATATTTCACTTGTCAGCTTCAAAATGTAACTTTACAAAACGTCAATATGTAACCTAGTTTGAGGTCTTTTTTTTACATTTTTTGTTTTTCTGTACCTTATAATTCTGTTATTTTGTAACTCACTGTGGTGCTGGTTGCGTGATTAATCAAGATAATATTTTACAAACAAGGAACATTTTGTAACCTATTATTGAGCAATTGTTTGTTGTCCTGAATAAAAAAAAATTAAAAAAAAATACCAGCTTGTCGGACTTTTTAGGGCTCCAACTACTGGTAACGAGTGCCACAGATGTTCGTATGGCAACCGGTACCGATGGCTTAACGTGCTCTCTGAGGCACAGAGGGGTCTTAATGTGTTAAGAATGGTCACCCATCCTAAGACTGACCAGGCTAGTATTACTTAATCTTAAAATGTGCTCAAGCTTCAAATGTGAAAACTCGGTTACCACGTCAGCCACGAGGAATTTCATTTATTTATTATTATTTATCATTTCAGTAAACTTAATCCTCGTGGCATAATATTGTGGAAATTATATTATCCAAGTTCCAAACACGTAGTATTCATGTATTGCTTCATAAATTATATTATCAAGTACCAGTTCCACCGCGACTTAGGTCGCGTAGTGTACATATTTATATATTTTGTGCGGAATCCTAAATCTTTTTCGAAAAGAAAAGTAACCTAAATTACTCCTTATAACACCAGCTATCTGCCAGTGAAAGTCCCGTGCAAATCAGTCAACCCGTTTCGAAGATTCGCCGGAACAAACAAACAGACAGACAAAAATTTTAAAAACTGATTTTTAGGCATAGGTACCGTGCAAATAACTGTATGAGCTTAAAAAACTATTATTTTGACTTTACAAACAGACACTTCAATTTTATTTATTTGTATTGATGGTTGAAGTTCTACCACCGGCGATCTCTAGCACTAATTATCAGGTGACCCGTCTGCTCGTTTGTCCCTATCCCACAAAAAAATAAAAAAAAAAAACTTAAATCACTGAAATATGACTCTAGCGTGCAGTTACATTAAGAATAAAAATAAAAATCTTACATATATATATATTTTTTGGAAATTTTGTATATATCACGTGTATTGTGTACGTAAATGTGCGCAAGAGTCGCTCCGTCCTTAAAAGTAATTTCAAATCCCTTTACTGTATGTAGTATGTATGTAGTAATCTATAATTAGTGTATAGAGTTGGTCAGTGCCAGCCTGGCAAGTAGACGGAACTCGTCTGTTCGCGGCCAGGGTTAATAGCGTAAACAAACCAAATAGGGTTGTCACCGATGTTATACGAGTACAATAGGTACACCAGTTTATAACGAAATAGACACAAAAATTTAAATAATTAGCTATTAACACAATTACAATTGCGTTTGGCGAGTATAAAGTGTAAATCTTAGATATAAGTTACTATTGTGAGCTAAAAGATAAAAAAAATAAAAACATGTAACTGTTACAATTATCACTATTTCCACATCTCTATTTACTTGTACGTAGCACTTGTTAACTCGCAGTATCTCTCAGCTCGAATTGAATGAATACTACAATGCAACTGCAATATATACTCCAAACGTTATTTTATAGAGATATCGTGACATTACCTGAAGACTCGAAACCCCTCTTGAATCTTCTCATAGAATGTGTAACATTCTATAAGTAGACTATTAGTTCCTTTTATTGTCAAAAGACCTCTATGACTTCCTTTATTGACTCGTCAATAGATGGCGCCCGCGGGTCAATTTAGGCTTCCATAACAATGATATCATACTTTTTTACTACTTTTTCACTAGGAAGTTAGCATAAGATGTCTTAAGAGTACTTTTAAGCGGACTGCACGAGCGGAAAGCCATGCTTCGGCACGTAGGGCCGGCAGTAAAGCAATGATTACATTGCTTTTCGCCGAGTGAGTAAGGTTACTGGAGGCCCTAACCCTTCCCTCCCCCCTCCCCTCCCCTTCTTCCACTACTCCCATCTTAAAGGCCAGCAACGTACTTGTGACTTATTATCTACCTATACATTAAGGAAAGGCAATCAACGACGTTTTTAACGGACATCAAAAAGGAAAAGGTTGTCAATTCAACCGATTTATACCATCAATCAATCAATTAGCCTATTGCTAACCACTACTCGCACCCGGTCGCAGCTACCTTCCTCAGGTCGAAAGTCCATCTGGCTGGGGGACGTCCTACCTTCCGTTTAATGATTCGTGTCGGGTCTTGGAGTAGAGATACTCTAGGACCCGTTTGCTTCAACGGCCATCGGTCCTTCGGCATATGTGGCAAGCCCATTGCCACTTTAGCATACTTATTCTGCGAGCTACGTCGGTTGATTTGTACGATCATCGTGTGAAATTGCAAATATGTCATACGAGATTCGTATTTATATGTTGGGAACTCGTCAGCAACGATCTCGTTACTATATTTATCGCTGTGTAAACAGTTGCAGTAGGCGATTAGTTATTTGCAAATCTCATATGACATAATCGTAGGCGTAATTTTAGTTCTTGACTATATGTAAACATTGTGATATGATAATGTTATGGCTATTACTGCTTCCGATAATGGCAACAAAATGTGCGATAAACTCAGGCGCGGATACAGGATTCCGATTACCTATCCAGAAAATTCATTTTAAACAAAAAATATGATAAACTTTTGTTAAGTAATGAAATCAGGCGTTATTTTGCGGAAATCCATGATATACTAGATATACAACTAGAATATTTATTTTTAATTCTGCCAAACTAATTCCAGCTGGGTGCATGCAGCACCACCCTCCCGCCCGCAAATTTATGCACATGCTGAATATGCGATTGATATAAATGTAACCTGCGACCCAAACCGATCCTCGACAAGTGTTTAGCCACTCCACGGGGCTTCCTCAGGAAATGTTGACTCGTCAGTTGAATTTTTTAATCGTTTAATCAAACTTCGCGTTGTCTTTTTTATCAGTAAAATGATGACCATAATGACGTATTTTTCGGATTCAGGAAGGAGGGGGGGGGGGGGGGGCAACTGCACCCATTGCCCCGTCTGTATCCGCGCCTAGATAAACTGTTTCCGTCTAAATGAGATCTCCATGACGCCGGCCGTTCTTGTTGTCAGACAGTCTTAACTATCAAAAACAAAACACTGTGCAGTGCTGCTTCTGCTTCTGTAGAATTGGCATTGATCGGAATGCATGGATCAATTCCAATCCATGCGAATTCCTCCAATACATTCATGCCCAGTAGGACTTCCGACTTCCTACCAACATCGGCACTATCCGTGGTAGATACTTTGGGTCTTCAATTTGATAACCTATCTGGTCCATCTACCATCTGTCCATACAAAGACTAACTGACCCAAATTTTTACCTTTTCTGCAACATTTTTCATTGATCTCCAATTGTCGTAGCGTGATTTTCTATAGCCTATAACACTAAAAGAATTTTTCAATTTAAACCAGTAGTTCCTGAGATTAGAGCGTTCAACCAAACAAACAAACTCTTCAGCTTCATTATATTAGTATAGATAAGCTAAAAATCTATCCCAGAAACCATTTTACAATCAAACTACAAGTGTGGCAGCCCTACCAGTATCTGTACTTGGCAGGTAAATGGTTGATCGTAAAACACAAGTGGATACACGGTGCAGACTATTACAATTACACAACCTGTTGTGATAATCTTTGAAGGCGACCCCTAATGTTTTTAATCTTTCGCGATGTGTTTTTTACGCAGCAGTTATATGATAGCTTTATTTTTTTTAATTTTATTCGTGTTATACCCATCCTACTAATATTATAAACGTGAAAGTTTGTGAGCATGTATGGATGTATGAATATATGGATGTTTGTAACTCTTTCACGCAAAAACTACTGAACCGATTACGATGAAACTTGGTATATAGATATCTGGAGACCTGGATTAACATATAGGCTACTTTTTTCCTGATATTTCTACGGGATCGGGACTTACGCGGGTGAAACCACGGGGCGCAGCTAGTATCTCAGACGTTTGAAATCGGGGTTTTGGTAGATCCCTGGCTTTCAGAAATTTGTGTGTGCAAGTTAAATCTGTACCACTATACCCTGCTTTACTGAAAGGAATCAATAATTACACATCTGTGTTATAGTGGCTAGGCTGAATACATTTTTATAGCGTTTGAAAACAACATCACAAGTTTTGTGACGTGACAACGTCTTTTGAAGAAATTCAAGAAAATTATCGGTTACGAAAGTGAAACTTATCAAGCCTCACTCCTTCCTTACTACAACATTAGAATAGCACCGCTGTGGCCCATGCTACCAGCCGAAAACCTTGGGACATCTATTTCAAAAGTATAACACTTCCGAGTCCAGAAACAAATGCGAAAAAAGGACTAAAAATCTCACAGAACCGATAAAGTCACAATTTCCGCTTTGGGTTTTATTAACTACCCTTCATTTTTTTTGTGCGTGTGGATACCCACTCGGGCTGTCATACCACCGGGGTTTTCGGTGGGGCGTTGTGTCGGAATAGAACCGACTAAAACCACACAGTGTGCCGTACTGCGCCTTTAATAGAAGGGATCCGGGAACAGCTTTAAGTGTCCCAACGATATAACATACTTATTATATATTGAATGTAGATGTAGTATTACACAACAATACAATCATCGCCTTCCTTCCTTTTTTCATTGGGGTCACATTGCAAACGGTTTTGACTGGTTTCTTTTATGGCCGCCTGCCTGACGCCAACCCTCCTTAGGAATGTAAGACGGGAAAGAAGGAAGAAGGTACATTTGTATAAGGAAAAATGGGTAAAGAGAGGAACCTAGGGTAAGGGGTACCGCAAGCCTCGGATGGGGAACGGGACTGAGACAGACTGCAGTAGCTCGCATAGGCCGGGGTCGCGTACCCGAATGTCGCGTATTTCCTGTGACTGTAGAAGCCACTAGGACAGAAACTTATCTAAACCAATGAACGTGATGATTGGACTTATTTAATTTTAGTAATGGTCTCGTCTCACTATCTTCTCAATAAATTTATTCCGAAGTTAACTGTTCAACGTACACTTGGTTTGAGTTTGAAAAATGTTTAAAATATGCTGAAACGGAAACTCGGTACGTGTGAATAGTTTAACGGTAAATATATTTTTAGCTAAAAACTAGCCGATAAAGATAATCAAACTAAATAGTATTTTTATGTATGTGATTAAGTGATTGTGTATGTATAAACATCTGTTCGTATCTTCTATTAAATAAACAACTTACACGTATTTTTAACCGACTTCAAAAAAGAAGGAGGTTCTCAATTCGTCGGAATCTTTTTTTTTATGTATACTATGTTCACCGATTACTCCAAGAGCCTGAACCAATTTGGAATTATTTTTTTGTTTGAAAGGGTATACTTCCCAGGTGATCCGGGATAAAAAGTAGCCTTTGTGTTAATGCAGGTCTCCAGATATCTACATACCAAGTTTCATCGCAATCGGTTCAGTCGTTATTGCGTGTAAAAGTAACAAACATCCATACATCTTCACAAACTTTCACGTTTATAATATTACTAGGACTAGGATTACTAGGATATTACTAGGATTTGTGTTGTAAACACAGAAATCTAATTACCTTTTTTAGATTACTGTGGTTGTAAACATATCAACGTCGTCAAGTCAAGTCAAGTTTTGTCGCCGTTGCTGAGTAAATAATTGGCAGCACATTCAATTTCTCACCTCTAAACCCGCATCGTGTAGTGTAGCAAATAAAAAAAAACATAAGTCACGTCATACCGATTTCTTCAACTGTATGAATATAAATAGGTTTGTGCAGTGTCGTAAAATATCACAAGTGTTCAAGGTCAAATAATTTTTACCCTGACTTGAGATTTATAAATAAAAATGTTTTTCGAACAACTTCAAATATTTATGGAGTTTAGGTACTACTTAAGAATGTATTTTCATATACGGTATGGAACTTTTATGAGCAGCGAAATTAACAAACGTGTTAACTCAATAGCGTTACGTGTTCTGTCACTTTGAAATCATATGTGTTAATTTAATTGTATTGTAACTTCAGTTGCGCGTAAATAAAGGATCCAGAGAGAGAGAGAGAGGAGAGAGAGAGAGATGGAGAAAGAGAAAGGAAGAGAGAGAGAGATATTTTGACTTACTATACTATTGGCATACGATTATCAGCTTTATACTTGATTCGCATTATTTTGTATGTATTTACAAAGAAAAAAACCGGATGATACACAGTTACTTGTTATTTGTGTGTAAACACGTAGCGTAATATCATTACATTGTATAAAACAAAACACCCGACTGCTCTAAAAAAAAAAAACTAAGAACATACAATTTGTAAGTATACATTTTTGTAATCATCTTTTAAAATTCTGCATTTTGATGCCACACTCGGAGGGGTTGGAAAACAAAAATGATGTGTGCACAACTCTCCCTCTCCATCTATCTCTCTTCTCCATCTCCCTCTCTCTCTCCCATCTCTCTTCCTATCTTTTATTCGACGCACCACTAGACATCCACAAACTTTTATACACATAAATGATTTCAAAGTGAGTTTTTAACCCCCGACGCCAAACAAAAGGGTGTTATAACCTTGACGTCGATGTCTGTGTGTGTGTCCGTCTGTGGCATCGTAACTCTCAAACGGATGGACGGATTTCGATGCGGTTTTTTTTCATTTGAAAGCCCGTTTCTTGCGGTGGTTCCTAGCTGTGTTTGGTTAATGTCGGTCCAGTAGTGTAAGAGTATCACCTCTTTTCCCAAACGATGTATGGCATTTTTGGGTTTTTTAAATTTTTAATTTATAGTTATGAGTTAACGCTTTTATTAATTTCACTCCTCATAAAATTTCCATACCGGGTTGTTTTTGTTTAGAGAATCGCTTTTAAGAAAAATCGATTCTAGAGGAGTAAACTCCAAAAAAATCAACTCCACAAAATGGCGCTCATAATTCTCAATCCTTTTTTAATTTGAACGTAACCAGTCACACTTGCGTCACCAAGACGAATCCTACGATTCCTTCGACTTATAATTTACCTACATTGGTTCATACGTTTAGTAGTTACGAGGAACAAATAAACGGATATAGCCAAATACATAGAGGTCCAATACATAACCCCCTTTTGGGCTTCGCCACTTCGGTAATAAATAGGAAATACTGTTTTTTTACCGCCTTCAAAAAGAAATAGGTTCTAATTCGATTTCGATATCTTCGCCATTTGTGAACCGATTTTAATAATTCTTATTTTTAACTTTATTGGGTTGGTTCCATTTAAATTTGAAGAAAATATTCCACCTCTAAGGGTTTTACATATTACAGTTTATCATGATTGAGGAGCATTGAAGTCAGTGATACTTTTTAACCCCCGACGCAAAAAGAAGGGTGAAGTTTGACGAGTCTGTGTGTCTGTGGCATCGTAGCTCCCAAACGCATGAACCGATTTGAGTGCTGTTTTTTTTGTTTGAAAGGTGACTTGATCGAGAGTGTTCTTAGATATAATTCAAGAAAATCTATTCAGCCGTTCGAAGATCTTCAGCTCTTTTGTAATGGTTTTTCGAGTCGGGGTATTTTAAATTTATATTTGAAATTAATTATCTTTATTGTGGGACTAAGTGGAACTAAGTCTGGGACCTTTAATCTCGATGATATCATACGAAGGCATCTAGACAGAACAGTGTTTGTTTGTCTGCTGGTCATTGAAGGTTAATCTTATCTGAATACGTTTAATATGTCACGGGGTCGCGCCCTGAACCCTGGGTTCTGAATTCTTTGTTGCACTTCTACTGGACCGTGGAGATAAGATCAGATAGTAATACATTGTTAACTAGAAATGTGTGATATTTTATAAGGAGAATGTTTTTAGAAGGAATTTCCTTATTCGGATGTTACACTTCAGACGCTCGCGCTCGGCGGATCGGGCTAGGCGGCAAAAAGTAAAAGCACAACGAAAAATACTGACCGCGAATTTATTTATTGAAGTAAAAAATGTTAAACTCGCGTCAGGACACGTGACTCTGATCGAAAATGTGTCCGACTTTCATATATTAAAATTTTTTTTTACGCCATCTATGGATTCTGCGCGATACTACTGTAGTTTGATATATGCTAATTATCCATATTTTAAGGCAAATTTCACAGATGGCGCAATTTTAATTTCGACTTTTTACAATTTTTACTATATTTTGATACAATTTATTCAACCCATTAAATATACTTATATATAGTGAAAGGAATATCTTTTCAACCGGGTCAAAGACACGTCACGCGTTTTTTTTAGATGTATATTGATCTTGGTTCTCTTTAGTAACGCTAAGATCTACAACACGAAATGTACAGATCATAATTAACATTTCTTGACCGGCTTAAACTAAGAGCAATATTCCTCTTAGTGCTTAAACGTACCATAAACTGACCATAAACAATATTTTTATTTTCTTACCCGTCTGCTCCCACAAAAGTCTCCTTAGCAGTAACACCATTGAAATGAATACGATTTTCAACTTCACCGTCCACCAAAACATCCGTCATCACAAAATTCACTATATTATTATGTCTATTTAAATGTCGCCTCAAATACTTTATTTCAGTCATAGTGTTTCTGTCTGTCTCATTTTTATGTCTATGCCTAATATGTCCACCATTTTGAATTTGTAAACTGTCAATGTCATTATTGTCGTTTTCCCGCTCACAGTTTGTGGTGCCCAATAAAAAAAGAATAAGCAAAGGCGTTTTGAACATTCTACCCCATGATATTAACTTGTCTAGGCTTGACTTTTTCTTCGCTTTTGCTGATTTCAACTCCATTTTTAACCTGAAACAAGAAAAAAATATGTTATTCAGTGATTTATCTTCTCGCCCTTTTCCCAAATTTCTTTGGGGTCGTCGCAATAGTTTTTCTTCTTGCATTCTCCTCTATTAAGATCTATTCTTAATAACAAATTGACATAAGAGAGTGGTGTGGTGGTGGACCTTAATGTCTACTTTATTAGGTATACCTTGTTAGATAAATGATGAAACAACGATGAATTTCCGAATGGTTTTCCTCTCAAAGAGGATAAGAGATGATTAGAAAGCATTTGGACAGTAAAACTGATCTGATTGAATGAATGATAAAGAATCTCACTACAAACAATTTAACGACAATATAAAATTTTTGCTGTCTAATGATAATGGGCGCCTATACCCGTTCACCATCAGGACAGCTTCCTACCTGGATCTTGTATACTCACGTAAGTAAACATTTTTTTTAAATAACGTATTTGGCAAATTTTTGTTGATTTTCCGGTCTGGTCGGCAAAAGAAAACCGGCAAAAATTTATTCGATTACGCCCATTTCTGTCAGATTTGACAACCCTAATCAACGTATCGACACAGCCCTGTGCAAATGCAGTTAGAATTGGTTATATACATATCTACTAGCAGCGCCCCGCGGTTTCACCCGCGTAAGTCCCGATCCCGTGGAAATATCAGGATAAAAAGATGCCTATATGTTAATCCAGGTCTCCAGCTATCTACATACCAAATTTCATCGCAATCGGTTCAGTGGTTTTTGCGTGAAAGAGTAACAAACATCCATCCATACATCCATACATCCTCACAAACTTTCAGGTTTATAATATTAGTAGGACTAGTAGGATGTAAGGTTAGGTTGCTAGAATATGACCAAACTGAGACAAATATTACTGCAATAGAGATATTTGCATTTGAAAAAACTACAGGTAATACAATTTCTTAGAATTTAATATAATCGTTAGGCAAGAAAAATAATTCTAATAGCAACACATTTGAATAGTTAGATAAATATATCTACAGAGTGTTCCTAAAGTCAGTATTAGAAAATATAATAACTTTTGGAATTGGTGACAATGGAATGTTAAAAGTAAATTACAAAAAGTAAATGAAAATCGGTAAAGTACCTACAGAATTACAAGAAAAAATAACTGTGGGACGTAGGACTGTACGTCAGAACTGAAAACACACGCGAGTAACGGTCACGAGAGTTAAGTGCTTTTTCCCCACGTAACTATTATCTTATCTGTGCCCATACCAAGTGCCCAACATACCTAAAGAAGTTTTTACTTCAAAAAAATATCTGTTAATTACTAGACTGTTTTATTAGAACTGAGTACGTGCTCATTATTATTACTGAATTTAGTCAAATTAAGTAAGTAATTAACACCATCAGCAAATCCAATTTTTTGGGGGATATTGATTGAAAAAAAAAAAAGACTTGAACAACAAATTTCCTTTAAAAAAATAAAAATAGATTTTTCATCGTAGCTTTTAAAAGGAATAACATAACACAAGTATTAGGCATTTAGTGGGTCTACGCGCAACCTTACAGATGCGCGACAACTCACTGAATGCTGTGACAGTTGCGGTAAACTAAAAATCTTATGTGTAGGTTTTGCATTTCTAACACAGAAGACAGAACCTACTTTTACAGAGTGTATATTTCTATTGTCTGTTTGTAATGTTAAAATAATAGTTTTTTTTAAGCTCATACAGTAATTTGCACGATACCTTTGCCTACAAATCAGTTTTTAAAATATTGTCTGTCTGTTTGTTCCGGCAAATCTCCGTAACAGGAATACCGATTTTCACGGGACTTTAACTGGCAGATAGCTAGTGTTATAAGGAGTAAATAAGGCTACTTTTATTTTTAGAGAAGCCGCTCGGGAACTGTTAGTTAAAAATAAAATAACATAAAAATATTCAGCGAGCACACAAGAAACGTGATTTTTTGAGCTTTTTTTAATGACACGGAACCCTTCGTGTGCAAGTCCGACTCGCACATGGCCGTTTTTTTCTAATTCGGTAATTTGGATTACAGTACGGTTAAGGTACAGCATTTTAATTAGGTTACAGTAACAACATGTACATAAAAAAAACACACGTAATCACAATTAGTGTAATCCAAAATGGCTGACATGACACCTAGTTAACGCCGGGTACTATTACAATAACAAATTGTCAGACGTAATACGACACATGGACTGCAGACTTCGAGATTAGGAGAAACAAGACCTCCTACGATGTTTTAACGAGATCGTAGGGCAAACCCTCTTCCCTCCCTAGCTCGGTGTTTTTAAAAACAGATAAAATTATAGTTTGGAAACAAAACAATCTACATTCCAAGTTACATCGCAATCGGTCTAGTATTTTTTGCGTGAAAGAGCAACAAACATCCATACATACATTGACTGGCTTGTTGGCCTAGTGGTTAGCGACCCTGAACGCTATGTTACAGGTCGTGGGTTCGATTCCCACCTGAGTCCGGGTGTTCTTTGTGTCCGTTGTTTGTATGTTTTTTTTTTTTTTTTTTATTTAACTCACAATAGTAACTTAGATCTAAGATTTACAGTTTATACTCGCCAAACGCAATTGTTTAACGGCGAGACGCGCTCGTTAATTTGTTAAAAAAATAACCTATGCTACACTGTACATATTCACACAAAGCAATTTTACAAATAAGATATAACAGCTTAAGGTATATGTCTATAAACATTATTACCATCTACATATTTAAGATGACTCTTAATGTTAACTTTAAACATTATTTTATATTATATTAGCCATAACCCAGTGGTTTAATTAACCTCCAACAGTACATCCTTCAATGTTTTCTTTAATTTACCGGTACTTATTTTAGGACTTTGTCTTAATATTTCTATTTTGTTGAATACCTGTTTGTAAAGTCCCCCGCGATACAGGAGTAATTCCTAATGCGGGAGTTGTCTTTCTTTAAAAAAAATAGGTACATCTTCACAAACATTTACGTTTATAATATTAGTAGGATATTGTAAAAACTCGAAATTAAAATTGCGCCATCTGTGAAAGTTGCCGGAACTAATATACAACCAACATCAAATTACATAAGTATCGCGAAAAATCCACTAATGGCGTAAAATAAAAAAATCAACTCGCGGTCAGCATTTTTCGTTGCGCTAACACTTTTGTCCGCCTAGCAAAGATCCGACGAGCGTCTAAAGTGTAACGTGCTATAAGGAACTTAATTCCAAAAAGGGTTCCACTATCCATCTCCTGGCTTCATCATCAGATCATTGTTACCGACCCCAACGTCTTCGACTCGTAAAAACGTATCATATGAGCCCAAACTCGCAGGGTTTACCACTAGCCACTGAAGAGTTCCACTATCCACCTCCTCGCTCCATCATCAGATTGTTATCCGAATTACATATACATACAAAGTTTTAGTTTATACAAAGTTGGTTAAAATTGATTTTCAGGATTGGTTCACATAAGTTTTGTGACGTCACATGTTAAAATCTAAAATATTAAACACTAGCATCCCGCCCCGGCTTCGGGGTAGCAGAGACAAATTCAACAATCATCAACACATTTCAATCAATTTACACAAAATCTCAATAAATTATACACCTAAACCTTCCTCGTGATTCACTCTGTCTATTAGTGAAAACCGCATGAAAATCCGTTCAGTAGTGTTTTAGTTTATCGCGAACAGACAGAAAGACAGACGCGCGGGGGACTTTGTTCTATAACATGTAGTGATAGTGATAAAAAGTTATCTGTAAACGAAAGTCCACATACGCTACTACACTAATACTAAAAAAATAATAATTTTGGAATTGCTCTTATCAGTTCTGGGTGTAAAATTGGAAAATATGTGACGTCACACCAGGGAAATTGGGGTTCCACAAACGTGAGAAGGGGGGGGCGTTCAAAAATCATGAAATTGCAAGAGGTACTGCTTTCGCAATTTTTCCTTTATCTGTGCTATAAGACGTTGCTTCGTACCAAATTTCAAGATACTGAGTTCACGGGAAGTACTCTGTAGGTTTTAATTCCCTTGCGAGTGTCGAAAATTTGCGGAAATTTGCGGCATAAACGGCTGTATCTTTTCATTGCGTTGGCTTAGAAGTTTGATTGAATTTGATTTAAATTTTAGCTTGATACCTCCACGCGTTCCTGAGAAAAAGGGTCTTGACAGACAGACAGACGTTCGGACGGACGGTTTAGAAAAGCCTGCGATAATAATATTTTGTTTTATTATTATTTGTTCTATGGAACTGTAGGAAATCTGATGTATCGCCACAACGTGAGCTCGTTGTCATCCATTTACCGTGTCTGACAATAAATGCTATCCGTGACTATGAACATTTTATATTTGTGCATGCCATGTAGAATGGTAGATACGCCTTTTATGTTGAAACCGATTCGTAGACGTAACGTTAAACAATATTTCAATGCTAATTAAGATAAATGTTTATGACTACCCATAAAACAGTAACGTGTTGCCGTAATGATACAGTAAGTCATATAATCAGTAAAGTCTAGAAATTTAGATCAATCACCGTTATCATGATAAGGAACTGCTACGTATAATTCCAAGAATGTTATGTTGGCACGGATGATTTCTGCTCGAATCGGAAGCGCCCGATTGGTCCAGCACCTTCACACTACTTTTTTTTGATTAGTTTTATAGGATCCAGAGCTCCGTCAGGTTTAGGTTGGTAGCTCAAGTATGACACTAGGAAATTTAGTTGTAGGGGGCACAGTATTTATAAATACTGTTGACCCTCACCGGACACTGCAAACTGTACCATGATCAACCGTGTAACTTTGACACGGCATAAGATACAGAAGAAACTGTAAATGCATAGTCTATGCTCTTGTTCCCTCTCCCCGCTCCCTCACTCCCTATCCCCCTCTTCACCCTCCGTTACTCCCACCTTAAATGTCGGCATCGCACTTGTGACTCTGAGTTGGAGGGGCCCATGGGCGGCGGTAGTCATTTACCATCAGGTGACCCGTTTGCTCGTTTGCCCCCTATACCATAAGTAAAAAAAAATGTTTGCGACCATAACCATTTTGAGCTATTGCTTACACTCCCCAATCCAACCGTAATAGCAATATTCCATTCTTCTTACCTACCTTCCCATTTATACTCCTAATTTTCTGATTTCTTTTTTCCCAAACTGCCCGGTGGTCGGCAATAGGCTTTCCCATTATTACGTGAGTTGAACCAAATTAGAGTTGGCTAATTGTGGATGTTAAATACCTCTACCTACCCCTTAGGGAATACAGGTGTAAGTGAGACTATATATTTGTTTTTTAACCGACGAAAAAACGGAGGAGGTTCTCTAGGCAACCCGTATATTTGTTTTTATATTTTTTACTAGCAGCGCCCCGCGGTTTCACCCGCGTAAGTCCCGATCCCTCCGATATCGGGCTAAAAAGTAGCCTATATGTTAATCCAGGTCTTCAGCTATCTACATACCAAGTTTCATTGCAATCGGTTCAGTAGTTTTAGCGTGAAAGAGTAACAAACATCCATACATCCTCACAAAATTTCACGTTTATAATATTAGTAGGATAGTAGGATGTATGACCACGCATAAATTTTATTTAAGGTAATCCGATTTACACAATTCTTTTTTTATTGGATAGGGTATACCTCAAAAGTTGGTTCCATTTAAATTTCAAATAAAAATTTACCCTACGCGTTGATTGATTGACTTAGATTGACTTTCCAGCTTAGAATTGTTTTTTAAACTTAGCACACACTAGCTACCCGCCCCGGCTTCGCACGAGTACAAATTATACCCCTAAACCTTCCTCATGAATCACTGTCTATTAGTGAAAACCGCATGAAAATCCGTTCAGTAGTTTTTCAGTTTATCGCGAACAGACAGACAGACGCGGCGGGGACTTTGTTTTTTAATATGTAGTGATAATGTCGTTTTAATGACACTACAAAATGACGAGGACCTATATTATTATAATTGATTATTTTAGCCACAAAAAAAAAAACAAAAAGTTTAAAACAATTAAATCGACTAAAGATCTTAAACTTGTTAACCTAACTAAACTCCTAAACTAATGTAAAAATAAACTTGTTAACCTAACTAAACTTCTAAACTAATGTAAAAATAAACTTGTTAACCTAACTAAACTCCTAAACTAATTTAAAAATAAACTTGTTAACCTAACTAAACTCCTAAACTAATTTAAAAATAAACTTGTTAACCTAACTAAACTCCTAAACTAATTTAAAAACCTAAACCATTTTGAGTCGGCGCCAAACATACGAACAAGCAAAATAATTCATTATTACGAAAAATGAAGGCTGCGGCGACACGACGCGACGGCGACGCGTCTATTTGCCGAAGTGTTTTCGAATTTCATATTTTGTTCGTATGTTTGACGCCGACTCATAATGTTTTAGGTATTTTTACATTAGTGTAGGAATTTAGTTATTCTAACAAGTTTAATTTTTACTTTTCAGTTCCTTTTTTCTTTCGTAATTCCCAAAGTGCCCGGCTGACAAGCAATTTTTTTAAATAGTTTTACAACGCAAACAATGGATGCGTAAATAATTCAAATGATATGTGGAAACGTATGCAAAGCGACCCCGTTCCTATTAAATGACCGATTTTCTAATTAATAGCAGGCGCCATGTTTCAGTAAGTCACTGTTTATTTGAAAGAATTTTTGAAGTGAAAACTTTTTTAGGCACGTTAGGCATATTTGGTATGGGGAAAAAGCACTAAACGTCACGCTTAGTTGACATATATTGTCATGATGACATATGTTGTCATGATGACATATAGATATGTGTGTATAATATGTGTTTTCACTTCTAAGGTGCAGTCCTACTACTGATAGTTTTTGTTATGGGTTAGGGGGCAAACGAGCAGACTGGTGACCTGATGGTAAGTGACTACTGCCGCCTTTGGACACCTGCAACTGAAAAGTCACAAGTTCGTTGCCGGCCTTTAAGGTGGGAATAGGGACTCCCACATTGAGTTACGGACTCTGGTAACCTCACTCACTGTTTTTCACACCGGTTTTCCGTGAGGCCGTGGTATCACTGCGCGCCGGCCCAATGGGTACGTATGGGCCGGGCCCATACGTGCCGAAGCATGGCACTTCCACGATTGAATTGAATTATTGTAATAAAAAATTTAAAATCTCAAGAGATTAATGGAAGTAGGGTTTGGGTCCCGGGGCGTCACGTGTCTCGAAGTCCTGGGATTTTTTGTAAATTTAGTTGTCTCGGCTCTCTAGATTTTCGGTTAGAGATTTAGGATGTCACACGATTTTTGAATAAGGTCATCTAGGTACACTTAGGTATCTACTTCTATACAAATAAACAAAATTGATGTACCTAATCCCACTAATATCCGGAATATCCCACTAATATTATAAATGTGAAAGTTTGGATAGATGGATGGATGTTTGTTACTCTTTCACGCAAAAACCACTGAACCGATTCCTATGAAACTTGGTATGTAGATAGCTGGAGAGCTGCATTAACGCATAGGCTATATTTTTATGCCGATATTAGCACGGCATCGGGACTTACGCGGGTGAAACCGCGGGGCGCTGCTATGTCATAATAACAGCTTTTTACTAAATGCATATTAATGTTTACACGGTACTTATACAAAACAATCAACTTAAATTATTTTCTGTGTGTCTGGTTCCTTCGGCTGATTTCCGGAACGGTTGGACCGATTTCTATGGGATTTTCAGACAGATAGCTGATTTTATAAGGAGTAACAAACAAAAAAAGTATAACAAACTCGAGCGACTCCAAAATCTTTGTATAAGATTTATATTTGGTTTACGCAAGTATGATCACGTCTCAGAATTTCGTCAAAAGCTTTAGTGGTTACCCATACGCCTTCGCCGGAATGCTCATATCCTTTCTTTATTATATAATATATTGTTTAACCCTTCCACACCTTCCTTTTTTTTTTTTTTTTTTTGTGCGTGTGGAAACCCCCTCGGGCCGTCACCCCACCGGGGTTTTCGGTGGGGCGGTGTGTCGGAATCGAACCGACTAAAACCACACGGTGTGCCGTACTGCGCCTAAATTAGGAGGGATCCGGGAACAGCTTTTATTAAGACATCCGGACCCCCCCTAGCGCCTGCCCGCAAAAGCGCGGGCACCATCTTCGGGTAACAACCTCTCAATTAGGTGACGTCCAGGCACACGCGGACGCCGCCTCCTCGCGGGGGGCCACTATAGCGGGTGGAAGGGAAAACCCGTCCCGACCACCCGCGGCCACACTCAGGGCGGCATGAGGCGCTGGAAAGCGCGCCTCCGCCGCCCGGTTCGCCGGCGGCGAATTAAGTCCGAGTGGAGATCGTCCTCCCGGACCCGTTCCGCCGCCTCCTTCTGCGAGATGACGTCCTCACAGAAGGTAGCGACCGCGGTAAAATTCCTGTCGCTACCGGCCATGGAGCGTATGACGGCCGGTAGCGAGAGATCCCCTCCGATGACTGCAGTGAGGGCCCGACGCTGCGTCGCCCAGGCGGAGCAAACCGCCAGCGTGTGCTGAGCCGAGTCCTCACTGCAGTCGCAGTGGTGACAGGCGGGACTCAGTTCCCTAATAGCGACCGAGTGCAGGTACTTCCCGAAGCACCCGTGCCCGGAAAGAACCTGCGTCAGTCGGAAGGAAAGGGTCCCGTGCTGCCGCCCTGCCCACTCGACGATGACCGGCTGGAGCGCCTCCACGGCGGCAAAGCCAGCACGTGGAGCCTCCAGCCGGGACGACCAACGAGCCATGGTGGCTCGGCGAGCGGCCTCACGCCATTCGCGTACCTCTTCGGGCGGGGGCCGACTGCCACTTTCCGCCCGGAACTCAGCCGTTCGCCGATATACTTCGGCGAGCACTTCCGCCTCCAAATCCCACGGGGGAGTCCCGGCCAACGCGCACGCCGCCTCCGTTGACACGGTGCGGTATCCGCGTATGGCTCTAACCGCCATAACCCTCTGAGGGCGCCAGAGGCGCGCCCTATTCTGGGCGGTCAGAGCCCCCGCCCACACCGGTGCACCGTACAGTGCCATTGACCGGACAACCCCCGTGTACAGCCGTCTCGTAGCGACGCTGGGTCCACCCAAATTGGGCAAGAGTCGCCCAAGGGCGGACGCAGCACCGACCAGCCTTGGAGCAAGCTGCAGGAAGTGCTCGTCGAAGCGCCACCTACCGTCGAGGATCAGGCCCAGATATTTTATGTGGGCCTGAACCGGTACGAGGACCGAGTTGACCTCGATAGAGGCGCCAGGGGGTGGACCACGACGGGGCCCAAGAAATAAAAGGGCCTCCGTCTTATCCAAGGCCACCCGCAAACCCAGCGCCTCAATGCGCCCGACCACCAGAGAGACTCCCCTGGTGGCCAGGCACGCCGCCTCCTGAAAGTTCACTCCCCGGGCTGTGACCAAGGTGTCATCGGCGTAACAGATTACGCCAAGCCCGGGGGGGAAGTCGCCTCGAAGGGCCCAGTCGTACCCCATGTTCCACAGGAGTGGTCCAAGGACAGACCCCTGCGGAACACCGCACGACATGGGCCGACGACTCCAAACTCCATCTCGGTCCTCGTACATGACGGTACGCTCCTCTAAATAGTCTGCCACTAGCCGCCTCAGGTACCCTGGCCTTCCACACCTTCCTATCTTAAGGGACGCTTTGAGTTCCTTCATGACACACATTCGAGATTCTTAAGATCATCAGAAAACTTAGAGTTAAAAATGCCTTTGCACTCCACATCGTTCTTCGACAAATCTTTCACCGTTGTTGCAACAAGGTTGTGGAATGCATTACCTATAGAAATAAGAAAGGCTCAAACTGTAAACGCCTTCAAAGCAATGGTGAAAAGTCACTACCTAACCTTATAGCTCCATCAAGAGGTATACTGAATTCATGTGACACTATGTTCATGTTTATTTGCAGAATATTGGTATGTATTTTCTCAGTATTTAATTTTATTATTCATGTTATTCCTTCGGTATATATGAAAATATATGTATATATAGATATATATTTGTATATTTATATATGTATATTGTATGCTTATATATAAGACTAGGTATATGTGTGTGTATATATGTAGTACACCGACAACAACTACTTAATTCTGCCACTAAATCCATCCTAAGGTTGTCTGGTAGAGATCGCTCTTAGCGATAAGACCGCCCATTGTACATAACATTAATACTAAGATCAATCATTATAGTTTAATGTATTATGGTGTACAATAAAGAATATTCTATTCTATTCTATTCTAAAGTAGGCTACTTTATTTACTTTATTTTGCTAGCATGTTGGTCTAGTAGTTAGTGATCCTGACTGCTGATCCAGAGGTCATAAGAAGTAAGATGTATGTATTTACTATTTAGAAATATATAAGTATGTTTATCAGCAGTCTGGTTACCATAGTACAGGCTCTGCCTAGTTTGGAATCAGAAGGCCTTGTGTAATATGTGTGAAGTTATCATTCTGTAAAATGCAGTACAATTGATTAAGATATAGTACAATACTTTTTATTTTAAGACGGGTGGCACCCGTGATTGTATTCTAAAATACACACGGCTGAAACGCGCGGAATCTCACAGAAGTTAGCACCAGATCCTTATTATATACAATTCTAAATGTTTCCACTACAAACTCACCTTTAAACCAACAGTATGTTATCCATATAAAATCTATAAATTATCAATTAATACACATCTCTGGACATTTTAAATTACCGTCCGTGCGTTTGTATTGAGTAAAATTAATAAATATTGGAAGGTCGACCACTCGCCTTCATTGTGCAAATGTCAACCGCGTATAACCCCTTAAAATCGCGTAGCCTGATTTTAGTCTGGTGGTTAAAATCATATGGATAGGGTTGAGTATGAATGCTGGGCATTGTAATAGAAGCTATCATGAATTCATGAATTTAGTATAAGGTTTTGAAGTAAAATTCCTTCATAGAGATGTTTATCTCCGTGTAAAGGAGACCTACGGATATCCACTGTTCTATGATAATGTAGAATCATACCGAATTCACATCTTCTCTTAAAAACCTTGCACTGCAGTTCATTATACCATGGCGATATCCACTTTACTCAGTCTACGCTAGTGTTGTTGCGATAATGATAGTCTATCGATTGTATCGTGATACTATAGTGGCCTTGAAAATACGTTGCACTATCGACAGTCCTATCGAAAATATCGACTTTGATAATACTATCGATAGTATCGGAGACAACAATAAGAAAAAACTTGCCAGAGATCGATACTATCGAAGTATAATACTGTCAAAATATAAACTATCGACAGTACCTAATGATATTAATAATACCGTATATAGGTAGTATCTATCTCTAGTAATAGTATTTTCATAAAGTTATCTATCGAAACTATCAATAGCATTGTACTTAGATAGTATCGATACTATCGATATCTAGCAATAGTATTTTCATAATGTTGTCTGGATGGATGGATGGATACAATGAAAATGTCGATAAGTCTACAGCTGCATACAAGCCGGCCCACACTTCGGCAAGTTTTCCTGCCATGTTTTTTCCTAGAACCTACAAAGAGGTATACTTTAAAAGCCGTCGGCCATTCCTATCGATTACCGCCAGGGTTATATTATGGCAATGTTATTGTGTGGTTTCCACTAGTTCCTTAACCATTCAAAGCCAACCGAGATCAAGTATCAGTAACCGCATATACTGAGTAATCGAGGCTTACCGTCTTAATATGTCGTGGTTTGTATTATTTATAACGAATAATACAATTTTAAATAAAAAAACCAACCCAGTGCGAGTTAAACTCGCTATAAGAGGCTTCCGTACGATGCTGGATTGCTCGGATCGGAGGTTTGGTGATGTTGGCATTGCAAAACATCAATGGATGAGTGCTTATATATTTTTTTCGTGGGAGAGCCATGCTTCGGCACGTATGGGCTGGCTCGACCGGAATGATAATCACCGCCTCAAAAAAAAAAAAACGATACTTCGTTGTGTTTCACCAAGTGAGTAAGGTTACCGGAGGCCCCTAAACCCCCTCTCCACCCCCTTATCCTACCCCCACCTTAAAGGCCGGCAACGCACTTGTGACTCTTGAGTTGTGTTCTTGGGCGACTTCTTACCATCAGGTGACCCGTCTGCTCGTCTGTCACCTATTCCATAAAATAATAATATTTGGGGACATGATACAACACTATCTAGACCCAAGTATGTTTATCAGCAGTCTGGTTACCATAATACAGGCTCTGCCTAGTTGGGATCAGACGGCCGCGTGTGAGATGTGGCAAGTTATTATTATTAAACTAAGCATAGCTTGTACCATGAACATGGATAAACATACTTATGCATATATTTTTACATAAGAACACCCAGACCACTGAGGAGGAATCAATGGAGGCAACTGAGCACTTTGGGAATTAGAGATGGGAAATTTGTGAATATATTAAAAGGCAAAGGTACTAGACTATTAAAATTAAAAAAAAAAGTATAGATGACATAGATTCGATTCCTGATTCCATAATTAGGTTCGAGAGTTCAGACTTCCCATCAACAGCCAGTTAGAGGTACAGGTATACGTCCCTGACCTGCGCGAGCCACCTTACACTCCCCACCCATTCGTATAGGCAATATTCCTTTCAATCCATTATCTTTCCATCTTACCTACCTTTGATAGATAGATAGATAGAAGATAGAATAATCTTTGGCAAAATTTGTTTTCGTTATCCCAGGTGGGGCGGGCAAAATTTGTGGGGGTGTGTTATTTGATTTTGTCGGTCCAGGGGGGGGGATAAATTTAATTTTTAACTCAAAATTATTACTCGAAATGACCCTAGTAGGTACTACGTAAGCTTGCTAAAGCCAAGGGGGCAGCTGCCCTCCCCTGCCCCCCCTTCGGTACGCCCATGATGAGAGATATTCCGTCCCCTTCCCCTCCAAGAAAATTTGCAGTCACGATGATAACTGTCAACGTATAAATAAATTATAAACACGAACAGGCCTTCGATAAGTCAAAGGTGCGAAGGTCAAGTACGAACATTTTATAAATATTTATTAAATTAATCTAAGTTATTAACTTATTTACTTATAAATAAAAATAATATGTGTACGTGCTACTGTAAGTACTTACTTACATCAGGTGGAATATCAGCGTCATTATAGAGTCGAATTATAACATCATTTCTTCTGTTCAGTCTCGTCCATGTGTTATGGCCACGTTTTACGGCAACCGGATACTTACGTGGGGAACAAATGTCTGGCCATGCCGCCTCCGCCGGGCTCCGGCAGGAGGGGTAGACCAAAAAAGTGCTGGCTTGACGTCGTAAAGGGTGATATGCGTGCCAATGGACTTACTATCAGGGATGCCGAAGATCGTGCGAAGTGGAGAAGAAAAAGTAGGAAAGCGGACCCTGGGCACCGAAGCGGAAGCTTCGGTTGTAACCGGGATTCAACGCGATAATGATGATGAGTCTCGTCCATGTGTTAAAAATATCTATAATCTAATCTATAATGTATTACATTCAACCAGATTATTTAGGCATAAGATAAAAATAAAAAACGTGTTCTTTTTTGCTTGATCTTAATAAAGGCAATAGTGCGGAACCCTTCATGCGCGAGTCCGACTCCAACTTGGCCGATATTTTTTATTGCACATTACTTAGCCACCACAGCAGCGCGTGGTCGGTTAGCTAGTAATATATTGAAGATAATTTTTTTGTTTCTAATGTGTTAAATAAGTCCATTCACAATTAGGTGATAATTATAACAATGAGGTCATTATTATAACAAGGTAATTAACTAAGTAGTGTTAGTGTTGTAGTTTCATTAATAATATAAGACACTAACAGCGCCTCGCGGTTTCACCCGCGTAAGTCCCGATCCCGTGGGAATGTCGGGATAAAAAATAGCCTATGCGTTAATCCAGGTCTCCATCTATCTACATACCAAGTTTCATCGCAATCGGTAAAGTACTGTTTGAGCCATTTCGTTACAAACATACTTACATACAAATCGTTCCTCATTATAATATTAGTATAGATGAACGAACAGTATCATAGATCATTTAAATAAATAACAAGCTAACTACATTATTTGTTGCCTCAATTTTAACGCGCTCTCTATTGTGTGCCTAATCACAGTAATCACTGAGCGAAAAAGCGCTTTGTATAGTCTGGTATCTGGTAGATACCATTATGCGTGTCCCACACAGATATATGTTCCATCTCACTCGGGTAAAGTGGACTAAAACTAGACGGTGTATCGTCACGAAGACTTATAGCCACTGGTCCAATAATGGCAAAAAAAAATGTTTAGTAAAATAAAAAAAAAACACACTATTATGGAGAATCGAATTAAAAAGTAAAAAAGTATTCAACAATCTGCCTCCTGGATCCATCATCAGACAATCGATACTATGAACAATTTGTTCGATTTATCAAAACGCCCAAACTTGAAGGGTTTATTATCGTGGGAGAGCCATGCTTCGGCATTCTTCCCCTCTTCCACCCTTCCCTTAAAGACCGGAAACGCAACTCCACCAGTTGCAGGTGGCCATGGTCGGCGGTAATCATTTACCATCAGGTGACCCGTCTACTCGTGTTGCATAGGAAGAATCTAGACATCCAGACCACGGTAATATTATCTATGTAATACCGTACCCAGACTATTTTCAGCCCTTGGCCATATGTCATAATAATAAAGTAGTAATGTAACAATGACTAATCTAAAAATAAATTAAATAGGTTGCGTAGTACATTTATTTACATACGCAAACTGCGCTGGTATTCATAATTACACAGACGTACATATATATCACGATGAATGTTAGATCAAAAATACGTTCACTGATTTTACGGTTTGAATTAAGTTTTTTTTAGAGATGTTTTTTAATAAATTCTTAATATTAAATACTAGCTTATCGCGCACGTTTACTTTAGAACTTGTTTAACCTTTACAGCACGAAAACAAAAGGTACTTTATTAAAAAATCTCTACATAGTCGGGCATGCCGCCAGTATTGTATAAAAAAATTAATAATTAAAAATTCATAATATTTCTTTATATACTACTAGCTGCGCCCCGCGGTTTCAACCGCGTAAGTCCCGGAACTGTGGGAATATCGGGATAAAAAAAGCCGATGTGTTAATCTAGGTCTCCAACTATCTACATACCAAATTTCATCTCAATCGGATCAGTAGTTTTACATCCTTACATCCTCACAAACTTCCACGTTTATAATATTAGTAAGATATTTTTTGTCATTTTATCAGAAGGTGCCAGAATTACTAGGCTACTGGATAAAATTGGCCATGAGAGAAACAGTCCTGTCTTAAATCTACACTGTGTATTTAAGGGTTTGACCCTGTGACTTGTTTATGGTCATGGCAAAAGACACTTTTAGGGGAAACTGCAGTCTCTTGAATTCAAAGGGAATTGGTTGAAGGGAAGGGTTGAATTTTGGAAAACTCTTTATTTTTGTCTTACTCTATTCATACGAAATTTCATGCAAATATGTCCAAGGAATATAAAGTTTCATACAAACTTTTATTCCCTATTTCACCCCCTTGGGGGTTGAATTTAGAAAAATCCTTCCTTAGTGGATGCCTTCGTCATATGAGGAATACGTGTGAGATATTTAAATTTTCTAGCCTTAAGGGTTTGGCCTGTGCGATACATCAATCAATCACTTTTGCCTTTTATATATTTATATAGATAAGATCTGATCACCAATAACCTAAGCTATTTGTTGATTTTCGAGGTGTATTTCTTGTTACAACCAACATATTTATAAATTTTCATGTAAATTGTAATGATTTTCAGACATTTTTCTACAAATCTGGGAATTTTGACTTTTTGACTGGCCTGTTGGTGTAGTGGTTAGTGAACCTGACTGCTGAGCCAGGGTTCGATTCCCACCCAGGACAAATAATTGTGTGATGAGTATGATTATTTGTTCTGTATCTGTAATTTATCTATAATATGTATGTATTTAAATATATATAAGTATGTTTATCGGCAGTCTGATAGTTCAGGCTCTGCCTAGTTTGGGATCAGACGGCCGTATGCGAGATGTCTCAAGTTCTTATAATGCATCAAAAACTGTCTCGCTTTCGGAGAGAAAAGCCACGGCGAGGTCACTGTCGGGCCGGGGCGTCAGGGCGATTCGTAGAGGAATCGGCCGAGACTGCTCTCTGCATCTTGGCCACCAAATATTATTATTCTATCAACAGCCACAGTATTAAATACTCATAGTTTCATTCATGTCAGCCTTCTCTCAAACAAAATATTAGCTTCATCGGTAAATGTTCAAGTTCAATTATGCAGTTTCAAAGAAATACTTCTTTGCCACACCCAGTTCGAGTTATGCGACCCTGACCTTCTCCAGCTACTGCTTACACTCCCAAATCCATCCGTATACGCGATAATTCTTTCCTTCCAATGCTTTCCCTTTTTACCGGCATTTTTCTTTCAATACTTTTCAATTTTCCCAATTTTACCATCCTTAACTCCCAAATTTCCCATCTTTAACACCCAATTTTCCCATCTTTAACTCAATTTTCCCAAAGTGCCTGGTTGACGGCAATAGGCTTGCCCCCTATTACGCGAGTGGGACCAAATTATAGCTGGCAATATGTGGGTGTTTAATACCTCTCTGCTTACCCCTTCGAATATGCAAGCGTGAGGTTATGGTTATCGAGCGGGCGGGATTCCGATTGTCTGATGATTTATGTGACGCTGCAGTGGTGCATTAGACTGTAGTGCCAGAGGTCACCGGTTTGATTCCCGACAAGTGGAAATATTTATATGTACTATTAGAATGTTCTAGTCTTTCTAGGTATAATGTGCTATGTTTTAACAAAGGTATATAAGTATATTTATCCATGTTTTAGACCCCAAAGTACAATGTATACTTAGTTTGGCTCTATAAAGCGCTCTGTGATAGGTATACCTATCTAATATATTATTATTTTTTTATTAAACTAGAACTTATATGTATTTGGTTAGCGGAACTTTAATAACGTGATTCTGTAAATCGCACAGCGCAATCTATTGAGTTCAAACTTAAAAAAATATTCATATTAATCATAAAATTGGATATGTTCGTTAGTTGTTTATATCGTTTTTCTCAAAAGCAATTAACTCGCTAAACGTATTTTTATTTATTTCATTTTAATTAAATCCAATTAAATTAAGAAATAAACGTAAAATATATGTCATTTGTATTGTTTTTCTAAAACACATGTAAAAATTTGCAAATAAACTCGCTAATGTCTTGTTTTTTATTCATTTATTTTGTGAAAATGACATTTTGTACTTTTTTTTACACATCCACGATGGCAACACATTTTCTTAACTTTCAGCTTTTTAACGGACGCCGGACGACGAAAAACCGAAAGAGGTTTTCAAGTCAATAAAAAAAAATAAAAATGCTATGGTCTGTCAACTGGTCTCCTCTAAAACTGTCATAGCGCCCCGAATAGTGGATTCAATTCTGTTATGAAACGATTTTTGTTGTGTTACAGAGTATTATTTAGATTAGATGTCTGGATTGTGTTCGAAAAAAAAAATATCCTATGAGATCTTTTAAAGGAAACATCTGTACCATGGGCGTACATAGGTTTTAGCCCAGGGGGAGGGGAGGGCCAGACTCTGTTTTTGTAGGTCCAGGAAAATCAAAAATTTGACTCGAAATTACTTTAATACTACGTAAGCTTGCTAAAGCCAGGGAGGCGCTGCACCTCTCTTGGTACGGTGAGGTGGGAGTAAGCTCTTTATTAAAGGTTTGAATGTTGTATCGGTCCGGAAAAACCGAAGGCCACCATTTGTTGAAACGCACAGTGGTAGAGTGACAATTATCCAAGTGATGGAGATTGAAGATCATGCATGGTGGGTAATTGTTCTAAAATATTATGTAAAGCACGTGACTAAATTTCCAAGAATTCGATATAGCCTGTTTATTTTAAAGTCTTAATAGTTTTTAAAAGATTTTGTGTTTTTATTCAAACGAAGGAACAAGAATAATAAAAGTCCTTTTAACAAAAAATTAAACCGACAAAAAGAACTAAAAAGCAAAAAAATAAAAAACTTTTAAGTCAAATCAATAATCAAATTTTATATGTGGCATGTGTAATATTAATGAGGACGTTATAAACTTATAAACTTTTGAATTCCATGACTGAAGCGGCGGTAGCGTAATGGCTAAGGCGTCGGACTTGCGATCAAGTGGTTGCGGGTTCGAACCCCACCCAGTGCACTACCGACGTGAACCCACTCCTAACACAAGCATTTTAGCTTAGCTGGAGGGGTTAACAAGAATACTAGTAATGTGTGACACACGTTGCTAGTATTCTTTAAAAAAAAAAAAAAAAAAAAAAAAAAAAAAAAAAAAAAAAAAAAATTTACTTATTTTAAGTCGGCGCCAATAATTAAAAAGCCTCCTTTTTAATTATTTGGCGCCGACTCAAAATAAGACTCAAAATTCGACCGTATATTATAAATATACATATATACGGTCGAATTGAGAACCTCCTTTTGTTCGTCGGTTAAAAAATAACTCCTCAACGTCGTCAATGCCCTCAAAATGTTAAATGTGTTGAATTTTGATGTTTGAGTTTATATTTTTTATTATCAAATATATTTATTATTATCTACACTATCATTAAAAAAAAAGATATGATTTAAAAAGGATTTTACTTCTCCGGTCATATTCAAATTTTAATATTGTACAATAAATCACGTTATAGATACAAACCATTCTTAATTCCAAATTTAAAAGTTTACGGTTAGTTTTTCGATTCAGTTTTCAAAGATATGTACACAGTAACCGGTAATTCGATTATTTACACATATCCGACCTAAAAACCCTGTTCCATATTTAGTATTCGTTAAAATTAAAAACAATGAGACTCACCTGTCCACCGTTACACAATATCCATCCATACAAGAACACTACAAAACCAAAACTTATTACTAATTAATTAGAAAATATCACAAAAATAAATCACTCTCACTATAAAGATAATTAAAAATTTCTTAAGAAGTTATAACCATCTGATAGTAATGAACTTTTAATTCAAGAGTTAGTAATTTTAGTTTTCGAAAGTAGTTCGTCGTAATTTTGGCGGGAGCGGGACGCTGAGTTACATTGCAAAACGTCTTAACCGGCCGGCGACTGGTCGGACACTGGCCGAATAGCGATGCTGCCTGTGCCAACGTGTTTGCAACGTGGGATCGTACGATAGTCAAAGTCAAATCGAAAATTGATACGTCATGCGTCGCGCATTCGTGCACATTTTTATGGGTTTTGAAGAAAAATAAATTACTTTCGTTGAATACCTACGTTTGTTCTGAGATGTGGCATGTGTAATATTAATGAGGACGTTAAAAACTTATAAACTTTTGAATTCCATGATAAACAATTCAGCAGGTAAGTACCTACCTACTTTACAAGGAATTAACGCGTAGCTTGATTGCCAGCCTGTGATCATATCAGGCTGTTCAAAGGTATTCATTCCCGTTGTTGTAGGTACCTACCTAATTGAATATCATTAGAACTATTGATAGATGCTGTATTTAATTTTAAGCTCTTACGTGTATTACTGTTACTTCCTAATAAGTTTTTATAACCAAGGAAAAAAAACTGTAAAATACTTATAAATTCCATATCCATATTAGAAAAACATAGCTTCAGATATACGCTATATAACATTGTTACTTTAAATTACATAATACAACTATTGCATAAATTTCATTTCAATAATATTATCTGACAGGTGACATATGCGTTCGGAAATACGCATATGAAAATTATAATAATTTAATTTGTTTTGTTAAATTGTGTGAAGTATAACTGTTAATGTATGGTAATATGTATATAGTATATGATTATTTATCTAACATTATTGTTATTTTTTTTCATGTCAAATATGAATGTAATTATAATAAATATAGATATATAGATATTTAAATGTTCGAATTGTAATTGGGGCCTGCGAGAATACCAGCGTCGCAGAGCGATCTGTGACAATAGCTGACGCAGGTACCCTATTGGATCTTCGTTACCACCCTTGTGTTGAGCTGTATGTTTATTACTATGTTGAAGATACAAATAAAATATTTTTATTTCTTTCTTTCTTTCTTTCATAAATTACACACAGTTTCACCTGCGTTTACGTTCGCTGCTCAACTCCTAAGATAGAAGAAAGAGAGAAAGAAAAATGTTTTATTCGTAGACACCTAAAGGAACATACCCATACTACGTGACCCATTTTTTATACACTCCCCCCCCCCCCCCGGTGACAACCCGTAGTATATGCCACGACCCCTCCCCCTCTAATTTTCACGTAGTCATGTATAAATATGGTTTTAAATCATTTTTTAGAAAGTTAAAAAGCCCTAAACGCTTGCTTGTTGCTACCTGTGAGTTTAAAAAGCGCTGAACGCTGTGGGCCATATTTGAATATAGCTCGAAAAAGCACGAGATTTCCCTAGAGGATATTGACTACGTGACGAAAACCCAAGGCCCCCCCCTCCCCTCCGCCCCTGTGACCAAGCGTGGTATTTTGAAGACCCCCCTCCCCCCCCCCCAGAACGGGTCACGTCGTATGGGTACGTTCCCTAAGACACACAATAATTATAGGTATAGTAAAACAAACTGTTGCAAGTGCGATGTAGGCGTCCAGGGTGGTCTTTATACGAAAGAACCACTTCAGCTTTAAGTTGACCAGTCATGACACCCAGTAGACTAGATAAGTCGATAATCAAGGAACTCAACCACATCTTAGGGGGCTCCAACCGGTCTGCCACCGCGGTCAGACAGTTGGGAAGGCCAATAAAATACTCAAAACTGCCAGATTGTTGTATGGTACGATACGGCGATTAGATTTTTTTATGCCTTATGGAGCAAACGTGTCACCTGATGGTAAGTGAGTACCGCTGCCCATTGACACCTGCAACTTTCAAGGGGAGTCAAGAGTCACAAGTGTGTTGACGGCTTTTAAGGTGGGATTAGGTGAAGGGGAGAGGGGTCAGGGCCTACGGTAACCTCACTCGCTTGGCGAAACAGCATTGATTCACGCCGGTTTTCTGGGAAGCCGTGGTATCACTCCGGTCGAGCCGGCCCATACGTGCCGAAGCATGGCTCTCTCGCACCTGTAGGTTAAAGTTGACTTCCAAATTTTTTTTACATACATAGTTACAAGTGATGTTAATGAAACGTGTTAAATGCGAGCCGATGCGAAGAAAACTGCTCACTTTATAAAGTTGCAAGAAACCCGTGTAATCAGATGGTGCGTAACGCTAAACGCTGCCACATTCTTGAAAACCATAATTGTTCTTCTGCTTCGAATATCTGGAGGTTCCTAGGTACCCTGGGTATCGGCAAAACTGGAAAATGCAACCCTCCTACGACTTTTGATTTATATGATATTAACACTTCCGCAGTTCGATCATCAAATCAAATGTCTCCCTCGCCCTTTTATCGTTTTTTTTTTCAGTTTTCTAAAGTTGCACCAGATGAAGTAAAAATTAGGTAGATTTCGTTTTTTTTACTTTTCCTTGAAAATCTGCCCCCCTCCCCCCCATTTCGAGGGTATATCCCCCATTAACGAACTTAACCTTCATTTTTGCCCTGTTGATTTGTCGTCCAAGTATGAAAGCAATCGGTGCATAATTGCGACCTCTATCGTGCCGGTAAAATTGAGGTACATACATATATATATATATATATATATATATATATATATATATATATATATATATATATATATATATATATATATATATATATATATATATATATATATATATATATATATATATATATATATATATATATATATATATATATATATATATATATAAACTTTTTAACTGGCGGTTGTTTTGAGGTCTAGGGATCATAACTAGACCATGAAGAAATATTTGGAAAACTCGACAACTGGTACAAAACCAATAGGTAGAATTTCTTCGAAATCTACCTAAAAGATCAATCAAGTCCAATGCAATGGGAAGCGATAACATTAACCGTCGCATATCATGGTCAACCTATCCTCGAACACCTTCTCGCCGTGCTTACGTATATAGTAAATTTTTCTCTTGACTCATAGATTTTCCCTTCACTGTGGCGTAAAGCGTTTGTCATTCTCCTCCCCAAGATCCCAAGTTCTACCCTTCTGAATCACTTACGACCAATTTCCATTCTTCCCTTCTTACCTAAAGTGCTTGAGGCCTGTGTGTACCACCAGTTATCGCGATTTGTATATCGCATCCATTTATTAACCCCTTTCCAATCAGGGTTGAGGCCTGGGCACAGCACAACTTCCGCTCTCCTGAAAGTGACTGGTGACATCCAAAATTACCGTGTTGGCTTTGGTTGATTTCTCGAGTACATTGATTATCTCCTATCTCATGATTTCACTAGACGCACTGGAATGGTTCTCTTCATATCTTCGAGAGCGCCAGCAGTCTCTCCGTGTCGATAACTCCTCGTCAAGTTGGCGAGATCTTAACTCTGGGATCCCTCAAGTCGACATTCTCTCTCCTCTATTATTCTCAATATTCATCAATCTCACTCATCACCCAGAATCTTCATTGTGCGTATTATCTTTATGCCGATGACTTCAACTTTACCATCAAGCTACCACAGACAACATAACAGAGGCCATTTCCATGGTTAATAGAGACCTGGAGGCTATTAATGGTTGGATTGCCATTTATTACTTTTAACGGATCAGTCGTACCCTTAAGTAGGTACTTCTGTTAAGGATCTAGGCCTGTTTATCGATTCCAACCTCAGCTGGCAAATTCAGACTACTAGCGTCAGCCAGAAAGTCACAGACACGTTACGGGCCTTATATCGGCTTAAGAACTTTCTTCCATCCGAGACAAAAGGGATGCTAGTACAGGCCCTAATTATCCCCATTATGGATTATTATGGTGATGTATGCTACTACGACCTACATGTCTTATCTCCTACTTATCTCCTCAATAAACACGACCGACTTCTGAATAACTGCATTCGATTCATTTTTAATCTTCGTAAATTGGACCATGTTTCCTCCTTTCGTCACGAGTTGAATTGGCTTCCGATTCGGCAGCGCCGCCAGCTACGCGCTCTCACCACTCTTTGTTCTATTCTCAACTCACCTACTTCTCCCACATACTTAACAACCTTATTTCAGTTTTTATGCTCAAATCATAACAGAACTCTCCGCTCTACAAACAATCTTCTTCTGTTATGCCCCATTCATACATCCGCGCGTGTTCACTCTTCCTTTCTTATTCAATCTGTCCTCCTCGGGAACGCTCTGCCTTTGGAAATCAGGATAGCACCTAGTCGCCTTTCATTCAAGGCGAAAGTACGAGCCCACATTTCGCAGAACCTAGCAGAATCATCACAACAGTAATACAATTTTTTTTTTTTTAGTAAATAATACTAGCAACAATATATTTATATATGTATGTATGTCAGTTAGCACGCATCTATGTTTATAGGTATGTGTATGTATGTATGTATAGGTATAAATATAATATATGTTCTCCGGGGACTTGTTTTTCTTTTCTACTTACCCTACCTGCAGTACCTGCACCTATTCACTCATTTCTGCATCACCCTAAGGTAGACTAGTAGAAAATGCCTACGGCATGGAAGAGGGAGAGACGGGAGGGGAAGGGAAGAGGAGGGTTAGGGCCTCCGGTAACCTCACTCTCTCGGCGAAAAGCAAATTGCTTTACTGCCGGTTTTCTGTGAGGCCGTGGTATCACACCTTATCTATATTAATATTATAAATCTGAAGAGTTTGTTTGGTTGAACGCGCTAATCTCAGGAACGGAGAAGCGGAGCATCAATCAAAAATGTTGCCAAAGCGGGGAAAGTTTACAAAATTGCGCTGGTCAGATAGTAAATAATACAGTTAGTCAGATTAAAAAAGAACTAATGATCTTCGAACGGCTGAACAGAATTTCTTGAATTATATCTAAGAACACTCTCCATCAAGTCACCTTTCAAACAAAAAAAAAACGCACTTAAATCGTTTTATTCGTTTGGGAGCTACGATTTCACAGACAGACACACAGATACACAGACACATATACACTTCAAACTTATAACACCTCTTTTTGCGTCGGGGCTAAATATTCATCGATTTAAAAAAAAAAAAATTTAGCTAAAAACACTGACAACTTGTTTAATATATTATTTTACCCACGTTTAATACATTATACAAGAATTGATTAATTTTCAATATTATCCGAGTAGGTTAGCACAATACAAAGTTAAGTAATGCTAGCCAGGTCAGTCTAGGATGGGTGACTATACTTAACACATTGAGACCCCTCTGTGCCTCGGAGAGCACGTTAAACCGTCAGTCCCGGGTGCCATACAAACATCTGCGGCATTCGTTTCGGGTAGTTGGAGCCCTAAAAAGTCCGACAACCAGGTCTAACTACAGAACTTCGATATCACCTAGTACTTCGGGTTGTGGAGGTCTGATGGCAGTCGCTTCACGTAAAATATCAAAGTTCGGCCGTATCGTAGTTAGACTGAAAGCCGACCCCAACTTAGTTGGGAAAATGCGCGGAGGAGGATGATTCAATATTACAAAGAACTCAAGTGACGAATCTAATGTGTATCATCTTTCACTTATTCGTTAGTCTAAGTTTAAACTTGGATTTTAATAATTTTGAATCGCAAATATAACTAAATATAGTCAAAAGATACAAAATCTGTGCAGTTACAAGAGTCCTCACCGGACACTGCAAACTGAACAATCATATTATGTTCACCCTAAAGTTGGGAGAAAACATAATACCTATGCAGATTCTGTCAAGAGGCAGAAGAAACTGCAATGCATATTCTATGCTCTTGTGGCCCACTAATGCGGCACCGAAGTATTAACCTAGGGTTACACATCATGCAACCGCAGGAAATACAAACAATCACTGCTGATAGGATCTGAAGGTCTCGAAGCCATAAGTCTGAAGTCAGAGAACTGTAAAGCAAAAAGTGCGCTAAAAAAGACCAGAAATGGTCGAGGTGGCAGTAAGCACTCAAACAATAATAATAATCAATATGGTCAATATTGTATTTTAGATATGCAATAGAAACATTTGTTCACATCACTACGTACAATAGACCGTATTAACTCATTTTATTGCGTATAACAAAAACCATTCATTTTAAAAAAAATACCTACTACGTACAATTCCTTACTGCCAACGAATGGTATATAGACAATGATATTTTCTTTATCACCATATCACATGATATATGCTATATTATAAGTATGTTATGATTCTTTAAAAATAAAAATATCTCCAATATCAGCACTTTACACCAAAACTACCCATGATTTCATCTATTTATTGTCGATTTGTCCATCCAAAGGTTGCCTGGAAGAAATTGCTTTCAGTGATAAGGCCCCCTTTGTACATATTCACCTGATGAATTTCTTACAAAAACATTTTTGCTGGTGTTCAATAAAGTTTATTTCTATTCTATTCTATTCTATATGGAAATAGATAATCAATATATCTAACAGCGCGTTTTAAAGTTTAATTCCACAAACTCCGGCACAGTTACGTTTTCAAGCTACTGTCATGCAAGGACTTTCAGATCCACCTTTTTTTTGTCAAAAATTTAATGTAACAAGCATAGACAAGTTTCAATTAAAAAGTTTATTTTTTTTTAAATATGTTGAAGCAATGGAACACTTTTAAAGTTCGAACACACATTCTTAAATCATTAAGAAAAGTAAAAATAAACAGGTTTCACATAATTTGAAAGGGAAACCCTTTCCATTTGTAATCTAAATAATTAAATTACAATAAAACTATTCGCACGCTTGCTGGAAAACGTCTTTCTCATGCGTGGCTCAACCGTCCCACTTTTTTTATTTACTAAGATATCAGTTCGGCGGTAATCACATAACATTTTAAATTTTTAAACATGGAACGCCTGAATCTTTGTAGCTGTTTATACAGAAAACTATTACAATAAAAAAAAAACTACAGATGACATAGATTAGATTCTTGATTCCATAATTAGGTTAGAGGACGAGGCGCTGCTAGTCTAAAATAATGTCGTTACTGATTGTAAACTAAGTAAATTAATTGGTTGTTATAATGGTCGTACAGGAAAGATCAAAATTGGCGGGATTTTACCGTAAAGTATTATTAAAAAAATACATTTTCCATGCTTTGTTCTACTTATTATTAACTTGCAAACTTCAACTCTTATCTCGGGCACGGTTAGAAAATAAAATGATGAAAACAATCTCAACAATCTCACCACTATCGCTATAAACCGTTTGTACCTCCAGCACTCAAGTGATTGTCAAACAACCAATAGCGTAGCACTACCGGTATAACTAGTCATAATAATGTCTGCCAACTCATATTTATATAACGATAAACTGTTTTATTATATTACTAGCTGCCCCCCGCGGTTTTACCCGCGTAAGTCCCGATCCCGTGGGAATATCGGGATAAAAAGTTACTCCCTTACGCAAAAACTACTGAACCGATTGCGATGAACTTGGTATGCACATAGCTGGAGACCTGGATTAACACATAGGCTTCTTTTTATCCCGATATTCCTATGGCACCGGGACTTACGCGGGTAAAACCGCGGGGAGCAGCTAGTATTCTTATAAATTCAAAAACTCACAAGCACTTTTCTTCATAACAGTCCTTTATATTTAGTTTCTATAAACGAAGAATGGGACGAGATGACGAATGAAAATAATATTAATTTTGAAATTCGTCCCAATGGGCCGAGTTTGTTTTGGGACCAGAGGACGAACTACTCATACATGTTACTTCTCAATCTAACGATGTAACTGTTGTGTTTTTTCTTACATTTCTATGGCGAAAAAAGCAATTTGGTATTTAATCTACGCCTCATGTGAAACTCATACATTAATCTCATAGATTTTGATATGTAGATTACATTTAGTATTTATTCGAAGAACACTTCAAGATCTAATAAAACTAAACATTTTTTGTAATACTTCATTTTATCAGAGTGCACCTTATTTATTGGAGTGTTGATAGCCATTGCGTGGGTTGTATTCTTGCTAAAACACTAAAATGCTATAAGTACATCTAAACAAATAAATAAAATTTAAGTGTCTATCTGTAATGTCGTAATAACAGCATTTTACTAAATGCATCTAAATGTTTACACGGTAAATATACCAAAAAAAAAAATTTAAATTTTTTTGTGTCTGTTTGTTCCGACTAATCTCCGGAACGGGTGGTCCAATTTCCTTCGGACTTGCACTGGCAGATAACTGGTGTTATAAGGAGTAACTTAGCTACTTTTATTTTGGAAAAAGAATGAGGTTTCCGTGCAAAATATGTACACGTGAGCGAAGTGGAAGCGACCTGCTAGTCCTAAGTAATATTATAACTGAAAAAGTGAGTTTGTTTGTAACGCTTGCACCCCCTAACCACTTAACAGATCATCGTTAATTTTTTCATACACTGTGTCATCCAGAAAAAAGACTTTCTCCGATTCTCTCTCTCTGTCTCTCTCTATCTTTCCCATCATTTGTATACGCTGTACAGTATATATTCTATATATAATAAATAATACAGACAAACAAAATTAATCGCTCTCGTCCCCCCTCTCCCCCTCTTCCTCCACTTCCCCTACTTCCACCTTAAAGGCCGGCAACGCACTTGTGACTCTTGAGTTACAGGTGCCCACGGGCGGCGGTAGTCACTTGCCATCAGGTGACCCGTCTTCTCGTTTGCCACCTATCCCATAAAAACGTACATCTATATGTACGTTTTTATGGGATGAACCAAAAAAATTTGTAACTCACGTGTTCCTCAAAAACGATCTAGTTTAACATGTGCCAGACTGTGCTCTTTGCGCCTAGCAACAAAAGATTAACTAAAAACTGTGTAACTCACGTGTCCATCGAAAATATTTTGTTCAGCATATGCCAGACGTGTGACATAAACAAACTGTTAAACATTATAATATTGCATTGTTCCATTTGAACTACTTTGGATGTGTTACAAATTGCAACAAATATGCGCCCAGACAAGTGCAGGCGGTGTCGGGCGGCGAACAAAGTGCTATTATTACAACGGTACGGAATGCGCTCGCGCAGCTTTTTGCGACGCATACCGATGATTATGGATTTAAGTTGGCTTCGGCTATAGCTTCACTCGATTTATTATAGATTTTGTCTGTCAAGAACAGTAACTCTTTTCCTGGATGGAAGATACCTTATGTCATTTTTAGGGTTGCCAGATGGTCACGGTTCGTCTGGATTAAACACGGAGAAACACTAGGTTACGCCGCGTCACATGACTTACTAAATTAATTCCCTACAGATAATAAGAACTTCACAAATTCAAAACACAGTAAAAGACATTGACACTTTCAAAACCTAGCAACTCTTACTAGGTTTTTAAAACTGTTCTCTGATTTACTATGTTTTGAATTTGTTCTTCTGAGGAAACTGTACGTATATTTAAAATGTTTGTATAAATATGGCTGTATTAAGCACCCCAACACTTGGGTGCATGCCTAGTAACTCAAAATAACTAAAAATATTGAGTTACTAGGTTTTGATTTTGAATAGCAGACATACACAGACACACAGTAGCACGTCAAACTTACCTCGGGGGTTGATTAAAAATGAATTCAATTAACAATCTCCATTAAGAACTGTATCGAATCATCATCTCTTACCTTTAAATTATGGTATACTTCTTGTAAAGTATGTACACAAAGTAATCTGCACTTTGTAATCATTTTAAATCATCCTGGCATTTGCCACTTGGCGCCATAACTTCCACCATTACAAACAATACAGGTTATTCGTACAACATGTTCTCTTAGACCTTGGCTTGGTTGAAATGCTTTATTTACATTTCGTGCAAAAATGTAAGTATTGCTGAAGACATAAATATGGAGGCGGATTTATGGGTATGACGTCAGTTTGCCTCAAACATGGTACAAATACCACCAAAGCGTAGAATTTTCAACTAGGGACCATCTATAAATTATGTCACACGTTAAGGGGGGGAGGGGGTCAACGAAGTGTGTTCGTGACGTCATATGTCAAAATCTAAAGTATTTATTTAACACAAAACATTACCTGTAAACGAAAGACTAAACTAGCACACAAAAATTGAAAAATATGTGACCACCTGTGACAGGAACGGGAGAGGGGGGGTTCCAAAAATCATGAAATTCATGTGACGTAATTTATGGATGGCCCGCTATAAGGTTGCGGATTGAACCGCACCAAGTACACTCAAGATGTGAACCCACACCTAAGGTACCTACCCTTTTGTACCCGACTGACCAAAAAAGCTGTGTAATGTTACATTATTTAACCTTCTAAATGCCTGAATAGATTTGGCCATATTTTTTTCGAAAAATATTAATATCGCGGATTAATGACGCCATTTTCGAATGTAAATAAAATTCAATTGTTTTTTTTGGCAGTAATGTTTTTTGACTTTTACACGACTAGCCAAAAAGGAGTATCATATTTTCACATTATCATGTAGGTATGTATGCGAGTTTCTTTATTCCATCAACTTTTAAATGCCTCAACAGATTAATCAGATTAATGGATGTATGGGATATCGTTAGAATCCTTGTATCATCCCGAGTCACACTGACCATAAATAAATAAAAAAATGGCGACTGTATGGCGCGTAATTCGCTTTTTTGCCAAAAAGCGAATTACCAGATGTTTTTAAATTTTTCAAATTAGTAACTTGGTTTCAGACACTTTGAGAACCGCTACTGGTTGTCATCTTACCGGCGTCAAACGGCAAGTGTTGTGTGGCTTCGAAGTAACTAAAACCACACGGCCATCTTACTGCCGCTAGGTGTACCCTACGAAAAGAAATCCCTGTAAAATAAATAGTTCTGGAACGTTCAAGAATAGAGTGAATAGTCTTTGATAGGCGTCTTTATCGTCACTTTTCGTCACGTGAGTTGGAAGACAAATGCCTAATCCAACTTATCAATAAAAATACCAAATGCCTCTTTAGAGCAACGTGTTTAATAAGAATAAAACCATAATATTATACTTCCCCGTCACCAGAACTCCGCAGGGTTGAGAGAAGTAGCAGTAACTTCATACGATTGGATATACTGACTTCAGAAGCTTCTCCATTCCACAGGAAATTGTCACAAATTTGCTCCAAATGTTAAATATGAATAGGACACAAATTTTGCTCAGGGATCGATTACATATTTATCAATTAGGGTGAGAAATTTCATTGCGCGATGCAAGATCATTTGAAATTTGAAGAGGTTCGAACCAGTTCCAACTTTTTTATTCCTTTTTTGAAGCCTTTACAATAAGATAGGCTGTTTGAGTTTTTAGTTATAAATATTACTAAATTATTGGCCATGTAAGATGATTATCGATTAGAATTCACTACAAAATATGTGCAATTAATTGTTTGTAAATCACACAGACTATTCCTAGTTTTAGTACTAATTTAGAGAAAGATAAAGTTATTAATTTCTTTCCAATATAAAAAACTAAAACACATGAAAACAATATAGCGAATTTATTGAGTAACTTTATTGTAAGCAACAAAATGTCGTCGGCATAATAAATAACAGTTCGTTCATGCAAAAAGATTTGTATCTGTACCAAAGGCATCAATGGCATTCCGCTCCGGTGAACGCCATATTGTTTGTTTTTTTTTTTCACGCCAACGTCTTTAACTGGCCGTCTACTGTCTTTTATTTAGGGTTGCGTGCGTATTCGAAATTTAAATTTTCTTTTTTTGAACACATTTTTGGAAGTTTAATCTACTAATATCACAGGATACATAATAGTATAGGTACAAAGGCCCACTCCGCCAAATCATTTGAATAAATAGCGACTCTTGTTCCGACACAATAAAGTCGCAATTTAGGTCGCACAGTGCCAATTACATACAGTTATATTCACCTAGAAGTTGCATAAATTATTTCTTTATTACGAACACAACTTACCTAAAATAATTGGTTTTCCCTACGGATAACAGTTAAAAATAAGTACAATATGTATTCATTTATTTAGTAAAATATAATGATATTTTGTGAATGAGGAAAACGTGATCAGTTTTTAATTAGTTGATTCTTGATCCTATTTTCCTATCCAGAATCCCCACTGAGTACGTTGTAGTAGGTAGTTATTTCGAAGTTAAGCGGACATTTCGAAATAAAAAACGACTCGTTTTGCTTACGGACGGTAAAATTTCGTTGAATTTTCAACGAAAATTTTTCCGTCCGTAAGCAAAACGAATCGTTTTTGTTTTTGTAACGCAGCATAAAACAACATAATGGGCAGGCAACCTGAACCTGACTCTGCAATGATTTTTTATAGGATAGATGGCAAGCGACCAGACGAGTCATCTGATGGTAAGTGACTACCGCCGCCCGTGGGCACCGGCAATTCAAGAGTTACAAGTGCGTTGCCGGCCTTTAAAGTGGGAGTAGGGAAAGGGGGGAAAGAGGGAGAGTGCGGGGAGGGGAAGAAGAAGGGGAGAGGCAAGGGTTAGAGCCTTCGGTCTGGAGACCTGAATTAAAACATAGGCTACTTTTTATCCCGATATTCCCACGGGATCGGGACTTATGCGGGTGAAACCGCGGGGCACTGCTGGTCATAAATAATAATAACATGACACATCTCACGCACGGCCGTCTGATCTCAAACTAGGCAGAGCCTGTACTATGGTAACCAGACTGCTGATAAACATACTTATATATTACTAAATACATACATATTATAGATAAATTACACCCAATTACAATTCAAATAGTTTTAACTTGTAGAATTATTGTTATTACGCACAAGTTTTAAATTTGCATGCCGAAATTAGGTGAAGTTTGAATAACCTGATATTTATAAGATCTATAGTAAACATACTTCGAGCAAACAAAAAACGATTCGTTTTGCTTACGAACGGTAAAATTTCGTTGAATTTTCAATGAAAATTTTACCGTCCGTAAGCAAAACGAATCGTTTTTTGTTTATTGGAACGCGGCATAAGACAACTATGAAGCACTTTGTGATGGTTAATATTCTTATACAAAACCTTGACTGATATTTTGTTAACGTGTGCGACAGCCCTAGATAACTAAACAAAAGCGGGGGTCTATTACACTATTGACACATTTCCCACGTGACAACTGTAAGGGTTGACAGCCCTTTGACAATTGATATAGTAATGATTTTTTATCCTACTAATATTATAAACGTGAAAGTTTGTGAGGATGTATTTATGTTTGTTGCTCTTTCACGCAAAAACTACTGAACCGATCGCGATGAAACTTGGTATGTAAATAGCCGGACACCTGGATTAACACATATGCTACTTTTTATCCCGATATTCCCACGGGGTCGGGACTTACGCGGGTGAAACCGCGGGGCGCTTCTAGTTATATATAACAAATTGATGTTTATTTGTTCAAAATCGCAAATCTAAAGTTCTTTACCGATCGTTTTGAACGTTTTACACAATGTTGTATTCATATACGCGTTGTTTTTTTTATATATATTTTTAATTAGAACATCATAGTTTATTTGTTCGTATTTTATGCGCTTATACCGTATTTTTCATCCGATCATCATGAAATTAGGCATACACGTTACCAGGGACACAGAGAAGAACATATGGTACCTTTTACCCAAATAAAAGTAATGTTCCTGAGCGATGGAAAAACTACTAATTGATACATAGCTGCGCCCGACGGTTTCACGCACCTTAGTCCCGATGCCGTGGGAATATCGGGATAAAAAGTAGCCTATGCCTTAATCCAGGTCTCCGGCTATTTACATACCCAGTTTCATCGCGATCGGTTCAGTACTTTTTGAGTGAAAGAGCAACAAACATCCATAGACCCTCACAATCATTCACGTTTATAATATTAATAGGATTCTGTAAAGATGTTTTTGTTTGAACGTGCTAATCTCTGGAACTACTTGCAAATAAAAAAAAAAATGATATCCCATGAGGACTACTTAACATCACCAGGGATGGACTGGCCATACAGTCAGGGTGGCATTTGCCAGCCGGGCCCCAGCCTGCGCGGGCCCCTGAACGTATCTACCCATGTTCTAGCTTACGACCTACATGAAAAAATTAAATGGAATAATTAAAAAAATGGTTGAACATTTTAAGATTACAAATTTCAGAGATGTGAGGTCAGCTCTCTGGTAGTAAAAAAGGAAATCTTCGAGCTCAAGGACTTAAGGAAGCCATCCAATATGCCATTATTATCTCAAACTTGCTGAGAGCCAGCTACCCGTTGCCTTCCTGCCCAGTCCGTCCCTGAACATAAGACCATGTTTCTCAGGAGCATTTGGTATCTTAGAGCCGATCTGATGATCGAGCTAGGTGGATGATGAAACTCTTGAGTGGCTAATAGTAAACCCCTCGAGTGTGGGCTTATATGATTCGTTTTAGTGAGTCGAACAGGTTGGGCCTTGTATCGATGGTCTGATGATGAAGCCAGGATGTGAACAGTGGATATCGTTATTTATATTTTTGGTTAAGGGTAAGGTTTTAAGGTGGGAGTAGGGGAAGGGTGGCAAGGGGGACGGATGGAGGGAAGGGCGGAAGAGGGGAGGAAGAGGGAAGGGTGTAAGAGGGGGGAGGGTTAGGCCGTCTGGTAACCTCACTCAGTCGGCGAAAAGCCTGCCGGTTTTCTGTGAGGCCGTGGTATCACTTCCGTCGAGCCGGTCCATACTTGCCGAAGCATGGCTCTCCCACGATAACAATATTTTTAATTCAGTTGGCCATTAAAACGTGTTTTTTTAGTTTTACTAAACTAAAATTTATTATACCTACAAACTTGATGTAACATAGAAGCACCTTAATTTCAAATAGACATATTCTTGCATTAAGTGGGAATTGAGTCCGAGACAATTTCATCTTAGTTTAGTTGCTTTCTTCAGTATACAATTTTGGTCCTATCCCAGCTGGATAGCCACGGATAAAGTGAAGATTCCTCCCATCCCTCGACTTCCATAATCCACAGGTCCGCTTAAATATACCGTTTTAGCTTCAAAGAGTCAATAACTATCCACTCTAAAGTCCTTCCAATTCATATTTTTCGATAACTAGTCAAATACGAAAGATGAGTAAACTGACGAACCATTTTGTCAAGCCGTGTGTGTTTAGAGAAGGGTCAGGTGTGCGACAGTTCACGTGTAATGTGAGGTTCCGTAGGAATGATACATTTTTGTGACGCGATAGTAATGCACTTGACTACGTCAGAAGATGCGGATTTAATTCCTAAATATTTCTACATATATATGAGTATTTCTATATAAAATATTGTTGTGTGGCGCCATCTATTTACGAGTGGTGGAACTAAATTTAATCGCACGGCCCTGTCTTTTAACTAATAGTTTGTCAATAAAAGAATGTTCTACTGAGTTCTTGAAGTTCCAACAGCAGTAAAACGACCCGTTCAATAAAGTTCACGTACTTTGTATGAGATGTTTTTTGAACAATTTAAGGAAGTTGCATTTAAGTTAACGAAGTTGCGAGTTAACAAGTGCGAAGATTAGTGAGAATTTCTGTATCTGTGAATTATTCTGTAAATAGAAATAAGACGGTGTTGAGTGAAAAATGAAAGCCCTTTGGTTTTTTGATAAGGGTAATATTTCGGCTTTTTCCCACATAGATCGAAATATATAACTGGAGATAGAGTGATTTAAGATATTGGAAAGCATTAGAACAATTAAGTTAAGAGGATCATGTTTCGGCTGATGCAGTCGTTACCGACAGCGTTGGATAAAGTGGTATTCTCTTCAGAATGTCTGTAACTGTGATTGTGTTAACTGCGAATTATTTCAATTACATCTAATACTATAAATTATTGGTTATAGTTACACGTAGATCTAATTTACTATTAAAATAATGTCTATCACAATTCACAGATAAGTAATTAATAAGAATCGATTTAAAACTACCAAACATATTTTAAACTGGCAGCGCCCCGCAGTTTCACCCGCGTAAGTCCCGATCCCGAGGGAATATCGGGATAAAAAGAAGCCTATTTGTTAATCCAGGTCTCCAGCTATCTACATACCAAGGTTCAATCGGTTAAGTAGTTTTGGCGTGAAAGGGTAACAAACATCCATACATCCATACTCACAAACTTTCACGTTTATAATATTAGTAGGATTTAAATACAAATATTTTATAACAATATTTCGGCTTAATTATCCTTCGTAACATAAAACATAGCTTGTTTATAGTACAGATTATTTTAACTACAAGACTTATTTTTGGCTCATTTGCTGCCGAATCGTCCCTGAAAATAGCTCGTGTAAAGGCGAAACACATCTTGAAACATTATTTAAGATAACGGCTTTGGAGGTACCTTCCACACCGGGCAAGCATACCTCCCTGTGGACGGTATTCGGTTCGCTTGCCCTGTATATGGCAATTCGTTCAGTTTTATTCTTGTCTGTTCTCATCGTTGGCGTCTACAAACCGAGGGTGTAATAAGTTTTGTTCTCCAATTCCTATTCTACCAGACTTCTTATCTGCTCACGGAACCCTAAAAAATGGGAAGTAAACAAAGCGGCTACCTGGGCGGCCTATTGTATGACACTCCAATACAACCGATATGGGTTGGCACCTATGATGGCGGCAAAAAAAGAGTCGCCATTTTAACTTGAGATCTTTTGTTGTATTTATTGCTGGGATTAATGCTTTTATTTCTGTTTAACCGACTTCAAAAGAAGTAAAGCGATGAATTGATACTACGGATTGAGTTTATTTAGGGGTGATTTAGCAGACGAGTTGAAGACATCAATGGGAGTGGCTTATGTGTATGTTTTTAGTTCCACTTGCACTGAAATGAATTATTTCCAATTTTTATTCGCCGCAATGTGTAACATCATTGCCAAGCGTTTCGGCTGGTTCCTTTTATGGCCGGCCCCCTGCCTGATGCCAACCTTTCTTGGAAATGTAGTTGTTCTAAGACGAAAGAAAGAAGAAAGGAAAATTTTTATAAGGGGAAAATGGGTAGGGAGAGCAACCTAGGGTAAGGGATACCGCAAGAGACTGCAGTAGCTCGCAGAGGCCGGGGTCGCGTACCCGAATGTCCCGTATTTCCTATGATTGCAGAGGATAAAATGCATGATTTTTTTTGTAAAATAATAAAAACACGAGAGAAAGAGGGGGAGAGAGAGAGAAGATTACAAATCAGTCTTTGTTTAAAATCAAAGCCTTTCTAGCGGTGCAGAGTTAGGCAGGCAGATATCATACTTTAAAAATACCATCTTTACTAGGTGTGGGTCGTTACGTGAATTTCACGAAATATAATGTAACTAGTTACTTTAAAGGCGTCACTAGTTTCGAAAATGCGTTATTTTCGTAACTAGTCTCGTCTCAGTGTGCGGTTCTTTACTTAATACCTTCTGGCTACGCTACATTAAAAAGTATTTTGCAATAACTTACAAAATATATCTTAAAAGGTATTACAAATCAGGGATGTTATGGATATGATATTTCGGATCTGATTATGGATATGGATATAGGAATAAAATTATATCGGTGTCGGATACGGTTGCGGATATGTAATTATTTCGGATTATCCGTTAGTTTCGGATAGTTTCGGTTACGGATATTAGACTGAAGTAAAATAGAAACACAAATATGTAGTATGTAATAAGTTGTTTTTTTTTATAGGTTTTATCTAGTCTAGGTTATCATTTGGTATTATAATCAGTCATATAGGTAAGTAATTATTATATACCTACTCAATTTTAAGTTTTACCTATTAAAATAAAAATGCAATAAATTTAAGAGTTGGAAAAAAGCTTAACACATTGCACATATTAACCTAAAACCTATATAATTTCACCTGTATGACGACCCTCTAATTGTTCACGTAAATTTGTGAAATACTGCCGACCTTTAAGATGATAACGAGGTAATGCTGCCTGCATTACTCTTTGAAACCCCACACCTTCCATAAAACTAAATGGCAAGTTTTGTAACGTAATCATTTCAGCCACCAATCTATCCATTTCTTTTTGGCATTACTATCATCCCAGGTTCTATTATTTTTTAAAGAATCTGTTATTGATAACCGTTTTCGACACTCTTGTAAAGGTGTCAGCTGTTTCGATGTTTGTGGTTTTTGTTGCTTATCTTGTTCCAGCAATAAAAGTCCTTTGTACTTATCATTGTGTTTTGATTTTAAATGAACTTTCAGTGAAGTAGTGCCACCCCCTATCCGGGAAAAGTTTTTGTCACATTGTTTACATTTTGCAGAATCTACATTAACTTGATAAAAAAATGTCCGAATTAAACTTGACTTTGGTCGCATTTTGTCTACAAAAATCAAGTTAATACTTAACACAACACTTTCTTAAATTAAGTATCTACTCTTAAATAAATAAAACTAACTAGTTATGAAAGAGGTTATGTTATGACTAGAAATAACAAACAAACTGCAAGATTCACGTGGCGCGCGAACGGTGAAACAAAAACCTGTCAAAACATGTCGTTTTATTTAGACCCCGCCCTTATACGAAACTATCCGAAACTTGTGAAACGGTTACGGTTACGGGTATATTTTTATTTCGGATATCCGATAGTTTCGGTTACGGTTACGGAGCTCCTTAACATCCCTGTTTCAAATAAAATAGATAATGCTTTTCTATATAAAGTATTTAAATACAAAATGGAAATAGGTATTTTGTTATTAGCCATTTGCATTTCAAATACTGGTATTTTATAAATGTCTCGTCTCTAGTATTTTGTTGGTAAGTTTCACAGATGGCGCAATTGTAATTATGAGTTTTTACAATATCTACTATATTTTGTTTATTCAATATTTACTTTATTTTTACATTAAATATATGGGTATGTATTTAGCGAAAGAAAATTCGTTCTAAGCTGCTGTCTTAAAGACACCTCATGCGATTTATTTTGCTTTTCTACATATTTCATACTAGCAGCGCCCCGCGGTTTCACCCGCGTAAGTTCTCATCCGGTGGTATCGGGATAAAAAGTAGCCTATGCGTCAATCCCGGTCTCCAGCTATCTACATACCAAGTTTCATCGCAATCGGTTGTGGTTTTGGCGCGAAACAGTAACAAACATCCATCCATCCATCCAAATTTTCACATTTATAATATTAGTGGGATTTATGACAACAACGCAAATAGATACCAAGTTGAACTTTCGATGAATTGATTCTCGTTCTTATTAAAAATGATTTATAAATCCATTTATAGAGTCTTAATACCGCGCCCTACAAAACAGTGGTTGCCTTATGTAGCACGGAACGTTTCTAAATATTTTTAATTGCATATTAATGTGGTTTTATATTCAATACTAGTATAAAAAGTCCAATTAAATCATATAAGTTCAGAAGGGAAGCAAAATGATATTCTTATTAAGAGGTCTTTTATAAAATACATTTTATATATTATGTGCATTAATGTTAGCTATAAACCCAATGAAGGGCAAGGTCCTCCTCTATACAGGCTGTACTGGAACACTCACTTAAATCACTGAAAGGGCACGACTCTAGCATGCTATGACAACAAGAATTTTTGATAAAACACTATCCATATACAAGTTACAATCGTTTGAATTTCAAGGTATTTTTGCCTCCATTCTATATAAAAATAGATGGAATGTGTAAAGTTAATGATTTTAAATGGTACGTATTTTTTTTTATTTTAATGGTGTGGTGTGTTAATGTAAAGGCATAATCTTAGGCAAGTAGCGGAACACCGGGGTGGTTTCTAGTCTTTATGAAACCCCTTCGCTCCCTGAGGGGCAATATCTACGTGGATCTTCCAGCCCGTCACCAAAAAAGAAGGTATAATATTTAAAGGTACGTGACGAAAACTAGCGCTGCACAACATATTGTTAGATGCAGCATTATGCTGAGTTGCATGCGTACAACTCCCACAACAGCCCTTGAGGTGGCTCTTGATCTAGCCCCGCTGGACCTGTGTATACAACAGGAGGCAGCTGTGGCAGCCAACAGACTTAAACTTTTGGGTCTGTGGTATAACCGAGAGGGTCCCCATATCAAATTATGGAATCAAGTAGTGGAATATCAACCACTAATCGCTGCCCCATGCGACATGATCCCGAAACAACACATCTTTGAGAGGAAGTATCAAATACAACTACTTGAAAACGACCGAGATCAATCTGGCATACATGAAGTGCGAATATACACGGATGGTTCCAAGATGGGTCAGAGACTGGAGCCGGAGTTTTCTCACAAGATTTAAATATAAAAATATCACTGGCGCTTGGTCAACACAGTTCCATATTTCAATGCGAGTGTGTTGCAATAACCTACGCCGCGACTGCGGTCATGTCAAAAGGTATAAAGGAGTACAACATCCGAATACTGTCAGACAGTAAGGCCGTTTTAAGGGCCGTGGAGGGCAACACCATTAACTCCGGTCTCATTTATGAATGCCACCAGACGCTAGAGCGTTTAGCCTCTGCCAATGGGGTAATTCTGCAATGGATCAGAGGGCATTGTAATTCATTAGAGAAAGACGCCGCCGATGAGCTGGCAAGGAAGGGATCCGCAACGTCAGTGGCAGGCCCAACTATACTACTGCCACTTCCCTTTAATCAACTTCGCTCATGGGTAAGACACGGCTGTAGGCAGTTGGAACTGGTGCTGACGGAGGTCCCACCACATTTAACTTGCAGACTGCTCAGTCTTAACCGACTCGACATCAGAATAGTTGTATGAACCATTACGGGCCACTTAGCCCTAAACCAGCACCTATTCATCATCAGTGCGACAGACAGCCTTCTATGCAGAGGATGTCTCGACGCGGAGGAAACGTTATCCTGGAGTGCGAGGGAGTGGCCACACAACGGGCAAGTATCCTCGCGGGTGCGAGATCGTTCCTAGAAACCTGCGAACGCCCCAGGAGGCTTCTGTGCTTCTGGAAGGAGCTAGGCTGGCTCAACTAGTCAGCCTATCTGAACGCATAATGGACCATCTATGAGTCTAAATGCGGAAACAGAGCCCTACACCAATACCAATACCAAAAATGCTGAGATGGTGACACACGAAACATCGACAATGTACGAATCTTTCTAATGTGTGTATTTATCAAAAAAAAATCTAAGTGTGTACGTTAGCGTTTTAGATCCCACAATACAAGCTTTGCTTAGTTTAGGTCTAGATAGCTATGTATGTTCTAGAATATTATTATTATGTACACTTATGGTTAGGTAGCTCATCTTTGAACATACGCATAAAAAGAGAATGAATTAATCTTTAGAGTTCGTGTGAGATAGAACTTTTTAACTGAACTGTTACACGAATGTAAATACCTTAATAAATTTGAGCCTATTTAGATATTCACATTACTATAGGAGTTTAGTTAGGGTAACGAGTTTATTTTTCACTTTTCAGTTTCTTCTTTCGTCGGTTTAATTTTTTGTTAAAAAGTTTTATTTTTTAGTTTTTTTGTGGCTACAACAACTAACATCGGGTCTCCGTTATGTTGTGGTGTCATTAGAGCTATATACTCGTATGTATGCTAATTTTCAAAATAATCGGTTCACAGGTGAAAAGTCAATGGGTGAACAATCATTTGTCCCCTATTTTTCCACTTTTAGGGTTGAAATATTTATTTGAAATTTAAATGGGATTAATTTCGAAGTATGCTCTATCCAATAAAATAAGAATGATTGAGATCGGACTACCCTGTAAAAAGTTATGCGTGGTCATACATAAAAAAAATACCCGAGTAGACTTGAGAACCTCCTTCGTTTTTTCGTCAGTTAAGAATACCGAATATCTATGTAAGATGTGATATAGTCGTTTGCATCTCGTGATTTTTAATAGTAATATATATCTTTGACAATATTTCATAAGCTCAAAAGCCAACATCCATTAGTTTTCAATAACAAAAGATGGCGAATAAATTGTCATTCAATGTCAATTAAACATTCAAGTAGAGGTCGTTGGATAAAATAGTAAATTTATTTTATTGTTTGAAAAAAGAACAAAATGTTATTTTTCTGCTGTATAAAATTTTACACCACAGATTACCTATATTTCCTGACATGATGAACGGGTTTTGTTTCCCGCCAAAGCTACCAGCGTACCATGCTAGGTATCTTATTTTTGAAGTGAAAATTTCTTTAGGCACGTTTGTGCACTTTTGCTATGGGGAGAAAGCACTGAACTCGTAACCGTCACGCTAATAATACATATAGAGATCCACTAGAGGGCGCTAATCTAAACATTGAGTCTGTCAGCTGCTTATTAATTAATTTCACCAACCTGCTAATGTAGCGTTTTAAGTTCGTCGTATCGTTCGCCTTTTAAGTTTTCACTTCTGTCGGCAGTCCCATGTTTTTTTTTTATTAGCTTATTGGCTTAGTTTCAACCGGGTATCCCAAAGACATCTCACGCATTTTTTCTGTGTCTCGCTTAAATACAACCATCTCCTTTACAATAAAAGAGGTTATTGCACTAAAATGTAACGACATCTAATTTGCTTGGTGATAACAAAATGGCGGTTCATGAAGGTCATTGCCGAATCGATTAGGAAGAATAATTTGCTGTGTGATGTATTTAGATCACTTGTATCTATGCATGCTAAATGTTATGAAGTTAAAAATACACAATAATGTAATCAAATAACAAATATAATCTTTTCAGAATTTAATTATACAATTTTTGAACAGTTATAAAAAATGTTTCAAAAAAATACACATACATGTTGTAAAAGTATACCTCTTTTGGGGTTTTGGCGCAGAATACATAATAGCATAGATAAGATAATAGTTACTTCGTAATAACCCGCGTAAGTCCCGATCCCGTTAGAATATCAGGATAAAAAGTAGGCTATATGTTAATCCAGGTCTCCAGCTATTTACATACCAAGTTTCATCGGTTCAATAAAGAGTAACAAACATCCATACATTCATTCATCCTCACAAACTTTCACGTTTATAATATTAGTAGGAAGTATCTACAGAAGATCGACTCTGCAAAATCATTTAAATAAATAGCGACTCTTGCTCCTACACAGAAAAGTCCAATTCACATCGCATAAAGCTAACTGATTACAGAAAAGTTGCCTCTCTTCTCTTCTGACGATGTATTAGGACTGCAGTCTGTGAAAAAAGGCCATGTAAATTATACTGCAATTAAATGTAAATTACACCACATTTAGGTAGACTTAACTAATGCTTATTATTTGTGCAGTACAGGGAGAGCCTGTCAAGGTCCTCCTGCAGTAATGAATTATCGTGTATTAGTATTAGTATCGTGTATATTGTTAGCAGTTCCCGCGCAGTTTCACTCCCGTGTACATATTTATATATTTAGCGCGGAAACCTAATTCTTTTTCCAAAATATGAGTTGCCTAAGTTACTCCTTATAACACCAGCTTTCTGCCAGTGAGAGTCCCATGGAAATCGGTTGACCTGTATAAACAGACAGACAGACAAAAATTAAAAGAATTGACTTTAAGGCATAGTTATCGTGCAAATAACTGTATGAGCTTAAAAAAAACTATTATTTTGACATATAAACAGACACTTCAATTTTATTTATTTGTATTGATTACAGGATTTGTATATTTTTGTCATCCCCGCATACATTAACCATTGAGAATGAATAAAACAATGCTATATATCATTATGCTGTATAAAATACAATAGAGGGAGAGTCATGCTTCGGCACGTATGGGCCCAGAAAACTGGCAGTAAAGCAATACTTGGATTGCTTTTCGCCGAGTGAGTGAGGTTACCGGAGGCCCGAACCCTGCCCTCCCCCTCTTCCCCTTTTCTCCTCCTATCCGCACTCTCCTCCTCCCCTCTTCATCTCGTACCCGCACTCTCCCCCTTCCCCCCTTCCCCTACTCCCACCTCCAAGGCCGGCAACGCACTTGTGACTCTTGAGTTGTCCTGCTCATTTGCATTTTGCATTATGCCATAAAAAAAGAAAAAAATACGCCATCAAACGTAAAAGTTTGGCAAGTTTATAATTAAGTAACACCTTTGTATTATAATTTCATTAATTAAGTAAAAAAATAAAATAAAGAGGTAAGGGCCAACTATGGACCCTTGAGGGACCCCAGATGTCACTGTAATGGCACCAGGTTCGGCACCACGGTAGTGTGTGTTGTGGGTACAGAAGCTGTAGGTATACATTAAACATAAGACTCGATTTGACTCGAATTGATTCGACTTCACTCGACTTGACTTGACCTGACGGACGCGAATCGTCTCGTCTCGATTCGACTCGACTTGACCCTACTAGACACATACCCTACTTAGAAAGGAGAATGGGTGATGTATGTTGCTAGTAGGCATCATACTAGCCTAACCAAGGTATCGAGTTCACTTTCAGTCCGGCTCAGAATACCAACGGAGTCCAGAAAATAGAATATTAATAATATAAGTTTTGTTACCCTCGGATAAGACTTCAATTACATACTGTTTAACTAGTTGTTGCCTGTTTAGTTTTTTTTTTAATGTTTAGTGTCTTTAGTTTTAATTACTTTAGTTTGTAAACAACTTTACTACGGCACTTACTAACGAAAAAAAAAAAGGCAAGGACAGATTACTTTTTATGCTGGCAGTGTCTATGGAAAGAAAAACGAATCTCTCATTTATTTTAAAATTTTTGGAACATTTGAGAAACAAAATGTTTTGAAACAAAATTCCTATCAACTAACAAATATTATAAGCTCGCCCTTTGCCCTTTTCTAAAACGGGTGCATTTCGTTACCGCCTCAGTTGTTCCATAAACTAAGTAAATCTATGGTTACATAGGCCAACTGTCCGTATTTGGCGCGAATCGTGACTCGGGTCGTAGCTGCCTGATAATAGTATAAGATTCTGTAATTCACTGTTTAAATGATTTAATAAACTTTTGTCTCAAGTCTGGGTGTTATTTGAATGTTTGTTAAGACATCTGCGTCACAGGAAACATTCCAAGTACCGGAGTTATCTTTTTATTAGAAATACATTTAAAAAATAATATGTAAAGGAAACTTAAACTCAAAAACAGTACCACGTAAGCTATACCGCAGAGGGGTATCATCCTCCTCTAAGTTAGGGTCGGCTTTCAACTACAAGACGGCCGAACTTCGATATTTTACTTGAAGCGACTGCCATATTCAAACCTCCACCACCCAAGTCACAGAGTACATAATCCAAGTACTATATCGAATATCGAAAGTTCTGTAGTTAGACCAGGTTGTCGGACTTTTTAGCGTTCGTTCCAACTACCCGTACAAAATGCCACAGATGATCGTATGGCAACCGGGACTGACGACAGTGCTCTTAGAGGCACGGACGGGTCTCAATGTGTTAAGAATCACTCATCTAAGACTGCCTGGCTAGTATTACAGAACCTATCAATGTGTTACTCGTCTACCACTTAGCCACGAGCCACCAGACACTAGACACTAGAGAACCACTTATATACCGTAGTAGGCTTAAAAACTATACCGCGCAGCGCTGACAGAATGGCCGACGGCCATTACATTTGATTTGAGTTGTGTGGTTATTTAATTCTGTAAGTATACCATTGTGAGTTGTTATATTCTGTGATTTTATAAATGATATTGTATCATCACATCGCGTCTGATAGTTTAACGCCCAAATAGCTTGAGTATATTTAGAGAATGAAATCTCGCAACAATGGTAATTTTATCTTAGAAGAGATAGAACATTGTGACATTTCTACTGACTAATACAGGACCAGTCCCTACATGTATTTCGTGAAGATATCACCCATGGTACCATCTCTCTGATTTCAAACTAAATTATTCTAGCACTATCAGTGGCACTGTTAGTCATTTGTGAAGGTCATCAAATTCTTTCTACGACGAACAACTGGCTTTTTCAAAATATGTAAATTGTAATTTTGACTTTTGCGACTCAAAAGGTTGCCGACCCCTGGTCTAGTGTAAGCATCCGTCGTGGTTTTCTTTTCTCGGCAGGAAGGATCCCGCTCATCGAAATCTAACCAGTATCAGTTTTAACGTATAGGTAATGGAAATCGATGTTGAAAAATTCAATATTATAGTTGAATAAATCGATTAATACTACGAAATAATTTTATATCTATCAAACGGCGGATCAAAAAGTCTATCCTACTAATATTATAAACGTGAAAGTTTGTAAGTATGGATGTATGGATGTTTGTTACTCTTTCACGCCAAAACTACTAAACCGATTGCGATGAAACTTGGTATGTAGATAGCTGGAGACCTGGATTAACATATAGGCTACTTTTATCCCGATATTCACACGGGATCGGGACTTACGCGGGTGAATCCGCGGGGCGCAGCTAGTATTAAATAAATCTACGTTCTCTAACAACATGTTTTGGAGGCTAGATAGCTTAGAGGAAAGATTTTTAAACATTAGGAATTTCCAAGTTTGTTTTTAAATTAGCTACGAATTTGTAAACATGAAGTAATATTTTGGTAGTAAAAAAAATGTTTGCCAAAAACAGCCAATATCAGAGAATAGGCCCTCTACGTTTTGGTATTGTCCATAAATGTAGTATAGCTCCTTTGTGGGGCGCAAAGAAAACATATGCAAAATGCGCTTTGTCTCAACTAGGTGACTTAGCAAACTCTGGGTTCAGGAGTGAATGGCGGACAGAAGAATTTTTAGGATTTTTTCTATATAAACGACAACGCCATTAGGAACTCTTCAATTACTCAACTAATTGTTAATGTGCAATCTTGGGCTAGTAGGGGAATGTATATTGGTATTGGTACTTTGTTTTATTAGTGAGTGATAAGTATGTATTTGGTAATATATAAGTATGTTTATCAGCATTCTGGTTACCATAGTACATGCTCTGCCTAGTTTGGGATCGGACAGCCGTGTGTGCGATGTGCAAAGTTATTATGATAAGCATTGTATCTTGAAATATATATATATCTTCTCCTGTGATCTATTTTATTTCAAAGAAACTGAACGTAGTAAAGTTTATGCAGTTTATCCAGATTTAAAAATAGTTGTACATGTCTAGTAAAAGTGGGTCATTTATTTTAACCCGTCAAAGACTCGTTGGCAGACATATTGACAGATGAATGATTATGAGTGTTCACTCCCACGCCAATTTTTTAATGATGACGTTTACGGACCACGAAGTGAAATTATACTTTTACTAGCAACCCGCTCCGGCTTCGCACGGGTATAAAATATATAGCCTATGTCATTCACTGAAAAAATGATTAAAATCGATCCAGTAGTTATGTAATTATTTACGACATCACATTAGAAACCTCAAAAATAACAGCATTTCTCAACTATTTAATGGGTGTTATTATACATATAAACATTCCTCTTCTATCACTCTATCTATTAAAAAAACCGCATCAAAATCCGTTGCGTAGTTTTAAAGATTTAAGCATACATAGGGATATAGGGACAGAGAAAGCGACTTTGTTTTATACTATGTAGTGATACAGAGTGATTTAAGACAATACAACTTAAAAGGGCATGACTCTAGCATGCAGTTACAAAAAAAAATACTGCGAAAAAAAATTTTTAAAAATTAATTTGTAACCGATTGAATTTTGAAGTATTTTTAACTCCGTTTCTCATAAAAACAGGTGGAATGTGTAAAGTTAAATACTTTAATCGTCTACTTTGAGTCTGTAAAGGTCACACTCTTCTGTGTGCTTTTGGCCTTGGCTCATTTTGAAATAGCGAAACTGTTAACTGCCTCTTAGTTTATGGATCGTATTAAAAAATCGAAAAGTGAAGCTGAAAAATCGGTACAGCCTTGGAAGAGCCTTCGTCTAAAAACGCAATTTGAAGTCAAAAACGTTGGATACGTTTACGCCGGTTTTAGGCCACAGTTAAAATCGTAAAATATCAACGTGGAAGAACGTTCTCGGCAATAAAATGTGGAGGGAAATTTGAATTTGGAACTTTTGTATTTTTTCTCGTAAATGATCTTATTTTTTAAATAAATTATAACCTGCCAGTGTTTCAAACATAAAAAACTCTTTTAAAACTTTCTGAGTGGTCTGATATTGAAGAAAGTTATATGAAACTAGCTGCGCCCCGCGGTTTTACCCGTGTAAGTCCCGGTGCCGTGGGAATATCGGGATAAAAAGCCTATGTGTTAATCCAGGTCTCCAGCTATCTACATACCAACTTTTATCGCAATCGGTTCAGTAGTTGTTGCGTGAAAGAGAAACGCATCCATACATCCTCACAAGATCTTCACTAGAATGGGAAAACGCAAGAAAAGAAAAGAATTTGACAAAAAAATGAAAAAAAAAACCCTATTAACAAGACGCTCCTAAGTTTTTAAAGTACAAATAACAGCAATTCCGATTCGAAAGGTATATATTTAAAAGTAACAAATTGTAGAAGAAATAGTGTTGCTGCTATCTAAAGTTTTCCTACACACTGTTTGATCGGAGATTTCAAAACAGCCTCACCTAGATTTAAAATATAAGTAAAATAATAAACCATACCCAGATCCAGTGGTACTCATATCTTGGGAGCAGTAAAAGACATCCAAGCGTCTAGCCTAAGTTATAAACATAAATAAACGTATTTTTTTTTAAATGTGATATTTTGGTTTCAGTACCGTGTAAGCAATCATATGCATTAAGTAAAAAGCTATTATTATGACACTAGCAACGCAACGGGATAAAAAGTAGCCTATATGTTAATCCAGGTCTCCAGCTATGTACATACCAAGTTTCATCGCAATCGGTTCTGTAGTTTTGGCGTGAAAGAGTAACAAACATCCATCCATCCATCTAAACTTTCACATTTATAATATTAGTGGGATTAACAGATACATCAATTTTATTTATTTGTACTTATAGATGTATACGAGTAGATACGTATAAGGTCATGCCATATTAGCCGTTTTCGAAAACCAGGCTTGCAACAGGTCAATCAGCTTACAGCTGAATGATAAGTTCTATTGAATGGCCCTTATTACATAAATTACAGTCTGAATGTAACAACATACATAAAAGACACGTTTATTTAGTTTCATAGTGTGCTGGTTAACGTTAAGTCTTCTTATAGTAATGGAAAGTATTTTGTATGAAATGTCAAAGTGACATCTGTCATAGAGGGAGTTTAGGATTTCCGGCAGAGGGATAGGCGAACGTAGTAATGTAATAAAAGTTACGTTAAAAAGAGAAATAAAATACTGAGTGTGTGTTTAATAACAAAAAAAATGTGTGTGTGTACCAGAGTACACAGGTAAGAAGTGAAACTTCTTTACGACATATCATTTTTCTACTATTTGCAACTTCACGAAAATGGGGTAGATAAGGCTTAAGCCTTAAGAAATTATAAAACGAAATATATAATCACTCTCACTTTTCTTGTAAATTCACTTAAATTTGAATAAGTCTTTTTATTTTATCACTTTCAAATTAATATATTGTTATTCTTATTTCAAACCAAACTTCAAAACTAATATATTGTTGTTATTATTATAATATATTACATTATATTCTTTACGTCACTATACTAAACTTTGATAAAAAAAGCAACGTGGCGCGTAACCGAAAAACGTGACGATTGCTACAAAAATTTCTCCCATACGTCGATAAAGAAGTTTCACTTCAAAAATAGTTTTATTAAAATGTAATACAGGAAGAGACTCTCAAATGTGACTGTACCTATTCGCAAAACTTAGCCTAACAGACATTAAGAGACAAAATAATTTTACTATACTCTACGTTTTAATAACTGTAGCCCTCGACTTCGTTCGCGTGGAAATTTTGGTGAAATCGTAAAATTTTCCGGGATAAAAAGTAGCCTATGTGCTATTCCAGACTATAATCTATCTCTGTGAAAAATTTCATCCAGATCCGTGCAGCCATTTTTGCGTGAACGAGCAACAAACATCCATCCATCCATCTCCATCCTCACAAACTTTCGCCTTTAAAAGATTAATAATAAGATAAGATTTTTATTGAATGAAACTCCAAAATTATATATATATTTTTAACTATATGAAGAGTTAATCTCGGACTTGTTAGGGTTCCGTTCCCCAAAAGGAGAAAAAGGAACCCTTATAGGATCATTTTGTTGTCCGTGTGTCTGTCCTGTCTGTCAAGAGCCTTTTTCTCAGAAACCCGTGGACGCATCAAGTTGAAATTAATATCAAATACTTATGTGAAAGGTCCCTTAAAGCTGTAAAAAAATCAAGCTTCTAAGCCAACGCAATCAAAAGATACGGCCATTAAGCGTTAGATTTTAACAAATTTGAACATTTCGCAGGTAAATCAAAACCTATAGGGTACTTCCCATTGACCTATAATCATGAAATTAGCTAAAAAGCTAGGTCTGACAGAACAAATAAAGGAAAAAATCCGATAGTCGTTAATTTGTTGTTATATCAATTAAAAAAATAGTTTTTGTGATTACAAACTTACATTTTGCGGTTGGATTGTTGCCTTTGTCGTACATCGCAACCGCAAAGATAAATTTATTTTTTGAAAAAGTCCTCGAGAATTAATCCCCGAAATGGACGTACCATCTACATAGAAGTTTGTTTGTTTACGGTACCGTACTGTAATCATACTAATCATTCACAAAACAACACATGAGCCCTACGAGTGTTCTAGCGTTCAGCTTAAGAAAAAAACACCAAATGTGTGCTTTGCTTAAATAGCTGAAAGCTTATAGCTTGAGATAATACTCCAAAGGTGCGAGTGCCAAATCGTAGAAAAAATTACCATCGCATCGTAAGGGTTGTCTCATTAAATAACATAAAATTGGAGCATTAAGAATAATTTTAGTAAAAATATTGTATATAACGGGTGTCTCAGTAAGAGTGCACTTTTTCATTTTAAAATAAAAACAACTATTTTATGACAGAGTTGTGATATTTTTATTGTATTGTAAAGAAGACATGTTCCGATTAAGTATGGAATAGAATATCCGGCAAATGACCCCCACGGCTCCGATGACAGGCCATTACTCTTTTCATGAAATTTTCCATGACTTTTGCACAGAGATGGATTTCCGATTTGAGTTCAGGAATTGTTTCGGGTTTATTCGCATAAACCCAAGATTTCACAAAACCCCAAAGAAAAAAATCGCATGGTGTTTAATCGCACGATTTTGGCGGCCAATTGGCATCGGAATTTCGAGAGATGATTCGGTCTGGAAATCGTTGCTTCGATAAATCGATTGTGCCGTGCGTGGTGTGGCAGGTGGCGCCATCCTGCTGAAACCACATGTCGTTCAGATCCATACCAACCAGTTGAGGTACAAGAACTCCGTTAGCATGTTCCTGTTACGAACGCCATTTACAGTCACTGCATTTTTGTAATGGGTTTTCACAATGATAACGCGTTGATCACTTGTGTAGCGCTCATTTTTTAATAATCGGATTAATCGTTGATGCCAGCTGTCGAATATCAAAGCAGCAACCTCCAATGAAAAAAAATGGCGTCAATTTTAAAAAGTGCACTCTTACCGAGACACCCTTTAGGTACCTACTAATATAATAACGCTGAAGAGTTTTGTGTTTGATTGTTTGTTTGTTTAAAGACGCTAATCTTATATATATTATTTTATTATGACACACAGACTGACAGCTAGCATACGTATCTAGCTTTAGTTATAGCTCTTTTTCTGTGTGTGGACTTCGTTATACCCAAAAACATTATTCCTTTTCAGTTTATTTTATAAAATAAAGGACAACGAAGTGTTTTGGAAGTAAATTATAGCACCTTAGAGCACGTTACACTTCAGATGCTCGGCAGATCGGGGCTACACGAAAAACGAGTTGATTTATTTCAATTAATATGATGCCATCTGTGGATTCTGGGCGAAACTACTGTTGTTTACTAGTTATCCGTATATTAGTTCGTACTTTCACAGATGGCGTAATTTGGAGTTTTTACAATATTTACTATATTTTCATACAATTTACTTTATTCAATCCATTAAATATATTTACATATATGGCGAGAGGAATTTTGTTCCAACCAGGTGCCCAAAGTCATCTCACTCGTTTTTTTATATTTATTTATTGGATATATATCATAGATATATAAAGATTGTATATTTATAATCTACAATTTTTATTGTAATCCTCAGTCTCTAGGGAACCATCATTGTATCCCGTAGATTAAAAGAAGGTAGATTTACCCAACCATGGGTGGAGCACCGGGTGTGCTCCACCCATGGTTGGGTAAATCTGTCTCTTAAATACTGAAAAGTTTAGTACGTCACATTATCTATATACATAAAAATGAATCCCTATTTCCCTTGGTCACGGCATCACGCGTGAACACCTGGACTGATTTAGCTAATTCTTTTTTTTTTGTTTGTTATTGTCAGGAGAAGGTTCTTATGAAAAAAAAAATTAATCGTTTAATACAGATAAATCGGTCGTAACTATGTTTTTGGAATAAAAAATATTGTTAATTATACCAATTTGAATTCAATACCCATAGTTAAGACAGGACAACGTCTGTCGGGTCAGCTAGTTAAATAATAAATACCTGCACTTCTTGATTTTAATCAATGATATTTAACGCATTCTTCGTAATTGTACAAAAGAGAATATACGGTATAAATTAATTGATTCAACAGGCAGTGACTATTTCTACATTTTTAACACCCGACGCAAAATGGTCGTGTTATAAGTTAAACGTGTGTATTTGTGTGTCTGTATATCTGTCTGTGGCATCATAGCTTAGTAATTAAACCGATAGACCGTATTAGGTTTAGTTTTTTTACCGAAATACAAACACAAACTATTTTTCGATATTTGTGTTTGTGACGGCCCTAGCCGCAATGCAGTGTGACGTAATCAATTGTGCATTCTGCGTTTGACACCCGAGTACCGACTACGCCGTAAAGTGTCTTTGACACCGCAAATGTATGTCTTGGCTAACTTTTAAGTTTCTGGACGTAGGTGTGGTTTAATGTGTATCTAGGGGTATATGAAAGAACGGTTTTATGTCCCTCCCACACAAAGGGAGGATCCTCCGACCAGGCTAGGACCGTGGCCCAATGTTACGAAGATGTATTTACAGACGGAGAGCTGGCTACCAAATTCAGAAATAATAAGGTGCAGTGACAATTTTTGGCTAAAAACACCCCTTACTACATGACAAACCCGTAGCGCTTACAGCCAGAAGTCACTCCCGAGGCTGGAAGCGTGGGCTGGCGGTCAAACACACAGCGGACATATTTTGTATAGTTATAGTTGTTAACTTCAGTAGTTGTAAAAATTTCGTCCGAACGTACGTCAGTTTGATAGATGTCACTAGTAGATGGCATCACTTTCTTCAAAAATTAACACTTCTGATCGACAATTCACAATTACTTAAACATATTGTAAAGTAACACACATCATAGATTGAATTGTAAGGTAAGGTTTTGATTCTACATGCCTATTTTATTTATTGTAATCTTTAGTTAGAAAGCAGGTAAAAGTCCTTACACATACATATAACAATATACGGGTAGAGCAGTAGAAGGTAGAAAGAAATTAAGGGTAGAAGGAGAAAGAAAAAGCTATATGAATGACCATATTTACCAAAATACAGTTATCTATTAGCGCCACCTGCTGTTGAATAGTGTAATCACATATGTTTTTTGTATCTAATCTTAGCTAATACACAGTTGCGTATGATTCTAATGGTAATAGTAAAAATAAACGAAGATCTATAGATATAGATTATTTTACAATACCTAACAGCGCCATCTCCTACCTGATAGTAAAAACATGGTTATGTTATTTAAGACTAGAGGGCACTAGTTACTTTATTATCTGGTCATCACGTGTTTTGTATCTAACTACATCGCGGCGTCCTAAACTTTAAAATACATAAAATAAATATTGGCTGGAACCTTGCGCTGAAATTTACGCTAATTGTTAAAGGATTATTCCGTTTACATAAAGCAGAATAACTGTGCTTATATTCTTTAAATATTAATATTAAATTTTCAATAGTGCGTTTAAATTATGTGTTTAAATTATTTTTTTTTTGTGACACAAATGCGACAAGGACGGGGGGATCCAAAAATCATGAAATTCGTATGACGTAATTTATGGATGGCCCCTAACTAACTATGTAAACAAATTTTGGGAGCCAAACCTACTCCAGGAGGTTGCTTGATGATTCCTGCTTAGTGTAACTATTTATTTGCATGAATACGTATAATATAATACGTTTGCCTAGTAGAATATCGATTTGTTTATTCATTACTAGCAGCACCCCGCGGTTTCACCCGCGTAAGTCCCGATCCCGTGGTAATATTGGGATAAAAAGTAGCTATATGCTAATCCAGGTCTCCAGCTATCTACATACCAAGTTTCTTCGCAATCAGGTTAGTAGTTTTGGCGTGAAAGAGTACCAAACATCCATAGATCCATACTCACAAACTTTCACGTTATACTACGAGTATTAGTAAAATAACCTCTTTCTGTTTACACTTAACACAATACAAAAGTCAGTTCATCATAAAAATGCGAGAATAAGGAATTATTCCTCTGAGGGAGTTATAGTCATTAGTTTCATTTGGCGCTACGCAATGTACGCGGCATTCTTTTTGTGCGGTACGGTGAATGACCTTCAACGTTCGGCGCCGTCTTGACCAGCTGATTGCATAAAATGTTTAAATGTTGTTTGATTGATTACGTTGTAGTTTTTGGCCGTATGCGGTATTTATTAAATTTTTTTTTTTGTAAAATGTTCTGTTTACTCATTGTGATATCACTTTTAAGGCAAAAAATTGAAAATAAAATAAAATAAAAAAAAATATGAATTTTTCCGGCAGAAAATTCCAATGATTATCGACTCTAATGGTTTGAATACACTATTTCAGGATTCGGTACGGTGTCGCTTACACTCTGTATATATAATTATTTATTTAAATAAATTTTCCTTAAGCTTAAGTTTGTAATCACGTTTCCTGTGATATTTATAATTATTCAAGTAAACGATGAATTGATGGGCAATTCAACACTAATCAACAGTTGTTAACAGCCAGAACAACAATTTATTAATAGTATCCACTATGACTATGCTAAGATACATGGCGTCAAAGGCCTATCCTTATTTATATAGGAACGGGAACCTGCGTAAATAATAGAACGCAGAATGAAGAAGTATAGAAATCGAAGACAAAAGGGGGAAAATTCTCCACATGACCTTATCATAAAGGATGAAAGCTAATATAGATAAGCCAGATAAGCTTTCTACAAAAAATATTTTGTTAATAAATATGGTCACTTTACATTTTTTACACGTTATGTTTTGATGGGTCTTACTTCTTCTTGCATTTTTTTTATAACTTTTTTTATTTTATTTTCTTGTTTATAAAGAATCGTGTCTAACTATCTAGTAATCTAGTAACGTGGGTCACACATTACTAGTATTCTTGTTAACCCCTCCATTTAAGCTAAGTTTGCTTGTGTTAGGAGTGGCTTCACGCTAATTTGAATTCATAACCCTAGCACGCACATTATAAAAACGTTTAAGTCTCTTAATTCTAAGAAGTCGGGATTTATGGGAGATTTCTGTTAAATTAATAGAAACTATTATAATTGATATAGCACCATTTCTAGCTATAACATTCAATCGATGTGTTGATTCCGGTGTTTTTTCTAACCTGATGAAGTATAGCAAAGTAATACCTTTATTCAAGAAGGGTTGTACAACTGAACCAAGTAACTTTAGGCCAATCTCAATGTTATTAGTAAAATTTTTGAAAAAGTCATTTTGCAACAGCTAGAAAGCCATTTCAATCTAAATAATCTATTTCACAAAGAACAATTTGGCTTTACAAAGGGTCGTTCAACAATTGATGCTGGTGTAACTCTTTTGAGACATAAATTTAATGCATGGGAGAATTCGCAAGATACGATAGCTGTATTTTGCGATCTCTCAAAAGCTTTTGACTGTGTAGAACATAACATGCTTTGGAACTAATTGTTTCCTACTTGAAAGATAGAATTCATGTCAATGGTGCGAGGTCTTCTGGATTACCTGTCACTATGGGCGTTCCTCAGGGCTCTATACTGGATCCTCCTTCGCAAATATATAAACGATTTACCTTATAGGTATAATAATTATGGGAAAAAAGGAGTAAAAAATAACAAAAATCGTCAAATGGAATTTGACGAATATTTTATCAATATTGTGGGACCAAATACACCACTATCTAAACAAACTTAGCATAGCTTGAACTGAGTTCTAGATAACAGATACATATACTTAGATAAAAAAAAATGTACTTAAATAAATCATTCATATCATTCAAAGCCACTTCATGGCCATCGTAAATACTTTATGCTTACAAATATGTACATTGAGCGAGCATCGATCCGGCGAACATTGATGATAAAAATTGCACAATTTTTTTTAGAATTGAACATTGCAAAAAAAAATTTAACACACATTTTTTTTATTCCTGGGAGAGTCATGCTTCGGCACGTATGGGCCGGCTCGACCGGAGTGATACCATGGCCTCACAGAAAACCGGCAGTGAAGCAATCTTGCACATCTTTTCGCCGCGTGAGCGAGATTACCGGAGGCCCTAACCCTTCCCTCTCCCCCTCTTCCCCCCTTAAAGGCCGGCAACGCACTTGTGACTTTTGAGTTGCAGGTGCCCATGGGCGGTGGTAGTCATGTACCATCAGGTGACCCGTCTGTCCGCTCGATTGCCCCCATTTACCATTAAAAAAAATCTACTATTATTTCAAGAGATTTTATTACCTGGCAACATAATTATATATTACGTAACCAAGATCCATGACCCAGACCATCTAAATAATTCGTATCAGTATGTTCATTCAGGTTCAGCCACAGATCAAATATTACTCATTTCTTACAGATCTGACACTCACATTAGAAAAATAATTACAATTCCTATTCACTTTTGATAAAGATCAGCTCTGCTGCTCTTTTTTTTCTCTTATTATTTATTGGGAACTATGAATATATTATAAGACAACTCAATAATAAAATAAACATATTACAAAATAATTATCTAAAAAAAAAGTATGTAACCGACTTCAATGTGCCTAAATCATGAGAAATTTTGTAATAAGCTGTATTCTAAACAAAACAACTCTTCAGCTTTATAATATTAGTTTAGATTATAATTTTAGTAATTTTAGTAATTTTAGTATAGATTATGATTTTGTTAATGTAGTAATTTTAGTATAGATTATGATTGTGTTTTATGCATTTTGTTAATTAGCTATAAAAGTATTCATAAAAGGAAGTACTTACTTATAGATGAACGCAACATAAGACATGTTAAAAATGGAACGCAGAGATGCATTGTGTACATATAGAAAAAAAATATTTTTTTCTTCTCTCTCCATGTATATTACACATACATATACACATACAGTTACATATTATATATTTTACACCATAACCGCCCACACTAAATCATTACAGTCCTGTCCATCCAAAGGTTGCCTGGAAGATATTGCTTGTTGTGATGAGGCCGCCCATTGTGCATTTTATGTTTAAAGTTGTTTTTTTATATGTATATATATATATCTCATGTGTTTGGTGTACAATAAAGAGTACTATCTACCTATCTATCTATATTTTTGTGTGATGAACTGGTTGCACGCACTAAAAACTCATATTAGTTCAAGTTATCGGATCTTTTATTAACCTAAAAGCCTTAGAAACTACTGAATAAAGTATAGATAAGTAAAATATAATTGATAGCCCGGAAGTTTAGTAATAAAAAATGAAAAAATATTAAATACACACTGCGTTGAAATTACTTACAATAATTTTGTATACTCAAATCAGCTAGATGTTTATAGTGATTGAACGCTATCCTTATCAGAATGATGCATAGTTATCGCACTGTAGGCATAAATTGATCGACAAGCAAGTCTGATATTGGTATATTCCATTTGTTGCCTTTGCCCGTGATGTATTTACTCGGCTGTGACTTTGTAAATAGTAGTCAAAGCCTCGCCTGTTATAAGCGCGGTTGTGCAGACATTGTTTTAAATTAGGTATTTGTTTTTTTAAGTTTTTAGTGTCTGTGGTTTAATATTTGATGTAAGTTCTTTTTTTTAATTTCTTGTGGTCTAATTATTTTTGTTCAAGTTGTGTTTTATGTTCGGATTGTCTTGAATTATATAATGTATAACTAACATAAGAACACTTTCGATCAAGTCCTTTTAAACAAAAAAAGCTAAACCGAAATTGGTCCATACACGATAGGTTTTGCTGTCAGTTTTATCACAGTCAAGATTGTGACTGACGGATATCCTATCGTCTAATACAGTGACTGAAGGTTGCAAGATATTGGTTACCCAAAACGTGGATAGATTGTTTTTACCACAGAGCTGCGAAAAAGTAAGAATTGTGATGTTGGAGGGGCCCGCGCGCCGATGCCGTGAATCAAACGCTCATAGCTTCGGCAAACACGTTTCAACATTTTTGTACTCGCGTATATACTTTCGCCGAGAATTTGGTTGCTTGAAAAAACAATAATTATGCCGAGTTTCACTATAATTACGTACGACAAAGCAGTCAGGACTGCAGTGTGTCCAAAGTAAGGACATAATTTCATCGATAATTTCAAAAACTGTCATCTAAATATTCACAAAGTATTTATCATTGCTTACAGGAATATTGCTTTACATTGTGTACGAAAATATTTGGTAAATGACTAGATAGCTCTGTATTGACGTACCGCTGTCTCGGACGTAACGGCTGGCAAGTAGGTATGTATTCTACGAAACGCTACCTTATGCTGATTAGCGTAAGAGTGTATTCAGTATAATTATAAATGGCGTTTAGGATTCATATTTGATAAATCCTCTGTGACGATTAGCGTAGAGTTTGCTATGTGTGCAAAATAATTATTATCGTCTAAACGTTTGCAACTGGCGACACGCGAATTAAAACAATCACAGCTGATGGCCTTTCTAACTACTTATTCTCAGTTCTGTTGTTTTTACATCATGCAATTATCAGTCGGGACTTTTGGAATTGAGTGACGCTTGCATCAGCGTGTAACGGATGCCTAAGGCCCATTAAGCAAGGTAATTTTCATAGTCAAAATAAATATTCGTCGCATCATTACGTAACTATAACCGCCTAAGATAATTTAAGAACAAATACATATGCAAATAATTGCTTTGTTTATTGAAAAACAAAGTTTTTACACGTTGACCTTGGAATATCAACTTCCCATAGTTTTATGGACTAAAAATAGATAGGTAGTAATACACTCGAGAGCAGTGCCTTAAGTATGCTTTGTTTTATTAAATAAACCCATTTTCAAGTAAACCGGGTCACATAAAGATACCTGATAATCTCTCGGCAGTTAATAATGCTAGCTTAGAGAAATAAATTGTGATTAATACAATTTAAGAAAAGCCAGCTGACGTACTTGTCCTAGTGAGATCTCCAGTCTCAAGAATACAGGACATTTGGACATTTTTCCCCTGTTAGCTAGAGGGTTGGCGTTAGGCAAGCGGCCGGCCATTAAACAAGCCAAAATCTTTTGCAATGTTACACATTGCGTCGACCTTAATGACAATAGGGAAAAGCATTAAGGCAAGAATAGGCAGTCATGGGACTGTCGACAGAAGTGACATCTTAAAACGAAACGATGAACTTAAAACGTCACATTAGCAGGTTGGTGACATTAATTAATAAGGAGCTGACAGAACTCAATGTTTAGATTAGCGCCCTCTAGTGGATCTATATATATATAATTAGTGTGACGGTCACGCGTGTTCAGTGCTTTTTTGTTTAATCTCTAAAACAACATCCATACATCCACACATCCATACATCCTCACAAACTTTCACGTTTATAATATTAGTAGGATGTGAAAGTTTGGATGGATCGATGTTTGTTACTGTTTCACGCAAAAACCACTGAACCGATTGCGATGAAACTTGGTATGTAGATAGCTGGAGACCTGGATTAACATCTATATGTTAATCCAGCCTAAGCTAAAAATAAAATTAGCGGGCACAACCAGACAGACATTTTTTTAAATAGTTTTGTTTTTTAAAGTACCGTGTTAACATTTAGATGCATTTAGTATTAAGCTGTTTATGACATTACAAACAGACACTCCAATTTTATTTATTTGTATAGATGTATCTATAGACAACATAGTTATCCCTATTCAATTATGCAAAAACGGCTGAACGGACTCGGATGAAATTTGGCATACAGATAGTTAATTCCCAGGATTAACACATAAGATACTTTTTTATCCCGAAAAAAATCTTAGGTTTCTGTGGGATTATCGAAAAAGTTTTTTGAACTTTTTTATTTATTTATTTATTTATTCAGCTCTTTATTGTACACCTTTAATGTAAGATACAATCGAAAACACAATACAAACATTCAGGCATATCAATTGGGGGTCTTATCGCTCACGGCGATCTCTTCCAGACAGCCTTTGTACGGATATTAACAAATATATTTCAGGGTAGTCTGTTTTTTTTTTTGTTTGTGTTTTTTAGTTGAATTTTCAACGAAAATTTTACGTTTCTTGATTATAAGAATGCGGCATTAAGGAACATTATTCCCGAAAATAAAAAATATAATCTTTATTTGAACAAGAAAACCTAAAAGCCACAAGATAGGACAATCTTTTTGTACCACTTAACTAAATTCTCAAATTCTTTATATGAGAGTGAAAGTAACCATTGGTCCGTAATGCCCGGTTCTTATGCCGCGTTCCCAGTTCCAATAAACAAAAAACGATTCGTTTTGCTTACGGACGGTAACATTTCGTTGAATTTTAAAGTCTTCAACACAGCTCTCTGGGCCCTTTCCAAAAACAAAATCAGATAGTTTCCAGCGCTACCCCAGGATTCGTACCAACAAATATTTCGTTCATAGTGATAAGTGTTTATTTCTATTATCTTAAGATATGATATGATAAATAACGAGAGATTGCCTTTTAAAGATAAAAATGGTATACGTAATTCAATCAGTAACATAACCACCTTTCATAGCTCCTATTTAATAAATAACATAACATGAAAATAATACATAATATTTATTACGTGTATGTAAAGCAATTTAGCGTCAGCACAGACAACCCGCATAAGTCCCGATGGCGTGGGAATATCGGGATATCTATGTGTTAATCCAGGTGTCCAGCTATCTACATACCAAGGTTCATCGCAATCGGTTCAGTAGTTTTTGCGATTAAGAGCAAAAAACTTTCATGTTTATAATATTAGTAGGATTTTGACATTGAAATAATCGTCAACAGAATAATATAGTTTGTGGACAAAACTTGAGTGTATTCCTAACTACCTAATTATAAAATGCGTATGTCAGTTTGTTTGTGACACCTTCACGCTTTAACTACAAAATTTAGGATGCACGTTGTCAGACTTACACAAAAGATCATAGCATAGCATACCTTATTGAAGTGAAAACTTCTTTAGGCACGTTTGTGCACTTTTCTATGGGGAAAAAGCACTGAACTCGTGACCGTCACGGTAATAATACATATATAGATCCACTAGAGGGCGCTAATCTAAACATTGAGTTCAGTCAGCTCCTTATTAATTAATGTCACCAACCTGCTAATGTGACGTTTTAAGTTCGTCGTTTCGTTTAAGTTTTCACTTCTGTCGGCAGTCCCATGATGACTGGCTATTTTATTTTTTTTGGGGTGTCGGTTTGGATGATCCTAATTTATTTATTTACTAGCGACCCGCCCCAACGTCGCACGAGTGCAATGTATATACGAATGTGGTGAACAGTTATCGTTATACAAATTAACACAACAATATAAAAACTATATGTATAAACCTTTTTCTTGAATCGGTCTATCTATTGGTGAAAACCGAATTAAAATCCGTTGCGTTGCTTAAAAGATCTAAGCGTACAGACGGCGAAGACGACTTTGTTTTTTACTATGTAGAGATTAAGATTGCCAACAAATATCTGTGTCGGACTCTTACCTACTAAAAACCACCCCGGTGTTGCACTTCTTGGCTATGATCTCCTATGAAACCTGCCTCTCCCACCCAAGATGGACCCCGTTCCCAAAATCTATATTAACACGAGCGAAACCGCTGGCAAAGCCTACAACATAATCCTTTTGGCTATTGTTGTAATTTCTTCTATAGACTCACAGGAGTGCTAAAAATCTTGCATCTAATCACCTTCTGTATGAGTGACAGGCACCGATCATGCTACACCGAACTGTATTTGTAGTATCATCATCTGGTAATCACTCACACATGGATCCGGTTGCTCCCATTTTCGGTAAACCTACCTCTCGTTTCTTTGGAACATGCGATTCCGATTACACCGATCAATGCGCTTTTTGTATCGTCCAATCCGATTTTCCCACGCATAAACTTTCTGCTTTTGACTCGTGACGAGTATTGTTGGCGACAATTTCAGTCCATAAGAATCATCACAAAGTGCATTACCTTTGATCGCGTGTCGCTTCATGGTAAAAAGATTAACTGTTAAGTGCCCTATTCTCATATCAGGAATAAGATACTCGTGTCTACACTGCCCGGCTGGCACAGCAATTGTTGAGTCAATATTTACAGAACAATTAACTTCAACTACTTGACATAAAGGGCTAATCGTACAGTAGAGAATAGTGTGTATCACTAATATCTTCGCTATTGTCCAAATAGTCAAACAATAGTGAATCTAGATTGCAGATCAACGCTAAATTTAATTTATGCATAGGCAAATGGATATACGGGTTCTATTAATACAGTTTACTCCTTAATCTTTCATTGTACAGAACCTGGCTTTTACGGATGTAACTTCACTCTCCACAAGTTTATCATCAGGTAACTGTGATGCAGTGGCGTAGCTACCGTAGGGCTAGACGGGGCAGTGCCCCGGGGCCCCCGCGCTCAGGGTGCCCCTCGGACTCTGACTTACAAACTATAAATTGGACTAGTGAAAATTTCTCCCACATCCGGAATATAAATAAACCAGATTTTTTAGAACCAAAAGTTATCAGGTTTGTACTGGAGTTGTGACTATACTACTATTTATATTAAATTGCGTACATGAACAGGGGCGGCCCTAGGGCGGTGCGAGCGGTGCGGCCGCACCGGGTACCATCATACGGGGGGCGCTTAAAACAACCGAAAAATTACCACCAGGGGCAGCCACCGAATCGTTACTATAATCGTTATTAACCGACGATTGTTTGGGCATTGACGATAAGGGCAGGCTAATAATCTATGGTGAATACTTACGTGGTGTTCTAAATACTTCTCCTCTATCATACTGGATTGTACTGACGTGACGCTTGGTTTTGCCCCCTCCTAAGGCTGGCGCTGGGCTCTCGCAAAGTCATAAGAGGATACTGTACGATATCCCAAGAAGCAGCGAGCCTATTAGATAGTTCTGCACCATGGGACCTAGAGGTGTTATATGTCAATGGCGTAAGAAGGCACAAGATCAAGAAATCGGGGCGCGACGGTCCCCGCTTCGCCAGGGCCTAATGATACAACGACCGAGCGCCACAATTGTGGTGGTAAGAGACGGGAGGATAGGCTGGAAAGTTTAGCGGTTGACGCAGCTACTTATCGGGCCCCGAAGGGGTACGCGAGGGGCGTGAGGCCATTCGCCGCGCCACGATGTCTCGTTGGTTAGCCCGACTGGAGGCTCCACGTGCTGGATTTGCCGCCGTGAAGGCGTTTCAGCCGGATATCGTCGAGTGTCGAATCATACGCTCCATGGCCAGTAGCTACAGGAATTTTACCACAGTTGCAACTTTCTGTGAGGAAGTCATCTCGCAGAAGGGGAGTCGGAACGGGTACGGGAGAACGATCTCCACTCGGACCTAATTCGCCGCCGGAGAACCGGGTGGCGGAGGTGCGCTTAGCAGCACCTCATGCTGCGAGGAGGCGACGTCCACGTGTGCCTGGATGACCTAATTGAGATGTTTGTGCTAAGAGGGGTCCGGATGTCTTAATAAAAGCTATTCCGGATCCTTCCTATTTTAGGCGCAGTACAGCACACATGTGGTTTTTAGTCGGTTCGATTCCGACACACCGCCCCACCGAAAACCCCGGGGGTACCCACACGCAGCAGCGATACGACCCACCGCACGGTTCCGGTGAGGTGATGACCAGTAGGGGTTTCCACACGATAAAAACGTGGAAAGATATTTTCGCCCATTGTGAAACTGTTTTAATTATTCTATTTATTAGAATTGGTTTAACTCAAGGTTGGTCCCATTTAAATTTGAAGAAAATATTACACCTCTAAGGGTGGAAAATTTATCATAATTTAGGTGCATTAAAGTCGGTGACACATGGTTGTCACAGTTTCAATTTAGTGATAGCCGATGCAGCCAACACTTCCTTGAATTTGGTCTCTTTATTTGGATTTCTCTAAAGACTTGTTTCTCTTGATCAACAAAGCTTTGGGAAGTGATATCTTTTTAGATTATCGAACAAAAAAGGATCAAAGAAACTCTACACTCCCAAGTTTTATACTTGGGAGTGTAGAGTTTCTAGCCTTGCTGCGGTTCGCTTTAAATACACTTCACTTCGTGATGTCCTTCTAAATCTTCATAAAGAAACAAATGACTCAGTTACAGCATCAGAGATTATATAGTAGGTGCATAGAGCAATTTGTTTTCATATTTACAATGTTTGCCTGGCCAAACGCTTTACAATAGCTAAAAAATTGCTTGGAATTTGTGAAACAGAGACGAGCCTCTTCATTTGCATTAATAACAAATAAGCTAAGGAAATAGCATCTTAGGTTAATATAGCTTTATTTTTCAAGTCAGTGCTCAGGCGTTACCGGACGCGATGGAGTGATACAAGCGGGGTGGACAACATTTTTTAACGCGGATGAGCAGGACAACGTTGACAGGCTTGTTGGCCTAGTGGTTAGTGACCCTGACTGCTATGCTACAGGTCGTGGGTTCTATTCCCACCTGAGTCTGGGTGTTCTTTGTGTCCGTTGTTTGTATGTTTGTAAAGTCCCCCGCGACACAGGAGTAATTCTTCATGCGGGAGTTGTCTTTTAAAATAGAAGAAAAAAATATTGCTATGTCAACCACGACAGACTGCTTGCTGCTCAGATACACCTTAAATATTTATTTGTTAGATATATCTAACACCATTTATAATCACTGCTGCATAGTATAGGAATACTAAGATTTTAAATTTATATGGGCGCCACTTTGAGGTCTCGAACCACCTAAAAATGTAGCTAGGGCCGCCACTGTTAACTTGAATATGGAGTACGACGAACCTGGATTACGAAAAATCTGGAGTACGTTGAATTTGGAACACGATACACAACGAATACGGAACAAACCATTTTAAATATTTTAGTTGGGGCCCTAGTTTTTTTTTTTGCCCCAGGGCCTTTGGTTACCTAGCTACGCCACTGCTGTGATGCCAACTGTTGGGTGTCGTTGGTCACCAAACTTGCAGTGTACAATGTAGAAGGAATAATAAAGCTATTCTGTTCATCAGAGCGTATCCTCTCAAGTACGGTATCCTCTAGCAAGGTATAGCCCGTACCTTATCTGACAGTCGTTGTGCTGACACATTGACAGCTGGCTCAGCTCAGCTCCTGCAATAGACATTAATCGAATCCAGTAGGTACGCAGTAAGGTTCGTTCCCAACTCAGTAGCCCGATAGCATGATATGAGCCCGCATGACGTTTTCATTCATTGAATTAGTCCATTTCATGCAGCGTACTTCACCACTGATCAGGGGCCCTCGTAAGGGGAGTTCGCGGTCCTCGGGGGTCCTAAGCAGGTCGGTGGCCGGCCTCTCCCTGCCGACGTACCGTTATTGGCCACGTCAGCGGGGAGCAAAACTCGTCACTTAAAGCTGAGATTGACGACCCTGGAGCCAAAATTCTTCATGTTGTTTCCGGGGCTGCGAGGCGGAGCTGAGTGACGAGTTCGTGGATGGTTTTTGTGCTTTTATTGCCCTGGATCTTGTCAGCATTGTACATTTAGCGTTTGTTAAATTATCGTTATTGTTTTCATTTGTGATAGCAGAGACATGACGTTTGAAACGTCATGTCTTACTGGATTATTTCATGGTTTGTTGTCATACAATTTGCTCTTTATTATTATTATTGTTTAGGTGGTTCTTTGTTGCTCCCTATTTGGGGGGTTGAATTTCATGTCACGCGGGCCTCAACCAGGCATGCCATATTTGTTCTATTTGTTTATAACTAACTTGGTATAAAATGTCCAAGTTATTTTGTGCCAGTCTTTGTGATCCGCCTAAGAAATAAAATACATACATTTAAAACATGTTATTCATAATTTAGTTAACAAATATTTTGGAGTAAATATAAAAATAGGTTTATTATGCATCTTTTTTATTAATATTCGTAGCTTGCTTAACTAGTTCAAGCCGAAGGTGAGGGTCAATTAGGAAATGGTAGGCTAATAACACTTGGATCAATATTCTAATATCTATTTATAAATAGGTAAGGTCCAATTATTTATGTATTTGTCTCCTCTATTTGTTTTAACGGTTTTCTTATTATTATTAACGTCACTTGTAACTATCTAGCTAACAATATTAACTTAATATTGGCAGATTAGGGGATAGAGAGTAGGGGAAGGAAGGGAAGAGGGGGAGAGGTAAGGGTTAGGGCCGCCGATAACCTCACTGACTCGGCGAAACACAATACATGCTTGTATAGTGTTTTGCTTTACTGTCGGTTTTCTAGGCCAAGGTATCACTACGGTCGAGCTGGCCCATCCGTGCATGGCTCTCCCACGAAGTGGTATCTAAGTTCTGTAGTTAGACCAGGTTGTCGGACTTTTTAGGGCTCCACATACCCGTAACGAATACCACAGATGTTTATATGGCACCCGTGACCGACGGCTTAACATGCTCTCCGAGGCACGGAGGGACCTCAATGTGTTAAGAATGGTCACCTGAGACTGACCTGGCTAGTATTACTTAACCTTGTAATGTGCTAATCTACTCGGTTACCACTTAGCTACGAGCCTCTCTCTAGTAATATATATGTATATTTATACAAATATAGTCAGTCATTCATATAAACAACGTTCTAGCATCCTCTCATGAGCGAATCTTGAGCAATGTTCCGACCTAGAATCAAGCGGTCTGAAAACGGGACAATAGCATAACCAGTTTTACAAAGATCATTTTGATGAGCCCCACATTTTTTATGTTTTGTTTTTCATGCCATCATATCGTCTTTTTTCGTCCGGGTCGAAAACGCTGTGAAATGAGTCACTGTAATTTTTTTTTGTAAAGTACATATTGACAAAATATATCTCTTTTTACACAAAATAAAGTTACTTAAAAATGAAAAAAAAATGGCGTAAATATTAACCTCGGTACCGCGTCGGAACCTATGATACGGCAGCAATTATTGTTTATAGTCTTTTCTATAAAACTTAGCGCTATTCTGGATATTACTGAATACGACTAGACGATGATTTGATCCGCCGTGAGTTTGTTTGCCCGATTTCTTCTCACAAGGCTCAACCATTTGGAAACGGGCGGTTATAGATCGAAATAGGCAGATGTGATATTATGTCATCCATTTTGTTTTCTTTAATCATTTTACATTTTGACGAAGCAAACTATTGTTGCGGTGACTCTGTGTGTGTTGATCTATAATTTTTTATTATAATAATTATTTATTAAATCGACGATTTCGAATAATTGATGGTCAATTTTATGAAATAAAGATTTTTTTGAATTGAATTTGAATTGAATTGAATTTTGATGACAAACTCAACTAATATACTGCTCATCAATGATAGGCCTTATCAGATAATTTACAACTAGGTGTGTTAGAGTCCGACGTTTGGACTTGATATCGGTGTAATTCGAGGACTACTTCTGTTTTAGTATTGTTATTATATTATGCCAGATTCCAAAGAAGGTTACGTAGCAAATTAAAAGAAAGATGTCGAAAAGCCCGAATCAGAAGTGACCAAAACTCAAAGAGAAAGATACCCATAGTTATTAGGTATAAAAGAAAGAAATAACGAAATATTAAGTAGGTAACACAAACCAACTGACAAACACTCAACTAATTTAGAACGACAAGTGTAACAATGGTGCCGATTCTATTGTACACTCGACTAAACTAAAACCTGACTTAATTTCTTCATATGAAATCAACCTAGTGTTCTTCGTAATAAGGTCTATTTGTTACTAGCATCTATTTCTCAGCGCCTCTAAATTTCAATAAAACCTGTCAACGTATACTCAACTTTATTTCCACGCAGCGAGAGTCTTCATTTATTCAAACGCTGTATAATTGCCGTGTAAAAACTTGTTCAAAACGAACAAGGATGACGTGTTTTTAATCTATACCTACGAAGACGCTTACTAAAAACACAGAGCAAAAGAGATGGCATTCAACGGATAGCGGCTCTCGCTACGTGGTATTAAAGTTTATTTAAGCGTATCAGACTTTAGTCGACAAATAAATTGCTTATTTCGATAGCAACATATGTTACCTACTTGTTTCAATTTGAAATAAGACCTTGTTTTGAAGTGTACAAGGTTTACTTCTTATATGAAGAAAATTTAGTGAATTTTAATTTAGCGAGTGAAGTAACAGAATTGGGGCCAATATGAGTCTAATAAAAATTTCAATCGTGAGAGAGCCATGCGTCGGCACTTATGGCTCGACCTTAGCGATACTGCGGCCTCACAGAAAACCGGTTGTGTTTTGTCGAACGAGTGAAACTCTGACTGGCTCAGTGGTGCAGGCCCTCCGGTTTCGTCCCTATTCCGGTCTTTATCCGACTGCGTAAACTATTACTCACTGTTCATTCACATAATTTCTTAATTAAATTCTCTTGTTACAGAAACAATGAAACTCACAATACTCCTGCTGCTAGCAGCTCTCTCCACGACATACGGTTACCACATTCTCGTCTCTTTCATTATACCTTCGCACAGCCACAACCAGCTTGGGAAGGGGATCGTGGATGCTTTGCTCAAAGCTGGACACACGGTACGTATTGCAGCTTATAGTACCTTCCGCAGACGAAAGTTAAATAGGGTTTTTCTTTGAACAAGTTCCAGCTTCTGATATTTTTGTCATTCATGATTTCGTTTAGGTGAATTAGATGTTTTTAATACATCGGCATACATATTATACACTATAGTAAATAGTTCCCATAAACAAGAAGGGATCCGGGTAGTTGTTAACACATCAGCATAAAACCACGGGCAACCTCTGTAGGTAACTAATTTTCCGCCTTGCCTTTGTGACATCCCCATATGACTAAATACGCTTCAGTGCCATCTACCGAAGACAAGCCAAACTACATAGTAACTTCTAATCCTGTATCGCGCAATGAAAGTTCTTGCGCCGAGTAGTATATCATACAAAATTTCAAAACCAACCGTTGGACAGTGGTCCGCCAAGCTTGGTGATAATGATAACCATAGCATCACTTACAACCTAGCCTGGTTAGAAATATTTCCTCTTTGTTTGTCTTTTTTTTATTATAGGGGGCAAACGAGCAGATGGATCACCTCAAGAGTCACAAGTGCGTTGCCGGCCTTTGAGATGGGAGTACACTCTTTTCTTGAAGGTTTTTTGTGCTACAGAAACATAACAATCTATTCTCCGTAGTGGATCACGTCGGTGTTACCACAGATATACATTTTTTTGTTGACAAGCATTTTCTTGATAATAATAATGCAATGATCATCGATATCGCTGTTCCTCATGACGAGAACCTCGTGAAAGTTGAAAATAGTAAACTAATCAAATATTTGGATTTGTCTTACGAGATTATCGATATGTGGAATGTCGATTGTCATATCTGCTCATGAATTGATAGCCAAGAGCCTCGATTAACACCTTAACGGCTGGATCAAGGGACCGATGCAGAAGGCAGTTCTTCTCTACACGGCCCGTATAGTGAGAAGGTTCCTGTCTTTGGAGCCCTAACCACCATTGTCTTGGTCCCTGTACCCGATGTAGGGGGCCTACTATTTTTTATTTTTTAAATATAGGTATATTTTTATGTACATATTTAAGAATGTTATTTATATGGTTTTTTAAATGAGTAAAGAGAATAATAATAACGATTGTATTTGCATAAAATGTGATACAAAATATGATAAGTAGACAAAACAATGCCAATATTTAGTTGGTAAGGATAAATAAAAACATAAGCAAAGAGGCTCAATTGGAGAAGGTATAAAGTTATAAACAATGCATTTCTAAAGTGAAAAGAGCGGCGTGTTTTTTTTAGAATAAAAGCTCTCGAACTAAAAAAAAGGCTAATTGAACACAATTAGCCTTTTTTTTAGTTCGACATAAAATTTACGGGAATGTAATTTCAGGTTACGTGGATCACGCCATTTCCAGAGAAGGTTGGGAAGAACCCTCCGAAAACCTTACATATTGTCGATGTCAGCCACGTTAAGGAATTTGCAAACGGTATATTTGATAAATAATTTTTCAAAATCTTTCCATGTTTTAATGACAATTATTTTACATTCGAGAGAAATGAATCCGGGTCACATAAAGATACAAGAAACTCCCGGATAGCCTCAACGCCAGCCCAGCGAACAGTTAAACACTCCTTAATAAACGAAAGTAATAAAACTTCTTGGTTGTTATAAAGTTATGCCTGCTTTCATAGAGGAATGGGGGAATGTTTCCCAAAAACGTCATCATCCTCCGCGCCTTTTTCCCAACCAAGTTGGGGTCGGGTTTTCAGTCTAACTACGATACGGCCGAAACTTAATATTTTACGTGAAGCAACTGACATCAGACCTCTACAACCCAATTATAAGGCGATATCGAAGTTCTGTAGTTAAACCAGGTTGTCAGAGATGTTCGTATGGCACCCGGGACCGACGGTTTAACGTGCTCTCTGAGGCACGGTCTAAATGTGTTAAGAATGGTCACCCATCTTAGACTGACCTGGCTGGTATTACTTAACTTTGTAATGTGCTAACCTACTCGACTACCACTTAGTCACGAGCCGCTCTATTCCCAAAATCGTCTAAGAACCTTATTGGCCAGCATGTCAAACTGCATATCCACAGTAATGGCAGCACGTGGAGATAACACGAAGTAAAATATTTTGTTTTTCTAATTTGTTTTAATATAAGATTGGTTATTTTTTCTTTATGTACATTTTTATAAGCACAATACAAAGTCACAAATATTTTTTTTTACCTTCATTTAAGGAGCATTCAACCGTCTATCAAACACAATTTATTCACCTACGCTAGCATTCTCAGTCTACGAGATTTTTAGGTATCTTTATGTGACCGGATTCATTGCTCTCGAGTGTATTTTCTTTTGTTAAAAAAGACAACTCAAACTATAAATTCCATTTTTAAGAGCTCATTCTTAAGTTACCCGGAAATGGAACCCATGACCCATGATGCGGCAGTCGAATGTTCCACCGCCACGCGATGTAATACGTGATACATATTAGTGGGAAGGAAGTTTTACGATGATTACGATAATTTTTTTTTCAGTGGATATGTCGGATAGCAAATTTATCAACCAAGGTTTAGGGTTTGTCAAGGAATTCTCCAAAAATGTCACAATAGGCGTGTTCACTAACCCAGGTGTGAAGAATGTCATTGTGAATACGCAGTTCGATGCCGTGGTGACGGAACTATTTTTCTCTGACGTCATGGCTGGGTAAGACCCATTGATTTTTTTATTTGAAGAATGTTTTTCGACTTTACTCCTTAGGAGTCAATTTTCATATAAAGCGCCCGGTATGAAAAAATATGAAGAGTAAAATTTGACGTAACGCGTGTAACGCTTTGTTGTGCTTTTTGTGCTTCATTGGAGTTTACTTCTTATCCTCGACGCATGTAAGTACCTTTGTGTTATATATATATATATATATATATATGATTTTTTTGCTGACCTATCATCAAAGGTATCATTAGTACTATCGTCTGTCTTCGTTTTCGGGAGCGTTTCACTAACACCCTGTACGTGTAATGACTTTCTAGCTGGTAACTTTTCGTGTGTTCCCGAAACAGTTGAGTGTCGTACAATTTTTTTTTATGGGATGGCAAACGAGCAGACAGGTCACTTGATGATAAGTGACTACCGCGGCCCATTCACCCACAGGTGCCTGTAACCCAAGAGTCATAAGTGCGAAGCCGGCCTTTGAAGTGGGAGTGGGGGAGAGGGAGGGCGGTAACCTCACTCAGTCGGCGAAACACAACAAAATAATTGGTTCACTGCCGGTTTTCTGTGAGGCCGTGGTATAACTCCGGTCGAGCCAGCCCATACGTGCCGAAGCATGGCTCTCCCACAGTTACCGTGCGTACGCTTGCTGTCCTAATTTTGAATACAATTCGCGGTTAGAGGGAAAAATAAGGGATTATGGAATTATTTTTAATATAGTAAACAATTTACTGTAGCACGCACCTACAAGCACTTTTATTTGTCTCTCGACAAATAACTATTGTTTTAATTTGTTTATAGACTTTGTAGCCCAATTCGGTAATTTTATGTGGAAGAAAAAGGTGAGATGTCAATAGTTCGAACCAGTAATGTCGACATATGTATTTATAATAGTATATGTATGATATAACTACGTATGTATTTGTGTATGTATGTGTGTATACATGTATAATATATGGTACACTAAAGTTATGAGTATTTGTGTATAATTTGTGAGTATATTCTTATCGAATTTTGTATGTATCCCATTCTTTTGTTTTTGTAAATTTTTTGCAAGTTTTTTAATTGCACCTACTTCTTCGTTTCTCTGCATCACCCAAAGGACTGGCAGAGAATGCCTTAGGCATTAAGTCCGCCTATGTACTAATGTGCCAAAAGTTTTAATAAATAAATAAATAAAACACTTACTTGGAATTTCTGGTTAGATGTTCAGGTCACTGGGTTTTGCTCCGTCCAAAAGACGTAGCCTCGGGTTCTTATACAAGTATCGAAATGCTTTTTATAGGTAACTAGCTGACCTGACAGACGTTGTCTTATCTTAAAATATTGACTGACTGGGTTTTGTCAAAAGCATTACATTACAAAAGTTAATATGGTCGCTAAGTTTTCTAATATTTTCAAATTTTCTGTGCAACTTTCTTAATTTTTTCTTTCATAAGTACCATCTCCTGACAGTAACAAACATTAAAAAAAAAGAATTTGCGAAATCGGTCCATCCGTTCACGCGTGATGCCGTGACCCAAGGGAAATAGGGATTCATTTTTATATAGTTTAATGACAACATTTTAGTCCAGCTTTTTGAATCCAATATCATGAGCATACTCTCTGAAGCATTGTCTACAAATATTTAGTCCATATTTGCGAATAAGACCATGTCTGTTGGAGCAGGCGCGGCATGAACCCTGGCCGTACCTACGAGTGTGAGAATACCAAATATTAGCGTGACCCATGGTGCAAATGCAAATTTTGGCGCTACACAGCGGTAAGGAACACGTCCAAAAATCAAATTTTATATATAGATTATCACGAAAAAAGTTATTAGCGTGATTCACTTGTTAACTGGATGTATTGGATTCATTCTCGACCGGCTTAACTGTCTCTTGTAGGTAACAGAAATGGGTTTACAGCGACATTTTTAGTAGAAACTTGAGAACTGTCTTCTCTCTTGCGCTTACGTACGTAATACGAGTGAACGGGATGGATTAATAGATGCATAGAGGGGCGTTTTGGAGAATTTCGAATTGATAGCGGGAAAATTTCAATGTCAAAAGGTGACCCTACTGATAATTAGCCAGATCCGGCTTAATCAGACACTATAACTTCGGAATAATATAAAATAATACTGCTAAATAACCATACTACCCCACTTAGCAACTGCCAAAAAATATGGCTATTGAGAGAATTTTTGATATTGTTTCTTCCAGCCTCGCAGCTGTCCAACAAGCACCCTGGATTCTCATGAGTGCCATACAAATGATGCCTCCCACAGAAGCACAGTTAGATGAAGTACGATCTGCGAACACCGTGCCTCTCGTCATTAATGAAGCCAGTATACCCATGACGTTCAAGCAAAGGATCGTCAATGTTGGACTTTCTATCGTCATGAGTATAAGTAACTGGTAAGCATATCCCAGAAATGGTTAGCAGTAAATAGTATGGAGAAACGGGGTTTTATGTCCCTCTAACAGAATGGATCCTTCTACCGGACTGGGTGATCATGTCTAGCAAGCCGCAGTCAAGCGGTTAATGTTGGAAACTGCCGTGCCCAGATCTTATAATCTACTACTTCATAATGAGTCCGACCATTTCATGAAATGGTTTAATGTAGCTTCTCCATGATACAAAAGGTTTAATGCCAATTCTAAATAAAGAAGAAACTCTTTATATATGTCACTCTGTTAAGTTATCTTAAATAATCGTCGGTGGATGATGCATCAGAAAAACAAAACGAAATCAGCGCCCCTAACAGTGGATAATATAACTATTATACTTTATCACCAATGTTTGTCCATATCGTCATATGTCTGTTCATATCGTCAAACGCTGATTATTCATTGATCTGGCCAAACCATTTCATGAAATACGATTAATTTTAAAATCTGACGGCGACATATACATACAGTGTGAGGAGTAGTAGTTACTACGAAGTTTGATTGGTCTTCACTAGATGTCGCCGAAATACGATTAGTATTATTTGTGATTTTGTATGTTTAGCAGTAAGTTATAAATAAGTTTATCAAAAGATGATGTCAATTGCAAGTGCTATCTAAATATTTACCTTCTCTCTCAGGATGGAGCGGCCAGCAACCGAAGAGCTTTATGAACGCCTCTTTGGCCCCTTAGCCGCAGCACGAAATGTCAAGCTACCCTCATTCTCTGATGCATTTTACAACGTGTCTATCCTATTCCTCAACACGCATGAATCTCTATATCCAACCTTTAGTCTTCCACCAAATGTGATCGGTATTGCTGGTTATCATATTGAGGAGACCCCTCCACCATTGCCAAAGGTAAGATTTCTTTTTTTTCAGACTTTGAAGTCAGGATATAAGACTCCCGCCACGACTAACGGACGGACAGACAAGACAGCAGTTTTGTGTTTGTTGGATAATTGATTTAGCTTAAAAAAATAGATTTAAATAAATTGTCGGAAAACGCCATTCCTGGTGTAGGTGCTCTATCTAATTTCTAAACCACATCTACATCTTTGGTATTAAATACCCACAATTTTATCATATTATATTAATATCATAGTTTAATTAATGTCACTTTATCCGTCAATTCTCAAGTTCAATTTGTCTGTTTCAAAATACGTAGGCATGTAGCGCATATACTTAGATGTACAAATTTCAATTTAGATTTCCTACTTTTCAGGATCTACAAGATCTCCTGGATAGGTCGAAACAAGGCGTGATCTATTTCAGCATGGGATCGGTTCTTCGCTCAGCGGCGTTAAAACCTCACACGAGGAAAGCCTTACTTGCTAAATTTGCTGCTTTACCTTACACCGTGCTTTGGAAATTCGAGGAAGATATACAGGACCTGCCTCCGAACGTGCATGTGAGAAAGTGGATGCCCCAGCCCAGTATACTTGGTAAGACAACAGAAAAGAGAAAGAAGAACAAATATATTACATATTTGAACGTCTATAAGTAACATATTCTCTTTAAAAAATGTATTAGTTATTAATGTTTCTGCGTGAAGCCTTTGACTGTTTTGTTTACTCATTAGCAAACAATACCAATAGCACAAACCAAGTAAAGTGACTAAAACATTAATTTCAAATGTGAATATATCAAATTCCTCATTATAAATACTGCTTTAAAATAACAAATAAGGTCGGCTAAATCTTAGTCACAGTAAAACTACTAAACTATTTAAGAGTACCACAAGGTTCTCTTCTCAGCCCAGTAAAAAAATATTAATTGCAACTTTTTACAATTGGATTGCATTACATCTAAACATAGAAGTCCCGGTGTCAGATGATATTTAGTTAGAAGAAACGACGAAAATATTAAGCAGTTCGCAAGGTCATTTCCTTGGTCCTGCTTATGAATATAAATTTCGACCTAATATGTAAATTTATGATTACAGTACACCCAAACGTAAAAGTCTTTATAACTCATGGAGGTCAGCTCAGCAGTCTGGAAGCGATACGATCTGGTGTACCTCTACTAGCAGTCCCAGTGTTTGGTGATCAGCCTTTCAATGCTGAGCGGGCTAGACAAGCTGGGTTCGCGCTTAAGGTCACGTTCAGTCCTGACATGGCTGACGAACTAGATGAAAAGTTGAGGGAGTTACTTAACAATCCCATGTAAGTCTACATAAATAAGCTGAACATATTACTTACTTTGTCCAACCGTTAGTTGAAATTAAATTTTGAATGACACTGCTTTTGAATTAAAAACCTAATTAATATTATAAATACGATATAATATTAATTAGGATATATGAGTTTGTTTGTTGATTTGTTATGCTTTTACGCCTTAACTGCTCAACGGATCGTCATGAAATTTTGCATAAATGTTTCATAGGGGTACAGAAAAGAGAGGGAGATATAGTATATGTAGCATCCAGCAAAAAAAAAAAACTGTTCCCGAGAGAAAAAATTACAAAATCAACATTAACGGAAGTGAACCCGTAGGCAATAGTTAGTCAATAACAAAATGAATTTAAATGTACTGGACATCCTCGAAACTAATAAGAAGATATAAAAATGGTAGGTATTTTAATCAGACAGATCATAGAAACAGTACCGATCGAAGCTATCACAGATCAGATCGAAAGTGTCCAAGCAACTCTTACAAAAACGTCAGAAATCTAATCAGAAAATCCACTGTGCTCTCACTTCTAATTTACATAACAATACACCTAAATATCTTTTGTCTCTTTCCAGCTATACTGAGCGTGTAAAGTTCCTGTCCATGTTGTTCCGTGACCGTCCAGTGCCGCCTTCCAAGCTGGTCAGCTACTACACAGAGCTTGCCATTAAATCCAAAGGTAAATTTAAAAAAAGTTTAGAGTTAAAAAACCTACCCACTTTAAATGGTCATAGTCCACCAGAGTGGCTGCGCGTTGATGGACTTCTCAAAGCTAAGAAAGACTTCGCGATCTTTTTCTTCACAAAACGGGAACTCGGTCAACCTTGGTTATCTAATTACCAACCTAAATACAGCGATACAATAGTACTTAGAGTTGCCACAAGTTTTTGAAAGAATAGTAGTATTTCTTCAAAACTTTATAAATTATAGTAGAGTAAGGTAAATACAGGAAAAAATAGTACAAACAAAACAATGAAACGCATTCTCTGCGCTTAATAATGTTATTGAATGCGCCAGAATGCGTTTCATTTTGAAATTATATAAGCTGCGCTATGACATGTGTTCCGGTTACAGATAATAATTTCGCCAAGACAGGAGACTGAAATACGGAATACTGAAAGTTTATACATATAGAAGAAGCGCAGAAAGCTAATTTTTTAAACAAAATGTTTTACAAATCTAAGAATTCAAATACAGGCATCCAGTATATCTGTTGACCGGTCATGGTACGTAAGTGTTTACAATAACAGTCCGCGTCATACTGGCCAATAAAATAAACTAAAAATGAATTATGGTTGAAATTCAACCACCAGATGACCTCTAGTAGGTATTATAGAACGGGTGGCAACCCTACTGTAGTGCTGGTAAACTGCGGTCTGATGCGGTTGAGAGGAAGGGTATTTCCCAGTCCTGAAAACTGTGGCTCACATTTTATCATCATCTCGTCTAGATCTAGTCTATATTGATTCAATAATTCTGTCTTTTCTAGGCGCATATCATCTCCGTTCTTTATCTCTTCAATACTCTTGGATACAACGGTGGATGTTAGACCTGCTACTGCTTGCCTTAGCAGTGCTCGCTATTATCTTCACAGTCCTCAAGCTGGCCTTCAGAATATGTTACAGAAGGTTCTGTGGCAAGAGCAATAACGTACCGAATCTGAAGAAAAAGAAGAATTAGTTTAATTAATTAAAAGTCTATAAAGATATCGTTGGTGAAAGTGGTTCAAATTAAGAGCAGGATAAAAAAATATAGTGGCCAAGCATGTAGATCTAAGATGGATTAAAACAATCGATTCTTACAATTATATCGATTGATACACTAAATCGATTTAAACATCTGTTGATATCTATTTTATATTTACATAAATCAACTACAAAATTAAAAGATCAATTTGATGAATGAAAGAAGTACAATATAACGGATACGTACACAACATGTAGATAAATTAGAACACCGTGCAATTATTGTCGATATCCAAAATCTCGTAAATGCTATAAAAGACACATCAAATATTGGTCCCAATTCTGTTACTTCACTCGCTAAATTAAAATTCACAAAATTTTCTTCATATAAGATGTACACTTCGAAACAAGGTCTTATTTCAAATTGATACAAATAGGTAACATATGTCGCTATCAAAATAAGCAATTTATTTATCGACTAAAGTCTGATACGCTTAAATAAACTTTAATACCACGTAGCGAGAGCCGCTATCTGTTGAATGCCATCTCTTTGCTCTGTGTTTTTAGTAAGCGTCTTCGTAGGTGTCGATTAAAATAATGTCATCTTAGTTTGTTTTGAACAATTTTTTATACGGCATTTGAATAAATGGGGACTCTCGCAGCGTGGAAATAAAGTTGAGTATACGTTGACAGGTTTTAGTGAAATTTAGTGGCGCTGAGAAATAGATGTCAGTAACAAATAGACCTTATTAAAAAAATACAAGGTTGATTTCATATGAAGAAATTAACTCAGGTTTTAGTTTAGTCAAGTGTACAATAGAATCGGCAGCATTGTGCCTTACAAGAGCAGTACAGAGTTTTCTCTAAACAAGGCTAATAGTACTCAGGTCGTAGATGCTTTTGTTAGATGTGGGTTCACGTCTCGGTAATGTACTGGGTGGGATGTGAACGAGCAATCACTTGATCAAAAATTCGACGCCATTGGCCAATTATCAGTTTCCTATGGTTGCAATAAACTATTTAACAGTCATTACAATAACTATTAAATAAGACTTCTACTTGTTTACTTGTGTGACTTTTTTTGTGTTGTTATTTTATACAAGTATTTTACAGAATGTACTATTTTGATGTTTAATAAAGAGACACTGATTTGACCTTGACAGTCAACTACCGTTTTTTGAATACCCTGATTAAATAGAGCCTATAGGTAGACCGCTTAACTGAGTCCTCGCCTGCGGGGTACAGGAGCGCAGAGGTAGGACGAGAACGGGGACCGGGAGAGGAGCGGGTGGCAGGCGCATTCTTGTAAACTCAGTTCGCTCGCTACTAGACGCTACGCGGCTAGCCATCGCACGTGTTGACAGTCGCGGACGATTTGTGAGAGTTACTCATGAGATTACATTCTCAGATGAGTCGAAATATCTTCGGACATAAAATTAATAGTCAGAAGCAAATGGCTTTTAAATATAGGAATACTCGTATATTAGAAAAAAAAAGCTAGATCCAAATTCTGCTGAATTTCAACAAGATATTCCTTTAAACAAAACCGTAGCAAAAGTTAATAGACTATTGGAAAAGTCTGTATCTAGAATTGAACAACAAGGAAAATATATATCATATATATCACCGAGGAAACCAAAACAGATTTGCAGAAAAAGAGTGGAATTAGACGATTTCACAAAAGGCGTGGTTAGAAGAAGTCACTCAGTTTTACACAATTTTTTAAAAGAAACCAACTGAAAACTTTGAATCCTGTACTTAGAGACGAGAATGTATTACACGCTACGAGCACCCGCCGCCCGCACCTTTCCCGGTCCCAGTTCTCGTCCTACTCCCGCACCTGTACCCCGCAGATGAGGACTCAAGCGCTCTAATGTTTTAAAAAACTCGTTCTCATTTAGATGAAGGAATTGATGTTAAAGACAGATTCTTCTTGATACCGCACGCATAGAGACGAGGTTAGGATTTTAAATATATTTCTCTTCCTACCTACCTTTCCTTTACAATCTTTAACTCAGAAAATGCGCGATTAACGGTTATATTACGGTTTGGTATGTTAATATTATGTAATGACGCCAAAAAACGCTAGCGTTCCCTGGCGCCATTATATCGATTTGGTTTCTAGTTCTAAATAAAAATACTATAATAAAATTGCATTTTATTTTTAAAATTTCACTAACAAATTAAACTAATAGTGTTCTTAACAACTTTTACAACAGTGCTATATATTTGTCAAATAGCTGTAGATACTCCTTCGTTTTGTGTTCGTTCGTCAATTTATGTACGTGGACCTCGCCATCCAAAGTTAACAGCGCCTGAAACGAGATGGCGTTTTATTCAACGTGACATTTAAGACAGAGCTACATACACTCTACTGCTTGAGAGCTAAGAAAGGTTTTGTTTTTAATGAGTTACTGGGTGAAGAAAACAATATTCATTGCATTTTATTTTTATATATTTGAAACTACAGTAGGCTCGCGACTTGAATGCAGAGCTCAGGAATGCGGTAGTCACAATACTGGGGCGTGCGAGGCGAGGTTTGCGGTCGGCGGGGAGAGATGCTGCCGCCCTTCAAATCAGGTTACTAATGTCGCGTTCCAATAAACAAGAAACGATGCGTTTTGCTTACGGACGGTAAAATTTCGTTGAACCGTCCGTAAGCAAAACGAATCGTTTTTTGTTTATTGGAACGCGGCATTAATCAGGTAGACAAATTAACTGTCTTATGGTGAACGAAGTAAATCGGTTCAGTAGTTAGTTAGTCTTTATAATATTAGTATAGTAGTCGTAGTAACAAGACACAGTAACAGATATACAACATTTTATGATTGTATATTTTGGAAGGGTTTAAGTCTAAAGTTGGACGGCTTTCCTGCTTTTTGATATACACCTGCTCACTTAGCTCTTATCCTAATTACGTGCAAATATAATATAGTGATTGAATCATACAAATAAAAGAATAAAAATGACTCTGAAAGATATTGTTCGGTATAAAAAATAAAAAAAAAATAATTGTATGTTTTATAATCTTCAGTGTATCTCTAACAATGAACATTTAACATAATTAGTTTTTATAACTACTTATGATACTTTGTGACACCTTTAATAAATACTTTAAAACAATAAACTTTAAATACTTTAACACCGCGGAAACCTTGTACCCTACACAGACATGAATCAAGTATGATAAGACTCAAGGCATGGGCAGACTCGGGATAAGGGAGGCTGCTCCCTGTTTGTTTTTGTGTGCTTATGTGCTTACATACTTATTGAAATTCGATACAAGTGAAAAAGGTGAATACGCCCATGACTCAAGGCATCACTGTTGAGTCATATAATCTATTAATGACTCTAATCTATAAACAATAAATTTTCTTACAAGACTATTATCCCCAGCGGCACATGTTATGGCTGAGTCTGCGTACGCGCACTTGGCATATATGTCGCTGTGGGAGAGCTCCCACGAGACTATGCTGCCATCTAGTGAGGCAAATATACAGCAAGGGTTGATGCGGGACCAAGATAATGAAGATATTGGGAGCTGAAGAGGAAAAAACCAACAATACAATTATTATTTGAATGTCATTTATAATTATAAATACTTGAAAGAGTTTCATCGTAACAACCTTATAAAGATGTTTGGATGAACGGCGAAAACACTGTGAGATGCCATAGAGAAATAAAACCGGACAAGTGCGAATCTGACTCGCGCACCGAGGGTTCCGTAAGCAAACAAACTTGTATGTCGATAGTACGTCCATCTCAGGAATCAATTTTCAAAGATTTTTCACCGTTATTTCCTAAAGACAAACTTAACTTTGCAGTTCCATAAATACTCTCCCATACATCGATATACGACTAATGTCGTTCCCATAATCAAGAAACGATTTGTCAACAAAATTTTACCGTCCGTAAGCACCATCAACCACCACGGTAAAATTCCGTGATGCATCCACGTGTTCCCAAAACATGGATGGAGAAAAAGGGTCTTGATAGACAGACAGACTGGCAGACAACAAAGTCTTATGAGGGTTCGGTTTAAAGATCTTTATTTCTCAATAAGACAAAATGTCACTTACATGAGAACAATAAATGCTATTTTAAAACATATTAACCCGATATAGGTGGGTACTTAAAAATAAATGAGGGTTCCTTTTTCCCTTCGAGGAACGGAACCCTAAACGAAACTAACAACTTACCTTATTCCCAAAACACGGATCATTCCCTGTAAATGCTTTTTTTGATACCGTACTGATGTAACGACCTTTATGGTCGGACTGGCACTTGGTCACTTCTTGTGTAGGGATATTTCTGCAACAATAGATTATTATAATTATGGTTTAGTAAACTCGGAAAAAATCACGAAATATCGCAAAGGGGAGAAGGGTGTAGTGAGTTATCACGTGTATTTATTTTTTCGTAAAACGCGCTGTTAAATCTGTATTTAACGATAATATTCTGATTTTTTTGTGACGTGCGCTAATCTATACCGTAAACCGATTTATGACAGCCTCAACACTTTCGAAGGAGCACTCTTAAAAAGCTCTACTCTCTCGCGTTGATAGGTACCTATTTATTAGCGTCAACTCAGGCAGTGGCATACAGCATTAGCAATTAAAATGTTAATAAAATATAAATCTTATTCCAATAACGTAGAGCAAAAAATCGTATGTAAATAGTATAATAATCTAGTCTACAGGGCATCGGTGACGAATCAAATTAAGCCATCTGTAGGACTATAAATTAATCTGTAGCATGAACGCGAATTAGGAATTATAAAACTCACCGACAATCCAATGTTAGAAGAACTCTATTCTCGACCAAAGAACAAACAGCGATGGTTCCAGTGTCAGTGGCTGTCAGGTAGTATGGTAGTTTTTGTGGCGATACCTCTATAGTAGTAACGGATGACACGTCGGCTGAGAAGAAAGAAAGACAATTAGTTGGTATATTACAAAATTAGCAGCACCATGCGGTTTCACCCGTGTAAGTCCCGATCCCGTGGGAATATCGGGATAAATAGTAGCCTATATGTTAATCCAGGTCTCCAGCTATCTACATACCAAGTTTCAGTTCAGTTCGGTTCAGTAGTTTTGGCGTGAAAGAGTAACAAATATCCATACATCCATACTCACAAACTTTCACGTTTATAATATTAGTAGGATGGCGGGACTTGAGTCTTTACTACGGCCGAGCTCAGACAGGTGCCTTCTTTGGGAGTCTTGAATCACCACCTCCACAAGGTTCTTGGTACCATAGGAACAGTACTTGGTGTGAGATATCAAAGCTCATTGATCAGCAACGGGAAAATTACGGAACGTTGTTACTTTATTTATTGGACCCTTTATGTACAAAAAAACAATGGCGGACTTAATGCCATAGACATTTTCATAAAACTAAAAAAAACTACGTTTAAAATTCCCGCTAAAACACCCATCTGTCACATGAATTTGATTACGTCACTAACCGATAAACTGATAAAGAGAGCATAGAGTAGTATACGTAAATATGTATCTAATATTATGATACTAAGTGTCAGCTGTCAGCTTGTTCATCGGTTAATGACGTAATGAAACCTAAAACCACATTTTTAACAAAAATAACCGTATTTGCAGTCTCTCGATAATAGTTACAATTTAAGCGTTTTTAACTAATTATATTAAGTTTATTATAGTACTTTTCATGTCAAAAAAATTGGTTTTAGGTTTTAAAACATCATAATTAATCATTTAGTTACAAAGTAACCTAAATATGTGATTGGTGTCAACAGCCTTATTGTGTTCGACTTATTTCCCTTCATTAGATATTAGTAATAGATGGATAGATTATTCTATATTGTACACCATAGCTTAAGTATTACTTATATAAATCAACAATAGCACTTAATATGCGTTTTACAGGGTGTATCTCATAATGGCACACTTAATTAAATAACTGAAACATAAACAAAAAGTTACACAAAATCATGCGACTCCTAAAGGGTGCATGGAAGATATTGCTTTTTAGTGATAGGGGCTCATTGTGCATGTTATATAAAATTTCTGTTCAACTGTACAACAAAAAAGTTTAATTAGAAATAGTAAGACTTAAATTACATACCTGCTACACTAAACCTCTTCACTCTCTCCACTCCTAAAGTCCTTCTACAACATATCACTTCACCACAATTCTTAGCAACAAGATAATTATCAGTATTTTCCCAAAACATCACTTTTAAATCATAACACACTATACCACTTTCCCAGTTTTTCGAAACATTTTCCTGCACTGGTAACACTTTCCTACTTTTTACACTAGCAGCACTAGACGGCCTGTCAATGTGATAAGCAGATTTTGGGAGGGAAACATGTGGTTTGAACATATTTTTCTCAATTTTTCTGTTTTGTAGTCGTTTTTTGGCCGCGTTTAAATTAAATTCTATTTGATTTTGTAATTTTTTTACTGAGTTATCGATGTGATCGAGTAAATTTATAGTTTGAGATTTTTCTAGTCTAATTTTTGACCAGAAAGCTTTGCCAATATCTGGTGGCACTGTCTTCGATTTTTCTTGTATAATTGACCATATTGTTAGAATCCCTGTACGTTGTAACACAGCGATCTGAAATTGTATACAAATATAATTAAAATGAAAAAAGATTCACTAAAATCACTTGGCATTAGATCTTTAATTTGAATCATAATCATTATAGAATTTAGTCACTTAAAGCTGGGTCCACATCTGTATTATTATTTGTAGGATCATGTACGGCACAATCCGTTATCTAGGTAAGCGCGTATTGTATTGTCGTTTTGTTTCTACAACTATTCGGTGTAAAGTAAAACCTATTTTTCTATCAAAGTTGGATATAACGTCTCTTCTTACAAAGTCTTATGTTTTAGCATTTTGGAATACGATTGTGAATAACACTCAAAGGCTATATAGACCCGCTTAATATTCAGATGCCTATAAGGTACATTCAGAAATAGGTAGAACCTGGCGCCCTCTTACCTGTCCAGTAATCCTATGACCTTCTCGGCTGACAGTTTGATCACCTGTCAGCTCTAGTCCGACCACACGGTCCACTGCATCTCCATCGCTCATGTTGTAAGCGCTGTTTGTGAACGCACAGGCTTGAAGCGGGCAAGTAACGGTGTCCTGAATGTGACAAATGATTGATTTATTACCAATCAATTTTTTTCACACCGAGACAAGTATTTTTAAAAATGAAATGTAAACACGACATTGTGCTAATTAGTTTTTTTATGCTGATACACAAGCAATATACTGGCCATATCTAAATGCATACGTCGCCCGTGGCATTTACTTGATTCGATTGAACCATGTGGACCGAAAGAAGTTATGTAATGAATGTTATATCAAAAACTGCAAGGGGGTATAGGGCTCTGTTTCGGCATCTAGACTCATAGGCGGTCCATTAACGGCTAACTCTAAAACTATAAAAGGGATATGATTATAATTAATCATGCCGTTAACTATATTTTTTCTGGATTACAATAGCTGTGTAACAGACTATTGAATCTAATCTAGTGTGCCTGTAATAAGTACCTTCTACTTATTACAGGCACACTAGATTAGATTCTTGTCACTACGCAATAAAGTGTAAATTAGCTCGCACATAAACACTACACTTAGCATATACATTCTAATGCCGTTTCTGTAGCTCACTTAGCATATGACAGTTTTTTCTATCCTGATTAATATTAACATACCTCACCCAACCCAACGTGGTTATTCCTCTGATTCCACTCTCTATCTCTTTCAACTGCTGTTAGATCTTTTTCATTTACTTCTACCAATTCCTTGCTATTTTCTTCACTGGCAACATCGGGTCTCCATGTTGCTTCCTCTGACAGATCCCAGAGGTGTATTGAACTAAACATAAATAATGCATATAATACATTTGAAAATAATGCTGGAATTGTGTCTTGTGGTAATAGAATTACAGTACGATTGAAAAAAAATAGAGAAACTATAAATACGTACGGAATACGCATTTATGTAGGGAGTGAGTCAGGTTAGACAAAATTATGCTATTCTACAACAAATATTTTTCAACAATTTGTCATTATTTTCTCACGACACTGATAAGTAGTTGCGATATGGCAGAGAACCACTTGCTGCTGTTGCTGCAAGCACTGCACAGCACAGACCTTCAGATGACCTGGTATTAACGGAAAGGGCCATGAGCCATCCGCTTCCTGCACGCAAGTAGTGGGCTACAAAGAAGGAATAGCTATCCTCTAACATCACCGGATGGCCATTAGCATCGAGAGTAATATGCCATCTTTTGTAGCATTAGATTACGGAGGCACTGCGTGGTTTTGGTAGCTTAGATTCCGACCTAATTACTTCGAGGCCTTAACGTTTACTCGAAGGATTACTCTTTAGTAAGAAGAGGATTTTTTATTTAAAGCAATGATAACTTTGATATAACTTACCAATCTTCTAAGGCAGCAATAAAACAACCATCAGTGGCGCCTCTGAATCGTCCCATAACTACATTATCTATGGCTGTGAGTATTTTAATAGGCTCGCGTCTGGCAACACCAATGTCCCATAGACAAATCGAGCACTTTTTAATGTCAGTATCATGTGTTTTCTTGTGTACAGTCATGAGTAAATTGGTTTTAGTTTCAGAAAAATACATTTGGGAGATTTTTGTGTTATTTAAAAATGACATTTTCTTGTCACTAATATTCTTTGTTGAAATAGAAACGTATCCTTTACTAAATGGGAATCTGGAAATTTTCAGTTCAGATAATTCTGGGTTCCCGCTATTATTAAGAAGGACTTTACACGTCCTATTCTCCATTTTTTTCAGAAATTTGCCCAATCTTTGAGCATTGTAATCGGTATTTTTTAATTTCGATTTGTAAGTTTCATATGGCAACATTGCACTAGGCCCAACACCATCTCTTTGTTCAAAATAAATTCTCAACGGATTTGTTTTGTAACTTTCATTCAAATTAATTACATTATTTTTTTCAACCGTGGAACCTTGCGTCGTTAAAAACGTAAACTTTGCCAAATAATCTTCCATATGTTTACTATATTTTCGTTTATCAATTTCACTATTAAAACAAACATCATTTTTCGAAAATTCAACAGGATGTTGGGACCATTTATGCGCAGATTCTATTTCGTCAGTTTGAACTTCCTCAGTGATGCCGTCATCAAAAGTTTGAACTGCCACTTGTTGATAATTTGATCGTCCAAATGTTGCCATGTACAAATCATACGAAATAGGTTTCATTTCAAAGAGATTGTATGACATTTCATGTAAAGTGATAACGCTAAGTAAATCGTTTGCTCTTTGTTTTAGGAGTTCGTTGATTCGCTTTTTTCGTTTGTTTTCTTTAGATTTTGTAAAATCAATGAAGAGTGGTCTGAAAAATATTGAAAATAGGTTTTGATATAACATCTTATCTTGGGGAATATAACTCCAGAGTAATATGAGGCAGGTATGCCAAAGAATAAATAATGCAAAGTACCTAGTTCTATACAGAATGTTAAACTCTAATAAATAATAGCTATGGGAGCTATGAATATGGGTCTTCCATTATGCAGTATACCTGCATTCATCTAATCAAAATAATCAGCTCAATCCGTTAACAATCACATGCAAAAAAAGTCGTTCATAGACTAGACGTATTCAGCGAGAGCACGCGTTGATTGCACCACGAAAATACAATCAGCATACGGATATAAAACAGCGTCTATTTTAAGATATAAAATCTGCAAGACAAATCTTAGTACTCAATTTTAACCTACTTCTAATCTATATATAGTTTGGATGACAATTCTATAATTTGGCATCTTGAAGCTGCTCTGATAATGGAACCAGGGGGAGGATAGTCAAACTCTTCAGTGACTACTTTGAAATCCCTTGAGTTTGGGTTCATACGATTCGTTTTGATAAGTCCAAAAGACTGAGCTTGGTAATGATGATCTAATGATGAAGCTATAGATTTATTTTGACTTTTGAATTGGGTTGTACTAAACCATAATTATTTTTTACCTTAGGATTAGATACTCTAGGTATGGTCTCTAGTATTCAGAAAAAATCTTACCTATCCAACACATCAACGTGAACAGTCCTGATACTCGACACTGCACTAGAACTGCTCATTTCTTGGAAACCCTCGTCAGTCAAAGAGATACGTTTGTGCTCCCCACCTTCAGCTGTCTCTAGTATAAAGTCGAGAGCTGGTTTGGTTTTTGTCGCTGAACGCTGGTCCCGGAGGTCGAAACTTCCTGGAGAAGAGAAACAAGTGGCATGGAACTACTTTCAGGAATATTTTTGGTATCTGCAGTATCTCTGGTAGCACTTACACCATCTACTGTTAACGCCACAAAGCCTGCGATAACCAGACCAGCGTTCTTGTTACGTTCATGTTGGGATATTTTATATCTATTTAAATACATACTTACTAAGAATAATAATAGAATAGCAACACCGTTTGTGCAGGTATAGATTTGAGCTGTTGGCAACACTTACCAATCCATGCGTAAAACCAATAACTCTACCCTTCAATTGCCTTCCCGTTTTACCTTTCCTTTTCAGTAGACTATTTTCCTATCCTTAATTCCCAAAGTGCCCAGTTGACGCCATTAGGCTTACGCTCTTTTACGTGGGTGAGGCAAATTATAGTTGACAAAATGATGAAATACCTCTTCGGGGTTACAGGCCCGACTGTATGTATGAAATAATATTCAAAGATCGGTTGTTTAGTTCAGCTGCATTTCGCTTGCTATATTCTCAACATCTATAGTCGATAGTCGATATACTCTCTTAGATATTCTATTTATTTTTACTTCTAAAGCAAATGATTAAGGAACTTACCTGAATCCAGCATTTTTTCCTCATCTTTAACTTCCTTCGTCTCAACAGCTTCAGTACCCTCATCTACCGAAACATTTTGTTCACTTTTATCATCACTACTGATGTTATGTTCACTTGGTGATGAACTGTGATAGGAATCGAAGTCGGATTCGTAACTCTCGAAGTCATCTTCATAGCTAACTTCTTCATCACTAGGAGTTTTGGGATGTGGTACCTTAAATCCATTAATGTAAATATAAACAATATAACGACAATAAGTTCAACTACAACGTTTTTTATGCTCCCGTGCATGGCGTAAAGCACTTAAAATTCTAGAAAAATTGGTGATTTTAATACTGGAATCTTATTTCGATACTGGCAATATAAATTCATAAAATTTCGTAAGAGCTGACAGTAACGAAGCTGTAGGTATTTAACTGAGATACGCTAAGTATTTAACGGATGTCCGAATATGACCGCAAAATTTCTTAAACTGAATCATTGAGAATGTCATGAAAAATCATAATACGCTGTTTAGGAATATACAAAATAAAATAATGTTTAGACTTACCTTTTGAATTTGTATAGCTTTATCTTCCTCTAGATCTATATAATAAGCCTTTGGTTTAGCACTGAGCTTTTTGGACAAATTAAACATTTCAGCATTGTTATGCACTACGTCAGGGGTTAATATTTTTACTTCATTTTCGTCTAAAGTTCTTGTTTTAGTTCGTTTCCTTTCATTTACCTCTGTATTCATAACTTTTTGACTATCATTTTTTAAGGTGTTTAACTTTTCCTTTTTATTTTCAATTTTAGAATCTTCTCTTGTAAATTTCTTGTTTTTATCTAAGTCTAGTCGCCGTTTAACAACTGGTGAACTAGAACTTTCTTTTACAAAACTTTTTTCTTTATTTACACTGAGTTTTCTTTTTACATCTGGCGAGTTATCTTTTTCCCACCTAGAATCTTCTCGTATAAAACTTCTCTCTTTATCTAAATTCAGTTTTCTCCTTACAACTGGCGAGAAATCCTTTTCCCGCTTAGAACCTTCTTTAACAAAACTCCTTTCTTTATCCAAATTTAATTTTTTTCTTGTAACTGGCGAGTTTACAGTGACATTAAAATCTTTTACTTTTGTGGATGAATGTTTACTTATAGTATCAACTTTTTTCTGTACTGTTATCTTGTTTCTTTCGCGGCTAGAATTGACACTACTAGCGACACTAGTTGAGGAAGATGATGATTTTAATTGATCTTTCATTGGTGATACATTGCTGGTTGAGTTCGTACTGTGAAGGGACTTCTTGGGTGCCTTGGCAGTATGTGATGTTGATTTTGTATTTTGTCCATAAATATCGGCAGTGGAACTTTTTTGTAAGTAATTTCTTGGGGTAGATATGCTATTAGGAGTCTTTTTAAGTTTTTCATCCTTAGATTTAGGAACATCGTCTTTTGGCAGTTTTTCTCGTTTTCCTTTACTGTCACTCGATTTTTTTATTGTAGTCTGCATGACGATTTTTCACTGAAAATGTGGTAAGATGGTTAACGCATGCTAAAGAATGTGTGCCAGGTGATTTTTTCTCAGGGTTATTCTTAACTATTATTATTTTTTTTTTTTTTTTTATTATCTATACTAATACCTTATTTACCTTATACTTACTATAAAGAGGAAAGATTTGTATGTGTCTTACGGAGTCCAAAATTATCTTATTGTATAAAAAAGGAGACCCGACAGACGTCGGTAACTATCGTCCTATTATCCTACTACCTGAAATATATAAACTTTTTGCATCGTGCCTAGACGTATCACTGATCAAATAGAAAAACACCAACCTGTGGAACAAGCCGGCTTTCGCAAAGGCTACAGCACTATAGATCATATTTACACTTTAGAAAATGTCATAGAAAAATATATAGAGTTTAGACAACCTTTATACCTTGCATTTATAGATTACGCGAAAGCCTTTGACTCAATAACACATGAGACTATATGGAATGCTCTAAAACACCAAAGAGTACCACATACATACATAGACATCCTAAAAAATATATATGAACAAAGTACGAGCCGAGTAAAACTTGATCGTAACGGACCAGAAATAAAAATCCAGAGGGGTGTAAAACAAGGGGATCCACTGTCACCTAAACTATTTATAGCAGTATTACAGTACATCATGAAAGACCTACCCTGGAACAAAAGAGGAATAAACATCAACGGAAACTACCTTAGCAATCTTCGATTCGCAGACGATATAGTAATATTCTCAGAATCACCACAAGACCTGGAATCCATGATAAACGAACTAAACCATATTAGCACCCGAGTAGGCCTACAATTAAATGCATCTAAGACAAAGATAGTCACAAACAGCACCAAATATCCTATAAGAGTAAATGAATCAACGCTAGACTACGTGAATGAGTACACTTATCTGGTAAAACAATTTTTTTTTTAACAATTCAAGAAACGAGGACGAAATTAACAGGCGCATAACTATGTCATGGAATAAGTTCTGGAGCCACAAAGAAGTCCTGAAAGCTAACTTACCCCTAAAACTAAAAAAGATAGTTATGGACACTTGCATACTGCCATGTCTTACATATGGATGCCAAACATGGATCTACAATAATACCACCAGGAATAAAATAAAAGTGTGCCAGCGTGCGATGGAAAGAAGCCTATTAAACATCAAACTAATCAATAAACGTAAACATACCGATATCAGACAAAAAACTAAAGTTATAGACTCATTAAAGCACTCACAAGTGCTCAAATGGAAGTGGGCAGGCCACGTCTCACGCTCTACGGATTCCAGGTGGACTAAAAGGTCATCAACATGGACAGGACCGAAAGGAAAAAGAAAGCAGGGACGCCCGCAAGAAAGATGGGCAGACGAAATTATTAAAACGGCTGACCAAGACTGGCTTACCAAAGCAAATGACAGAAAAAAATGGCAACAGATGGAAGAGGCCTTTACCCAACGAGGGGTCCTTAGTTAAATAACCTTTTCTCTTCTTACTTTAACTTTTCAAAAAACTTATAATGATTCTCACTTAAATTAAGGAATAAAGAGGCTTTATAAATAAAATAAAAATGTTTGTAACGAATTGGCTCAAAAAGTACTGGACCGATTGCGTTGAAACTTCGTATGTAGATAGCTGGAGACCTGGATTAATGCATAGGCTACTTTTTATCCCGACAATCAAACGGGATCGGGACTTACGCGGGTGAAACCGCGAGGCGCTGCTAGTATTCTTATAAGCTTTAAATTGAGAAGAAATCACTGAACGTATAAGTACATATTTTTTTCACGTTCATGTGACCAGCTGATGTATAATCCACCACTCTGTAGTCGACTGACTTTTCCTTTTCTTCAAGATATTGGGTTAACTATAATTTGATACAATTCTCAATCGGGAGGAAATGACTAAAAATAGTATTTTTTTCTACGAGGCTGCTACTCCTCAAACCCCGACGGAACCGCAGCTGACGTTCACGAGGCTTCATGATACAACTTTCTGAAACATTTTACGAACTATCGCCCGAAAAGAAATGACTGACGAAATTTGTACCTGCCTCGTGGACTATTTGTAATGTAAGTATTTATATCGACCACGACAATTTAGCGAATAGGCCGTTATGTAATGTTTCATAACTGTACGCCATAAAAAAATTGTACATACCTATTTAGTAATATAACTTTAAAAGATGAAGTTTTAACAATTTTAAAATATTTTGAAAACTACGAGGAAACCTTTTTCCGAACCTATCAATAGTGCCATCTAGGGTTTAGTTCAGTGGCGTAGCTAGGTAACCAAAGGCCCTGGGGCAAAAAATAAACTAGGGCCCCAACTAAACTATTTAAAATCGTTTGTTCCGTATTCGTCGTGTTCCGAATTCGACGTACTCCAAATTTGTCGTAATCCAGATTCATCGTACTCCATATTCAAGTACGCAAAAAATGGTTTTATCACAACTCTAGTACAAACCTGATAACCACTGGTTCTAAAAAATCTGGTTTATTTATATTCCAAATGTAGGAGAAATTTTCACTAGTTCAATTTATAGTTTGTAAGTCAGAGTAAGAGGGGCCCCTGAGCTTGGGGACCCACTGCCCCGTCTAGCCCTCCGGTAGATACGCCACTGGTTTAGTTTAAGCTTCTTCAGTCTTCTAATTTCGAAGAAATGGTTAATTTATTTTTTTTTTTGTTATACCGTCTGTGGACTAATTTCGTGGATTATTTTCATTCATAGATTCTTGTTTAAACAAAGCTCTAGAATTAATTAATATGTTAATGTATTTTAATAACGTGAAAGCTTTTACTGGAGGTAGGTATACAAATTAATTCATCGCTAGAATTTTCTTCATTGATTAGTAAATTGGACAAGAAACAGAAATGAATACTAATATATATAATACTACAAACTAATACGTACATAATTTTTAGTTTTACTGCACATATAATTCAGCAAAAAGTCACATAAGATCCACCTACGGTACCTATTACTGTAGTTATCGATAAAATACCTATAATACGATATGATATGATAGTATCTTAAGAATAACAGACTTCTAGAATGTCCAGTTTCTCATTGTAACCTACTTAAAAGTATCGATTAGCTTTGCAAACTAAAACACATGGATCGCAAGGAGATGAATAATTAATAAACCATATCAAATCTTACCTTGACATACTTTACGTAATACTCAGAAATCATGAGGTTTTTAAAAAGGTATATACAAAAATCACTTCACTATTGTACCTTAACAAATTAGTCTTTAATATATTATAATTATTAAACAATTAATGATTATTACACATTCAAACACTAAACATCTTACATTACGTATTGTTATAATGAGGCGTTGCCATAGAAACGGATCGTTCAAAGTTCAAACCATAAACTATACTAAGCATTGACATAAGAATAGACGGTGGAAAGGAGCGTGATATGAGATAGATGAATAAAAAGTGAAAGCTGCTTTATGTGGTCCTTCTTTCTCTCTTTAGCCGCGATGTCGCGCTAACGAACTTTCACAATTGGTACCTTTGATGGTGGGTCAGAAAAAATCCTATCCCGACAAAAAAAAATTTCGCACCCCTTAAGAGCCAGATTGTTCCAAGCTGCCAACGAGTCTTCCAGTTGTCCTAGGCTCCGAAATGAAGATTCCCACTCGCCGTTTCTCTACTATACCTTAGACAAACAGGGACAAGGTACACAGAGGGGCCCCAAACGGCATGTGTTAATTAATTAGTTACCGCCTTAGCAAATCATTAGACGAAAGGATTTTGCACAGCAACGTCTGTGCAAAAGAAGAGAGGCGTTTACGCTTCCGTTGTCTAGGAGAGCATGTTTTCCAGCCAAGAATATTAAATATGATTTTTATAGTTAGGAATTAAAATACAAATATTATGCAACGTTATCGAAAACCAATACCTACATAACTAACAGCCAGTTAATTATAGTTTATATTATTATTATGTCTACGTTGCGTATCGAGGCTTTTAAATCCATTTGCTGACAGTGGAAGCAAAGATAAATTAAAATAATATAATTATGGAAAGCGATGAAGACGAGCGAACATGAGAGGGTGGAAAAGCATATTAACTTCCATTTGTACGGATTAAAAAGAGCGCCATCTAGTGTTCACTTATGTCATTGTTGAACTTTATATACTACTAGCTGTGCCCGCAACTTCGTTCGCGTTTTTTTCGCGAAACAGCAATTTGTCGCTTGTTGCATAGTACCTCTTTCTCCTGGCAGGATTTTTTATACTGTATTGGCGGTGAAACAACCTGGAGCGCACAAAAAGATTGTTTTGGTTGGTTACACGTGAAATAACGACATAATTTGGCCGTGGTAACTCACCTCACCGGGCTATTGGTGAGGCCGTATAAGCCTGCAGGCTTAAACCAACTAAAACCACACGGTGTGACTCACAGCACCGTTTATGAGTTGACCGTCGGTACGGCGACGTTTTGCCTCCAATGATCCACCCAGCGCTGGCTAGCGGACAGCAACTGGGCGATGTCCAGACACCCTCTTCACGGGAGACTTTGCTTCGGGTAAAGAACATAAAACTCGTCATACACCCACGGCCACTCTTAGCGTACGCTTGAGAGCGCGAGTGAAAAGGTTCCACCTGGGAGTTTTTCTACCGAATCCACACCGTCAACTCCTCCTTGCGCGAGATGTTCTCCTCGCAGAAAATCGTCATAAAACAACTGTGACGACCTAACATCTCGATTCTCCGACCAATTGGGAGACTCTTGCTGTAGTCAGTGTTTGCTTCTGAGCTTTGTTTAGTCACGGTGTAACATAAGATTTCACACTACTGTAACCGAAGGAAAATAAATGGTCTGAAAGTGAAAAAAAAACTTCACCGGTTAAATGTCAATATTTCAGCTTAGACGTAATTTTTTTGGCGATAGTGTCTGCCATTCATTTAATATAGTAAAATACTGTAATACTAACAAAGTGTTAAGTTAAACTAACAACTTTTTTTTTAAGTTTTAGATGCTTTAAATAAAAATTCTATTCTGACTGAATTCCCGTCAACATAATTATATTATCATGGAACGCAAAAGTTTAAAAGTTTGGATCTTCTTTTTCTAAAACTCTATTTATAAATATATGTATATTTACTGGACTGGCCTGATGGTCTAGTGGTTAGTGACCCTGACTTCTGAGCCAGAGGTCGTGGATTCGAATTCCACTCAGGAGGACAAATTATTCTCTGTCTGGGTGTAATTTATTTATAAACTGTATGTCTTTAGAAATATATAAGTATGTTTATCAGCAGTCTGGTTACCATAGTACAGGCTCTGCCTAGTTTAGGATCAGACGGCCGTGTATGAGGTGTGTGAAGTTGTTATTATTATTAATGCCCTGAAACATATTTATGAATTTAATGGCTGCGATAGGCAAAATAGCTTGTTGGCATAGTCAAGAACCAGCTATCGATTACTCTGGGATCACCAAACAATGAAAAAAAAACTCCTGCTGCTTCAGCAATCACCACATAAAAGCACGATGATATCCTACGATTGAAAATATACATTCACTCGAAATCCTTCAAACAGACATGACTGTTTGCAAGTGAAATCTAATGTAACTAATAATATTCCTTTAAATCACAGGTAAAAATCGATTCTTTGTACTCTTAATATTTATTAGTTAATTAAATTGAGTGGTTTTATAAAAAATATAAAAAAAAATTAAACCGACCAAAAGAACTAAAACGCAAAAAATAAATAAACCTTTTAAGTCTTAAGTATTAAGCTTATTTAAAAGGTTAATTTATTTTCTGCTTTTTAGTTTTTTTCTTTGGTTTAAATTTTTGTTATGATTTTTTTTTCATTATCAGCTCGGCTACATGATGTGATGATTTCTAAACGCAAATACATCATAAATCATAAAGTAATGAAAAGTAAACAGAAACACTATTCGTTTCTACAATTTTCGAGGGTTTCTCTCAATTTTATCAGAATTCTATCATCAGATCCTGACTTGGACCACCCGGTCCCATGTCAAGGAAGTATATGAGGTATACCCTATCTAACAAAAAAGAATAATCAAAATCGGTTCATAAATAACGGAGAAGGCTGAACATACATAAAAAAAAGAAATATGTATATAAACTGTCAAATTGAGAACCTCCTTTTTTTTGGTCGGTTAAAAACGATACTTAATTTAAAAAGTAAATTAGTTTATACATTAAAAAAAAGTGCAAAAAAAAAAAGAGTGTCAAAGAGGGATTCGATCCGGCACCCAACCTCGGAAAAATCGTACTCTACACCCGCTCGCTGTAACAATATTCGAAATAAGTATATTCATTCTACTAACGTTACAATGTTATTATAGCTTTCATTGATTTTCCTGTGGGAACCAAAGTTTAACCCGGGATAAAAAGTACCCTATAACCTGCGCAGGCACTCAAACTATTATCATACTAAGTTTCAAGCATATCCCTTCAGTAACTTCTGAGTTTATCGTGAACATACAAACAGACAGATAGAAAGACAGACAGACAGACGTACAAAAATTGTTTGAATCGCATATTCGGCATCAGTATCGATATCTTAATACCCCTCAGTCGATTTTTTTTTAATATATTCAATGTACAGAATTCATCCCGCTACATTTATTATAAGTATAGATTAAGTCACTGACCCCAATTGTACAAGATAGAGGTCAGTGTATTAAGTACAATGTGTTACAGAAAGGGCTATGAGCTTAAAAAAAACTATTATTTTGATATTACAAACAGACACTTCTTGTAGTATTGATGATGATACTAATGATGATAATGATTATGATGATGATGATAAAATTTATAGAAAAGAAAGGTTATTATTATTAGTAACTTAATAAACTTTGTTCAAATTTCGACCACCGGGCGAACACAAATAGATATTAGTATTCCTTGAAACATGTTTATTTTTAAATTTAACAAGTACTTGTCTACATAGTACTTAATAATATCCAACGCTATAACCTTGAGCCTTACTAAGTAACACAAAGATAAAAAATTATCCTCGTCGCAAATATCGAATGTCAAGTTATAGAAATTTTCCTTGAATTGAATGTATATATTTTTAATGTTCGCTGTAGCCGCGACTTCAATTACAAGGCCTCTAGGCACTTGATAAGACGTTCTTTAAACCGGGGAGACTTCCACGCTATGGTGATGAGATTTGTTGCTCAAAAGGTGGCCAAGGGCTGCTTGTGACTTCCACAAAAAAATCATACATCACCATCATCTAGCGATGAAGACCTGAACTGCGTAGTAAATACTGATTGCAAATAAAAGTTCTTTGCTGTTCATCTGTAATAGGGGCATAGTGTAATAACTAGGTTAAAGCTGATTTTATTTTTGTTGTTTGTGGCGCCATCTTGCGGTTACGCTTAGTACTAAAACCGGCTCCGGCGCGTCATAGAAACGTAAAACTGTTTATAGAGAATTATATATCTCGTTCTGCTGATTCCATATACGTACTTAACTCAATTCGCGCCAAAACTCGAGTTATAGCACTTTTCATAAAGACGGCAGATTGCAGTCCTGTTGCATTCAACCGAGCGCTTTTAGAATCAAAGCTTTGAAAATTGGGATTACATATATTGAAAGGGAATGATGGATAGGAAGGAAGCCAATGACAGAAATCGCTTATACGGATGTATTAGGGAGGGTTAACAGTAGCTCGAGTAGGTCAGACAAACTTGTAAATCGAACTGGAAACAGCCGGGAAGTTTGAACCCTCTTTCGTCAAAGTTGGCATGATTTTTTGTTTTTATGGTTTAGGGGACTGAGGGTAAATGACTACCGCCGCCCATGGGCACCTGCAACTCAAGAATCACAAGAATGTTGCCGGCCTTCAAGGTGGGAAGTGGTCGAGATGGGAGAGGGAAGGGTTAGCTAGGGCATCCGGTAACGTCACTCAGTCGGCGAAAAGCAATTGCCGGTTTTCTGAGCAGCCGTGGTAGCACTCCGGTCGAGCCAACCTATACGTGCCCAAGCATGGCTCTCCCCGATAAGACAAATAATGTATTATAATAATAATTTATTTATTTTATTTATATACCAAACTAAAACAATAAACCCAAACTAAACACAACTATATAGTGTCTGCTAACTATATAGACCAGGATACGGATTCACATACTTAGATATTCCTTTTTTTTTGTAAATACATAGATATAAAACGGGCCTCTCTAGTCGCAGGAAATAAAGGCCTCTGCGAGCTACTGACCAACCGAGACTTGCGGTATCCCTTACCCTAGGTTCCTCTCCCTACCCATTTTTCCTTATACAAGTTTATTTTCTTCCTTTTTTCCCAATCCAAAAAGAAAAATAAAGAAACCAGCCAAAACCCTTTGGAATGTTAGACATTGCGCCGACTATAGTGAAAATTGGGAAACGGGCAGGCAGACGATGACGTAGATATTAAAAATAGAACCCAGACCAATGCAAATAACACATTAGACTAAACAGGCATCGAACCTGTGACTTCTGAAGGTTCAGTGTAATCGTCAGTGTAAACAGGTTTAAAATAAAAAATAAATTTTCTCATGATATTATTAAATATATTAAATTTTTTAATGCTTACACATTATTACGCTGTTTTAAATACTGAAAATTTATATCTAAATGTGCCGAAACAGATCGATGCGTCAATGGAATCAAATAAATAAAACATTATACTGTTAACAATGTACTTCTTGTCTTAATATAAATAATACAGAGGCGATTTCAATAAATAACAACAAAATGATTTGACGACCGCACGTGCAACGAATCAGGCATCTAAGACGCAACTGACCAAATCCTTCTTAATTTACATGATTTTTTAGCCTCCGATCCGCGAAATTTTATTTTATTACAATGGTAACACTGTACAAAAATGTCATACAGCAGGAGTTTAATTACGTGTATAAGGAAAACCATACAACAGTATGTATTGACCAAAGACAAATTTGGCCACCATTATGATACATGTGTGTTGGTTAAGTGTCTTGGTATCTCCACAACTGTTGGTAACTCGCTCTTTTCGATCGGAAGTATCGATAATACTCTACATTCCAGCTATAATAGTCGCGGGGTCTTCAACGCCCTCCTTGATCTTCCTCAAGAACATCACAGCTTCACGGCCATCGATTAACCTGTGATCATATGTCAGCGCAATGTACATCATGGGCCTGATCACAACCTGCCCGTTCAGAGCGATCGGACGCTCAAAGATACCATGCATTCCCAGAATAGCCGACTGAGGAGGATTTATAATCGGAGTTCCCATCAACGAGCCAAATACTCCACCGTTACTGATAGTAAAGGTACCTCCATCCATCTCTTCAATAGTCAGCTTACCAGTTCTGGCTTTCTCAGCTAAACCAGCAACGGTTAGTTCGATGTCCGCATACGTCATATTTTGTACATTTCTTACTACAGGCACAACCAAACCCTTAGGGGTCGCTACTGCAACTGAAATATCTACGTAATCACGGTATATGATCTCTTGTTCATCGATCACAGCGTTGACGACGGGCTGGTCCATCAACGCGTTGGCTGCTGCCTTCACGAAAGGCGACATTAAACCAAGTTTGACTCCGTGTTTCTTGGTGAAAGCATCTAAATATTTCTTACGGAAGGCCATGATATGAGACATGTCGATTTCGTTGAAGGTGGTCAGCATCGCATTGGTGTTTTGGGCTTCCTTCAACCGCTGAGCAATGCGCTGACGCATACGGTTCATTTTGACTCGCTGTTCCGACCTCGTACCAGCGATTTCTTTGCTGTAATCTGTTGGTGGCACTTTCACTGTTGCTGTTTCTATAGCTTGTGCATGGCGGATTGCTGCTACGGGAATGGATGAGATTGGTGCAGCCGGAGGGGGAGTTGGTTTTGGAGCTGGGGGGGCTTGGGGTGCTGCAGCCTGGGGTGGTGGGGGTGGTGGAGGAGCAGCGGCGGCTGCCGGAGGCGGTGGTGGGGGAGGCGCTGCAGCTTTAGGAGGTTCCGGAGCCGGTGCATCAGCAGCAGCAGCTTTAGGGGCTTCCCCAGTTATGTCCAATCTGAACAATTTCTGGCCTGCCTTGACGGTGTCTCCGTCTTTAACGTAAATTTCTTTAATAATACCGTGTCCGGGCGCCATAACAGGTATGGCTGTCTTGTCGGTCTCAATTTCAAGGACAACTTCGTCGGCTGCAACTGCATCGCCGACTTTTTTGCCGAGTTTTACGTCACCTTCCGACACGGAGTCAGGGAAGCTGGGTGTCATAACATCCTGTTCAGCGAGGAGAGGGTTAGTGAAGTGTATGGTAGCGACCTGGTTATGGGCTGCGGTGATTACCCGCGGAGTGGTGAGGCGGGCAGAAGCCTGGGCTAGGGCTCCGTAGACCTTCGGCACCTCTGTGGACTTGAGCCGGAGGGTTTGCCCTTGCCTCCGGTACAGAGTTTGTAAATGCTTGGAGCAGCGCCGTAACATTTTGAGTATTCAATAGAGATTTTTTGACCCTGGAATAAGAAAAATTCGCGGTTAAAACATGGTTCTGTTAAAGTAAACACGAGAAAAGATGTCGTGATGATATTGAATACTTATCCCTTATAAGTATACAATATCATAACGACATCTTTTCATCAAAGGGTCTGCAGAGATCTAACTAAGTGAAGAGCCTATTAGACAATGCCATCAGAGCCTATTAGACAATGCCGCCATGCCGTCTGAACAGAGAATACGAAAGGGTAACAAAGTTGACACTTACGAGCTACAGACTAAGAAGTTCTGGAGACCCTAGTCACCAACAGAAACATATCCCCTTTTAAGTAATCAAGCTGTGTTTTTCTGTGGTGTGGAGGAACTTCCCTTGTCGGTTTGTGTTCAGAGATAATTTTGTTTTATACAGACAACAATGTGACTAACCTCTGCTATTGATTTTTCTATATACCACTAAGATAGACTACGAGCATACTTCCCGGCTTATTTTATGCGGTTACCGTAGTCAATGAGACTTGCAACACCAGGATAGCTTACTGCTTAGCATGTAAGGAAATTGGACTACCCTTCTGGAAGACCCTGACAGTCATAAAGACAAACTGCAAAAAAGTCATGGTACAATTTGAGTATCCGTGGCATCCGACCAAAGGAAAGAGTGTCGCAAGTATGCGAAGACCCGCAACATTGACTAGCAATTGGTACTCCTGTATTTTGACATCTGGAGCGCGTTCAAAAATCAATAACGTCATTATTTCTTAAAAGTCAAATTTACGTTTTCTAGATTTAACAAAGGCTGTTTTAAGTAGTTTTATAAGTTTTATAAACATAAAAATATATATTCAAACACAAAATTAATGAAAGTGGTCTAAATGTGTGTGTTAATACACCTCTGCCTACTCCTTCAGGGATACAGACGTGAGTTTATTAATGTACAAAACAAAAAAAAAATTTTATTCAAGTAGACCATCCAGTGATCTAATAAAAATATGTAAAAAATGGCGAAATCATAGGCAAAAATACAAAACGTTTTTATTTCATTCGGATGGTCTATATTGGACTCAACCCAAATGGTCTCTGAAAACCGTGTGCTGATTTTTTTTCAAAATGTGGCAACCCTGGTTTGGCTTGTATCTGGACGGTAGTAGAAAAAGTATGACAAAAACAAAGAAAAAGCATCTATTATTAAAAAAATACAACAGAGCAATGTAAGTGGTATGTATATTAAGTTTATGGTGGTACATTGGTACATAGTGTTTGTATACTCTTTGGTATTGAAGTTAAACAGTGTAGCCATTTGAAAAAAAAACGTCCTGGAAGGGTTATAAGTTGACTTTATACATAATTACTAGAAAATATGAATCATGATTTTTTTACTAGAGGCCAAAGTACTATAACATGAATATACACAAAATTCACATTTGTTGATGGTTTAAAAATAGAACATTTATACTTCTTTTTAGCTAGCATTTAATTGAATTAATTGAGCCAGACCATATTTTAAGTGTTGATGACGAACATGAATGTGTGTTAGAGTAAATAACCGTTAAAGCCTGATCATAGAAAAAATACATTATGAAAGAGTATGAATTTATTAGAGAAATTTAAACAAGCGACGCTGCCTTGATCAAGTCAATCAAGCGATCATACATAATGTCTAAAACAATTAAAATTTCATTTAAGGAGACAAGATGTACTTGCAACAGCAACATTATTACTATTTTGTTACCAAACAAGGCTGCCAGTAGAAAAAAAAACCGGCCAAGTGCGAGTTGGACTCGCGTACCGAGGGTTCCGTAAAATATTTTTATTATATGATGTAACTAAAAATTTACGGTTTTCGCAATTTTTCCTTTATCTGTACTATAAGACGTTGCTTCGTACCAAATTTCAAGATTCTGAGTTCACGGGAAGTACCCTGTAGGTTTTAAAAATTTGCGGTATAAACAGCTGTATCTTTTAATTGCGTTGGCTTAGAAGTTTGTTTTTTACAGCTCCAAGGGGCAGTAGGCCTGAGTATTTGATATCAATTTCAGCTTGATACCTCCACGCGTTCCTGAGAAAAAGGGTCTTGACAGGCAGATAGACGGAAGGACAGACAACAAAGTGATCCTTTAAGGGTTCAGTTTTTTCCTTTAGAGGTGCGGAACCCTAAAAAAGGACCAGTAGAGCTATATAATTAGTATCCTTTTTGTAAATGTCAAAACGGTAGGTTTGGGACATTTTTGTATGAAATACTAAGGGTCAATAGACAACAATGCGCATTCTGGCAATATTGCAGAAACCTGCGATAGGAATTGTTGTCTTGTTGACTGCACTGTACGAATTAATATCCGTAGAAACTGTGAATTTGCATCCCAAGAATTCGGACTTTGTAGGTTTGACCCTAAGGCCTTATTGTTTTCAAGGCTTTAAATGTTTATTTTACGATCTTACATTAGACTGAAAATGTTAAAATAATTCTAGATGACAATTTTCACAGTGTTATAAGGTATTTTATTGACTGACTTGGCAAAATCATTTATTTTGAGCATAGGCATCTACTAATTATGGTCTTACATAAAGTGGAGATGTTTTCCCAATCAAGTGGGTTCTAACTTTTAAATGGATAGTGTTTTTTCAGATTTTATTTTGCTACTGTACGCTAGAGTCATTTAAGTAAGTAAGCCTTTCAGTGATTTAAGAAGTGTTCTATTTTCAAATACAGCTGCTACAATGACAGTTCATGTTATGCTAGACGATGAAACAAAACAAAAACGAAATGTAATTAATTTTGGTCCAAATTTGACCACCGGACAAACTCTAGTCAATTATAAAATTACTTTAACTTATCTTAACACAATACTGATTGGTGTTGATTTCTATATAATTTTAAACACTTGACTGCGATCAATTATCTTTTAATATACATAATCTTTTATGATGTTGATATGACTTTTATCTAGAAATGACTTATCATCATTTAAAATTAATGTTTAAAATTTTATCTGATTTTCTTTAAGGTTATGTATATAATCTGATAATGGTTTTATTGCAATAACAATTTGCATCACATTACATCAGAATAAGAAGCAATGGCAGTGTATGGTCATCTGGTGTATACCTGGATTAAGATGACATTTTTTTGATGTTACACTATAGATGATGGATGGATGGATGTTTGTTACTCTTTTAAGCAAAAACCACTGAATCGATTGCAATGAAACTTGGTATGTAGATAGCTGGAGACCTGGATTAACACATAGGCTATTTTTACTATTTTTATACCAATATTCCCACGGGATTGGGACTTATGCGGGTGAAACCGCGAGGCGCTGCTAGTTACTACATATAACAGCAGTTTTAATTTTAAAAAATATCTCAAAAAACAGAGTTTTACATGTTTGTATGTGCTCAAAATAAAAGAATTCAATACTATATTATTTGCAAGTTAGAGCATCTTCATATTGAAGATAATCTAACAAGCAAAAGGGTTATTTCTCTCCAACAATGGTTCGAAGTCACTTTTTGAACAGAATTTAGTTTATAGGTCTCAAGAGTGGCATAAGATACTTCTTATTCTAAAAGAAGGTAAGTACAGTTCCTAAGGAAATAAAGGAACTGTACATTTTGTTTTTTTTAATCATGTAATAAAAATATAGTATTAAATTAATAAATATTCTTCACATTGAAGAACAACTTCTTAAAGTTTTATTATTTAAAATGTCAATAAAAGTATCAATGTCAACACATGTCAATGTCTATGCAAGTAACCTTGCAGTAGTACATTTAAAACAAATATAGTGTAATGTAAAACCATCTAATTCATTACATATGTGTATATATGTGTGTATATACATATGTATTAAATAAATAATTTATTAGAGTAAGTGTTATGCAACCTGAAAGCATAGGTTTGTACACTTTTGATGGTGATGCTTAAGTTAGTACCTACACACTTTTAAGTATTATATCAGTCAATTCAAATATGCAATGCATAAGGTCATAAAATAATATTTGCTTTACCAGAAAAATAATAAAATCATTTTGTGCCTGAGTCACATGTCAGCTACTATTCTAGGCAAGTTTAATAAAACAAGTAACAATAAAAAATATATGTAGAAGAATTCCGAATATTCAAATCATTATAATTTATTAATATGTGAATGTTAGATCTGTCAATGTAAATTAATTGACACCACTTCTAATTGATATGTTAATCTTCATTTCATTAGATATAGTATGTCTAATATTTATAGGGAAAAACAATTAGTTTCATTATTTGAGGAAAACAAACCAATAATGGGAAATTGGAAAATAATGCCTTACATCATTTCCTGATCAGGGCGACATTTTACTAAAGTATGATTAAACTGAAGAATAAAACCTCCTTTAAACGGGTAAAGAACGACAGAATAAAAAAAAATGTTTTCAAAACTCGAACAGTGGTATGGTGTCATTTCTAGCAGACTGACAGGCAGTAATGGAAGAAATCGATTTACAAAATATAATTAAAGCACGGATACCACTATCTCAATTGTCAATAACATCTACAAAGAAGCGTTAAAGATAATAAGTTAATATATTAGTGAGTTACAGCGGGTCAGCATCGGTATACACCTACACGATGCATTTCAAGGTTAGATACTGGAATGAGAGCAAGTAAATGCACCGACACAGATAAAAACACATCCTTACCTTTCAGTGGAGGTAAACAACTGCTATCAGGTAATTATAACGTTATTTCACAGACATAAAATGTTACATAAGCACAGATTTCATGACAGTTTTTAACCACGACCAGTATTAGATATTCGAGTATTTTTAGATAATGCAAGCGTTATTCAGTGCATAGTGTATGTTCACTTAGGCTACAACGAACTGGATTAATACTTCACTTATTTATTGACGCTGCTTTTGTGAATTCAGATGTGGTCCGGAGACCTACATTTATCTTGGGTCTGGAGGCCTTTCGATCGTCGCCTAGGATTCAAGCAGGCTGTTGGCACCTGTCAAATCATTATTTCAATCTCAAAGTTTTCACTTAAAACTATTACGAAATAGCTTTATTAATATTCTCACTAGTGCAAACGAGACAAAACATTTATCATGCTTTTATACTTCGTTTTCAGTTACGGAACACCGCAGAAGAAAAAAATATATTACGTTTAGAAGCTGCACCTGAAGTAATTCCTGGAAATATTAAAATTATTTGTGAGCAATGAGTGTGTTAGTTTTTACATTACTTTCTAAAATGTACTTATTTGTAATACATTGGGTGAAATTCAAAATTGGGAGTTTCATTGCTCCGCCAAGAAATTTTGTAATTGATGCCGAGATTATTTAATTTTTTATTCTATTTCAATTCAGTAGTGACTAAACGTTTTTTTCACATATGATAATGTAATAAGTCAATGAGTAATGTTGGTAATGAACCTCACCCATTTGCTATGAATAAAATCAATAACTTTTAGACCTAATATTATTAAGCAATAGAAATCCAAATAAGTGTCCTTCGTGAAACATTGGCTTTTTACTTGAATTATGCTCAAATGATCAAGTATTCCAATCAGGTAGGCGTTTCGTAGATACGTAGGTGGTCGCCCACCTACGCAGTTCTGAATCCGTTAAAGGCAACTTCCACAAAAGCGAATTAACAAGAAACTAATCACCTAACCGGTACCTTAAAAAACGAATTTGCAAAATAATGCACTTAGGTATTAATTCATTATTAAAAACGTATTCATCGGCATGACAAGGTAATTAACTTTCAAGTAGGTACATGTCATCTCTGTGTTTAGACATTTCGTTCTTTAAAGTTGTCCAACAAGCGCACAGCTAATCTGATAGTACCTTAGTGGTTTTTTGACGTGACAACGTCTTATTATTCGATGGAGCCGGCTGCACGCACGAAAAATGACTCATGCGGCGTTACTCGCTCTGAGGCGTCCCTATGACGTTGTCACGTTCAACTAACTATTTTCAGTAAACCGACTTTACAGACAACCGATTTTTTTACGAATAATTACTCCTAATAGTTCTAAATTAGAATGTTTTCTAGATGTTGTTTTAAAAACTCAATCTTTCAAAATACCTATAACCACCCATTTCTTATAATTTCCTCTAGAAAATAATAAATAATTTTATTGTATCATTTATCAAAGAGACTAATTTGATTGACTTGATTGTCGCATTATGAGAATGTTTCTTTAACTTGAGATTGGCAGTAATGGTTGTTCGCTACTATACGACCGATTGCCTATGTTATATTCATGGTTATGGTTAACATGCTTTCTAATAATAATAATAATAATAATAATATTTCTAATAATGCTTTCTATGTAACATTTTTACCAAGTGGTGCTTCACAGTCTTATAGATTCATGAAAAGGAAGTTGTATACGTTCGAGGACAGTCATTTCATTTAGGTACATTACTTGCCACGAATAATAATTATTTCGATTTTTTAGGATTATTACCCTGATAGATGTTTGATCAATGGTATGACAGAATAATAAAATTGTCATCATTAGTGTCATTTAGCTTCTCATGGAAGATTTTTGGAAAATTTGATTCCCATTTTATTCTGTCATGAAACTGGGATGAAAAACTAGTATGTAGTTCTATGGAAAAAAAATGAAAATTTAGTTTTGTTCTATGATGACATGTTCCATAGAACAAATGTGAACTACCCGGTTGAGCACTTCGTTGTACATTTTAGAGTAGACGTACGGGAACAGGAGCAAATACAGAGAGGAGATCATTGCTATAAACTTTTGTCCCGGCGCTTGAATTTTTAAATGTATATGATGTGATTCGATTGGATCGTAACGAATGCATCAGGGGGATGACAGTACCTACAAAGTGACGTTTTAGAAAGATAGAGGCGCTATCTATGCGTTGGCTCTACGAAAAGTCTTCCTAGTTAGTATTCAGTTTCTACATAGATGACGCTACGAGTGCTGATTTACCGACCGTTTGACATTTGACAACAAAAAATCAAAAACTATCATGTTACAAAATGGTGGCTACTTTTTGCGAGTACGCATGTTTGTAGATTTATACGAATGGATCAGATACAAGAGGATGGTGATCGGGTATACGGTATTTTAATAATTTATTTGAACTAGAGTTTACCATAAAAATACCGTATACCCGATCGCCATCCACTTGTATCTGAATATGATGTAAAAGCTAAAACGTATATATACGTACCTAGTACTACCATAACTATATATAGTATGATTAGTTCCGGAGCCAACCGCTAGTTGTCCAATTGGTAAGCTTTGAAATGCCGCAAGAGGCCTCTCTTTTCCCTAATATTACTTTACTCTTTGGAATGCATCGTAAGCACGCAACTGCGGTGCAGTGTGTTGCTAGCGACTATAGCGACATCTGACGCCACGCGTATATCATTCCTAGCACTATTTTTGGAAAAATAAGCCACGAACAGTAAATGAGAGTTCGTTAAAATATATCCTGTTCTATATAATAAGTGTTAGGCTAGAACGATCCGCTAAGTTTTATTTTAAACAATGTAGGTTTATATAATGTAAGTACTCCAAACAAAATGATTTTGTCTGCCTCTCACGTCGCGTCGCACGGCTTGTTTTTGCCATTGTTGATATGTTGTACACCAGACTGTAGTTTCTTGGCAGCACTTCAGTGCGGCGGCCGGTGGAAGTTTGGGAAAAATTATTCCAAACGAACCAACTGAACTGACCAATTGAAATGAATCACCTATTTTTTCTTTCTCAACGATAAACGTTTTAGTTGGTCCGATTGAAAATTTTTATTAATTTAAATTTGTTCCCATCTACACAACTTTGGTGTTAAACCATTTTAATTTAGATTCAATAATGAACTGGCCAATTAATGAATTGATATTAAAGGGTGGCAATACATTACATCAGAATATGAAGGTATTAATTAAATAAAATTGAATAAAAAATCTACCTACATCCATCTGCAGGGGTAGTTCTAACATCAAAATGGCGGGTGAATATATTTTAATATAAGTATTATCTTTTTATCATAAGTATACTGGATTTCATTAAAGGTACATTGAGGTACACTACAGGTATCGCCTTCCTGTAGGAAAGCAGCTCAATTCTGTGGTCCTAACGCACACGTAAAGGTTTAATACCAGTGTTGTTTAGATGACAACAAATTTAAATTAATAAAATATTAAATTGGACAGACTAAAAAGTTGAAGGTGATCCGTTTTAATTGGTCAGTGTGATCCATTTCAATTGGTCAGTTTAGTTGCTCAGAGTGGAAGAACAGCTATCAACGTATTCGAGAATTTTATGAGTTATCCGACTTTAATAATATTATAAATGTGAAAGTTTGGATGGATGGATGTTTGTTACTCTTTCACGCCGAAACTACTGAACCGATTGCGATGAAATTAACACATAGGCTACTTTTTATCCCGATATTCAAACTGGATCGGGACTTACGCGCGCGGGGCGCTGCTAGTACAAAATAAAACAACTCATTAAATAAAAGCATTTATTGAAATAGACGACATTTTACATTCACAAGACTGATGCATAGTACAAACATACATACGCTACTAACAACTAGCGTGTTTCGATAGCAATTTTCTTTACTTTTTCATCGAAATTTATTCGTAGGGTTGTTCGTAAGTAGAATTCCTGCTGACCCCGAAAACATAACTTCGGTTATTGAAATAGGATTATGTACTACGAAAATGATTTCTATCGCTCGTTTATAAGCACCAGATTTAACCAGATATTTATGTAATATTGTATCTGATATCAACAGTAAAAAAAAATTGAAACTAGCGACAAATATTTGTGCAAATAACACTAAATACCTAAATAAATATTTTTTTTTTGGTAAAATAATACTCTTTCAGATAAATAAATTAATTTTCATAATTATTTATACAATGCTGTTGCTTTTAATAAGGCTGGAATTTTATATTGCACTTAAGTGGTATTGCAGAAGATTTTTGATATAACGTTCGCCATTACATTACGTCAGGCTAGTCTTCGTCTGCTTGCAAACTATGGATTCGGCCGTGTCATTTGTTTCGTGTTTAAGTATATAGTTATGGTGAGTGCGTCCTAGCGCATAATATCCTTTTCTCGAAATGTCCTGTCTCAAAAAAAAGGACGTTGTGAGAATTTTTTTTTTTTTTTAACTCCCGCATTAGGATTTACTCCTGTGTCGCGGGGGACTTTACAAACATATAAACAACGGACACAAAGAACACCCAGACTCAGATGGGAATCGAACCCACGACCTCTGGCTCAGCAGTCAGGGTCACTAACCACTAGACCAACAGGCCATTGGACATTTAGAAAAAAGGACATTTCGCGAAAGAACATTTTTTTCATTTTTATCTATTAATAAAAATGTTTTTTCAGAATCTCGACTATATGTTTGGTATACGAAAAATAGTACCTATTGTATTCTAAAGAAATACTTCTTAATTTGATATTTTATAGCAATTATACCAAGAAGAACTGTTCCCATTTTTTTTTATGGTATAGGGTTTAAACGAGCAGACGGGTCACCTGATGGTGACTACTGCCGCTCATGGGCACCTGCAACTCAAGAGTCAAGTGCGTTGCCGGCTTCTAAAGTGGGAGTAGGGGAACGGTGGAAGAGGGGTAGGGAAGGGTTAGGGCTTGCGGTAACTTTACTCACTCGGCGAAAAGCAATGCAATGATTGCTTCACTGCCGGTTTTCTGTGAAGCCGTGGTATCACTCCGGTCGAGCAGACCCATACGAGGCGAAGTATGGCCCTCCCACGATAAACATATATATGACTGAAAACTGATTTAACATACTCTATTCCAAATATATGCAAAGCAATTTTACTAGTACCAATAGGCTGGCCATGTATGCTGGAGGACAGGTGGCCGTTGGAGCAAACGGAAGGTGAGCGCCGCCCCAGCCAGATGGACTGGCGACCTGAGGAATGTGGCTGGGATGGAATGGAGGCGGAAGGCGGAGAATAGGGTCCTACGACGCGCATTGGGAGCGGCCTATGTCCAATAGTCAACTGCGGAGGGCTGATTGACTCATTGATTGATATAACAATTAGACAGTAAAAAATGCACAAAACTGCTTCATAGGAAAATGTAAAAAATTTGTGCAGAATTTTATTTACATATTAATGTAAATAAAATTCTGCACTCAAATTTCTTGAAGTCACAAAATAATCACAACTTGTCACGGTATAAGGCTTTAAATAAAATCCTCTACAGTTATGAGACATAATATGTCTTCACATACTTACTAATAATATTATTGTGCTTGAAATCAACTGCCAGAGGTCACTCTTACCATTAAATAAAATATATTAACTCTAATGACGGCAAGTACAACAAATTATATTCTAAAGGCGCTTACTTTTTGACATGTCAAAATATGTTGCCATAAAAAAATAAAATGAGAATTTCATTTTTTATTTTATAATTTATCGTTCGGGGTATAGGCACTACTCAATAAATAATTCAGTATTTTTAAAAATAATATATTACAGCCTCTTAATAAAAACGCTTTAACAAAAAACATACTAACAATTTTAGCTACCTCACAAAATAAACAATATTAAACAAAATATAACCAATGATTACCCTAACTCCAAACATTTCCTAAATAAATAATTAAAATTACTCATTATTTATAATTTGGTACAACAAAAATAATCTATGTACATTAAAAAAATTGGTCAGTTAATAAACAATATTAATACCTCGAATAAAGCAAGAGTATGCAACAAACGGCCTCGTCTTGGTCCCAAGTATAAAATAAAGTAACATGATTGTAGTCTATGTCTATTCTATGTTGAAATGCAATATTGTATTAGTTAGTAACTTTATTGAAGTGAATACCAAAAACTACAAACGATGCCAAAGACTACAAAAAAAAATGCTCTAAATATAAGCTAACTTTGATGGAAACGAAATGAAATTGTACGATGGCCAATAATGAAGTTTTTTCCGCGAATTAATACATGATGGTTACAATACTATGTATAAAACTATGAATTTACCTTTTCCCACCCTCGGTACAGGCCAAAAACAAGTAACTCTTACATGTGTAACTATAATTATATAGGAGGCGCTTGCCTTGGTTGTTAAAGTCGAGGCAATTTACGCCTCGCTTGCTTACTTCGAGGCATTGCATGGCAACTATTCCAATTCTTTGACACGCTGTTGGCCTTCTATTTCATCTTGTTTCTCCGAGATCTAGGAAGAACAAAATTTGTGCTTTTTATCCAAACATTAGAATGGATACTATTAACGAGGTAATGGATTGGACAAGACGATATTTAGTTAAAAACTATTAAAAATATTTGTAAATATGGGGGTTATTTACTAACGATTCAAATTATTTTGCTTAAATTTTGTTTAATATTAAATAAATAAATTGAGAATCATTATCCAAGGCGATGTCGTTATCAAACAAAAAATTATATTATTAATAATTTCGCCTTATTTCCTAAATATAGTAATACTTTAAAATCAATAACATGTGAACACTGATTTCTAACAGTTTGGGTTTGGTTACTAATAGATTTTTATAAATAAATACCTATCCGTACGTAGATTAAAAAAAAAAATGAAGTAGAGACTAGAAGCACAGATAAAAATAACAATTTTGCAAATGCTAAGTGCAGAAAATCGTAAAATACAATAATTTTGACTAATTGCATCATAATTATAATATATAAATACATTTTTGTTGCTCACCCTATAAATACATTTTAACACCGGCATAGACTAGAAACATAAAAAAAAATTCATTCTCCCAATTTTGAAAAAATAATGCTCTATATAAAAAATACTCTGATGTATAGTTATTAATTTTTTTTAAAAGTAAGCGCCTTTTTCGATGTCATTTTTTTTGTAAATAAATAAAAAAAATTGTTTGGACGCAATGTACAATACTACAAGCTACTGATAATTTGGTATTATTTGTACGTATTTTTAAGTGACGTCGTTTTGGCTTCATAAACACACTCTTCATTGTTCAATATGGCTAAATGTTGACATAGCGACACTTATTTAGACTAGTGACAAAAACAAAAATAAACTACATACTACCAAAATATTAATGTAGATAAAAATATTTCATTTTAAACTTCTTTAAGACTGTGTTAACAAGTTTTGCTTATTTGACTAAAAATGCAACAATTCATTTCATTGTGATAAACTGTGTTCATCTTTAAATTATTTGTAGGAAAAGCAATACTGTTTTTAAAATAATACCATCATTAATAATAATTCTATGCAGATAGTACTAAATCTTTATGAATTATTGAGCTTTTCCTGTACAAAATAAATAATAATGTTTTTTTTTCTCGTTAAATCAGTACATAACTGGTAATTAATATTTCATCCATCCAGATAAAGACATCCCAAAGAGCTGCATGTTATATATATTGTAATAAGTTATAACAAATAATATCAATTGTTTAGTTGTATAATATACCTGGAAAATTCAAATGGTCATAACTTTTAAATTAAAAAAAAAGTTATTTTGTCTTTTTCTTTTGTAACTGCAAGCTAGAGTCATGGCCTTTTAATGATTTAAGTAAGTGTTCCAAAGTCAGATACACCCTGTATACATATAAATAAAATAAAAAACTAAAAGATTGCAAAAAAAAAAGATAGCAGCATGCGATAAGACCGCTCATTGTCACACAAATATTATTATTGTATCCTACCGATTGTTGATTATCATCAAAAAGATTTTCATCAAAATAGAAATTACCATAAGTAGTCTATAAGTAGCAATCAAAACGACGTCACTTGTCACTTTTTTTTTGTTCAGGTCTTTACCTCAAGTAAAAAACCAACATTATGTTTCTCAGGGCTAATTTTCAATCGTCATATGTACTTAAAGTAAAAAGGATTGAGGGTAACTATGTACTGATTGGCAAAAGCACAAGCCGTGCGAAGCCAAGTCATAAATTAAATGTACTGTCATTTTGACAGGTATGTGACAAGCTGTCAGTCTATGGAGAGTAGAGGTTGGGAGAACCGTCTCTGTTTATGACAAAATGCCTGTCGATGGACATTAGGACATTATTTAAGTGGCAGTTCCGTAGCTACAGTAGTAACAAGAGAAACTTTTTTAAATCTACTAGCTGCACTCGGCATGCGTGGCAATCTTTGATTATATACTTGTCTTGATGACATATTCGGCCGTACAGAACGGCGCTAATAAAGTCGACTATATTTCGTAGACTCGCGTGTGACAGACGTCATTGTCATTGTCATTGAATATCTAAGCGGCGACGTGATTGCGAAAAACAATGCCGGTTTGTGCCATTAAATTGTGTCAAAACTATGCTAGAAAATTTTATAAAAACACTAAAATTGCTTTTCTATTAAACTGTTTTTCTATTTTCTAGGAAAATACAATACTTTATTTCAATATTTGTAGTTATGACAGATTAGCAGGTGTTGTCAGTTTATTACGGGATAATTTTACAAAAACTGAAGCTATTCCCGTTTTAAATTGTTAAAAAAGTCTATCGCTGAAGAAAATGATACCTAATGATATTGAGTCAAAATAATTTAATTATTCATGTTAGATGATATGTCTGTATCATATAAAATACTTTAAACAATAATAATATTTTTACAATTATTATTCTTTTATTAAAAAATACATCTCATCAATTGAAATTAATCACTTATTTTCACTAATACACATTGGTACCTTTGTAATTTCAATTAGACCGATCATTTTTCGTTTCTAACAGATTAAATCACTTACACCCTTATTTAAAAACAGATCACATTTTTCATTGTTTTTTTTATTTTTGATTGATGTTTGTAATAAATTCATTTTCTTTTAAATCATTATTTTATTTGCCCTTTATCTCCTGACTTTATCTTATGACGTAATACAAGAAAGTAAATCATTTAGAGCAGGCATCCCTAAACACCTTTGGTGGAGTGCTCAGCATGGATGCAGCAGCGAAACGATCTCGCGACAGCTATTGGGGTAGGAAGCCTCTCGATTCCGACATACCATCTTACCGTTAGCTCCGGTGAGGTGATTCCCGTGGGGGTTTCCGCACGATAAAAACAAAAAAGGCATCCCTAAACACGCACACAATGACAATTTGTTGAGAATAACTACACGCTTGTACTCGCACATAATTCTTAATTGGAGCCCGTTTTACGCGCATCATTTGTTAGATTTACTCTACCTAGACATGTATATAATCAAAGTTTCACTTCACTTCTCTTTGCCTCTACCAGCACCTTTTTGGTCGTTTCTTGGAACTGTTACTAACTGCTTCCAGCTGGATACTTTAGGTTTAGTCCCTATACAAGCTAATGCCCAAACCTCTACCCTCCATAATAATGAACTATGAAAAGAATCCACACTATAAAGTGCCAATTTAGTTTTAATGACGATTGAAAATATGCTTTACAAACTATAATTTAATACAACTAATATTAATTTTGTCCGGACGACATCCTACGTTCAGGTTCAAGCAGTTTATCAATAAGAGGTCCGGCGCGGTCGTAGTCGGTGTCTTTATCACGAGTCTTCTCAACCTGGAATATTTCGTAATTCATTTCAAATCCCTCTCAATATAAGGGATGCTTAAAACCAACCTTAACTCAGATCGAAATGAGCTGCCTAAATAGAGCTCTCGGAGGCCTTTTATGAGGCTGACAGTTTGTGGAAGTCTGTAACCTTATGAGGCCCACAGCGCTGAGAGTTTGTGGCAGTCTGTAATCTTATGAGGTCCACAGTGCTGACAGTTTGTGGCAGTCTGTAATCTTATAAGGTTCACAGTGCTGACAGTTTGTGGTAGTCTGTAATCTTATGAGGCCCACAGTGCTGACAGTTTGTGGCAGTCTGTAATCTTATGAGGCTCAAAGTGATGATAGTTTGTGGAAGTCTGTAACTTTGTGAGGCACACAGTGCTTATAGTTTGTGGAAGTATGTAACTTTATGACGTCCCACAATGCTGATAGTTTGTGGAAGTATGTAACATTATGAGGCCCACAGTGCTGATAGTTCGTAAATGTCTGTAACATTATGAAGCCAACTGTAAGTCTTGTGAGAGGCACATCTACAGCAGGGGATGTCCCGTAAGTCTCATTATGATGACACCATGACATACAATGTAGCGTACTGTTTGCCACAAACAGTTTGCTGATTTTTACTTAGCCGACCAACTACTACAATTCCTATTGAAATATGCAAGATAATCCATAAACTAATTATTTTTTTAATCAACTGTTTTTCTGAGAAGGAATATTAGTTTTCGGGTAACACATTAATAGTAATCTACTTAACCCCACTAGCTAAGCTAAATTCTTGTATTAGAAGTGGATTTACATCGGTGTTCTTCGTGAGGTTCGGACCTTCAACCACTCGATATCGCCACTTGTAGGCTACATTACGCTGCAAATTATTTGCCCCTAAACAGTAGTAGGTAAATATACTCACTTCAGGTTCTCCAAGCAGCGTGTTCGCAAGATAAGGCGCCTTGAGCACGCCGCGCCAATACAACTTCTCCAATGGCCTGTTCACGCACCAGCCCGCACATCGCACGCCCAAAGACCGCCAGTAGTATATCTCATTCCTAGAATTACAGTCAGAAAATGCACGCTCGGAAAATAATAGTTATGATGGCAGTATTGTGGCGACATGAATACAGGGTGTACGAGGCAGCTTATCGAAAATCATTGGAATTCTGTTCCGAAAATTCAAGTTTTTTTTATGTACGTGGGCTCACGCTGTCTTTGTGCAGCAGCACGACGCTGAAGGAGCACCAGCGCCACACGAACTGCACCTAGGCTGCGCAGTGCAGTAGAGGCGGCTATACGTACGGGCTCACGATGTCTTTAGCAGCAGCACGGGGCTGAAGGAGCACCAGCGCCACACGAGCTGCACCTAGGCTGCGCAGTGCAGTAGAGGCGGCTATACGTACGGGCTCACGATGTCTTTATGCAGCAGCACGGGGCTGAAGGAGCACCAGCGCCACACGAGCTGCACCTAGGCTGTGCAGTGCAGTAGAGGCGGCTATACGTACGGGCTCACGATGTCTTTATGCAGCAGCACGGCGCTGACAGAGCACCAGCGCGCGCACCAGCGCCACACGAGCGCGTGCAGCGTGTCCACAGCGCGAAGGGCCGAGTGCACGAACAGGTTGTCGCCATATCTACACACGTTAAGATATATTCTTTGTAAAGAAGCTATTGATTATAAGAACTAAAGCCCCTGTTTCATTTTCGACATAGGTTTCACGAAGAGAAAAAATAAATTTACTTTCAAAATTTCCCGCTAAAACACTCGCATCGTATTTGTTTACGTCACTAACCGATTGACTGTCAGTTCTTCAAAAGGGAAAAAATATTTTATTTAACTTGCTCAGTCTCAATCGACTCGACTTCAGAATAGTTGTAGGAACCATTACGGGCCACTTAGCTCTAAACCGGCACCTATTCACCATCAGTGCGACAGACAGTCCTCTATGCAGAGGATGTCTCAACGCGGAGGAAACCCACGTTATCCTGGAGTGCGAGGGAGTGGCCACACAACGGGCAAGTATCCTCGCGGGTGCGAGATCGTTCCTAGAAGCCTGCAACGCCCCAGGAGGCTTCTGTGCTTCTGGAAGGAGCTAGGCTGGCTCAACTAGTCAGCCTATCTGAACGCATAATGGACCATCTATGAGTCTAAATGCGGAAACAGAGCCCTACACCAATACCAAAAAAAATAATAATACTTTTTGGAGAAAAAGGATTATTGGGAGAGGTATAAATTATTTTAAAACGCTTATTTTAAACACACACACAAAATTGTTTAGAATATACAGGGTGTGAGTGACACCGTACCGAATCCTGAAATACTGTATTCTGAGTCGATAATCACTGGAATTTTCTGTAGGAAAATTGATATTTTTCGTTTTTGCTTAAAAGTGACATCAGAATGAGTATACAAACCATTTTACCGAAAAATGTAATAAATACCGTATACGGCCAAAAACTGCAACGTAATCAAGTCTAGACGGCGCCGAACGTTGAAGGTCATTCACCGTACCACACGAAAAGAATACCGCGTACATTGCGTAGCGACAAATGAAACTAAAGGCTATAAATCCTTATTCTCACATTTTTATGATGAACTGACTTTTGTATTGTGTTAAGTATAAACAGAAAGAGGTTGTTGTAAGATTTTCGCGTAGCTCAAACTTACACGCTGTTATATGTAATCAGACTCAGAATTATTACGAGAAAATTTTAAACGAAACTTAATCACGGCTTACCTATGATTGTAAGCACCCTGTTCTGCATCGAAGTCCATTGAGCTGAAGCAGTACGGCCGATAGCTCAGAGCCCCAACAATTTCTGGATCACGCTTCCGAATCTGGAACAATTGACACCTAATTAATTTGTTCCAAAATTAACTCGTATTAAACTTATAGGTAACAAGATCGTTCTCGTAAAGTCACTCGAGTCAGTCGGATTATTACGTGATTTTTCGGTAAAGTTTATGAACCTTCTGGAACGTTCTATGAGATAAGACCGCACTATAAAAAGGGCCGCGCGTTCTCCGCAGATAAGTCATAGGTAGACTTTGATCCTTGAGTTTGTTTCGGCGTTTCTTCTCAAGGCTAGTCATAGGAAACGCCGGTACCATCTAGCTCTCCGTCTACAGCAACACCCTAAGCCGAGGTCCTAACCCTAACCCCTCAGGGGTGCCCTGAGGCCGTTGCATACGTACGTAGAAGAAGTGTAGACAGCTAAAACTTTTACACAATATTACAGATAGGGTGTTTATGACAATGGAACACTTAAATCACTGAAATGCATGTTCTAGCACAGGGGTCGGCAACCTTTTGAGTCGCAAGAGTCAAAATAACAATTTACAAAATTTTAAGTTTTGGAAGAGCCAGTTGTTCGTCGTAAAAAGAATTTGATGACTTTTTTTTAGGCCTCATATACAAAATATTTTGGGACATCCCATACTTGATCAAAATTTTTTAGATGAATCAAAATGTTTAAAATGTTATTAATAAATAATATTTGCGTATGGAACTAAAGAGCCACAACTCCACACCCAAAGAGCCGCATGTGGCTCGCAAGCCGCAGGTGCCGACCCCTGTTCTAGCATGCTGTTACAAAAATATTTTTTGAAAACAATACTATCCGTTTACTACGTAATATCTACGATTTAAAATATTTATCTTTACAAATTCCATTTTATGAGAAACAATGGTAATAACACCTAGTTAAGGGATAGTTATTTTTTTTTTATTCTTTTTGTAACTGCATTCTAGAGTCAAGCCTTTTCAGTGATTTAAGTAATTGTTCCAGTGTCAGATACACCCTGTATACAATAAAATTAAAACTTTACACATGACAGTACACGACAGTCGACAGCTCAGTAGAATAAAATATTATCATAAATTAAAAATTTTAAACTGCCCGGACTTGAAAATCCTTTCAACAATTAATAAAGAGCTGATGATTCGAACGGCTGAACAGATAATCTTGAATTATATCTAAGAACACTTGCTATCAAGTCAAACCAAACCGAAAAAAAACCGCACTCAAATCGGTTCATCCGTTTGGGAGCTATGATGCCACAGACAGACACACAGATACACAGACACGTAAAATTTATAACACCCCCCTTTTGCGTCGAGGGTTAAAAACACATTGTACCTGATACAATACGAAAGGGTTGAAACACGTCACAGCTGCAGACTTGTATAGGTCAGGACGAGATGAGAACGCCTGCAGAATACCATTTATGACCTGTAAACAAAATATTTCAAATTCAATAGCTTTATTTCATAAATTTGATCATCAATTATTCGAAATCGTCGATTTAATAAATAATTATTATAATAAAAAAATATAGATCAACACACACAGAGTCACCGCAACAATAGTTTGCTTTGTCAAATGTAGAATTATTAAAGAAGAAAAAAATGGATAACATAATAACATATCTGCCTGTTTGCCTTGTGAGAAGAAATCGGACAAACAAACTCACGGGCACTCTTTAAAAAATAAACCAGACAGTTTTAACAATATTCAGTAAATATTACACATTTACAACATCATTTTTAGTATGTCGCATGGGTGTCCAGCAACGCCATAAAAATTACTGTTTTTTCTCATTTGGAACAAGTGGAATGAAGAGGTACAGTCAGCGTCATATTTATAGAAGCGGGCAAAAAAGAACTATAATTTAATTTTACAGTTACAGAAATATGAGGTAAAATTTATAGAAGCGTTATGTATAGCTGACAAATAACGGTTTTCTTAATTGAGTGGGTTAAATAATTACGACACAGTTATTTGTATACAAGGTTAAAATTCCTTTATTCGGGGATGCAATCGCTTTAACCTTTTACACGAACGCATTTTTTTTTGGTAAAGTACGTGACGTGCTTTCAAATTCGCGCTAACGACTTTTATTGGTATAACACCTCAAAAAAACAATGATTACATAATATCGCATAAAGTTAGCGACATTAACCATACCTCATTCTAATGCTGGTTACATGGGCTACTAGAATAATCTATCCATAATATTTATAATTACATACCAGTTGGAGAAACAATCCAATATATTTTATTATTAACTTTTTTAAAACGACACCACTCATATTTTTACATATAAAAACCAAACTAATATCACATTCACTCTGATATTACCATAACTTCTTAGATTACATATAAACACACACACAACGGGCACTATTTAACTTTCAAACTCATTGTTGACACAAAATAAACAATTTACAATCGCGCCGATAATACCGGGCAGCCATTACACTGCATTACAGCGCGCGCGTTCTGACCTTGCGAAAAAGAGCGGGACGGAGCGCGTCGGTAACGCTGGTGACGTAGAAAAGTACAGGCGACTGCATAAATTAGGTATCTTATTATTATGCTACAATATTATAGTAATATAATATTATGTAAGTTTATTTGAGTATAAACTATACATTTATTTATTAATTCTATATTGTACACCATTAAAATGAAATACAATATAAGCACATTATAATTGTTTGTGTATATTATTTGGGTATAACAATCGGCGGTCTTATCGCTTACGGCGATTTTTTACAGGCAACCTTTGTACGGAAATTAATTTAGGGTAGTCCGTGGTGTACTTCTTGAGGTTAATATAGAACATAATATATATACCTACTTAGCTTTTATTACGATAATCATACTGCATAAACATATATAATATAATTTAATTTATAATATAAAAAATACGGTCGTATTTCCTACCGTCTCATACCGTAATTACCATATCGTTTCCTATCGGTGGTATTTCCTACCAAATCATACCTTGCGTAATCTGCTGAACATTATATTCCAAAAAATCCTAATTAAAATATGCCTCAAACAGTTTTCGACAGATTCGCTTGCTCAATCGCTACTTTCAAAGTGTAAGCCAATTTAGATCTTATGAGTACAGCAATAAACTTGATAATTTAACAAATACGCTTGCTAAATTCAGACAACTTGTAGCTCGCAGAGGCTGGGCTCGCGTACCCGAATATACTGTTTTTCCTGCGATTGAAGAGGCCATTGGGACAGGAACACCATAATAATAGTACCTAATATACTTTTGTTTCTAGTATTCATAGTAATAAGGTAGCAAAACAAGAACACGGTCTACCTGATGCTAAGAAGTTAAATCAATACACAACTCGCTGAATTATAACTGGTTATCGTTAGCCTACAAGCGCAGAAGCTTCAAATTGTAGGGACATCACAGACTTATTGTTAAAACCTAGAAACGTATACAGGGAGCTCCTTTCCTGTTGTTAGTAACATGTAGAAAATGTCTTCTTCACTTTTAAGCACGTTCTCTTGTCATATCTTTTTACATAATTTGTTCGTCTTAGCTAATTATGAAACAATGTATATTGTATACCTACTACATACTGTTTCGGTATTGCACTCATGTTCTTGTGTGAATTGTATTCCATATTGTCGTCAGTTTTCACATCTCCCGTTTTGAATATATTTACCAAACACTGCAGTAAATTAAAAGGAACAACCTGAAAAGAGCTTTGGATACATCTGTTTTATCGAGGCCCTTTTCTGTTTGAACCAGGATTCTAACGTGACGTTCACTATATATTTCCCCAATGCAATTAAAATTCGCCTAGATGGTGTACTGGCTATACTTAAATGCTCTTTGGAGTAATATGTTCAAAGACTGCACGGATGGCGCAATGGTTAAAATAAAATAAAGGTCACAAAAAAATTTAATTTTAGTTATCACTTTGTGTAACCTAGTTATGTCTTTGTTAGAGTACCCAGTCCATATTGTGACAGTACATGTTTGTTTTGTGGTCTAAATATAAAACCATCGTTTCTTAGAACAAACGCTTTTAACAGGCCAATTGAAGTATATAATATGCATGTATTTAGTAATATATAAGTATATTTATCAGCAGTCTGGTTACCGTAGTACAGGCTCTGTCTAGTTTGGGACCAGATGGACGTGTGTGAGGTGTCTCAAGTTATTAATATTCTGTGTTGTTGTTGTATTGTGGTTTCGTTATGTTGCATGGAAACTAAGATGTGCCCTGATCCCCAATCTAGGATGCTCTGTTTTTTGAGGATCAACGGTTCCCCGATACAGTATCCCCAAATAGCCAATAAAATAGCCTATAATATTCCTCAAGAATTGGGCTGTTGAATACAATTTTTTTTTTAACTGACGGGTACTTCCAGAGATTAACGCTTTCGATTAACAGATTTTATTCCTACGGCCCTTGACTGGGGATTTCTCAACACAGACTTCAAATGTCTACAGATAATTTAATACCAGTCGGAAACTTAGACAGATATCTTAATGTCTTATCTACAATGTTCAGAATATGGGCGTCCGATACGCAATTTCATTACATATCTTAATAAAGTGCCAACTTTGTACCGTATTTTGTTTAGCACCGTCCGGCCGTTTTATCTAACGAAATAATCTTTTTAATAAGTGACGGGAACCTTAATCTATATATAATAAGTTCACATGTTTTGCTTGTAATTGCTACGGGGTTGAGTTTTTCGTTCATATTTTATGGTACTGTGAATTGTGCATGGTCCAAGTTATTAGATAACATGTGTCAAGATCAGGATGACTAAATAACCTTTTAGAGCTGACCTCTTAACCGCCCGAAAAGTGTCACGTGGTCAATAACCCGAACGGTCATCCGGCCACTACAATCGCGCGATTAGAGAGCGCAGTACAGAGTTCGGATTTTATTCAATCTTTTCAAAAAAATGTATGACCCGTCATTTACCTAGCGGTTTTATTTGATAGATGGATAACCAATGTACCTTGTAACACTACACACTAACATATTTTATTGCTAAAATACATGTTATCATTTAAATATTTACAGACAATCGAACCAAATGGCAACCTACGCACCTTTTGTAGGAAGAAAGAGACTTTCAATATATTTTTCAAATTATTTTCGTTTTTAATTATGATTTCCCTAAACTTCATAAGGCTATCTGATGATATAAGAAACACCATGTTTTTACATAAAATTAACTCAAAAATACTGTTGTGAAAATCACATAACACTACAAAATATTCGCCATTTTGCTCACTTGCCAACCAAACTTTTGCTTCACTTTAAACACCTATTTAGATAGTATTTGATGTAAGCAAAGGTTTTGTTAGTTCAATATTGTTATATTCTATTAATTTAGTGCCAAACATACAGGAATTATCATGAAAATAACCTATTTTCGAATCTATAAACAAAAGAGTACACGATTTGTTAGGCCAGTTTTTATTTACAGTTTTCAAGTACTAAAAATTCTCAATACTCTATGGGAATGATTGAATGACAAAGAGAACAAACCGAGTTCTCGATTGCGGGACTAACTTATGGCAAGCGCAATACAAAGTATTTTTAAAAAAGATAAACAAAAGCCACTTGAGGTTCGTTAGAATTGTGTACATGTGTGCGTGAGCTGTCATGTCGTATCCTGCCGAAGCACTGATCAGTGCTCTAGCGGACCAATATACAGGTGTTACTTTTGGGGTAAAAAAATAATGATTCGGTATTTCTTAGTTTTTTTATTGGTGGTTGTAATAAAAACCTTGTTATATCAGATTAATTTATTTATACATGTTGATACACATATTTCGATAGTACGAAAGCAAATAGAAGTATTTATTTATGATTTTTGGTGATTGAATAAAAACCTGACAGATAGATAAAAATTTAATAAACCGATTTTTAGGCTTAGGATCACGCAAATAACTGTATGAGCTTAAAAAATCTATTATTTTGACATTACAAACATACACTTCAATATTATTTATTTGTATCGATTACCTACGTATCCATACTGTATTTCATTATAATATAGGTAAACTTCATTCGTTAATATTTTTATTCTCTCTACAGCATTCGTCAAATGTCGTTTATACACACGGTACATAATTATAAAAAACAACATGCTTTGTAACAGTAATGACGTCTGCCTATACGTATACATCACGTCGGCCATGTTGCTCTTTGTATGTGTGCGTGCGAAATACGATCAGGGCACAAAAAAGTGTTTGCTAAACAAAGACCGTTTAGAAAATAAAGTTGTATTGCAATCTAAACTCTCAACAACATGTTCATTAGAACTATAATAATACATAAACGAAAATGTAAGAGTAAATGTATGAAATTCTTCAAAATAATAGTGCATTGTAACGGTTACTTTGCACCATAACTTTTTGACGAAAGATTATTCAAATTTGAATACGATTGATATACGTATTGATTCATATTAGTAATACATTTAAAAACAATAAAAAGTATCAATAACTTACCTGTATGTATAATTATTCATAAATAAACAACTATTTGTAGCACTAAAAATTTTTGATGCTCCGTTGATAAGGTTCAAATTTCAAACGGTCGTTAGAAATATATTATAAGCTTCAGTCAATGAGTGAAATTTTGTAGAGTTCATTTAACAGGGATCAATAAAAAATCAATTTAGACTTTGTGTAACAGTATTTTCATATCAAAATCGAACAAAAACCGACGCGGGTGACCTGAGCACTGATCAGTGCTTAGGCAGTTTACGTCAAAATACGAAAAACGGCCAGAGCACTGATCAGTGCTCGGGGCAGTGAAGAGGTTAAATAATTACTATTTAAAAAAAAGGACGTCTATCCTTAAAACCAGTGATTCCTGAGATGAGCGCGTTCAACCAAACAAACAAACACTTCAGCTTTATAATATTAGTTTATATTATAATCACCATAATATTCCGTAAAAATTATTTCCTTTCTTTCCAAACATTAAACCATGTATAATGTATTATTTGACATAATTATTAGTCTACTACTACTACTAATAGTCATATAAATTAACAAATATAATAAGACGCTATTGCCGTGCAATACTAATTTGCATAGTCATTTGAAAATTAAATTGTAAATGACTGTACTTATGTGACGTCACATAATGGCGTCCCGCGCCGTCGGCACTGCGACCGTCGAAATTTGAAGAACATGATATTGGAAACAAAATTACGATTTATATAAGCGTACACACATTTAACTACTTATCAAAATATATTTGTATTTTCATTATCAAAAAACTTATTTATATTTTAGATACCTTTGACTTTATTTTCCAATATAAAACAGTAAAAATATTCGCATTTGAAGAAGATTTTTTTTTGTTTTCAAAAGTATATCACTTTTTTCAGGTTGTTATTTATAATTATACATAATGATGTAGTTTTACAATTATTCTTCATATATTTATCAGTAATTATATATAAGAATAAAGTAAAAACACTTACTGTTTCCTGCTTTAAAATACTTTTCAAACTACACGAAATTTTAGCTGACGACGCAAAAATGGCGGACTGTTAAAAAAATCAATAAATACTTTTATTTTATATTTATTTCAAGGGTACCATACAAAAAAAAAATTAAAATGCGTAGACAGACATACCACCATTATATTAAAAAATATTTCAGATAGAAATACCTTACGTTACTTACATACTACTTACATAAATCGTCACAAAGTTCACTTGTTCACCCTATGTACACGTGACACGTAGTGCACTTGCAATCGATGTTCATGGGTCTGTTCACGAAACACGCAACGGGTTAATATAAATGTAAACTTGTTTGACGTTAGACTCGTAATCACAATATAATCAAACCCTATATTTAGTATAGTGGAAAAACTCCTCAGTTTGATACAAAGATAATAAAATAAAAATAAATAAAAACTCAAAAAAGATTGTATATATGGGCGCAAATCTTCAAATATTGTTTTTTTTTTTGTGATTATAATTATTATAAAAATATAAATAATACATTAGATTTATATTCAAATAATTTATTAATAAACAGTAAAACAATTATTTATCAAGCTCTAATATTTAGTTCTAATAGACACTGTTTTGACTGTTTCAAGTTGAACTTAAGATTCAAGTATTCATTTAAAATAATAATATATTCAAATCATTGTGTAAATGTGCAAAATAAAGTCTATTAGAATTAATATTATTATTTTGTTTCGAATTTTATTATTTTATGCATTAAATAAAACTTAATTTCAATTCAATCCTGATTGCAGCGCCATTTGCTGACGATCTTCATAATAATAATATTTGTTTATATTAAATAAATGTAATTTGTGTAAAACAAATCATTTAATGTTGTGTAAAATTGATTAAAATTATTATTTGGAATATTGGGCTGTATATCAAGAACTTTCTAGTCATTTCATTTATTTATTTTTTTTACTGACAGGTCAACCAATACGAAACCTCTTGTGTTACAAAATATACATATAATAATAATTCATTTATACCGACTTTTGCAAGGCGTTCGATCGTGTCGATCATATTAAGTTACTAGCAAAGGCCCAGCACGTAGGTATTCACGGCAATCTATACAGATGGCTTTCGTCTTATCTTCTAAATAGAACACAATTAGTAGCACTCAATCTATGAATATAGGTTATGAATCTGTCCCTTTTTTGGCTAAATCTGGTGTTCCGCAAGGATCCAATCTGGGTCCCCTACTATTTTTATTATTTATTAACGATATACTGAATTAAATTAAAGGTGAGGTTTATGCAGACGACTTGAATGTGTTTAAACGTATCTCGGATTATAAAGATTGTGAAAGTCTTCAATCTGACATTAACATTATTACCAACTGGTGTGAGAAAATCTCTATGTCCCACAATATAAAAATGTAAAGTTATCACATTCATAATTATATTGATCAAATCAAGGGTGTTTGCATTGGAAAGAGTTAAGGTGGTTCGCGATTTAGAGGTAATTTTCGACTCCGCCATGTCGTTTAGACCTCATTACGACTACATTTGCAGTAAAGCGAACCGAATTTTATCTTTCGTAATTCGGAATGCGAAACCTTTTAAAAAGCTTGCTCATTACTCACATTATACTAATGCCTGGTAAGAAGTTTACTCGAATACTGCTCGTCTGTATAGATGCCTATCTACAATACTCACATAGATCGAATAGAAGCAATACAAAGACGGTTTGTGAGAGCATTATGTTCTAAGTTTAGCTTAAAACGAAAATGAAAGGAGTATAATCGATGGACTCAAGGAGTTTAAAATGATCACGCTTGAGAAAATAGATGTGCGACCAGTGGCGTAGCTAGGTAACCAAAGGCCCTGGGGCAGAAAAAACCTAGGGCCAAAACTAAACTATTTAAAATAGTTTGTACCGTATTCGTCGTACTCCATATTCAAGTACAAGTATGCAATTTAATATAAATAGTGGTTTAGTCACAACTCTAGTACCAACCTGATGATTTAACGTTCTAAAAAATCTGGTTTATTTATATGCTGAATGTGGGAGACATTTTCACTAGTTCAATTTATAGTTTGTAAGTCAGAGTCCGAGCGGCCCCCTGAGTTTGAGGGCCCCGGGGCACTGCCCCGTCTAGCCCTTCGGTAGCTACGCCACTGTGACGACACGTGCGACTTGATTACCCTACGCAAAATTGTGAAAGGTTCTCTAGATTGTCAACTTATTGGACGTCACCGCGATCTGTGCGCACACCACATATGTTTACTATACCAGCTAGCAACAACAGTATTTCACGCAACAATCCAGTTTCGCGAGTAGTCGTTATAACGATATTTTTAATGACAGTATTAATGTATTCAAGTGCTCTTCGTATAAAGCTGAAATGTATGACTTAATTGCAAAATTATGGTAACACATTGTAGATATGACTAATTAGTTAATTTACTGTATTTCATTATCCTTTTAATTTTTTTGTGCATCTGTTTAACACGTAACTGAAGCGCTATTGTGAATTATGTGTATAGTTTTAATTGGACTACAGATTCGAAATTGTCCGTTGTTATTTTGTGTGTGTGCGATATGATCTGTTGTCTGTAACTGTGCCTTTTAAGTAAAAGAGAAAGCGTGGGTAGAAAGTGTTATGTTTTGTTCATAAAGTTATTTTTTTTTAATAATAATAAAGAATAGCGAATAAAGAATTTAATAAAGAACTGTATATGAAAATGTCTCTGTTATTTACACACGGTGATATTTAATTCAGTGTTTTTAAGAAAAGTATGTACTTACTAAGTTCACAATATAAAAAACCGGACCAGTGCGAGTCGACTCGCGTACCAAGGGTTCTCCGCAAACAAACAAAGTTGTATGTAGATACTAGATAGTACCTCGGGAATCAATTCGCGAAAATGTTTGTCCGTTTTTTTCGAAAGACAAACTTAACTTTGCAGTTCTAAAAATACTCTCCCATACAACGATTTACGATTGAGTCAACATCCCAACCGCAAAATATGAGTTTGTAAACACAAAAACAATTTTTTTATGTGATATAACAACAAATTAAGAACTATCGGATCTTAGGAACGGATCCCTAAAAACACCAAAACAACAAAAAAAACTCCATCCATTCCATCTATGTTTGTATTACATCACACATGACACACAGTCCTTACCTGTTGATTATCGCCCTTCACGTCAATGATGACTTTAACCTTGTTCTGCAGCAAGTAATCCAGGGCTTCTTCCAACAAACACAGATGCACTTCCTTGAACTGGGCTCTGAAACATCAATAACTCTTAGATTAAACAATTTCGTATTTAGTATTTATATTTATTAAAGATAATAATAATAACTTGAGACACCTCATACACGGCCATAAACATACTTATATATTAGTAAAAATACATACATATCACTACATATTATAAAATAAAGTCCCCCGCCGCGTCTGTCTGCTCATGATAAACTGAAAACCTACTGAACGAATTTTCATGCGGTTTTCACTAATATACAGAGTGATTCATGAGGAAGGTTTATGTGTATAATATGTGCCCGTACGACGACGGGGCGGGTTCTTAGTTATAGATAAATTACACTCAGACACAGAACCAATGATCGTGCTCATCACACAATTATTTGTCCTGAGTGGATCAATAAACACTAGATCAACAGGGCATACCAACTTTAAAGACGTGTGTATTTAACAGTCCTGCCGCGACGGTGTGACGTTTCGCTCTTTGATACAGGGCCCCAGTCGGGTCCGAAACGAGTCATACTACGAAATAGTTTTTTAAATCAAGAATTTTAGCAACATGGGTTCCACTTTATCCTTGTTAACCGCTCGAGCTAAGCTAAATGCTTGTGTTAAGGGTTCACGCCGATAGTGAAAGGGGTTCGAACCTGCAAATACTTAATCGTGACATGAATCACCATCGTTTGTCATACGTTAATAGAATTAGCTTCACTTGGTAACTTACTATTTTTTTTCCATTTAAAGAAGAAAACTCCCGCATTAGGAATAATCCTGTGTCGCTGGGGGCTTCACAAACATTCAAACAACGGACACAAAGAACACCCAGACTCGGGACAACTACTTGTGGATCACAGAAATTTTTGTCCCGTGTAGGATTCGAACCCACAACACTCGGCGCGGCGTAGTGGCGAGGTGACAACTTTTTTTTTTTATATATATTACAGGGGGCAACCGAGCAGACCTGATGGTAAGTGACTACCGTCGCCAATGGAGACCTGCAACTCAAGAGTCACAAGTGCGTTGCCGGCCTTTGAGAAAGGAGTACGCTCTTTTCTTGAAGGTTTGAAAGTCGCATCGGTCCGGAAATACCGCAGGCGACAATTTGTTCCAAAGATTGGTTGTGCGAGGCAAAAAAATTCTGGAAAACCGCACAGTGGTGGATTGCCAATTATCCAGGTGATGGGGATGAAAGTTTTGTCGTGTTTAACGATGGCGAAACGTTGCGGCCGGTATAAGTCCGAACAATTCCTCGGAGCACTCCCCATGATACATGCGGTAGAAAGTGCAGAGTGAGGCTACATCTCTACGCAACGCCAAGGGGTCAAGCCGATCTGAAACATCCTGGCAATCGATGATTCGAGTCGCTCTCCGTTGAATGCGGTCAAGAGAGAGAAGCTGGTACTGGGGTGCTCCTGCATAGATATGAGAACAGTATGCCATATGCGACCGAACCTGCGCCTTATAAAATTGTAGGCGGTGGGCCGGGGTGAAATACTGTCTCGATCTGTTGAGCATACTTAAACCATTGCGCCATCCGTGCATCGTGCTAATTGTGGTATCGGAATAAAAGTTTGTATGTATATGTAGTTTGGACAACAACACTATAATTTGGCATCTTGGAGCTGATCTGTGGTGGATAGTGGAACCCTTCAGTGGCTACTAGTAAACCCGTCGAGTTCGGGCTCATATGATGCGTTTTGACAAGTCCAACAGGTTGGAGTTGGTCACGATAGTGTGATGATAAAGCCAGCAGAGCGATAGTGGAAATTGGTTAATCTCCTGTACTCTGGAATTGAAAGCCATCTATCAGCTTAATATAACTTGATACCGTCACAATACTCGTTAATGCTTTCGCCGCCATACTTTTACTGCCAAAAACTGGATCTGTTTTTGTAATATTGTTTAGACTATTTATTAACATTATTAATGATTTCATTATACATGACATAAACGCGCCTATCCCTTCGAGATAGACCGAGACAACAGCCCGTTACTTGCTTCTATCCTTTACATACCTCACGACTGTCTACTGTGATTAAATCTTTCATACAGGATCAAAATTCACGACATAATTTTCTTGCACAAGCTTCTTAATGGCGGCGTAGAATGCAACTAAATTCTTAACAGCGTAAAACTTTTGGTACCCAACAGAATGCCACGATATCCCATCACCAGACTTTTTAGCATAACACCTTGCAGAACCTATGTTGGCCAAACATTGCTCCTTGATGAGTATCTGTTCAGAGTACAGCGCTCTTTGTGGGAACTAAGGCGACTATGTCTTCGACATTTTTCATGATAGACTGGTTTAGGTGTAAGTTGATGCAGTGTAAGAGTTGGACGTGTCATAATAGTTGATGTTGTATTGCGATTTGTTCTATCGTTTTAGTGCTTAGCATTAGTTTTAGTACGTTTTATTAATTGTTAATAGGTAACTTAAATGTAAACATTACGTTTAATGAATGCTGTAGGCGTCTATAATTGATGTACATTTAAGAGATGTGATGAATATTAGTGTTATATTTTATGATGCTCCTTAATAAATAAATACTTGATTTTAATGAATCTTTCAAGGTGGAACTGATTAACTATAATTTTGAAAAGAAAGTTTTGAAAAGAAAGTTCTAGAAGGTGGAGATACTTTTCGCGCAACAGGACCATGATATTTGAGAAGGAGAGAAATGACTAAGCTGCTTGACTATTAACTCTTGAAAATAGCAAAAAAAACATGAAATCAATGTAGCTGCATCCACAGGGTACATGAAGTGGCACCAGGTGAAGAGTTACTATAAATATCGCAGATAATTTAAGAAAAAAAAGAAAATAAAATTTCGATATAATTGAGCCAATAAAACTTTTTATATTTTTACCTGTAAGAGGAAAATATATCTGGAGTATTTACGGTTTCTTTCCACACTGATCTGCGGATTAAAGAAACACAGCATCAGAAGACTGCTCAAGATGATATTTATTCTAACTAATGGATGTGATATGTGACTTCACCCCTGTTTATAAACTGTCTGAATAGTAGGTATGGGTACAGAATACATAATAGTAGAGGTAAGGAAGTCTCACTCCGCAAAATCATTTAAACAAAAAGCGACCCTTGTCCGAACACAATAAAGTCGCACTTCAGTTGGTTATCTTCACCTAGAAGTTGCCTCTCTTTCTATCACGTAACTCTTATCCAGTAAGTGCCTATTACTGTATTTTTGTGAACAAATAAAGAAAGTCGTTTGACAAACAAAGGGAAAAAGATACTGAACTGTTGTACTGTGTAGACAACTAAGCACCATGATTGGGGGTCGTCCATTAATCACGCGAAACTCGAAAGGTTCGAAAAAATCACGAAATATCACACAGTGTTAGTGAGATATCATGTGTAATTATTTTATCGTTGAACGCGCGATTTCTAAACCAAAAAGCGTCATTAATGGATGAATGGAATAGATTCTTTTCAACTGTTTGTAGGACCGAAAATGAAATAACATACCTTACCATACACAAGGGAAGTGGAGCAGAGGGGGGGAAACTGCCCTGCCCCGGATGATTTGAATGAAGTTGATTAACGTTTTGTCACATTGTATTGTATAGTATATATCTACTCTATCCTCTACACACCCTATGTTTTAAGTGGCTGATTTTGTTCATTGTGTAAATCAAAATAAGCACATTGGACTTCAGGATATATTTGACTTGCCTCCTCCTAGACAAGCTAACAAACTCAGAGGAGCGCAGGTAATAAGTTATCGTCACTCCCTATTCGGCAAAACGAGTGCAGAAGATCAGAGTTAAGAAGTTGTTGCAGCCTTTGGCTAATTGTGTCCACAAACCCCCCCTGCCCTCTGGTAATACGTAGAGACTAAACCCCCCTTAGCTAAAATCATGTTTATTTCTTTAGTTCAAAATATATTTAAAATTTTCAAAATATTATTTTTAAATACAGATATAAACAAATAAATAAATGTAATATCTCACTATCCCCCTTCTTCCTTGTGATATTTCGTGATTTTTTCCTAACCCCTCCCCCCCCCTTTCGATTCTCACGTGATTAATGGACAATCCTTTAGTAACATAGAAACAACACACCAACCTATTAGGATGCGTAAATCCAACATCAATATTTTTAATCGAGTCCCAGTCCATGACATGTACATTGCTGATACTGCTGCCAGTCAACCGCTGCAAGCCTTGGTCATGCAAGAGCACCAGCTTTCCGTCTTTAGATGTCCGTACATCAAGCTCCACCATATTGCATTCATGTTTCACGCACTGGAAACAAGTCATCATATTTTAAAACAATAATGATAGAATTTTTGAACATTTTACACTGAACAGCTTGACCAAAACCAAGCATAATCTGTACTATAGATTTAGAAACAGATAGGCATACTTAGGATATTGCGATGTAAGAACCAGATGAATGTATCTACATTTTTTTTATTTTACAAGAGAGCAAAAATACTTGCAAGAATTTACCTAGTTCCTTGTGGTTCCTTAGCTATTTTGGAATTTGTGAAATATTGCATTTACAATAGTGTCGTTTTGGCATTTCATGAAGGCCTTTGTGATCGAAAAAAATAATGATTTTTGATTTTTTTCTAGATTAGTCACACACACAAGTACATATTTGTATATTTTGAGCGGACCCCTAATTCTTTTTCAAAAAAAAATTTAGCCTAAGTTACTCCTTATAACAACAGCTACCTGCCAGTGAAAATCCCGTGAAAATCGGTCCATCGGTCGAACAGACAGACATTAAAAACTGATTTTTAGGTATAGGTATTGTGTAAATAACTAAATGAGCTTAAAAAATCTATTCTTTTGGCATTACAGACACTTTAATTTTATTTATTTGTCTTGATTTGCGTTGACCAGTCTAATGCTGATATGCAGTTTGTTCATGACTTCGGAACCTAGCCCTCATTACAGTAAGGTTGTAGGTTGAAAAGTCTTTTCAACCTCTTACAAACAGGTATTGCATTATGTTAAGTTTTAGTATTGTTTACATTTAAATTGAACTTTTATGGTTCTATATTGCTAATCTGGTAAGATATCTCACCTCATATCCCCTCTCTCATGATCACTTTTAAGTAGGACACTATCAAATAAGACTAGTCTGAATCAGAAAATCGTACCTTAAATTTTTTACCTGCATAAATGATGAACTTGATATTTAATTCACATAAGTAGAGATTACTTACTTGTTAAGTAAATATATCTGTTTACTTACGTATTTGAAGGCTTCCAAAGTGTTTTCTGGGGCGTCGAACCCTGCGCCTCTGTGGGCTATACAACGGATAACTTTGTCTGGATTCTCCTCGCACTCTTTAGACCCAGGCTCCGGCCCGAACACACTAATTACATTCGAAGGCTCCGGCCTCTTTAGTTTAGTCATGAAATAGGCAGTAATGCCCACCAAACCAACATCTAGGCCGTAAGGGAGGACTGTATGGAATAATGAAAATAAAAAATAACTTAATGAAAACACGTAACAACAACTGTGAAATAAAAACGATAGCATTTTTATAAACATGTTTTTTCGTTCGTTCGTTGTTATATTTTGGTTACATTATGTTAGAGTTTTAGAAAATAAATACATTTGGATGTGGGAGGGGTCATTTGACAGTGCATTGCGTTTAGATATTGTTGGTTGGTATTCAATTTAGAACTTATGCGTTTGGTTATATTGTAATGCCATATTAATTTAATGTTGTAAACTATATTTAATTATTGTATAGGACTTACCACAAACTATAATATTTACTTACAAAATATTCTCATTGTTATAGCTGAAGCTCAATAGGATGTTGCTATCGTTAATAATCGTTATACAACAAGAGATCTTCCTATTTAATAATAAGATTCATTCTAGATTTAAATTTATGTAAATGCTCCAAGGTTAACTAATCTAAAAACGTCCAACACTGTCAAGCAAGGGCACCAGAAACAATTCAAACTTAATTATTAGTTAACTTTTCAAACCGTGACGATAAATCTACAATAAAAAACTTAATTGGTACCAGGTACCTACCCACATTTACAAATGAATTATAATAAAATTGTAACTGACCGACTGACGTCTGTAGGTAAATTGGAGATAATTAGGTAATAAAAAATTATATGATCCAAAACAATATTTTTAGAACGTTTGTTTGCCTGTCTGTCTGTATGTTTGTATTATCATCAGGCAAAAACTACTAGACGAATTTGGATGTTATTTACATAATTGTATAGCTAAAGGTCTAACTTAAAATTTAATGCATCACCTATTCAGAAATGTTGATCGAATACAGGTAAAGGTAACCTAACAACATGCTATATTTAATTACTTAGATACATTAAACAGAACAGTAGTTTATTTTATATAGAGGCGCGGAATTGCGCCTACTATGATCAATACTCGGGTCCAATTCCGTCCAATATGTTTTTTTTTTTATGGTATAGGGAGCAAACGAGCAGACGGGTCACCTGATGGTAAATGACTACCGCCGCCCATGGGCACCTGTAACTCAAGAGTCACAAGTGCGTTGCCGCCCTTTAAGATGGGAGTAGGAGAAGGTCGGAGGGAGAAAGAGTGGTAAAAGGGGAGAGGGGGGAGAGGGGAAGGACGGGAATAGATGAGAGGGAAGGGTTAGGGCCTCCGGTAACCTCACTCACGCGGCGAAATGCAATGCAATCATTGCTTCACTACCGGTTTTCTGTGAGGCCGTGGTATCGAGCAGTCGAGCCGGCCCATACGTGCCGAAGCATGGCTCTCCCACGTTATGTGATGCGCGTATCATTAGACGAAGGGTGCTTCTATAAAATATACAACAATTGTATTCTTAAATGTATTCGCATTAAACTTGATGTGAAAGTAGGTAATCGGCTTGTGTTATAGTTATACAACAATATTTAAAATAAAATCCTGTCCATAGACCAATCTAGCACCTTTAGCACATGTCATAGACAATATGCTCAAATCTATCGACCTTCTATTAGATATAATCATCGGTAGATTACAGATTACGGTTCGCTACAATCAATATTATAAATGTATTATCATGTACCTAACCAATGAGAGATGTAGGATGGTTTAGGACCTTAACGTGCTGAGGGAATCGGAGGTATAAATAAAAAAAATTAATAAGGAGAGTTCCTATTAGAAGCAGATTAAAACAAATCTTAAAAACGATGTATGTACCTGTTTATTTTTTTACCATTCCAAACCTATTCATTTTATTCTACTTCTGCATACAAGACAAAGATTTACAGAAATTGATCTAATTACAAAACACATTAAGCGATATATAATAGTAGTATCAGTTGTCTCCCCCCCTCTCCCCCCCTCACCCCCCTCAAACCCCTCTCCCCCCCTCTCTCTCTCTCTCTCTCTATCTCTTTCTCTCTGTCTTTTTCACTCGCTCTCTCTGTCATAGGACGTCTATTTAATTGCTGAAGTTAGGACTTTCGCAAATATTTAATATCCAATCAAAAACATAACGTAATAAAAGCAAGTCTCGCAATCAATAATTTTCTACCGCAAAAAGTGTTGTGATCTAATTTTTACCTAATTAGTTAACTAACTACATTTTAAGGCGACCGTGTAACATTAGAAATTGATATTGCCTTTCTTGCTAGCTCGTTGGTGGCGTCATTCCCCAGTGAATTCATAAATGAGACCGTAGTTCAAGGTGTTGCCCTCCAGGGCCTGGTATGTTGTACTCCTTTAGACCTCTTGACATGACCGCAATAATTATTACATAAAATTCACATTGAAATATAGAACTGTGTTGGTCTACCGACCGAGAAAACTTCGGCTTCAGTCCCCCCATTTTGGAAATACCCGTGTAGAATCAGACTTCATTTGTGACAGATTAATCTCGGTCGTTTTTATGTACCTAGTTGTATTTGGTATTTTGTCTAAACAAATGTAAATGTGGAGTTAGCCCCATGTCTTGACACAGCTTGGCTTATGCTTGTAAAGTGATTCAAGAGTTGACATTTGATGTACCGCAGATTTTGTTGCTTTGCCCATCGAGTAAGCATGTTCTCTAGGGTTCAAAGGGTAGCTGACTAGCGCAGTGCTCCTGATTTCCCCGACTATTAATTAAATCAGGAGCAAGCATAGTCTCTCCAAAACCTTTAGCAAAAAGGATGCAAGTCTGATAGGTCTGAATGATTTAAGTTGTGTGTAATCTCTAGAAATGAAGGTCACTTTGACCTTCTCAATTTCAAGGGAACGTAGCGGTGTGCCAAGCAGCTTCTGTAAATGATCTGGAGATGTTCTATCAGAGCCTCAGCACACCATCTGAGAAGGCTTGGGAAAATACGACCCAGCTCTGTCGCTTGGTATGGATGGAAGCTGATAACCGCCCGAATGTAACGATCTATCTATTTTCTTTACTATGTTCCCATGTGTCCTCCCCATTGTGGACAACTAATAAGCTTCTTCATGATTTCCTTCCTTCTCTTTTCTTTATGTTCAGAGAAACGGATAATAATCATTTCTAATAGGTATAAACTTGGAAAAGTCAATAGTGCGCCTCCAAAAATCTAACTCCAAATAAGACGGCTATCACTGCTTCATTAAGAAATATTACTATAAAATAAATGTTCACACGACGTTTAAGACGCGGTGAAACTACGGGGACATTTAAATATTATGTATAACTAGCTGTGCCCCGCGGTTTCACCCGCATAAGTCCCGGTACTGTGTGAATATCGGGATATAAAGTAGCCTATGTGTTAATCTAGGTCTCCAACTATCTAACATACCAAGTTTTATCGCTATCGGATCAGTAGTTTTTGCGTGAAAGAGTAACAAACATCCATACATGCATACATCCATACATCCACACATCCATACATCCTCACAAACTTTCACGTTTATAATATTAGTAGGATTACATATTATACAATAGAGTTACACATAAAGCTAGTTCTAGGAGCCGGTTAAAGTACTGAGTATTTGTTAAGAAGGTAAGGTTTAAATACTAAGTATTTACTAAGTCCATAAATATCTGGATTACAAAAGCAATTTATCGTATTGCTCAAACTTAAGTCACCTTTCCTAAGAATTAAATCGAACATTTTTTATTTTACGACCATTTATCCTTCTAAATATCAGCTGTACAAGGATCCGTATGATGAAAAATGCTGTTTCTAGGACAGTAAGCACGCTGGCACCGACAAACAGAGCCGTGGTCCCGCCGAGAGAAGCTGCGGGAAGATTTTGAGAATTTAGAACTAATATAATGGTGCAGATTCTATTGTACACTCGACTAAATTAAAACCTGACTTAATTTCTTCATATAAAATCAACCTAGTGTTCTTCGTAATAAGGTCTATTTGTTACTAGCATCTATTTCTCAGCGCCACTAAATTTCACTAACACTCAGTCAACGTATACTCAACTTTATTTCCACGCAACGAGAGTCTCCATTTATTCAAACGCTGTATAATTGCCGTATAAAAACTTGTTCAAAACGAACAAGGATGACGTGTTTTTAATCTACACCTACGAAGACGCTTACTAAAAACACAGAGCAAAAGAGATGGCATTCAACGGATAGCGGCTCTCGCTATGTGGTATTAAAGTTTATTTCAGCGTATCAGACTTTAGTCGACAAATAAATTGATTATTTCGATTGCGACATATGTTACCTAATTGTTTCAATTTGAAATAAGACCTTGTTTTGAAGTGTACAAGGTTTACATTTTAAATGAAGAAAATTTTGTGAATTTTAATTTAGCGAGTGAAGTAACAGAATTGGGGCCATTGTGTGCCTGCACTCGTCACTGTAGTTGTGTAAAAGCAACTCGAGGCTAATAAAAACAAGATGACGGACACAAACAGACAAGAAAACTTCTAACAGAAAATCAAAAAAATTACTAGAACAATTTCAGAATAATGCATGCAGTTACTTGAAGCAGGTGAAAGGAGTGCTTAGGTACATCATTCTATAAAATGTGTAAAAAAAAACTGTCGGTCGTAGAACTGCACACCAGAAGTGAAAACACTTACACACACATATATATATAATAAGGAGCTGACAAAACTAAATGTTCAGATTAGCGCCCTCTCGTGGATCTATGTATTATTAGCGTGACGGTAACTAGTTCAGTGCTTTTTCTCCATAGCAATAGTGCACAAACGTGACTAAAGAAGTTTTCACTTCAAAAAATTACGGCATAACTACTATTTGGCTTAAATTAATTACTTATAGATTCGATTTGAACGACCATTGCTTTAACGAAGAATGGTACACCGTTGAGCCTGCTGTGTAGGTTTTTATCGGGGTGAGAGCTCATTCAAAACGTGCATTATACTTAAGTGGTGCTCAAGTAAAACCCACCGAACAAATCCTCAAGAGTAAATATAACATCTCTATTGAGACGAATCTTCGGTGGCATCATATTCACCCTGATGGCCGATAAAATATTTGTTTGTCCCTCCTCTTCCTTTTCGTCTAATGTGCTCCCATTCATGTTGGTTTAATAAATAAGTTTAACATCAAAGTAAGTACCTAGTATTTTATTTACTGACCTATGGAAAGTGATTCTTCATACTCTTATGGCTATTACACCACTTAATGTTAACGTAAAAGCGAAATTAAAAAGCTAAAAACAGCTCAATCAACACAGACAACACTTCTCGCAATGCTACCATTTCACTCAAATGACACGGCCATGTGCAAACTGTCAACGCTGCATACTTTTACACACCGCCACAGATTACTAAGTAGTTATGACACCGCGCCCTGTGATAGTATCTCTACAGGTACCATATTATTAATTCTAAATATAATAAACGAAACTAACTTGAAACTAAGTGAAAACTTATAAAGTATTTTAAAATAAGCATTGCGGTCTATCTAAACTTTGTTACAATCATTTCACAACGTTAATTCAAACCTATGCTTAGAGAATTTTGTAAAATGATTTGTGTATTAAGTACCTAAAGTATTAATTTTAACGGTTTTTGACTCTTAGGAACTCTCTTGTTCACGATACTATCACCCAATCTCGTCTTATACCTTTCTTTTCCACCTGGCGAAGTCTAGCCAAATACACCTAATCACTGTTAAAGATCTGACATTTCTCTAAACTTAATTAGGCGCCTTCAAACAACTACGGGTAACACTATGCAGTCTATCTTGAGTAGGTAGGTACCTAACTAAAAGAAATATAGGTAAATACACTAACCGAATAACGATCTTTTTTGTGTGTGAATAATAATTGAGTTCGGCGCACTGAGGAAGGCAGGCACACTTGGCAAGATTCTTGGGTATATTGATGAGGATTTCGACATTGCGCCCGATGCACGCCATCCCATGCGCGTTACACACGTCGCCATCTTATCGACACGAGAAAATGGCGGTCACAAAAGTAAATGGTTTTTTTATAGAAGAGAAATTGATTACTGAGATACAATTAATATTTATTTTGATCAATATTTTTTATAGGTTTACAAGAGAAAAATTTTTGACACCTCTTCAGATTAGGTATGTCATAGGATGGTAAGGTTTTCTTTTTTTCTAAGCTGCCAGTTTTTAAAAAGGTTTTATTTGTAAGGAAAGCATGAGTAATAAAGCCGAACATTAGTAATAAAAAATAGCAGTACACCGACTTTCTATCTTTCTATTAATTCAGGATTTGGGCCAATTTGGTTTTGCGTGTCGAAATGATTAGCAGGAGGGAGACGAATGAGAAACTAGGATAGGGTAGGCGAGTTATCTGTTTCTGGATTTGTATGGGGCGTGGAGCTACTATTTGCTCCCTTCATAAAGGTGAATTTATAATTAACTGTCAATACACAGAAACGAGGGGAGTGGACTCTTCATCTAAGCATCCGATCAAATTTTGTGGATTAAGGATGATAAAGATGGATATAACGCGAGATAGAATCCACAAAAAAAAGTGTTTGAGTGCAATTCACACATGGCAGAAGAGAAACTTCAGAAAAGTAGAATAAATTTAATTTTAGATAATTTATATAGGTAAGTTATTGGTTAAATTAACAGAGATGTGTTAAATAATTAACATTAAATAATTAACCAAAGAATTTTATCACGCAAATGCACAAAAATGATACACGTGAATACACCGCGTTGATTATGACGCATTTTCTGAAGGCTTCGTAGTACGCAGGCGCAACGAGACGTGCTAGCATACGAAGATTATAGGAAACACCGTATACTTGTATTCTATCTCATGCTCTCGCATCCTAAATCCTATTTATGAATATGTTTGTCTCTTTATAACGTGAATTTTTGGTTTTATCGAATTTTCAAATCACAACGATTTTATAGAAGTTTCACTTAAAAAAAAAAAAGATGGTTATCAGACCGAACCGTTGCTCAAGAAAAGGTACTCTTCGAGAATTTCAGGAATAAAATACGTTATAGAAAGTTGCGGGTCACCTACACATGTCTTACGTAATTGTGAAAAGTTTAGAATGATCGGAAAACCATCAACGATCATTTTATTAACATTATCAGTAACAACCATTTCTTACCTCCTTTCACGTGAAAGTACGGTCTACATCCACAGAACATGACCGCCATGCGGCTCCGGCAATGCATCTGACATAACGAGAAACTGTACGCCTGTAAGTAAACTTGTAATTATTCCGTACTCTGGACTTTATACTCCGGGACTGGACTCGATTCGTAAACTTGATAAAACTGGAATACCTATAAGAATGGGTATACCCTAACTATAGTGTATCCCTTTATACACTATTCCCCGCGTACATAATATGTACACTTTACTGGCTCGCCCACTCACTATAGATACGCAAGCTGACACGTCTGCACTCGCCTGTGGCTCATGCAATACTGACTAACCTGTGATCTCTACAGTAAGCACGAGATAGGGCATATATTTATTATTTAGTTCTACCCTACATACACTACACTAACCTTTGCCTTTTATTATTTTACTAGTACGCGGGTGAAACCGTTGGGTACACAACGGTTTCACCCGCGTACGTCCCGATGCCGTGGGAATATCGAAATAAAAGTAGCCTGTGTGTTAATCCAGGTCTTCAGCTATCTACATATCAAGTTTTATCGCAATCGGTTAAGTAGTTTTTGCGTGAAGGAGTGACAAACATCCATACATCCTCACAAACTTTCACGTTTTTAATATTAGAGGATAATAATATAATAGAATAAATACTTTTGTATTGTAATATGATCTACTGGTATTTAAGTAGCGGATCCGATTCCAAATAAAATAACACAACATATCTATACTAATATTATAAAGCTGAAGAGTTTGTTTGTATGCTTGAACGCGCTTATCTCAGGAACTACTGGTTCGAATTGAAAAATTATTTTAGTGTTGGATAGCCCATTTATCAAGGAAGGCTATAGGCCATATAACATCACGCTACAACTAATAGAAGCGGAGCATCAATGAAAAATGTTGCAAAAAACAAGTTGAAGTTGCGAGGGTCAGCTAGTTTTATATATTTAACAGATGATAGATATTTAAACCTATCTTTCAAGGGCCTAAACTCGCCTATCGATGTGGTTTTAATCGGTTAACTCTGGTGTGGTCAGAACCCGTAGGGGTTGCCACACGAAAATAAATAATAGTAATTTAATAATATAGAGCAGGAGTCATCAACTCATCAAATGGCAGACCGCGGCAAGCATCCGGCTAGTCGTGTGTATTTTGTGAGGATCTTAGGTAAACAGTACAATATAAACAGATACTTAATCTTCTTTGATTTTCTTTCTTTGTTTAGAAAACTAGTAGAAACGGGCCGCGACAGTCATATTATTTTAAAAACTAACCCCAAATTAAACTAATTGGTGATCCCTGTTATAGATTACTAGCCGTCCCCGCAGTTTCAGCTGCGTTTATGGTCACTGCTCCGCTCCTGTTGGTCGTAGCGTGATGTTATATAGCCTATAGCCTTCCTCTATAAATGGGCTATCCAACACTAAAGGATTTTTTAATTCGAAAGAGCGGTTCCTGAGATTAGTGCGTTCAAACAAACAAACTTTTTAGGTTGACGTTATTGGTAGGAATATTTTTAAATAAACTTATTTTCCTTTTTTTTCTTTCCCTATATTACCAACCCGTATGGTGTCGCTGATCCACTCATCCGGATATTTACAACGACGTTGTTCAGTCCGCAAACTCTTGACGCTTGGAGAGGCTTGAATCTCCACAACCTTCAAAAAAAAATATTAAAATCGAGCTTGTAGAACTTTTAAGACTTGAACAAAGAGTTTTCTCCTACAAAAATTGCGTCAAATAGTGGCACTCGATAGTTTCCCATACTTAACGCATGCATTTCATATGCCATCGTAATAATAAACCAGACCATACAATGAATGTTCCTGTGAATATATGTTGTAATAGTTTGATACAAAAACTGCAATGTATAGCGTCTTTAGTTTCCCTACCACAACGGAGCGTATTATACTCGTGGTATGTATTTCAAACACACGCTCACGAGAGCGGAAAGGACTGATGCTCAAGTGCCTATTTAAAAAATAATTTTTTTTTTAACTATCGTTTATGACAGTGGCAATATTATACTTTAAAAACTAAAGTTATCATAAAAATATTATACTTATCGAAAGTATGACATTTCATGCCTTCTTTGCATTTCTAAAAATAGTTTTAGTATTTTTCGTTAACACCTGAAACGTCACACTACTATCGCGGGCGCGAAACGTCTTATAGCTCAACTGTGCTTACAACTGCATTTGTGCAGTTTAGTTGGTGCAAGTATGTGCCATTTTATGAGAGCTGATGAAACATCTCTGGTGGAGGCTCTGCCAAGTTTGAGATCATACGGCCATGTGCCCATGTGTGAGGGGAGTCCCGAGTTATTATCATTATTATTATTATAGGTACTTAAAAAATTAGCATATTAGTTTTTATGGATTTTCTCAATTACGGAGTAAATAATTCCAAAATAAAAAATATGTAAGATTTAAAATCTTTAAATTAACACATTCCATCTGCATTTATGAGATAACTGACTTTTGAGTGATTTAAGCAAGTGTCACATTGTTAGGTACACCCTGTATATGAAGAAGGGTTGTTAAGTTTTCGTGAAGGTTAAGTAGTCAAGTGCGAGTCTGACTTGCGCATCGAGGATTGCCTGGATTACAAAGTTGTATGTTGACAGCATTGGAAGACAAACTTAACGTTGCCGTTCTAAAAAATACTTCCCCATACATAACTATACGTCACAGTCAAATATAGTACACAGCACTGACCTCTATTATACAAGAGGTCAGTGGTACACACACAGAATAGAAAGATGTAGGTAGAAATGACAAGTAGGCGTGACGCGCTTGCCACTGCCATGCGTTGCAACGCATACCTTTGTAAGTTGTAGGTATTTTGTATGGTATAGTCGTGTTACAACGCTGTGTCGAGTCGGTTCTATTCTGTGGGTACACAGTCAATTTTCCAAGCGCAAAACATAAGTTTGTAATCATAAAAAAAAACATTTTTTTGACATAACAATAAATTAACGACTTTCGGATTTTTCCTTTATTTTTGCTGTGAGACTTTGTTTCTCACCAAATTTTATAATTCTGGGTCAATTTGAAGTATTCTATTAGTAGATTTTGATTTACCTTCGAAATGTTCAAATTTGTTAAAATATAAGGGTTTAAGTTGACGTAGATCTTTGGTTACAGCTTCAAGGGCCGCTGACACAAGTATTTGCTTAATACCTCCACGCTTTGCTGAGAAAAAAAGGTCTTGACAGACAGACGGATGGTAAGTGACCCTATAACGATCACTTACCATCTGTCTGTCTTACCCAAATGTTCATCTACCTTGTAATCTATGACGAGCTCCTCACCAGGTAGCACTTCTCCAGTTGGATTGGAGATGGCTGTTGAGATCTCGTACGGAGAGTGCACGAAGTACTGGAAATATAAGCTTTTGGTAATCATAATATTAGACGAGTTCCTACTAGTACCACAGAAAACATAATAGTACAGATAATAAACTAATACAGATGTACAGAAGTCCCACTTCGCCAAATCATTTAAATAAATAGCGACTCTTGTTCCGACAGTATAAGGTTGCAATTCAGGTCGCACTTATATCGATTGTGAATTGGCAAACCATAGTCTTGCAAGGTCAGTAGAACAGGGTCTGTAGCCCTTTTCTTGCATACGTTTATAAATAACAGTGATCAATTACAATCGAGCCGTAAGAAAAATTCCAATCTTAAAAGCCAAAGGGATTTAGGAACACTATACAGAGCTTATCTGACAATGAAACACTTAAGTAAATTACTGAAAACTCTAGCATGCAGTAACAAAAATATATATATAAAAATACTTCGTTTCCACGTTAAAAAGAACGTTTGAATTCCCAGGTATTGTCACCTTCGTTTCTCATAAAAGCAGGTGGAATGTGTAAAGTTGTAAGTATTATAAAGGTGAAAGTTTGTGAGGATGTATGGATGTTTGTTACTCTTTCACGCCAAAACTACTGAACTGATTGCGATGAAACTTGGTATGTAGATAGCTAGAGACCTGGATTTACATATAGGCTACTTTTTATTCCGATATTCCCACGGGATCGGGACTTACGCGGGTGAAACCGCGGGGTGCTGCTAGTATTTTTATTTTTCATCTCGTTACTAATTATGTTAGTTTTATTGACTTTTTCAATAACTGAGTGAATAGTTTCAGAATAAAAAAATATGTACGATTTAAAATTTTTAACTTGACACATTCCACCTGCTTTTATGATACGGAGGTAAAAATACCTGGAAATTCAAACAGTCATTACTTGTAAACGGATAGTTTTTTTCTCAAAATGCTTATGGTAACTAAGTCATGCCCTTTGAGTGATTTCAGCGAGTGTTCCATTATCAGATAAACCCTGTATAACTTCTTGATATTCAAATCTCACCCTAACAGCACTACTCTGTGAGTCCATCCTGACATAGCACTGGCCACTATGATAATGGCACTGTAAAAGAGGCTGTGGGTTCCATTCCATGTCCAGGCGCATGTACTGGAATTCTGCGTAAAGTGAGTTGAAGGACAGACACATCCCAACTTCAGTCATAACTGGATGCCAGATAACCTGTAACAAAAGTTAAGCAACTTTAGTCAAGATAAAATAGAGAAACAAATGTCTCAGGGCAAGATTAAGGCCTTTACTGTAAGACCCGTAAGAGTAGCTGAAGAGGCGACACAGCTATTTTTCTTGCTCTTGGATAGGCGCTCTCGGGCTGTAGATCTTGACTTCCAGTGTCGAATAGCCTGAAGTGAAGTGCGATGATTTTGTGCGAAGTTTACTCTTTTTTTTGTACAAAAAGTAACAACAGCAGGGATCGTTGTCTGCTACCGCTCAAACTAGGTGTAAATTTGTATCCTTAGAGACAGGCTTTTAAAATGGGTGTAATTACTCTGTTTAAAAGCCTGGATTACCTAATAATTCTGGATCACAACCCCTGTCTGCTTTATTTATGTTTGTTTGTGCATGATGAATGGTATTATCAATGATTGTGTTAAAAATTTAAGTGTTCTTCTGAAGGTACTTGTGATGGATAAAACAATAGGACTGTTTCCAATTGGGTGGAGGATTTCGCAGCAGCCGTTCTCTTGACCTTCTCTACCTTATAATCCTGGAACATTCAAGAGTATAGTGAATAGATTTCTCTTGAATAAGTATGGACCACCTTTGTCTTCATCATCACTTTCCTTCAGGTGAATTGGAAGCCAAACGCCTATTACATTACCCAATAAAAAAAATCTTAAAGTCACATTAATTCATTTCTGTAATAGGTACTTACATTAACTTCCTTCTGCGACAGAGTTACGTCAAGCGTCCAATTTGGATGTACAGCTAACGCAAGATCTAGCAGGTTAATGCCTTCAACTGTATCATCAGTCTGATACTTCCAGAAGTTCTGCAAATTATCCCGGAAGGAGACACCAGCCACCAGCTCGATAAAATCCATGTAGTACTGAAATTTTACGTTGTCCGATTCCTCGGTCACGTTCCAGGTCCTATTAGTAATTTGGATAAGTAAGTGCTAAGCATCTTATTTCTTGCACAACTGCTGTCTACGAGTTACATATCTATACTAAGTAAGTAATATTAACTTTCAATAATCTTAATTAGTTAAGACAGTTTTTTGTAGGTAACCCTTTTTTAAGCAAATTTTGCGAGCGGAGAAATTACAAATTTGGAAAACTCAAAGTGTAGAAGAAGTGCAGTAGTAGGTTTTTTATGGGATTTTGTTTTGTTTGCATATCGTTTACTTATTTGTAGAACAGATCAAACAAACTAAAAACGCAAGCAAGCAAGCTTATCATTGTCGTCAACCGCCGGGGATTTTGGGAATTAAATAAGGAAAAATTGGAAGTATATTGAAAAGGAAAAGTAGGTAAGAAGAGAGGAAATGAAAGAAAAGGGATAGGGGAGTAAGCTATAGCTCTAGCAGGTCAGGGTCCCCTTCCTGTAAGTCGAACTGGCTCTCTAACACTCGATTTGGATTTCCAATTTGGTAATACCTACCTCTTGACGACGTCTCTTGCCTTATCTGGATGCACTCTGTCTATAAAGCAAGCTGTTACCGCTGGGAAGGTTGTCCACCAACTCCGGTAGTCCCGATGTAAGGAAACTACGACAGGTTCCGAATTGTACCTAGAGAAATAACAAAAACAATATTGAGAGGCCATCTTTTAACCAGTTGCGGACCTAAATTGAGACCCACAGCGATCCATCTTTTAACGAATTACTAATATTCTGTCTTTAGAATGTCCCACAATTTCTTAGAAGATTCAAGAGACATTTCAAATTTTTGGAAAAGCTTACGAACTTCCTATAAGATAAGGTCGCTCGTATAAATAGGCTCCAGCATCCGTTTTGAGTTCGAGATAAGCGATAAGACGTGACTTGTAACTGTGATTGTGTTAATTGCGAATTATTTTAATAAATTGTGTCTATTTCGTTACAAATTGGTGGATATTCTAATCCCGAACCCCGGGATTAGCTAATATCCACCATCTCCAAAACCCGGTCGTAGCAGTTTTATTTAGAAAGTTGATGTTATATTTACAGTACCTAACTTTTTACTTTTCATGTACCTATTGGTTTTGATACTGGGCCTCCCAACATGTCCCTTCTTTTTTAAACCAAGAACAGCACCATGGTCTCCAACTCAACTGCGCACTGTTGCGTTCACGCTAAGCACTCCACTAGAGGGTGGAGTGCATTATCCTCACGACAGCCTTCGCAGTAATGGCAATGCATTTAACTTTGCTAAGCTTAGGGGTTACCCGAAATAGTCTTTAAAAAAATAAGAGAAGGTAAGTCCATCCTGGTCAATTCAAATACATGATCAATTAGGTACAGCAATCGCCAAACTTTTTGGCAGGGTTGAAGTTAGCTAGAAGTTATTTTCCACTCGATTGTAAAATGCGCGAGATGGCGGTAGCGCCAGCTTCAGGTGGGCCAATAAATTTGGTGAGTACTGTAATCCTGATCATGTATTTCGACGTATGTTTTTTCAGGACCAGGACGGACTCACATTTTCTTAAATTTATTTTAAGTAAGTATAATTTTTTTTAAAGACTCTTTTTTAACCCCTCTTGGCATCTTGCTGAGCTTAATGCATGAGTTACGAGTGAGTTCAAGTCGAAAGTGTCCCGGGTGTCGACATGCCGGTAAAATCATGAACCAATAAAAACAAGAGAAAAAACCCTTATACTTTTAAACTAGACTCGGCCTAGTCTAGGAAAAGACACGGCCGTGTGTGAGTATTTCGAGTAATTATTATTAGTACTAATATTGTTCCTGTACCTGTGTCGCCAAACGGATTAGTATCCTAAGTTACATTAAAAAAACAATGATCTGATAGATCAAATAACATGCTTCATGTCGTGACACATCAAGTAAAGAATCGCAGTAGATTAACAATTGCGGATCTCCACATATTAATGGCACTTCCTCTTGAGAGGTACGTGATCTAGGAGTTACTCTCACTCCGGACCTGACATATCGCAGTCACATCACTGCGATATGTAAAAAGGCATTTCGTAATTTAGGATTGATACTGAGACAGTCTCGTGGATTTACCAATATCACCGCAGTAAAGGTTTTGTATGACGCATTGGTCAGGAGTCATCTGGAATACAATGCGGTCATTTGGGCCCCACATGAAGCAAAATACACAACTATGCTCGAGCGTATTCAAAATAAATTCACGAGACACTTGTATCAAAAGATGTACGGTGTGTACCCATTCTACCCGTTAATGTATCCCACCTTGTTCGTATTGGATATGGTGGGATACAATGAATTGAGAGTTAGGAGCGACGCTACACTCGTCATATACATGGTGAAACTGCTGAGGGGTAGGGAACACAATCCGGGCATACTACAACGGTTATACATATGTGCGCCAGACAGGTATGTGTGGAGACGGCGGCGACCGAGCCTGCTGGCGGTACCCGCTGCCAGGACCAACCTACTGGAAGCAACGTCGCTAACGCGGGCAGTTCGGATAGTAAATGAGGTGTATGATAAGGTAGATATACTCTCGTGCAATTTGAGTGAACTCACAAAAGTAGTTTTATGTACTATTTGCTATGGTATATGAAATTTTATTTTTTTCTTATTTGTAATTTTCTTTTATATTATTGTTTATATCGTCTGGCCCGACTATTGAAATGGGTATTAACCTGTAATGATAGTTTGTGTGTGTGTGTAATAATAAATAAATAAATAAATTGTTTTTATATTGCCGTGGATAAAATTAATCTGGTACCTGTAATATTGGCTAAGGGCACAGTACACAGCGCCCGCAAATGCACTAACCGTCAGAAGGAACCAGAGGACTCTGAAAAAAAATATTAAAGTTTTTGATTTTGACAACAGGAGCCGGACTGATACATAATATGCCATGAGATGGCTATGAGAGAGAATGGAAACTGGGGTTTTGGTTGCTTATTGGGCCTATTATACAGTGTGTTGTCTGTGAAAGCCTTCTCTTACTTTTAGAGAAGGCTTTCACAGACAACAACTTTGTATTTCCAGAACCTCGATTTAGCTATTTATTGATAAATTTCCTTGCGCCTTCTCAGTAAATTATACTTACCCAGTTTACTTACATAGGCAATCGCTTTTAAATATTGTCCACGAAATCTACGGATGAAATTAGTTCAGTAAAAGTCGGAAGAAAATCTTAAGAGCCATTTCACAAAATTTGAACGCTCGAGTTTAGGTAAATGACGGCAGCATTTTGTATGTGTGCGTAGTTACTAACACGAACACACTGCAAGCAGTGTAGCGCGAGTGACGAGGCAGACTAAAGAATCTTGAGCTGTTATAATAGTAATGCACTTATTAGAGATTTATTAAAGAAATATTTCATTATGCAGTAGAATGAAGGTTTTTAGACTAATAATAAATCACAAATATTTGTGTAAATAAAACGTATTATAAAAAGAGCCTTAAAACGACATATCGAGTCAACGAAATTTTTAATAAAGGTTTTCGCTATTGAGCTCTATAGGCGTTATAAATTTTCACCTTAATTACAATTATGTTTTTTTTTTATTTTACCATATAAATCACGTACACAATAAGTACTTTATTAAGCTAATTATATTTTTAAAGATTAATTAATAAGGAGCTGACAGAACTCAATGTTTAGATTAGCGCCCTCTAGTGGATCTATATATGTATTATTAGCGTGACGGTCAAGAGTTCAGTGCTTTTTCCCTATAGTAAAAGTGCACAACGTGCCTAAAGAAGTTTTCACTTCAAAAATTATAAATCTTGGTACCCCGAAAACATTTTTGAAGTGAGAAAATGATTAGATATTTTTATGTTTGAAGAATGATTGTATAATGACATGATTATGTATAATTGTATATAATATTGTGTAAATGTATAATTTTTAAAGCGGCGTTAGCGTAATGGCTAAGGCGTCGATCGGTAAATCAAGTGCTTGTCGACTCGAACCCCACCCAGTGCACTACCGGTGTTAACCCACTCCTAACACAAGCACTTAGCTTAGCTGGAGGGGTTAACCAGAATACTAGTAATGTGTGACCCACGTTACTGGTATTCTTTAAAAAAAAAATTACAAGTAACAAGAGAAAAAGTGATACTTTTGAAAACAAATATCTTCTTTAACAGTTAAATATTTTAACTATTTTATATTGGTAAAGAGGAATGCGCACCTACTATAGACACTTCGGCCCTGAGTGCACATATATAAAAGCATATGAAATTTACAAGTTACAGAATTAAATGGTTAAGAAATTGGTTTAAAAAAAAGTCCGGATTTTTGAGATAAAATGCTTTTTATTTTTACAAATATAGTTTTAAACATTAATTTTCTGTAACACATTATCAATCACATTATAAATTACATTATCAAATTTTGATTAGATCTGCCAGGTATGGTGACGTGATCAACTATTTACCTGCTGTGGTCGAACTCATTGTTTTATAAGATTTCGAACTTCTGCTATTTCCAACAAAATGTCTCCGTATGTTGGCGCCATTTAAACCACAATTAACACAGCGTAAATGTCTTCTTGAATGAGTTACTAAGGGCTGGGAAGACTCTGGCTGGTATGAAAGGTAGGGATGGGGGGAGGGGGGGTGAACATTATCAATGGCTATGGTAGCCGAACTTCTCGTTATGTTTCCTTATATACATTATTTGACTCCAAAAGTATTGAAAATCTATTATTCGCCTGCCATCCTATGTAATTCTAAAATAAAAGTGACAATCTGCATCTAAGTGGTTCAAATTCAAAACAAAATAAACATAGTATATACAAAAAATATTTACGATTGAGTCTGAAAGTTCCACTGATTCCTCAAGGTCGTGGTCAAATACAACAGCATCTTTCACCTACAAATTTTAAGAAATCATATTGTTTGTATAAACTAAGATAATAAAAGTTTGTTAAAGTCCCTTTAACGCATATTTATCTAATTAAATAGAAATAGTGATGGCTGACTATGTCAATTCGGTAGAATGCCCAAATGAAAAGAAAAGAAAAAAATGTACTACTGAAATATTTACGATTGATTCCAAAAATTCCACTGATTCGACCAGTCCGGAGTCTAATGCAACGGGTTTTTTCTCCTATAAAATTTAATAAATTATATTATTTACTGCTAATTAGAGGTATGCTTTAAACCTAGAATTGTTTCTAAAGGAATCAATTTCTGTTACCGGGTCTAAATTTTCACTTGTACCCGGCACAGCGTCCTTCCTTCCTTCTAATGATACTACCCTCCACTACTCGATTTGCGCGATTTCTCATTCTAAAATAAAACATAGCTATTAAGGTCAATGCCTACAAATAACTTGAATGAATAATAATTTGAAAAAATAAAAAAGATCTACCTTGCTTCTGTTGCTTTTTCTATGGCAGCAGAATTATTACGTTTTCTTTTTTTGACACAATGGTATACAGAACTTTTGCGCCCCATTTCTTAAACTGATAAAAAAATAGCATCTTTATTCTACAATATACTCAAATAATACTTTACTGCAAAATAAACAAAACTTAAGAGTTTTGTTACCTTATCTGATAAAAATATACTGAGAATCAAAACTTTGTTGTCGTAGTATAATAATGCGTTTACAATACAAGCGCTCGAAAATCGGGAAGCGGGAAAAGTGACACAGGTCCTACTTCGACGGGCGATAACGCCGTACTGATTGGTATCCACTTGCGCATCGTAATTTATTGCAATTTAGAGTAGTTTTAAAAATGATCTTATTTCTAATTCAAATAAGCAATTGTCAAAAAAACTTTAGAATTAGATTCTTCAAAGAACATAGTTTACTTAAATATGTAATTTTTTTTGAAATTACGCTTTATTGTAACCAAAAAATCGCGATAAATTTGCGATATAAGCTGTATAAATTGGACTAAGTCTTTATTTTTTTGCTAATTAATGTAATCAATAATTGAGAAAATAGTACATTATCTAAAGATTAAAAGATATGTCCTATGCTTACCGTATTTTTTTCACCCAAATTTATAAATATTATTGATAGATTTTGGAATCGGAAATTGTCTCTGCGATGATTTTTCACTAAACGAGTTGTGGGAGATTGATCACCACAGAGCAACGAAGTTGGTTTTCTAAAATGTAATACATTAATAAACAAGATTAAAGAGTATTCTATAGCTTACATGTATTTTAGAATTTCAAAGTATTAACTAAGATCATAAATTAATCCGACCGAAATCTTAAAAAATTGCGTGAAAACGTGAAATGGCTCTTAAGTAAGCTCCTACCACTTGTTACAGGTTTGTCAGCTATAGCAATAAGCACAGCGGATACAGAGAAAACGTGTCCCCATGCAAAATAACAGAACACAGCTAAATCTACAAAACTGTAAAATTTTAATTTAGATCTCTCTCGACAACTCCATAAACCTAGTATTTCCTGTAGAGGCACCTTACTAAAGAGACGAGTATTGGTGTACCTTCTTTTAAAAAACATTCATTCATCGACAATAAAAAAAAGTTTATAATACTCATGGACAAAAAGAAAATAACAATATTTCAATTATAGAACACGTCAAATTAGCCATAGACGTTAACTTTAGCCGTAAAAAATATGGATATCAATTTAAATTTTAAGTAAATTACATATTATTTTTCTGTATTACCTTTCACACCAGTGAAGTTTCCTTTCAACAGTATGTTTTAAACCATGTAGCGTAGTTTCTTGACAAAATCTTGAGTAGACTCTGTATACTGGAGCAATGGATTCTGTGATCACGTCCGTTAAAGACTTCATTCGAGTTAGGCAGATCAATATTGCTGTAAGTTGACCTCGTTTCTTCTTTTGCTTTGATATTTTCATTGTTTTCATGCTAAAACTATTCGTCAATTACTTTGAAAGTAATTTAGAAAATATTAAAATTGTAATTATTTTTCTTTCTGACAACACAACAATTTAGTGTTCCCAACGGTAAAAATACTCGACGTGGCTCTTTTCACAGCTGAGAGAGCGCTAGAAAAACAAGATTATTCTAACTTAAATAACTACATAAGTAATAACTACATAAGGTGAAATGGAAACTTTAGGTACGTAGGCTATGCTTACTTTAATTCAATTAAGGGTCGGTTACGGGCGCTGGCGAGAGTTGGGTATTATAGGCCTAGTCAGCTCTACGCACACAACAATCGAGCGTTCGCGCCACACATTTATGTTTGCACAGTACCACAGAATACATAAAAGTACCAGTAATAGTGACAGTACCACAGTGTGTATATTAGTACTAACGTACAGTAGGATACTAACTTATTTTGCTTTTTTTATTCCATTTTAACAAAAGATGTGACATACTTTTGTATACAGGCTGGAACATTAAGGTGTGTCAGCATGGGGAATTCTTAAAATATAGGAGACAGAAATATTTATAGGTACTAAGTAAATATTTATAGACACAGCCCATGGCCATGGACTTATCGCATTATTAACAATTACTTTCAAACATAAAGAATAAACATTAGCATTCAATGTAGTAACAATAACACGTACACGAACGGTATTAAATTTTTTCTACTTAATGTACAGCATAACTAATACGCGCTGATGACAAAAGTCTTTATAACCAGGTCCAAAACTAAAAGTTTGATTATTACGTAGAAACAGACTACCTATTTTAAGATATTTGGACCGATTTCAGTAATTAATTTCTTAATCGATGCGGAATATTTTCTATTGTTATATTTGAATGTACCTACTTTATATTTATTTCCACTTGAATGTTTTTCTATGGCACCGCTTTGTTTAAAAGTTCGAATCCAGGCGGAAAGCTTATCACCTAGTATCACAGTAAATACTAATAATAATCTATGCTTACTTATTTACTGTGCTGGTAGTAATCAAATATTTAAATAATGTATTCTTTGTTTTGTAAACAAATTGTCTGCACGCACAGATGGAAAGGTTCAATGGTCAAACTCGCCACTACGCTCCTCCAAGTCTAACCCACTATGGGTTCGGTTCCCACACAACAAAATCTGCGTGATCCACAAATACTTAGTTGTCCCGAGTCTGGGTGTTCTTTGTGTCCGATTGTTTAAATTTTTTCTAAAGTAACCAGTGAAGTGACACAGGCATTTATTCTAGTGCCAAATTATTTTAAATATTTAAATGTTTACACTTTATAATCTATATATTTGCGTTCGGCAGTCTGATATAGTTGCCAGTCAGCAAAATGCAACTGAAACATTAACTTTTTTATTCAGCCATAAATGTGTCGTTGGATAATTATCTATTAAATAATAGATATATCTAAAAATTATGGTATTAAAATTTCCATTAGCTATTATTCATGTTATTAGTGTTAATAACGACTCAAAAGTAAATACTTTTGGGTGCCTATTGATCAGCTAATTCCATAATGGCCCTTTCTGTACCATAATGTAAGTAATTTGTCTATTGTTAAAATGCTTTTAAGTTTTATCAATCTGTCAATCTAATAAGCCACGGTCATGATTACTGCTCGACTTTCAACGGAATTTTGATTATTACACCATCACGAAAATAAATGCTCCCATTAAATATATCGTAAAGCGCTCATTAGACAATATACAGACATCAAAAATGTAGAGGGATCAAGTAGGTACAGTTTTAACTATAAAAATTATCCATTTAATATTTACCAAATTCCTAATGTTTAAGTTAACAACCTATTCCTACATTTTGTAAAAATTAAGAAAAATTGCAGTTTTTGCAAATTGTGGGAAATTAACCTAGGTTAATGTCGTCAATTAAATGGCAAGAAAGGCAAAAATGAGGATTTTTTATTTTTTGTAAAGATAAACAAATTAATAATCTGTGTTTCCACCACCTCCTCAGCAGTGCTCTTCTTTGGACCATATCCCATTCGTGCTCAATTGGGTTGAGGTCTGGCGATTGAGCAGACCACGGCAGAATGTTGATGCGAGCATATCGGCAAGAGTGCGTGTTACGACTCTAGCCGTGTTTGGAAGCGCATTGTCGTGTATTAATGAAACGAATCACCCAACCGGCTCCGCAAAGGGATGATCACGTCTGAAACAATCCTCTCTGCATAAATCTGAGCATTGAGGTTGCCCCTGATCCAAATGAGATCGGTTCTTCCACGGATCCAAAAACCGGCCCAAACCATTATTGTTCCCCCTCTATACGAAAGAACTTCCCGACAAAATTTCAAAAGTTCTTGACGTTCTCCAAACTCGAGTACGTCTTGTATCCGGCCTCATACCGAAACGAGATTCATCGGAAAAGCAAAACACAACGCCAGTCTTTTTCCTCCCAATTTCTGTGTTTGCCAGCCCATTGTAAACGGGGCCTACGATTGCGGGGTGCTATAGGTGGAACTCTCAGCGGCTGTTGGGAACGCAGACCCACTTCACGTAAACGATTTCGGATGGTTTGGTCGCTTATCAGCAAGCCTGAAGAGCTTTGGAGATGGTGGAGCCTTATAACCAACATCATAGCGGTCATAGTACGATTCCGTTGAGGAGTATTTTGGATGTACCGGTCCTGTCTGCGAGTGGTGATGTTTGTTTTCTTACGGAACCCTCGGTGCGCGAGTCAGACTCGCACTTATCTGGTTTTTTTTTATAGGTAATGTAAGTTTGAAAGTAAATAACAAGATATAACCTTTCAATCTAGCTGGCTGGTCTCCTGACTTTGGTCTACTTGCTGTACCAGTTCTGGAGCACGATGGTCCGCGCTAAGAGAAATGAAACTGTTGCATTGAGGCTGTCGAGGTCCCCGTCACGATCCAGGTATGGAACTCCTTGTGCCAAAAGCATTTGGTTTTTTGACGTGAAACGTATTAAAACTCACCGAAACATCATATCGGGTATCATGTCCGAAAAATGGACGCGTGGACCGGGACGTTACGAAGGTTACACCTTCGTAACGTCATATGTCAAAATCTAAAGTATTAAACATAAAACATTACCTGTAAACGAAAGACTACATACGCTACTACACTTTTACTAGAGAAAAATAATAATTTTAGTACTGCTCTTTTCAGTTCTGGGTGTAAAATTGCAAAATATGTGACGTCACACCAGGGATAGGGGGGGTTCCACAAATGTGACCACCTGTAACAAGGAGGGAGGGGAGATGGTACAAAAATCATGAAATTCGTGTGACGTAATTTTTTATTGATTGCCCTTATTCTTTCGTGTGTTTATAGAGTTTATTTGGACAGTGATTTAATTAAAAATAAGGGTAATTTGGACATTATTAGTTTATAACAACCTGTAAATATAAATATGAAACTTTAATATGTTGGGCTCAGCTCGTGCAAGAGCCAGCCGGAAATATAAGTCAAGGCTATCGTTAGAAAGCCCGTGAGCCGTACCAAAAGTAGGAATAAAAGTATCTTACTTATTTCTCCAGGTGATAGAATACATGCAAATCTGATCAGCCGTTTTTGTGTGATTGAGTAACAAACACACAAACATCTGAAGATACAAACTTTCATATTTATAATGTTAACAGTAGGATGCTAGCAAACAGGCTCACCTCACAGAATTGAGTGTCAATTTCTGAAGATAAACTGTTAGGTGCTTTCGTTACATCAGAGATAACTCTCACGTTTGCCGATCCTTCCCAAAGAGCTCTGTCAATCTTACTTATGAAACTAATGGGTGCACCAAGGTGGAGGTTGTCCAGCATGGGTATGGGTACTCTTTTATATAAAACAAAAGCAAATTATACATTCGATTGTTTTTTCCAACGAACTGAAATTTTCCAAGTTTGCAACCTATTGGGAAAAAAAGTCATCAGTAGTCAACTTGCAGTAGTTCTTCACGACCGTCTCCCTCTTCACGGTTTGGGACCCAAAGGTCTCTCTCGCGGCTCTAAAGAATTGGCAGAGATATTCGCTTCTTTTCATTACACTTCTTCAATAGATAGAATATCCACTAGGTTGGTGTATTATAGACTTTATTATTACCGCTATTAAAGAAGCAGTTCATAAAAGCATGGTTGCTTATAACCGTTTAATTATACGACCACCAACCATGTATAGAAATCTATTTTAGAGAGTTTAGTTATTGTAGTTCCTGTACTCTTGATTTTATCGCTGTATCACTCTGATTTATATTACGCTCATTGCATCACTTGCCCTTCGTTACAGGTCCAACGCAGAGTGCAGATCACGGCATGACCATAAAAATTTCGATGTGAAACGCCGTGGTCGAAAATCTCATCGAAAATGTCCGGATTGCAGTGAATGCAATTTAGATTTTTAAACACAAATTAAGACAAAATGGCGCATCTTTTAATTCTCCAGTTAGAACAGATTGCATTTTAAACTGCTCAAGTATTTTTTTCTCAATTTTTTGACAATGTTTTGGACCAATCATGTTTTATTTTTATTATAATAAATGACTGAAAGTAGTGGCATGTCGTTTAAGTTTTTGAGCAACATATTTAATGGTAGTTAGTAATGCCTACAGGTATGGAGAGCATCTAATAAAATACCTTTAGATCGATAATGACCACTTTCCTAAAATGTCCACTTTCCTAAAATAACCACTTTCCTAAAATGACCACTTTCTCGAAATGTTCACTTTCCTCAAATTACTACCTTATATATGCCATGGTGTGGGGTATCGTTACGCATGATACTCAGTATGGTATACTAACACTACGACCCATTGAAAGCTTAAAAGCCTATAGCTAAAAGTCCGGATTAAAGAAAAAACTTATCAGACCTGTCGTCGTGCCATCGTGTTATTCTTTTGTTTATATTTTGGTATTAAACTATAAAATATATTTAAAAAACATATATATGTATATATAAATATAGCTGAATCTTGGCAACGGCTCCAACGATTTTCATGAAATTTAGTATGCAGGGGGCTTCGGGAGCGATGAATCGATCTAGCTAGGTTTCATTTTTAGAAAACGTAAAAAAAAACGAGCAAAGGTCTCGGTCATCCAGGTAATAAATATTAATTATGGGTTCCGGCCGCTGCCCAATACTATAATAACGTGGCTAAACCGTGGTTAATAAGCCAAAAGCTCTTTAAACCCCGATTTATTTTGGTTGTTGAAGAGAGAGTCAATGAAGAAAACGAGACTGTGATAACGGGAAAATTTGTTGCACAGAAGAATATAGGCACCTAACATTTATGCAGTTAAAATAACAGTAAAGTATTTTCTGAGTTAGGTTTTTATGTAAATGTCATGTTTTCTATGTTATTCTTTACAGCTTAATTGAGGCAACAGGAATATCAAGAGTGCAGTTTATAAGGTAGGCCTGTCTAGAAAATGTAGATAAACACATATGTGCCTTAATTTATTAAGTTTACTCTCCAGAAAGTGCTGAATCGCAAACAAGCTATGCATAAAAATGGGGTAAACCATCCCCCAATTATTGGGCTATGATAAAGGCCTAAAATTACCTAACTATTACTATATTATTATTCTCTTTTTTTATTTATTATACATATACATTACATTTTTAAATAGATTTACAATATAAAAAAAATACAAATATATTTAAAAATATAAAAAATAGTGTCCCACCGGTATCGGGTACAGGGACCAAGCTACCGGTGGTTAGGGTTCCAGAGACAGAAACCTCCTCACTATGCGTGCCGTGTCGAGAAGGACTGCCTTCTGCATTAGGCTCTTAATCCAGCTGCCTAACGTGAGCCTCTGAAGGTGTTGGTCGAGGCTCTTAGCGATTAACTCATGGGCCGAAATAACTATCGGCACAATGATTGCTGAATCCACATGTCGACAATCTCGTGGGATAAGTCCAAATATTTTATTTGTTTATCTTTTTCTGCTTTTAGGAGATTGTCGTCATGGGGAATAGTAATGTCAATAATCATTGCTCGGCGCTCTAATCGGTCTATCACCACTATATCAGGCTTATTGGCAACAATAGTCCTGTCAGTGATGAAAGATCGATCCCAGTACAATGTTACACGACCATTTTCGAGAACTGGGTCGGGCACATGTAGTATGGTAACTCGACAGTCACAAGGTTATATTTAAGAGCAAGGTGCTGATGGACTATCCTGGCCACTTGTTTATGTCTATGTAAGTACTCGCCGTTATTATTATTATTCTCTTTATTCATTTAAATATACATATAAATTACATTTTTAAATACATTCAGATTATATAAAAAATACATTTAAAAATATAAAAAATAGTGCCCCACCGGTATCGGGTACAGGGACCAAGCTACCGGTGGTTAGGGTTCCAGAGACAGAAACCTCCTCACAATACGTGCCGTATCAAGAAGGACCGCCTTCTGCATCAGGCCCTTAGTCCAGCTGCCTAACGAGAGCCTCTGAAGGTGTTGGTCGAGGCTCTTTGCAATCAACCCATGGGCTGATATGACTATCGGTACAATGATTGCTGAATTCACATCCCACATGTTGACCACCTCGTGGGCCAAATCCAAATATTTCATTTGTTTTTCTTTTTCAGCCCTTAAGAGGTTGTCGTCATGGGGAATGGTAATATCAATAATCATTGCTCGGCGCTCTAATCGGTCTATTACCACTATATCAGGCTTATTGGCAATAATAGTCCTGTCAGTGATAATAGACCGATCCCAGTACAATGTTACACGACCATTTTCAAGAACTGGGTCGGGCACATACTTGTAGTACGGTAATTCCGCAGTCACAAGGTTATATTTAAGAGCAAGTTGCTGATGGACTATCCTGGCCACTTGGTTATGTCTATGCAAGTACTCGCCGTTGGCAAGACGAGAACAACCGGAAATTATATGCCTGAGGCTTTCTCCGGGACGATGACATGCCCGACAAATGTCAATTGTGCCGTCCTTCAGGATATGTCTCCGATAGTTGTTCGTCATAACAACTTCATCAGTAATTGCACAGATAAAACCTTCAGTTTCTCCAAAGAGATCACCGAAACGTAGCCAGGACACAGATGATAATAGATCTACTTCGGGCCCATTTAAGGCCCGATAAAAACGTCCATGCAGCTCTTTGCTCTTCCATATCTCCCGGCGATCTGTAATATTGATTACTGCAGGTTTGCGCCAGTTCTCTCTACCTAGAGCAAGCGGAGTGAGTCCGTTGTCCACTACTACAACATCCCGATGCATCTCCACGTCAACAGAGAGGAAGTAATCTCTAAGATTGCATACCTCGCGGTTATGTAGTGTCTTGGCATTTAAAAAACCACGACCCCCACATTTCCGCGGGATATACAATCTCATAACCGATGAACGTGGATGGTGCATTCGGTACGCGGTTAGCAATGTACGGACTCTTCTATCCAGGGCATCAAGTTCCGTCTGAGTCCATCTAAGTATGCCAAAGGAGTAGGTTAGGACTGGTATGACCCAATCGTTATAGGCCCGCACCTTATTACCACCTGACAAAAGACTTTTCAATACTTTTTTCAGGCGGCCAAAGAAGCGTTCCTGTAACGATTGCTTCATAGTCAATTCATTTAAACCTAACGCCTGTGACATTCCTAGATACTTGTAAGTTTCGTTCGCGGAAAGGCATCTAAGGTGTGTAAAATCTGCGAGTTCCATACCTTCAGATTCCACAATCTTACCTTTTTTTACATGCATGACTGCACATTTATCCACACCAAATTCCATCCTGATAGATTTACTAAAGTTTTCAGTTACCTCTAGTAATTTTATCAGTTGGACATTGTTGCAGGCAAAAAGTTTCAAATCATCCATGAAAAGGAAGTGGGATATAACCTGACCTCCTCTCCGCAAACGATAGCCTAGTCCTGAACCCTCCAACATAGTGCTGAGAGGATTCAAAGCTAGGCAGAACCACAAGGGACTCAAACTGTCACCCTGAAATATACCCCGCTTGATCTTTATATACTCGCCGTCACCCTGAGATTGTCGACATCCTGGATAGCAAAGAATCGTTTTCCATTGCTGCATACATGCCTCCAAGAAAGTGCATAGAGTTGTATCAATCTTATACAACTCCATCACCCTCAGGAGCCACGTATGCGGCACAGAATCATAAGCTTTCTTATAATCTATCCAACATGTCGCCAGATCTTTTCGGTTACGGCGAACTTGTTGGTTAATGGTCGTGTCAATAATAAGGAGCTCTTTAGTGCCACGTGCCCCACTTCTACATCCATTCTGAGAGTAAGACATAACAGAGTTGTTGGTAACATGAGATGCTATCTTTACTCTCAGAATGGACGTCAGTAATTTATATACTGTTGGTAGACAGGTGATGGGTCTGTAGTTCTTGGGATCCGTGGCACAACCAGATTTATAGAGGAGGTGAGTCACGCCTGTGGTCATAAAAGTTGGAAGCGAACCCGATTCTAAGCATGATTGAAATTGAGATGCCAAACATACATGTGAGCTACGGAGCCACTTTAACCAAAAGTTATGCAGTCCGTCCGGTCCCGCTGATTTCCAATTTGGCAACGAACGAACTGCATAAGCTATATCGATGTTTGATATTAATACTGGCTCCATTCTATTAATTGACTCACATGAACGTTCGACATCTCGCATCCATTCACCCTCAGAGTGAGTGACAGGCATTGACCAGATGTTACGCCAAAATGAATTCGTGATTTCAGCATCTGGTAAATGAATGTCGCTCACTAAATCAGGCTGCTCCCATCTTCTATAAACCCACCTCTCATCCCTTTGGAATGTGCGATTCTGAGTAAATCGGTCCACCCTTTTTTTGTACCTTCGTATGCGATTTGCCCATGCATAAACCTTCTGTTTCAGAAAGTCAATGCGCTCTGTGACTCGTGCTGTATAATCACAGGAACTGATACCAGTTCCCGAAAAAGCCCGATTCACAAAACGCATTACTCTCGGGCGTGTGTTACCCGATCTGAAACAGTTAAGCTTGCCAATGAGTACCCTCGACTCAGCGATACGACGCTCAATCCTGCATTGCCATGCCGGAACAACAAGCTTTGACCGAGTAGCGGTGTCATTTCCTGGGAATTTAACACCAGCTACTCGACATGCTGTAACAGCAGCACAATACAAAATTGAGTGTGTATCACTGAGATCTATGCTTTCTTTAAAATAAATAGGTAACATCGAATCAAGGGTACACACTAGCGCTTTGTTTCGTTTATGCATTGGCAAACGCGGTAAACGTGGTCTACTTTCAAAACTCATGGACCGATATTCCAGAATAGCGCCTTCCAAAGTATTCCTTATTATATCAGAGTACTGAGTACTTACAGATGAAGCATCATTTTCCTCCCCTTCTTCAGCGGGATAAGATTGTAACAACAAAGAGTCTGCATTTGTCACAATTTGTGAAGGAGGAGAAGTAGTAAGGCTAACCTGCAAGTCCGAGCGTAGCCTATCAAGTACGGAGTTATCCAGCAAATTACATCGTTGGATGGCCCGCACTTGATCCGATAATCTTTGCACCGAAACGTTAACAGCTGGCTCAAGTTCCTGAAACAGAGGCATCATACGATTACGATACGCAGTGAGGTTAGCTCCTCCCTCTGTAGCCACAAAATATGCTCGCATGACGTTCTCATTCATCGAATTCGTCCATTTCATGCGATGCACATTACCACCGGTAGCGGGGGCCCTATTCGAAGCCGATGGGCCTCGGGGTCCCAAGCAGGACGGTGGCCGGCCTCTCCCCGGCCGACGTACAGGTGTTGGCGACGTCGGCGGGGAGAAAAACTCGTCGCTCGAAGTCGAGCTCGACGCCTCTGCAATGGCCGGACCTGTTGCTGTGGGTTCCGGGGGCTGCGAGGCGGAGCTGAGCGATGAGTCCGGGGTTGGTATAAGTGCTTTTGTTCTGGCTCTTGTTAGCATCGTCTTCGGTTAATAAATTAATTTATACAATATTTTTGTATGACATGACATGACATTAAATGTCATGTCTTAGTATATATACCTTTTTCTATGGTTAATTATGTGATTTCTGCAATGTTTTCATTTTAAATTTGTTCCGAGTAATCATTGTCGTGTATAAATTTATAAAATGTGCTATTTTATTCTTAAATTATGATAAAAAATATAAATATTAGATATACTGTTGTTAAAACACGACTGCTACTTAGTGTTGCCAGTTTATTATTATTATTATTATTATAATAAGGCCTAAACTTTCTATTTTGATCAAAATGCTAGTAGGCCAGGATTTATGATTACGTATATTTTTTAAATGCCTTAATTTTTTTTTTTTTAGTTTTGCATATAACCATGCCATGCGAGTACTATTGAATAGAAAATAATAGAATTTCACAACATAATCGAATTATTTTTGTTTGATGTGTTCGAGCATCCAGATATGGAACAAAATATTTAAAAAACTTGAATGTTTTAGTTTTATAACTTACGAAATGTTAATGTAAGTTAGGGTAAAGTTTCGGAATAGCACCACTAGATGGCGGAGCCTTTATTGTGCACGTGCCCTACACGATAGGTATATTATGTAATATTAGTTTCATTTATCTTGTGGTGTGTTAATGGAGGTGTTTACGTACTAAGTCCAAGGAAAGGTCCAGTAATCGAGTTTTAAACGTCTTTAATGCACAAAGCACACGATTAAGCAATACACACACACAAAGAGTAGAAGGGTACAGTTAAGCAATGTAGTGAGAGGTCGGAAGGAACACTAAAACAGATCAGAGCTTAGAAAAAGAGAGTACAAGAAAATTTGTCACAATTAAAACAGTGCGCGGTAGTTACGGCATGGCGTCAAGCTATCGAGCGACACAGGGTACACGTATGAGGGCTGTAGGCTGACTGGCGCGGGTTGCAATGCCCGATGCGCTCGCGCACCCTTCGGTGGTGGTGAGTAATGTTAGCCGTAAGCTCCGCCTATCTTTTGAGGCGCGTTCAACACTACCGCTACGGTGGCAAATGAGTTGTTCAGTGTGTGTTTAAATTAATGTATATAATAGTATGGTATAGTATATATATATTGTATGTAAAGTTAGTATAGTATTGTAGTATATATAATATGTCATATATAAATGTAGTGAGCTTAAAGATGTGTTTATAGTAATATTAAAATGTGTGTACCTACATCACTCCCCCGACCCCCCCCCCCCCCCCCAGACCCCCAGAGACAGTCACTACGGTCGATAGTAGTCAGGGAATCGAACTCTGCGGCCCGAACGGGTGATTCTGGCGCTCGCCCGATGGGACTACTGTCTGGCTAGGACTGGGAGTAGGATTTACCACAGGATCATAATTAGTAGGGGTTGACGAAGGTAAGGTGCTAGTGGAGGGGTCGACGAGTATATAGGCTGGTTTAAGGCGGTCTATAGATACTGTGACGCTCTTACCCTTGACAAGTATTTTAAAAGTTTTATCCCCACGCTCAAGCACCTCGTATGGTCCGGAGTAAGGAGGTTCCAAGGGACCTCGTTAATGCACCAACCCTTAAAAATAGGTGGCTTGAAGCCCTTAAATCGTTGTATATAAAGCATTTATTGCTGTTGTGACGGGAAGCCCGGGACGGACGAAGCTTTAGTGCGAAATGGCGTAAGCGGGCTGTGAAGTCCGTTAAATGGGTAGAATCGGGGATAGTTGCCTGAAAGAAATCTCCAGAAAGACGTAGAGGGTCGCCATAGACCAATTCAGCCGACGAAGCCGTTAAGACCTCTTTATAGGACGCCCTAATTCCTAATAACACTAGGGGTAAAGTGTCAACCCAGTTGCAGTCCGCATGGCACATAATGGCTGCTTTGAGCTGGCGGTGGAACCGTTCTACCAATCCATTACACGCCGGGTGGTACCACGTACCACCCCTAATCCTATAATTTTTCCGAGATATTGGAAAAGTGTGGATTCAAACTGCCGACCGCGGTCTGTGACAACATCCGTGGGACATCCATATCTGGATATCCAGGATATTAGTGCTTTGCCTACGGTTTCAGCGGTTATATCCATCATCGGTGTGACTTCAGGCCAACGAGTAAAACGGTCCACCGCGGTCAGGCAGTAGCGGTAGCCTTGTCATGGTGGAAGCGGGCCAATAATGTCTATGTGTATAAATGAAAAACGCGCGCGAGGCAAGTCAAACGTGCCCAAAGGTGCAGAGACATGCCGATACACCTTAGCGCGTTGGCAAGGCAGGCATTTACGAGACCACTCACGGCAGTCTTTGCGCATGCCGGGCCAGACGAACCTCTCAGCAACCAGTTTTGTGGTTGCCAAAGCACCCGGATGGCTCAGATTATGAAGGCTGTCAAACAGTGACTTTCTTAGTGGCTTGGTTACAAACGGACGAGGATGTGAAGTGCTTACATCGCAATAAAGTTCCTTCGTGCTACCAGGTATTTTGAGCCTTTCCAGGCGGAGTGAAAAATCGCCGCCAACGTACTGGAAGAGCTCTTGGTCATTGGCTTGAGACTCAGCTGGCTGATGAAGGTCAATTGGCATCTGTAGTTCGTCAATTCGCGACAGTGTGTCGGCCACGACATTGTCCTTTCCAGATATGTGTCGGATGTCGGTCGTAAATTGCGATATATAGTTCATTGACGAGGCGAACAGTTAACTTTTCTCTCGTGAAAGGCATAAGTAATTGGCTTATGGTCAGTGAAAACAATGAAGTGTCTAGCTTCCAGCATATGTCGAAAGTATTTAATACTTTCGTATATTGCCAAGAGCTCGCGATCATATGGTGAGTACTTTTGCTGGCAGGGGCTGAACTTGCGTGAGAAGAATGCAAGTGGTTGCCAATTACCGTGCTTCAATTGTTGTAACACTGCACCGATCGCTAGGTCAGAGGCGTCAGTCACGAGTGCCAGTTTAGCGTCGCTGTCTGGGTGTGCGAGTAGAGCTGCTTGTGCAAGGCTTTGTTTACACCTGTCAAAAAGGAGTGTCTCACCGGATATGTCAACTAGTTGAGAGGCTTTTACCGAGCCAGCGAGTAAGGCATTAAGAGGGGCTTGTTTTACAGCTGCATTAGGCAAGAAGCGCCTGTAAAAATTGAGCATGCCTAAGAAGCGCCTCAGTTGTCCGACTGTCTTTGGTACTGGAAAGTCTGTAATTGCCTGGACCTTGGACTCTAGGGGTTTGGTGCCAGCTTCGGAAATATGGTAGCCGAGAAAAGTTACCTCGCTGGCTCCGAAAACACATTTGGAAGTGTTGACGAGGATACCGTATTCCATCATGTGCTCGAACAGCTGCTGAAGGTCACGTTCATGCTGTTCCTCATCCTGAGAAAAACAGAGAAAATCGTCGCAATATGGATACACGAAGTCAAGTCCTCTAGTCATTTTATCGACGAATCGCTGAAAAGTCTGACCTGCGTTCCTCAGACCAAAGGTCATACAGGGGAACTCGTATAGGCCAAAGGGGGTGGTGAAGGCCGTCTTCCGAACATCTTCCTCGTAGACTGGTATCTGGTTATAGGCCTTTACCAGATCTATGGTACTGAAAACTTTGCACCCAGCTATGCTATGGGCAAAGTCGTGGATGTGCCTTATAGGGTACCGGTCAGGAATGGTTCGGGAATTAAGCATGCGGTAATCACCACAAGGACGCCAGCTGTTGTCCTTTTTAGGAGCGAGGTGCAAGGGAGAGGCACATGAGCTTTCAGACGGACGCGCTGTACCGTTACTAAGCATGAGTTTGAATTCCTTTCTAGCAATCTTGAGTTTGTCAGGGGCGAGCCTGCGAGGAGTAGAAAATACAGGTGGCCCAGGTGTGGTGCGAATATGATGTACTGTACTATGTTTAGGGACCCATGGCGTGCCTGAAGGGCGAGTAATTTCAGGGTACTTACCCAACAGAACGTGGTACCTGGTGTCGCCCGTTGCCATCTTTATAGAACATACATTAGTTTTAGCTACAGAAGCGCTGGAATACAATGTAGTAGTATTATCAATAAGCTTTTTGTTACGCACACAGCGGATGGTCTAATAATTCTATATTTTCTTGCTTTAAAAACTCTTTTGTTCTGTGCGCGGTGTGAGAACTCGCATTGTCGTGATGGAGGATGATGCGGCGGTTGCAGTTCTCTTTACGGAGTTCAGAAACGACCTGTGGCAAACAAATGCTAGCATACCATTCTGCATTAACCGTTCTTTGTCCCTCACGAGAAACAGTCGCAACATGGCTGGTTTTGGAGACAAACGTGGCCACCATTTTTTTTGCAACACTCCGTGAACGAACAATTTTTGTTGGCTTTAACTCATTTTCGAACACATAAACTCGTGACTGGTTTTTTGTTTCGGGTTCGTACGCATATATCCAGGATTCGTCACCTGATACGATGTTGTATACAGCATTTGAGGATCCTGCGTGGAATCTTTCGAGAGTTCTGACGCACCAAGTAACGCGAGCCGCTTTTTGCTCTTCACAGAGCGAATGCGGTATCCATCGGGAAAACAACTTTTTTACACCTAATTGTTCATTCAAGATTATTTGTATTTGACTCATGCCAATGTCTAAAGTTGCCTGAATTTCGCGGTATGTCACATGTCGATCTTCCTCAATCAGATTACGCACAGCATCAACGTTTTCTTGGGTGACTGCAGTTTTTGGACGACCTTGACAGGGATTATCTCTGAGCTTGACACGTCCACGTTGAAATTCAGCAAACCAGAGATAAATTGTGGTTTTGGATGGGGCTTCATCACCAAATGCAGAAATCATCCGGTCAACACACTGTTTTTGCTTTAAACCACTTCGAAAGTCATAATAAATCATCGCTCTTGAATTTTCTCAACGACTAAACAAGTTTGACAAAACCTTGTGATAAGACCGAGAATATTTTTTTAAATAAATAAATCGTATTCGATTTTTAAAACCAAGGAGTTTTCATTTAAAAAAATTTTAATATGACAGAAATAGTGGAAATATTCCATTCCCGATACTTTTAGTGCAGCCTATGTAGTGTTTGTGTGAGTGTGGCGTCAACAATGTAAAATAAAACACACATGCATATGATTAATATTTATTTACTCTACTACTACTACATTGCTACTATAAACGCTATGCGTAAGCAGATAAATAAATACCGCAACGACGTGGGTTCATAAAAAACCTTTTCACCTTACTATAACTCTAATGAGAACTCAATAACTTTCAAAAATCATCACCATCGTTCATATTATCTGTGTCCAAATCGTTGTCTTCGCTCGTGGAGTTAGTTAAGATTACTGGCATTACGTATTGTAAAGGACAGCACACGTGCGTATTGAAACAAGACCTGTAAAAAATATGAGGGTACACGTCAGTCCTATGCACATGAGAGTGTAAGAGTATTATTATTTGATTTTAGTAAACCAATTATTTTGTCAAGGAAAAAATTTTTGTTATCCAAATAAAGGAGCCATCATAAAAAAATAAGTACAATATTTTGTTTTGCTAAGTTGTCAAATATGTCATCCGATTTTGACATTTATTAATAGTTGATACCCGCGTTGTTATTCTAGGTTTTATTTACATTTATTTTAATTTCTATTGAATCGGTCAGAGTATTACTTAAATTAGGATTCAAATATGGATGACGATACATCAAACGATGTTGAGGCCGTGGAGTTAATTGAATCTCAGGGTGATAATGATTCTGACAGTAAGTTATTATTTACATTTAGCTGGTTTTTTGCACTGTCTGTAGTATATATAGTATTTCTTGTTGTTATTGGTTCCTGTGCGATATGTACTGGCGTGTGAACAATTGGCATGTTTCAACATGGCTACAGGAAATTGTTTAAATAAATATTTTCATCCCACAATTGTAACGATCATAAAAATTTAAACTAGTATATTTCAGTGCATCTCCTCCCCCCTCCCTCCCCTCCTCACACAAAAACAATATTAACTTATTAATTTCTTTTAATATTTTATAATATTTAAAAGAAATTATAATATTTTAATTTTATTTATTAACACATTTTGCCGTGGCTTTGTGGCATTAATTAGATTCTGTCAATGACTTTAGGTGTCCCTGCGAAACAGATCCTTTTTTCGGGATAAAAGGTACTACATCTCTTTTATTATATCAATGAAAATGTGTACCTATCCAAAATTTCATGACAATCGATTGAGTAGTTTAGACGTAAAAGTGTAACAAACTAACAACATTGACTGCACTGATGGCTCAATGGTTTAAGTGGTCACCTCGCCACGACACTATGCAATACCACATGTTGTAGGTTCATATCCCCCGCGGGACAATTGTGTAATCCACAAATAGTTTTCCCGACTCTGGGTGTACTTTGTGTCTGTTGTTCAAATGTTTGTTACACCCCTCGCAATACAGGAATATTTCTAATGCGGGAGAAGTTAATTAAAAAAAAGTAAAATCACTTTCACATTTATAAGTATAGTTAGAAATGGATAACTGTTTACCAAGACAAAATATACAGTATACTTAAGACTATAAAAGCACCTTAACAAAAGTTGAACCCAATAGTATGTGTGGTCTAGAAAGCTCGTGAGACCTGTATCTAAAGCATTTTTATAGTTAACTTAAAGCCTTAAATGACAGCTCTTTAATGGTTAGTGATCCTGACTACTGAACCAGATGTTGTGGGTTCCATTCCCACACAGGACAAATAATTCTGTGACGAGCATGATTCTTTTTGTGCTGTATCTGTTTAGTAATATATAAGTGTGTTTATCAGCAGTCTGGTTACTATAGTACAGGCTCTGCCTTACTATAAAAAACTTTATTGGTTCTTACATAATACATTTAATAAATTATGTTTGTCTGCATAAATGGAAACTAAAGGAAGCAGGGAGACATAGGAGCATAAAAAAATCAGGAACTAGGAACAATTCTGCTGTGGTAACTTACTGCTATGGGGTCATCCATTAAAAATGTGATGTTGTTTGAGCAACTGTTTAAAACCCCCTCTCTCCCCCTCCCTCCTGGTGATATGTGGTGAGATTTAAGACAAACCCCACCCCCCCCCTAGCCAAAATCACGTGTATTTTTTAGTTCAAAATATATTAAATATTTTCAGAACAGATATAAAATAGCGTGTTCTAGTAGAAAATAAATACACGTAATATTTCACTACACCCTTGTGAAATTTCGAGATTTTTTCTGAACCCTCCCCACCTGTCCATTAATCACGCGAGGCTCGATTGCCTCGCATGATTAATGGACAATCACTATCTCGATTATCACGGCAGATTTAGACTGCCTCGTTAAAGAAATTAAGTCTTAATATTGGACATACATAAAACAGACTTCCCTCCTCATTAAAATAGAAGTACCTGCATATATTTTCGATGGGTTTGGTTTCTAATGCATGTGGTTTGAATTATATAATATGCAATGTTAATTCTTACCTACTTCTTCACCCAATGCTTCATGCATTGGGTGAAGAGGTTTACAGGTAGCAAGTATTATTTCTCACTGTTACTTATAATCAGAGGGCTCAAAGAAAGCATGGTCTAATAAGAAATAGGTTCACTCTGCATTCTCTATTGTGTGTATTATGGGGAGTGCTCCGAGGAACTGTTCGGAATTATACAGGCCGCAGCATTTCGCTATCGTTCCATGCGACAAAACTATCATCCCCATCACTTGGATAATTGGTAATCCACCACTGTGCGGTTCTCTCGGTTCTGGAACAAATTGTCGCCTGCGGTATTTCCGGACCGATACAATCTTCAAACGACCAAGAAAAGAGCGCACTCCCATCTGATAGGCTGGCAACGCACTTGTGACTCTTGAGTTGCAGGTGTCCTTGGGCGACGGTAGTCACTAGCCGTCAGGTGACGCGTCTGCTCGTTTACCCCACATACCAAAAAAAATATTCTCTAACCCTTATGTTCGAACTTCATTCAAATATATTCCTAGTATGTACCTTCCCCTCTGAAGTGTATGTTTTAGATTATTAGGTGTATTGAAAAGTTTTACACCGTACATTTTTTTTGGTCCTTCGAGCCGGGTTATCTTAGTGTTATCTTTTACCGCTACGACGTGTAAATGATTTTTATATTTACGATAGTTATAGTTTCTATAAATTTGCTTAACACTTAAAAAAATATGATAACAGATAATGCTTAATCTGCGAGTGTCGACCTATAACCGCCTGTTTCCAAATGGTTGTGAGAAGAAATCGGGCAAACAAACTCACAGATACTCTATTAAATCACCAGATGGTTATAACAGTGTATAGTAAATTGTATTAGAGCAGTTGTGCGCTTTAAGATCAAGATTATGAAAAAAATTAAAATAAGGAAAAAATAATTTAAAATGAACGAAAACATACAACAAATATGTTGGATAATGTGTCAAACCTTATAAATATTATCGCGACCCTGACTGCTGAGCCAGTTGTCGTGGGTTCGATTCCCACTCAGGATGAATAATGTGATGAGCAATGATCATTTGTTCTGTGTCTGGGTGTAATTTATCTATAATATGTATGTATTTAGAAATATATAAATATGTTTATCAGCAGTCTGGTCACCTTAGTACAGGACTGCCTAGTTTGGGATCAGACGGCCTTGTGTGAGATGTGTGAAATTATTATTATTATTTGCTATGTATTCAAGTTACGAAAGTTTAGAAACAATTGTTTCAGATTAGCTCTAAATTACCCCACAGACAATCCAAATTCCCTATTCACTTAATTCACAGTTCAATAACTATCCAAGATTGGAACAATACTTTAGTTAATTTTGCATGTTGAGAGCTCATCTGTCTTTTATCAAATCACTACATATTATAAAACAAAGTCACCCGCCGCGTCTGTCTGTCTGTCTGTTCGCGATAAACTGAAAAACTACTGAACGGATTTTCATGCGGTTTTCACTAATAGACAGTGTGTCATGAGGAAGGTTTATGTGTACAATTTGTGCCCGGGCAAAGCCGGGGCGGGTTGCTAGTGTCTGATAAATATCACACTAGTTCATACTTAAAGTTTTTTCTGTTCTTTTCTCTTTCTCATCTTTGCTCATTTCATTATGCGCGATACTAATGTAATTTTATGTTTATGGTATACCAATTATCCATATTTATATTAGTTCGGAAAACTTTCACAGATGGCGCAATTTAAATTTCGAGTTATTACAATATTTACTATAATTTGATACAATTTATTCAATTAATTAAATATATTTATATCTAGCGAAAGGAAGTATGCTCCAACTGGTCTTAAAGACAGTATTAGTAGTAGTAATTACCATAAGGCTAACTTAACTGAGCTAATCAACAATGACAACTAACAAATGCTTTATCGTTTTCAGCATTCCCAATATGTTTTTCTGCTGAGATCGCTGCGGATGGTTAAATACTCTTTATAATTACTGTTTTTGCATGACGTGTTAATGTAGAGCTTAGATATTCTTCTGAAGTTGTTGATGCATACAGTTGAATCACTTGCAGCCCACTTTGATTTAAGTTCTAATAATTCTTCAACTATTTAAATCTTCATGGGAGAGCCATGCTTCGACACCGGTTATCGGAGGCCTTAACCCTTCCCTCTCCCTCTCCCCCTCTTCCCTTACTCCCACCTTAATGGCCGGCAACGCACTTGTGACTCTTGAGCTGCCATGGGCGGCGGTATTCATTTTCCATTAGGTGACGAGTCTGCTCGTTTGCCCCCTATACAATTAAAAAAAAACAAAAAAGAAGTATAGTTATGTTAAACTAAAAAACGCAAAAAAAACCTCCACCTCGTAGCTTAATCAAAAGACAATTTTTACCCAGTCCGTTGGACTCGTCAGAACGCATCATATGAGCCCAAACTCAAGGGGTTTACTATTAGCCACTGAAGAGTTCCATTCTCCACCTCCTCGCTCCATCATCAGATCAGATCCAAGATTTTCTAATGGGAGAGCCGTGCTTCGGCACGTATAGGACGTCTCCACCGGAGTGATATAACGGCCTTTACAGAAAACCGGTAGTAAAGCAATGCTTGCATTATTTTTCGCGGAGTGAGTGAGGTTACCGGAGGCCCTAACCTTTCCCTGTCCCCCACTTACTCGCCCTCTCCCTTCCCCTACTCCCACCTTAAAGGCCGGGCCGCATTTAGAAGTTGAATTTAATTCCAAGATTTATTTGATTGACCACGTATCACCAGGGGAGAGGGGGGGGGGTCAAAAAGTTGCTAAAAACATCACGTATGTGATTAATGGAGGATCCCTAACCGAGTGTAAAAAACTGTGTGTTTCAATAATTTTATTGCTTATTTCTCGACGTTTACTGCAAAAGCAATATTCTAGATGGCCTATTAATGTAGCTATAGTTTATTACTGATATTTCTAGTACTAATACGTTATTTATTAATAGATATGCATATGTAAATGCTTATTTTTAATATTTAACTTTATAATGTCTTTTATCTAAAATAGTTATGTCTGCACCTACTTGCATATTTCAATTTAAGTGGCTTGGCGGTAAAGTATTTATTCCTTACCTACTGCAAATATTTTTAGGCATGAATTTGTCATTTGCATTGGTTGTTTGGGTATTTGTGTATATGTCGACCTGTCATGGTACGTTAGCCTATACAATGACAGGTCAAGTTATGCCGGTCAATGAAATAAACGAAATAAACCAAAAATTTATAAAAAAGAAAATGCTGAGCTGGGGGTCTACCCAGCTCAGCATTTTCTTGTAATGTTAAATAAGATTCAATCATTTCAATATCCTTATAGACTCAGATTTTTGTCTTTATTTTTTTTACCATATTTATTCTCGTTATCTGTTGAGTCTGCATTTAAATTCGTTTCATATAGTTTCGCGACAAAAATCTTTCCTTATACATATTTATAATGCAAAGTAATGATAGACATGGTCACCTCCAGGACTACTCTAACGAACAAGGTATGATTGATATTCGGAGACACCCGAACATGTGAAAGAGCACGCAATCCGAATTTATCCCTGCCAAGAAAACGCAACGACTGCAGGGAAAATTGTATGGGCGATATGTTAGCTTTGCTACTCGGGCTTTGAATGTTATTGTAAAACACAATAAAGCACCTTTATCTGCCATTGTTCACAGTATGTTAGTGTGCAAGTTACTTAGGTTGACTATTAATGTTATGTGTGCATGTCATGGCATTTATGGCGTCAATGACACCCATTCACTTTTAGTTAACTTGTGATCTCATTACCGCCATTTACGTGAGATCGATTTTTGTAGATCTGTGTGCCTTGTAAGTTTCGTAGTGCGTATTTCAGATAGTAGGTAAAAGAATCTTCTACCAATATAATTTTTATTTCATTTTCATTACAGAACGTCCGATTATGCTTCTACTAAAACGTCTTATACGCAACAAGCAAAACACGGTAATGACTAACACACAAATCATAGAAATACTAAAACTCGAATTTGATATTGATGTAAACAGTTGTCATGAACTTGAAGTAGACATATATATAAAAATAATAAAGAAATATCTTAAAGACTGGCCGCAGTGGGAAGAATTGGAACGTATATCGAGCAAATTGAGCAATGTGAAAGACTATGACGCAGTGACAAAAGTTCTGAATCACAAATATAAGAATTTAAAAGAGTATTTAGGAGTCATGCTCGAAGCTGCTAAGCCTTTAGCAAAGACAGCTGTTGCAGACATAGCAACAGATCCAAATAAAGATGAAAACATTGATTCCGGTGATGTTGTTATGGAGGTATATTGTACAAGGGAACAACTTAATCATTTGTTCTTCAGGAAACCACGTACCGATCTCAACAATGCAATCTTTAATATAAATAAAATTGAACCCACTACAATTTCTCTGAACACGCTAACATTTGAATCCATTCTGAATTTTTGGTGGACAAAAATTTATATTCAGTTACCAAGTTTTATTTACTTTCGAGAGCTTATCTACAAATACAAACATACTCTTGTTAACAAAGTGAGAGATGAAAAACCAGCAGCAGAAATTTTAGACACTCGAGTCTACAACAAGGCCAAAAAATTTAAGGAATATCCTAAAACTACAATATATCAGTACTTTGACAAGATCCTGCAGCTCTGCAATGACGAGCACATAGTACAATTACTACAAGTGATATTTCATGTACTACAAACTGATTTGGCAGATATTCCAGATAATATCAAAGTACCCTCAAGTTACAGAAAACACGCTAACCAATATAGTTATGTTCGATACTTGTATGTTGAGAATGAGGAAAATGATGATTCTAAATATGATTTGCAGTTAGAGGAAGTTGTGATTCCTTCATTTCAAGTTTTTCTCGGAAGACTTAGTAAATATCCTGAGTCACTTCCGCCTGTACAAGAATGGCTGCAAATTGAATGTATGATGTGTAAAGTCAAGTTTTCTGGATCTACGGAGTTGATGAGCTTGCTTCAGGCCCATTTTAATGACTGTCACCAATACGAGCCTGACTGGCAGTGTCCCCATTGTAAGAGATTGTTCAGCATGGATTTTTTATCGAAAAATCGGTGGTGTCACGAATGTTAGTTTTAGGTGTAAGGCTGAAATAAATATTCAATGTCATCTTAATTAGATTTAAAATATATCATGTTTGTTTTACGATAATAATGTGTATTAAATAAACGATTTCAAGACTTGAACTAAATAATTCTATAACCTAGTTAAATCGTTTATATTTTGTCCTGGTAAATTGTTTTCGCTTATTTTACTTTTTCTTTTCAACCTGCTAAATAATCGTTATTCAAACGAAGGAGCCATTTTAATAAAACTAACGTTATGTAGCAATTAGTCTGTCATCGATTTCTAGCGCTATCCCCTAAGAACAATAATACTAGCTATCCCACTCTCTATAGCGGTAGGTGAACTCAGTAGGGCCACGTCTTAGACTACAGAGTTGGCGGGTGGCAGCACGACACACGGAGACCTCCAGTACACTATAATGTATGAAGAATCTTCAATTTGTTTATAATAATCGATCCGGCGCCGTAGCTCCAACTCCATCGCCATTGTTCCATGTAACGTAATTATATGTAATTCTTAACGCTTTATTTTTTTTTACCAAATTAATATAAGAAGCGTGCGACCTGTCTAATAGAAAACGGACACCATAGCCTGTGATTATTTAGCGACTCTTGCTCCGACATAATAAAGTGCAATTCAGGTTCGCACAGCTTAAAAATAATTATATTATCTACAGTTATACACACCTAGAAGTTGCCTCTCTTTCTATCGTATAACTCTTATCCCTTCTGATGACGTTAGCAATACCAGTTATGTGTCTATACTAAGCAGCCGAATACGATGCAATATGCTTTTGCCTTCATTTTAATTAAGAAATTTCTTAAGCGACGAACCGGGACCGACCGAGTATCGAACTAACGTTCAACCCAGCCGGCGCTTGGCAGCACACTGAATAATTCCCCCAACAAGTAGAGCTCGTCACGTACTTGTAGCTTAATACCTAAAGTGCGGAGTGAGCCTGGCCTGCCTGTTTAAGTAATTTATTTTCAGTATATCTACTCACCCTTTAAACCCACGTGGTGCGTACATCGTTAGGTCAATATTTGACGTATTGTAACCACAATGGGCCCTATCAACACAGCAACCGATAAGACCTCTTCCATTCGTGCAGTTGGTAGCAAGGGTAAAATTGCCATCTGAAAAAAAATTGTATAAATTATTTTTTAATGTTGTTAACAAAAATAGATCCTATTGTAGAGGATTATGTGTTGTATTTGCCTGCTTGCAGTCACTTGATTCCTCTAACAACCAGGTGACCAGTAAGAAATACTGAGAGCCCCACTTACGAACCATTAACAAGAACCACTTTCAACGGAGAACGACTCGAATCGTCGATTGCCAGGACATTTTAGATCGGCTTGAACCCTTGCATTGCGTAAGTAGAGATGTAGCTACACCTGTTCGGATTTATACCAGCCACAGCGTTCCGCCATCGTTCAACGCGACAAAACATCCATCACTTGGATAATTGGCACTCCACCACTTTGTGGTTCTCCAGAAACTTTCTGCCTCGCGCAACCAATTTGTGGGACAAATTGTCACCTGTGATATTTCCGGACCGATACGAACTCCAAACTATCAAGAAAAGAGCACCCTCACATCAAAGACCGATGCCGGTGTCAGGCGCCGGTAGTCACTTACAAACAGGTGAAAAAAAAAGTTGTGGCTCTCTCTTTGAACATAATTGTTCCTAGTCGTAATTAGGATATTACTATTCTTAGTTTAGACGTACCTTCTTTTGCTTTTTCTCCTACTTTTTCCATAGACTCTTTAGCGAGAATTATTTTGAAATAAAAAATTAATATTGATTTAAATACCTAAGTTTCGTAAGTTAGTCGTGTACCTACCTACGGCAAACCACGAGTTTAAGCCGATTCCGATATCTAATATTCATAACTTTAATTTATCTATTAGTAACGAATGATCTCTAAACAATTTTAGGTCTACATACTTGTTAGTTGATTTACGCAAGAGAAGTTGCCAGGAGCTGTAAGTGGAAAACCAGAGACGTCCTCGGGCACCATCAGGTCCGAAAGACAGATAAACGACACCAGCATTATAATCAACACACTGAAAATAAATATACTTATAAAAATTATAGAAAACAAAAAAAAAATAATAAACACACGGTCGTCTGATCCCAAACTAGGCTGAGCCTTTACATTCACTTTATATTCACTAAATACATACATATTATAGATAAATTACAACGAGACACAGAACAAATTATCGTGCTCATCACACGATTATTTGTCCTGGGTGGGAATGGAACCCACGACCTCTAGCTTAGCAGTCAGGGTCACTAACGACTAGACTAACAGGCCAGTCGCCATTGCCAGAGATATGTAACTTACATTCACATGCCAAATATTGCAAGATTTGCTATAAAATGAGTTTTCTGAACATTTAAAGAGAAAATAAGACATCTACCACTTTGAAATTGACTTTTCTAATATACGTTTACGTTAATTTTGGTATGAATTTCAAGTTTAAACGATTATTTTATTGGTATTAAGGTGTCCCCTCACCGACAGCATGCGCCTGTAATGTAGTTACAGATCCGAGCATTACAGGGCAAAACCTGTAATAGTACAATCTGTAATATTTTGATACAATTTGTAAAACCGCCTGTGTTTCTTCGGTTTTGAAATTATTCATGACACCAATATTTTAACGTAAATAATAATTTCGAATTAATATTGCCACGCTCAGCACAACGACCGCTTGTTTGACATTTTGGAATCACCTAACCAACTCGAATTATAAAAGTTACATTACAGGCGAATACTCGTCCGTCAGTATTGATTGCCCAATATATAATCATAAATGTTACATTACAGGCAAATGAGGGAGTGTCCAGTGAGGGAGCACCTTTAAGTACTTTTGTTATTAATTATTATATCATATGGAATGTTATTTTGTACCTACATTTTATATCATAATGTACTAATGGAAAGTTTACGACTATATCTCTACCTACATAATAAAAAACAAAGTCGCTTCCGCCGTTTGTACGCTTAAATTAATTTTAATCTTTTTATTAGTTTTAATCTTTAAAACTACGCAACGGATTTTAATTCGGTTTTCACCAATAGATATAGCGATTCAAGAAGAAGGTTTATGCGTATAGTTAACAATATTGATTTGTGTTAATTTGTATAATCAAATGACGATAATTGTTCACCACCTTAGTATCTACATTACACCCGTGCGAAGCTGGGGCGGGTCGCTAATTATAGATAAGTGGTTATGATTCTAAGAGAGACAAATTACACACAGTTATTATAATTATGTGTTTTGAAAAGAGAAGATCCAATTTGGTGCAAATTGAGAACATTATTCATTGTTTGGCAATTATAACTATATAGGCCGTTCAAGGGCATGTTCACAAAACGATAATATGCTCTGGTATAATCAAGATGTTTTACTGCACTTATACAGAATATTCTAGAAATAACTGTCTATTAAAATAAATAAACAAAATAGCACTTACTTGATTATCTTGTCGTCCATCATGTAATCATGTAGGTAACACACTGATTGTTAGTAAACATCTTCAATCATTATATTTCAATTAATTAATCGTTATCAAGAATGCATTTTCTGAGTTGTTTGGCTTTTAACAGTCATATAAACGACTAGCGGTGTCCTGTGGTTTTATCTTGCCTTTTTAACTGGCTTCCACAATAAAAAGAGGTTCTTAATTCGATTACCTCAAAACTCCGTCATTTATTAATCGATTTTGTAAGTTCTTCCTTTATTTGGAGTTCAGCATACTTCCCGTTTGGTCCGGGTGTAAAAATAGGGAATGAAATGTTTTTGGAACGAAGTTCCTTATCGCGCGTTGCGAAAGGGGGCTAGACGGAAAAAATTAAGACCAAAAGTTGTAACGATACTTTTTTATTTAATTTACAATCTTACATAAATGAGAGAGACTATCTATATATTCAAAAACAGCAGTTCGGACCCTACCAAACCAAGGATCTCACTAATCCTAGCGCCCGACAATATATTGGGGTAGGGGGGGGGGGGGTGAAATTATTAGGGTGGGTAGGGTAGGGGTGGGGTTTGAGACGTAGGTGAGTTTGGGAGGGGGGTCGAAAAAAATCGTTATTTTTGGGCTAGGGCTAATCGTTTCTGCGTTATGAGCGATTTTTTAAATTTTTATTAAACTTCTTAATCTTATCTCTGTGCAGTCAGAATACATAATAGGTGGAGTTGGATTTTTTTATTAAATTGCTTTACAAATTTACTTGTAATTTCAGCCTATGTGTCCGAATTACTTCGGGTAAATTTTATATATTAGGTCAAGGACCAAACTAGTCGTTCCCGTTAAAAGCTAGTCCGCGTATTACCCGGGGGGGGGGGTGGTTACAAACTTATTTGGTAATGGCGAACTGTGTGTCGCTGCCTTCACATTAATTTCCTTAAAAAATAAAGTATTGAAGCTAGCTTACTTTTTTAAATTGTTATGTACAGTCTATGAGTATCTCCAACCGCTGGCACCAGCGCTGACACTGGCTCACGTGCTGTTGACCCTCAGGAGTCCGCCGAAGTTGGGGGTTACAGACAATTTTCATTAAATAGCCCTGGAGCCCACAATACCGCTCAGGGGGTCTGTGGAGGGTCCCAGGTGCAGACCCCGGGTGGTCAGGATCGTATCAGTAAGGATTTGCTTATTCGAGACTTCGTCCAACTTGGTGATGCACTAGTCACAAACAAACGTCTGGCGTTTGGGAACCACTAGTCACAAAATATAAATCTGGGTTTATTCGTTAGGCTATTAGTGTCTCTAGCGGTTTATTTTTTGCCATAGTTGTAAGCCGTGCGGCGTGCGCGTGTTTCTCTGTCTGTCTGTCCTCTCTCTCTCTCATTGAAAGCAAGCCAGTTATTTCCGTTTCGACTTGGAACTTCGTCCCTTGACACCTCTCAAGTTTTAATTATATTAATGCATTTCTTTTCAGAATCAGTTATTTTGAATTGTTTTTTTATTAAAATTTTATATCAAACCATCATTCTGAGTCGAAAATCATTAGAATTCCTGTCGGAAATTCATCTTAATTTTTTTTAATTTTACATTTTTGGTTAAAAGCGATTTCACAATGAGTAAATAGAACATTTTACCGAAAAATCAGTAACTACCTACCACATACGGCCAAAAACTGCAATATAATCAATCAAACAACATTTAAACATTTTATGCAATCGGCTGGTCTTGACGGCGCCGAACGTTTAAGGTCATTCACCGTGACGTTTACATTGCATAGCGTAAAGTCAAACTAATAACTGGCGATCCTTTATCTCGCAATTTTATGATAACTTTTGCACTGTGATAAGTAGGTGCCCACAGAAAGACGTTTGTAAGTTGTTCGCAATACCAAAACTTACAAAGTGTTTTACTCCAAGCTCTGTTTAGTTTGGGTCTAAATAAAAATACAGGAGTTAATTAATCAAATTTATATTTAAATTAAAAAAAATGCGATTATAATAATACAATCAGATAAATTATTTATTTCAATCACAGATATCAAGGATTAATACAATTCCAATTTTTATTAACACATTCTTAATAATTACAATTAACACTTGTTCACATTCACACTTGATGGGTTTAAGAAAGACTACTTATCAAAATCAACTTTTTTTAAGAATTTAGGTTTTGCGAAAGCCTGCTTCCCTAGAAGACGCGTCCCCACAATGGCGGATAGGGGGGCTCACAAGCCATGATGCAAAAGATGACTAGGGGCTGAAGGAAAATTAAATATCTCCTGTGGACCACACAGGCTGGAGAAGTACACTCCGTATCAAACCTCATCTCCAGGCTCCTTCGACCATATTCGGTGTAGAGACTGTAGGCGTGCTGTGAGTTTCGGTTTGAACGGTCAGGACGTTCGGCGGCGGAATGATTTCGCAAAGACGAAACCAAGTGGCGGTTGGTGCATTGAGAAAGGTCTTGGTGTCAAGTGGCATCCGGCCTTACAATTTATGGCTTAATCATTTCTCCTGACACAATATGAAAGTGCACTAGACGACCACTGACTACATGGACAAGAACAATCCACAATGATATGTTGACAATGGGCTTAACGTCAGAAATGACGCAAAATCCCCAAGAGTGGCGTAAAGGTATCACGGGATGGAGGGATGACTCTGAATAGGGAATAAGCCAAGAGATTGATTGAGAGGTTCTGAGACGCATCATGGTCATTTTGTATTAGATTTACTTAACCTACGAGAGTTCAGATCGCATTCTGAAAATTCCGTTCATACAATAATAAAATTATAAAAATAATTTTAATCATCTTCTTTATAAGCCGAACTGACAATCCAAAAATAAGTTTTCGATTCATTTAAGTGATCGTAATTAGACAGTTTTACGAAAAAAGCACCATTTTGCAATTATAGACATTTACTTTTTCCATCCGATTTTACTAGACTGTGTTCGTTTAAACACTGAAATAGTCGGGCGTTGATTGTACTCGACTTTATATTGCATTAAATGCATGCTCTAGAGTTCAGAAGTACTCAGTAAGTCTAGAAGTTCTACTTACGAATTCTAAGGTTCAAAAACGTCACGCGGTCATTTTCTACGCAAATAATTATAGGTTAGTAAAACTACAAAAAAAAATACACAAAAATGAACATGCGTCACAACACATCACGACAAAACAATGTGGATCCAGCTTTAGACCAAATATTAGGTGATGTGATACGACAAATGATAGATTGAACGTGATCATTCTAGTTATTTTTTTTTTTAATATTGAAATGCGAGCTAGTTTGAGCTCTATTCTTAATTAATGACCACTATTTATTGACTTTAGAACAACAATAATGCCTTTTCTAACTTGTTTTATTAATTTTCCTTATTGCTACTAATATATAGTTAAGAAATTGAATCACGAATATGGCAATTATTTTGTAATGAGAATAATTGTGAATTAAACCTTTTTATTATTTTAATCTAAACTTTCAATCAATATGAACGCTACGCATCCTCATCATTCCCACTGTCTGTAGACAATTCCCCATCGCCTATAAAAATTTCTTCTTGTGCGGAGTTAATTTTTTTACTAAGCTGCAAAACTGATGCCATAGCCATCCCAGTGCCAAAACTATACTCTATGGGTTTCAAACTCTCATCTACCTCATCATTGTCTATGACAGCTTTATGGTTCGACGGCGAACCATAGACCGGTTTATGGTTAGGGTGATTTTTTTTTCTAACCGCTCTGTGTCGACGGACATCGTCCAATAATGCCTTTTCTTTGTCTTTATAAATTTCGAAGTCGCTTTCAGATGATGACGGTGTAAGTTCCAAGTCATTTTTTGAGAATCTTAGATCATTACTATTTTTGTTGGTACCACTGTCTTCTGTGTCGGTAAGATCTTCTGATAGGCCGCTAGACTCGATATCTTTGTAAGAAGATACTGTAGATTTTTCAGATTGCACGTATTTACACCATTTTGTTATACAATACTTATTTAGAGTTAACAGTTTGCTTTTAATACTAAGTTTCGCATTTGCTTCAAAGATGTCTCCACTAATATCACTCTCGTTGCAATACCTAGCAGTATTAAACCTGAATTTCTTATTTTTAATCCTTATTTTCTTAATTGCACTTAAATGGCGCTGTTTAGGTAAATTCTTACTTATTTTTTTTATATAGCCTCTTCTCTCAACGAATTCATCGATGTTAATTTGCCGTGGAAACTCCGGTATAGCTTTTAGTTCCGGCATGGTTTTCGCTAAAGCTTGCCTCTCTCTTTCTCTCATAACATCTTCTCGTTTCCCCAATTTTCTTTTTAATTCACAGAAAACGATTTTCGAAGTTTCTCTTTCCTTTTTACCGGGCGCTGTAGTTACATCCCCGGCTGCCTGTAAAGCATCGTCGTCGTCTGTTTTCACGAAATAATAAACTTCATCCTTACTCTCTGGCACTCGGTCTTCTATTTTCAAAATTCCCGCATTTTCCACAACCTCTTCAATTTCTGGTACGATTTCTTTTTCTTGTTTATTTTGTATTTTTTTCAACCTTAATTGCGAACTTTGTATAGTTTTTAAGCATTTTGTTAAATCATCAATTATATCATCAATATCTTTATTTAAAACATCTAGATTTATTTCTTGTTTATTCATTGCGCACGAGTCTAAGAATACATCAAGACTATTACATTTATTAAGAGCTAATTTGATTTCTAGACAGCTTTTGGCTACACCTGTGTGTATATCTGAATAAAGCCAGTTATCAGTGAAAGCTGAGCCTAGCTTTTTAATATTATCATTGTCATTACTGACGGAGTTTTTAAGCAAGCGGTACATTCGCTCTAAGGAGTCTAGGTTTTGTTTGAATTCTTGCGTGAGATGAGGTAACACAGATGAGTGAATCCAGTAAATTCGTTCGTTATAATTCTTGTAAACGCGCTGCGCTGTCGGAGTGGGTATATAATGGGCCATAGCGAGGTGTTTTAGAAGAGTCGATTGTACTACGAGAAAAGCGTGGTGTATTTTCTGAAAAAAATATTAACGTTTCCTTTATACAACAGGTATCACAATAAGGATATGCCTCACAGGCTGGTTAACAAATTTCATCCAGAACCGTTTAGCTGTTTTTGAGTGAAAGAGTAACAAACATCCATTCATCCATCCTTACAGACAGACACAGAAATAATTAAATTGGATAATTCGACAAAATAGTTAATTTGAGAAAGTAGTCATTTTGAAACTTCAGGACAATACAGTAGTAGTAGTAGTAGTTAGTAAGCAAAGAAAGAAGACCTTGTGACCAAGATATTTAAGAAGATATTTCACTGTAACGTATATACTAATTGGCACGGAGAATTTTCATTTCGAGATTTAGGATTAGTAGTTACTACGTTGTTCGGTTTGTCTTCGCTAGATGGCCTGAAGTGTGTTTTTGTTGTATAAGGCGGTCGCCTCATACTTATAACATATTAAAACTTACCATAAGATTGTCATCAGGGTCCCTATATACAGCGTCCCACGCTACATCGGCCTGCAGCCAGGGCGCGTTGCCCAGGACAGCAGACGAGGCCCGCGACATCAGCACCGAGAGGGAACTCTGTTGTCTGCAGAGGAGGGTGTGCGTGGACTCTATTACGGAGGTCAGAGAACCACTGACAAAAAAAAAATATTTTACTTCTTTGAGGTTTCAAAACAGTAATGGTAGCTAGTGTCTATATCTTTTGAAGCTTTTATACCTACACGCAGTGATCAAATAAGATTTTTCTTATCTTAAGTGGAACTAGAAGCAAGCCAGGGCCACTCCGCAGTGTAGGTATAAAGCTACAAGTACACGACGGGTCGGCTAATCGTACCAACATTGAGTGAGTGTCGCGTGACGGCGTTTGCATCAAGACTATCGAGTTATTAGCACTTAGCCCAGGTTTATTTGCCTGTCCTGACCTGAATTGCGACGTTTTGTGTCGAAACAATAGTCGCTATTTATTTAAATGATTTTACGGAGTGAGACTTCTGTACATGTACTATTATGTATTTTGTGCCAGAAGTCAGAACTAAAAAAACTAGAGATTGGACAGATAATAGTTTAAGCGAGCTGACTTCAGGCAAATGTAAGTTGAATGTTAATATTGTTATTTTCAAAACAATTTGTATCTAATAGCGTAGTAAGCACAGAATACATATTAGTACAGGTACAAAAGACTCACTCCGCAAAATCGTTTAAATAAATAGCGACTCCTCCTCCGGAACAATAAAGTGCAAGTCAGGTCGCACAACGCTCATCACCTACAGTTATTTCCTTAGTTGCTGCTCTTTTTATTGCGTAACGACGACGACGTAAGATTGTGTTCTTTCTTTTAAAGAATAATCAATCTGAATATTTTATTACCAGTTTTGTGCTAATACTAAGCAGCTGAATACGATGTAATATGCTTTTGCCTTCATTTCAGTTAGAGATATCTTAAGCGACGAATGGAAGACGTAACGCGGTGCGCTAGTGAGTATCGACCGGCCGGCGCGCGGCATCCTACTGGATTGGCTCCACAAGCCGATCCCGCCACGTACTTGTAGCTTCATACCAAAAGTGCGGAGTAAGCCTGGCCTGGTAGTAATAAGTTTGTTATAAGTGCTATAACATAATAAAATCTATGAGACCAGCATGGGATTTAGTTTAAATGTGTCAGATCATTTTCTAAGAAAAATTTAATACATACTCCCTTTGTTTTGGAGTAGGTAAAAATAGAAATTCTATTTTTACTTAGTCTAAAAACATAATCTTAAAAATTTGGAGATAAATATCACTCACAGTTGAGCATGCAACGCTTGGTACTCTTTCAGGCAAGCGGCAGTCCGCCTAGCGAGTGCTAGGTACTCCCTCATGACCCTCAGCAGTGACGTCAGAGTTCCCACGCACTTTGAACGATGAGCCCAACGTATTAGCAGTGGAACAGTTGCGTACGCCGTCATGTTGATAAGGGTAGAACGTTGAAGACTGAAATCAAAATGGAAGTATTGCTGTTGTATCTGTTCCATCCAGCGAAATGGTTTCAGGTCTGCAAAAATTCTAGCAGTTTATTTCAGACAAGTTTCCCCTACTCCCACCTTAAAGGGCGGCAACGCATTTGTGACTCTTGAGTTGCAGGTGCCCATGGGCGGCGGTTGTCATTTACCATCAGGTGAACCGTCTGCTCGTTTGCCCCCTATACCATAAAAAAAAAATCTATAACCGAATTGTAGTATCTAACTAAACAATCTGACAACCCTGATTTGTAACAATTGTTACGTCACTTCCCAGTCTTACGATATCAAAAAAGAAAGGAAAAAGCATAAGAAATATAAAACAGGTTGGCAGGAGGCTGATTGTCATCTATATTACCTTCTAGGAGGAAATGCAACCACGCAAGCCGCAACCCCCAAAGCCGTGGCCAGTTTCTCGCCCCTAGTCATCCACCCTTTGCCACCTGCAGCTATTCTGACCTCATCTGGTGATGGAGATTCTTGTTCCACTTCAAAGCTGTCTTCTCTGAAAAGCAGCCCACTTTCCAGGATTGAGATTATGTGGATACGACTGTATAAGACCTGGAATGAAGTTAAAATCTACATAAACAAAAAAATATAGGGACATGATGCTGACGTATTCATTTGTAAACGAAGGTGCGAGTATTCTCCTGCCGCAGCAGTCTTCTCCCGCAAATATTTTAAGTATTTGTGTTTATAACTAATACCGGTATATGGAAAAGTATGAAGAAGTTCACATATAATTGAAACCCACAACAACTTGTTGTTGTTGGTTTCAATGACAGTTTCAATATGACTATACTACAATATATGAGTTTCAAAGACACAGTTAGTGGATTATTACCGTTATGGAGATAAGGAGGTTAGATGGTTAGGTAGAAGTGGTTTTAACACCTAATGAATACATCACCATGCTTAGAAGCATTTCTCCATGAGCTCTGGCCTGAAGATGTTGATAAGTGTAGGTTATTTTAGCAATAAACTCGAGAGAGAAACATAATTGACCGTGGTCCATAAACCTTTACTCTGACCTCTCTACTTTAATCTTTAAAATTTTGGAAACATCATGAAATCTAGAGTAATATAACATATGTATAGTAACGATGAAATGAAATGAAATGAACCGATATCTTGATTCACCGGATATCAAAAATGTGTATAATGAACTATTTACATACTATATGAAATTAGACAGGATTATTTCGATTTCAGTGTTGCATTTGACACTGTCGATCACCATTAAAAAAAAACTAGAATATTACGGAGTTTGAGGTAATCTATTAAACTTATTCCAACACTATTTAATTACAGGTAACCTTTATGTTGAAATTAATGTTCTACATTGAAAAAATCGTTCACAAATGTTTTTAAGACCATTAAAGGACGGAGTTCCTCAGGGTTGAGTACTTGGCTCATTATTTTTTATCACGTTTACAATGACCTGGTGGATTACAATGTGTAGTTTCTTTGAATTTATTTCATTCCAGAACTGAGTGAGTTAGAGGATGGGTAGCCTTAGATGTGCAATATTAACTATCTGTAAGGAATATGATCTGTGACAACAACAAATTAAAAGTAGCATGTCCATGGATATCATAGGGTTATTACTCAGGGATTACCCATCTCTGGGTAAGTACCCTCTGATAACTTAAAAGATTACAAAGACTTACCATATTCGGCCTGAATTTTATGGCAACCCATCTTCTTGACAATATTGGTGGACTGAAATCTTGCTTCATAAATAATGCCATCTGAAATCAATTTTTTTTCTCATAATACATTTTTAAATTAAGGATACACAAGTCTAATTCTAAACCTAGCTTCTTTGATATTTTGGCTTTTGACCATTGATGACCATTTGTTCTATGCCTGGGTGTAATTTATCTATAATATGAATGTATTTGGTAATATATAGTACAGGCTCTGCCTAATTTGGGATCAGACCGCTGTGTGTGAGGTGAGTCAAGTTATTATTATTATCCTTAAGGAACACCTTCGTCCATTATTTTTTGGTGGCCATTATTGCATGCATTAAGTTCTGCATCATTGGTTTTTATAAGAGTTATTGTAGCTTGACATGTATTTATATATGCATTTAAATAGTTTTTTCGAAATAGTTTTCATCAACTTCATAGCATCAGGTGGATGTTGAACTTGAAAATTTCAAGGAGAAGAAAGAAGATAATATAAATAACATAGTTAGAGAAAAGTGAAAAACACACTTTAATAGCAAACTGAATTAAAAACTATTTGCCTTGCCTCTATAACATTAAATTAATAACTTAATTGTTATTTTAAACTTATTAGAACTTATTATTATGTAACTAACTATAGAAGAAAGTTATATTTAAAAATTATTATCTGCTTTTAGTTTGGTTTGCTATTAAAGTGTTTTTTTTAGTATAATATTTAAAATTTACAATAACAGCAATTCAGACTACACATTCTTCTTAATCCTCCTCTTTCCGAGCTCCAGCCGCTGCTTCCGAAAATGAACTTAAATATTCGTAAGCACGATTATTACTGCCTCGCAATAGCGCACAGCCGCTTGGCCGTAAGTGAGTGTAGGCTTTTGATGTAATTTTTAATAAATTACTACCACTTATATTTCATTTTAAATGTTTCATTATACAAAAAGTTCTACATGTGTTTCATTTTTATATAATGATTAATAAACTTCATCCCATTTTTTAAAATCTTGATTGTTAAACTTTATGGTTGAAATTATTGTAAATCTTTAAAAAAGTTGTAATAAATATTCTTAAGTGCAAATTAGCTCAAAGGTTTTTTTTTCATTTCATAAATAGTGCTGCAGGGCTTTTTGTTTTCTTAATTTATTCTCTTACTCGATATACATCTATGTACAGCATATCAATTACCAGAAACCATGTCAATGTTCACAATGAATTTTACAGTATTTAAAGAACATATTAATACATTTTCAGATTAAGTTTTTATACTTTACAGCTGTCAGGAACTCACTGCGCATGTCCACTGGCAGACGGTAGGTATTTAGCACACTGCCTCTTTCAATACCAAGGCCTTACCATTGAATGGATAATGATCACCAACCCCTTTAAAGGTATTGACCACCCTGACAACTGTAATTATAATTTATAAAACTGACTCTTGGCTTTACATGTTTTCCGAAAACCCTTGAATATTTATTTATGGATATGTTCAAACACACTAATGTATCCACATAACTGCACCTTAGTATGGTCTATCTAGGAGGTTTTATATTCAAATGATTATATAAAAAAATTATTCGGTAAATTATATAAAACAGAGTCCTTCAATCGAAGGGTTGTCATTAAAAACTATTTACAAAATCTGCTGTGACAGTAAGTCTCGAGACTTTTTGTAATCAGTCAGGAATCTATAGCCTGAGCTGTGGAATTTCTTAATTGAACACTATTTGTATCAAACTCTGTGATAAATTACATGCATTGCGTAACAGACACAAAACATTAATTATTAACATTATTCAAACAACTAAAGCATCTTACTCTAAAGGTGGTACAGTTAAGTTGATTCTAATACCATAACATAAATTATGGTTTACCAACCAATCACTTAACAAAACTATGACTTAGTAACCACAAATATCTTAAGAAAACCACTTTTATAGAAAAACAGATAGTGTTATTTATTTCACAGTAAAATAATATGTAGTAAAAATGTAACAGTTTCACTGACTGCTACAAAATATTAATCATTTTTGAATGATTGGCGCATAGTGTTGTTATGTTTCTTTAAGTTTCAAACTCCGATTTATCTATAATAAATTTATATTTTAATGTCTCAAATAATGTTTTACCTTAACAGATTTTAATACAGAACAGTTATTCAGACCTGAAAAATTTATTTTTGCAGTAAAATAACAATAATTTTTACTACCTATTCACCGGCGGCTTTACTGTTCATTATTACATCTGTGGCGTATACATTATGTTAAAAGTATATGTGTAAACGTAACAATGTAATAAAATATTATTAGTAAATGACTTGCCTTTGTTAAAGTTATGTAATAGTCGGTAATTAATATTATATTTTACATTTTTCGACACAATACACAAATTCTTTAGTAATATGACACTGACAGATGACAATCGTAAAAATTGACATAATATGGCATGTGCCCATGCGTTTATAAAGCATGTTATTAATAGCGCAGAATCCTTACACGGAAAGCTCGATTGTTACAATTTATTAAAACTTTAAATGCTAGAATACGTTAAACAAGCTACCTACCTACTTGATTAAAATGTTTTTCTATTAGAGACTATACATGGTGCAAATTCTTTGACAGTGGAATCTTAACACTTTTTTATCTATATCATGTAGCAAAAACCTTTTAATACTTAGTAGCCCACTTTTATGTGCTTTGTATTTACTGAACTAACGCAACAACTGGAGTTGCTTGTTCGTAAAATATCTCTATTAAAAGTAATTTAATTAAGTACTTACGTTACTTATCTACTACAATTTGTACTCAAGAAAAATGCTGTCATTAGATGGCTAGGTGTAATAGCCGTATGATTTAATGCAACATCGCTTTAGAGTAGCATTTATGAAGTTTGGGATTCTTTTGCTCTCTTTGGAGCCAGATTACATTTCCGATAAATGAGCCAGCCTCCAGTAATGGAAAGGCACTAGAAAAGGTCATTGATGCGGTTTAATTAAATTTAATCATAGTCGTTGAAATACAAAACAAAATAGAGGCTTATTAAGGGCCATCCATAAATTACGTCACACGAATTTCATGATTTTTGGACCCCCCCCCGTCCTTGTCACAGGTAGACACATTGACCTGGTGTGACGTCAGATATTTTGCAAGTTTATATCCAAAACTGAAAGCAGCAGCAGTTCTAGATTTTTTTTTTTGTAACACTTTTACTAGCGTATGTAGACTTTTATTTACAGGTAATGTTTTGTTTAATACCAGTGAAGTCACGAAGCTTATGATCCCCTTGTCACATAAATTTACACCTCGTAGACCCCATTTGAGGGGCTCGTGGCTAAGTGGTAACCGAGGGGATTAGCGCATTAAAGGTTAAGTGATACTAGCCAGGACAGTCTTAAGGTGGATGCCCATTCTTAACCACCGTCGGCCTTACGAACATCTGTGGCATTCGTTACGGGTAGTTGGTGCCCTAAAAAGTCCGACAACCTGTTCTAACTACAGAACTTCGATATCGCCTAGTACTTTTATTGTGGAGTTCTAATGGCAGTCCCTTCATGTAAAACATCGAAGTTTGGCCGTATTGTAGTCAGACTGAAAGCCGACCTAAACTTAGTTGGAAAAAGGAGCGGAGGATGATGACAAAACCAAATAGATAACAAAAACACATTTCAATATTTTTAATAATATAAATCAACTGTAACAATAACATAACACTAATATTGCTCTTAATTAATAATACAATCACCATTATAAAATGCATGAACCAGAAAAACTATGTTAATACTTAAAAACTAATGTATCAAACCTTTTTTAAGTTTATTTACGAGATATGCATACAACGAAAAATATAACCCGCCATTTATTGGCGACTGTGGGAAGGCGTAGAGAGCTACAAAATAAAGATACACGCCATCTGTTGAGACAACACGGAACTAAGTAGTAACCCAGTAATGGAACATACTACTGGGTCTTGGGGCATTCTGTTATTTTGTGGAATTTGCCAGAGGTGTCGCGATTTTTCTGGAAGTACCGCTACACGAGAAGTACGTACCGTACAGAACATTTTACCGAAAACATGTAATAAATACCGCATACGGCCAAAAACTGCAATGTAATCAATCATACAACATTTAAACGTCTTGACGGCGCCGAACGTTTAAGCTCATTCTCCGTACCGCACAAAAAAAATACCTACGCATGTTGCATGTACATTGCGTAGCGCCAAATGTAACTAATGACTATAAATCTTTAATCACACTTTTATGATTTTATGACTTGTATTGTGTTAAGTATAAACAGAAAGAGGTTATTGTAAGTTTTTCGCGAAACTCAAACTTACACGCTTTTTTTAAGTTTGATACTAAATTTTGACTTACGAAGACACGTTCACACAGTACGCCTTACAGTAGATAGTTTTCAACCAACCATAAATAAACTAACAACAAATAATTATTTTAACAATTTTAATAATTTAACGAATTTAAAAATGGAATAAAACTTTCACGTAAGTAAAAGCGTGTTTGTCCATAAAAGATATATATTTAGGTATGCTTGCAAAACCTAATTTAAATGCAAAATATGATCTAAACCGTTAAGCTGTTGCCGTTATACACGAAATATATCGATGTAATACTAGCTGGTGCACGCAACTTTGTCTGCGTAAAATTTGTATTTTAATTATTATTTAAAAAAAATATTGAAATCATCTAATTTGAGACACACGGCTGTCTGATCCCAAACTAGGCAGAGCCTGTACTATGGTAACCTGACTGCTATCTGGATGTGGCCTTGATCGGTAAAAAATACAGAATTTATCTGTTTTTAACAAAAGTATATTGATATGATGAATTTGTATATCCTTAAACTTGAAAAATAATTAGTCTCCTTTATAAACTTTTATCCTCTATTTAACCCGTGCCGTGATACTCACGTGTGGTCACTCATGAAAAACAGTCGTACTATCGATAGTCCTACCGAAAATATCGACTTTGATAATACTATCGACAAATAACATTGAGAAACGATACCAACGATAGTATTAATTACAATAAAAGTATAGTTATAGATAGTTTTACTTTTCTATACTATCGATAGTATTGTACTTCAATAGTATCGATACTATAGATCTCTAGCAATAGTATTTTCTTAATGTTGTCTATCGATACTATTGGAAATGTCGATGGTTTCGATACTTTTAAATTTACTATTTTTATTTTCGATAGTTTTAAATTTACTATTTTTTATTTTCGTAACAACACTGCTCTGTACACTCCTCCAAGCTCCCGTCAATCTCTATATAAAAATTCATCAAAATTGTCAGAGCGGTTTAGGTGTGAAAACGTATCAGACCGATAGAGTTACTTTACAAGGACATACAAGAATATCTCTTTTACAGTTATTAGATATTTTTTTATGGGATAGGGGGCAAACGACCAGACGGGTCACCTGATGGTAAGTGACAACCGCCGCCCAAGGACACCTGCAACTCAAGAGTCAAGTGCGTTACCAGCCTTTGAGGTAGGAGTAGAGAAGAGGGAGAGTACAGGGAAGAGAAGAAGAGATAGATAAGATAAAGGCTTAGAGTGCTACTAGAAGAGTATGCGACATATTATCTAGTTCTTCATTTTACGTTTTAAGTACATTTAGAAATGTAATTTGTTCAATATATCTTTAAAAATATATGTAACTAGCAGCGGCCCGCGGTTTCACCCGCGTAAGTTCCGATCCTGTTTGAATATCGGGATATTAAATAGCCTATATGTTAATTCAGGTCTCCAGCTATCTGCATACCAAGTTTCATCGCAATCGGTTCAGTAGTTGTGGCGTGAAAGAGTAACAAACATCCATACATCCTCAAAAACTTTCACGTTTATAATATTAGTAGGATATATACTTGTCGAGGAAAGGTTATTATGTCCTACCAACCCAATGGGAGGATACTCCAGCCAGGTGAGGTCATCATTCCTAGCGATACCATCCCGACTTTGATTTTATCTAATTAAAATAAGTAAAACAATTTACTGAACCAAAATTAATTGAGCAACGCAATTATAATTTCGATTTCTGATCAATACCCTCAATACCTTTTAACATAAACTCTTCTATAAACGGGACTATTCTCTCTGGATTACTAATATGTACATCATGGCCGCCAACGACAGTTACACAACGCAAATTATTATTAGGATAAATAGACTTATCTAACAAGAACTTGGTATTTCTGAACAGTTGTTTCTGCAAAGACTCGTCACAAGCTATAGTTAAGATGGGGGTCTTGACAGCTGTGAATATTGTTTTTATATGTTCCGGTGAAAATGGGGGGCCATTGATTTTCTTGTTGCGGCGGTCAAAACTGTACCTGGAATCAAAAAAGAAAATATACATAAATATAATTTACGTCGCCACTTAGTGAAAAAAAAGGAACTTAGTAATAATCCTGCATCGCGCAATGAAAGTTGTTTATATATTACTTCCCAACATCAAGCGTTGGGTCGAGGCCTACCAGGTATGATCACCTACCCTTTTTTTTCTTTTGTACGTGTAGAAACCCCCTCGGGCCGTCATCCCACCGGGGTTTTCAGTGGGGCGGTGTGTCGGAATCGAACCGACTAAAACCATACGGTGAGCCGTACTGCGCCTGAAATAGGAGGGACCCGGGAACAGCTTTATTAAGAAATCCGAACCCCTCCTAGCGCCTGCCTGCAAAAACGCGGGCACCACGTTCGGGTAAAAACTCTCACTTAGGCAACGTCAGACACACGTGGACGCCGCCTCCTCGCAGGCGGCCACTACAGCGGGTGGAGGAGAAAACCCGTCCCGTCACCTACCCTGGCCCGAGGATCCTCACTCTATGTTGAAAGATCATAGCAACCATTCCTCTACATAAGTGAGCAGTGGTTAGGTAGGTAAGTACTCTTTTTAAACCGTCAGTTTTGGGTGTCGCTCTTGCTCAATTATTTACAGGGTGTAAATCACTGCATGGGCATGACCCTAGCACGCAGTTACAAAAACAATTTTGAAAAAAAAAAACCATTTGTTTAAAAGTTATGACAGTTTTAATTTCCAGGTATTATTGCTTTAGTTTCTCATAAAAACAGGAATGTGAAAAGCTAAAGATTTTAAATCGTTCATACTTTTTATAACAATAATTTACAGTTTAGAAAAACTAACTATTAACCTCCTGGCTCTATCATCAGACCATCGTTACGAAGCCCAATCTTTTGGACTCGTTTAAACAAATCATTTGAGCCCAAACTCGACGGTTACTTGTAGCCACTGAAGAGTTTCACTCTCCACCTTCTACCTTATCATCAGAATCAGCTCCAATATGCCAAAATATAGTATTGTTACGAATAACCGCCCATCTATTGGCGACTGTGGGAAGGCGTAGAGAGCTACAAAATAAAATTTACGCCATCTGTTGAGACAACACGGAACTAAGTAGTAACCCAGTAATGGAACATTCTAAGATGTATTAGCGGATTCTATTGTTTTGTAGAATTTACCAGAGGTGTCTCAATTTTTCTAGAAATACCGTTTCGCTATATAAAACGTGGCATTACGGAGTTTTTAGTTTTATTTTCAAGTGAGTGTCAAGAATTAACAGCGAGTAAAGTGTAAGTGAATTAAGAAGTGTTATAGTGATAATAAATTATTGTATTGTGTTGTTGCTAGCTTCTCCTGTGTATTTTGTGATCTATTAAAATAAATTGTGCCTATTTTGGTAACAACTTGGTGTAATTTTGTAATCCCGAACCTCAGCTCGTAACAGTATTGTCATCCAAACTACATATACATACCATAAAAAAATGTTTCATTTCGATACCACAATTAGAAGCAGGTTAAAATTGACTACGAAGATTTGTTTTGAAAATAATTACCTGATGAAGCCATCACCAGCAGGTTCTGATAAACGCTCCAGTACAGCGACTGCTTGTTCCTCAGTTAGCAGCGGGCGATTCTGTCTGAGTGATGCTAATGCCTACAAATAGTATTACTAATTAATGCATTACGTATTAATAAATTAAAATATAATATTTAAGCAGTTAAAACCGGCAGTGAAGCAATGCTTTCATTGCTTTTCGCCGAGTGAGTGAGGTTACCGGAGGTCTTAACCCTTCCCTCTTTCTCTCTCCCTTCCTCGCCCCCTACTGCCACCTTAAAGGCCGGCAACGCACTTGTGACTCTCGAGTTGCAGGTGCCCATGGGCAGCGGTAGTCATTAACCATCAGGTGACCCGTCAGCTCGTTTGCCCCTATACCATAAAAAAAAAATTATGAAATAAAAATTCGAGGGACGCGTGGCTATGTGGTAACCGAGTAGGTTAGCACATTACAATGATGGGTGACCATTCTTAACACATTGAGACCCCTCCGTGTCTCGAAGAGCCCGTTAAACATCGATCCTGGGTGCCATACGAACATCTATGCAATTCGTTACGGGTAGTTGGAGCCCTAAAAAGTCCGACAACCTGGTCTAACTACAGAACTTCGATATCACCCAGTACTTGGGTTGTGGAGGTCTGATGGCAGTCGCTTCTGACGTAAAATATCGTAGTTAGACTGAAAGGCGACCCCAAATTAGTTGGCAAAAGGCGTGGAGGATGATGATTTATAAAATACTAGCAGCACCTTGCGGTTTCACCCGCGTAAGGACCGATCCCGTGGGAATATTGGGATAAAAAGCCACGGGCGTTAGCCTATGCGTTAATCTAAGTCTCCAGCTTTCTACATACCAAGTTTCATCGCAATCGGTTCAGTGGTTTTTGCGTGAAAGAGTAACAAACATCCATCCATCTATCCAAACTTTGACATTTATAATATTAGTGGGAAAAATAGTAAGCCGACTGAATTAAAAATACACATCAAACATACCTCTTCCCACTTGAGCTTAGAGGCTTTCTCTTTGGGCATGTTATACTTGTGGTAATCTCTGAAGTACTCTGTGAAGTATAAATTGTACCTGAAAGCGAGTAACAATTCTATACAAATCTAGTCATAATAACACAAAATTTACTAAATGCATCCAAATGTTTTACACGGTACATATACCAATGTAACAATTTTTAAAAATGTTGTCTGTCTGTCTGTTTGTTCCGGCTAATCTCCGGACGGGTGGACCGATTTCCACGGGACTTTATAAATATGTACACGCGAGGGGATCCGCGCGGGGAACAACTAGTAATAAATATATTATATATATAATAGAGGGGTACTATTAGTTTGACGTGTCTGTCTGTCTGTGGCATCGTAGATCCCAAACGAATGGACCGATTTAAGTGCGTCTTTTTAGTTTGACAGGTAATTTAGCTTAAAAAAAAATTATTTCATTTAATATAATATAATAATCATTACCAAAAGAAAAAAAAAATCTTCTGGTAGTGATTTTTATGGTGTGGTGCACATTTTCATTTTAATTTCAGTGTTTTGACTTTCAGACTATTTCAGAAAACATTCCACCCACATTCCATCAACATCCTTGGTATTTACTACTCTTTGGGCCACCCATAAATTACCTCACACGAATTTCGTGATTTTTGGACCCCCCGTCCTTGTCACAGGTGGTGTCACATTTGTGGAACCTCCCTCCATGGTGTGACGTCACATATTTTGCAATTTTACACCCAGAAATGAAAAGAGCAGTTCTAAAATTGTTTTTTTTTTTTTTGGTAAAGTGTAGTGACGTCACGAAGCTTATGGTCCACCCACCCCTTGTCACACAATAGCTGCCTCTACACGGTTACTCTATCGCGCGTTCTCAGGAGCGTAGAGGACTGTGCGCGGGAATACTTGCACGCGCAATCGTGCGCGATTACCTTTTTGAAGTTATTTAAGCTAACGTTCTTTCGCGCAGGATTACTCAGTTTCTTCGTAGCAGAAAAAGAGCGTCCGTGTAAAGGGTAGTCGCGCGGGATAGACCGCGCGAAACTGGCGCGTTTTGGACTGTGTGCATTTCGCACGGTTTTATGGAAGTACCGCAGTTTTGTTAAAGTGGTGCCGTGAAAAATGAACAACATCTCTATTGGCATCTGTGAATCCTATTCTTTACAAAATTCAATATTTTTTTTGTAAACATCTTAACTAATTCTTTAGTCAACGATCTCACGCGTCCGCCATGATAAATAAACACAGGAAAGAGCGAAGGAAAGATCGTGCGTGTAAAAAAAACAGAACGCGACAGGATTGCGCGCACGCCTGACATGAAGAACGATCGCCGGCCCGCGTGCTCTTTCCGTTTTCCTCTTGTGCCTTTACACGCGCGCTCTTTCGCGCAGGATTGTCGTATCCCGCGCGATAGAGCGCACGTGTAAAGGCCGCTAATGTCACACTTCATTGACCCCCTTCACCCCTAAACTTGTGACGTAATTTATGGATACGAAGTATTAGCTTTATCGATCAATTTTCAAGTTCAATTTATCATATAATATTATCTACGTTTTTACGAGATCACGAAAAGGTATTACATACCTCTGAATTGCCTTTGCGTTAATTCCCGTAAATACGTAGATAATCATGGAAGATAATCATATTAGATAATCATGGAACGCGAAAGTTTAAAAATTCAATTTATCAGTTTCAAAATAAAATTAAAGATCACGAATTTTTCTAACATTCGTTATTCAGGGGGTCTACCTATACAACCCTTAAATATAACTATAATGTCCTGTAGCAACCTGCATATTTCTAAATGCATACATACATTAGTTAAATTACACCCAGACACAGTACAAATGATCGTGCTCATCACATAAATATTTGTACTGGGTGGAAATTGATTCCTCGACCTCTATAAACAAATAACAAAATAATGCCACTATTATCAATGTTGTTGATATAGTCTTGGTTCAGATTCAGTTCTCTCCAAATAAATATTAACCTTTGTGATTACCAGTGGTCGGCGTAGGTAGTGCCATTTGGTGGGATTCGTCCATCGTGGCATAACGTGGACATACCCTCTCATTTCAAAATCCCGGGATTCTTAAGTATATATAATTCAGAAATCCGCATCCTAAAAGTGTCTAATTTTTTAATTATATATACCTAGTTTTTATTAATAATTCTATTACCAGTTTCATAAAAACTAACTGAATATCATTACGACTCATTAGTACTCGTATACAAACATCGTTTTTAATGTTTCGCGATTTTAACATTTCTTATACTAAATATTGTTCACAACGGATCATAATCGTGTAAATCTAAACTAATACTAGCTTATTCCCGCGGCTCCGCTGGCATTGTATTTTGCAAAAAAAACCATCCCTGACCGGGATAAAAAGTTATCTCTCAACCTACCTAAGCAATTGACATTTACAAAATTTCATTAAATCTGTTGAGTAGTTTCGGAGATTAGCGTGAACGAACATCACACGGGATTTTTATTCAGATTAAAAGCTAAAAATCTTATTGCGTTAGATAGCACCAGTGTTGGGCAATTCTTAAGACAATTAAAGATTAACAATTGATTAATTGTTACATAACACTATACATTAATTGTCACCGTAAGAACTAAAATGTGTCAATTGCAATTGTGGAAAATTACACACATAGAATACATTTAAATAAAACATACCGACGCGGTTTGTTATCGTTCATTAACATCGTCAGAAAGGGATTAAAAACCTTAAGGTATATATCAAACATGCCGACGCCCGGCAGAACGGCCTTTATTGCCATTTTAAAATACATAGTCGGCAGGGATTGAGAAATCTATAGGTACACAAAATTTAACGTACCGATTCCTTTAATTCCATTATCTAAAAAAAAGCGGGGCGTTTTGGCAATTTTGTGTTATTGTTTATTTAAACATTGTACTAATTAAATAAATAGGTAAATTTGTGTATCCTTAGTTCAGTTCGCACTCCTCAATTCTCCACTTTGTTACTATCATATTATTATTTATTCGTTTCAAACACACCTAATTATATGTTAAAATAGAATCATTATATAACTTGAAAGAAACTAATAAATACATCAAAGCGGGAGTTTTACTCTTGCATTTAAAATAATAAAATCTTTCGATTTTTTAAATTAAAACTGTATCGAACCAAAATGGGGTTCTTACGACACTGTGACTCGATAAGCTGACTTCAGTAGTTTCTTTTCTATTTATAAATGGATTCTAAATGTAAAAAGATATTCGTTAAAAGTAGAAACTATTGAAAAAATTATAGTTATTTATTTTAATTCAAAAGGTGAGGAAATATGTAATTCTGACAAAGAAATAGATAAAATTTACCTACTTAAATAGTAATTATGTTCTCATAAAATAAACGTAGTACAGCCATTATATATTATCGCTGTTATATTATACTAGCAACCTTCCTCATGCATCACTCTGTCTATTAGAGAAAACCGCATGGCAATCCGTTCAGTAGTTTTTCAGTTTATCGCGAACAGACAGACAGACAAACAAACGCGGCGGGGGACTTTGTTATATAATATGTAGTGATTTTGTATAATATATTAATTATTTTTATTTTTTATTTAATTTGTGTTAAATTTAAGATAATTTATATGTTGACAAATTGTACTTTTTGTAAAACAAATATTGATTAATATTTTGATTTATTGGTATATCGCTTACCCCTGAAATCCTCAACACTCTTTTTATTATATTAATTTACGTACACGGTGTGAAGTTTAAAAGAGTTCACAAAGATTAGCATTAAAACCGCTCCAGTATAAGGGTAGGTACTGTACATATAATTTAAAAAAACAATTTTTTTAGAGTTAAGTTAAGTTAGAACTCGAATCTACTCGAATTTTAAAATGCGGGAATCTCGGGGTATATCCATGTTAATATAACATTTCACTACCTACGCCGACCACTGCTGATTACACTACTACACAGTAAAGTTAAAATTGGTTTGCATGGCAATGCATGCACGCAAAAAAAAAAACAGCCGTTGGAACCATTTAAACACAACTTCAACGGCCTATCTATACTTGCCCTGAACTATTAGTACGTAGAACGAATAGTTTTTAACTTACCATTTCGTAAAGTTTTCAGGTGGAATAGCAAAAAAGTTGATAGGATCAATTTCTATTAGTTTCGATATGTTTCCTGGATAGCATACATTGTATATTTTACCTGTAAATGTAATTATGTTTAAATAAATTATCTCTGCCTACCTCTTCGGGGATGTAGGTGGCAGTGTCTATAGTGTGTATTGTGTTGGCACCAACTAAACTGTGCTCAAATGCAGTTGTAAGCACAATTGAGCTATCAGACGCTTAGCGCCCGCGCTAGCGGTGTGACGTTTCAGGTGTAGCCGAAAAATACTAAAACTATGCTTTAGAAATGCAAATAAGGCATAAAATGTTGTATTTTCGATAAGTATAACATTTTTTAATTTTTTTAAGCTTAATAATGGCACTACTGTAACAAACGATAATTTAAAAAGTAAGTTTTTTTTTTTAATACTTAGCTGTCCTTTTCACTCTCGCGAGTGTGCGTGTGGAAAACAACACGAGTGTAATAAGATTCGTTGTTGAATAAACTATAGACGCTGTTCATTGCAGTTTTTGTATTAAAGTATTACAACATATATTCACAGGAAGATTCATTGTATGGTCTGGTTTATTATTATCGTGTGCCAATATTAGACGCGATTTTTGTAGGAGATTGAGTAGGCACCTATGGTCAATGTCAATGAAATGTCTTACCTAAGACAGCACCAAATGAATGTCCAATGTATATGAAGTTCTTCCACCTAAAATGTTTCATTACTGCTTGTAATGAATACGCGATGTCATATATACTGATCATGAGGCCTGGAGGAAAATTGTCTGACACTCCATTACCAGGCAACTCAACACCTGGAATTAGAAGGGAGTTAAAAGGTAAGCGTCAGAGGTCAAAGGGTCACGGAATGGTACCCCAGAGATGGGAAAAGAATACTACCCAAGGGACGGAGAAGAGCCCACCGGACAAGGAGATTCTAATTACTGAAATTGTATATTTAACTAAAAGTTCGCATGGAAATATCCCACGGGGACCGTAGATTGTACCGGGATAAAAATAGCCTTTGTGCTATTGCAAGTTATAATCTATATCTGTGCCAAATTTCATCCAGATCCGTTCAGCCGTTTTGGCGTGATTGACTAACAAACATCCATCCATTTTTTTTTAATGGTATAGGAGGCAAGCGAACAGACGGGTCACCTGATGGTAAACAAGAGTCACAATTGCGTTTCCGGCCTTTAAGGTGAGAGTAGGGGAAGGGTGGAAGGGGGAGGGGTGGGGAGAAGGAGGAAGGAGGGAAGGTTTAGGGCCTCCGGTAACCTCACTCACTTGGTGAAAAGCAATGCTTGCATTGCTTCACTGCCGGATTTCTGTGAGGTTGTGGTATCACTCCGGTAGAGCAGGCAAATGCGTGCCAAATTTTCCCATTTATAATAATAGTAAAATTAACATGCACAGAACAAAAGTCTTTAGAATACATACTAAAAAAAAAAATTAAAATTAATTTCATTGTGCCACAGACAAATGTCTATCTGTGACAACAGTACAGACTGAACAGATGGATCGATTTGGTTTTTTATATCTTTGAAAGGTGACTAGATCGAGAGTGTTGTTAGCTCCAAGCTCTTTTATAATCATTGATGTTATTTTTGACATGGGGTATATTTTTTTCATTAGAACAGAAGTTACATTTCGAAAACGTTTTACTGTGTACATAAATTTGTAAGCCTATACTAATGTTCTATATTTTTAAATAGCCATAACGTCTCAAAATACAAAATCTCACCAATATAATAATAATTCTTCGGCAACTGACTGACTAAGCGACGGTAGCTTACAGCAGAGTCCCATAAGCCGTGGCATAGCAGAACGGGAGGGTCGAAGCAGTTTCCCCAGGCTATAACTGAAAAAAAAAATGTATTCATTGCAGAAACTGTGTGCAATGAAAGTATGTCGTCAAGAAAACTGCAGGGATGAACTGGATGGAACTAGCGCAAGACCGCGTTAAATGGCGCAATCTGAAGAAGGCCTACGAAGGACAAAAAGAACACCCAGACCTGGGTAGAAATCGAATCCACAACCTATGGCATAGTAGTCAGGGTCAATAACCACTAGGCCAACAGGCCAGTCAAGTCAGGTCAGTAGAGTAGTATAGTGTCCTTGGCATTTCTTGCCTGTACTTCACCATAGGACCTGCATATTGGAACAGGCAACTAGCTTCAGAACTGATACTAGGCAATTCAAAGTAAAGGTATGTAATACCTATTACGTTATAATATTAATTCCTGTACATATACAATTCCTAGCTGCACCCTGCAGTTGAGCTGGTAATAGCACTGGTATTATTTTTATCACAACCAGAATCCATCATCAACCAGATGATGTAGAATATATAATAATATACAATGCCTTCTTATAAAATGTGCAAAAATTCAAATAAAGAATTATTTTACTCAATAAAATAATATATTGCTAAAAGTAGTGGTGAGACAAAAAACAAACTGTTCCTCAAACTACACTATGCATAGGAATGCAACATTGAAAGAGTTTCGATACTGCTATTTTGATTAGGATTTTAACAATGGCAGTCTTTTTTAAGTAACAAGTAAAAAAACTAAACTATCAATGGAAAAATAACCACATAAAAAAAAAAAAATTAAAATCGTGAAATTAAGACTATACCTGTAAAAGCTCCATTTGTAAGCTTATCAGCATTTGAAGACTTAAAAAAACATAGTTGTAAGTGCAACAACTATTTAACATTCTGGCAGCCAAGATTTTAAATAAAAAAAGGTTAGCTTTGCACACAACAAAGTTTTTAAGCCGATTAAGTTCAAAGTACAAACTTGCCTCAGATGTTACTAATAGCTTATCCTTTTACTTTTGGAATATAATCGGTAATAATTAGGGATACTTACTGCCTATTTTACCCCAAGGCACTTGGATAAACCACTCTTTTTCCATTGAATTCATTATCTATACAAAATATTCGATTTCAACTTTGAAAAAAAATATTTATGCTTCATAAACTAGTGTTTTTTTGTTGAGTACTGTAATATGTTGGTTGTATCTTGTAATTTAATTATTGAACTATTAATGAAGTAATAAATTCATTAATATATATAAAATTCTTTCTCTTAATCACTAAAATACACTTATTTAAAAAATACTGTCGACTAAAGACCGGACCAATATTTACAAACACTGTATAGGTACACTTTGACCAAAATCGGACTGAGACCGACTGAGACGATCAGACGAAATTAAATTAATTAAATTGACAGTGACAAATGTTGAATGAGATTACGTCAAAGTTGTTCATAGTGATGTACTTTTTTTCAAACTACCATTAAATTAATTCTTGAAGAGAATTCTAAGTACCTCTTTTTAAGAAAATTTCGCGAACGTAGTAACATGAATTTTGGAATATTTACAGTTTAAATATAGAAGTGCAGAAGGCTAAAATTTTTAAACTATATGTCTTACAACTTTAAAAATTAATTGAAAACGGCTTAATGAAGTTACACATGTCCAGTGTGTGAACTATCATGCTAAGTAAGTCTATATAATGACAGCTCAAGTTATACTGGCCAATGAAAAAAAACCATGGTTGAAATTCGACAGGCCATCTCTAGTTATTTTTAATTGATTAATGATAACTTTAATTGTATTAAAGTTGTTCTGTAAAGTTGTGCAAAAGGATAAGAATGAAAGACCCATAAACTTAATATACTAACGTAATAGACGAACATAGTGTGCGAGTGAGATACTTAGCCTTATACAAAAACCTAGGTGTGAGAAAGAGACAGAATAAATCTGACAGTGAGACCGGTTTTGAAACATTTAGTTTCAAATAGTCTCAATGTCAAAAAAAAACCGTTTTAATTTTGGTGTTTTCGTCGTAATCTTTCTATATTTTAACTTGTAAATATAAAAAACAATAATGGTGCCGTATTATCTGTTAGATTGTGGTGTAACATACAGGAAAAATCCAAAGAAAGAAACGTTTGAAAGCTAAATACCAAAAGTTCAATACTACTTTCAAAGTGTTTATTTTCGTAGAATATATACACAAAATTATTTTGTATTACATTTAACATATGCAGTGAATAGTCTATTTTTCAGATATTGTAATATTTAAAAAAATTATGTGTTAGATAAAAAATATTGAATACGTGAATATGACCGCTTTCGACATAGTGATTGACTAAAAGCAAAACACAATCTATCGATATGTCGATATATTTTATGTCGCTTAAAAGAACTATCAAGCTGCGGTCATTTCATTACATTATTTCATTATTCATCACAACTTCATTATTTTTAACGGACTTCAAAAAACGGAGCAGGTTTTCAGTACGTCTTCACCTTCTTATATATATATATTACCTCCTTACTCAAAGATGGCTTCTGCAATATGAAACCGGTGTACCGGGTACCGGAATCAATCAATAGTAAGTATTTCACAAGTGGCGATACGATTACTTAATGTGGTTACCAAATAATGTATGCCCATGAGAATGCATTTGGTGAAGTTGAGCTGAAAGTGAAGTACCAGGAGATCTTCTCAACAATTAATGTTCCTGCATCGGGAAAAGTTATATTTTGTAAAAGGTGATGAGCAATTGATATTAAGCTATTGCAATATATAAATTAAAACCGAACCACATACAATCGAAAAATGAATTTTGTTCGTCCATTGTGAACTGATTTCAATCATTATTTTTTCATTAAATTGGTGAATACTCTTGAGTATTCACCAATTGGTCTCATTGAAATTTGAAGACAATATTTCCCTTCTAGGGGAGGAAATTGAATTGAAGAATACCGTTTATTACAGTTTATCATGATATAGGCGCATTGAAATCGGTGATCCTTTCTTTATGTTATTGTTGTATTTTCCTGCGAACACTTATATAATAGTTTCATAATTATGTATTTATTTATGGACCGAATTATATACATTTCATGTCTTCTGTGACTGTACTTGTTAAACAAAACGATTTTTATGATAAATAAAAATGACTGGGAGCCTCACAAAAATTCTATGGTTTGCAGTACACATTTGTACACAATTTTTTTTTTTTAATTTATTTAATTTATGTCTCTCTCTTTAACCTTCTTTTTGTTAGTAAGATACCTACCCGGTCATCCTGTCAAAAAGGAGTTGCATTTTAATTATAAGTGCTATCATCATAATCGTCTCGTGTTCTGTATTAGATTGTGGTGTTACAAACGGCAAGAATCCAAAGAACATAACATTTCACAGGTAATTACGGATAGTTCAATACTAAGTAGTATGATGTTTATTTTCGTACAATATATACACAAAATTATTTTCTATTAAAGAAAAATGATTAGAAGAAAATTATAAAATATTCGTAATGGTCTTTAGATTCTACTTCTCCTTTTAATTTTCACGTATGTACTAGTTTTAGTTTTCTTATCACAAATATTCCTTACGTAGAATTTTTTTAATAATATTATTAGGTACTGATATTGAAGATAAAATATGAATTTTAATGTTTCATTTTGAAAATATTGAATTGTACTTGTGAAAACTGTGTAGTCAATATTATTAAGTTATATTTTTAAAATGTGTGAGATGGGTCAAGTTATTATTATAGGCAATAGCCTGATAGTTCTGAGTATGTCATGCTCGCCTAGAAGTCCTGCTAATGGTGGTGTGTCAGGGCGTACAGCTCCCTTCAATATGGTTGACTTGGATGAAGGCTGATGCGTGCGTCATGTTGCAATGGGTGCTGCTAGTTTGGCCTAATCGGGACTACTATTACTTAAACTGACTAGAGTATTTATTAGCTGGAGTGTTTTTATGTTTCAACATTATATTATCTTACATCCATTTATTACATAAAAGCAATATAACCATACAGTTGTAAAAAACGTGTTGAAAAAGAATGTCGAGTGTCCTTCTAGACACTAATTCTGACTCTCTCCTACTCCTGACAATTTAAAAATACCTATAATAAATAGTTTTATTGAAATAAAATACTTTGATTTGATTTGGTTTGATTTTGATATGAGTAAGGTTTGTCATAATATTAAAAATAATTTTGATTTTGTTTTGATGTTTTATTTATTACATAGGTACCCCCACTGCCTTTCTTTGTGATATTATATCCCTTTTGTAGCAAATATTTTTTATTAATTCAAAATAATTTTAAATGTCACAGTTTTGATGAGGTCAGTTAAGAAGTCCCCGAAACCGATTTACTTGCATAAAATGTTTAATGATAGTAGTCGAAGCGTGGGTGTGTAAGAGCAGCAAATGGCAGACTTTTATCTGTACTTACATTAGAGACAGTACATCGTAAGCTTACTTTACGTACTTAATCAACATTAAACTTGGCAATTAATGCTACAAAATATTAAAAATACATTAGGATGAAAGTTATATCAATCATTATTCTATTGTACTTTCTTCACTTTCGTCATTAAAAAATTACAAACAAAAGCACAACAACTCATAGTAACGAAACATACAAAATACTACCAATCCATTATGATATATAAATATTGCCGATTTTTTATATCGATATTGCGGTGACGTCAATGTGCCGACACTAAAAGTCAGTCACACGCATGCTATGGCAACTTGGAACATAAAAGAATTGCACTTTTTTTATTGAGTCCAGTGCCATCTCAAGGATAGATACTGGAACTAAAATTACTGTGTTACAATATTTAAATTTATGATTTGAATGAGGGGAAATTTATTACCCTCAAATGTATTATGATTTAAAATTCGCATTTGTAAATAACAAAATATTGCATATTAAATATCTAAAACCACTTAAAATGTTATACAAACAACAATTTGTTCACCAACACACAATAATATTAATTAAAAATACAATCGTAACAATCAACAGTTTTTTTTTAGTATTTGGAACTTATTAATATTAGGTTGGCAACACTTCACTTATATTGCAAATGGCTGCGTAAGAGTACCGATTGCCGGTTTCTTGTGCTTTTCTTTTTGCAATAAAAGTTTTGGTTTGAATATAAAAATCGTAGATTAGTCATAAACATACATTAATTAGTTAAAGTATATAATTCTCATGTTAGAACCAATAAAACAAGAAACAAGTAACAACAAAACACATACATACACCGTATAAGTAGGTACCTATATATTGTTCAATTGTATATATATATACCTATAGATATGTATATTATATTAGTTTTCGGTATCTGACCACTAGGCAGAGTTTTGTGTTGTCAATAAAAAGAAGCAGAGCTGCCTGTCTATATCCTATATACTATTGTAGTCTTTGGTCACACGTCTGTAACACTTGCACACAGAAACATTTTAATTTTAGTCTCACGAAAATGACGGGACTGTTCGTCTAAACCATTGAACAAAAAGAATGCGTAGTTTATTTATTAATTAGTGTACCAATAGCATGCATACATTGCATTAGTGAGTAATAATAAAAATATCTATGAGTTCAATACATTACTTCGTATCCGAGAATTCAACGCTTTAGACTAGTACGTTACTCATTTATCATACATTTTATCACTTGTAACCCTAACCTAAACTAAAAACATCACTTGAACTATAGATTATATTTTAGTTTTATAACTTGACAACAGTAATCTCTTTTGTATTAATAAGATGCAAGTATCTTGCTGCAGAGCTTGTTGTAGCGTTTTATCTGGCCCGATTGAACCCTTGTAGTTTGGCGCTGACCATCGAACCGCACGGATTTCAGCATAATATAGAAAACAGATTTAGTGGGCCAAATCCACCTTCCAGCCCGTATCATGTTTGGCCATTTCTTATGTAGCGTCTTGTGACCATAAAGTTCATAAAGAATATAGAGCCTCATGCTGAAACAATGGGTAGGTACAAAGGTCCTTCATTTAGTTTAGCAGCTATCATTGTGTAGTAAAGTATAAAATTGATACGTAATCTTATCACTTTTATCGCTGGGCTTTAAATTATTGTCTGATAATATTTCTTTAGTTGTAAGCCTGTCGGCTTAAATAAAGAAGATATCTGATATTATCGATTATCTCCTACAATATATATTGACTCTAACGATGTGATGACGCATCATGATTCGCCGTTTTACTATAAGCTAAAGACTATCTTTAACAAAACATTTACGTTTTATTACGTCAAGGAAGCCTAAATTGACCCGCGGGCACCACCTATTGACGAGTAGAGGAAGTCATAGATTACCTAAACTGAGAAGCACGGTGCCATCTTTTATGTTACATACATAGCATTACATAACGGAACTAACAGTCTATCGATAAGAATGTTCTACTGAGTTCTAGATATTCAAACAGCAGTCGAGTCAAGTAAATTGTACGAGATATTTCAGGAAAATTCGCGAAATTTCTGCGAGAGGTTTTTGTAACTATACTAAAATATTTTTAGGCCAGGAACCTACCGGATATCCCCAGAACACCCTACGAAAGTTTCATCACAATCTGCTCAATGGTTTCGGAACGCATAGAGGACAAACATACAAACATTGATTTTTATTTATATAGATAAAGAAGCTTTAATGACTATGGACATCCAGTTCTAGTTGAGCGATACTGCAAGTAACAAGTGAATAGAAGTGGAATTAGTGAGAATTGTAATATTGATTTCTAAATTTGATTTTTAAAGCTAAAAACAAGCCAGTACCCACGCACACCCCACTCATTATAAATAATATCCCATTGCAACAAAAACACCATGAGAAATATCTCGGTCTACATATGGACACCCACTTAACATGGAAGACCCATATTGATTACATTAAAACAAAATTAGTTAAACTCTGCGGCTCCCTTCGCCATATTGTTCGATGTGTACCACGTAAACTACTTTATACAATTTATAATTCACTCTTAAAACCACATTCAATTTACTTAGTTAAAATCTGGGGCAGTGTAGCCAAAACATGAATAGCTGAACTACAAATACTACAAAACAAAATTATTAAAACCTTATTTAATTACCATTATCGGACAAAAAGTATCAAAATTTACAATGAAACAAAGTTAATGACGGTCAAACAAACATACACCTACAACAGTTGTATTTTTATACGAAAAGCAATTAACAAAAATATTCACACTAACTTAGAATTTCACAAAAGAAAAAAGGTTGCCAACCCCGGGGTACGCACGCGCCGCGCTAGCTATCCCGCTCTGCCAAGAACTCGCACAAACTACGGTAAAACGATGATCACGTATGAAGGAGCGCGCTTTTACAACAAAATACCCACAGAAATAAAAAATGTCAACTCATTCAATAAATTTAAAAGGAAACTTGCTCAACTTATAGTGGAAAATAAATCTTTATTATAGTATTGTATAAAGTGTTAGCATGGTAATTGGTGTAACTGTTGTTGTGTTAGTGCGTGTGTTGGATGGGCACCTGTACTTGATAATGTATGTATTGCCGTTAACCATTTATTATGTTGTTACCTATCTTTGTGACGACGAACACTGCTTATATTTATAATAATAGCCATGTTCTCATGGAAGTGATGTAAATATTATATGAGAATAAATGTCTTTAAACCTAATTGTGTTAATTGATAACTATTTAAATAAATTGTGTCTAGTTCGTAATAAATTGGAGGTACCTATTTCATCTCGAACCCCGGCTCAAAACAATATGTGTACCCAACGTATCCTAATGATAATTTTTGTATATTATTTCACCCAATAGAAAGTTCTCTTTTGAAAGCACAAGAGTCACCGCACCGCCACCGCGCAGCCTCCGCGCCACGGTCGCTTGATTTTACCATAGTAATAAATAATAATAAATACTCTTTATTGTACACCAAAAAAGGAAACAATACACAAACAAATTATACACAAAATGCACAATGGGCGGCCTTATCGCCAGAAGCAATATTTTCCAGGCAACCTTAGGATGGACAGGAGTGTTATGATATACGTGGGTGGTTTTGGTGTCACAATGCCAAGGAAGAGCTTGTAGCTATTTATGCAATCTGTGAATGGATTGCATAAATAATATTTATACATTCATATATTAATTGTATTATATGTTATATTAGTACAGTACACATACAAATACATATACCTACCTACTTAATTATATAGGGTCACATGGTTAACAGTGGATCAGTGGTACGCTTCGGATCACTCGACGGTTTTGATGACTGTGTGTGTGAGCTATAAGCGAGTAAACGTTCCTTGTCCCATTACGTCCCTACTCCCATAGTGCGTCTGCGACTTCGCAGCACGGTAGACATGTGAGAGTGATGTTTGTCATCAGCGAGCACAAAGAAAAAAATACGTAAGTTTTATTTTGATTTATATTTGTCTTCTGATTAAATATTACTTATTTATTTCGGTGTATTTTGTTGAATTGGTTAAAAACGCGTAAAGTCTTAACAAGTGCAACTCTGTATATTTGTAACATTTGTTTCTATTTCTTTTTTAAAATTATGCAACGGGTTGGTACACAGTGGATCGTATGGATCGGGTACATAGTGGATCGTGTGCATCAGGTACACAGTGAATCATGTATCGACGTATTATTTATTATTATTTTTATATTTATGTTCAGAATGCCCAGAAAAAGAGTTGAAGTAAGAAAACGCTGCTCACAATGAACATCAGATAAAAACTTAAGACTACATTATCAAAAATGTGCGTTACGTTTTTATGGTCTACTAGCAGTGCCACCGCGGTTTCACCCGCGTAAGTCCCGATCTCGTGAGAATATCGGGATAAAATTAGCCTATGCGTTAATCCAGGTCTCCAGCTATCTACATACCAAGTTCCATCGCAATCGGTTTTGTGGTTTTTGCGTGAAAGAGTAACAAACATCCATCCATCCATCCATCCATCCAAACTTTCACATTTATAATATTAGTTTGATAGTGGGATCAAGAAAAAATTGCAGAAATATGACGTACCAAATGGCGCTTCATAACAACATCAAAATGCCTGAAAAGGGCTGAAACAGATATTGACTGGTTTCTCGCTAGAGACCATGGTGATAGCTATGGTACAAAGCGAGAGTGCGTGGGTCTCTGCCGCCTTATTTTGCGAGGAAGTGATGTACGCCAAAGAGGCGGCGGAAAGGGAACGGGAGAGGACTAGCACTCTCCCGTCACGCAGAGGACGCACCAGGCGCCGTAGGGCACTTAATGACCTACGGCCTCCATGAGCGCTGGCCTTAAGGCGCTGGGAAGGTTAACCCGGCGCCGAAAGAGAAGCAAATAGGCCCGAGACGATGGCGTGACGTGTTCCGCGCGCGCCTTTCTAAATTGAAGGGGGACACGGCTCCTACTCATGACTGCGAGACTACCTGCTTTGTGGACAGGTGGTCAAGTCTGTCGGGGGTTCAGGGAGTTCCTTCCTAGGTTATACCTGAGCCCCCGGCCATAGACACCCGTGACGGAACACCGTGTGGTTTTAGTCGGTTCGATTCCGACATAGCCACTTCGCCGAGTGCTCGGCGAGGTGGTACCCGAGGGGGTTTCCACACGTAAAAAAAAAAAACAAAAAAAAAAAAAGGCATTGACTGGTTAAGAGGGTTTTGACAAAGACATCCTGACCTTTCCCTGCGTGAATCTGAATCATGCAGTTTGGCGAGAGCTTTTTGATAGTCTTTTTATTTTGGATAACCATGAATCTCACCTGTCAATGGAAGCCCTAGACTTGGCAAAAAAATTCTCAGTAACTTAACATCCTCGTACATCTGCGGATCTACACCTTTAGATGTCGGTATTTAAGGTCAATTTAAATCTTTTTATAACTCAGCCTGGATGATCAGCAATTCCGGTTCTCCAGTGACTTTTTATGATGTTGGACAATTGATAGGATTTGCATTTACAAAAGCGATGATACCATCAAATATAATGCAAGCTAGACAAGTCATATTATAATTTTGCTGTTGATTTATTTGATATTATTCTATCTATATGTATTATATCTATTTATTAAGTTTAGAAAGTAGTAATTGTTAGTTATAGTGTAGATTAATAGATAATTAAAAAAATAGAAGACTGCCAGAAATTGATTGTGTTTTAGTCAGAGGTACATGATACACTATATTAAAACAAAAAATTCTTTAAGAATTTGTGTTATGTAGAAAAAGCGTTTTTGTTACTTATTTCTAATAAAAAGGGTGATTATCCTTAACTGTCTTTTTATTATACCCTTTGTGTGCCTTTGAACTTTCCTAATTCCACTGTGTACCACTAGGTGATTCAACGTGTACCACTCCTAGTACACAGTGGATCAAATCCCGTTTTAAAAAAAAAAAAAAATCCTTTTTTTGGCTTAGTCATGGAACTTTCTAAGTTAAACATCGTGAAACATTATTATATTCTCTATACACCTGCAAAAATTTCAATCGATTCCAATCGTTAATTTCGGAAATATACTCACTTAAAAAACGGGTGATCCACTGTTGACCATGTGACCCTACATATTTATACATAACACATTTATACATAAATACATACATTATAATTATCTATTATAACTAAGAAAAGTAAACATATTTATTTTACCAGATAATATTCTTTTACCATTTTTTTTAAGGATGATATTGTTTGAGCTCGTCTGATAGACAGTGGTAGTGCATTCCAAAGGCGTGCTGCTTCAACAATACCACTGGACAGTTTAATTGTAGTAATACATTGCTAGCTACGAAGAGCACACGTGTCGCACTCGCACGGATATGTCCAATTTAACGAATAATAAAAATCTTTTTAACAAAAAATTAAACCGACGAAAAGAACTAAAAAACAAAAAATAAATAAACTTTAAGTCTTAAGTATTGACCTTATTTACATAAACTATCAAATTTTATATAAACTAATTTTGAGTCGGCGCCAAACAACAAACTGATTAATTATCAAAATTTTATATGAACCTACGTAGGCTCTACGTAGGTAATTAATCATTTTAGTATTTTATATAAAATTTGATAGTTTATGTAAATAACCTCAATATATATATATATATATATATATATATATATATACGGTCGAATGGAGAACCTCCTTTTTTTTCGTCGGTTAAAAAGAAGTTAGTGTTGGCTCGGCGGTGCGGTGGCGTCGCGGTGGCGGCGCGGTGGCGGCGCGGTGGCGGCGCGGTGGCGGCGCGGTGGCGGAAGTATACACAGTATAGAGGCGCGGTGGCGGAACGGCGTGAAAACCGCATGAAAAGTTTTTTAATATGTAGTGATGATAGTGATAAGTGGTGATATTGGCAATAAAATGATTTTAAACATTTGGTAATAAGCATAAGCATTATAAAATATATACCTAACCGAAATATAATTTACCTACCTCCTTGAAGTGAAAGCGTCGACCAAAGGGCGGGCGCTCTGTAATGCAATTTCGCTCAACCCTGATCAAGGGCTAGGGTTGGCGCCGGGTAGGGAACCATAAAAAAATACCTTAACAACAATTGTTGAATGATTCATATACATCGAAATCACAACACAATTAAACACGTAATTAACCTATGATCCGTTAAATTGAGTCCTTTGTAAATAAATTACAAAAGTCGATGACATGCACTAAGTACACCTTCAATAAAATTCTCACTCAATATTTTGTCTCAAGTCCAAAGTTTATGCGAATAATCAGATAGAAATAGAATATAGATAAGATAATATCATTATTATCTTAAAATGAAGAGAACGCGTTCTCTGTGGCGGCAATGCACGTAAGTTATTTTTTAATGCTGTGTGCGTTTTATGTTCAAGTGTCAGTGCTCATTAAAAAAAACTATAACCTAATTTTTTAAAGGCAAGTATAAATTTGTTAATTGTTTCTATGAGTACTATGTTAAATAACAAGATATTGTTTAGATTTTAACCTTGAATGGTTGTGTCAATTATTGTAGATATGCATGTGGCATATCTACAATAATTTGATAATTTATTTGACGTTACGAGTGCGTAAGTGTGTGTATATACAACACAACCAGTGTTGCTACTTTATTATTAAGACAAATATGTTCCGCAAATCTTTGATGTTGTCAGAGAGAAAAGTCGGCGCAAGTAAAATAATCATGTAGGTAACAATAGTTCAATGTCTTCTTAATAAACCGCTTTACGTTGGTCCCAGTGTAAAGAGGTTTATTTCCTTACTGACTGAAGCTGATACGAACCTAGATATGTAGAGGGTATATGTATAATACAAAGTGACAAATAATTTCTATTACTTTAATTTACGGAGTATTTAATTGTCTATTAAACGCTTAATTTCACTGAGCTACCATTCTTACATTCGTATATTTATTGTGTCCCGGATTCATTGCTCTCGAGTGTGTTAAAAATTAACCATTCCCTACAATTATGATCTCTGCTTCGCTCCTAAAGGTCCTAAACCTTCCATAAGAATTAGCCTATCAAATGCACAGATTATATTACTTTTTAAATCCGACTGGCAGCTGGTTCAACAGATTAGTGCGTTCAACCTACAAAAAATAAACAAACTACAGCTTTATTTTTTTTGAATAGAATAGATTACGCAAATGTGATAACTATTAGTAAAGAAAATGAGGATGCGCGCTGATGCGTGATGGCTTTTCGAGCGTAGCCTACATATTGCAGTTCAGTGCAGTGTCATGGTCCGAGTTCTCGAACGGGATTCCCATAGCTCGTTACTAATAAGGTCGTTCGTTCGTGCGTTACTCGTAAGCGTGGCCGTGAGTTTGTTTGCCCGATTTTTTCTCACAAGGCTTAACAAATTTTAATTGTCTTATCTGTTATCCATTTTTTTTTATTTTACATTTAACAAAGTAACCTACTCTGTATGTGTACAACTCTGTATGAGTTGAATGTGTTGATCTACAATTTTGACATATAATTCTTTTTTTAAATTGACGATTTCGAATAATTGGTGACCAATTTTATGAAATAAAGATATTAAATTTGAAATTGAATAACGGGACAAGTATTGCAACTTGCAAGTAAGTAAGTACTTGTGATCTATCATTCAATACCTACTACTTTTTTTCTGACAACGTATAAATCAAAATGTGGTGAGGGTGTTTAGGTTTTAAGCTTTCCAAAAATTAATGTTGCATAGTTACTTGTTATAGGTATGAGTCGACAGAAACTGTTGCAATTACGAAGCGAAAATTACAATATCGGAATAAAAGCGTGGACTCTGAGTATTTTTCGAGCGGTATAAGAAGTTGTGTTAGTACTTGTGCGCTAAGTTAGACGTCAAAAACAGTTCGAAGTGTCATTTAATTCGAATCTCATAACGTCAATGTTACTTTATCAAAATCTTTGGGCTGTCTTTGAACAAGTAGGCCTTAGATTAGATATAGGTCCAGATGCAGTGGCGTAGCTAGGTAACCAAAGGCCCCGGGGGCAAAAAATAAACTAGGGCCAATTAAACTATTTAAAATCGTTTGTTCCGTATTCGTCGTGTATCGTGTTCCAAATTCAACGTACTCCAAATTTGTCGTAATCCAAGTTCGTCGTACTTCATATTTAAGTTAACAGTGGCGGTCCTAGCTACATTTTTGGGTGGTGCGAGACCTTAAAGTGGCGCCCCTATAAATTCAAAACCTTAGTGTTCCTATACTATGCAGCAGTGATTATAAATGGTGTTAGATAAATCTAACAAATAAATATTTAAGGTGTATCTGAGCAGCAAGCAGTCTTTCGTGGTTGACATAGCAATTGTTCTGCACATCCGCGTTAAAAAATGTTGTCCATCCTGCTTGTATCATTCCGACGCGTCCGGTAACGCCTGAGCACTGACTTAAAAAATAGAGCTATATTAACCTAAGATGCTATTTCCTTAGCTTATTTGTTATTAATGCAAATGAAGAGGCTCGTCTCTGTTTCACAAATTCCAAGCAATTTTTTAGCTATTGTAAAGCGCCTGGCCAAAGGCAAACATTGTAAATATGAAATCAAATTGCTCTATATACCTACGAGTACTGTATAATCGCTGATGCTGTAAGTGAGTCATTTGTTTCTTTATGAAGATTCAGAAGGACATCACGAAGTGAAGTGTATTTAAAGCGAACAGCAGCAAGGCTAGAAACTCTACACTCCCAAGTTTTATAAATCTTTTTTGATCGATAATCCAAAAAGATATCACTTCCCATAGCTTTGTTGATCAAGAAAAAGAAAGTCTTTATACAAATCCAAGTAAAGAGACCAAATTCACGGAAGGTTTGGCTGCATCGGCTATCACTAAATTCAAAATGTGACAACCATGTGTCTCCGACTTCAATGCACCTAAATTATGATAATTTTTCCACCCTCTAAGGGTGGAAAAATTATGTAATATTTTCTTCTTTAAATGGGACAAACCTTGAGTTTAACCAATTCTATTAAATATAATAATTGAAATCGTTTCACAATGGGCGAAGATATCATTCCACGTATACACTTTTTTGTCGTGTGGAAACCCCCACTGGTCATCACTTCACCGGAACCGAGTGGGGGGAGAGTGCTTTTCCTCTCCCGTTCCCGTTCCGCCGCCTCTTTAGCCAACATCACCTCCTCGCAAAACGAGATGGTAGAATCCCACGGACTCTCAATTTGGACGATGGACAGAACCATGGTTTCTAGCGAAAGTAGCCAAAAGCGTAAGCTTTAGATTCCTTTCAATTTAAATTCCACAACTACAAAACGTGATCTATAACCTTCTTGCATAATAAATAAGAATTATGCATCGCATCAAACATTATGCATGTTCCAAAGGTGTCAATGTTGCCAGCTTTTAGTCAACAAAACACGTGTATGTAAATATTTACTCTACATTTTTGTTACGCGTAATATGTTAATACTAATTAGTTTTTTACATAAAGCTATACTTTATGTAGCTGTTTTTAAGACTTCAAAAAAAGGATGAGGTTCTATGTTCAGCTGTATGTATTTTTTTTATGTATGTTCACCGATATTCCTCTCATCTATGAACCAATATCTTTCTGCAATTCTTATAATATTATATCTACATCTGTGCGCGTTTAACTAAACTAAAAAAATGGGTACAAAGAATTTTATTCTCCTCACGTATTAACAAAATATGTTTTCCAGCATTATGAAAACCACGCTGAAATTAACAGAGAAGGAGGTGATGATAAAGGCGCCATGGGGTAACATAGCAGGTAAGGTGAACCCAATGTTTTCGTTAATAAATTGACGGCCTTGATGGCGATCAAGGCTGTCTTAGGCCACGCCGGGGCCCTTGGATACCCAAAATTCGGGGCCCTGTTGGAAAGTAAAAAAATCTCAAAAACTAATTTTTAAATGATTAGGTACACCTTTTATTCACATAATTGATAAGTTAGTGAGTTACTCATGTAACATTGTTGTTAAATCATTCTTTAGCTGTGAGCGGTCTCCGTTATGTTTGTTAAACATAAACTGTAATATTTTTGTAGAACACTTACAAAAATATCTTCTAACAGACTTAATTAGCTTTTTGAGATAGTAAACACATATCAAAGGAATCTAGTGTTCTCTTAGTTGTGTTTTTAGATACTGCCTTAAAACGAGACCTTTCGGGGGCCCCGTCAGAATCGGAGCCCTGGGCACGTGCCCCGTGTGCCCTTATGGTAAAGACGGTACTGAATGCCATATAGTGAAGATGCATACATACATATTTTCACTCTCTATTCCCGTCCAGGGTAGGCAGAGACGATAGAGCACCGTTTACCACGATCTTGATATGCAGCTTGAGCCTTTTCTATCAGACTTTTCATACACGCTCGCCGGTTATGGATGATTTTAACTTGGCACTTCTTCCGTATCCTGCCGATCTGGTCAGTATACGTCATTCTGGGCCTATCCGCACCGAGTCGTCCATTTACAGGAGTCCATTCGCACTGCGCTCATCCTTTTAAAATGTTGAACCATCGCAGCATTCCTGTTACTACATCTTTCAGTAAGCACCTTTTTCTTAACTCATAATTCCTCACTCATCAGTTAATCTCACATTAGACATAGGTACTTTCAGTGAAAGTATTTCCACGACATTAATTTTACTTCCACGTTTGTTCTGCCATACTCAGTTCTCGCTGTCATACATCTGTGCTAACACTTTCTCATGAATTGCCGGACGTTCTTGTATGGACACGTTCTGACTTTTCACAAAAAAGAATGGGCACCGTTCACTGAGCTTCCCTTTTGGACTATTTATTCAATGTTGTTTTCATTATTTTCATCCCTTGTACACATATCTCTAAGATAAACGAACTCATTCACTTGTTCCACTCTTACATTTGCAACATTAACCTCATAAGCAGTTCTATCGAACACCACAACCTTCGTTTTGTTTTCATACTTTATGCCTCAAGCTCATCATTCATTAGACTTTATCATCGTCGTACAAGAGGTACTTGACAGGCAACTCTTTCATACGCAAACCACCCTCGTGCTCTTTTAATTTACATAAACAGCTATCCACAAATAAGTCGAACAACTAGGGAGACGCTACACAGCCCTGCCTGACACCCCTGATATCAAACAAGTCCGTTTAGGCACCATTCAGTTACAAATTATGTATTTGAAGGCACATAATAAAAAGGTACACCTATTCATTCCTAAGTTAAAACACAGTTAGCTAATTATCTCTATCTTCAAATAGCTTAACTTCAATATATACTAAGGGAAGGGATCGCAGTAGGAGTGTAAAAAATATCGTGGTACCAGCTTTCTAAGTGTGATTGGTAAGAGGTTTGCAAGATTTGGGATGTGCAAGCGACATTCAGAAAAGGAATGGGCTGTACTTTTTAAAAAGGTGCATCACAAAAGAGGTTTTGCAAAAAACACAGAAAGTGTTTTGCGCCTTCTTAGATCTGGAGAAGGCTTATGGTTTATGATAGAGTGAAGGATGAACTTGGAAACTGAAAATTATGTATGCCCAGTAATGGGACAGTGTATAAATAGATACTTAAGTAACAAATGCGCTTACGTATCTATTTATACAGCGCGATGTAGTCAGTTGAATCGAAATGGTTCCACTTAATTTCACTAGATGCCTCTACCAGTATTCGCCAAGCGCGTTGTCAACACACGATATTTTGTAATACCTAACTACATACAGCCTTTTTCTTTACAGCGTTATCCTGGGGTGACCCGTCCAACCCACCAGTTCTTCTTTGTCACGGGAAACTCGACGCGAGCTCAGGGTTTAGACCTTTGGTTTCCAGGTTGCCGAATTGTTTCTTTTACCTGAGTATTGATCTTCCCGGGAATGGGAAGTCAGATCATATGCCTAAAGGAGTAAGATACACGGTTATTGACCTCGTCCCGACTATTACGAAAGTTGTTAAGCATTTTAACTGGAACAAATTTATGTACATTGGCCATTCGCTTGGTGTTCCTATTGGTAAGAGAAACACTCCATAATATACAGGTTGTAAGTGACAGTATAATAATCATAAATTTAAAATACCCTGACTCGAAAAGACCTTCAACGATTAGAAAAGAGCTGATGACCTTCGAACGGCTGAACAGATTTTCTTGAATTATATCTAAAAACACTCTCGATCAACTCACCTTCAAAACAAAAAAAAACGCACTTAAATCGGTCCTTTAGTTTGAGAGCTACGATGCCATAGACAGACACAGACCCACAGACACTTCAATCTTATACCACCCCTCTTTTTGCGTCTGTAGTTAAAAACGTCGTTCATAACTACATACTTACGCTATATCGCCGCAGCATTGTACCACTACCCCAAACGCACGCGTTAACCAAGTACGTCGTGCGTCGAGGGTGCAAATAGGTTGACTAGCCAATACTGTTAAATCTTACCCCCCGTTTGTTAATGATGAAAATCTAGTTTTAGTCGAGAGAATATTACATCGTGTAAGTGACACCGTACCGAATCCTGAAATAGTGTATTCAGACCATAATTCTGAGTGGAACATCATTGGAAATTTCTGCCGGAAAATTCATATATACCTATATTTTTCTCATTTTTAAGCTTAAAAGTGATATCACAATGAGTAAACAGAACATTTTACCGAAAAAAATATCAGTAAATACCATATCAGTAAAAACTGCAATGTAAAACGTTTATGCAATCAGCTAAACAGTACGCGTGTTCCGTTACACTGCGTAGTTCAAAATCAAACTATTGACTGTAAATCCTTAATCTCGCATTTTTATCATGAATAGACTTTTGCATTGTGATAAGTATCCAAAGAAAGACGTTTTTGTAAGTTATTCCCGACGCCACGGTGACACTTACACGCTGTATATTATCTAAAATTATAATCTTTGTCATTATCAAATAACAGATGGGTTTATATTTCCTAGACCGTATCTTGTACTATTACGTAAAGCGCTAGCAAGACAGTAAAATGGATGAAATGTTTGAATGTCGTTGTAGTGATGGATTACATTTCATTATTTCGGCAGTATGTGATAATACACAGACATGTTTTCAGTAAAATTATCTATTTACTCATCACTCTACCATAATATTTAACATTGTTTTATGTCCAGTTAGAAGCATATTTGTTCAACATTTGATTGTAATCAATTTTATCTCTGATACTTACAAACGACTTACAGTTTAGGCAGTCCTAAGTTACAAACACAAGTAAATTCTGTATTTCACAGGTAAATTCTATAACATAGCGTACCCAGGACAAATCACTCGTGTGGTAGAACTGGATCCAATACCGGCACACCATACATGGCCCCTCACCCGTCAGGGTATGCATGATTGGTACCACAGCTACTACATGATGTACGATGACGAGAAATTCGCCAAGTTCAACGGGAGTCTTGAAACTGCTCCAAAATATACTTACGAGAAGGTTGGTTTCAATTTTCTCCCAAATTAAACGCGACATTTTTTATCTGGCAAGAAAAATGTGCGTCATTCCTATGGCGCGAGAGCGAGATAGCTTTCTTACGTGTTGTCTGTGTTGTGGTAAGGAAACTGCTACCTTCCGTGCTTTGTCTACTTCTACTTCGCATTTATGTACCTCGTCCATATTTGAAAGCATGAGAGTTCTTCAAAAGCTTTTGACAGCTATGAAGTCACTAATGTCTGTCATTCTGAGAACTAATTCTTAAGATTTCATTACATCTAAAGTTTTCAATGTTATAGGCACAACAACTCATGATGCATACAAGATCTTTATCTAAAGAGGCTACAGAACAGGTCTTGGAAAGATGCCTAATACCAGCAGGAGACGGACTTTTCAGGTAATAAATAATAATAATAATAAATTAATTAATGTCAGAATTGTTTCAATAATTATGTTAGTGCAAATATAGACTTACAAACTAGTGTTAGTATTGTTTTATATAACTTAACTGAAACTGTGTGAGGCAGTTCGACATCTTGGGGTATATTTGCTTCACTATACGGCATACTTACGTATTCATCGTTCACAGATATAAGGCTGACATGTCCTTATTAGATAAAGGTCCCAAAAAAAAACAAGATCCGAGAGTCCCACTTGTCAGCTAGTGTTCTTATAAAGTTGTTGGGGCTGTCACCAATAAATATAAATATTTTTTTTTCTAATATTCCTCAGTTTCATTTCATTTTATTACTTGACATTTGCTATAACTGTAAGATTTAGTTTTTTTAATGGCCCCTGGAAGTATCAAGTGTCGAAACTGTTTTGGTACTGCTAATGATCAAATTCACCACCACTCACTCACCACCATTCGTTTTAACTGCTAGTAGCCAAGCATGCTATGGCAACTTGGAACATAAAAGAATTGCACTTTTTTTATTGAGTCCAGTGCCATCCCAAGGATAGATACCGGAACTAAAATTACTGTGTTACAATATTTAAATTTATAATATGTATGAGGGGAAATTTATTACCCACAAATGTATTACGATATAAAATTCGCATTTGTAAATACCAAAATATTGCATATTAAATATCTAAAACCACTTCAAATTCTTTACAAACAACAATTTGTTCACCAAAACACAATAATATTAATTAAAAATACAATCGTAACAATCAACAATTTTTTTTAATATTTGGAACTTATTAATATTAGGTTGGCAGCACTTCACTTATATTGCAAATGGCTGCGTATGAGTACCGATTGCCGGTTTCTTGTGCTTTTCTTTTTGCAATAAAAGTTTTGGTTTGAATATAAAAATCGGAGATTAGTCATAAACATACATTAATTAGCTAAAGTATAAACTTCTCATGTTAGAACCAATAAAACAAGAAACAGGCAACAACAAAACATTCATACACCGTATAAGTAGGTACCTTGTTCAATTGTATATATATATACCTATAGATATGTATATTATATTAGTTTTCGGTATCTGACCACTAGGCAGAGTTTTGTGTTGTCAATAAAAAGAAGCAGAGTTGCCTGTCTATATCCTATATACTATTGTAGTCTTTGTAGCCAAGTATTTCATTTTAAAAGTGTAGGTATGTGAAATTACGAATTTTTCACTTTAACTCAAATTGATAATAAATTGATGATTTTATATTAGACTGCTGGATCTTTAAGCGGGCTACCAAAAGCCAAGTGTTTCTAACACTTGGCTTTTGGTAGCCCGCCAAATGTTTCTGTAGTTAAGTATTTCTACCAAATCTTCCTGTGGCTAAGTATTTCTACCACATTGTCTGTGGTATGGTCCAAGTATTTGAACTCAAACATTGTATTCCAGATTCACATTCGACCAACGGATGAAAGAAGTGTCGGTATTACCATTTTCTGGGGAGGCTTTAGGTGAAATATACACGACTACAACCACTCCAACGTTTTGTGTCGTAGCCAAAAAAATATTAGACCAAGGTATTTATAATCCAGTTCCATTTGTATACAACGAAAAAGCTTGGCCAAATAATAATTACAAATTCATAATCGTGGAGGGAGGACATGACGTTCATATAGAGAATCCAGATTGTATGGCCGCTGATATAAGTAAGTTTTTGTTGGAGGATGTGAAGAGCAAAATATAAATTTGTAATAAAGTTTTTTTTATAAAAATGCGTATTTTATTTTTTGTTTGTTAACTTCCTAAAACTTTTTGATTACTTAAATTAAACGCAAGACGTTTTAAAGTAACAGAATGCCATAAAAATATTTAAATAGATAAGTATATTAAAAAATGGCACTTCAACTACCATCATACGAGTCAACACTCGTCACCAAGTGGTGGCCCTGCTCGGGTGCGGTCCACTTCGTAAATATAGGTAAGTAGGTATAATTACTTTGTGGACCGAATAACTTTCTAGTTGTAGTTGTGTCAAAAGTACGTCTTTTTTACAGGGTCCGTAGCCTTCTAGTCCTTAGTGTCGTCGACTTAGAGAAGTGTCTGGACAAAAATGGAATGCTTATGTGGTGTACAAATGATAACATTAGCCCGCCTTTATGTCTTTTTAGAACTACCTAAAACGTTTTAATATGAAACACACTTGTCTATTGTACATAAAAATCATGGATAAAGTAGTCTTGTTGTATGTTGTCGAGATGATGATGAGTAGGTACTATCTCTGTTTATGAAAAAGTGTCTGTCAAACGTGTGTATTTAGTTGGCGCCACGATAGCTCCTCTAGCTATGGTGGCGCCAACTAAATACACACTTTAGAAACAAGGAATGAGAAATTTCCACTTTTTAATGTTGCACTTCCTACTAATATTATAAACGTGAAAGTTTGTGAGGATGTATGGATGTATGTTACTCTTTCACGCCAAAACTACTGAACCGATTGCGATGAAGCTTGGTATGTAGATAGCTGCAGACCTGGATTAACATATAGGCTACTTTTTATCCCGATATTCCCACGGGATCGGGACTTACGCGTGTGAAACCGCGGGGCTCTGCTAGTATAAAAATAAACGTTAAATGGTGTAATATAGTCGCTAAAAAAAATTATATTTTAACCCGACGCACTTCACTCCGTCTATAACAGCTAAGTTCATATTTTACTAGCGCTATACAAGGAGTTGCTCCTTAAATTTACACTCTTTCTATTTAGATGATGCAGATTCAGTAGGTATTTCCACCGCATGGCCGACTGATCAAGAGGCGATCAAAGTCTAAAGGGATTATGGAGGCGTCCTTCTTAGGTTGGGTACACCCGGGTCCTGTCACAAGTGGGTTGATTGCACATCCGACATATCACTTCACCGCCCATTAGCTCCGGTGAGGTGACGACCGATAGGGTTTTATCCCACATTTCTTGTTTACTATCACCATTCAAAATAAAACAACATTTAAATTATAACTTATATTTATTGCAGCAAATTCACAATGTTCAATGGAACATACATTACTATGAAAACAACAAAAAAAAAATAGCAATCTTCTCTGCATTGTTCTAAATACGATTTGAAATCAGTAGGTAAGGTCTTGCTTTATATAACCACAGGTTTACGTCTACACGTAAATCTGTATTTATATAAAACAGGAAAGCTTAGAAAAATATGCTATTTCAAAGTAACTAATGAAATTTAGTACATAAGCTTAAGTAAGTACTCTAGTAGAGTGTATTTGCCTAACACAGCCATCTTTATTCTCTATGATAAAGCAGCTAAAATAAAACTACAGTTATAACCTTGCCATATTTTTTTGAATTGAATTCAAATAAATGAAATATTTTTACCATACTACCGAGGGCTGTCGATGTTAATAATTGACAGCACTCTGGCTATATAATCCTTCATTGTACCTACCTATTTCATAATTTGCTTCCTAAAAGATAATCATTTTGGATTGTTTTCCTAAAGTTCTATGGTTATTGTTATGACCACGAGGTCACAAAGTGATTTATTCTTACCATTTTTGCAGTTTATTTTATTTTAAAAATGTTATACATAAAATTTTCTGTTTTTAACCATTTTTTAAACATCAGTGAGTGTAGTCATTAGATTTCTATAGCATTGCAACATTTTATAAGAATTTTTTTTTTTAAATTGTATACATTAAGTCTTCTGTTTTTGACCGGTTTTTTAAACAGTGCTGTCATTAGATTTATATTGCATGGCAACATTTTAGAAGACTTTTTCAAAAAAGGTGCAAGTAGTATACCTCATAGTCTTTTAATATACTACCATATTTATTTTTTATAACAATACAAAGATAAAAATTACTTTGGACGAAAAATTCGTTATTATGTTTTTTTTAACACATTAGAGGTTTAAGTTAAAGAAGATCTGCAAAATTCAAAAAGATACATGTTTTATGCATTACAGGTATTCTAAGCATAGGACTGATTTGTGACATTAAAAACATTGTCATAAAGTTATTTGAAAAAAAATCTGCTTAAGTAACTCTCCTATCCTTTTTGACACATCAAAAGTATACAGGTATACAAACTAAATATATATCTATACGAATTGTTTAGAGAAAATGTATGTGAAAGTTATACATAATTTTTTTTTTTAATAATAATATAATAAAAACATTAATGCACATATAACATTCTTACTAAAACCTTACACCCTACAAGAAGAGGGATTTATACTAATAGCTACATTTAATATATCCTACTAATATTATAAACGTGAAAGTTTGTATGGATGTATGGATGTATGGATGTTTGTTACTCTTTCACGCCAAAACTACTGAACCGATTGCAATGAAACTTGGTATGTAGATAGCTGGAGACCTGGATTAACACATAGGCTTTTTATCCCGATATTTCCACGGGTTCGGGACTACAATATCGGTCGGTATTACAATATGGAAGAAACGTGTACTGAATCGTAGCAACACTTCCTTTTATACCACAGTTATATTACGAACAGATTAAATATATTTATATCATCATCTTTAAATAATAACATCCTCATCTTACTACCTTAACATTTATATCTTAAGTACTAACTGTGTCCCGTAGTTTTAAATTTGGGTTGGTCTGAAAATTTAATCGAGTTATGCAGATTCGATTTTTGTATAAAATTTAGTAAGACTGTACCGAGTACACACGTATCGAATAGATTGTTATTTTATCAACATGCATTACAAATTGACATTTGTACCACCGTTTCATGCATGACAAAATTAACCTTGCACTGTTCTACGCCTAACTGTGTCACCTGCGTTTATTTATATAGTTACTTCTTCGCTTCTACGTGTCCCATCACTCTCTGTGATGTTATTTATACAGGTGTTAATATGTGGTCATATTTTAGGGTCGTATACTAGAATGTGTAAATAACGTCAAGCGCTAACAATGTCATGAATGTCAAAATGGATTTTGCACTGTTCTGCACTGAACTGTGTCACCTGCATTGGATTATATAGGTACTTCTTCCATTCTACGTATCACATTACTCTCCGCGATGTTATTTATACGGGTATTACAGATAGGTGTGGTCATATTTTAGGGTAGTTCACTAGACCGCGTAAATAAGTTAAAACGCTAAAAACTTTAGAAAAATTCGTGATTTTGATTCAGAAATCTTTAAAACTGACAAATTGAACTTAAAACTTGACCGATAAAGCTAATATTCGGTATGAAAGAGGGCTGTCATTAATGAAACTGGGCATTAATACCAATGACGTTGATGGAATGTCCAAATTTTTCTGAAAATTTCTGCATAAAAAAAACATAACAATTTACATGAAAATGCATTTGTTGTTTACTACACTAGAAAAGCATGTTCCAAAAAATATTTTCTTTTTTTCAAACTCTATATTTTTTATGGTAAAACAACAATTTTCCTGAATAATAGATTTGTCAGACAAAACCTATTGCTAGTTTATTTTTTAAATAGGACTGTATTTTCATTAGATCTGTGCATTTAAATGTAATAACTACTTGTTATAGATATAATTATACAGTTCATTCGTTCATTTTTCATTCGTTCATTCGTTGATTCACATACAACAATCGGTAATATTACCATTTCAATGTAGTGTTACAATAATTAGTGATCTTATCGCAGACTGCTACACATTAAAGATTATTATTTTATAATATAAGTATGAAGAATATTCTAGACATAATATTATCATAACAGTCACAACACATTACTTTATTAAAAAAGATTTTATGTTTAATTTATATTATAGTAAAAGTCACATTATATATGTGAATATAAGTAAGTAGAAAGTCGAGGTAAAAGATATATTTTATCTTTACAGCCATGAATAATAAAACAGTATACATAACAGAAAAAGGACGCGCGTAAATTTCATCCCTGTACCTAGTACCTAATTGTCAACTTAAAAAAAAGTAAAATATAGTACTTCCAAAAATATTAATTCGGTACCCTGGCCCGGACCCACCTAAATCCCTGAATTCTTAATTCTTTAACTACACGTAGGTACCTTATTTAAAATATTTTGTTAAAAAGTACAAGATTCTGTAATTAAGAAAAATGTAGCGAGTTTATTTTATTTATAAACATTGGAAGTTAAAACAAATTTTATTTATTTTAGTGTAATTTTATTTATATACTTATTAGTTTTATGATATTTACTGTACCGAGTCTTATGCGCGTTGTTTTTTTAAATTTAAAACATATTCTGTCTTTTATTACAACAAGTAGTGTAATAATAATTATCTTTTAAAAAAAAGTATCACCGACTTCAATGTGCTTTTTAGTGGAAAGTAGATGTATTTTGTTTAAATATAATATGGGTAGGCCAACCAAACGCACTGCTCCAATGAGTCTGCGATGTTTCGGAGCAAACGAAAACATCATCGACGTATACAATTTTTAGATATTTGTTGATTTTTAAAAAACCGCTTGACTGATTTCGATAAAATTTAAATGGGACCACCTGGAAAGTATACCCTTTGAAACAAAAAAAGAATTTCCAAAATTGGTTCAGGCGTCTTCGAGTAATCGGTGAACATACATAAAAAAAAAAGATTCCGACGAATTGAGAACCTCCTCCTTTTTGGAAGTCGTTTAAAAATACATTGGTCCGATCGTAAAAAAACAAAACATTTTTTTTAATACCATGACTCTCAGAAGATGTACTTGTAGGTAAGTATATTATTATATTACACTTTTTAATTGTTTCCTTAATTACAAAAAAAATAATAAGTCAGCCATCTTAAAACTTTTAACAAAAAAAATTACTTTAATATTTTACTTCGATTCTTTTTAACAATCACAGTGACACTACAATGTTTTTGTTTTTTTTATTAACGTATTTATTGACACAAAAAATAATTACATTTATTAATGACGTTTCTTAACTTTGGTACTTTTTTAAATTATAATCTATACACTGTTTTCCTATGTATTTGTTTTTATATTTATAATAATATTTAAATTAGATAGCCACTCCAAGGCTTAAAACATAAATATTTTATATAAGTTTCTATCTTCAGCTTGTTATTTCAACTAATCGGTGACACGTCTTATTCCGATTGCATTTTATAACATTGCGCAACACTATTTTTTTTGAACGTTTTTTTTTTAAATTTCGAAATTTATCAAATATGTATTCATTGACACAACATTTATTACAATAATTTATTAGTGTTTATGAATGTGGTTTCTGACAGGACATAACAATTCTGCAAAAAAAAAATTCTTACATACTAACAATGATACATAATAATTGTATTAATTTTCATATCGGACTACATATAACATATATATATACATCAAGGTCACGAAAAGTGTTAGTGACCCAAATCTTCACTGGGGATTATGTCCAACTTAGAAAAAACTGGTCTCTAAAATCTTAAACCCTAAAACACAGACAAGTTCGCATTAAATATTTAGGAAATTCTATTCTAGACTAAGCGTCGCTTAACGCCATCTACTTAACTATTACGTATTATTAAATATTTAAATAATCAATCCACATTTGACTTTCTAATAATATTTATGACATTGGAATAAATAGAACGGTAAACGATTATTTAAAATTATGTCACGTTGTGCAAAAAAAATTTGGCCAAGATTGTTTTTAGTTAGTTTTGATAAAATCTATGAAGCTGAATAGAACATTATACTTACACCTATATTATTTTAAACTGCTATAAACTGGACGCATAAATTTTTTTAACCAAAACAACCTCAATTTTTTCCTTATCTCTATTTGAAAAAAAAAAACCTATAATTTTTTCAAAAAGTACAATTTCGAACCCGAAACCTTAGATCAGTGGATTTTAAATTTATGAATTTATTTTATAGAGGCATAAACAATAGATTATAGATACATATTTTTTAATTTTATATTGATAACCGAGATATTTTAATGTATAAAAGGAAATAATGAAGAATGTGCTAGTTTATTTTCTAAACGCTTCAATGATAGATGTTGGATCATATACCATAGATAAACTGTGCTTAAATGCACGGTTGAGTTTAGGAATAGCATTTTTATCATAGCTTTAATTTCTTAAAATAAAATAATGGCACTGTAACAAACAATAATTTAGAAATTTTATTTGGCGCCGACTCAAAATAAGTTTGTATAAAATTAGATAGTTTATGTAAATAAGCTCAATACTTAAGACTTACGGTTTATTTATTTTTTGCTTTTTAGTTCTTTTCGTCGGTTTAATTTTTTGTTAAAAAGATTTTATTTTATGTTTTTTTCATCATCATGATGATGATGATGATGAAAAATGATGATGATTTCTAAACGCAATACCTGATAAAGTAATGAAAAGTAAACAGAAACACTATTCGTTCCTACAATTTTCGAGGGTTTCTCTCAATTTTTTCAGGATCCCATCATCAGATCCTGACTTCCTTGACATAGGACCACCCTTGAGGTATACCCTATCTAACAAAAAAAGAATAATCAAAATCGGTTCATAAATTAATAATTATTTAATGATATAATATTAATTAATGAGAACCTCCTTTTTTTTTCGTCCGTTAAAAAGTTAGCTATTTTTGAAATACGGAGCCTGCCTATCTGTCGTTTTTACTATTCAAATAAGAATCGGAATGACTGCGCCATATTGTGACGTCACAGCTGTCAATTCGAACCAATTAGGTCGGATGAGCAAAACGGATATTTTTGAAATAGTCAATGTATTTACAAAAATCGTGAAAAATTGGATCAGATATTTTTTTTATTTAAATTATGTGAAAACGACTACAAAAAGCTAAAGGTGTCCTGACCTGTCATGTTCGGCAACTCTATACAATGACTGTTCAAGTTATACTGGTCAATGAAACATATCAAATCATTCAAAACTTAATAAATTATGGTAGTTTAGTATAGGGGGCGAACGAGCAGACGGGTCACCTGATGGTAAATGACTACCGCCGCCCATAGGCACCTGTAACTCAAGAGTCACAAGTGCGTTGCCGCCCTCTAAGGTGGGAGAAGAGGGGGTGGGGGGGAAGAGTGGGAAGAGGGGAGAGGAGGCAGGGGCCGGAAGAGGGACAGAGGGAAAGGTTAGGGCCTCCAGTAACCTCCCTCACGCTGCGAAAAGCAATGAAATCATTGCTTCACTGCCGGTTTTCGTGGTATTGTAGTGACGAGACCTCTCGCACAGCTTGCATACTCCTTCGATTGGAAGAATAACTCTTTACTACGCGAAAGGCATAGACTGGTGGCACCAAACTCGAATTTAGCACACGTTCGAAATATTTTATGAAGAATAAATGTTGAAGACAAGAGAGTCACGGGGAGGACCAAGAGAGTCGGGCCGGCCCATACGTGCCGAAGCATGGCTCTCCCACAAAAAAAAAAACAGGCTAACCCTAGTTTTTTTTTGCAATGTAATCAATTAAACAACATCTACGTAATCAGCTGCTTCAACGGCGCCGTGCGCTGAAGGTCATTCATCGTATCGCACAGTAGTTCACAGTACGCGTGTTGCGTTACATTGCGTACCGACAATTCAAACTATTGATTGTAAATCCTTAATCTCGCATTTTTATGATGAACTGACTTTTGCATTGAGATAAGTATCTAAAGAAAGACGTTTCTGTAAGTTATTCGCGACGGTGATACTTACACGCTGTTTGTAAGAATTCATTATTATTTTAATACTTAATAAGTATTTTTAAACTACATTAAGATTATGAGTTGTATATTAGACCAAAAATGTTATTTATTTATTTAATGTGTGTTAGCCATGTAATATTATCAAACCACTTCAAGGGCTTTTAATAAAATACATAATATTATTTTTAAAGCCTTTTGGTCTGATATTCAAACAGTGAACTTTTTTTTTATTACTATTTTTTTTATATTTTTTATTTTATTTTATTGAGAGACAATACATCGACATACAATTTAATAATAGTAATTGTTATTTCCTACAGTTTAGAGTCAGTAGTTTATTATTTCAGTTTTCACAAACTAAGATGTACCTACCTACCTATGACAGATACATGTATAAATGCGTCTTGTATTTTTCTGACTGAAATACACCAAAGAGCCTAAATGATGAGTTTTTTTTTTAAGTGAAAAAGACATCATGATGCTATCCAAGCAAGGGCGTCGATAACGGGTGTAAGTCCACTCAGTTTGTCATGTCTTTTGGACTTGTCAACTTTGTTTATGGGCGTTTAATATGCTGAACAATGATTATATTATTAAACATCAGTCAAAACACGATAATACATTGGCTTAAAAAGATTTTTTTTATCTTTGTCAGCTTACAACCTGCCAGTTTTAAATTATAATTTACTTTTAACCTTAGTTTCTTTTTTCAAAAATTCAATGACGTGTGGCGCTACTCTCTCAGGATGTGTCAAATGTACATCATGGCCGCCTTCAACCAACACATGATTATAATTTTTTAGCGTAGACAACATATTTAGAAGCTCTAAAGATCCAGATTGTGACTGCTCACCGAGACTGCCCGAAGCCGATATTATTAACGTAGGGGGTATATTACTGAACAGTGCGAAATAGTACGCATTGGGGTAGTTTTGGGGTGCTGGCATCTTGAGGCGGCGGTCCCAGGTGAATCTGTGAAAGTTAAACAAAATATCTAGGTTGGTTTCTTCTATACGTTACTAATCGAGTCTATGGAAACAGTTTTTTTAGTTTAAGCACAAAATAAATACGATATCGATTTACTGAGTCGATTCTAAAAGCTGTAATCGGACCCAATCTGAAAGGGAGGGGAAAGGGGAAGGGAGAGGGAGAGGGAGAGGGAGAGAGAGAACTCGTGACCGTCACGCTAATAATACATATATAGATCCATCCATCCATAATAATACATATGTAGGTCGTTTCGTTTAAGTTTTCACTTCTGTCGGCAGTCCCATGACTGACAATTTTTTCTTTTTTTTTTATAATTATTTAGTTGAAATTTATACTTTATCGTATCACTTAACTTGTCTAACATACGTTAACTAGACGACAAAGAAAATAAAGTGTTCGCTCTATGGCCATGACAGAAGATTGAGGTTTGACTTTAAATCAATCATAATATATAATTATGTATTTCGAGTTTACAGGGTGTTACAGAAAGATGTCGTCATATTTTAGGTTCGTATAGTAACTGTAGACTTCATAAATAATGCAAAGCCCTAAAATTTGAGGAAAATGTATGATATTTAATATAGAATTCTTATTTTAAATCTGACAAATTCAACTTGAATTGACCGATAAAGCTAATGTTTCGTATGAGAGAGGGCTGACATTAATGAAACTATGGGTATTTAATACCAAGGATGTTAATTGAATGACCAGATTTTTCTGAAAATGTCTGCATAAAAATAAATAAAAAAAAAACAATAATTAACACTGACATAATTTAGCACTACAATGTGCACCTATACCTTTCTACCGAGAAAATCATTTTCCGAAAAAAAAAAAAATTTTCAAACAATTTTTTTTTCGTTTTTATCAAAACAAATTTCAAGCAAAATCTCCCATTTGTCCGCTACACAACAGTCAAATTTGACCATATCTTTCTGTAACCTGTAAAACACATTATTAAAAAATTGGAATAACACTTGACAAATCTAAGTTGTGTCAATAAAATCTTACTTGTACTGGTCTCCTTTCACATGTTTGAGGCTGTTACTCAGAATGATAGAGGCCTTATCCTCTGTTAGATTTCGAGCCCTCATCAGAGCTTGTTTAGCTTCCGGTATGGTGTAAGTCTGTAAGGCATTAAATATACAAGATTTTATTCCTGAGTACTGGGTGGCATTTGTCTGGAAACCTATTTGAAAATTGACACTCTTGACAATTTATGGTTATAAGTAAAAAAGGTGTCTTTGGAACACCCGTTTGAAACAAAAATTTAATAAATTGTTTCAAAATATAGTAGTTAAAATTGCGCCATCTGAGAAACTTTTACGAACTAATATATGGATAATTAGTATACAACCAACATCAAATTCCAGTAGAATCCACAGACGACGTAAAATAAAATAAATCAAATAGCGGTCAGCATTTTCCATTGCGCTAACACTTTTTCCGTTTAGCCCACATCCACCGAGCCTCTGAAGTATAACGTGCTATAAAGAACTTCGTTACAAAATATTCTTTCTCTTTTATTTGGATAACAAAGCGCTTATGAACATTAAAAATGCTTAATTCTATATAAGACTAACAAAAGATATGGCACTAAAAACTCGTTTCCAAACTTTTCTGTTAATTTTAGTGTCAGAGCGTATGTTATGTATATTAATTCTATGTTTGTAAAGGCCTCTGTACATACAAGTATAGTCCCCTAAATAAATAGTTTTTAATCTACTGTCATGTTATTTGAAAAAGGTATATTTGACTTAAATGTTAATATTATACAACTTTACTTACCCTATAGTAGAAATTATCTTTCCAATAATTATCATAATAATTATCGTAGTACACGGTTTGATATTGAGGAAGATCCCGGACTTGTAACCTCCGGAATGTGGGCTCGGGATCAAAGAGCATCATTTTAGTAATCTTGCCTGGATGTACACAGTTGTAAAATAGACCTGGGGAAGCACACAATACATTTATTTATTCTAAAGACTAAAACAGTTCAAAACTAAGTTAACGCTAATCACGAAAGAATAATGTGGATATTCCTCGAATCCCGGGATCAAACAAGGCTGCTTACGCTGTTGTATAAAGATGATAAAATGTTACTGTCGAGTAACGTAATGAAATAAAAATATTTAATAATAGGTCGGGGAAAATTGAAGAAAATCTCTTTGATTGTACTGTTTGCATCTGGCTGATTTAAATATCAATAAATATAGGACATTAAGAAAAAGTAAAAAACACTTTCCCGCCCATTTAAATTGTTTTTCTGTTCATCATAATGACTGAATCTAACGAAGAAATGCGATACATTCTGAAGTTTTATTACAAAAAAGGGAAAAATGCGACTCAAACTAAAATACAAAGAATTTTTTTCCCCGACCTTATATCATGCATGAGTTTTATATTGAGAACAGAGAACACTGGGCACAGACTGACAACTGTTGTAGATGGTCACCATGTGAATTTTTAATTATTAGTTATTATATTTTAAAAAATCTGAGCTCTTTAATCAAAATCGAATGTGCATCAAAATGTCTGTTTTATAAATTATAATATGACGTTATTTGTAGTTGTTGTATCTTATAAAGCTGTCCGTCATTTTCGTCGTCACGCACGCTCTTACACGGCTGTTTTATAAGAGACCGAGGTCTGTCAGGGTTTTTTGGGACATATAATATCTATATACCCGTTCAACATTAATAGCAATAGATCCACCCGTGACAACCAGTCCCATAAAGTCCCCTCTGCAGTTAGAGAATTCAACTGGAAAAAAAAAAACTTACCAATTTCGGATCCCATGGAATGTCCCATGAAGATGAACTTGTTCCACCCGAGGTGTTCAATAGCCGCCTCCATAGCTGCCACAAATTGGAAACGCATGATCTTCACACCTATGAAGCAATGAAACATATACACAAGATCAAGTTAAGAAAAAATATTTAGGCACAGGGATGGTATAGACCATCCCTGGATCGCCTAGAGGCATAGGCCTCTAGGCGATAATTGCGGTAGGTAAACAAATTTGAAATTGCTCTCCAGAAAAAATACCAAAATCAAAAAAAGAAGAGTCAACTGTTTATGTCTTGTATTAATGAACTAGTCCGTTAACGTACAGTTACAATTTGGAAAGAATTTGGCAAAAATATATATACTCAAAATAAGTCGTATCCACATCACTCCAAGATTGACGAGTTGTAAAAATCAACAAATAAATAAATCAGAGATCTGTTAGTAGATGAAACTTATCAATAACATAAATATAAATTAACAAACTTTGTATTATGTAAAAGTAGATAAAAAAATAAATAAATTTGTTTATGAATCATAAAGAATAAATTAGTAGCGTAATTAGTCGTAGCGTTATGAAAACGTAATTTAAAACACGTGTTAAAAATAAAATAAAATAATAATAATAATAATAATTTCATACATCTCACACACGGCCGTCTGATCCCAAACTAGGCAGAGCCTGTACTATGGTAACCAGACAGCTGATAAACATACTTATATATTTCTAAATACATACATATTATATATAAATTACACCCAGACACAGAACAAATGATCATGCTCATCACACAATTATTTGTCCTGGGTGGGAATCGAACCCACGACCTCTGGTTTAGCAGTCAGGGTCACTAACCACTAGACCAACAGGCCAGTCACAAGTTTGAAAAACTTTTTTTTATTATTACTACTGGATAAGGAATAAGGTTTGGTTGCTTGAAAAAAAAAATAAAAACTAAAAAATACTTTATTCATAGAACATCATTAAAAAAAATTATCCAACAATTTCAATTTTATTACGAGAAACGAATAACTAAATACTTAAGAAATATAAATAAATTCTAAACAAATAAAGCCATAAAGGAAAGACGTAAATCTGAAAACAGATTAAATATAACAAAAGATAACAAAAAATAGTACATGAGTTAGCTCAATAGTTTTCTTACTATATTTTCTCTGTAAATAAATTAAATGCTTAAAAAATCCCTCAGGGACAAAATATTTAATAACAAGGACTGTGTCCCAGGACTCAATACATCTGCATCCCATAACAGTCGTTTTAACGCGAAAATGTCGTGAAAAAAACTCAAAATAAAAAGATTTTTTTTGGATTCGACAATTTTATTAAATTTATATTTTACTAGCAGCGCCCCGCGGTTTCACCCGCGTAAGTCCCGATCCCGTGGTAATATCGGGATAAAAAGTATCCTATATGTTAATCCAGGTCTCCAGCTATCTACATACCAAGTTTCATCGCAATCGGTTCAGTAGTTTTGGCGTGAAAGAGTAACAAACATCCATACATACATACATCACGTTTATAATATTAGTAGGATTAAAAAAATTAAACCTTACCAGTACATCAAAGAAGTTCAACGTCCTGTTGTGAAGATGAAGGACGAACAAAAACATCTGGCAATATTTTAGAAAAAAATTATTACATAGAATAAAATAGTTATAAATAGTCCCAGAACACATACGGACATTCCATCAAATAAGTTTATCTACACTAATATTATAAAAAGGAAATATTCGTTTGTATGTTGTTGATAAATTCTGATACTACTAAACCGATTTTAATAGTTATTTCACAATTATAAAGATAATAATTTATAAAAATGTAATATAGTTTATACAGTGTGTAAGTATCACCGTCAATAGTTTGATTTTGAACTACACAGTGTACGTGCGGTACGGTGAATGACCTTCAGCGCACGGCGCCGTCGAAGCAGCTGATTGCATAAATGTTTTACATTGCAGTTATGGGCCGTATGGGGTATTTACTGATTTTTTTTCGGTAAAATGTTCTGTTTACTCATTGTGATATAACTTTAAAAATGAAAAAAAAAATTATGAATTTTCAATGATTTTCTACTCAGAATGATGGTCTAAATACACTATTTTGAATTCGGTACAGTGTCACGTACACCCTGTATATTTAGGCAAATATAGCTAGATATAGACATACTTACTTACCTTAAGAAAAAATAAAAAGGTTTAATAGTGACTTAAGTACGGCGAGATTTGCGGGACCCCTTTCTAAGCTCCCGGTACTCCTTGGCTCTTCCTTTGTCATGTCCCAATGGCGAATCAGGAAGCACGGAGTAGAAGCAATCTGTTGACACTAGAAAAATATAATGATCATAAAATAGAAACAGCTTAGATGTGGGAGCACAGAACACATAACACATACATACATACATTCAGATGTATGTATGTATGTACGTATGATGCGAGGGGCTGTAAGGCAACAACAGAATACCACAAATACAGAAGACACACTCCGCAAAATCATTTAAATAAATAGCGACTCTTTCTCCGACACAATAAAGTCGCAATTCAGGTCGCACAGCACTAATACAGTTATATTTAGCTAGAAGTTGCCTCTCTTCCTATCACGTAATTCTCATCTCAGCTGAAGACGTTAGGGTTGTGTTCTTTTAAATCTGAATATTTTATTACCGAATCCTACTAATATTATAATCGTGAAAGTTCGTGAGGATATATGAATGTATGGATGTTTGTTGCTCTTTCATGCAAAAAAGTTCTTATTAAGCTGTCGCAACACTAGTGGTGCTTGATGCTTATCATTTTCATCCATTCCTAAACAAGCTATTACAAAAGCTGTGGTCATATGTTAGGGATGTATAGTAGACCCCGTGTATAACGTAATACGCTAAAAATTTTATGAAAACTCGTGACTACAAGATTAACGTATTGGTAATCTTATTTTGAAAATGACAAATTGACCGATAAAGCAATATTTCGTCAGACAGGGTTGACATGAATGAAACTATACCGAAGTTATTTAATACAAAGGATGTTGATGGAACGACCGAATTTTTCTGAAAATGTCTGCATAAATTTTTTTATCATTGAAATTGACGTGAAAATTCATGATGTGTTTAGAAACGGGCACATACACTACGAAAAGCATTTCCCGAAGAAAACTTTGCTTCACAATTAATTTTTTTTTCAAACTAAATCAACTATTTTTGAGCTACACATAACGCTCCTTAAATTTTACCACACCTTTCTGTAACAACCTATATAACTCCTATCGCTGGCAACCCTAACCCTTCATAATATGCACTAAAAATTATGTTACCTTCAGCAGTAGCAGTGTCGTAAAAATCTTCGTTGTTTTGTATGTTCTGCCTCCAGGGAAGAAGGTTAGGAGGCACGCACTCCTGGGAGTTTAGCACTTTCTCTCTACAACAACATGGTAGACCATTTGACTGGAGGAATGGTACGGACTGATCATAGGAGAGTGATGGAGAGGGTTCAGCAAAATACGTCCTTGGAGACTGGTAAGAAGGTCTATATTGAGGGGAATTAGAAGCTTGTGGTAAATATCTATCTGGATACAGGTATTGGCAGTTGTTTGCAGGGTCAGGGAACATTGGATTATAAAATCCAGGAAAGGTGACGTCTGTGGTGTTCGTGGAGGGACGTGATATGTAAGGAGTTGGTGCGTAATATCCAGGACTGTATGGTGGAGCCGTTGGAGCTGTAAGAGAATAATGGCTACTGAAAATCTATTTATTTATTATAATGAGGGTTTAGAGGGCTCGGAATACCAGTCGCCGCCCTTCCCCACTCCCTCCTCTCCTCCCCTTTTCCCACCTTAAAGGGCGGCAACGTACTTGTAACTCTTGAGTTACAGGTGCCCATGGGCGGCGGTAGTCCTGTACCATCAGGTGACCCGTCTGCTCGTTTGCCCCCTATACCATAAAAAAAAGATACAGGTATGCAACCGTGACCAGCTCGAGCTATTGCCCACCTTTCCCTTTCAATATACTCGCATATTTTCCTTTTTTAATTCCCAAAGCTTGCCAAGGCTTGCCCTCTATAACGTGAGTGGGATTAAATTATAGTAGGCAAAATCTAGGTATTTAGTACCTGCGTACTCCTTCGGGGATATAGGCGTGAGTGTCCGACAGAACGTTCGGCCAAACTTTCGGCTTCGGCCAAACTTTCGGCTTCGGCCAAAAAGGGTCGAAGATTTGGCCGAAGCCGAAAATTTCTAGCAAGCACCGAAATTAAACGATCTATTAAGATTTACAACTTAGTACTTACGGATGCGCGACTTTAATCGCCATAATTTTAAAGCTAGATGCACTATTATTTCTTACGTATTGTGATGGATAAATTACTTTTAGGTAAATAAGTATTAGGTATAAGTAAATAATATTATTTGTTTTAATCTGTTGGCGGGAGAGCCATGCTTCGGCACGTATGGGCCGGCGCGATCGGAGTGATACCACGGCCTCACAGAAAACGTCAAATGTGAGTGAGGTTACCGGAGGCCCTTGCCCTTCCCTTCCCCTCCCCCTCTTCCCAACTTTTTTTCTCCCATCTTAAAGGCCGGCAACGCACTTGTGACTGTTGAGTTGCAGGTGCCCATGGGCGGCGGTAGTCATTTACCATCAGGTGATCCGTCTGCTCGTTTGCCCGATATACCATAAACAAAAAAAAAACATTTTCAGGTAATTTTAATCATTTGCAGTAATTTTTGTTTTTTAAATCCTGAATCAAACTTCATAGGGTTATTAAACCTTCGGCTTCGGCTTTGGCCCACAGTGATGGCGCTATTAATAGGCTTTAGCTTCGGCCAAACGTCGACCATCGGTCGGACACTAGTGATAATACCCACTCACTTGCAAACACAACATTAGGTTTTTCGCTCGCCTTAATATAGTTTCAATAAACTTATAAATTCACTTACTATATGAGTATGTCTGAGGGCATGCTTGGTATGTCGGCATACCGATTGGTTGTTGATTTTGAAAAACAACGGGCGATAGTTGAACGTTACTGGCCCAGGAATCGGCTCCCATTCCGTTGGCATGCTGTTGCATTTTGTTATCTAAACAAATAGAAATAAGGTTTATTTTAAAGCTCGTCTAGCACCAACAAAGAAGGTAAAGTCCATCTAAAATTATAAGTTTTCACTAAAACCGAACACAAATGTCATAATATATTTTAAATATGCGATTTCTGATTAAATGCCCATAATAATGAATACCTATCTGTACATACACCGTGGAATCAAAGTCAAAGAAAAGTATGTATTCAGACCATAATAAAGAATATTTCTACATAAACAAAACAAAAAAGCACAAAAAAATAGGCGCTCTAATATTTGCGACTTTGATTCCAACATGACTGCAAAATAGCATTGCATAACAATAATATTATAATAGTATATGCGAGGTCTTTATTTCCACAACATAATTGATTTACTTAAACACAAATTTTGATTGGCTGTCCATCGTCAGGCGCGGGCGCAACGCTCCAACGCTATTTTATTAAGTTGGATTATTAGAGTGTAATTTAGACGGTCCTATGTCCAGTAAAGTATGAAGGTAAAATCAGAGTAATTTTAAACATATTTAAATACAGGAGGTAATGAATAAAGGGCATTGACTTTAACCCCTTCGAAAGGGAGGTGAAAAGAGGTAATTTGTCCAAGAATCAACATACGTGTCATTTTGAAGGTCTGTTGGGATGTTGATTACGTTAATAGCGTCAATTAATACTATAACTTTTCAATTAAAATGAAACATGGCGCGAGCCAAGCTAAGCCTAGTTTATTAGTTAATTTATATCCTGATTATAAACCACATTGTATCATTCGCTAACTAACAGCAGCCTACATCCTATAAAGAATCATTTTTGCAGAATTGTTAAATTAATAGACTACTTGAGCGAGTGATTCTAGAGGTAGCAAAAAAAAATTACACAACTCACCTTTAAAAAAAGCATGTAACCACGCGATGAGACCAGGTGGCATATGAGGGCACTCTGCTAGTACACATTCCTTTGTATCAGTTTGCTCAAAGAGAGAACCTGCAGAATTTTGGGGTGCAGGATTCTGGCTTGCGTCTTCGGTGCTCTCCTTCAGTGCAATCACTATCCGCCATGCCCATCCTCGAGTCATTTTGCGAAGCAAACTACTTGACATAAATCCCTTTTTGTTTAGCGTCAATGAAAATTCTCGTTCTGTAGGTACCTGATAAGCTGCCCTCGCGAATGGGCACTGCCTGCCTCCGTGATCATTACAAACGATATTTTCTCGAGATATTTTCATCAATTTTATTCCACGCTTCCTCTTCTGCGATGATTTGCATCTGATCTGCGTTTGCCCGTAAATGTTCAAGTTCTTTATCGCATTTGTAACAAATGCGATAGTTGTAGCATCTTCATTTTGTGTATCTTCATATTCGTTATTAGATGATTGATGATTGGTGACTATGTGAGAATAAAGCAGTGTAAGAATTAAACCTTAAAGCAGTGTGGCTTCTTTACGAAATATGGAAAATTGGGGCTCATTCATAAGGCAGCAGTCAGCAGGTTATATGTGCCGGCTTATAGCAAGTGCATGAGAAGAGAATCATGCATGCATGCATTAAGAAAGACAAGTTTATGAAGCACTTATATTACCAAGACTTACTTTCAATAAAACAGTATTTAATAAAGAACTAAGTCAATTTGAGCAGTGAGCCGAAGGCAATCTTGAAGTCGGTTGTTATATTATAAATTATAATACAAGAAAGCCAACAAAAGTAAAAGAAATAAAGATTAAAAGTTAAAAAAAAACTTACGCTTTTAAATAGCACGCTAAAACGAAACTTAATGAAAAAGCTGGAAGGCGAAAGAGTCACTTCGCTTTACTTCGTGGCGCATTATAAGCTATTTTCTTCATCTCTTAAGTTTCCAGCCTTAGAGGTGAACCATTTTCTTTAAATGAGATCTGTCTCATTTTCTGTGATGATTGATCTGTCTTCATTACAACCAATTTAATTTTAAAAAAGAAATAATAAAATCTATTAAGCGGCGGTAGCGTAATGGCTAAGGCGTCGGACTTGCGATCAAGTGGTTGCGGGTTCGAACACCACCCAGTGCACTACTGGTGTGAACCCACTCCTAACACAAACATTTAGCTTAGCAGGAGGGGTTAACAAGAATACTAGTAATGAGTGACCCACGTTACTAGTATACTTAAAAAAAAATATAGAATATATCGCGTAACCTTCTCACGAAAAAAAAACAATATTCAATCAAACACAAATATCCGATATATACACCGCATTGTTTTTATTTGATACCGATTAAAAAAAGTGTTAATTTTGAAGATATTACTGCAACTTATCTGATCAAGTCAAAGTAAAATCATCTAAAAAGAACTCGGGTGCACATGTTATGTTCGACTACAGGTTAAATGATGCTTTTAATGCATATCGTTTATATTACTGTATTTCCATTACATTGCTTGCAATGTCGCTACAATGCTTGCAAAGTCTAGCCTAAAAGCAACATAAACCATAAAAATTCGACGTAACAATATTGATCATTCTAAAAGAATCTTCAGTATAATCACTCGAAACGGACCAAGGATGGGACAAGTGTACCCAAGTGTAAGTGACACGTACATCATTAAAGTTAGCTTATTATTATGAATCCCAACGTCTCAGAGTGACTCATCAAAGTTTACGGCAACAAAAATCATAATATATCAAGCTGCCTAATGGTACGTTCACACGCTTGCCAAATCTCAGCAAGCGTCCACAAGGGCATGCGTTTGTACGGGGGTTGGCTTGCGCTGGCTTGTGGTTGAAGGAGTTTGTCGCCGATCCAGTCGGCTTTCGATCACACATCAAATGGCATTTCCGACTAGCATCATTTGTAATCTTGCGTTGGAAGGACACAAGGACAGATGGTTTGCCCTGATATTCTTCACCGTAAAATTAGTTTCTAGTGTAACGAAACTATACCAGTTCTGACATGAGAACCATGAAAATAATTATATTAAAATGTTATTGTTCCAATACAAACCCAATAAACGAATATTTACTACCCTTTTTCCTTTACAAATCACAGCTTCTTCCAAGTTAATATTTCGCAAACAGATTCCAGAATCAAAAATACCCTAGTACCCAAATTTTTGTTACACAAATGATCTTATGCGCTAGTTATTTTATTTATAGTTGTTGCATCTACTTGTAGCTTCTGTTACTGAGCTAGGCCAATAACCTGTATTTCACCTAGTATTTGCCGGTCTAGTGGATATGTATACCCACGCCAAACTAAAGCTTTCTAGTAATAAGAGTCTCTGAGGTAAGCCATGCTTGCCTGTTCATGGCACACTGGCAAGTGCGAGCCTAGTATTAGTATAGCCTTGACGTTTGTGGACGATTGCTTAGACTTGGCAAGCGTGTAAACTCAGATTAAGGCTACGCAAGTGCTTTTTACACATACAGCAAAATCTATATAACAAGAAATACCTAAAAGTTTATTTCGGGAATGTTTGAGTTCTGCCGCAGTTAGTAATTCTAAAGTATTATCTAAATAGGCAATATTGACTTTTTTAATCTGAGACTCAACATTGTCCAATGTTTGCAGATGCTGTGTCCATTCCTTTAAGTCACTCTCATCATCTTCTATATCTGTCCAGTCTGTATCACGGTCATCGCAAATAGAAATTGGAGTGTATTGATTTAGTTCAGCATTAGGCTGGATATTTGCTGGTAGGTTAGCGTTATAATCTGCTTCGAAATTACCACCATTATCACATACAAATCTATTACTTCGCGCATCACTCTCTTCTTCTTCTTCCATTTTTATAACTACGAAATCCTTGTCTTCGTTGGGTGTATAAAACGCCGGAATTATTTTTGGTCTGGGCACATCATGTAATACATCTCTTGTGGGTACCTCAAATGTTGCTTGGTCTGTGTCCCGATTATGGCCGTCACGAGCCAGGATTAGTGTAACTTCTCGATCGTCAGGATTATATGGTTCTTCAGGTACTTCGATATTAAGGCAATCAGTAGTTGGCCTACCTTGCGGTTCTGAAAAATGGCCAGCTTGTGTTGCAAGAGAGTAATGACACTTCTATCAAGTTTACATCGTATAAAATTAAGTTAAAATAGTAAATCCTGAAATATTAACGTTATTAAACTGAAGCCTTGAAACATATGTCAATTTCAAATGGTTTAAGGTTTTTAAAAAAATATTCAGGACTCTGACGTCTACGCTAGAATCGTTATTTAGGGCTTAAAACACTGTTTTTTTTAATCCGAATCTGATGGTGTGAGGTTACAAAAACCAGTAGATTAAATCAGGGTTAATATTCGTACTTGCCGAACCTGGAAAATCTAAAAAGATAAATTATGCTCGCTTAGGCACCGCAAGGAAGTTCGAGGTTATTAGGTTTAAGTGGATTGGTTTTTGTGTACTTAGTGTTTCTAATAAACTGAACTGAAAGTTCATTTAAGTTTAAGCATCACGCAAGTTAATGAAGGAAAAAATCAAAGGGAAAAACGTTGTTTCCCTGCGTTAAAAACTTAGAATCATTCTGCTTCTGCTGCTGATTCGAACGACAATATAATTTATCGGTATGACATTATTTAAATTACACGTATACTTTAGCGTGTGGTTTATGGTTCTTATGAACTGCGAAAGTGGCTGTTGAGCATTAATACCCCATCCGTTGATGCTGAAGCTGTGAAACATGAGTTTACTGGGTTTCCTCAAAACTCTGCAGTTTAACAGACTTTACTACCTGTAAAACAAGTTGTTAGACTCACCATTTGGTAAAGGAGCACTGTTCCCGCTGCCCGGCATGTTTATGGAGACGCAGTACAAATCTTCCCCGTTCATAAGCTGCTGTAGTGGCTGGAAGGTCATGGCGCAGTCTTGGCGTCCATGAGCGAGGAACACTGGAGGCGAAAGGGGATTTCCCCACGACATCACTGGGGAACAAAAAAATTACTGAGTTTTTTTTTATTAAAAATAATAGTGACATGACTCACGAGTACGAGTATTCCTAATAACCTCCAACTAAGTTATTATTTTTTAAACCACGTCGGTGGTAAACGAGCATGCAGCCCGCCTGGTATGGATACTTGCAATTCCAGGGACTCGCATGCGCTTTGCCGACCTTTTAAAAACATATGCACTCCTATCTTCCTTTCTAGGTGGGGCTCGAACCCACTACCACTCGATCGCATGTTGGACTTAGCCGCTTGCGCGTCAATTTAATCAATGTCTGTCGCGATCTGGTTCTTTAGTAATAGGGTGAATGACCTCAAATGTTAATGTTAATATGGATATGCCTTTGAGATTTCGGTATTTCAAAATTAGTAATTTCCGGAATTAAAACATTATTGCGTGAAGCTACGTGTTCGGAGAAATGTATCAATGCCAAAAAGTTATAAATATATAAAATAAGTGACCAGCATTGTTTACAAAAAAATCTGTGGCATTCAAAGACAACACAAAATAAATCATACATAAACAAACGTGTGTTGTTTAGATTACAAAACACCTCACTCACAGACGCTCCATTCTGCGGTCAGATAAGGCTAGTTTAGGTAGCCTAACTTCCACAACCGTAACACAGGTTACTAGGAGTGGGGGTTTGTGTTGCCACTTTGTCGCACTCCAGAATAACGTGGGCGGCTGTCTCCTTCGCATTGAGACATCCTCTGTCGTATTAATGGCGAATAGATGCCAATTCAGGGCGGCTAAATCGCCAGTAACTGTTCCTACAACTGTTCGGATGTCAAGTTGGTTGAGATTAAACAGTCTGCAGGTTAAACATGGTGAGACTTCTGTTAACACCAGTTCGGACTTCCTGCAGCCAGGTATGTTGGTCCAACGACCGTTGTGCGCTTCATGAGTTGGCTTCGCAAAGAGCGAAGTTCGTTGAAGGTTAGGGGATACTCACGGTTGTACCCAGGTGTTTGAAGGCTGTCATAGCTGTCTCCTGTTGCAAAAACAGGTCCAGTGGTGCTAGATCGGGAGCCACTTCGAGGTTATGTCCCCCCAACACAAAGGGAGGATCCTCCAATCAGGCTAGATTATGATCGCCTGGCGGACCGCGGTCCAATGGTTGATATTGGGAAGTTGTATAATACTAATCGGCGCGAGAACTTTTTTAACTTTCATTGCGCGGTGCAGAATTAGTAGTTACTCCGTAGTTTAGAATGTCTTTGTTAGATGACATTGAAGGATGAGTTTCGCTGTATCGTCAAAGGCTAGTTCATTTAGTAACGACTTTAATAATTTATTTCAGGCAGGCATGTCCGTGTTAGGACATCATGACGCAAGGGTCGATGCAAGTACTTAAAATATGGTAAAGACCATAGACGTACCTACATTAGTCGACGATTTGGAGTTTAATTACCATTCATTTATAAACTACATAATGTTAAATAGTAGGCTTAAAGAGTAAAAGAGAGGAGACAGTACATAATGTTAGAAAGAGATGGCAACGGACGAACGTAAACGAGTCTATAAATGTGTTATTAAACCGGTACGTAACGGACGTATCAACGTAGTGTTTGTATACTATTTTTCTTTGACATCATAATATAAAGATTGTTACTACGTTAAGCTATTGAATATCTATGTCTACAGGATGTAAGAGACAGCGTACCGCAAACCAAAAAACTTCTTACCGACTTCAAAATTGTTAACATACTGTCGAAAAACTGCAAACATTTCATGCATTCGCCTGTCTTGTTAGCGAGGGGCGTAAAAGGCAATTTCCCTCGCGCCTTGTTCAACGCAAGTTGGACGAATATTGATAATTTTAAATCCGTACTATCTATGCATTTTTTATGATAAACTGACTTTTGCCTCGTCATAAATATTAACAAACAGACTCTTTTATAAGTGTTACGTTACGTTGTTTCCTTCACTCCTTGGCACTAATAACAAATTTATGTTATATTGTAACTAAATGATTAGGAATTCAATTATTATCCTAAAACAAACAGTTTTTTTTTTAAATTGGCATTGTGGGCAAATGAGCGGACGGGTCACCTGATGGTAAGTGACTACCGCCGCCCATGGACACCTGCAACTCAAGAGTCACACATACGTTGCCGGCCTTCGAGGTGGGAGTACGCTCTTTTCTTGAAGGATTGAATAATATGGTGTTTTAGGACAATTACCAAAAATCAAGAATTAAAATGAACGAACATTCACCCGGGTACTTGGCAAGGTATTTCTCCATTAAGGTTTTTTCTATTGTTTTCTATCAACAATGAATAGCACATTAAAACAAAAAAAAAGAAAGAAAAAAGTGAACAAAATAAAGGTTAACAAATTATTTATTTCTTAAGTAATTACAATAAATATACATAATTTATCTAAACTTCATGCATAATATAAAAAAAAATATATAACCCAAATTCGACTGAGTAATATAATAAAAAAAATATAAATACATGAAATTTATTTTGTAAATTTATTCATGTCACAGGACATATAGATAAATTTGCAAAATAAATGTTGTTTTCTTTTTATTACAAAATGGAAATATTGCAAACACCACATGCAATGTGTTACAAAAAGGTAATTTTAAAAATTAACTTCACTTGTTTAAACAAAAAAATTGTAAAAAATATTTTGAAAAAGAGTGTCCTTGGAGTTTCTTGCCTGTTCTTTTCCATAGGATCTACGTATTGGAACAGGCAACTAGCTTCATGACTGACTTAGTCTGACTGACTCCTACTCCCTGACAATTCAAAAATACCTATTATTGGTTTAATGGAAATAAATGGTTTTGATTTGATTTGTTCATTTCTGACCACTTCACCAATAGTCCCGATGTGGGAAAGACCTGTGACTGATTACATAGGATAAAAAAAGTGTGTGTGTACGAGGTTATATTTCTTTGGCGCTAGTTAAATAAAGTTTATTTAAATATCATAATAAATAATACATACCGTCGACTAACCTCAAATTCAATTCTACAAACGTACTCAAAGTAATATGTAAAAACCATTATTATCACTTACAATCACAGTAAATTATCTTTAAATCAATAAATTGCTAATAAATATCAGTCACCACGATATATTATTTGAAAAAATACATATTTATGTATTATATATAATTTATTCGGACTGATACAAAACACGTGTTGTAGTTTCAGAAACACTTGAATAAACATCGTGAAGTTGGTAACTTATTTGGAAAAACTAAAATGTTGACTAGCTAACTTCAGGGTGTCGGTTTTTCGTGACGGTGTGCGCACGCATCGTAAAAATTTACTCACATAATTTTTCCTTAAAGCGCCAAAAGAAGTATAACTTCAAAAATCATCATACGAAACGTTTCTGTAACACATTGCATAAAAGTTTTTTTTACAACTTACTTCAGTCATGGTCTTTACTATTGGAGTTCGCGGGAAGATATTCTTTGTAAACTTTGTGACCTCACAAACTAAATAAAATCTACCACAAAATCATTCCTTTGGAATCCTACGCCCCCTAAATTCGGTCGTCCTCAGTACTCTCCATCCCCTCCTGTCTTGAGCTGTACACTTAAACTCCCCTACGGTTTTCCTGTCCTTCCAAGTCCGAAGACCCTCTCATCCTCTACTGGGTCTAAGTAACATCCATACCATTGAAAGGAAGATGTCCTGGGCTGTCATTCAGTGCCAACGGTGGTGGAGGCGGTAGGTGTGGCAATGGTGACGGAAGATGTGGTGACGCCGAGGATTAGTGGAGCTGCCGATCTGCGATAAATAAGATATAACGGTACGGTGAATGGGTATGAACGCTAGGGTGTGGTATTATTGTACCCCGCAATTTTAAATGGAAAATGACAAGCTTAGAAGCGATCGTTTTTCCCCACTGCGGTAAATCCCAAAATGAGGGTTATGTGTTTGATTTGTATGTATGTTGTATGTGCGTCCCAGTGTTTTCAGTATTAGATGGGTAAAATAAAGATGATACCGGATATCCGGCTACATTTTAATCCGGCTGCCCGATATCTGGGAGCTCACTATGATAGATAACGCTTAACATACTTATGATACTTTATAATAAACTAGCAACCCGCCCCGGCTTCGCACGGGTAGCAGAGACATCATCAACAATCATTATCATATTTCAACCAATTTACCCAAAACCTTAACAAACTATACACCTAAACCTTCCTCATGAATCTCTATCTATTGGTGAAAACCGCATGACAATCCGTTCAGTAGCTTTCGAATTTATCGCAAACAGACAGACAGACAGACAGACGCGGCGGGAGACTTTGTTTTATAATATGTAAAAATAATAGTATAAATTGGTTTTCATATACCTACTATAATTTGAAAGCAGTACAGTAAAAGTACTATTAATTTTTTTGTAACTGAAAATATGGCGATTATGTTTTTAACCGACGAAAAAAAAGAGGTTCTCAATTCGACCGTAGCGCCAAATAATAAAATGATTAATTACCTACGCAGAGCCAGGTCCATTTCTACGTAGATACATATAAAATTTAGATAATTAATCAGTTTGTTGTTTGGCGTCGAATCAAAATTAGTTTATATAAAATTTGATATTTTATTTAAATAAGCTCAATACTTAAGACTTAAAAGGTTTATTTATTTTTTTGCTTATTAGTTCTTTTCGTCGGTTTAATTTTTTGTTAAAAAGATTTTTATGTTATGTGAATTAAATAAAGTTTTTACTTTTACTATCCGGTTGTAAACTTGCTCCCTATCCGGTATCCGGTATCGGAAATTTAGGCCGGATAGGCCAGATACCGGATAATGGCTGGATATCCGTTTCATGTCTAGTGTAAATCCGATCGTGGCTAGTCTACCCATGACCACGATCGCACAATGGGGTATTAAAACAAAAAAGCTGGCTAGAAATCTGATTTAGCAAGTCAATAAATTGACTGGCCTGTTGGTCTAGTGGTTAGTGACCCTGACTGCTAAGCCAGAGGTCGTGGGTTCGATTCCCACCCGAGTCTGGGTGTTCTTTGTGTCCTTTGTTTGTATGTTTGTAAAGTCCCCCGCGACACAGGAGTAATGCCTAATGCGGGAGTTGTCTTTTAAAAATAAAAAAATAAATAAAAATAAGTACAAAAAACAAGTAACCCATATCGTTATAGAGAGAAATAAATATCAGATTCATTAACAATAGTTCTACGCACCCAAGGGTTACGTCAGCCAGCGCTAGACATTCCAGATTTGCAGTTTGTTAGTTGTATGCGTGTACGATTCTCAAGCGCTTCAGAATTGTGTATAATAATATCAAAAGCACTTTTGTGATCATTTTTGGGATGGATTCTGAGGAGCCAGGTATGTGTCCTTGATATTTATTAATCATTTCGATACATAACTCAATTAGAATTGGTTCTAAGTGTGCCATAACGTGACATCAAAAAGAAATACAAAATTTAATGAATTGAAAAAGTGATTATAAGTTTTAGAAAGGTTTTGCCGCCGATTTGCGCTTATTATTTAAAGCTTATATAGGAGGATCCAGAATATTGCAGAATATTATTTAATACTTGGTTAGCTTATCATTTTGTTCGTAGCTCCTTCCGGGATGAAGTCTATGACTCCAAATAAATTGTATCAACTTATGTAAGATAAAACATTAGACAAAAACTGAATTTTATAGAAAAAAAAACGTTATTTTCCGACTATGAGGATAATGATCAGCAGAAAGCTAATGTAATATACAAACTGTCCAAGTTTAAGCATCATTCAAGATAAAATGGCTTGCCACGCGTAAAACAAAAGCGGCGTTTAAAAATAACAATAAAGACTGGCTAAGCGGCATCATACTGCTACCTGATATGAATACTGGAATTAGAAAAACCATTTCTGGAGTACTGTTTGATGTACCTACTGTTTGTGGTCCCGGTCGACCACAAATATCAGTTATAGAATAAGTAAGAAAAATAACATCGTAGTTCAAACGTATTGCCTGAATTTAACATAATTATGCGGCACAATCGAACATTCGGAAATCTAGTAAAGCATGCATTTATCTCAACAAGCAAAGTGATGCTTCGGAGTGGTCATGAAGGAGCTCCAAAAGACACCAACAAAAGTCAGAAAATATAGAGAAACGTCAAATCCCTATCGTGCTTCACATTGGGCAACTGTCTAAAGAACGACCGAACGACAAAACCACTAGGTATTTAAGTCAAACGACCACTCAGAACATATAAATGACTTGGTATGAAAAGAGTTTTAATGACTGCAGAAGTAGCTCGAGAGGTATGTAAGGATCTATCCTTACATACCTCTCGAAGTTACTTTTTTTGCTTGTAGCTTTTAATTTCTTCTAAGCAATGCTACCTCATTGAAGTTATCGCAGTAAGTTTTGTGAGATATATGACTATGTTTCCTCATATCTACTATTTTTAGCCCGTGTTAAAAATTTACTGCAGCACTAGGGGACTTGTCGCAAAACATTTTTATAAATTCCAATAGAACCGTCAGTAGAGCTCATTCAGTTTTAAAATCCCCTGTAGTTTGTTTAAAATCTTGCGTCCAGTATTAAGACTGACTTAAGGATTTAAAATGGCTTTCTAATTCCAACGAAGAACTCATGCATGGTAAATCAGTAGCACTTTGCTCAATGTCATCTTTATCTAAATTAAAATAAGACAGCAACGTATGGCAAACGACAATGTTTGGCCAGATATCCGTCCTCGAGGTAGGCCGGATACTGGCCAACCTTAACGTAATTTTTACATTTCGTGTGATATCTCATTTCCAGTATATTTTTCGTCATGTATGCCTTGAGCATTTTTGTTCTCCATTAAATTACCTACATAATGAGATCTGTTTAGAGTCACTAAATACTTTTGTTTAACAGCAAAGGAAGGTCAAAGTTGAAAAAGAGCCTTTTTACATTTAATAACTTTGAAGGGAACGTAAGTAGAAGTCTGAAACTTTCTGAAATTGTAGTTTGTGATGATACTAAAAAGTGCTATAAATTTCAGCGAGGTGGGTTTTAAGCTTTTGAAATTATTAACAATCATTATATTTGTTTAGCCTTAATTGCATAATGCGCCATTTTTTTTCTAAACTACCAAAAGTAGTAGGAGCAGCTCAGAAAATTCAAGAAACCATTTAAGATTATAAGCCCGTTGGAATTTTTTAGAAATATTGATTTTAACCGATTTTATAACGACATTTTGAGGTATAACTTTTTTTACGCGAGACGTATAAAACTACATAATAACCGCTTTTGAATATCTTTTTAAATATAATATATATTAAAAAGCGGTTATTTAAAAAATAAAAATAAAAAGATATTAATTTTTAATAAGTCGCGTTCGTTAGCGTTTAATATTTTTAGAATGTCGATTCGGTGATCTTTGTTCCGATTGTCATATCTGCTCATGGATCGATAGCCAAGAGCCTTCATCAACACCTTAAGAAGCTAGCGTTAGACGGCTGGATCAAGGGACTGATGCAGAAGGCAGTTCTTCTCGACACGGACCGTATAGTGAGGAGTATCCTGTCTTTGGAGCCCTAACCACCGGTGTCTTGGTCCTACTATATTTTATCTACATATTTAAAAATATTATTTATATGGTTTAAAGATGAATAGATATAAGGGAATATATAAATAATAATAACTTGAGACATCTCACACACGGCCGAATAACCCCAAACTAGGCAGAGCCTGTACTATGGTAACCAGACTGCTGATAAACATACTTATATATTACTAAATACATGCATATTTTAGATAAATTACACCTAGATACAGAACAAAGGATCGTGCTCATCACACAATTATTTGTCCTGGGTGGGAATCGAACCTATGTCCTCTGGCTTAGCAGTCAGTATCACTAATTAGACCAACAGGCCTATCGAACGTATTTTTAATTCGTACCGTACCACAAACAAAATTTATAATTTTATACACATTCGTTTTACGGTAAACTATCATTGCATTTCGAAGTGCATTCGTGGCGCGATGTGTTTAATATTCTACAATACGTAAAATTATTTCATAAAAATATATTTCTACACAATACAGGTGATACAAAAATAGTATATGGCAACACTGTAACAAAGTGCAGTTACAAAAATCTCCCACCCTACCCCCTTCCATGTGGTGTAAGAGGCGCATCGTGGGTTGGCATGGCAACGGTTTGAAATCCCGGACGCAGCTCACTCGAAGGGGTGAAAGTGGGGTGGGGTGTTATTTGACTAGCCTTGAAGTGGCCCCTGGATGCAGCTAAATTTTGATTTGATTGAAATTATTTTAAAACTAACATAATAATATAATTACTGTAATATTTAGTAAACAATTCTTATCATGTACTATTTTATCTATAGATATAGATTTTGGGAAGAACAAAACAAAGTAATTTTTTTTTTTAATTTTGGAGTAATTAATTTCTGACCATAGACAATAAAATTTAAAAATTACTGATAAAAGTACTTCAGTAATTGAAATAAACAATATGTCTCAATATATATTTTTTTTAATTTGGATAAGCAAGAGTTAAATATAATATATGTTTAATTAATTTTTTTTTTTGAGATTATTACTTTTTCTTTTTAATTTATTAACATTGAAAAGGCAAATGTATTAACAAATATTTTGAATGAAACTAAAAATAGTACATTAGGTTTTATCTTTTACACTAAATTAAAATATTAATTGTAATAAATCACAAATGGCCAATATTTGAACATAGGATATTTTGCAATGAACGCTAACCAAAGACGATTTTTTTAAAGATATTATTTATGTAACCATTGCACGACAAAGATTTACTGTTTTTTTTATTAACATAGATCAGATAACTGGCACAATTAATCTATATTATATTTTGGGAGAACTTTTATTTATTATTATTTATATCTGGTGAAGAAATATATTGTAAGTTCGAAACAGCTACTCTTTTGTTGAATCATGCAAAAAAAGAGATTTAATTTTAATATGTTTGCATAATTGCATGTTTCAAAAAGCCACTGGAGAAAAATTAATGTGATGTGCATTCCGTCCCACTTACAGCCTGTCATTTTCTTTACTGAATAAAAACAAAAATTATGCAGGTAACCACTTACCTTAAATGGACACATGCTTATCTGCCAACTTGCTTGGATACACAATATAGATTTAAAAATAATTAAAATATTTAGTTCTTTGCTTTATTTCTTTCACATTTTGTTTTTTTACACACAGATAAAAAATAACTCATTAAAAAAAGTAAATAATAATAATAATGACAAGGTTTTCATTACACACTTGAAACAAAACATTCAATATCCTGTAAGATGGAATGAGAGATTGCCATCAAGAGGGGTGAAGTGCACTCTCTCTCCCCCTCCCCGTCCTCTATGCAAGGACGGGGCAATCAATACTGCATCCCTAAATTACAAAAAAAGAGTTATAAAAAAAACGCGGATACTCACGTGAAAGTTCTCCCCAAGGAGCTTCTATCTGCCACTCATTAGGTTTACACTGCATTTCCGAATGTTGTTCAGAGCGGGCTATATGTCTTTACAAATTGGGGTTTAGAACTAGACTGAGACTGAGATGGACAAACACTGTTTTCTATAGGGAATCTAGGTTCTCAACGCAAACCTATCAAAACATATCGATTAAATTTGAAATTGAAAACAAATCATAGGAGTCTTGATTGCAGATTGACAAAGACCTAACTAATTTCTTTGATTAATTCGCCATCTTTGAATAACCTTTGGATTTTATAATCAAAACCCTCTGATAAAATAATATCAGTCTTTATTATTGTTTCCGTCATCGCGTAAATGACATGTTTACAGTGTAAGTTGATAAACGTTGCAGTTTTAGCAGGACTGTATAGCGTTGTCTCGTTTAAACTTTGTTTGTTAGAAAGGGATGGAATAACTGATGTCAGGCATTTAAACCAATCGGTAGTGGTCTATTATCGTGTTCCATATTGACAGGTATTTACCTGTTGATACTCTAGTGTTGTGAAAACCTTAATAGTCTCAATACCCGTTCTGTGGAAGTATTAAATATAAATTATTTAAATTATATCAACGTTTAAATATTTTTTGTCACATGAACATGTTTAAAATAAAACTTCGGTATAAATTGTCTAGATTTATTTTATAACTTCGATTTTGTAGGTAAGCCCGCATCATTTAAAAATTTTACAACCAGAGGAACAATAATTTCAGGATTAGTAATATGCACATCGTGACCCCCGGGGACAGTAATTGATGAAAAATTGGGTTGCATTAAACAACATTTTGCTATAATGTCTACTGCAAACTTCTTCCCTTCAATATCGATTTTACTGGCTGAAGCTTCGATTAACAGCATGGGTGGTGCGTGTTCTGTGATAACTGTATAAAGAGTATCTTCAGAAAGAGGTATGCTTGATATTATTTTCATCCTTGGCTCCCATGACAGTCTGTAAAGAGGATTTTTAAGAAAATTTCAACACGACGAAGCTTAAATTAAAAGCAGAGCTAATGGTGCCGATTCTATTGTACACTCGACTAAACTAAAACCTGACTTAATTTCTTCATATGAAATCAACCTAGTGTTATTCGCAATAAGGTCTATTTGTTACTAGCATCTATTTCTCAGCGCCACTAAATTTTACTAACACCTGTCAACGTATACTTAACTTTATTTCCACGCAGCGAGAGTCTCCATTTATTCAAACGCTGTATAATTGCCGTTTAAAAACTTGTTCAAAACGAACAAGGATGACGTGTTTTTAATCTACACCTACGAAGACGCTTACTAAAAACACAGAGCAAAAGAGATGGCACTCAACGGATAGCGGCTCTCGCTACGTGGTATTAAAGTTTATTTAAGCGTATCAGACTTTAGTCGACAAAAAAATTGCTTATTTCGATAGCAACATATGTTACCTACTTGTTTCAATTTGAAATAAGACCTTGTTTTGAAGTGTACAAGGTTTACATCTTATATGAAGAAAATTTACTGAATTTTAATTTAGCGAGTGAAGTCACAGAATTGGGACCAATATCATGTAAAGTAAAACAGATTTTCTTAAGCATTTTTTCGTTTACAGTATCCACAGACACGTGGGGGTAGTCGGTATGTTGAAAAGACACAAAGTAAATCTATTTTATTTACTTAATCTTCAACATTTGATAGCAGACGGACAATGATATATATAGAAGCTACTAAAATAATAATCTGGGAATAAAGTCATCTACTCTCTTTTGATCGCTATCTAGCACACAAACAAGAGCATCAAATAAATAAAAGTAAATTATAAATGCTAAAATAAAAGTAATCACCTGAATTTATCGTCACCAACTAGTATTAAGGACCTAGATAGTACAGCTCCAGCTTGCTCCTCTGTTAAACTTCTATTTCGTGCCACCAAATTTATAGCATCGTCAAAAGTCATATCCCTTGAACTGCCATTAATCCATCTGTAATATATTAGATGTTGTTGCTTTATTGTAATTTTCGTTATATTTTATATCTTCGTTTCTTACGTCAAATGTCACGTTTGCATCATAGATTCTACGATATATGGTATGATGTGAAGTTATCTCTGTCTATCATCAATGTAGGATGTGAACATTTTTAAACTAGCTTTTACCTGTCGCTTCAGTCGCATTTATGTAGATTTTGTCAATTAATTTAGACATCGCTCGGGAACAATACTTTTTTATGGATGAAAGGTACTCTAAATCCTTTTCTGTACCTCTGGCAATGTGTGTGAAAAATTTCATGATGATGAGTAGAGTAATTAAGGTGTAAAAGCGAAACGAACAAACAAACTCACATCCACATTCATGATCCCACTATAATATAATATTATAAATGTGAAAGTTTGGATGGATGGATGGATGTTTACTCTTTCACGCCAAAACTACTAAACCGATTGCGACTGCGAAAATTGGCTTGGTATGTAGATAGCTGGAGACCTGGATTAACATATAGGTTACTTTTTGTCCCAATATTCTCACGGGATCGGGACTTACCGGGTGAAATCGCGGGCCGCTGCTAGTATTATATATTAGTTAGGATATTATTTTGGTGAGCACTTCATATCTGTATATGATCAAGGCATATAAACCATGACCGTGACAGGAGAGGTAGTAGGTACAAAGAGCATGAAGATTTACCTGTCATAACTGCTATAATAAGAGTTGTAGAAATACTGGTACCAATACATAGGTTTAAAATGTGGGTAGTAGTACGTAGCTAACGTTGGTGCCGGGTCTAAGTGTATCATCTTGATTATTTTACCCGGATAAAAATGATTGTAGAAGACACCTAGAAAACAATAATACATTTAATGTAATTTAAACAGGTCCGAATAATATATGCGTAATAAAAGCGTAATATATTAAGTGTAAGTCTAACCAATTGTTTAAACAAATTGGTTTAGTACGTAAAATATTTTGTTAGATAGTTATCGTAGGTATATCAAGAATGTTACTTTTGTTCACATCGTGATGTCTAAACTCGTGGAGATAATCGAGTTATCATTTATAAAGTTCTAAATGCACTTTCATACCGTCAAAATAATGGCATGTGCATTTCATTCAAATGCTACGTAGTCCAAAATATCTACCAACAATAAATGAATTATGAAATTTTAAAAGATTGTTAACGTTTCAAACTTCAATGATAGACAAAATATTCGAATTTATACTTCCATGTAAAATTCATAAAAATATTATTAAAAAATTCTTAAGAAAATTATAGCTCGTACCATCAAAAAATCCCCTGGAATGACTGATACACGCGAATGAAGTCCATTTCATATGCTCTACTACACCGCGCATAACTTCAGCACCGCATAAGTGGGACACAACCATTCCAGGAGGATACGCATCTGACTTTCCGTGACCTATAAACAAATATGATTTACAATTCACATTTAAAAAAAAAACTGGTATAAATCAATAATTGATTTTTAAAATAAAATAAAAAGGAAGCGGCGGTAGCGTAATGGCTAAGGCGTCGGACTTGCGATCAAGTGGTTGCGGGTTTGGAGACAGAGTGAACGTCAGTGTCTGTTGTAGTTTAAAACTGTGTTACAGACACTGGCGCCTCCTTACTTACTTAATCTACTTACATCTATTTGTATAGGTGTGTGTCTGTGAGTGTGTGTGCATGTGTTACAAGTAAGTTTGTGGGTTTTAACTACACTCAGACACAGCACATTTGATCATACTCATGAACACAATGAACACAATAGCAAGCGGCGGTAGCGTAATGGCTAAGGCGTCGGACTTGCGATTAAGTGGTTGCGGGTTCGAACCCCACCCAGTGCACTACCGACGTGAACCCACTCCTAACACAAGCATTTTAGCTTAGCTTGAGGGGTTAACAAGAATACTAGTAATGTGTGACCCACGTTGCTAGTATTCTTTCTTAAAAAAAAAAATATCAATTACTTTGTTCTGATAACTTATCGCCAAACAATGAAATTATGCTAAGCAAAGCAATATGTAATGATTCGGCACATGGCAGCACTTTACGTCTTTAGATATTCAACCCGAGTTGCTTCTTAAAAAAACTAGATTGTCGACACCACAAAAGGCCCTGAAGTTATACCTCCCTACTACTACTTTATAGCCTCATATCCTAAGAGTCTAGTTCTTCCCCTTACTATAATATTTAACATATCCTTGTTCACTGGTTCTTTCCCCAAAGCAATGGAAGATTACAAATGTGGGCCCAGTTTATAGGTGCAGCCGTAAAAACTTGGTTAATAACTACAGACCTCTGTCAATACTGTCAAGTATGGCCAAGATTTCTAGATCTTTAGTTTATCCTTATATGGCATCGTATTTTAAGCCCTTGTATCTGACTATTTTCCCGCTCAACTTGTACTAACTTAACTTTTTTTTGTAGAGACCTTATCAGAAGCCCTGGATAGTAGATGTTTGTTAAGGTTTCTCATAGAATGTTGCTTAAAAAGCTGTGTGCATATGGATTTGACGAGCTCATTTACAAATGAATAGAATCAGATCTAAACGATTAGGAGTTTAACTTCGTTTTGAATGGTTTCAGATCGTCCCACTATCGAGTCACTTCAGGCGTTCCCCAAGGCTCTGACTTGGGACCGCTGCTATTTAACATTTTTATACATGATCTTACTCACTGCTTTAATCATGCTAATCCAATTCTATTCGCAGATGATCTTTAAATTTTTAGGACCGTAATATCAGATCAGGATGTCAACCTAATTCAAAAGGATTTGGACTCCCTATCGAAATGGTGTCAAAATAACGAGATGTTGTTATATCCATTTAAATGTCAAAATATTAAGTTTACCTATAAACTAAATAAAATAGCACCAGGTTGTAAGGTAAACAACATGCCATTGAAAGGAGTGGACTGTGTTAGGGTTCTGTAATTTTGGATAAAAAATTAACATTTATTCCAAATGATAAATTTAATTTTATTTGAAATGTTGAAGAGTTTTTCGCAATGCAAGAACTAAAATTTTGTTATACAATAGTTTTGTACGGATTCTGGAATCTTGTAGTGTAATTTGGCGTCCGCATTATGATGTTCATATACTAAGGATAGAACTAATACAAAAGAGATTTTTATGGCACTTAACTAACTCAAGTTTATCGTAAAAAAGAACATCCTCCTATAAAGACAGACTGAATAATTTCAAAATGGATTCACTTGGTACAAGAAGAACACATGTAGATCTAGTTTTCTTGTACAAGCTCATTCAAAATAAAATACAATAACAGTTGCTGTCAAAAATTAATTTTAGATTGCCTTATAAATATTCTCGTGCACGCATTGCTCCTCTTCACCCACCACCCAAAAGAACAATTTTTGGCTCTGCTTCTCCTATCCCTAGGTTATGCAAGCTACTAAACCACTCTAGTGTTTCTGTAGACTTGTTTGCAGATGCTCTAATTCGCCTCCGTAAAGCATTAAAAATACTAACACTTGTAATTTTCTTTTTTGTGTGTCACTTTTTTGTAAACTTGTTTTCTTAATTATTGTCCATACATACTATATGCATGCCGTGTTTGCTTGTAATTGAATGTAACTTTTGTACTAATAACTGTTATGCAATGATATAAATGTGATAGTCTTAGGGTCATCACACACTATAACGGCACAGCTGCAGCATGGCACCGCCTGAGTTTGAGGTAACTGCTAGCCGCCAGTGTGCTTTATCACGCGTCAAGCTCGCAGTCTGCGCGCCGCCTCGTGGTGCAAACTAATGTCATCGTCTTTACGCGCCGACTGCGAGTCGAGTTATATGGTTGTAGCAAGAACGCTTACTGCCCGCTGTTGGCTTTTTCATATTGATGTTATGAAGTATATTATACCACCACGTTTTAATGCTCAGATTTGAATGACAACTTAATTTCAGGGTTGGAGTCGTGCTGTTACCGTGACAGTATAGTGTGTGATGACCTTTATTGTTACATTTTTTTAGCAAATCAATATAAATAAATAAATTATCTTACCGGGTAAATCAAGTGCAACATAGTAGTAAGTGTCAGGAAGTAATTCCAATAAAGGTATAAAGGTAGCTGCGCTGTCCATGTAGCCATGCAGTAAAAGAATGGGTGGTTTTTCTGGATCGCCCCAGGAAACCACTGAAAGTAAGTGACATTCAATGAGTAAACTTGACCTGACGCGTTATAGGTATTACTTTTATAGATGGACTGTTTCAACTATAATAAATATTATTACAGTATATAATATGGTTGAGATTATTAAATATTTTATCTGATACTTGAACTAAGTATCGTGCACTTTAGGACAACACTAGTAATCGTAAAAAGTATCGCTTAAATAACTACTTTAATTTAACAGGATACAGCTTATTTTACATTGCTGTTAGCCTATCTTTAGATATCAATATTTATTATCAGTATTATGTCTGTTGAAATGGGTTACATACACACTTTTTTGATTTATAGACCTTTGGTCTTGACGTAATCTTCACGAAACTTGACAAGCACGTTTTATGCTTTTAATCAAGTTTTTTTTACAGTTATCTATAGGTAGGTAGTTATGTTATTTTTATGCTGATCAAAGTACAAATTAATAATGACTATAGAATTTAATTATGATAAATATGTGCTTGTTCACTAAAAGGCGAAGATAATAATTTGTACCATACCTACCCCTTTTTATTTTTGAGTAGATTATAAGTTTGGACGAATATCGAGATAAAAAGTAGCTTATATATTAATCCAGGTCTCCAGCTATCCACATACCAAGTTTCATACCAAGGTTCAGTAGTTTTGGCGTGAAAGAGTAACAAACATCCATACATCTATACATCCATACATCCTCACACACTTTCACGTTTATAATATTAGTATGATCATTATGTTGACCTGTCGTGGTAAGGATAGTGTATACAATGGCAGTTCAACTTAAACTGGACATGTATAACATGACTTATGTTAGAAATAGGATAATGAACTAAAACAAAACAGCCAGGCGATCTAGTTTTTATTAATCCTTAATCGTGTAGGTATTTATTATAAAAGTAATGATTGAGAAGATTCTTACTTATAAGTCACTAGATAATAATAATAATTAGAAAAAAAAATATAATTAAACATTATTTTGTTTACCTAACGAACGTAAAAACTGAATTATGTCAATAAAATGTGTGTGTCAGCTCCGACGCACGACTGGAGTTTACAATTCTCTGGAGTTTACATTCTCTCTCTCTCTCTCTCTCCTTTGCTCCCTCCCTCCCTCCCTCCCTCTATATATATTTACACATATATATTACATAAAGGTATACACATATCTACTTACATGCGTCGAGAATAAGGAGTAAACTCCAATAAAGCATAAAAAGCACAATAAAGCGTTACGCTGCCCTCCGATCACTAAATTTTACTCTTCATATTTTTTTCATACCGGGCGCCTTATATGCAAATCGATTCATAAGGAGTAAATTCCAATAAAATTATACTTACTTGCAACTTTGCCCCAAGGAAATCCTATAGACCATTCTTTTATACTTTTTTTCATTGTCTCACAAAATATTCTGCCGGTTTCCACATTCACTAACTTGATGTTGACTTGTTTAAGTTCCAAAACTACCTATTCATTTGTAAATGTAGTAGGTACTTAAATATGTAAATGTATGTTGAAATAACCGCATAAAAAAATATTGACCAGTAATTCTTTCAATTCAAATACTATTTGCTACACCATTAGACTTTATCATATGCATATGAAGTAATTTTAAGAGTACCAGATTTCAAATGTCAAATCTAAAATAAACAAACAAAATCTTGAATGCCGAGTGAACGCGTGTATTTGCTGTACTTTGTACTACTGATTGAATCATCAGATGATCAGAATCATAAACATATATAACAGTTCATATACCTACAAAGTAATCTGTGGAGCGAATGATGAATGAATGAAAACAATGAATGATTAATTAAACGCATAGACTTAAAACGGCATAAACACGATACGATTTTACTACCTGATCAGATTTCTGATTAAATTGGCTTACGAACAGATTTCGCGTCACATTTGACAACTAAATAGGCAATTTTCATTTGATTTTATTTTCTGTGCTGATGTGACGCGATCAAGTCAGGCGGTCCTGACCCAATGACCTTGAATTCAACGATGTGCGTCTACACGAAATGATTCGATTGAAAACCTAGTCAAATTGTGTGTGAAATCGTTCCGTGTGTACGCCGTTTAATACTACTGCTTTTGTACATTGTTTAAGCACGCACACAAGCATCTAAACAATTTTAAATGGTTTTATTCTCAGAGCAATAGTTTTATTCATAAACTTAGTATTACCACAGATAATATAATACTATACTACTTTACACGTAGTGTAAAAAATGTATGAACATACACAAAATAGTAGGTTTATGGTTTTATGGTGGGTTTACACGCTGGCGTTCAAACCGACATTCAACGAGCACATTCAACGACGCAAGCATGTGAACAGGCTGTTTGTGCATGCCTGCGTGAATGTGACCGCGCTTGCCGCCGATCAGGATGACTAACGGCTGCGTTCACACGCTTGCGTTCAAACCGACATTCAACGACGCAAGCATGTGAACAGGCTGTTTGTGCATGCTTGCGTGAATGTGCACGCGCTTGGCGCCGATCGGGACGACTGTCGGTTTTTTGACACACTTCAAAGGGTGAATGTGCTTGTGTGCCTGTTTACACACATACACACACGCTCTCGGCCGCGTTAGTATAGTTTTCATCTTCGTGGCATACAGACGACGTAACGATCGAAATTAATTTTTGACGACACCAAATATATCGGAGTGGTCTGAACCTTTATCATGCATGAATCGAAAGCAAAAGAAGACTTCAGAAAGATGTTTCTGAACTATTCTTTTAGTAAAAATAAATATTGTTTATCAGGGCCCAAAAAAATATGAAACAAAATAGTGCCAATTCTTAGGATTAAAGTTAGTATTGATTGATTGACGATTAGAGAATTGTAACTAATCGCATATCAATGATGTGCAGTAAATAAAATAGATTTATGTATGCCTTAAAACAGATACGAAACACATTTAATGAAGAAGCCGCCCCCAATGCTTATCATGGTTAATTATGTTCATGTTTATTAGAAATAATAAAAAATTATATTCAAAAGTTAGCGAGGATAGTAAATTCATTCAAAGAGATCCTACTAAAGAAAGAAACGAATTATGTAAAAGCACTCTTCGATGTAAAAATAGTTATAACGCATGTCAAATAAAAAAATCAAATTTAAAGTTTTGGCTACTTGTAAAGTGTTTTTCCACCATAAATGATTTTTTAATTGTAAAACCTAATAGTTTTAAGTAAAATTTCGCATGCATAATTATGCCGGGCTGTTTTTTTTTTCAATAAAAATAGATCAAGCCCAAAGCAGTAGCTCCCACGAGATGTACGTCTACATAGTCTCCCATGTTTGCACTGACTACCATGTCCACAGAACACTAATACCCTACGGACCATGCCTGCAAGTGTGTGAAACAGGGCTGCCAGATTGTAAATTGGATACAAAATTGGTATAATATCGGTTATCTTTTGTATCCTGTTTGTATAGTAGATTGCATTGCATAATTGGATACAATGTCATTGCTGATATTATAGCGTAAAAGGTACGTACATACACATAGAGATACTTAAAACAAATCATGTCTGTGATAAACTGTTAAATCCTTATACGTTAAAGTTAATACACCTTTTACTAAAATCCCCAAAGAGTGACGTTCTATAGTTGTACTACACTGATTTTGTATAATAGTACATGATTTTGTATAATTTCCGAGTCTTAGCGGTATAAAATAAGTTGTCTTTACTGGCAGCCCTGGTGTCAAAAGTTTGCGTGGCACGCTGCGTGGCAGGCTGCGCGCCGAGCTGCGTGCCATGTTGCTTGCCAGGCTGCACGGCGTGCGTGTAAACGTACCATTTGGTTGTAGTCTTTGATTACATATATAATCAAAGGTTTTAGTAGTGTACTATCAGAATGTCAGAATCTAAAGTCCACAGAACAGTGAAAACTTGGAAAAGACTGACGATTGATGCTGGGATTGGAACTTTTATTGATCGAGTGGTTTTCGATAGATGGCGTTAGGTGGATCGTCAACCATAGAGGTCGCAACAAGGAAGTAAATATTGGCACCGATCACCTGATATTACTACTGTAGAATAGTTTTTATGGTCGTCAAAACTGCTTCTTTTTGCCAGCTTAGTTCACACATACACATCTTGGAATCTGACACTGTCAACTGTATGTTACTCGTACGAAATGTAAAAAAAAACAGTGATAAGTTCTTTAAATTGTTTATTTTCATCCTAACTAATCTTAATCCTAAGTAATAAATAATATAAATGTCAATGTGAGTTTGTTTGTTTGCTTAATGGTTACGCTTACACGCTTTTACTGTTAAACCAATGATCATTTTGCTCAAACGTCAGAAGTGCAGCATAAACATTGGATAACTTACATCCAGAAAAAGTACTGTTCCCGAGGAGAGGGATACACTGATGGAACAATGTTTATTAACGCAAGCGAACGCGCACCGCAAACAAACTTGTATGTAAATAGTAAGTCCATCTCGCGAATTAATTTTCGAAGATTTGTGGCCATCTTTTCCGAAAGACAAACTTAACTTTGCGGTTTTCAAAATACTCTCCCATACATAGATGTACGACAAAGTCAACTATCCAACCGCAAAATAAAAGTGTGTGATCACAAAAACCATTTTTAGGGTTCCGTTCTTTAAAAGAAAAAAAGGAACCATTATAGGATCACTTTGTTGTCCGTCTGTCTTTTACTATATTAACTATTGAAGTATAAACTTGGGCATACTACAACTACATAATAACATCTGCATTTGTAAAATAAACAATTTTAACCGAATATGTATAACAGCGCCCCCTCTTATACTGTAGTAGAACGATTAAAGCAACTAAAGATAAACTATACTAAAGAGATTTAGGAAACAGCTGATAGATGGCAGGAATATTTGAAAAACAATTTTATGGTTTTTGGATTCCCAAGTGTTAGTAAACATTCCGGTATATCGGAGTTTTCGGGGCTGAGACAGAAATACTCAGTAGAAAATATCTATTAAAGGCGAGCTGCTATTGTGTAAATTATCCCGGGGTACTAATTCGACCAGACAGGCCGTTTTCCGAGAAAAGTGCTTAGTTTGCTCTGTTTCAAATTAGCGTTTAGTGGTCAGAAAGTCAGAAGTTATAACTCATTTCTTTGTCTGGTTAGTATCCAGTAAGTAATAGGATATATAGAAACTGCGGACATCATCCCTATTTAAGGTATAGGAATCCAAACGAAATACTTAGTCTCCCATCCAATTAAGTTTGATGTTTAAATCAGTTTCTACATAATATATAAAGGTCATTGTGCTTGGGTCGATTGGTGGGTGAACGACCTCACTTACAAACAACATTATCACATCAGATAGGTATAAATAAAATAGTCATTCACTTGATAAAATTTATTATCTGGTTCTAAGTTTTTAACCTCGAACTCAAAAAAGAGGTAATATAAGTTTAACCTGTGTGTCTAGGTGTCTGTGCATCGGCGTGTGAATAAAGAGATGGGCTGATTTTGAATTTCGAATCGTTAAATGTGAAACTTCAGAAAAGTAGCCCACGAGAGACTGAGAATTAAAAGTAAAATCAACACAAATAATTGACTAATGTTAATTTATTACGGTAATCGCTTACCATGAGGATGGCTGGATGTTTGTTTGCCACCGACATTGTATAAAAAACCCGGGAAATGTCTAGATCGCATACATTAAGGTAAGGCCTAGCAGTAAGTTCGATTCCTCCGCTGGATACAAAGACAAGCCAAAATAATAAAACAAATTTTTTATAATTTGTTTTAATAGCTATTTAACAGTAGCTACTTTTTATTATATATTGAGGTACCTATAAAATATTTACAATTTCTGATTACCCTGAGGGGTAAAGAAGATGAGTAAATATAACTACAAACGTCTGTCATAAAATCACACTGTAAGCAAGGCCGTCTTGGGCCATGCCAGCGCCCTTGGGCGTACAAAATTTTGGGCAGTAAAAAAATTAATTTGGTACAAATACAATCTGTATTTTGCCACAATAGAAATCCTGAAAGAAAGCATTTTCTTTCAGGGTCAAATCTTTTATTATATAAACAAAATATGATTCATAATGATTTCACTGTTCATTTACATAAATATACCTAAGTTAGTAAGTTGTTCATATAGTATTGTGGTTGGTAAATCATTTATTATTCTTTTCAGCTGTGAACGGTCTCCATTACGATTGGCAAACATAAGCTAATATTCTTGTAACAACTCCAACACTTGGAATAGTGTCTTCTAATTTTTCAGGCTTAATTAGCTTTTGTAAGATTGAGATAGTCAAACACATAGCAAAGGAATCCGCTGATTCCTTAGTTGTGTTTTTTACATATTGCCTTTAATAGGGCCCTGTCAGAATGGGGGCCCAGAGCACGTGCCCTGCGTGCCCTTATGGTAAAAACTGTACTGACTGTAAGTGTTGTATTAGCTGTCAAATTAAGTACCTACCTAAATATTCTTAAAGGTTGGGTCAGACAGCGGACGGGGCAGGACGGCGACACGTTGTTAGCTCCGACCGCTGTCTGACCCAACCTTTATAGTTATCTTTAATCTAATTCAAAGAGACATAATTAATTAAAATAACTTAAAGACTAGAAAACACCAAATATAGAGGGGTAACCTATTATTGTGGGAGAGCCAGGCTTCGTCACGTATGGGCCGGCTCGACCGGAGCGATACCACGACCTCACAGAAAACCGACAGTGAAGCAATGGTTACTTTGCCTTTCGCCGAGTGAGTGAGGCTACCGCAGCCTTCCCTCCCCCTTCCTCCTCTTCCCTCCACCCTTCCCCTACTCCCACCTTAAAAGCCGGCTCTTGTGACTCTTGAGTTGCAGGTGTCCATGGGCGGCGGTAGTAATTAACCATCAGGTGACCCGTCTGCTCGTTTGCCCCCTATACCATATAAACAATGAACAATTTATTGTGTATATGCAATATTGATCACCCATTTCATGATTAATATGTTGTGTACATGTCTAGTTTCTTTTTATTTAAGTTTTTAGAAGCAACTAACAGGTTGAGCAAAATCAGATATCTTTTATTTTGATATATCGCCATGTGTTCTTGATAAACGTTCACTTAACAGTACCTAATACAATGCCATTGTATTTAATTAAACAAAGACAGACTGTACAAACATAATAACTATGAAAAACAAATATTATTATAGCAGGACAAGATTCTTTGGCGCGTGGATGACATTGAAAGGGAAGGCAAGTGTGACTTGAGGGTCACCAGATAATAAAATTCTTACTTTCAATGACTACCTGTGTGACTACGTTTTTTTTTCTTAGCAAGTAATGATTTACCATCTTCCTATTTCAAATTATACAATATGGTAGCGAAGTTTTAACTAAAGCTACAGTTCAAAGTATCCAGTATATACAGATTATGTATTCAATTAAACATGTACAATCAATCAGCCCCTGTCAATATTTATCCTTTAAATTATAAAATTATACTATATTATAGTTTTGACCTAACTAATCTACAAACTATATTTCTATGATTATTGTTGTCCATTAGTTTGAATAAAATATAATCATAAAACATGAACCCTTCGTTTTCTTTGACATTGATAATAGGCTGTTCGTGTGTATGCCTTTGCTTTAACAATATGTTGGCGGCAAAGACATCTATTATTATGTTATCTGTATTTTGTTGTTTTGAAATATTTTCGTGATCTTGTTTTTCTTTTTCTGTAACACGGATTGATCTGAAAATAAAATAATTAGATTGTTAGTAAACGTCAGTTAGTAATTATTGTCAATTAAACATGTTAATTTTTTGGAATGAAAACTTCTTTAGGCACGTTATGCACTTTTGGTGTTGTGTGTGTGTGTGTGTGTGTGTGTGTGTGCGTGTGTGTGTGTGTGTGTGCGTGTGCGTGTGTGTGTGTGTGTGTGTGTGTGTGTGTGTGTGTGTGATATATACTCAATACACATCTGTATATAAAGTTTTGTTTAGACTTCTGACGTGCAGTCCTAAGACTGACAGATTTTTTTCTTTGACACTTGAATACTTTTCGTTGTCATATTTTAGTTTTAAGATCTTATCCATGTACATATGACATGACTATATGCCTTTTGCTTTTATTTAATCTGTGTATATAATATTATTGGTTCTCATAAATATGCAATTTCGTTGTTATTGAGTGTAATTTCAGTTGCACTTAGTACATAATTTTGTTTACCTTGTTATATAGTTACTTCGTTACTATCGCCAGCATACTAAATTATCATCAAGGTGGCAATTTCATGACCTGAATCTTTGATTTATGTATGACGCGAATCGGAATTTATAATTGGTTTCATACAATTGATACAATCAACAAACCAACTTTATTTATTCAAGCTATATTTTTAAATTTTCTACATGTTACTAGTAGCCTCGGTAATTTCACCGACTATCTAATGCCGCGATCCTATATTCAAGAAACGATTCGTTTTGCTTACATTACCTATTTTACCGTTTGTAAGCAAAACGAATCGTTTACCGTCAGGAAGCAAAACGAATCGTTTCTTGATTACAGGAACCGGGCATAAGTTTTTTCGGCGTGAAAGGTACCAAATGTAATTTTGTGTACCCCTGATAAGGTGTATGCAAAAATTCACGATGATCGGTTGAGGAGTTTAGGCGTGAAGCCGTCACAAACAAACAGAAAAACTCACATTCACATTCATAATATTATTTACGAAACTGTGACCGTGTAACAGAAAGAATGTAATCGCTTACCAGACGATGTTTATACTTATTTATCAAATAATCTTAATTATTTAAAATAGATACCTTTTATATATTGAGTTGTATTTGATAACCCAGGCGTCGAAATCCGTGTATAGGCCTTGAAGACTGGTTGCGTTACCCTCTAACGGTTCTGAAAAAAAAAAAATTCTAAATCATAAAGGTATATAGCTCTATTGTCTAACTGCGGTTGTTAAAAAAAAGTCATTTTGTAATTGTTTTTTTTTTACACCCAACGTGGCTAAAGTACCAACTTGGCCTTATAACATGTCAAACCATCAAGTCCCGTCAGATTCATCTTGTTAAAAGTTCAAGTCGAATACGACCTTCACGACCAGGGTTTTATATCGGATTCGATTCGATTAAAACCAGGTATTTCACAGTAATCTTGAACCCGCGATAAAATAAACCGGGGGAGGGGAAGGGGTAACTTTGCTCCTGTACCTGCCTGTCTTGTCTGCTTCTGCTAAGACCACGGACTACCCTACCTTTTAGGGCTAGTTCAGACATGCGGGAACCGCGCGTTTACAAATCGTGCGGTTCCAGACGGTAGCAGAGGTGGCCATGTTGAATATACAGCCAATCCTCCGTAACAGGGTTCTAAATTCGAATGACTGAATTGAAAAAAAAAAGTTTTTTGTATAAGTATGTTACGCAATATCTTTGCCGTATGTGAACCAATTTCAATAATTCTTGTTTTAATTGAATTGGTTTTACTCAAGGGTTATATTACACCTCTTAAGATGAAAATTTGAGGAATGAAGAGTCTGTGATACTTGTTTACAGTTCATTGTCATGTGTTTATGTCGTTGTATACAAAGGTTTTATAGCAAAGTACGTACAAATAACTTGATGTCTGAGGACTGAGAGAACCAAATTAGTAATTGGCAATGGCAGTGTAAGAACGGGAAGAAGAATTGTGCTGTTTGATAGCCCAATTCTTGCAAACGGAATCAAATCTTTTAAAATTTTAGGGAAAAAGAATATTTTGATTGACTTTTGTGTAAAAAATACAGGCATTCTGTGATTTTTAAGGACTGTGGTGGATAGCACTGGATAGCAGGAGCTGACAGAACTCAATGTTTAGATTAGCACCCTCTAGTAGATCTACATATGTATTATTAGCGTGACGGTCACGAGTTCAGTGCTTTTTCCCCATAGCAAAAGTGCACAAGCGTGCCTAAAAGTTTTCACTTCAAATTTTTTTTTGGATTTTGCGAAACGAATACTTTAAATGGATTATGTTATTGATATAGAGTATAACATTTTCTTTTCCGAAACCGATTCAAAATCAGGCTGTATACTATATATGTCTCATTCTAAGGATGACGTCACGGGTCTCTCTATGTAGGTGTTAAGGATTGGGTATTTATTTTGAGTGTTTACAAAGTATTGCACGTTTTGCATAAATACGACTTCATCTTGCAAGCATGCTCTACAGTAAGAACCCAGTCCGGGTGTAACCTTACGGAGTGTACTTGATGTTGTTTCTTAGAGGTTCGATTCTGTGAATAGGTTCATGTGCACAGCCCTAGTTTACAGGAGCCAGGCTGCGGCTGCAATACGAGCTTATAGTGCTAGTGAGAGAATCGGCAAATAAACTCATACATTGCGTCGCTAACAGTATAATTTATTATGTAAACCGTACTAGGCCAGCAATGGTTTTTGTTCTAATAATATGGTGAATTTAATACTTCGTCATCATAAATGTCAATGTACCATATTTAATTATTGATTAAATATTATGGCAAAATATAGTTTAATTCTTGTAGTTATGTATGTAATAAGATGTCATCTTTCATATAATTAACTTTAAAGCTGTTACTTCCATTGAACAACGCGGCATTTCGTAGTATTGACAAAATGTTAGAGAAGTGAGGCGGTCGCTGGTTGACACTCGATTAAAGACTAATCTAATCGTGGGAGAGCCATGCTTCGGCACGTATGGGCCGGCTCGACCGGAGCGATTCCACGGCCTCACAGAACCCGGCAGTGAAGCAATGCTTGCATTGCTTCACTGCCGGGTTCTTTTCACCCTTCCCTCCCTCGATCAAGTGACCTTTCAAACAACAAAAAACGCACTTAAATTGGTCCATTTATTTGGGAGCTACGATGCCACAGACAGACACACAGACTCGTCAAACTTATAACACCCCTCTTTTTTGCTACGGGGGTTAATAAAAAATTAAAATACCCCTGACTCAAAAATCCCATCAACAAATAGAAAAGAGCTGATGATATCCGAAAGGCTAAACAGATTTTTTATGAACTAGATGAAAACCCGGCTTCGCTCGGGTGAAATGTGACTCTTAAAGTCTTAATACACAATCTTTTACAAAACGTAGGTAGATATACGTGTGAATCGGCCTTAACGAACTCAAGATGGCATCCGAGTGGCCAATATGGCGACTGCCATTTGCACCATTAGAATTTAACAAAATACTCGACAATCCGAATTTTGCGGATATATGTTGTCGACTCGAAATCATTATTTTTTTATGTTTTATTATTCAGGTAAGGTGTCAATCGAGTCTACCGTACCCCGTAATTATGTCTAGAGTGGATAAACGTTTACCTGTGGCGGCCCTGTATATGGACATGACGAAAGCGTTTGATTATGTGGACCACAAAATTGTCATTGAAAAATTGAATGCATACGGAGTTAGGGGAAACGTATCTAACTAATTAAAATCACATTTAGCAAATCGTCAACAGATAACTACTATCAATAAAATAAGTTAAAAATGTAAAACTGAACTTTGCTATCATTCAAATGTTAGAAATATAACTTATGGAGTACCACAGGGAAGTACACTGGGCCCATTATCATTTTACATTTACATCAACAAATTTCCGTCAGCAACGACTTTCCCCATGGTAATGTTTGCTGATGTGACACTACGGTTGTATTCGATAATCCCAATATCAATTTAATTGAAACCGAAATTAATAGTGATATTGTCTCTCTTGTAGACTGGTTAAAAGCGCAAAATTTAAAAATTAACGTAAACAAAACAACCGTTATGAACTTTGGTAGACACGTAAAGGAAAAGTTAAACATTAAACATGATGAAATAAAAATTCGTGAAACTGCAACAACAAAATTTCTTGGACTGCAAATAGAAAATACATTGCAATGCAAAGAACAGATAGGAAAAGTATGTGACAACCTAAATCAGCATGCATATGCCTTATACATGCTAAATAAATCTGCAGACCGTGATACTGTCCTTACAGTGTACCATGGACTAGTTGGGTCCACATTAAGGTACGTTAAGGTACGTTAATTAAGGTAGGAGTTGGTTTTCAAGGCACAGAAGCGTTGCATTAGAGCAATATGTCATCTACGGACCACTGATAGCTACAAACCGCATTTCATTAGCCTTAAATTATTAACAATGCCATCAAAGTACATTTTTGAAATGTGCATGTTCGTAAAACGTAATTGGTCTCAATTCTCAGAAATAAGTAGCAGTCGCAGATCAGGTAAATTACATGTCGTAGCATCTAAGACTACCATGTATAATCAAAGTGTATTTTGTATGGCACCAAAGATCTATAATAAGCTTCCTACATTTTTAAGTTCTTTGCGAAGTATACAGTATTTTAAAAATAAATTGTTTGCATTTTTGGCAAAGGATTCATATTACTCTATAAATTACGATTTAAATGATAAATTTCACACAGGATGCAATTAGGCTATAATGATATTGAATGTCCCATCATATATTATTAATTTAATTTCAAAATTTATTAGTCTTAATCGTTATTTACATTACATTAAATTTTCAGACTGTAAAACAATGACAGTAAAATAATTTATTAATTGATAATCTATGAAAGGAATTATTATTATTTATTATTATGTGATAAAATAGAATAATATAAACAATATATACTAACCATAATTGAAGCGTCGTCACTATCCATGTTAATTTGTACACCACGTTATGTGGTAGGACATAGTGCATCAACATTTATATATTAAGATCTTTGTAAAACCTATGTTCCAAAAAAAAAAACCCCTTGACCGAATTATTAATATAGATTATAGCTAAGAACACTCGATGAAGTCACCTTTCAAATAAAAAAAAACTGAATTAAAATCCGCTTAGGAGCAAGGCTGTCAAAGACCTTATTTTTACGGTGGTGATTAATAAAACATAACTAAGAGATTATATTTACAGGGGTAATACCTAAATTTTACTTTTTTTTCTTTAACTAATGCACAAAGGTCAATCATTGGGCCTTTGAACCGGACTGGCCGAATGACTGCAACGTCAGAGTTGTTTACTAACAAAGTGCGGCAATTTAATCGACATTACCGAGTCCTAAACACGCTTTTAAATGATAAAAATAAGTGATTCACTTGTTTTGTTCGCAATATAACTACACTTACAGAAAGGAGGTACAGATTTAAGAGTTAAGAATCGTTACGTATCTAAACTAATAATATAAAGAGGAAACTTGTAATTACACCTTTGTCCACTCAGATGTACTACATTATCCATCTCAAAAATAAATCCTATCCATCCTACTAATCCCACTAATATTATAAATGTGAAAGTTTGGATGTATGGATGTTTGTTACTATTTCACGCCAAAACAACTGAACCGATTGCAAATAAACTTGGTATGTAGATAGCTGGAGACCTGGATTAACGCATAGGCTACTTTTATCTCGATATTCCCACGGGATCGGGACATACGCGGGTGAAACCGCGAGGTGCTGCTAGTAATCAATAAATTGTGGAATGCCTATTTGCTATACAAAAAAAGCCTGAAATTAATAAAAATGAAACACGCCAAATTGTACTTCAAGTCATAACTAACTCATTACAATTTCAATAATTATCAGCACGCACGGCAGAAGCCAGTTAAAAACATTTTTCCCAAAATTTATGTTACTACCCGCCCCGGCTTCGCACGGGTAGCAGAGACATCTTCAACAATCATCAACATAATTCAACCAATTGACACAATACCTTAACAAATTACACACCTAAACCTGCCTCATCTCATGAATCACTATTATTCACTATATCTATTGGTGAAAACCGCATGAAAATCCGTTCAGTAGTTGTTCAGTTTATCGCGAACAGACAGACAGACGCGGCGGGGGACTATTTACAAGCTTTTATTTAACTTGCAATCTTTGTATGTATGTATGTGTGTTCGGCACGAATGTTGGAAGCTAAATTAGAACCACTTCCCGGTGTCCGATTGAGCTCAAATTTAGTGTACATATGTATCTTCGGTGACAATACAATAATATGGTACCATGGAGATTTTCCGATGATGGAGTCAGAAGGTGGCCATAGCAACCTAGTCATTCTCAATACTTACAGCTTGTGGTCTTCCATGTCTGTACTGAACAAGTAACTATATCATTTTACACTGATAAAAGGTGACGTGCCATCCGTGTAATATTGAGATAGTAATTAACAGAGTATTTTTCCACCTATTTTTAAATGTACACAAGGCGCTAGTCCAAAACAACAGCATAAAGCCGAGTCGTCGTGTCGTTAGGTATCATAAAAAACAACCCGTCGTAGGACTCGTAGGTACTGCAAGGCGCAAATGTATAAAAATCCATCAGTGGGACATTCTCAGTTTATTGAAGGTCATGACGTGATTCATACAGCCCTATTTTGTAACTTTGTATGTATATGTAATTTTGGATGACAATACTATGATTTTGCAGCTAAGAGCGAGGCGGTGGATAGTGGAACTCTTCAGTGGTTACTAGTAAACCCTGCGAGTTTGGGCTCATATGATTCGTTTTAACGAGTCCAACAGATTCTGCTTGGTGACTATGGTCTGATGATAAATGCAGAAACTCATTTTTAGGTTGTAATTCGGTTCGCCATAAAATTTTTGTAGTTTTTTTGATGGCACAGGGGCAAACGAGCAGACGGACCCACCTGTCATGATAAGTAAGTCTATACAATGACAGCTCAAGTTGTACTGGCTAATGAAAAAACCATGTAAACTGTAAATATTCCAAAATTCACTGAGAGAAGGCTGACATGAATGAAACTAAGTGTATTTAATACCAAGGATGTTGATGGAATCCAGATTTTTCTAAAAATGTATGCATAAAAAAATTATTGGTTATTGACATATAAATTCATAATATGTTGTTTAAAAATGTGCATCTACAGTAGGAAAAGCATTACCTGAAAAAACCGAAAAAAAAAAATTATTTTTTTATTTTTCGGCTGTTTTATATTGATACATTGATACGGCCACTATTAAATGTTATTAAATAACTAATTAGGTAATAATTAGATCTCATAACGTTGCGAGAATTGTGTTTACATGTAATATTTTTGATAGAATATCGTGGGAGAGCCATGCTTCGGCACGTATGGGCCGGCTCGACCGGTGTGATACCACGGCCTCACAGGTTACCGGAGGCCCTAACCCTTCCCTCCCCCCTCTCCCCCTCTTTCACCCTTCCTCTACCCCCACGTTAAAGGCCGGCAACGCATTTGTGACTCTTGAGTTGCAGGTGCCCATGTGCGGCGGTAGTCATTTACTATAAGGTGACCCGTCTGCTCGTGTTCCATAAAAAAAAAGATAGAAGTTATTTTTATGCAAATGAATATCTACAAGCCACGTTCGTATAAACACGTAGTTCGAAACATTGTATATAAAGCCAATGTTTTATTTAAAAACAAACATTTTGAATATTAAAAATTCTTAATTTATTAATTAATTCATACAACAGTATGATATTATATTTGAACAATAAAATTGATGTACAAAAAATTCTTCAGTATGCAAAACGCGTATTTATTTTCTAACCTCCGACGCAAAAGGGTGTTATTATAAGTCTATGGAGTATTTCTATGTGTCTTTCTGTGGCATGATAGCTCCTAAACGCATAGACTGATTTTTATTTAGATTTTTTTTCTTGAAAGATGACTTGATAGAGAGTGTTCTTAGCTATGATTCCAGGAAATCTGAACAGCCTTTCGGAGATCATCAGCTCTTTTGTTGAAGAGATTTTTGAGTTAGGGATATTTATTTATTTTTTTGTTTATACCTGTACTTATTGTATATATGTGTGTAATTCGGTCGATAGGCCCAATAAACAAAAAAATTAGCGCCATTAAGACCTTATTTAAACATCTGATATGCGTTTTAATTATAGATTTTGATCATATCTATACCTGATATCAATTTTAACATCCTAATTTCGACTTATTCATATGTTGCGATTTTGTAAGACTAGCGGGATGAGGCGAGCAACATTGGCTGCGCCATCATGGCTTTTGAGTCTTACTTACAGTGTGGTGCTGATGTGTGCTATTGCGTTTCATACTCTCTAAGGACTTGCTCTAGTATTGTTTAGTATTTGTGGTGTCCAACTGATTAATTAATTAGTAACCATGAACTGTTTTCATTGGTTATCATTGTATTTAGTGCACGTGCAAACCGACTATTTAGAGCAAGTCACGTCGCGCCGTTTAGGACCCATCTTCTCGCTGAGAGCGCCAGTGATAGCTAACTTACAGAGTATCCCGGTTGAAACGTAGGCCACTTCAAAGCTATGGTGGTTTTAACATAAACAAATGTAAAAACGATCTCCTTTTTTTATCTTTTCTTTTTTATCGTCTTTTAATCAGACGGTAGCTTAGTCGCTTTCGTCTAACGTTTGTGATCAAAATAAATTGAAATGTCAGTCGTGTGTAGGTAAATAATCGCGCTTATAAGCCAGGAGCAGACAGAAAATGGTTCTGAGAAATAAGAATCTGGTAGTAATCTTCGATAATTCGATCGGTTGTTTTTTAATCTTCAAATGCGCGCACTGTCCTGCAGCTTTATACTGATTGCTAAATCGATCAATGGCGGTTGGCGCAATGGTAGTTTTGTGGGTTCAAATTCCACACTGGACAAAAATTTGTGTAATCCATAAATAGTTGTCCCGAGTCTGGGTGTTATTTGTGTCCGTTGTTTGAATGTTTGTGAAGCCCTCCGCGACACAGGAATATTCCTAATGCGGGAGTTGTCTTTAAAAATATAAATAAAATACAAAGTAAAAACGAAAAAATTACCAGTCGCGCTATAACAGTAAGTCGATTCATTTTAAACAAAACAAGAATTAATGAAATGATTTTTACAATCAACTACCAACACACTACGATTTTCCAAACAGGTATTAAAAGTTTTTCGCGCGTTACATTATAGTTGCGAAGTTACAAACGTCCATAAATTTGTGATCACTTTTCGTCAAGTGGTCTTTGCCTGATACGTGCTACCCTATTATTTAAAAAAGTTAGGCATTTTCTACTTCTCAATTTTTTATATGCGAACACCGAATAACGCAAAAAAGTAATTAAAAAAACTTAGTATTAAATATTTTGTATTCCATTTTTAAACCTACTTCACATTTGTTTTCGAACACCGTGTAACGTCAAATCGTAAATAAAAAAATATAAAAAAACTTACCAGTCAATATTTTCTTTTCCATTTTCAAAACACTGTATCCGTTTATCACCAATGAATGTCTATAAACAACTGCGCAGATAATAAATATTATAACAATAATACAATTTGTTTATGTTTATATCAGTGTAAACATATTATGTTGACGTCTTGCCACTTTGATAGCGAGAGTTAAACAATTATGTTGTAGTGATGCAAACGTGGTGTATCGATGATATATAGTATCAACACAATGCTATCGATATTTGATTGACGTGTTTTAGATAACTAAGTGATTGTTTTTATCTGTTATAATATTCTTTTTTTCATATTTATCTTAAGGCTTTATCTACCTCTAGATCTGAGTGGACTGTTCTTATCGCTATATTTATTTCTAAGACGTTTGTCTATTACATTATAACCTGATTATAATAATTCTTTATGTTAATTTTCCTCTTTTAGTAACAAAAAAAAACTGTTTTTGAAGTGAAAACTTCTTTAGGCACGTTTGTGCTCTTTTGCAACGGGGAAAAAGCACTGAACTCGTGACCGTCACGCTAATGATACATATATAGATCCACTTGAGAGCGCTAATCTAAACATTGAGTTCTGTCTGTAATTAATGTCACCAACCTGCTAATGTGAATGTCCAGTCCCATGACTGCCTATTTTTTTATCTGCATTAATAGAGTATTTGCAACAGAGGCAAAATATAACTTTTAACTGTTTTTCGTGGCTTCTTTAAGGTTTTCGTTAATAGTTCAACAACAAAAGATTCGTATCGATGCAAGTCCCGTTCATTGAAATGATGAGGAACTTTTATCTTCTATATCTATCACTTCTCACACACGGCTGTCTGATCCCAAACTAGGCAGAACCTATATATATATACTATGGTAACCAGACTGACGATAAACATACTTACATATTTCTAAATACATACATATTATAGATAATTTCCACTCAGACAGAACAAATGATCGTGCTCATCACACAATTATTTGTCTTGGGTGGGAATCGAACCCACGACCTCTGGCTCAGCAGTCAGGGTCACTAACCACTAGACCAACATGCCATGTATTATAACAATAAAGAAATTTAATTGCTTTATCCTTTACTTATCTATATATTATTACGTGAAGAGAATTCTTTGTAACCCCTTTTAAGCAAATGTCGTGAACGGAAGAATGTGAAAATTAGAATACTAACAGTTCATATAAAGAAGAAGTGCTGAAAGCTAAAATTTATTCTAAAATAGCTACAAACAGCTAAAAGTTTCTAACATATGTTGACCAGCTATAGTACAGAAAGTGTTTACTTTGCCCCCTATATCATAAAAAAAATTAAAGTTAAATTAAATGAAAAAGTTATGGTCGAAATATGACCACCAGACTCTCTGGTAATAATAATTATTTATCGGGAAATTCCAAAAAATAGATCACCAAGAAAATGAAAACAAAATCTAACTGAAGTCTACCACCTCTAGGTCAAGTCTATCAATAGGACTTTTTAGATATACTAGAAATCGCGTGGTGGTCGAATTTCGACCATGGTTTTTTCATTGGCCAGAATAACTTGAGCTGTATAGACTTACTTACCATGACAGGTAATCACATATACTGGACGCGTGTAATTTCATTAAGCCGATTTTACGTAATTTTTAATATAGTAAGACATAGTGTCTAAAATTTTAGCTTTCTGCACTGCTTCTATATATAAACTGTAAATATTCCAAAATTCACTAAAAGGGGAACAAAGAATTCTCTTCACGTATTAATATAATTAAATTTTTTTTTCCTTCATCATTTATCGATATCCTTACCCACAGCACTAGCGCCATCATCAAATGTCCGTATTCTGCAACCGGTTTCCAGCCAGTACTGAGGTTACATTCGATTAGCTAACACACACCGTTTACGTCACAATTAACATTTTGTAAGCGTAATATTGTTTCGACATATTGCCTTAGGTAGAACGGACTTTGTAGTTTACTTCCTAGGATAGTAAAACTCTATCATTTTATATGTTCACCAGTGTATAAGGTAGGAATCCTTCACGAAAAGGTAGGCGTCGGAGTATTACTGTCTATATTTTGCAATCTATCTAATCACGGGAAACACAGGACATTCCGATACCTGACCGCGGCCTCTGTGTCCCCTTCCCATCCGAGACTTGCGGTCCCATTTTTTCTAATACAAATTTAGCAAGTTCCTTCTTTCCCGTTCCCAAGAAGTTTTCGCCTCAGGCAGGCGGCCTGCAATAGAAGAAACCAATCAAAAGCTTTTGTCATTTTACACATTGCGCTGACCCTAATGACAAATGGGAAAAGGACGGAAATATAATGATGATTTTGCAAATTATTTATTCAAACATAAAATAGAATTCCTCCATAATGTTAAAAAAAAAACTATTCTTACGATCACCAGAAAATCTGATATTAAAAGGCATGTTGAATTGTGCATTCAACAACTTTCTTTGATATATCATTTATGGTTCTGTCAGTTCGTTTGTGGAATGCAGATACAAATTCGGGAAGCTGAAACCCTTAGTCTTAATTTTGGTCAAGCAACATTATCTGTCACTATAATACTATTTTTCTATTGTTTACCATAACTAAGATCTAAATTGCTATCTATAATACTTTATTGTCTCCACTAAGTAACTGTGTATTTGTTTCAATGTGTATATGTATTTGTCAATATCTCCAATAGTACGCCATCAACTACTATGTTTTTATGAAATGATTATCTCCATCCTAAGGTTGTCTGGTAAAGATCGCTTTTAGCGACCGCCCATTGTGCTCTGTTTTGTTAGATAATAATTTTTTTAATTGTATTTTATAACAACAAAGAATATTCTATATATGTATCTATCTATTCTGGTGTTTTGTCCTTGTTCATTAAATTTCGAATGTCCAGTTATTTATAACTTCGCTAAGTCAGAGGTAGGTAATCGAACTTCGCTTTATTACATATCCGGTTTTTTATGATAGACACTTGTGATATCGTTATTTTATTCTAAATAAATAAACTTTACATCAAAAGTAATATTCGAGTGACACTTATCAAACGATATAACCTACAACATTTTTAAATTTCATAAAAAATCAAACCACATGTAAAAAACCAATTCCTGGTGAAAATAATCAGTAACTTGAAGGCATTATTGAACAACACGCAAACATGTAAGTCCATAGATAACAAAGTTATTTAAACAAGGAATGCTAGAGTTTTACTCTAGCGTTCCTTTTGACTTGAAATGCAGGTTTCTGAAATTAAAAAAAAACATGTCCCAAAAATGGCTACCTACAATAAATTCCAATATCTTGGAATGTATTTCTAAAGTATAATTTAATTATTTAGGATAGGAAGACAATGGTCACTTTATATTAAATCTAATACACGTTTCTTTCCTGCTAAATGCAATCACAAATGGAAATAGAATCACTTTAAAGTACTTTACTCCATAAAACGCGGTATATATTACAATCCTAATGACAACGTCACAATATGGCGGCCGTAGTTCCGAATTTAAATTTTAAAGCTACGCACCAAAATGATATTACTGCTATATTAGTTTTTCTTTAGTAGTGAAGGTCTGCTGATATGATGTTAATAAAACTTAACGGGACTAGGTTTATAGCCGCATATTAAGTAGTTTTGTGTGTCCTAAATTCCTTACATAGTACTTACGTAAAATAAAAAAAAATCGGGCAAGTGCGAGTCTGACTCGCGCACCGAGGGTTCCGTAAGCAAACAAACTTGTATTTAGATAGTACGTCCATCTCAAGAATCAATTCTCGAAGACTTTTGCTAGTGTTTATCGAAAGACAAACTTAACTCTGCGGTTGCAATGTATGACACTGCAACTGCAAAATATAAGGTTGTAATTACAAAAACTATTTTTTATGTGATATAACAACAAATTAACAAGTTTCGGATTTTTCCTTTACTTGTGCTTTCAGATCCTGCTTCTTACCAAATTTCATGATTCTAGGTCAATGGGAAGTACCCTGTAGGTTTTGATTTACCTGCGAAATGTTCAAATTTGTTAAAATCTAAGGCTCAATGGCCGTAACTTTTGATACCGTTGACTTAGAAGCTTAATTTTTCTACAGATTCAAGGGATGGCTGACATAAGGATTTGATGTTAATTTGAACTTGATGCCTTTTCTGGTTCCTAAGGGAAAGTGTCTTGACAGACACACAGACAGACAGACAGACAGATATAATAACAAATTAACGTCTTTCTGATTTTGTCCTTTGCTTGTGCTGTGAGATCTTGCTTCTTACCAAATTTCATGATTCTAGGTTAATGGGAAATACCCTATCGGTTTTGATTTACGAAATGTCCAAATTTGGTCAAATATAAGACTTTAGTGGCCATATCTTTTGATTGCATTGACTTAGAAGCTTGATTTTTTTACAGCTTAAAGGGATTGCAGACTTATGTATTTGATATTATTTTCAACTTAATGCGTTCACGGGTTCCTGAGAAAAGGGTCTTGACAGCCAGACAGACGAACAACAAAGTGATCCTATAAGGGTTCCTTTTTTTCCTTTTGAGAAACGGAACCCTAAAAAATGCTAATGGATAATTTGCAATAATCTTCAATGTCGTCATTTATAAGTTTAAAATTATTGCAAAAGTGAAGGCTTTGCCTAAAGTTGTCGGCCTTGTCGAGTAATCCTGAGGCAACACTATTTTATATCGAAGATCCTTATCCATATAAATTATTTCTTTTTTATTAAATTGGCAATACAACCTTATTAAAGGTACCTACAATATAAAAGACAACATATATTTATGCTATTTTTTATGATTATTAAGAAACAAATAAGCCATTCATTACGTGAAACGATTTTGGCAATTTTTCGACCCCTCCTCTCAACTTGGTGAGGTGTCGTGAGATTTTGCTCGAAATCCCTCTCCCCAAAACTCACATGATTTTTTCAAGATGCATTTTTTTTGTAAATAAATTAATCTATGCTTGATTGCGTCGGTTTATTAAAAAAAAACAATTTTAGTTAAAACTAATATTTAAGACTTCTAAAAAGAGAAAATCGAACAACAAAATACTTGAGTAGGAACTACTAAAATTTCAGCCATCTCAGCTTAAGCTACAGGGCTCTCTGCAACAGACTCACCTGTGAATAAACGCCGTGTGATTGTCACCATATTATGACCAGTAATTATTATCTTATCTGTGCCTGTAGGCGTTATAGAAGCCCTAAAAAATGCTACGAATACTCTCACTGCTGTGTGTGATTCCTTTAACGCATGGATTCAATGACTTAATCCACAAACATAACCTCGAATATACCTCTGAGTCTTAGAGAATATAATTTTTTTTATCCGCTACTTCGCCCGCACGTATATAAATACACATCTTTTTTTAGCAATAAAATAAAAAAGTTCATTATAGTCGGGTTTATTGCAGTGTAGGCTGTGTAGGTGATGGGACACCGTGTAGTTTGACGGTTAGCTCTGGCGGTAAGGTGATGACTTGTCTAGAAAAAATCTAAGGTCACAAATATTCCAACTTTTGGGTCTCGTTATTAAACCATTGCCAAAAGAAAATGGCTCTGTGGCCCGACAGTAGAGCATTCGACTGACATATATTAAAATATATATATATATATATAAGAAAGATAGGTAGATATATATAAGAAAAATATACTTGTCTACTTACCAGCTATGCATAGTTTGGGTTACGTAGTAACTATTCAATAAACTGTGGTTTGGGTCCCGATAGCACCGTGTAATGTGTGCGTGTGTGTGTCGAAGAATATTTATCATGAATGCAGTTATTTGCATTTCCTTCGCATGTCGTCAACCTTGAATACTTGCTCATTGCAACCAGTTTCTTGCATGTAAAAGTTAAAAAAAAATGTCTTCCGGATTCCTTATCTGGATGACCTTATATTACAATGTTTATCGAAGATAAATAATCGCTTTCTTGTTTTTGTTTACTGCTTATAATGTTGATAAACAAATAAACAAACATAAAAATTGTAACCTAAACATCTTCTTAATGCACCTGCCATGTCACTCTCTGCATCATTTAAAATTCCCAAACAATGTAAAATGCAGGTTGTGTTAAAGTTAAACTACTTAGCCAGAGGCCGTAAGTATAATTCCCACCCAGGACTAAAAATTGTGTGATGAGTATGATTAAATGTGCTGTATCTGAGTGTAGTTAAAAAAAAACACAAACTTACTCGTAACACATGGACACGCACACACACTCACAGACACACACCCATACAAATAGATGTAAGTAGATTAAGTATGTAAGTAGGCGCCAGTGTCTGTATCACAGTTTTAACTACAACAGACACTGACGTTCATTCACTCTGTCTCCAAATTTTAGTGTTTTTTTTTTTAATAAAGAATACTAGTAACAGGGCGTGGGTCACACATTACTAGTATTCTTGTTAACCCCTCCAGCTAAGCTAAAACGCTTGTGTTAGGAGTGGGTTCACGCCGGTAGTGCACTGGGTGGGATTCGAACTCGCAATCACTTGATAGCAAGTCCGACGCCTTAGCCATTACGCTACCGCCGCTTTTAATTAAACATGTTGTACCTACTTAATTAAACATTTTTAATGTATTCTTGGACAAAATGTAATTGTCGTAAATTAAATTAAAATTAAAAAAAAAAAAAATGTACCTATAAAGTGTGTGTGTGTGTGTGTGTGTGTGTGTGTGGTAACGTATGTATTTAGTAATATATAGGTATGTTTATCATACCAAAAGTTATTAAGTTTTAAATAAATTGTTTTAATTCAATGAACAGTATAATTTGAACTCTAATTGAAACGCCTACGCTTAAAAATATGTGAACACATATTTAATAAAAATGGTTGCTTTCTGCTTGTAGTTGCTTTTCGACATATTTAATTACCTATTTAAAATTTTATTTATTTAGATAATCTATTTGCAACGGTAACGGTTATTACGGTTAGTACCGTATTACCAATTTTTACGGTGTATCAGAATATAGGGTCGTTCCCTTTGTTTAAAAATAAATTGTTTAACAGTTCTTATTAAATGAAGTATGACATAATTAAAAAAACTATATCTGTTATTGTTTCCAAGTTTCTTGTTATTGTTTAGTTGTTGAAACAAATATTAGAAGTAAATGAGTTGGCAATACCTGTGGTTATGTATGACGTCATAACTCATTATTTCATACTAAATTTATAAAGAACGTGCCATTTTGACGTTTAAGAAACAGGCACTGATTTGACTTGACAGTTCTCACAGAACTGAGTTATTTTTTATCCTTTATTAATCTACGTCTACTTACTTATTCAAAACTAAGGTTTTATGTTAATAAATACAATTATTATATATCATTTTTACTTTAAACAACAAAGCGCCCATAAAAATAATACTTTCTATAAAGATAAAAATTTAATCACATGTAATTTGTATAATCTTTGAGGCACGAAGTCAACAAGAAAGTAATTATCTATGTACTTAAATACATATCAACATGTTAACCGATAATATTAGAGGATGGTAGTAAATCAAGTAAAAATGGTTTATTAAGGATTAGGCCTACGTACGTAAATGGGAAGAGATGTATCTTTCACACTTTTACACATTCAATTTTAGACCCTATGCTACACGCTTACGGACGGCAATACAATGCATCAAAACTGTACTTACGTTCTGTAGAACACTTGCATGGAATAGCAACCTTTGACGTCATACATTGCTATTGTCAAATCATCAAAAAATAACAAACTTGAAAATTATAAAGAATGTATTTTTTTAGGTAAACGTTTATGGAATAGAGAAAATGATTAGTGGTATTAGTTTATGGCATTAAAAATTCAACTGAACAGGAATCATCAGGGTAACCAAACGGGACCCTGTTACTAAGCCTCCGCTGTCCATCCGTGTGTCTGTCTGTCAGCGCGCTGTATCTCATAATCAGAATCATAATCATTTGTTTCGTGAAAACATAGGTAATAAAAGGTCATATGACATGAACTCCTATGCTCCGCCTACGGGCATACGAAAAAATACAATAAACTAAAATTTACATGCTCGGATGGAGTTTATAAGATTCTATTAAATAATACGTCTGTCAAATTACACTAATAATAAATACAATTAAAAATAAAGAAATCAAGATATAAATAAATCAAGTTATCATAAATCATAGAAATCATAAAGTCTGCGTCTATATTCATTGATGTCCGAACAGCATCTAATTTCTTTTGGTAATTTATTAAACTTCGGTGCTATTGCTTAAAGGCTTTTTATGTAAAAATGTAGTTTTAGTTTTTAGGAGGGGAATTTTATCAGAACGACGTTGATTCTCCACAATATCAAATAAGCGTAAATTGGTTTTTACGACACACTAACTTCATAAATGTACATTGATGGAAAGGTCAAAAGTCTTAATTTTTTGAAATGTGGTACGCATGTATCCGTTCGTTGCAACCTACAAATTATCCTGATACATCTCTTTTGAGCTACAAAAACATCAACATAAAACATCTCATGATCCATAATAGGTGACAGTTGAAATTTTCACAAAATATGTATTTCTATTGCCACTATAACAACAAATAATAAAAATAAATAAATTAAAAAAAAGCAAATATCGTATTTTTTTTGCTTTTTCTTAATAGACTTAAATTCAACATACTTAGTCTAATTGAATGTTTGAGGGTGTTTCTTTATACGTAACTCATTCTCTGAACATTTTTGAACTCTTCAATTCTCGCAGATCTGCTAGACCAGCCATAGAATTATCTATATAAATAAAAATCAATGTAAATATGTTTGTCCTCTACGCATTTGTAAACCGCTAATGGGATTGTGATGAAAGTATGGCAATGTCTTCTGAGAACGCCCGCGAGGATTTCTGGGTCAAAAAATCCAAATAAAAAGAATTGAAACGCATTTCGGGTACAGTTAGTTAAAAATAAAAACAAATTATATTTAAAACGGAGTTTATTTAATAACTAGAGAATGTACACTTAGAGGTAATATTTAAAATACACAATCTAAAATACATTTTCTACTATGAAGAGATAGTCTGAATGCTAGTAGCCCGCATTGAAATACTGTATCTCAATTCAAGCTAAGCGGCGGTAGCGTAATGGCTAAGGTGTCGGACTTGCGATCAAGTGGTTGCGGGTTCGAACCCCACCCAGTGCACTACCGACGTGAACCCACTCCTAACACAAGCATTTTAGCTTAGCTGGAGGGGTTAACAAGAATACTAGTAATGTGTGACCCACGTTGCTAGTATTATTTTATTTAAAAAAAAAAATTAAAAAAAAAACTAATAGCCATGCTTCGAATACCGGTATTTTATTAGGATACCGGTTGCATTGATCTTTAAATGCCGGTATATAAAAGATACTGATATTTATTACAAATTTATAAATTAATTGTTTCAAAAATTGTCGTTACACAATCTTAAGATTGAGAGTTTAAAAAAATAAGATAAATAGTTAATTTACCACATAAAATAGACTGCATACTCATATATTTCATATATTTCTATATCTCTAAGGGCAGTTCGAAATGTATTACAAACCCTTATTAACAGAGTAGACCTTAACTTCTTTTAATCAACTTTTTTCCATTGGCAATTTACAGGTAGATAACTTTAACAAAACCTGCATAATATTGGAAATATATTTGTCTGCGGCGATCTTAATATGCATGTACTATTTGGGTTGAGTCAAGGAGTCAACTTTTTTTTCGGATGATGGCATAGAAACCATCATCTCTTGTTTTATAAACATGCCAGAGGTATAAAACTCTCTACAAGACCTTCATAAAAACGGTAGGCAACGTAAAAAATAGGTTTTAGGTTAGCTAAGCTAAATTATAGTGTTAAGAGTGGGTTTATGTAGGAGATCATAGGGTGTTTTAAATACCGGTATTTACCATCAGGAACGAATATCAGTTATTTCTGTTTTGACATAGCTTAAAGACTCAAATGTCGGAACATAGAACGTTTGCGTGCTCATAATAAAGATTGTTAATTCTCATTTTTGCATATACGCTTAGCTGATTATAAGGAAGGTAATTAGCACTTAATGATTAGCTAATTTTTTTATAAGAAAACCATAAATTCAACGGTCTTGAGTTTGTTTGCTGGTTCGGAAAGTTGTTATTGAATTTTACTGTTAAGCAATTTTCATTGGCAACACGATCTGTAAATGTTTATGAGTCATGTGAATTTTCGAGATACCGGTATATGGAGCCTACCTATATACCGGTATCTCAAATATTGGGTATTTACATACACAGTGATTATTGCCAGACTTAAAAATAAATTCTCCTTTACATTCAGACTAACTCCTTATTTCTAAATACCACAACTTTGTACATAACTATTCACACTTTCCTCATTCCTTACACCATAGAGTGTATGATGTACAATCACGACTTTAAAATTAGGAGTTAATTAGTGAAATTGGGAATCGGTTTACGCCTCCAACTGTAGAGGTTAGGCAATATATTTAACACTTTTGTGTTACAGTACGTTATTGTACATTAAGGAGGTACCTAAGGCAAATTACAGAGTGGCAAATGAGCAGTACCTGCCTTATGGTAACAGGGTATCAGTGCTCTGTAAATTGTTACATGATAGGCACCGGTACACAATATAGTTATTTGTGGACACAATAAAAATTATATTGCACTTAATTAAACTTGTTTAGTTTGCTTTGCAGGCATGCAATTAATCCGCATGGTGGCAAAAGTATTGATATTTGGTTATTTATAATTTTTTCGGCTTGAGTACAATGTTGCAAACTCTTAAACTCATTTTCTCTCTAGAAGCTTTTTAGAACCAATAAAAACTTCCGAAAATTAACTCGTGCAGAGAGATATGAGGACAGATTATTTCCCCTACTTGGGGGAAAACTCACAAGTTGTGGTAACTGTAAAAGTCACAATTTTTTATACAATTTCTTCTTTACCTAATCTTTTAGTCTTTCCATCATTCACTTCTATAGGTATCTGCTTTACTCTTAAAGAGTTAATATACCATCACTTCTTATCACTGTGCTAAAACTATCACTATCTTGTTCTCACTTTAATAGTCTACATATCGTCGTCTCGCTCATGAGGCGCGTGCCTCTGAAGCACTGCTAGTCGTTGCTGCGTCACTTCCAGGTGATGCTTTCGCCATTTTATACGGCGATTCTGGAACCAGACCTTCACCTGGAATAGAAAAGATTATTGTTATAATTTATAATACATGACTTCCAGAAAGCACTGACCTACATAAAAGTTTCGCAGTCATCGGGAGAAGATGATGTCTTGGGTTTGAAAAATTATTTTCCCTTTATGACATCCGGACGGGCCATAACAGGGTTCCCAGAAAGTGTATCTACTAATTTATTTTGAAAGATTCACAAAGATTTAAAACCTTTTTCATTGAATGTAGGTATTAATACCTACTTTCTTGAAATAGTGCAAAATACCGGAAGTCACCGGTTTAAACCTTTTATATACCGAGAAACTATTCAACACAGTGACTTCCACTACAATATTACATTTCTAAGATGTTCAAACCAATGACTCCCAACTCCACAGTCGCAGCCCACAGCGTTTACGCAAGATCTATCTATTCCTCACCTGTGCCTCAGTGAGTTGTAAGGCATGTGCCAGGTAGAGCCGCTCAGGGCCTACCATGTACTGCTGCCGTTCGAACTCTGCCTCCAGCCGCTCCAGCTGTTCCGGGGTGAATATGGTACGTATCCGCTTGCTCCTGCCTGAACTGGAAGCAAAGGTACAGTTTTAAAATAACGAATTTCTATTTATTTATTTTATTTATTTAATACTTCCTGCATTTTAAATTGCATGGGGCGGACTTAATCTTTATTTGTAAACAATCATGAAATTGTGTTAAAATACAAAACAAAAAAGAAAATAGAATTGGTAATAATTCTTAGTGAGAATCACACTAATATTATAAAGGTGAAAGTTTGTGAGTGTGTGTATGTGTGTGTGTGTGTGTGTGTGTGTGTGTGTGTGTGTGTATGTTTGTTACTCTTTCACGCCAAAACTACTGAACCGATTGCGATGAAACTTGGTATGCAGATAGCTTTAGACCTGGATTAACATATAGGCTACTTTTTATCCCGATATTCCCACGGGATCGGGACTTACGCGGGTGAAACCGCGGGGCGCTGCTAGTGCTAGTAACTGATTTTACAGAATGCTAAAAAAACAAATTCAGTGTTTATAAAGATTTAACTGCCTGCATTTGAGTTGATAAATTCATTGAGGGCCTTTTTTAACAAGAAAGTAACCATTAATTTTTTAATTGATAATGCCATGCCAAGGGACTTAGAGCGCTTAACTTAGGCCTCCTATAAAGATTTACAAAGGGTGGTGTTGCACCAACTTATTGAAATGAGTCGCGCTGCCACTTTAACTTAGAATAAAAACAATTATTAAAGCACTTTACGAGGAGGACCTAAATTCGACTAGTTTTAAGGTTCCGTACCTCGGAAGGAAAAAAACGGAACCCTTATAGGATCACTTTGTTGTCCGTCCGTCCGAACGTCTGTATGTCTGTCTGTCAAGACCCTTTTTCTGAGGAACGCATAAAGGTATGAAGCTGAAATTTATATCAAATACTCAAATCTACTGTCCCTTAGAGCTGTGAAAAAATCAAACTTCTAAGCCAACGCAATCAAAAGATACAGCCGTTTATGTCGCAAATTTCCGACACTCGCAAGGGAATCAAAACCTACAGGGTACTTCTCGTGAACTCAGAATCTTGAAATTTGGTACGAAGCAGCGTCTTATAGCACAGATAAAGGAAAAATTGCGAAAACCGTAAATTTTTGGTTACATCATATAATAAAAATATTTTACGGAACCCTCGGTGCGCGAGTCCGACTTGCACTTGGCTGGTTTTTTTTTGTGTAACGCCTTATCGCTCAAATCCCATTTGAATTTGAAGAAATGGAGTATCTAAGAATTCCTTCGCATTACTGTCGTAATATAAAACCTAATAGTCTATCTAAAACTAAGCCTTAAAAACAGCGGCCGCCGGGACGTCCGTGGCACATTATCACGATTCAATGTTCAATAAAATCAATGAGTTTTGAAAGAAGAAGAAAAGAAGAAAAAAGATTTGTGTAAGCATGTATGCATGTTGTAAAGCATGATAATTTGTTCTGTGTCTGGGTGTAATTTATCTATTAAACAAGCAACCCGCCTCGGCTTGGCACGGGTAGCAGAGACATCTTTAACAATCATCAATATATTTCAATAAATTTACACAAAATCTTAACAAATTATACACCTAAACCTTCCTCATGAATCACTCTGTCTATTAGTGAAAACAACATGTAAAACCGTTGAGTAGTTTTTCAGTTTATCGTGAACAGACAAACGCGGCGGGGGACTTTGTTTTATAATATGTAGTGATAAGTATGTATTTAGAAATATATAAGTATGTTTATCAGCAGTCTGGTTGCCATAGTACAGGCTCTGCCTAGTTTTGGATTAGACGACCGTGGGTGAGATGTGTGAAGTTATTATTATTTCTAAATCAACAAAGCAACAAAAGCAGGATTGCAAATGTGAACTTCTACGCACAATATTGAGAGATTTAAGATACTTTATAGGGTTTCCTGTAATCTAAAGAACTATTTTCTGTATTTTTTTTATGTAGTTTCGAAGTTAAGGGGAGGGGGAATAGTAAATTTTCATCTATTTTCTTAAATAACTTTAAAACTATTAGATAATCTTAAAATTATAAAAAAGTATTTGTGACCCTCACAACCTAGAGATTGCAATCCGGAAAACCGGATCCGGAAAACCGGAGTTTGGAGAGTTTTGGAACGATTTCTGCGCATTGTTACCTGTGCAGTCACTACCGCACCCTGCACGTGCCCAACCTTACTCTTACATTGCAAGTCCACAACCGACAAGAATAGATCGTCAAAGGGTCTTTTTAACAGCTGGATATATTTGTAACTGTTAAGAAGTTGATTGGCAAACGATACGAGAAGTGACATGGTTGATTAAGTTACGTTTGAATAATTTTACTGACGTCATGCATAAAGTCTAGAAAGACTTAACTTAATAAAGATAAAGATAAATAATATTACTAATACGAAAACTGAGATTTAATTATTTAAATTACATTGGATACTAGATTTTTATTGTTTATTACAAGGAAGAAAAAGTTGATTGTCTGTCTGAACGGTATTTAACATTAATATATTTATGATAACTTCTTAAACCTCTTTTATACAGTTCATATTGCTACCAATCAAAAAAATGTTATGATATGCCAATTCCAATCCGGTCAGGACCGGCCGGATTTGGTCGGATTGGTGCCGGATTGCAATCCCTACTCACAACAAGCCCTTTTATTTGATACTAGCAGTTCCCGAGTGGCATCGCTCGCGTGTACATATTTATATATTTTGCTCGGAACCTTAATTCTTTTTCCAAATGAATGTCTCGATGAAATCGGTCCACCCTTCCGGACACTAGTCGGAATAAACAGACAGATAGACAAAAATTTTAAAACTAATTTTTAGGCATAGGGATCATTCAAACTATTATTTTGACATTACAAACAGATACTTCAATTTTATTTATTTGTATTAATGATGTAACCTGCATTTTTTTTTTAATTTTGTAATTTGGCCCAAAAAATGGCTCAAAATTCTCAAAGATATAATAATGAAAATAATCATCTTGTGTCCATAGACTTTCAACCATCGCCTTTTATTTATCACTGGCATATCAGTCTCTTTGTTTTCGTTTAAATAGTCCAGTATAATCCGATACATAATTTAATGTGATAAGTTTCGCGCCATTCGGTATAGCCTAAAGTCATACTTTCCCCCCTTAACGAGTGATATAGTTATGGAGGGCCCGTAATAGGTCTAGTAGATTCGGAGCAAGTTGGATTTTACAGACGCACAGACAGACGTACGAGTAGTCCCGTGGGCGTTCCGGTTTTTTCATTGCTGCCTAAAAAAACATTTTGTATTATTTTGCGATAATTTTAAGCAAGGTTCATCCCTTCAGCAAAAATGGTAGTTACAGCTGATAATAATTTACCAATTTATCTGATTTGACTACCGTGCTTCAAGATAATAACTTTATTGAAGTTGCAAACAAGCATACTGCGAGATGGCAACAACCTGGGCAGTAACAAACACATGGTATGTAATAAAACCTCAAAGTTTTTTCTTCTGCAAAATCTAAATAATATTATACTGTACATACCTGCTGGAACAGTTCATAGAGTGGCCCCTGGAGGTCTTCAATTGTCCGACCTGCGGCCTCATCTCGGGTCGGGGACTATCTGCAACAAGTACAAGCAATCTTAAAATGGACATTGCAAATATCATTTACAAGCCGTGCCCCCAGTTTCACCTGCTTTTATGGAAATTGCTCCGCTCCTATTGGTCGTAGCGTGATGTTACATAGCCTATAGCCTTCCTCGATAAATAGGCTATCCAACTTTAAAATAATTTTTTAATTCCAACCAGTAGTTCACCAAAGCCAATTACAAGTCTTCAGGTATAGAACTATATTAACTATTTGATGTGCAATAAAAAAAAGTATAAACATTTTAAAGACTAAATGAACTGATCACATGATCTTACAGAGTCGCTTGAGTTACATGTGCATCCAAGATTCAAATACTATTTAAAAAAACCACCTTCTAGCCGAAGGAACATTGATAACGAAGGGGTCAATATCGTGCTGTTTACATAATTTGTTGAAGTTTCTGCTTGCTCGCACAATATAAGTATTCAGCCTATACTAAGTTAGTAGTTATAGATACACTTAGGGGTGGATGGATCTAAAAGTGATTTGTATGGGACATCTATATTAATATTTCGGTCAAGGGGTATGGTAGACTCGATTGAAACCTTACCTGAATAATAAAACATAAAAAAATAATGATTTCGAGTCGACAACATATATCCGCAGAATTCGAATTGTCGAGTATTTTGTTAAATTCTAATGGTGCAAATGGTAGTCGCCATATTGGCCACTCGGATGCCATCTTGAGTTCGTTAAGGCCGATTCACTCGTATGTCTTGAGTTCGTTAAGGCCGATTCACACGTATATCGACCTACATTTTGTATAAGATTGTGTATTATGTTATGAGTCACATTTCACCCGAGCGAAGCCGGGTTTTCATCTAGTTAAAATAAATTTTGGCTAAAAGCTGTAACAGTTTTAAAATGAATAAATAGTCAGCTTAATTTTTCAGCTGGTTAACGTTTCATCCAAAATTATTGTTTAAAATTTATTTCCTTTTGCTTTTAAAGCGTGTTAAATATATTTAAAAAACATAAAAACTAAAATTAATCTTATTGTTACCTCAGAATCATATTATATACTAGATGCGCCCCGCGGTTCACCCGCGTAAGTGCCGTGGAAATATCGGGATAAAAAGTTTCATCGCAATCGGTTTAGTTGTTTTTGCTAAAAGAGCAACAAACATTCATACATACATCCTCACACACTTTCACGTTTATAATATTACCATCAGCGCCCCGCGTCCCGATCCCATGGGAATATCGGGATAAAAAGTAGCCTATATGTTAATCCAGATCTCCAGCTATCTACATACCAAGTTTCATCGCAATGGGTTCAGTAGTTTTGGCGTGAAAGAGTAACAGACATCCATACATCCTCACAATATTTCACGTTTATAATATTAGTAGGATTAGTAGTGATTAGTAGGATTTATTTGATTTATTTTTACAGAGATGGATAATGTAGTACATTTGAGAGGACAAAGGTGTAATTAGTTTAGTAAACAACACTATTCACTACAATAACATCTGTGTTCTCATACTTCCCATAGTTAGGTTACTTAGGATGAACAGTAATTGCGATCCTTGATCCTTGACTTGGCAAACAATAAAAGTTCAGGGTAATATACTTATCACCTTTAATTATAACTATATTAAGTTACTACAATGATCAAGTGTGTGTGTGTGTGTGTGTGTGTGTGTGTGTCTAAATGTTCCGTGCATGTGCGTGTTTGTGTTTAGACTCTAATCGAGGATTTGAAATGCGTGTCTTGTAAATAATAAAACCGTTTTATAATATAAGGTGGGTTTTAAGGTTTAAGAGTTTAGGGGATTAAATAGACCTCTAACTAATTAGGGCCGAACTGGCCCGTACGATCCCAAATATCTGACGTTTGGTTAAAAATTCCAAATTCAAATTAACCGCATTCGACTCGAATCATCGATTGCCAGGATAGTATCGATCGGCTTGACCCCTTGGCGTTGCGTAAAGTCATAGCTTCACTCTGCATTCTCTACTGCTTGTACTTTAGAAAGTGCTCCGAGGAATTTATCGGACTTATATGAGCTGCATCTTTCCGCCATCGTTTAACAAAATTTCCATCCCCATAATTTAGATAACTGGCACTCGATCACTGTGCGCTTCTCAAAAAACTTTTTTGCCTTACAGTACAGTATTTCCGGACAGATACGACCTTCAAACCTACATCTCAAAGGCCAGCAACGCACTTATGACTCTTGAGTTGCAGGTGTCCCTGGGCGGCGTAGTCATTTACCATCAGGTGACCCGTCTGCTCATTTGCCGTTCGTTTGTTCCTCTTTGTATTTCACATAAAAATATGGCTTTTGTATTTCGAATTGATTCGTTTGCTTTCGCGAAATTTGATTTCTCTTTGACATAGTCTTGTTCACAATTTAGAAGACTAAAAATATTCGTAAATATGAGTCCATTCGAAGAAAATCTGATTTTGACAGTTCTACGACATTCTTATTACTACACAATTCGTTAACATGTTGTGCCTTAATTGACAGAATGGGATCCTCCCTAATCAGTCCACCTGCATTTATTTAACAAGTGGACAAGACTATGATCCCTCGGACCCAACTCACCCTTTAATTAATGTCAGATATGTCACCGCTTAACTTGGGGAGGAATATAATATTGTTTCATCTTGTTTTTATAGTAGGAAAGTTGCAAAAACACGACCAGGCTCATGGGCAAAAGGTGTAGATGAAGGCGAAGAAAACCATACGGGCTTAACACAGCAACTAAAGAAGACATTATTTTAATTTGGTTAAAAATTCTGAAGTTGTACTGATAATTTTAACAATTTAGTTACTTTTACTTACAATAGCAACATTAATAAAATACCGGACTAGTGTGCGAGTATGACTCCCGCACCGAGGGTTACGTAAGCAAACAAACGTGTATGTAGATAGTACCTACGTCCATCTCGGGAATCACTTCTCGAAGACTTTTGCCCGTCTTTTCCGAAAGACAAACTTAACTTTGCGGTTGCGATGTACGACAAAGTCAACAATCCAACCGCAAAACATAAGTTTTTATTCACAAAAACGATTGTTTTATGTGATACTAGCAACCCGCCCCGGTTTCGCACGGGTAGCAGAGACATCATCAACAATCATCATCATATTTCAACCAATATGGTATCTTTTGACTGCGTTGACTTAGAAGCTTGATATTCTTACAGTTTCAAGGGACCGCTGACATAAATATTTGATGTTAATTTCAACTTGATGCCTTCTCGGGTTCCTGAGGGAAAGGGGCTTGACAGACACACCGACAGACAGATAGATATAACAACAAATTAACGACTTTCAGAGTTTTTCCTTTGCTTGTGCTATGAGACCTTACTTTTCATCAAATTTAATGATTCTAGGTCAATGGGAAGTACCCTATAGGTTTTGATTTACCTGCAAAATGATCAAATTTGGTCAAATATAAGGCTTAAGTGGCCATATCTTTTGATTGCGTTGACTAAAAAGCTTGATTTTTTTACAACTTCAAGGGACCTTATGTATTTGGTATTATTTTCATCTTGATGCGTCCACGGGTTCCTGAGAAAAATGATCTTGACAGACAGACGGACAACAAAGTATAATATTTAGTCTATTTTTATTATTCTCCAATATTAGTTAGTTTTATTTTTAAATTATGCCACTTACAAATTATTTACGTTAAATTGTTAGTTTTTATGTTCATTCTTAATTAATTTATTTGATGATCCACACTCACAAAACTCTACTTAAATATTAGAGATTAGATATTTTTAATAATTTGCTTGTTATTCCGATATTAAATTCCGGCTGTCTCGCAATAAATGTTACTGGCAATTAAACTTATAAACACTTTTGTGTACTAATATACATAATAAGAATTTTATTTGCAATGTTTATTTCATCACTAGTTAAGAAAATATCGTAGAATATCGTAAATATCGTGTTACAGAAAGGTATGATCAAATTTTAGGAGCCTTTATTTGTAGTCGGCAATATTTTCTTTTACACATCTCACAAACGGCCGTCTGATCCCAAACTAGGCAGAGCCGAGAGAACTATGATAACCAGACTACTGATAAACATATTTATATATTTACTCAATACATACATATTATAGGGGGGCTCGTGGCTAAGTGGTAACCGAGTAAGTTAGCACATTACAATGTTAAGTAATACTAGCCAGGTCGGTCTAGGATGTATGAGCCCTAAAAAGTCCGACAACCTGGTCTAACTACAAAACTTCGATATCGCCTAGTACTCGGGTTGTGGAGGTCTGATGGCAGTCGCTTCACGTAAAATATCGCAGTTCAGCCGTATCGTAGTTAGACTGAAAGCCGATCCCAACTTAGTTGGGAAAAGGCGCGGAGGATGATGATACATATATTATAGACTAGCTGCGTCCCGCGGTTTCACCCACGTAAGTCCCGATGCCGTAGGAATGTCAGGATAAAAAGTAGCCAATGTGTTAATCCAGATCTCCAGCTATTTACATACTAAGTTTTATCGCAATCGGTTCTGTAGTTTTTGCGTAAAAGAGTAAAAAACATCCATACATCCACACATCCATACATCCATACATCCTCACAAACTTTCACGTTTATAATATTAGTAGGATAAAAACACTCAAACACAGAACAAATGATCATGCTCATCACACAATTATTTGTCCTGTGGTGCGAATCGAAACCTCTAGCTGAGCAGTCAGGATCACTAACCACCAGACCAACAGGCCAGTCAATACTTATTTACTTATGCTTGAAGAAAAATTGAATTTTGAATTGGAACAGGTATTCTGTTTCTAATGTAAGTGCACATTTCTATAGAATATTTTTTTTTATGTCAATTTCAATGACTTTAGATGTTATTTTCAATTAAAACATTTTCAGAAAAATCTGGACATTCCATTAACATCCTACCCACAGTTTCATTCATGTCATTCATGTGTAATTATAGTAAATTAATATATACTAGAAGTCGCCTGGTTGCCGAAATTCAACCATCCTACTAATATTATCAACGTGAACGTATGAATGGATGGATGTTTGTTACTCTTTCACGCAAAAACTACTGAACCGATTGCGATAAAACTTGGTGTGTAGATAGCTGGAGATCTGGATTAACACATAGGCTACTTTTTATTCCAATATTCCCACGGCATCGGTATCGGGACTTACGCGGGTGAAACTGCGGGGCGCAGCTAGTAATTAATATATTCTTTACCTATCCGCGTCGAGTGCTGAGAAATGCTTCAGCATCTGGGTTACAGTATCAGCCTCTTGCAAGAACAAATTTAAAACAATCATCCGCCTTAGCCAGATTATCAAAAATGTACAACACATTGGGCTGTGACGTAGATATTTTTAACACAACCTTATTTAATCTCGGTCCCATTGGGGTGAATTGACGAATTTCAAAATTAATATTATTTTCTTTCATCATCTCATCCCATTCTTGGTTTTGTTAAGTTTTAATAGGAACTAAAGATAAAGGACTGTTAGAAAGAAAAGTGCTTGTGCTTCTTTTTAATTAAAAGGAATATTATAATTAGAGATCGGATATTCGGATGCATATTTATCTAAAGTTGAGATTTTTATCGAAAGAATCGCGCGCACATGTGCAACTTTTCTATCTTTCATTTCTCTTTTATGTAGTTTCTGTGTGTACAACATAAAAATATTATGTGATGTAATGAATAAATAAGTTTATATTCATTTATGTTTTCTTATTTACCACACCACCATTCCTCTTACACTTTACATACGTACATAGTTGAATGGGAAACACCTTAACTTAAAAAGAATTAACTTAGTAAATATACATCGGATTAGTTATTCGAGCCCGAAATCCCGGGATTTTATTTTAAATAAAAATATACTTAGAAGCCGCTTCCATAATTTGTTATCCAAAAAATAACTTTAGGTAAATATGCATCCGATCATCCGATCGCTAATTATAATACTATCAAAATTGAAAAGCGTCAGGACGTATTACTATTAAATAGAAATTGACGATGTGCAGTTACAGTAACTCAGCTGACGTTGTCCCCATTAATGGGGACAATGGGAATACACATATAAGAAAATATTGCTAGCTTTAACTCTTATTTATATTAAAACCACAGCATATTTTCTTGTTAATATATTTGTTGGTTATTTAAATTATTTATTTTAATACCTTGAAAAGTTTTCTTCTCGACTAAACTTTCTGTACTAAATCAACTAAAAAATGTTAGAATTTCAACAATTGGATGAGATGATGAATGAAAAAAAATATAAATTGCCGAGTTTGCTTTGGGACGAGATGACGAACGACCCCAAAATATACCTATACCACAGAATACATAATAGTACTAGCCTATACTAGACGCGTGTAGTTTGATGTAGCTTTAACACGTATTTTTTTTATTTTTAACACATATTCATTTAAAAATTTGCAGTTTTCTGCACTTCATCTATATATAAGCTTTAAATATTCCACATATCATATTCCTCCATTCCTCCATTCGCGAAATTATCTTTAAAATGCGCACAAAGAAGTCTCGACACGTATTGTTATATTAACTAGCTAACCCGCGTAACTTCGTCCGTGTCAGTAAATTTTACCCGTTTTTTCAACATTTTTCATTGATGCTGCGCTAATTTTGGTTGTAGCGTGATGTTATATAGCCTATATAGCCTTCGTCGATAAATGATGAACCACTAGTTTCTAATATTAGCGCTTTCAACCAAACAAACAAAAAAACAAACTCTTCAGCTTTATAAAATCGGCGCCGGAAAGTGCTTGCCTGAGAGCGACGGACGCTATCAGTCTGGCGCCCTAGCAGAAGCAGGCCCGAGACGGTGGCGCAACGTGTTCCGCCTAATTCTCTAAATACGAGAACCATCCGTACCTCATGGTGGGGTGGTCGCTTTGCTCAACAGGCAGCTAAGTCTGCCGGGGTTCACACGGATTTTCTTTCTATGATACACCTGAGACCCCGGACATAAGACCCGGTGACGGAACACACATTCCACAGATAAAAAAAAGTATTTTCCGAGTATTTGGCAAAATAAACATAATACTATACGTGAACATCACTTTACGTGTTACCATAGTACCAGCGCTGCTTCTTACGAAGTAGTACAAAGCTGAGCTAACGACCATGTTTGGAACATGCAGACATATTTATTAATTCTTGTTAATTGAACGCCTGTCTTGAATCTGTTGTGCCTTTGTATGAAGTGCAAAATAAATATATTTCTTTCTTTCTTTCGATCTTGTGTCATCAGAACTAAATTTTCGTGAGTTATATCACACACCTAGATCTAAAGGGAGCTAACTCAAAAATTATGCACACCACCGAATTCCTTATCTCAATACCTAAGGATAAATAAATCAAATTTTAAAATATCACCACTACTCGACGACGCTAGACGCTAAATTGACCAACACGGGCTCAACTCAAAATAATAAAACAAATATACTTACAGTGTTCTTATGACGAAAGAATATATCTAACCAAACTCTTATACTAATGTAAATACCGTAATAATTATTTATGAGTCGGCGCCAAGAAATGGGTTTACAGGTGTAAAGTCAATGGGTATCTTCAAACAATCATTCTTTCCCCTATTTTTGTAACCTCAGGGTTGAAATTTTTATTTGAAATTTAAATGGGACCAACTTTGAACTATACCCTATCGAATAACAAAGGAATTATCAAAATCGGACTACCCTGTAAAAAGTTATGCATGGTCATACATCACTACTACTACTAAACAAAGTCCCCCGCCGCGTCTGTCTGTCTGTTCGCGATAAACTGAAAAACTACTAAACGGATTTTCATGCGGTTTTCGAAAATAGATAGAGCGATTCATGAGGAAGGTTCAGGTGTATAATTTATTAAGGTTTTGTGTAAATTCTTTGAAATATGATGATGATTGTTGAAGATATCTCTGCTACCCGTGCGAAGCCCGGTCGGGTTGCTAGTAAAAAATAAAAACAAAAATACGGGTTGACTTAAGAACCTTCTCCGTTTATTCGTCGGTTAAAATCCATATTTCAGCAACAAACATGATTAAAACGCAAGTTTCCTACAATATCTTTCTTCTAGCTGCATATAAAAAGCATAACTCTATCATCCTCCGCGCCTTTTTCCAACTAAGTTGGGGTCGGCTTTCAGTCTAACTACGATACGGCTGAACTTCGATATTTTACGTGAAGCGACTGCCATCAGACCTCCACAACCCAAGTACTAGGCGATATCGAAGTTCTGTAAGTTAGACCAGGTTGTCGGACTTTTTTGTTTGAGGCACGGATGGGTCTCAAAGTGTTTAGAATTTTCACCCATCCGAAAACTGACATGGCTAATATTACTTAACATTGTAATGTCCTAACTTACTCGGTTACCACTTAGCCACGAGTAAGCATAAATCTATATCTACAGAAAACTATTGCAATGCACAGGGACACACTAATTAGAGATAATAATTAGTAATTTAAGTTACCTATTTGTACGCCATGAATTGAAGATGGCAAATGTGTTGGATGTATTTTTGTAGTATATTTACCAACTTTGTATTACCACATTTTAGCAAATAAACGAATTTGACGCACTAATTAGGGACGCACTAATTTTGCCTTTTCTAAAATACGTGCTTTTTTTCCCACGACGGCACGGAGAAGGTACGAGTATCAGTATATGCGTTTACGGTGAGAGATGTTTGTGCGTTTGTGCAAACCAATGTTGCCATTAATTATCTCAAACACTAATAGTCCGATTTTGATGCGGTTTTCAGTAATGGGTTCGTGGTTGTTTGGTGCGGGTTCTTAAATGGGTGTTACGGTGGTAACTCACTAGGGGGCGCTGCAGTAAACATTTGATTGTGCAAACCAATGTTGCCATTTATCTGCAAAACGAATAGTCCGATTTTGACGCGGTTTTCAGTAAAGGGTTCGTGGTTGATTGGTGCTGGTTCTAAAATGGGTGTTACGGTGGTAACTCACTAGGGGGCGCTGCAATAAACATTTGTTCGTGCAAACCAAAATTGCCATATCTGCAAAACGAATAGTTCGATTTTGACGCGGTTTTCAGTAAAGGGTTCGTGGTTGATTGATGCTGGTTCTTAGATGGGTTCTACGGTTGTAACTCACTAGGGGGCGCTTCAGTAAACATTTGTTTGTGCCAACCAATGTTGCCCTTTATCTCCAATACTAATATGCCGATTTTGATGCGGTTTTCAGTAATGGGTACGTGGTTGATTGGTGCTGGTTCTTAGATGGCTGTGACAGTGGTAACTCACTAGGGGGCGATGCAGTAAACATTTGTTTGTGCAAGACCAATGTTGCCAATTTCAGTATTGGGTTCGTGGTTGATTGGTGCTGGTTCATAGATTGGTGTTACGGTAGTAACTCACTAGGGGGCGCTTCAGTAAACATTTGCTTATGCAAGACCAATGTTGCCAATTTCAGTAATGGGTTCGTGGTTGATTGGTGCTGGTTCTTAGATGGGTGTTACAGTCGTAACTCACTACCCCCGGCGGATATTCTTTGGTTGTTTATTAAGGTCATAGGTAGTTGAATATATTACTTATTATTCTAACTTTTAAACTTTCGCGTTCCATGATATAATATTATCTACGTATTAACAGGAATTAAAGCGATCACGAAAAGGTGCCGTGGTCACAGGCTGACTGACAGTCAGCCTGTGACCACGGCCAGTGCAACCTGGTCGAAACGTCAGGCATTTCAGAGGTATGTAGTACTTTTTCGTGATCGCGTTAATTCCCGTTAATACGTAGATAATATTATATTACTTATTATTGCCACATCTCAGTATATTTTCGAGAAACAAACAGGCACGTCAGGAAGTGCTATGAATAATGATACTCCATTGTTTATATGCCCGACTTCGCGAGAGATCAACTCTATTATACAAAACTTTTTACGTTCATTATCTTCCGTTACATAATCTGGTGAAGTCGGGCACTTTTAAATTATTGTGTCCTTTTTCGATTAAGTTTTAATCATTATTTGAGTGGATTTTAAATATTTTTAATATTACCTCCATTTTACTTCTGATTAATTTCGTTGCACATTCTGAGATAGTATTACTGTCCTTGGCATTCGAAGAGTTTATTGCTCAATGTCTTCATGCGGGTTTTGTGATTGATTCTGATGTTCAGGAGTCACAAACATTGGGAATGTTTTTGAGATCAGTCCTAATTAAAATGTATACAAATAAGTAAAATTTAAGTGTCTGTTTGTAATGTCACAATAACAGCTTTTTACTAAATGCATCTGAATGTTTACACGGTATTTATACCAAAAAATTAATAATTAAATTTTTGTCTGTCTGTCTGTTTGTTCCAGGTAATCTACGGAACGGGCGCTCCAATTTCCACGGGACTTTCACTGGCAGATAGCTGATGTTATAAGGACTAACTTAGGCTACTTTTATTTTGGAAAAAGTATTGGTTCCGTGCAAAAAATATAAATGTGTAATGTTTAAGTTGTTCTGATTATACTTGATGTCCTTTGATCCCTTTTGGTTTTAGGTCACATATCGTATTCATCACATTTCTAGCTTCTAAAATTCATAGTTTCGGTAGTCAAAATCTCTTTTGACGTACCTACCTAATAAATCTTAACCTGATGTGGTATTTAGACACATAAAAATACCAAAAAGGCGAATTGCTACCACGATGAACAAGTGTTACAATTAATTTAAAAACTTGATCTTACCTTGTCTTAACCCCGTCGGCACATCAACCATACTTCTGCAAAATCCATCATTCAACCGCTGTACATCATGACCAGCATACAGGTAACTATGCAGGTGTCTCTGGTTCTGCTGCAGTCTCTCTTGAACGCTCAAGTTCATCACATTATCGTCCCTATTTGTTAAACCTAAAATGGCGGCAATCGTGAAAGATTTCCCGCCTAAATTCGTTCCTTTTCCTGTCAAATCAACACCAAAGGCCGACTGACTGTCGCCATCGTCCAACGTCGACACTGGTGACGACGATCTATCAGCATTTTCGGCGAATCTGTCGGTGTTGTCGGTGAATTCTCCAGTATATTTGTCTTCGCCGTCGGATATCGCCGATAGTCGGTCGACATTTTGTTGATACGCCGACACCGCTAGTAAATCCGTTAAATTCGCTGGATACATATTCGAATTTTGCCTCTGTTCCATCATTATTTATTATTTTAATTGACTTTATAATTTTTTAATTTCATTTTATTAATCACTGTAACACTAGACACTTTATTTTAATTAGTTTATTATTGAGTTAATTTTTTATTTTTTAGTTAATTAGTTAGTTGAGTCGGACGACTGTTCGAAGTGACTATCAGAGCAATATTGGTTGCGGTTTAGATTTAAAAAGGGGCACAAATTTAAAATTGTTTGGGCGGGGCTACAAGCGATCGGTTTGGTGGAGAAAAATGACATCGTCTATGGTCAATCGGGTGGTGGTAACTACCCTTGGGAGAGGGGTTGTTTTCTGCAGATCTTATTGGTGTTTAGTGCGCATGCGTGCAAGGGGCGTGTCCAGATTGCGGGGGTGTGGTTTGGCAGTGATTTGCGGTCGTTAAAAGCTTTTGATTGAAGCAGGTACAGATTTTAAAAATATTGAAAGGTGTGTTTTAAACGATGTGTTAAATATTTAAGTAAGACAAAAGTTAGTTTTTAAGAAGAGTATGGTTGTGGCTTATTTAGAAAGTGTCAGAGTTTGTATACTTCTGTAGTCTGTTATCGATGTATGGAAGATGCAAGTATATATTTTTTTTTTCTCTAAATAAAGACAACTCCCGCATTAGGAATTACTCCTGTGTCGCAGGGGACTTTACAAACATACAAACGACGGACACAAAGAACACCCAGACTCAGGTGGGAATCGAAACCACGACCTGTAGCATAGCAGTCAGGGTCACTAACCACTAGGCCAACAAGCCAGTCAAGATATAGTGATAAACAGGGGTACATGCGGGTAATCTTGTGTTTGCCGCGCTACTTGCCTTTATGAGCGATTAGTCAATGTTCGCTGCTTTTCGTCAAGTGAGTAAGTTTACCGGAGGCCCTAAACCTTCCCTCCCCCTCTCCCTCTCTTCCTCTTTTCCCGTAATCCCACCTCAAAGGCCGGCAACGCTATTGTGACACTTGAATTGCAGGTGCTTATGAGCGACAGTAGGTAGTCATTTACCATCAGCTGAACCATCTGCTCGTTTGCCCCCTATACCATAAAAAAAATCTCCATCTTCCGCTATAAACCTTTTTTACATTTTTTTCATTTAAAGTCAATTCAGAATCATAAACAACTACTTAAGAGAGTATTATTTTAACACCTGTAATAAATAAAAATCCATATTATTTCCAAATACGGTCCTGGTTGTCTTGCTCACCTCGTCCCCAGCCCCACCTCACACCCCGCTCGTCTCTCATGAAACAATTTAATATCATAATCTGTGCCCGATACTTGTGATTACAGAGCTGCGAACTTAGGATAAGGTATTAATTATTTGATTTGATAAGACTTTCAATTCAAATCAAATCAAATAAATAAATAATTTATTTGCACATAATTAATTTGACGACCTCTGGTGCGGTAGCGGTAGTGCGTTATATGACTATTTGCATTGTTCTGGCTGGTTCTATGTGCACGTATTTACAAAAAAAAAATCTTTAACTAAGTTTATTTGTATATTAGAAACCGATATGGTATTGATATTGGTGTAGGGCTCTGTTTCCGCATTTAGACTCATAGACGGTCCAATATATGTTCAGATAAGGCTGACTAGTTGAGCGTGAGCCAGCCTAGCTCCTTCCAGAAGCTTAGAAGCCTCCTGGGGCGTTCACAAGCTTCTATTAGCGACCTCGCACCAGCTAGGATATTTGCCCGTTGTGTGGCCACTCCCACGCACTGCAGGATAACGTGAGCAGCCGTTTCCTCCGCGTTATCACATTCATGGCGCCGGTTTAGGTCCCGTCATGATTCCTACAAATATCCTCACGTCGAGATGGTTGAGACTGAGCAGTCTGCAAGTTAAACGTGGGAGTCCTCCGTCAACACCAATTTAGAACCTACAGTACCACCTCGGCCTAATTTGGATCTAGATAGCGATGGTCTATGTGATAATGTCCCTGGATGTTATTATTATTATTAATATAGGTAACATAGAATAGATGTTATACTAAATATGAAGGCAGGTACATTTTGCTTAAATAAAGCTCGCAAAATTTAGAGAAGTAATTTTTTTATGGGGCAAATGAGCAGACGGATCACCTGATGTTATTAATGGGTAACTAGTTATATGTATATAAGTAAAATTCAGAGCATGCGGTGTTTTCTCATAAATGGTTGTACATTTTAGAATAAGTATGTGTCAAGTGTCAATGTGACAACTGGTAACAAACCAAATAAATAAATTCTTTTTAAAACAGACAACTCCCGCATTAGGAATTACTCCTGTGTCGCAGGGGACTATACAAACATACAAACAACGGACACAAAGAACACCCAGACTCAGGTGGGAATCGAACCCACGACCTGTTGCATAGCAGTCAGGGTCACTAACCACTAAATGTGACTAACGCCGCCCATGAACACCTGCAACTCAAGTTACAAGTGCGTTACCGGTCTTTAAGGTGGGAGTATGGGAAGTCCTCCAGTAAACTCACTCACTTGGCGAAACAAAAGCATTGCTTCGCGCTGGTTTTCTGTGAGGCCGTCGTATCAGTCCGGTCGAGCCGGCCCATACGAGCCGTAGCATGCCTCATATATATTTTTCAGAAGGTCGTGCTATACCTATAGTTTAACTGAAAAACTGGGAGTCGCCCGTCTGAGTACCTACATAATTTCTTCTTTTAAATCTTGAAGAGGCCCATTATGAGAAATAGCATAATTCTGACAACTGTAGAAGGAACGAATTGTCGCCTGCGGTAATTCCGGAACGATACGACCTTCAAACCTTCAAGAAGAGAGCGTACTCCCACCTCAAAGGCCGGCAATGCACTTGTGATTATTGATTTGCAGGTGTCCATGCCCGCCGGTAGTCACTTACCATCAGGTGACCCGTCTGCTCGTTTACATCATAAAACCCGCCCCGGTTTCGCACGGGTACAAATTATACACCTAAACCACGGTAATATTATCTATCTATTACGTGCTATTACCGTGCCTAAACCTTCCTCATGAATCACTCTGTCTATTAATTAAAACCGCATGCAAATCCGTTCAGTAGTTTTTCAGTTTATTTCAAAACAGACAGACAGACGCGGTGGGGGACTTTGTTTTATAGTATGTAGTGATGTACAATTGCAACACAATTTTATATTGTTTATGAAATGAATAAATAAATGAATATATTATTCTCAATTATAGACGTAGCTAATGTTGTCGCCACATCAAAAACTCTTATTTATTTTATTAAAAATAGGGCCAAACTATAATAGATGATAACACAGTTCACTATTTAATAAAAAATAAGTTGATAGATATTATTTTGACTGGTTATACCGGTAACGCAATACTATTGGTCGATGGATAACTATTAACAAATTGTCTGATTATAAAAGGGTAGGAATATGTTTAGAACGATTGACTTGAGTGCAAACAGAGGTACGAACAACTTGGCAGTTGCCGTTAGTTAGTGATTTTCATAGTTTATATCAGTAGTTGTGAGACTATTTCTTACACTAATAATTAAAAATTCACCATGCGTTATGTGTAGCCAATAAATAGTTGGTTTCGCGTGAAAAAATTGGATTTCAAAAAAATATATTTCGGAAATTATTTTCCTGGTGTAGGTGTACATTTCTGAAAAATTAATTATGAATTTTCATGGCCATTTCAAAGATTTTCTCATTCTTATTTATTTTATTTTCGTTAAAAAATGCTTAAGGTGTAAATTCACATTTCTAAACCAAATGCTATGAATTTTCGTGTGCATTTCAATGATTTTCTTTTTTATTTATTAATGCAGGCATTTTCAGAAAAATCTAGATATCCATGAACATCTTTGGTATTAAATACCCATAGTTTAATTAATGTCAGCCCTCTCTCATACGAAACATTAGCTTTATCAGTAAATTTTCAAGATTAATTTGTCAGTTTCAAAATAATATTCCTATTTTTAGGGTTCTGTACCTCAAAAGGTAAAAAAAGGAACCCTTATAAGATCACTCTCTTGTCCGTCTGTTTGTCTTTCCGTGTGTCACCACCGATTTTCTCAGGAATGGGTGGACTTAGCAAGTTGAAATTTATACCAGATACTGAGGTCTATAGTCCCTATTAGGTGTATAAAAATCAAGGTTCTGAGTCAACACAATAAAAAGATATAAGCAAATTTAGATTTTCGCAAAAATTTGTAAGTACCAAAATTTACCATAACTTTCAACTTTTTTAATTTTTCGGAATTTTCCCTTTACTTGTGCTGTAAGACCTTGCTTTTAACCACAATTGACAATTCTAGGTCAACCGGAAGTACCCTATAGGTTTTGGGTCGAAAACCTATAGGGTTACTTATTCAACATACATATTTATCCCATTTATCTATAATATGTATGTTTTTAGAAATATATAAGTATGTTTATCAGCAGTCTGGTTGCCATAGTACAGGCTCTGCCTAGTTTAGAATCAGACGGCCGTGTGTGAGATGTGTTTACCTAGAATCATGAAATTTTGTAAGAAGCAAGGTCTGACAGCACAAATAAAGGAAAAAATCCGAAAGTCGTTAATTTGTTGCTATATAAATTAAAAAAAAGTTTTTGTAATTACAAAATTATATTTTGCGGTTGGATTGTTCACTTTGTCGTACATCGCAACCGCAAAGTTAAGTTTTCTTTCGAAAAAGACGGGCAAAAGTCTTTGAGAATTGATTCCCGAGATGGACGTATACAAGTTTGTTTGCTGACGGAACCCTCGGTGCGCGAGTCAGACTCGCACTTGTCCAGTTTTATTACTTATAGATTTTAAATCTATTATAATCCATACAATATTCAAGTATTACTACCTTGACTGTTTTCTACAATCATACATCTCACCAATAGAAATAATTTTTAAGGCCACAAATCCATGGAAACCATAAAACTATAGTTATCCATCAAAATATCCAATAACTGAATATTAGAAGCGCAAAATATACAGTAGAGGCATTGGTCTCACCGTTAGCGGGAAATCGAATAGCGAGTCATTAATTTATGGAGTCTAATGGGTTCTGTCTTCTTCTGTTCAATGTATTTTGTATAGCTGTATGCTGCCTGTGACTTCGTTGGCGTGGAAATTTTGGTGAGATCTTTCCCACGGGAACTGTACAATAAGCTTCAACGCACACTAAAAATACATTCCCTTAACAGTAACCAATGTAAAAATATATAAAAAGAATATCTACTTACCCTAAATTATGACGACAGGAAAGAGCTGCTAAAATTACCGTATAAATAACCAAACACAAACACATATTCTGATATGACGACATACGCACACACACCATACAACACAACATACACCATACAACACATAAATCAACATACACCATACAGGTACGCATTACCGAAATATATAAACACACAAACACAAGCCCACCGACACACACACTCACACACACACACACACACACACACACACACACACACACACACACACACACATGCGTTTTATAATATTTTTTTCAAAATTCTCTGTAATTTAAAAATGGCACTGACTTCATATTATAATGTTCATGTTTATAGGTACTACCTAATTTGACTGGCCAGTTGGTCTAGTCATCTACTGGTTAGTGATCCTGACTGCTAAGCCGTTTGTGTGGGTGCATGGATGGATCCAAAATTTGTGTACGTGAATGTCTCTTTGCATTAGGCTGCGTGTTTCAAAATATATATGGACTAGCAACCCGCCCCGGCTTCGCACGGGTATCAGAGACATCTTCAACAATCATCATTATATTTCAAACAATTTATGCAAAACCTTAACAAATTATATACTTAAAACTTCGTCATGAATCGCTATATCTATTATTGAAAACCGCATGAAAATCTTTTCATGCGGTTTTCACCAAGTAGTTTTCGAGGTTATCGCCAACAGACAGACACGGCGACCAATAGGAGCGGAGCATCAATGCAAAATCTTGCAAAAACGGGGTAAATTTACAAACGCAGACGAAGTTGCGGTGGTCAGCTAGTTTAACAATGTCGCTTAATAAGTTTCTTTATGTGGAATAAAGTGCATGTTCAAAATGTGATTTAGATGTGACATCAAAAAAATCACATCAAATTACTACATCGTATAGCGTTTTAGAATGTTTATTATAATTTTAATAAAATAGAAAGCATAATTAAAGAGTAGAATACTAAATATACTACAACTACTCTTATACTTCTAACTCACACACAAATCGCTACTCGCTATTTCAAGTTTGTCGGACAAGAGCCTATGGGCAGGCCATCATTTCTAAACCCATACGTTATTAATAATTCATGATTTATGTTAACGAAACAAATGATTGCTTTAGCAAGTTTGCTTTAAAATTGAGCGACTTTATATTATATAAATAAATTTTACCTTACGATAATACAATATCGAGTATTTGTATCCTTATTTATTAGACTGAGAACATATCTCACTTCAGCCTATTTGCTACTTTCGATTTAGGGTACCTATGTTCCGTTATACACTGAGAGCACTGTTCAGTGCTCGTACTGGAGATAAATCAGTTCCGTTATAGACTTACAGTATACTGCCGCAGTATCGTAGGGAAATATATGACGTCATCGCCATTTTTGTACTGTGAGCACTGGAGCTTTCAAGGTAAGGTGCTCTCAGTGACAACACTGTCACTTTTATTATGCGATTTGACATTGACAACTGACAGTATACTGGACTGCGTTCCGTTATAGACAGTAACCAGTATAGCTAACTATAAGGGAACGGCTCCGCAGTATACTGAATTGACGTCATACTTTACAGTGGTTTCCGTGTATTTCGGAACGCACACTTTGGTGTGCATTTTGAATTTTAGAAGTTTACACCGTTTTAACTAAAGTTTATATTCAGACACGCTTAGCGCGCTAAGCGTGATATGATCGCATTCAACATCCCTAGCGATGAATGGGAAGAGCTATCCAAAAACAGAGGCAAATGGCGTAGTCTTGTTCATGAAGGCCAGTTGAACCAGGGCAAAACCTGGTTCGAACTCTTGAAAAAAAAAACGCACGCAGCGTCACGAGCGAGCCGCCAACCTCTAACAACAAGGGAGCCAATTCACATGCCCCACGTGCGGCCGAGGGATTGCCTATTCAGCCGCGAGCGCAAGTGTCACCGCGATGCAACTTAAATTATCTGTCATAGATGTAAAACTCTATATATATATATATATATATATATATATATTCAGACAGTAGTTTTAACACATTTCTGACTGTCTCACCCTAAACTAGGCAGAGCCAGTACTGTGGTAACCAGACTGTTGATAAACATACTTTTATACTTATTTCTAAATACCTAAGCATTTTAGATAAATTACTCCCAGACAATCAATCGTGGGAGAGCCGGCTCGACTGGAGTGATACCACGGCCTCACAAACAACCGACAGTGAGGTGTGAGTGAGGTTACCGGAGGCCTTAACCTTCCCCCCCCTCTCCCCCTCTTGCACCCTTCCTCTACTCCCACCTTAAAGGGTGGCAACGCACTTGTGACTCTTCAGTTGCAGGTGCCCATGGCCGGCGGTAGCCATTTACCCTCAGGTGACCCGTCAGCTCGTTTGCCCCTTATACCATAACAAAAAGACAGAACAAATGAGCGTGCCCATCACACAAATGTTTGTCCTGGGTGGGAATCGAAACCACGACCTTTGACTCAGCAGTTGTGATCACTAACCACTCGGCCGAGATGTGTCAAGTTATTATTATTATTACTATCAAAGCAATATAACCCTAAAAAAACCTTATGCTAAAAACTCATAACCAAACAAATAAGAAGTACATCAATTGTCCGTCCACCCTCTATTAAACGCTACAATAATTGTCAAAGTCAATAACGAGAGCGCCACCCTACGATAAACAATATTAAACTTTTGCCCCTGTTAAATATAATGAATACTTGAAGGAGGGTTGATGACAAAAAGTACAAAATGAAAATCCACAATCGGATGATGCGCTTTTTGATCGTGGCACCCCTGTGTTTGGTAGGGTTGACACACTGCTATGTTTCGCAATAATAATAATTCATTTACAAAAAAAGGTTTCAATGCATCTAAATCATGATAACTTGTAATAAGCTATATTTTTCATCCTTGGAAGTGGAATATTTTCTTCGAATTTAAAGTGGACTAACTTGAGTTCAACTAATTCAATTATTAAAAGAAAGATTGAAATTGGTTCACAAATAGCGAAAATCATCTGTATATATGTATCTGGGCGTGACGGTCACGCGAGTTCAGTGCTTTTTCCCCATACCAAATGTGCCCATTGTGCCTAAAAAAGTTTTCACTTTAAAGGTTTTCACAAGGCGAAACGGGGAACGATGTTACAATTGAATCTAGCACAAAATAACATAACACCTATAGGCTAAAGGCAAGTATATCTAACATCAGTGTTCTACCATCCCTCGTTCGAAGTGCTATTTTAATGAAATAATTTATTTCTCTCCTAACTGAATAAAATGACGGTGTACTCACAACTACAACACTATGACGGACCAGGGTAGGATATTCTGAGACATAATTATACATACTACTGCTTGCTTGCTTGCTAGATTGTACAACACGGATCTACATACATCTATACAAATAAATAAAATTGAAGTGTCAGTTTTTAATGTCATCAAACAAACAATTTTCAATTTTTTTGTCTATCTCCCTGTCTGTTTGTTCCGGCTAATCTCCGAAACGGGTGGACCGATTTAAAACAGGACTTTCACTGGCAAATATCTGCTGTTATAAGGAGTAACTTAGTCTACTTTTATTTTGAAAGCAAAGCCGCGCGGGGTACAGCTAGTATTTTATATAAAAACACCCAGATTAAAGTAAAAAAACTGAAAAAGAATGCATTATCATGCATTAAAATATTTGTAATAAGCGGTAATCGAACCTGTTCACGTTGCAGCCGAATACACTATGAACATATTTCATCGAATAAAATAAAAAAAAACAATCTGTTTAACAAAGAAAACGTATTTTATTTCGCGGCACCCCTAAGCAATGGTCTTTGTCAAAGCTTCACTTAGGGCTGTCTCAACGGTGATTAACATTCCAGTTGCTAATATCAGTGCTCGTATATAAAGTGCCGTAATCGGCGAAACTGACAACCCTCACTAACTCTCACTGTATTGGTTCTTTATTGTGCCAAATTGATTTTATCGGTGCAATTGTGCATCGGAAAATTAAAAAGCATGCCTTTGAATACTATGGTAACCAGACTGCTGATAAACATACTTATATGTTACTAAATTACATTACACTTAGGCATCGAAACCACGACCTCTGGCTCAGCATTCAGGATCACTAACCACTAGACCAACATTAAAAAGTATATAGTTTAGTTTATATTTCTTATAAATAGGTAATTAGATTTAGTATATTTTACTAAATATAACAGTTATATTTATAAGGAATTTCTTATTTCTACATAAATGAGAAATTGCAAGATAGGGATTTCTTCCGTAGATTACACCTAGCTATGGGCTCTTTTATTAAATATACCTTTTTCTATTTCAATTTGATATTTGGCAACCCACCACTGTGTGGTTTTCCAAAAAAAAATTGCCTCGCACTACCAGTACGTTCTACAATGTTGACGTCATATTTAGCTATCCTAAAATATTTTTTTTTTTATTATTATACTCATTTTCGTTTAACGTTTGGGTTAACATTAACAAATTAACAAACGTAAAAACAATTACGAATCAAAATTTTCAAATTCTAAGAACGCGGCAGTAAAATTATCGTTGAAAAGAAGAAGAAACGAGATTTTACCGTCCGTAAGCAAAACGAATCGTTTTCTGTTTATTGGAACGCAGCAGTAAAATTATCGTTGAAAATTCAACGATATTTTACCGTCCGTCCCTAAAGGATGGAGTGAAGTGAAAGTTATATTCATCCCCAAGCCGGGTAAGAACGATTACACTAATGCGAAATCATTCAGGCCTATCAGTCTCACATCCTTCATGCTTAAGACATTGGAGAGACTGTGTGAAAGAGAGCTGAGAGAAGGAGCGCTTAGAAACATACCGCTACATAGCAACCAGCATGCTTATAGTTCAGGTAAATCTACAGAATCAGCGCTTCATCGGGTCGTAGGACAAATAGAGGCAGCTATACAACAGAAGGGCATCTGTCTTGGGACCTTCATTGATATAGAGGGAGCCTTTGACAGAACTCATTTTTCTAGCATTCGTGCCGCATTGAAGCGGCACAAGGTGAGACAGATGCTCACAGACTGGATCACCAATATGCTCAGCAAACGAGTAGTACGGTTCGCAGGTGAGTCACAGGCAGCCAAATTGGTTAGAGGATGCCCACAAGGTGGTGTACTCTCGCCGCTCCTGTGGAATATGGTCATAAATGACCTCATCACTAAACTAAATGCGAACCACTATTATACGGTCGGCTACGCTAATGATCTGACTATACTCATATCAGGTAAGGTCACAAGTACGGTCTGCGAGCTAACTCAGTCAGCTCTGCGCTTAGTGAAGCGATGGTGCATGGAGTTTGACCTGTCAGTCAACCCATCTAAAACCGAGCTGGTAATGTTCACTCTCAAACGAGCCTTGGGTAACTATTGTCTAACCACATTGTTCAACAAGCAACTCATGGTATCGCCAAAGGTAAGGTACCTAGGTGTAATTCTTGACAGCAAGCTGACCTGGAGCAGCCACATAGAATACAAGATCGCGAGCATCATTTTCTGGCAGTGCAAGAGGATGATCGGCAGACGCTGGGGTCTATCCCCCAAGATCATCCTATGGCTGTACAACACAGTGATCCGCCCGGTTATTTCCTACGGTTCCATCGTGTGGTGGCCTCGAGTTAAGCTGACCACCGTAGAGAATGAATTACGAAAATTCCAGAGGCTAGCGTGCACGGCGATTACGGGTTGCATGAGGGCTACACCAACTACAGCCCTGGAAGTCTTGCTGGATCTAACTCCTCTACACCTATATATACAACAGGAAGCAGCTCTAGCTGCAACAAGGCTAAGGACGCTGCACCTGTGGAGGGACAACGGAAGCCCGCACACAGTGATTTTGGAAATGATATCCAAGGACATACCGATTGCGATGGCCATAACCGACCGGATCCCTAAACGGTTCGTATTTGATAAAAAATATAGAATCCAATTACACGAGGACCAACGCATCGAGGGTCTGGACACTCGTGAGCTCAGGATTTTCACTGACGGCTCCAAAACAAGGTATGGCACTGGCTCTGGGGTCTTCTCAGAGGACCTAAATATAAAAACAACAGCCACTCTAGGTACCCATAAAACAGTATTCCAGGCCGACTGTTTAGGTATCTCCATGGCTGCAGCAGCTGTCACTGCAAGGAAGGTAAAGGATCAATCGATACGTATACTATCCGACAGCATGGGAGTGTTATAAGCCCTCGACGACAATGTCATCAGTTCGGGCCTGATCTACGAGTGCTACCAACGTCTTAATGAGGTATGCGAACTCAACAAAGTAACTCTCCAATGGATAAAGGGTCACAGCGGCTCTAGAGGCAACGATGCAGCAGATGAATTGGCTAGGAGGGCATCGGAGATGTGCGTCATGGGTCCGGAACCCATAGTGCCCCTCCCCTTCGGTCAAATTCGGACATTGGTAAGGATGCGTACTAGAGACCAACACAATTTCATATGGGCAAGCCATGAAGATTGCCGGCAGACGAGGGCGGCACTCCCCGCCATCAACAGCCAGTTGTCAAAGATGCTACTCCGGCTGAACAAGCGTCAGCTGCGTATGGCAACCGGGGCTATCACCGGGCATGGCTCGTTAAACAAACACCTTTCTGCCATAGGTGCTACGGACAGCCCACTGTGCAGAGCTTGCATGGAAGCAGAGGAAACAGCAACCCATGTACTTCTGGACTGCCAGGGGGTTGCAGAATACCGGGCTAAGTATCTTGGTTCGCACGGGTCACTCTCCGAGATCGTCGGTAACGTGAAGGGGTTACTGGGATTCTTCGGGGAGTTAGGGTGGCTCGAATAGCTTTTATTCCCACCAACGCAAAATACGCGCCTCGTCGTGGAGTTGCGGAAATCTGCCCGTGAAAACCTAACCTTACCTAACCTACCGTCCGTAAGCAAAACGAATCGTTTCTTGTTTATGGAACGCGGCATTAGGGGACTCAATTTCATAAAGATTATCAAATACAACTACTGAAGTCGCTCATTTGACAACAAATAGATTTAACAACAAATCAAGTATGATTTTAGTATTGTCAGAGCTCAATAATATAATTATAATATATATTTTAATAAGAACAGTTTATCAGATAATATACCTACCTGTAACCTGAATCCCACCGACACCTAGAGTTAAATATTCTCGTATAAAAATGTTATTAGGTAGATTTTCGAAGAAAAGTCTTCCTATTGGTTTTGTGCAAAAATTAAGGTTAAGTTCGTGAATGGGGAATATTCCTCCAAAGGGGGGGACTGGGGGGCAGATTTTCAAATTCAGTTTTTTCAGCATAACTTTTTTCCTATAGAAAATTTTTGGACCGTTTAACATTAATAGCATGCCCATAGTAAATATGAACATTTTTTTATATGAACCCTAAATGATTCCATCCTTAACTTGGGCAGGGGGGGGAGGGTAAAACAAAATTTGTTTAAAAAAATTCGATTGTAAACCTTTTTACAATCGGTAATTTATATATAGGTCCAGATGCCTAATCCGCGCCCCAAACCTGAAGCCAAAAAATACAAGCGACTAATACAAATTCAAGCGACTCACTCGTCACACGCGAGCCAACGTTCGCCGCTGAAGTAAGTCTAGAGGCGCTATTTATATAATATTCAAAAATGTCTGGTTGTGCAGTTACATCCTGTAAAGATTATACAAAAAAAAATCTTAAGTGTTCGAACATCACATTTCACTTATAAGTATTCTATTTCATAATGTAATTCATAAAGAATAGAACAAAATTTCAAATTAATAAAATTGCGGACGCCATTATTAGAGATGTTGCCAGGGACGTGAATTTCATTTACCCATAACGCATTCTAGCAGTATGTATAATTTTCTTTGCCAAACTTGTTATTTATAGAAAGACGAGAAATTAATATGCTCACTGTTAATGTTCGCGAAACTGGAATACTTAAAATATTCTTAATTTCTAAGCTCTAGCGGCCGAAGTTCAATGTGTCCGTCAAACCATACTTTGGCTATAGGATTGTACTCGTATTATAATTTATTATTACTACTCCTAACGAACACAGCTATAGAACACACTTTGCTAGTTTCTTGATAGCTCATAAAATATATATATATATATATATATATATATATATATATATATATATATATACGAGTATATGTAGGGTGGGCCAAAAAAAACTTGATTTTTTTTTCATTATTTATCATGAAAATATTGTTCAAGATGACGTAAAAATAAGCCTGTGGAAACAGCAGCTCTTAATATTACTATTAAGAGGTGCCGCTTCGTGATTTTTGATTTCCCATTTAAATAACGTGATTTTTTTTTTTTATTAAAATTTTATCGCGTTCCAACGTATTGACAAGTTGTAAAAATCAATACATATTCTTGTAGGAAATTAAACGATCTACAAAAAAGGTCAGATATGATTTTTCGCTAATATATCCAAGTATTGTTGTAAATATGTCTTTAAATTTACATGGTTTGAGTGGCTGAATTAAAATGCAATAATATTGGGATACAATGCCCCGGTTTCCTGATACATTGAGTTTATTTTTATTTTACATTTGTCTTTTTAGCTAAACGTTTAAATAAAAAAAAATGAAATAAACGAATACATTACTTATAACACATTTAAATACATTTAAAATGTCTTTATTTAATTACTTACATCAAAAAAAAATTATTATGTTTCATAAAAAAGTCCCTAAATTTTGGGGTAACCTCTATGCACTGGTAGTAAAACCGTCACGTACACAAGCGCAGATATTGTATGTTGACACTCGCGTTGGGCGGGATTCACTCACACAGCTCCAAAAAGTGGCTTCAAAGAAAACGGTGACTTTTGTAGTGGTCACGGTATCTGGACCTATATATAATCTAAGTCGGTAATATTTTTAGATGAAAGCTAATATTTTATTTTACTCTAAAGTTAAAGTTTTTAATGCGACTTATATTTTTAAAGATAAAAATTAAAAAATCACGTAATCTACCTCTGCGGGCCTGCCCGGTTTTTTATTTGTTAGTTTTTTAACAAAGTCATGTATGTCTACTTAAATGAAAGTTAAATAGTGTTTGTCAGTACATACATTATATTATTAATGAAGAACACTTTAGCTAAGAGTCCTTTGAAAGGTTCGTAACTATTCGGATAAGGTTTTCAAAGAAAGGACAAGCCTAGACATGTGAACTGGTGCTACTGTCCGCCGTCGCTGCGAGCCGGCCCGCAGCCGCACGCTTCAATGTCATCCTGTTCGGAATCATTTTCATAGACATTCATACACACCAACACCAGTAGTGTTGCTGCAATTTGCGGCGGCAATTTGCAGTTTGCAGTCGTCTTGGACTCGTACATTAATGCGCCTAGGTATTATTTGTCAGCGTGATAATAGATAATATAAAAAGTAAGTTATAAATTATCAGCAGGATTAAAAAAAAACAGTTCAAATAAAGAATAATATAAAAGGCCCTTGGATTAAGAAATCAAATATAGAAATACTTTCGACAAAACAATCATTCCGCCATGACACTTGACCATAGTGAAAATTTAATTGTTTCCATCGGCACGTGTTACCACTCTAAAAGCATGTTTTCGAATATTATCGGGTAATTTCGCGAACGAAGTAAGAGGGAGAGCCACAATGGATGACAAATTGCTTCACGACAAAAGGACACGGTTTATTGGGCCGCGATATGAGGGTTCTGGCGTGTTTACGAAACTAGAGTGGAGTGGAGTCATATTTATTATTATTATATTTATTGTAATAAAAGAATGATTCCACAGATCAAAAGACACATCTCTTTTTTATATCGCTTTGGTAACAAACAAGCATACAGCTCGTTTAATGGTACGCGTTTAACGTAGTCTATCGTCTCTTTCAATCCCAAGACTTCCAGGAATGGCTTTTATTATACCTACTTAAAATATCTTTCAATATTAAAAAGTTGCTATTATTTCTAACGCAATGTTGTAACGTACACGCTTAAATAAACACATGCACGCGCTCACAAACTTTTGCTTTTATAACGTAAGTGGTAATTACTTTAGTCACAACAAAGGATGGGCGGCTCCACAGTTTACTTTGTTCTTCATGATTCAGTAGGTGCCGCACACCACATAATGAGATAGTGTAGTTATTGCCGCTCGGATATCGAACCTACGTACGTCGTTATATCAATTTACATGCCACAGATTTACTTGTAGGTACATAACTGACTAAGTAATTAATATTATAAAGGCATTAAATATAACTTAACTTTTAAGGAAATACGAGGTCTGTAGAGCTGAGGTAGTTCATTCGACTGCATAATGAGGTCGCGAGTTTAGTTAAGGACCAGTGTAAATATTACGAATATCTACTTTCATGATCTGGGTGTTTTCCTATGTATATAATGTGAGTATTTACAAAAAATGTCATGTCAGTCATAGAACTGCCGACAGATGTGGAAAAAAACACTTATAGTAAATATTGTAAAAAGTCGAAATTAAAATTGCGCCATCTGTGAAATTTGCCTTAACTAATATATGGATAATATTAGTATATATCAAACTACAGTAGTATCGCGTAGAATCCATAGATAGCGTAAAAATATTTTTTTAAATATATGAAACTCGGACACATTTTCGATCAGGGTCACTTGTCCTGACGCGAGATTAACATTTTTTACCCATCCCAAAAAGTGCACAACGCCGCTAAAGAAGTTTTCACTTCAAAAAATATGTTTCTCTATACGTTTTCTTAGCTTAGTTAGGGCATAGAGCGCTGTATATGTTATAATATGTCCATCCCAGAGTTAATTCGTAAAGATAATTCCTTGTTGGTATTTTAAGCAAATTTCGCGCATGGAGGAGTGTGTAATTTTTTAACACTTAAACTTTATATAGCTATTTATGCAGAAAGCTAACATGTTTAATCAATATGTGTTACAAATTTAAAAAATGCGAATACCATTACAAAGAGCTGCACGTATCCAGTATAGAAGTTGTATATCATAATGGCACACTTACTGTTACAATAAGAATTTTTGAAAAAAAACCGTTTGAATTTCCAGGTAATACCTCAGTTTCTCATAGCTTTTATGGTAGAATGTGTAAAGTTAAAGATTTTAAATATTACATATTTTTTAATAATATATATTATTTTTGTGTTACCTAAACTTCAAAATATAATCCAACAAGCAAATTATTTTACGTCAAAAGCTATAATTAAATTTCATACAATTTATTTGCGCGACCACAATTCGTTACAATTCGGTTATTATCAAAGCCGCGTTATTAAATGTGTACATAATAATTAATCAGCACAAAATGGCGGCCGGTATGAACACGGAGCCACTGAATAAAACCAAGGAGGTGACATAAAGTGGATATGGCAACATTAATTTACTGCTAATTTGTAATATAATTACAATGGCTGTGCCCCGGCTTCGCTCGCGTACAGTGTATGAACATATTGAAATTATTTAATATCAAAAATAAAAGTAACTTAAGTTACTCTTCATAACACCAGCTATCTACCAGTGAAAGTCCCGTGGAAATCAGTAAACCTGTTCCGGAGATTAGCCAAAATAAAAAAAAAATATTGATTTTTGGTATATGTACCGTGTACACAAATAGTTGTCCCGAGTCTGCGTGTTATTTGTGTCCGTTATTTGATTGTTTTGAAGTCCCCCGTGACACAGAAACCATTGGTAGTGCTGGAGATGTATTTGAAAAAATAGTCCGACAGATCAGCAAATTGAAATAGCAGGGGCACATAGCTCGCAGAACAGATTTCTTCGAATGAAACTATATGAACTTTAAGTATTAAAAAAATTACATTCCTCTCTTTGCTTAAAATGGGTACCTACAAGGTATTATCTTTAGGAATTAATTCTGGGATCGGAAAATGCAGCATAGGACGTACCTACACCAAAAAGGTTGACAGGCGACTTAATAAAGATCGCAGGTCCAGGCCCCTTCCAGCGGTCTTCTTGGAAGTTTTAAAGGTAGGCCTATATCCAGCAGTGAACGTCCTACCGCTAAAATAATGATGAAGATACAAGGATATCCTTAACTTTGTGTATTATGTAATCATTACATCTTGTAAGCTGCCGCAAGATACCATCAAGAGAGGCTTATCCCACTAATATTATAAATGTGAAAGTTTGGATGGATGGATGGATGGATGTTTGTTACTCTTTCACGCCAAAAGTACCGAACCGATTGCGATGAAACTTGGTATGTAGCTGGAGACCTGGATTAACATATAGGCTACTTTTTATCCCGATATTCCAACGGGATTGGGACTTGCGCGGGTGAAACCGCGTGGCGCTGCAGGTCGTTTTATAAAAGCGTATGGTGGTTACGCGAGAAGACAAATAGGTTTTACAGAAATACAAATGTGTTGTCATTATTAGAAGAGTCACGTATAGCCGAAAAATAGTTGAGTTGGCTTGAAAAATTGGATACTGGTTTTTCTTTATGAAAAATTATTTACTATGTTATTTTAAAACCATAGACTTCTTATAGGTTTTCCTGTAAACAATACAAATAAATAAAATTGAAGTGTCTGTTTGTAATGTTGAAATAATAGTTTTTTTTAAACTCCTACAGTTATTTGCGAACCTAACCTAACGATACCTTTGTCTGTCTGTCTATCTGTCTCTCAGTTGTCCCGGCTAATCTCGGGAACAGGTGTACAGGATTTTCACTGACAGATGGCTGGTGTTATAAGGAGTAACTTAGGTTACTTTTATTTTGGAAAACTAATTTGGGTTCCGCGCAAAATATATAAATATGTACACGCGATTTCCGAGGGGCTCGTGGCTAAGTGGTAACCAAGTAGGTTAACATATTACAAAATTAAGTAATACTAGCCAGGTCAGTCTAGAATGGGTGACCATTCTTAACAAATTTAGACCCCTCCTTGCCTCGGAGAGCGCGTTAAACCGTCGTTCCCGGGTGCCATACAAACATCTGTGGCATTCGATACGCGTAGTTGGAGCCCTAAAAAACCTGGTCTAACTACAGAACTTCGATATCGCCTAGTACTTGGGTTGTGGAGGTTTAATGGCAGTCGCTTCACTGTAGTTAGACTGAAAGCCGACCCCAAAACAGTTGGGAAAAGGCGCGGAGGATAATGGGTGGATCGATTTCCACGGGACTTTCACTGGTAGATAGCTGGTGTTATAAGGAGAAAGTTAGGTTACTTTTATTTTCGAAAAATAATTAGGGTTCCGTACAAAATACATAAATATGAACACGCGAGAAGCCGCGCGGGAACTGCTAGTCTATAAGTAAATAAGTATATTTACTGTACCTTGTTTTCACAGTTTATTAGAGATATATGGTTTAACTCCTTAGATAAAATATACCATACTCGATCTCCTACAAAAATCTCGTCAAATAGTGGCACTCGACAGTGTCACATATTTTACGTGCATGCGTTTTATATGCCATCGTAATTATAAACCAGACCATACAATGAATCTTTCTGTGAATATTATGTTGTAATAGGTTAATACGAAAACATTAAAAATGAATTCAAATGCCGGCTCTCAAATAGTTGTTTATTTTTTATCGGGATCTTAATCAACTGGCCAGTTGTTCGTTAAACCTATCAAATTGCATTTGTAGAGTTAGTTACCTTTGCCTCTAAATGCCATCTCATCAAGGATTTTTTGGTGCGTTTTTAAAAAAAGAACTATGTCTGCCATATTGTGAAACGTCATCTTAGTGTTGCCGAGAATACCGCTTTTCCACTTCTTATTATATCGTTATCTCCGATTATCGTTTATTTGAAATAAAAAATAAAACAGTCTAAATGTTATGATTTATTTATTTATTTGGTTTGCTGACAGTTGTTACAATTATTATTTTCATGCACTTAAATTATTATACACATATCATACTTATTTTAAATGTACAACCATTAATGAGCTGTTTGCCGCCATTTAGCCATTTAAATAAAACAACAGAAGGTGGTTGGTAGATTAACTTTAAGCTTGTTTATCAGAAAGTTTGTCAAATATAGAATTGATACCATCGGTTTTGAGAAAAGTAATTTTGATTTTCCCACCGCGTCGGGATGTCACAAGTGTAGGTCTATATAGGCACTGATCATCATGTCGGACTCCACATGATTGTTTTTCGTTTTCAAAATAGTATCTACTTATTTCATTTGTCCTCTACAACATACAGCCTGTATTAAAAAGCATATAATACATTTGCTACTAAAAAATATGATTTATGGTAACAAATATATATACGTTAGGCAACCCCAAGCGCCGCGGTATGCTTTGGTACACCGCTCCCTGTTATTGGATATTTCTTGGGTTCCGTGCGCAATGAGGGCTGTTATTGACAATAGGATTGATAGTAAATATTGTATCTATGTATGAATGAAGAGTTTAGAATTATTTTGTACGAATTTTTTTACTAAACTTTAATTAGTTGTATTGCCGCCATGTTTGTTTTGAACTTTATTTTAAGAGGTCTCTTTGAAGATTAACCGATCCAATAGAATTAAAACCATTAAAATCTATTCACAATAGGCAAAAACGCTGCACAATGACACAAAGAGATATATTATCTAGTCTAGTCGAATCCGATATATAAAAAGTGAAAAATTCATAATAACTTGGCACATCTCACACACGGCCGTCTATCCCAAATTAGACAGAGCTTGTACTATGGTAACCAGACTGCTGATAAACATACTTAAATATTACTAAATACATACATATTATAGATAAATTAGACCCAAACAATAGAACAAACGATCGTGCTCATCGCACAGTTATTTGTCCTGGGTAGATCTAACCGACGACCTCTGGGCCAGTGGTCAGGATCACTAACCACTAGACCAACAGGTAAAATAACTATAGCATATTTTTTATACGTTTTATATGTGTCAAGACACATATAAACGTAAGTATAAAAATGTAAACGTAAAATAAATTAACTTACGGTCAGCAGTTTTCGTTGCGCTAATACTTTTTTCCATCTAGCCCCAATCCGCCGAGCGTCTGCAGTACACTGCAATAAGAATTTTCATTCCAAAAAATCAATACTTTTCCATTTCAATCTTTTCATAGCCGCCTTTTTAGTTCCCGACTTGTATGGTTTCAAACTATTTTTGGTTTATGGTTTAGATTCTAATATAATTCATTATTATTTGTATGTATAATTGTTTAAAGTTATACACTATACAAATACAACCTACGTGTTTATAACCAAACATATACTCATGAAATACCAAAGATATCTCTTCAGTTTTCAATCATATTGCGACGTACAGAACCCTCACACATCCCGCCGACTCGCCGCTCCCTCTCTCCTGTAAGATCAAAGCGAATCAGTTTATGAAATTATTTCATATTGTACGCGTTTGATGTGAACTCCGGACAACCCAGAATTAATCGCCATACCACACTGTCTGGTATTTTGGTTAATATCTCAATATTTACAGGGATTTTGGTACTGAAAAGTTGATATACCTCAATCCAGTCCACAATATTATATTAATAACTATGGATCGCCCTACTCCCACCTTAAAGGCCGGCAACGCACTTGTGACTCTTGAGTTGGAGGTGCATCAGGTGACCCATGTGCTCGTTTTCCCCATGTAACATATAAATAAAATAAAAAAAAGTAGGCAGTCATGGGACTGCCGAGAGAAGTAAAAACTAAAAACGACGTGTCGTGTCAACGAAATTTTGAATAAAGGTTTTCGCTATTGAGCACTATAGGCGTTATAAATTATGACCTTAATTACAATTATGTTTTTGTTTATTTTACCACATGAATTGCGCACACAATAAGTACTTTGTTGAACTAATTATATTTTCAAAGATTAATTAATATGGAGCTGACAGAACTCAATTTTTAGATTAGCGCCCTCTAGTGGATCTATATATGTATTATTAGCGTGACGGTCACGAGTTCAGTGTTTTTTTCTCACAGTAAAAGTGCACAAACGTGCCTAAAGAAGTTATTACTGCAAATATATGGTTTATTTACTTTATCCAGCATTTTGATTGTGATGTACGCTTGACCTTGTATAAACTAAACTTCTTCAAAACTGTGGTGGTTTTTCAGTACGAAAATCCGCATTGCAATATTCGGTATTAGATTGTCCGGAACAAGATTGTCCATTTGCTGCTAATTCCGCTCTCAGTCTATAGAGGGGGGCCTACATTACTAATGCTATAAATTGCTGTCTCCTTTGGCAATGGGACGGACTTGGACGTTCAAAGTAATTATTAAACTCAACTAGTGTTACATTGCCCGTGCATTACTACCGTTTACGCTTTTAACATAATTTTATTTAAACGTAACTGTGGAAAGTGTTTCCCGCCATATTGTACACTTATTATTAGCTTTGCTATTTTTGAGTTCAAAATTTTCCCTCTTAATAAAAAAAACAAATTATAGAAAAAGATTAAATATATTATCTTTTTGTGTTCTACATTCGATATTTTCATTTTGTTCTTACTAAATATAGTATTTGTTACCTGGCTGTCAAAATCAGCTCAGTAGTTTCAATCTATATAATAATAATAATAACTTTAACACATCTCACACACGGCCGTCTGATCCCAAACTAGGCAGAGCCTGTACTATGGTAACCAGACTGCTGATAAACATACTTAAATATTTCTAAATACATATATATTATAGATAAATTACACTCAGACACAGAACAAATAATCGTGTTTATCACACATTTATTTGTTCTGGGTGGGAATCGAACCCACGACCTCTGGCTCAGCAGTCAGAATCACTAACTACTAGACCAACAGGCCAGTCCTATATACCTACTTAAATAAATAATTGGACGTTGCAGTGTTTTAGGTAGTCACCACGCCTACTCTACTCACGTTTAGTATCGCGTGTTCAATTTAAAACCACCTAAAACAGTTATTTGTACAAACAACCACAAGTTTGTTTGTTTAGCAGCATTTTCCACATTTTGTGTTCGTCGCACATATCTTAATGTTTCTAAAGTCTATTTTTATGCTCTACGGCGTATAATATAAACATAGCGTCTGAATTTCATAAGTGCTACTTTGTAACCTACACAAATAAATCGTTGTCATTAAATTGTTCAGTAATTGTGAATAACCCATTTTCGATTTGACACGAAGACATAGCACAGACTACAATTATGTCCGACAAATTCAATATTAAACTCGATTATAAGTGCTAAAAGCAAGTCAAAATATATCCAAATCTGTCCCTGCTCTCCTGGAATGCCGGGTATTTAAATTAATAGTATTTGAAGCAGGGGCCGGATTGTAACCGTCTTTATATCCGTGCCTGCGCGACGAGTAAGCTTTTATTATGTTTTTTGATGTTTATTTCTTTAGATCCATACCGTATTGTAAAAGTAATGATGGCTACACGCTATAAGAATACCTATAATGTTTTGCTTGTTATTTATAGTTATAGAATACTGTCGTAAGTTGACAAAATATTATTATGTATGTGTTATATAGCAATGAACTAAGAACTACTCCGAGGGATGCGAAAAAATTAAAACCACAATTGTTATATTATTTCTGAGTAACATTCCCCTATCTCCTTAATTAATTACTATCTAAACTCACTAAACTTGCGTGACCGTCACGCTCAGATGACAAATAGTAAACAGATGTGTCTGAAAACTACTATAGGCACGTTGAGCACTTTTGGTATGGGGAAAAGCACTAAACTCGCGTGACCGTAACGTATTTTTTGTATGGCTTTAGTCGTAAGCCGAGTGGCTATGTACAACTTTACGTGGACTTGACGGAGAGTCTAGTACTCCCAACCGGTAGGAAATAATTCTTAGTTACAGCAACGGCCTAAGGACACCCCCATATAGGGGTTAGGACCTCGAGTTAGGGTGTTGGAGACTATAGGTGGACCCATACGTGTAGTGGCGCGAAGTCTGTTTTTGCCCTTCCGTCGGGAGCTAAATCGGGGACTCGTTTATTGAGGTCCAGATTTTATATACATTTCGGTAGTGAAATTACTGTTTACTACCGTATCGGTTACGTGTTCCTTTTTCAAATACAAACTGTATTTGAAAAAGGAACACTTACTTAAATCACTGAAAGGACATGACTCTAGCATACAGTTACAAGAAGAATTAAAAATTATAACTTAAACGCCAGACAGACTGGCTCCGTAACGCGTTACGTAAAAATGCATAAAAGTAACTTAATTTTTTTAAGTTAGTTTTCATGGATTTTCTCAATAACTGACGCGTTGCTGTGGCTAAGTAATTTGCAAACAAAATATCCTATCTCTCAAGTTGGAGTCACCAAAGTGAGCATAATCTAATTAATATCGGTTGATTAGTTCACGCGTTCATCGCGGACATGAAATTTTTATATATAAAGAAGATACATACAGGGTTTATCTAATTACACAACACTTACGTAAATCACTGAAAAAAAAATCGCAGTTACAAAAATAACTTTTGAAAAAAACTATCCGTTTAAAAGTTATGTCTGTTTGATTTTATAGGTATTTTATTTTATTTTTTAAAAGATAACTCCCGCATATAACCTACTCGTGTGCCGCTCGTTCGTCGTTCACAAACATTCAAACGGAAGCAAAGAACACCCAGACTCGTGACAATTATTTGTGGGCCACACAAATTTTTATCCTGTGTCGGATTTGAAGCCACAACACTCGGCGCGTCGTAGTGACGAGGTGACTACTTAATAATTGCGCCATCGTGCAGTATTAGGTCATATCACCCTCGGTTCTCATTAAAGCAAGTGAAATGTGTACAGTAAAAGGTTTAAATCGAACATATTTTTTATGTTGGAATAGCCATTTCCCACAGTTTCAACTGCGTTTATAGTCTCTGCTTCGCTCCTAATCGTCGTAGTGTAATAATACATAGCCTATATCTTCCTCAATTTATACTCTATCCAATACAAAAAGATTTATTCAAATCGGATAGATAGTTCCAGAGATTAGCGCGTTTAAACAAACAAACAACCAAACGAAAAAACTGTTCAGGTTTATCTTTTAGTGTAGATCATTCACGCCGTTATTAAGAAAAAACATAAAAAAACTAACATCAAAGATATTTCGCTAGATATATACACAAGAATTGTTCGTTTATTATTATTGTTTTAAGTGCCTAGTGCTACGTCGACCATTTCTGGTCTTTTGTGGCGCACTCTTGCGTTAAAGTTCACTGCTCAGACTTATGACTTCGAGAAACCTCCAGATCCTATCAGCAGCGAATATTTGTATTTCCCCCGGTCCATGATGTGCAACCCTAGGTTAATACTTCGGTGCCGCATTAGTGGGCCACCAAAGCGTAGAATATGCATTGCAGTTTCTTCTGCCTCTTGACAGAATCTGCATATTGTGTTATCGCCCAACTTTAGGTGGAACATATGTTTGTTCAGTTTTGCAGTGTTTAAAGTTATTAGATTAATAGCTTATGATCACAAATGAGCTTGAGTTGCAAAACTCTTTGCTGTCAGATTATCTGCTCAGCAGTAAACTGGACAAGGATCATTCGAAAACAAGAGATTAGTAGCTAGGCAATAGGTATTAGAGCGTAAATTAGACATTACGTATATTGTTACAACCCTGGCCTCTGCGAGCTAATGCAGTCTCAGTCCCGTTCCCCATCCGACACTCGCGGTATCCCTTACCCTAGGATCCTCTCCCTACCCATTTGTCCTTAAACAAATCTACCTACTTTCTTCTTTCCCGTCTTAATACGACTACATTCAGAAGGAGCGTTGGCGTCAGGCAGGTGGCTGGCTATCAAAGAAACCAGCCACACATTACGCCGACCCTAATGAGAATTAGAAAAAGGACTGGTAGATGATGTATACTGTTACACTACCTGACCCGCGCAACATCATGTGCGTCACTTAAGAGAGACAGAGAGAGATAAATTTTCCCCGTTTTTGCAACATTTTCCATTGATGCTCCGCTCCTATTGGTCGTAGCGCGATGTTATATAGCCTATAGCCTTCGCTGATAAATGCTCTCAATGTGTTAATCCATCCTAAGACTGACCTGGTTAGTATTACTTAACCTTGCAATATGCTACGAGCACCCCCGTCAGCTTAATTTATATTGTACTAAGTACTATTTACATAGTTCTGTGACATCATGTCATTCATTTCACGCATTTTATTTTTTTTTGATAAATTTGAAATACAATACATGAACCACAGTTGATAGATAACTAAAAATCTCTTGAATATTTCATTTTAAAGCATTTTTGAAATGAAGTTCCTTATGTCACGTTACACTTGACGCTCGACGGATGAGAGCTAGACGGAAAAAAGTGTAAACGCAACGAAAAATGCTGACCGCTGTATAGTGCATACCTCTCGATCTCTGTCTCACTCTCACTCTTTTTATCATAAACCCTCTGTTCTTTTCCATGAGTAGATTTATTTTATTTACGCTATCTGTGGATTTTGCGCTAAATACTACTTATCCATATATTACTACGCGCAACTTTCACAAATGGCGCAATTTTAATTTCGAGTAGGTTAGCATATTACAAAGTTAAGTAACACTAGCCAGGTCAGTCTTAGGATGGGTGACCTTTCTTAACACATCCGGGACCCCTCCATGCCACGGAGATCATGTTAAGTCGTCGGTTCCGGATGCCTTACGAACATCTGTGGCGTTCATTACGGGTAGTTGGAGCCTTAAAAGTCCGACAACCTGGTCTAACTACAGAACTTCGATATCGCCTAGTACTTGGGTTGTGGAGGTTTGATGGCAGTCACTTCAAGTAGAATATTAAAGTTCGGCCGTATCGTGGTTCGACTGAAAGCCGATCCCAACTTAGTTGGGAAAAGCCGCAGAGTAGTCTTATGCCAGACACCTCGCGCGTTTTTTTTAATGTTTTTCATTTCAAAACCAGTATGTATAGATGTAAATGCTGTTTAGGAAAGATATCTTTCCTAAACAGCATTTACATCTATACTATACTATAAGCGCAAAACTCGAGAAAGGCTCGACCAATTCGGCTAATTTCTTTTTTCATATTTTCGTTAAGGCACAGGGAAGGTTCTAAGGGAGAGAACAAACGTAAAAATTGCGAGGAAAATAGTAAAAACAACACTTTTCTTTGTCTATACAAACCACAGAGTAAATAATAATTAAAACACAGGCCCCCAGCTGTCAAACATTTGACGTCGTTAACTTTTGACAGAACGAAGTCTGTCGGGGCAGCTAGTTAATAATAAAACTATAATTAAACCAATAAATAATACTTTATTTGTTATAAGTACATTGATATAATCCTTATATACAGATAATAAGCGTGTTAGATTTTATTGTAATATATAATGTACTGTAAAAATATCTGCAAAAGAATAAATGACACATCTTACACACGACTGTCTGTTCCCAAACTAGGCAGAGCCTGTGCTATGGTAAACAGACAGCTGATAAACATACAGACGATCGGCAGATCGGGGCTAGACGGAAAAAAATGTTAGCGCAACAAAATACGAACCGAGAGTTGATTTATTTTATTTACGCCATCTGTGGATTCTGCGCGATACTACTGTACTTTGATGTTGGTTGTATAATACTATCCACATATTAGTTCGGGCAACTTTCACAGATGGCGGAGTTTTAATTTCGAATTTTTACAATATCAAGTCGAAATATTTTTGTGTTTATCATATTGTCTGTTGGTAAAATACCTTTGGAATGGTACCATGTAATTTTATTTCAACTATGAATGGGATTTGCGTCGATCATACGAGTATCTTGAGGTAGAAGAGTCCCACCAGTGGGATTGTATGTATAATTTTTAGGGTTTCATACCCAAAGGGTATACAACGGGACCCTATTACTAAGCCTCCGCTGTCCGTCTGTATGTCTGTCATCGGGCTGTATCCCATGATCCGTAATAGGTAGACAGTTAAAATTTTCACAGAATGTGTATTTCTGTTGCCGCTAAAACAACAAATAATAATAATAAATTAAACATTAAAAAACCCCTTTTTATTTTTAACTAGAAACGTGTTTTTTTGCTCGATCTTAATATTTTGTTCGACGATAATACGGAGCCCTTCGAGTGCAAGTCTGACTCACACTTAGCCCTTTTTTTATTGTTATAGTAATTGTCAACCTTTTGCAAACATTTCGTACAGTGTTATATGTGCGAACTAAATTAGCTGCTTACGTGAGTATATTTAATACGATAATTATTTAATAATTTCTTTTCAAATAAATACATATTTGTAACCAGAAACTCTATTTACCGGTACATTGGTATACCGGTACTGAGATACGGTAATTCGGTATTCATAAGTTGAAATTCTACTATAGTTTTTCCTGAAGCTTTTTATACTACTAATGACACAATGTTAGTCGATGGTAAGCAGTTACCGTTGGGTACATAAGCGTATCAAGCTTTAGACTCACAGGGCGGTGGAGAGGGCTCAAAATCACAGGGCTACGGCGCAAAACAAGCCTTTAAACTTAATACCTACTACGTAAATATACTAAAGCCATGGGGGAAGCTGTCCTCCCCTACCCAATCGCCAATTCACCGCTTATGCCTTTCGTTTTTGTCCATCTTATCCTTGGTCGTCCTCTTCTCTTGTACCCCTCAACATTCCATTTATAAATCTCTCTTCATCCATGATAATCTACTCTGGTCTTCAACTTTTCATCCACTGGTGCTACTTTCAGGCTCCCTCTAATACATTCACCTTGTCCATCCTAGTCACAACACATCCATCTCAACATTCGCATTTTATCTACAGACGTCTCTCATCCATTCTCTTTGTGGGCCAACTTTCAGATTACAGGACGGCTTGTCTGATGATCTTCTTATAGATCAGTCCCTTTACTTTATACAAAATTGTAGCGGACATATTGTTTTGACGTTAAGAAAAGAGATTTGAATAGAGTAGTCAAATACTCTATCATTTAAATTTACAAAAACATCGTAACATCTAATATAAATAAAAAATGAATCGCGAAATGTGTTGCTAAGCGCAAAACTCCAGAAGGGCTCGACCAATTCGGCTAATTTCTTTTTCATATTTTCGTTAAGGCACAGGGAAGGTTCTTATGGAGAGAAAAAATGTAAAAATTGCCAGGAAAATAGTAAAAACAACACTTTTCTTTACCTATACAAAACACAGAGTAAATAATAATTAAAACACAGGCAGCTGTCAAACATTTGACGTCGTTAACTTTTGACAGAACGAAGTCTATCGGGGCAGCTAGTTGTACATAAAAATGAATATGGAAAAGTAAACGATTTTTACCACCGATGCAAAAAGAGGGGTGTTATATGTTTGACACGTCTGTCTGTGGCATCGTAGCTCTCAAACGAATGGACCGATTCAAGCGCGTTTTTTTTTATGTTTGAAAGGTGACTTGATCGAGCGTGTTCTTAGATATAATTCAAGAAAATCTGTTCATCCGTTCGAAGATCATCAGCTCTTTTGTAATCCTTGAAGGGATTTTCGAGTCGGGGGTATTTTAAATGTATGATTATTGTATTTAAATGACTACCTGAACTCAGAGTTCAGGCTGTAAACAAACTAAATGGAGCTCTCATGCTTTAGAATAAGACACATAATAGATTGACCGTACGATCTGTGGTCATATGTCTTTTCCTATAGCTGTGCAAGCTATTTTGTACCTTATTGCTTCTGTAATTGATTTTTTATTATATTGGCTGTGGTGAGATTGTAGTTCAATGCTGAATATAATCGTCCTCCTTGACATTATCAATTTATTTATCTATTTACGTAGTAAATGATTATGGCAAACTCTCTTGATTATTTTCTAAGAGAGTAAGAAGATAAATTGATATAAAAAGGAGAATGCGTTCTTTTGACATACTTTTTTTAAATTTTTAGGGTTCCGTTCCTCAAAAGGAAAAAAAGGAACATTTATAGGATCACTTTGTTGTCTATCTGTCTGTCAAGACCTTTTTCTCAGGAACCAGTGGATGCATCAAGTTGAAATTAATACCAAATACATAAGTCTGCGGTCCCTTGAAGCTGTAAAAATCAAGCTTCTAAGTCAACGCAATGAAAAGATACGGCCATTAAACCTTAGATTATAACAAATTTTAACATTTCACAGTAAACCAAAACCTATAGGGTACTTCCCATTGACCTAGAATCAAGAAATTTGGTAAGAAGCTTTTTTGTATGATTTTATTTTATTTTGGTTGATGAGTGACTTCACAATTATTGGATAGAACAATTTACTAAAAAAACATCAATAATTAACACACACGGCCAAAAACTAAAATGTAATTGATCAAGCAACATTCAAACCGCCGAACGTTTAAGGTCGATCGCCGTACCGCACAAAAATAATACCTACGTTTGTAACGTTTACATTGCCTAGCGCAAAATCAAACTAATGACTGTAAATCCTTGATTTCGCAATTTTATGATGAACTGAATTTTGCATTGTGATAAGTATCCACAGAAAGACGTTTGTGTATGTTTTACGCGACGCCGAAACTTACACGGTGTATGTAATTTCTTTTTTAATGTTTTTTGTATGGCTTTACATATTAAGGTTCCGTTGTTATAAAGTAAGAGCTCAATAAGTACGATCGACACCATCGGTACCCGCTTGCCATTAGAAAACCTTGTACTATATACTATATTAGTAGTTTAAAAAGATTCAAGTACATTATGTAACATTCTTTTTAACTACCCTCATACAAATGTTACAGAAATATGTGGTTAATTTTAGTAGCATGTTATGTAGCACAAAAAAAATAGTTGGAAAATGTTTTTCTTGGTATAGGTGCCCATTTCTAAACAATCTATACAAATCAATGTTTGTATGTTTGTCCTCTAAGCGTGGAAAGCATGGCTGCTTCGGCACGTATGGGCGGGCTCGACTCCGCTCGATACCACGGCCTCACAGAAAACCGGTAGTGAAGCAATGCTTGCATTGCATTTCGCCGCGTGAGTGAAGTTGCCGGAGGCCCTAACCCTTCCCTCTCCCCTATTCCCGTGCATTCCCTCTACCCCCTCTCCCCTCTTCCTACTCTTCCCTCCCTCCCTCTCTTCTCCTAATCCCACCTTAAAGGGCGGCAACGCACTTATGACTCTTGAGTTACAGGTGCCCATGGGCGGCGGTAGTCATTTACCATCAGGTGACCCGTCTGCTCGTTTGCCCCCTGTACCGTTTCAAAACCATTGATCAGATTGTGATGAAACTTTGGTAGGGTGTTATAACTAGAGATCGGATAATCGGATGCATATTTACCTAAAGTTATTTTTTGGATAACAAATTATGGAAGCGGCTTCTAAGTATATTTTTATTTACGAATGCAGTTGTATTGTCGCGTCGCTACTTGCGCACAAGCAAGTATAATTTGCCGTCTCACTCGCACTCTTACAAAATGCTTACATTTCCTGGGGATTAATAGGCCCGATTTGACACTTGTTACAACGTATTAACGTTGTTTTTGCTTCGTCAAAAATCACTAACAATAAAAGTAGGGAAAAGCAACCATTATACGTTGTAACAGAGCAAGTGTCATTTGTGTCAAACTAGGGTTTATTACATCTCACGGAGTATAGGTACACTTAAATTTGAATTTCCTGGAATCGCGCGATTCTTTCGATAAAAAAGTGCTTTCCATCTCTAGTTATAAGGGTCAGCGCCAGCGAGGGTTCCTGGCCCTAAAAATCTTTATATAAAAAAAAGAAAAAATGGCATTGCAACCCATGGTGGATTCAGCTAGTATGTTAAAAAAAATTATTTGATTTTCAATTATTTGTTTTATTTTTTATGTAGACATTTTCAGAAACCATTAACATCCTTGGTATTAAATACACATAGTTTAATTCATGTTAACCCTCTCACATACGAAATATTAGCTTCATCGATCATATTCAAGCTCAATATGTCAGTTTCATAGATTTTTGTATTAAAAATCACAAATTTTAGGGTCATATAGGGTCAACTATACGACCCTAAAATATGACCACACCTTTCTGTAACATCCTGAATAATTCTAATTATTATATTCGTGAATATATATTAAAATATATTTATGCGGCGCATACGGTGTTGTCCAATGATCGCAGCTCTAATTTTATGTCGTCCGAATGCAACTCAGTCACCAGTTCACGTAATCTGAAAAAAAAAAAAATATTAAAAGCTATGTTGAAAAAAAAAATAGGCAGTCATGGGACTGCCGACAGAAGTGAAAATAAATACTTATAGTAAATATTGTAAGTCGAAATTAAAATTGCGCCATCTGTGAAATTTGCCTTAACTAATATATGGATAATTAGTATATAATAAACTACAGTAATATCGCGCATAATCAAAAAAAAAATTTCCACTTCAAAAAGTTTTGCTGAAAAAAATTATTCTTTCAGTCTATTGAGGTGTTTTCTAAATAGGTATAGAAAGTTTATAAACTACCCTATTATACTTCTGGGCTACCCTGCGACAAGGCCGTTTGTTGCACTACTATTTCTAAATATTATTTTCCGTGAAAGAGTACCTATCTATATAATGCTTCAGGGCTACCCCATTATGCTTCTGACCTTCCCTATAATGCTTCTGACCGACCCTATAATGCTTCTGACCGACCCTATAATGCTTCTAAACTACCCTTTAATGTGTTTAACCCACCCTCTAATGCCTTTGATATACTCTGAAATGTATTTTTCCCCCGATGAGGCTTCTACAGTTAAAAAAAAATACTGGGTTCCCAAATAAAAGTGAATTATGCAAGCTTTGTATACGTTACCTGGCTAATTGAGAGGGTGTAACGAATATAGTTTCGTCTGCTTGCGCCTGCGCATGCGCTGGGTACGTGATAGTACCGATATCCAAAGATTTTGAAGACAGCACCTGTAATTAGATAACACAGTGGACGTGATTTTGGGAGCACCAACTCACGAAATTCGAATTCTTTCTTTAAATATTAGTAGATTTTTAACAGAGTCCTAATCATCGCCAATGTCATAATTTCAATGTATTATACATAACATATTATTATGTTTAACCTATTGGCACATTTCATCATCGTTACGAGCCAGAAATGATAATAATAACAAATAACCCCCCTTAAAACTCACAATCAATAAACAACAAATGTCATACCAGGAAATTATACCTTAGCAATATCTTTGGCAAAATACCATATACAACGCCATCTAACGAAAACAACTCGAACTGCTTAGTAATTATTAATCTTGCATCGCGTAAGTGAGAGTTCTCAAACTATATATGTTTGTCTAGTGGTTAGTAATATTTACTGCTGAGTCAGAGGTCGTGGGTTCGATTCCCACCCAGGACAAATAATTATGTAATGAGCATGATCATTTGTTCTATGTCTGGGTGTAATTTATATATAGTATGTATGTATTTAGAAATATATAAGTATGGTTTATCAGCTGTCTGGTTGCCATACTACAGGCTCTTATATACATGTATTACGTGTCAACATCAGCAAATGGGGCTGGGGTCAGTCGGGCATGATCTTGTATATGCATTTCATAAGAACATGACACTTTCTTTCTCCACATTACTATGCGAAATCCTACTAATATTATATACGTGAAAGATTGTGAGTATGGATGTTTGTTACTCTTTCACGCCAAAACTACTGAACCGATTGCGATGAAACTTAGTATGTAGATAGCCTCGATATTCCCACGGGATCGGGACTTACACGGGTGCAACCGCGAGGCGCAGCTAGTAAATTATAATTCAGAAACACTAAAATACACGCTTTTATCTAATCAAATTACATCCTGACTCCATCATCAGACCATAGTTACTACCAATCTCTTGGACTCGTCAAAACGAATCATATGAGCCCAAACTCGCAGGGTTTACTTGTAGCCACTGAAGAGTTCCACTATCCTCTTGGCTCGATCATCAGATCAGCTCCAAGATGCCAAATCATAGTATTGTTATCCAAACTACATATAAGACACTTAGAAGTAGGTTAAAATTGATTTCCAAGATTTATTTACATCGTTACAAGTAAAGGGGGGCTCGTGGCTAAAGGGTAACCGAGTAGGTTAACACATTGCAAGGTTAAGTAATACTGGCCAGGTCGATCTTAGGATGGGTGATTCTTAACACATTGAGACGCCTCCGTGCCTCGGGCATACGAACATCTACAGCATTCGTTACGGGTAGTTGGATCCTTAAAAGTCGGACAACCTGGTCTAATTACAGAACTTCGATATCTTTTTTTACGTGGGAGAGTCATGCTTCGGCACATATGGGCCGGCTCGACTCCGCTCGATACCACTGTTAACTGAGACTCCTATTCCCGTCCTTCCCCTCTCCCCCCTCTAATCCCCCTCTCCTGACTTCCCGCTCTTCCCTTACTCCCACCTGAAAGAGCGGCAACGCACTTGTGACTCTTGAGTTACAGGTGCCCATGGGCGGCGGTAGTCATTTGTCACACGTCTGCTCGTTTGCCCCCTATACTATAAAAAAAAAATCGCCTAGTACTTGGGTTGTGGAGGTCTGATGGCAGTCGCTACACGTAAAATATCGAAATTCGGCGACTGAGAGCCGACCCCAATACTGTACGTTGTATCCGTAAAAGCAATTAGACCCACAAGATACGTAACATCGACTGTTAATGGTGAGGTACTTACAGCTGCCAATTCCGGTGCAGGGAACTCCGCGAAGTCAGCCTCCACACACCGCCAGGGGCGATGGACTAGGAGCTGTTCTTTCACCTCGGCTTGTAAGGCTGCTAAGCGACCCTGGAATTAAATAATATTTAGCTTTTACAAGGTGTTAAAGAAGGTCATATATTAGAAGAATATAAATATATAGGTTGATTCTGTCATCACCATAAAAATTTACACACTAGAGTCTCTGATGAAAACTGATTTTTTATATACATATTTACAAAAAATTTGAGTAATTTGCATCACAAAGTTGTGTCAACAACTCACAGATTGTAGACACAATGCACTCCGTGTGCGCTTAGTGTCCATAACCGCTCTATCGGAAGGGTCTACTTCGCTGCATTTAATATTTTAACGTGTGACTTAGTGACCACGCAGCTGGACCAATTTTTGGGATAAAAAAATTATTTTGAAAATTTATCTATCCTATTTTAACGTTTGTGTAAGTGACCAAGCAGCAGGATTTTTTTCGGATTTTTTTTTTTCAAAATTTTATCTAGCAATTTTTTTTTTGCAAAAATGATTTTTTGGGTAATGGTGATGACAAATTCACCCTGTATAGTTGAGTTAGTGTCAAAAATCGAATTTCAATTTTTCTTTATGCGGATATTTTTCGGGCAAATCCGAAAACCATCCTTCAATATTTTTAGTAATAAATACCTATAATTTTTTTACGTGTAATTAACACAATATGACTCATAAGAGGCCAAAGAGAAGTTGATATATCTACATATAAAACTTTGAGTGCTTAATAGAGCAAAGTGGTACATCACTCCAAGGCAAAGACTAAATATACAAGTCACAAGTCCGTCCCCATATGGAGTACTGCTGACATCTCTGGGTGGGACCACCTGGATAACTTGGGTCTTTTGCCTCGCTTCAAAGACATGCTGTGCGTTAAGCCTAAGGAGATACCTTGCCTCCTTGTCCGTGTTCTACCACTTCTATAATGGGTTGTGCTCCGAGGAACTGTTTAACATGGTGCCTGTGATTTCCCTTAAGAAACACCACTATGGGGATCTTTAAAGGGTCGGCAACGCGCATGTTCTTATGAAATTGCAAGCTATCAGGTGGAACGTATATTTGTTTGCCACTAAAGTGGTATAAAAAAAGAACCTCTAGTTGTCTTCTAATTTCCCTCTGCTTCTCTCTGTGCAGTTGTAAGGCGTGAGCATACTGTCCCGGCTCCGAAGGGAACTTCACCAGCCCTGATCGAGCCACGAAGAGAGTCCATTCCTGGAACACGAAACGGTAATCATTTCTCAGATGCTTTTTATACTAAGAACCTTTTGGCAGCGGCTTCGCTCGTGTTAGTTTAGATTTTGTCATTTAATTTAAATATCAATCGGGCAGTATACTTTATTTATAAAGGAAACCAATCCGTGTTAAAAGTAGTGATGTGCCGAATCGTTGAGAATGTGTATCCGCAGATCCGGATACGAATCCATATTCGTTGATGCGGATTTAGACACTACTAATCCGTATTAGTTAGTGTCTAAATCCGCAATTTTTTTAGTCAGTTTGTGTAACCTTGAAGCGGTATTTGTCGTAAAGGATTAGTAACACGACACGTTTCAAGGCGCTAGTTTTTAAATTCATTATTTAAATATGCATTTCACAAATCTTTGGGATCTGATCACATTATAAATATACTTTAATTAACAATAATAACCTTATAACTATTAGTAATATTGGTAACTAACTATAATAAACGTATAAATTTATAATATAATGTATTAGTGTAAACTTAATATAATTGAGTAATATAAAATATCCGTTCAAATACCCGCCAAAAATTAACGGATACTGACACAGTTATCCGACATCGATATCACTAGTTAAAAGTGCTAGGGTTGCCATCAAATTATAAACTTGGCAACTATAACTAATAACATTTTCTGGGGGATGCCCGACTAGTTTCGGACCCGACGGGGTGCTTTCTCAAGGAGTGAAGCGTCCTGCCGCGACGGTGTCAGGCGTCACACCGTCGCTCCTTGAGAAAGGGCACCTGTCGGGTCCAAAACTAGTCGGGTATCCCCGAAATACAAACATGAGTAAAACCGTATAGTATTTAATAAATATAAGTTTATTCCGACCAGTTTAAAAATTATTTTTTTTGTCCACAAAATAATTAGTTTTTTTTTGTAACGGAGCCGAAGTCTCTATACAGTGAGTTACAGAAACGTGTGGTCAAAGATTTTGTTTTTATTTTATCCGGACATTTTCTGAAAAATCCGGACACTCCATTTACATCCTTGGTATTAAATACCAATAGTTTCATTAATGCCAGCGCTCTCTCTTGTGAAATATTAGCTTTATTGGGCCATTTTGGTCAGTTTCAGAAAAAAAACTGTACTTACTAAAAATTATGTTTTTCCTTAAAACGTTATTTACGGGTTCTTCTACGACCCAAAAATATGACCAAACTTTCATTTTACATAATGTATAATAATCGTATTTAAAAAAAAAAATTCATTGCAATGCTGTTCTTTACAAATATTTCTTCTAGCCATCTTCTTAAGAGATACAGTCAGGTTTAATACCGGGCTCTTCTTACTGTTGTAATCTACGTCATGTTACTCACGGACTGTAACTTAGCGAGGTCCTTCTCCAGCACAGCGGCGGCCAGTCGCCTAGCCTTAGCGGCGGGCGCACCGGGGTTCTCGAGCGGGCGCAGCGCGCGCAGAGCAAGCCTTTCCGCTTTACGGCACGCAGAGATCCGGGCCGAACGCTCGCGGTCCACCGTCCTAGTTAGAAACAATTGTTGTTAATATATCAATCTAATCCGTCATGTCTGTTTAGAATTTAAATCTTTATTTTTTTTTTGTTTACAATCAAATATTTTCACTTTAGCATAGTTTGTTTACCAAGAGGGTATTAAAAAATTATCTGGTAGTAATACAAGTCTTCATGAGATATTGATAACAAACGATGAGATAATAATCGCGTCTGGAATTAGCGATATTGGCTTTCTTTTAAATATTCATTTATGACAATCAAAATAAAGATTTCAAAAAAAGAAAATACTATTATAAAACATATGACTCACCAACTGAGCATCTTTATTTGATGCTGAAGAGCTTCATTGACGTCTCCCGAAGACACTCCAGCGGTAACCTTGACCGGTGTTTCTTCTGCATTTTAAAATAGTACATCAAACACTATACAATAAGGTGGAGAATGTTATGAGATGAACGTAAAAGATCAAATTAATAGTAACATATAAACTGTTTTATGATTATTTGAGTATTGGCTGGCTGTCTATTTAAAACAGTTTCTTTTTCTTAAATGACAAAATGGTAAGCTCTGTACAACTTGCAACGTCATACTTTGACGTCACGTCTTTGGATGTTTGGTTTCCGAATTAAAAATAACTCAAAACTTTAAAATAATAACAAATCCATTTTTTTTCATACAATACTTAGTTTCATGAGGAATGGCAATAATTTATTTAAATACGTATAAAATACGCATATTTTAGTAAGTTCAAAGTACTGTATACATCATCTCGTGGTAGAATTTTAATTGAAGATTTAGACATTTTATTATTTGTGTTTCGAACGACATTCAAATAATTTGAGAAACAAAAGAAAATTATTTTAAACGTCAGATTACATCATTAAAGTCGACAGTTGACATATCTATCTTTTCAAGCGAAATTTGAATCTAAATGAAATTCAAAATATTCCACATATATTACCATTAATTTGATCTTTTACTAGCCACGTTAAACATATAGCATTCATGACATTAAACACTGAGAAGCACGATTTAGGTTAAATATAATTAAAGCTATATTTATTAAGGTGTAACCTGACATAGCCGCATAGCATTTATATCAAACAGGTATTAGTTACCAAGTTCTAAATTAAGATTCAATAATACAACAGCCGAACGCTCAAACTATTATAACTGATCATATAATAACGAATAATTGATGTATAAATTATTTTTTCAAGGCTTTGATACATAGATTCTATTTATAAGTTTTTTTTAATGATTTGTTGGAACTCTATTTCACTCAAAAACCGTGTTCTGAAATTTATAAGTGGAAGAGCTAGTGGCTCAGCTGGAGTGATTCCACGGCCTCACAGAAAACCAGGGTAAAGCCATGCTTGCTTGTGTTTCGCCGAGTGAGTGTGGTTCCCGGAGGCCCAAACCTTCCTCCCCTACTCCCACGTTCCCACTTCCAAGACCATGGGTGTCAGTAGTCACTTACTATCAGGTGACCCATCTGCTCGTTTGCCGCTAAAAACCAAAATTATATTATTTTGTATTTCAAATAATACAGATAGGTACACTACTATTAATAGAATCTATCTATAATAAAAAATCTAATAGTAAGGTATGCCTACATAGAAATATTCTTATTGTATCTATTGATAAGATAAGATTATTTTTATTCAACCGAAAACCTCAACGCCTAGTGTGATGAAATAAAATATGGCTTCATCATATGTGCGGCTAAGTCAGGGCCCACCTTATGGCCTGTATTAAAAAATCATATAAACTTTTCTGCCTCTAAGCTGAAACAAAATATACTTTTTTCTCAGAAATTCAAGTTAATCTTAGACTAGGTTTTGAGTTATTAACACAGGCTCCGATCACAGCATCATATTGTGATGTTTAAGAAATTTAAACGGATGAGATAACATACAACATGTGTTATATACAACCATGCGCATACAAGGTATTAAAATATATAAAAAAATAAAGTTAATAAAAATTAAAACGAAATTAGTTACGTAAATAACATTCGTCCGTATGCTCGAGTTTTATTTATATAATTTTTAACAAAGGAGGTTGAGATATATCAAAATTTAGAATTCATTATTGCTGTGTATTAACAAGAAATATTTAAAAAAAAATACATTCAAAGAACAAGAAGGCTTCTAAAATTTCAAAATAAGAATTTCACTTTTTAAAAAGCGAAGTGTCAAAACGATAACTTGCAGTTTCAAAATAAGAATTTCAAATTTTACAATGATATTTCAAATGTCAAATATGACTTTTAAGGTTTTGAAACAATTTTTATAGTTTCTCACAAAGAGTTACGTAGAATTTCACTTCTTCTAAACTTTAATATGACAAAATAACAACATGACATGGCTTGGTCTGTGAGTAGTTATATCCTATAGCAATCTTCTCATAGTAGACTGTAAAGTTTAGAGGTTCAGTTGCCATATAGATGGAAAATATGCAGCTTTGACGCATGTCTCTGTACACGGCGGAATTATTAATCAAATGGATTATTAAAACTAAAAAACAATAATAAATCTTGATATAATGCAATATCGTAAACTTTTATTAAAAGCGTTTTTGTAAAAATGACAAAACACGAGCTTACGGGAACTCTTATGCTTAATATTTTAGTATTGGAACGCATTCCCTTCACTTGCTAAATAAAAAAAAAACATTTTTGAGCCTGAATTGCTTATTAGTTTTAGTTACGAGTAATTAATTAGTTGGATATTTTTTTTTTTTTATGTAGCTCTAGCAAATTTAACAAAACGTTAATTTAGCTAAAGATTTTAACAAAAATATGAAATTGTATTATATTTTACTTATTTACATTTTCTTTAATACCATTGTGTATGACTAGATTACTTACAAATTGCTTTGAGTATTCGTTTAAGGCATAAACCTATTTAATAGATTAAAAAAAATAATCTGCAGGTGAGACCGCAAGGCAAAACTAGAATAGAAATAAATTGAACACGTGCGGCATTATACATCACTACATATTATAAGACAAAGTCCTCCGCCGCGTCTGTCTGTCTGTCTCTTCGTGATAAACTCAAAAACTACTGAACAGATGTTCATGCGGTTTTCACTAATAGGTAGAGCGATTTATGAGGAAGGTAAGGTTCAGGTTTTGTGTAAATTGGTTGAAATATGATGATGATTGTTGAACATGCCTCTGCTACCCGTGCGAAGCTGGGCGGGTTGCTAGTTCTTTTGATTTGCGGGTTGATTTTAGTGTCAATTCAGTCTCAAAAAACCCCTATAAACAATTATGACATAATATACAAAAGAAATTTAATATGTAAAAAAAAAACCAACTAAAGGCCACACTATACCGAATCATATTATTTATATCTTACGGATAGCTTCTTTAGGCGCAGCGACGGGTGTAGCGACAGCTAAAATATTTATTTTATTTTTAGATCACTATACATTTTGACAAACAAAATCGCCAATGATTTTAATACCCACATATAAATAAAAATATATATCTTCACATTTCCTTGCAATAAAAGATGAGAGGGAAGTTGAGGTTCATTGCCTTTCAAGAGCTTTAAAAATATTGTAACCGACTTAATTGCGCCTAAATCATGACAAATTCAAATAAGGGATTGTCCATTAACCACGTGAGCTCGAAAGGGGGGGTGAGAGTATTTATATATTTTGAACTAAACTAAAAAAATTGATGTGATTTTGGCTAGTTGGGGGTAGTCTAAAATCTCACCACGTATCACACAGGGGAGAGGGGGCAGGGGGTTAAAAAGTTGCTAAAAAGACATCACGTGATTAATGGACGACCCCTAAGCTTATATTCTTCATCACTGGATTTTCCACCCTTAGAGGTGTTTTTGTTATTTATTATTATGAAGTACTTTATTCTTTAATTAAAGAGAAAATTATTATATGTTTTTTAAAAAGTTAAAGTTGAAAAAAAAGTATATTTAATTAACCCCCTTCGTTGGGTAAAGGCCTCCCCGGCTTTGCTAAGCCAGTCTTGGCCGGACGTTTTAAAAATTTCGTCTGCCCATCGGATGTAGAATACTTGCTTAAAATTTAAATGTGACCAACCTTGAGTATATCCAATTCAAATAAAAAAAGAATTATTGAAATCGGTTCACAATTGCCGAAGATAAATAACACACACAAAAAAACAGTAAAATTGAAAACCTTCTCCTTTTTGAAGTCTGTTAAGAAGCGTGAAGATATTAATCAACGAACAAATTACATATTAATTAGACATAGTAACATTTCAGGGTTGTACGTAAAGGGAATGCATGCGAGTATCAAGCTCTTACTATTGTAGGCTCGGACCGCCGGCGGCACCACAGCTGCACGCACATACAAACGCTTATATAATACACTTTAGACGCATTTGTCTTACTGTTAGCGAGGATGCGATTAGCGATTGACTAAGTTTCTTTAATTTAGATGATAAAAACATTGATCTAGAATATCTTGGTGATAAAGCTTCTTTTGAATCTAAGAATATTATTATTTTTAAAATCTACATTTAAGGGTTACGTACGTACGTATAACAGTAACCCTAACTCGCTTATACATTTAACAAGATAACTATTCTAGACAATAGTTTAGAAGATTTTAAGTCAACTCGCTTAATCGCTACTCGCTGTCAGTGAGACACGTTCCTATATTAGGGTAGGTCTTACAATACACGTCAACTTGCTATGAACATGACATGTTAAGTCTGCTGGATATGTCTAGGTTATGTTTGTTTTTTTTTATATTATTGTGTTTTGAAAGAACTTCCCACATAAAAAATTACATGTCAATAAAAAAATCGGAATCTTTGAGAGGTTGGTAGAACTTCCATAATATTTTTTAAACGATCCCTCAAAAGCCCACTATTGTTAAAACGACCATAGTAGGAACATGGGTAGGTTGGTGTGTATACACCAATAATTAAAAAGTATCAAGGACTTAAAGGAGTAATAAGCTGTGTTCTTCACCCCTTAAATTTCCACCCTTACAAGTGGAATATTTTCTTCAAATTTAAATAGGACCAATTTTAAGTACAACCAATTCAATTAAAAAAACAATAATTGATATTGGTTGACAAATGGCAATTTTCAGTCGAATTTAGAAAGTCTTCATTTTTGAAGTATTACGCTAAATGCTTCTCCATTTTCTTGTAACTCACATTCATAATTTACCCATGAGAAGTGACAATGAATTAAGAAAACTGATTTCTAACTAAAAGCTGCACTATAGAGACGTTAATAGTTACTATATAGACTCTCTATGGAGAGTCTATACTTAGGGGTAACTTAAACAATCATTAAACGTCTCTGAGCGCGGCTATGAAGGCCTTATTTGTACTTCAATTTGTACAAGTAAGTCGTAGTCCATTGCTTTCTTACCTTAAATATTGATTGTTATTTTTACAAGTAGCCAGCAATGTATTTTTAAATTTAACTTGCACTAATCAAAGTACGTATAAGTGTAATTCATGACAAAACACGTAGATCTATGAAACAAGAGGTATATTATTATTTATGAATGAAAATTAGATAGTTTAAGAGATAGAATTATGAAAGAGATATTGTTAATTGCAACTCCAAATATAGTTTTGATGTATCTGTTAAAAAGACTCAGAAAATGAAGCCGTTATACAATCTCGGTTAAAAATAGAATATTGAACATGTGACTGAGCAGTTGTGGAATCCAGTCACTATGATAGGTTTATTCTTAAGGTTTAATGCTACGAAACAGCCGTTAGTCTGAAGAACCATTTTATTTTAAGTATTTGGTATCTGAATCGATTTGGTATACTTAACATCACTAAATTACATCAATGACATCAGAGAATAATATTTTTTTTTGCTAGAAATAACTGGATCATCTATCGAAATTCAATGTTAAAGGGCTTTCTGAAAAACGAATAGCTTCTACATTATCATTTGAAATGGAACTGGATTCCACAATTGCGCAGAGACTTAATTAAAACTAGCCTCGGAACAATTGTGGAGTCCAGTTCTTACGACAGGGTAATGTTTATTCAAAATGTTTTGTTGTTAAAGTTAATACTAGTTGTTTTAAGTTATTAATTTAGAGTAAACATGACGGTCATACAATAATATAACGCGTATTATAATAAGCTTGTGAAATGTGGTGTTTCCATCTATGTTACGGAATCTTTTAACGTAATTTTAACCCCCTTCAAGACGTCCCATTAATTTGAAAATTTGCACACGTATCAAAGACCGACCACAATACAACACTAAACAATTTGAAAAAAAAATATAGTTATAAAAAACACGTTTTAATAGCAAACCAAAGCCGAAGTAGAAAAAAAATTTTGATTGTAAGAAAACGCGGCGTGTTTGACGTCAAATGTTACAAATAGTTCATTGGTAGCTATATAAAAAATACGGGTTGACTTGAGAACCTATTCCGTTTTTCCGTTCGGTCAAAAAGTAATAAGTATGTTTTTTTTAAACTTAAAACTTTTTATATTATAATTTCGCGGTAAAAAAGCTTTTCTCATAATGACAGGATTCCTTTTCGATTTGATGTAATGTGTTATTAGTTTTTAGTTCAATTTCCATTTATAACATGCAATCAACTTACTTAAAAACTCCAAATCTAAAAGAGAAAATAACATATGATAAAATAATAAATTTACTGCACTTAATTTATACTATTATAAACAAGATGGAGGACTAGACAAACACATTTATGGGATGGGTAGAAAATACTGGCTGGTAACCGTAACCAGAAACACTAATTTATTCACTGATTGTTTGTTTGTTTGTAACGCACTAAACTCCTGTCAATCCGATTTGAATAATTATTTTTTATTTGATAGAGTATTCATTGAGGAAGCTACGGCATTGAAGAGCGGAGTATAATCTAAATAATTTATTATTTTTTAATAAATAACAATCTGATCTTTTTAAATTTGACTTGACTTTGATTGAAGATTGAGGGAAGCCCAATAAATCTTGTGTCCTTACTGTGAGAGTGATGTGAGTTCAAATTGGCCAAAATCATAATTGCGTAATTAATGAATGGACCCTAACCTCTTAACATTAGGATGGCTGAATGCATTTTGCAAGTTGTATATTAAAATGTATGCTGGTCAATAATGTTCGTCATGAAAACGCTCTCAATTCCCTCTAAATGGATTTTTTATTTCACTGTTAAAACAAAATTTAATATCATATATATTTATAGAATTTATTATATATTTATTTTAATATCGGTATGTATGTATCTATATGTGTAATATGTGTATGTATATATATATAGGTAAGGTATATATAATTATTTATTCCTTGTCTTTTAAATTCATTTAAGTTGCTACTTAGCTAGTCGTACACCTGTTAACTGCCCTATACATAACTCCATTGCATCTGTCCATCTAAAGGTTGTCTGTAAGAAATCGCAACTAGCGATAAGACCGCCGTTGGTACCATTTTTTTTGTCTTTGTAAATATTTTGAAATGTTCCTCATGGTGTACAATAAAGAGTACTGTATTGTATTGTAGAATTTATCGACTATATGTACATATAGCCATTCTCATCCCAAAGCTACCACAAAAGGGCCATAACCAACCCCAAAGTGGGAGAGAGAGCGCCATATAGCTATCCCGCTTCGATGAATTATGACTGAGTCTCCTGTAGACTCAGTAAATAATTTTGATATAGTTTAGATGTGAAATTTAGATGCGTTCTTCTGTAGCGACTTCTCCAGGTGACTTCTTTTTCGATTGCAAATTATACACACTTTTAAAGAATCTGTGAACCGTACATATGAAAGCACACTACTTGAAAAACAGTAGATTTTAAATGTTTAGGAAAATGGAATAAAAATGGAGTCCATTTGAGTTGGATCCTTCGGCCATTATAAAGTTGGACCGGCCGAATTGTCCAACTTATTGGACAACTTCCGAGCGTAGTTGAAGCTACAGCAACTGGTTTGGTACAACATGGAAGTTAGGTTAAATTAATCATTGTCTGATTTGGATTTTCTTCTGATCGGATTTTGATCGGATTGTGTCAAGGTTTCTAGTGATTTTACATATATCTGTAAATATATATTTATAAAGACGTTGTTGGACAAAATGTTACAAAACATACCGTGATGAGTTCCACCTCTCTTGGCTTGGAATAGCTTCAGTTTCTCTCTTAAAGCACCACGTTCGGTCTCCAACGAGTCTATGTCTTGTTGTAGATGGTCCATTGTCTCTTCGAACTCTTTCTCCTTTCTGTAAGACGACATAATTTAATTTAAAAAAAATTAACTAGGCTCGTGCCCTGTAGGTGCCATACAAATTTAGTAAATCTTGAATCATAAATCTTAATTTTCTTAATAAAAATGACCTCCGTACTCCCCGTGAAGTACAAACTAATAATAATCGAACCCATAATATTCGGCGCGGCTTAATGCCAAGACGACCATAGCGCCATGCATAGTTATAGTCTATAGCTATACGTATATTCTAACAAATATAATAATGCGAACGTCAGTTTGTGTTACGCTATCACTCCTTAGGGAACGTACCCATACTACGTGACCCATTTTTACAATTTTTTATACCCCTACTTTTAGCCAGTGTCGCTTGGGATGGTGTAAGGATTCTAGCGACACCTCATACATCAAAATCTGTTGAGGCATTTAGAAGTTACTGTTAATTAAAGAACTCGCAGTTTTTGTGCAGTCGTGTAAATACCTCTTAAGTTGATTGTGTGCATCTTCCAACCGCCTCTGGAACTGTTCCGCGCGGAGTTCCGCATCGCGTGCCGTGGTAGATAGTTTCTTTTCGCCGAGCTCCCGGCGAATCTGCATTTCTGATAACTCTTCTTGTTTTGCCTACAATTCGTAGCAAATAAATTATCGCTATTTTACGTTATTTGTAAAATTTTAACCGACTTCAAAACGAGGAGGTTCCTAATTATTAACACCTTTTTAAAATGATTTTTTTGTACTCAAGGTTGGTATCATTTAAATTTGAAGTAATAGTCCAGTCAATAAGTTAAAAAATATGTTAATTCTTGTCCGATCTAAAAATATGTGCGATATCTCATTCGATTCGGAATGACGTGTAAAAAAACGTATTTCGAGCATATATTAGCACGTTTAAAAATTTCAATTGTAATTAACAAAATAAGATAAAAAAAAGATATTCAGTTTTTCGTTAATAACTCAAAAGCTATCAATTTTTTTTTTTTTTAAAGACAGCTCCCGCATTAGGAATAATCCTGTGTCGCAGGGGGCTTCACAAACATTCAAACAACGGACACAAAGAACACCCAGACTCGGGACAACTATTTGTGGATCACACAAATTTTTGTCCCGTGTAGGATTCGAACCCACAACACTCGGCGCCACGTAGTGGCGAGGTGACCACTACAACCATTGCGCCATCCGTGCAGTCGACATTTAAGAATTTTTGAAAACCTCATCAAAACGAATCTTATGAACCCAAATTCGAGTGTTTTACTAGTAGGTACTAAAGTGTTCCACCATCCACCTCCTGGCCCCATCATCAGATCAGCTCCAAGATGCCAAATCATAGTATTATCATCCAAACTACATATAGTAGTAGTAGCAGAAGTAGTAGTAGAAGTAGGTTTAAATTTACTTCCAAAATTAGTTTACATCGTTAGTTTCAAGTTAATCTAACAAAAGCGTGTTAAAACAGGGATGCAACATAGAGTTAAAATGAGTAATAACGGTATACCTTAAGCGTCTTCTTCAACTCTCTGATATCAGCCTCTTTGTTCTCCAATTTGATGGTAAGGCTCTTGGTTTCTTCCAATTGTTTCTTCACCAGCTGGGCACGAATTACCACTGGTGGAGTTGGCTATAAAAAGAGATAACTATATAAATTAAAATAATAATAGTATGATTTATTTATCTCTCTCAAAGCAATGGGATTTAATAAAAGTACATGGGCAACATAGACCTTCAGACCATAGACAGGCCAGGCTCACTCTGTACTTCAGGTATAAAGTTACAATTACGCGGCGGAATCGACTTGTCGTCCCAAATTGCGAGGCCTGTGCGACCTGAATTGCACTTTATAGTGTCTAAGCAAGAGACACTATTTGTTTAAATGATTTTGTTCAATAAGTCTTCTGTTCTTATATTATTATGTATTCTGTGACTATTAAACCCTGTCTCATAGTTTACCAGCCCGTATTGTTATATTCTTTTTTTTTTTGAGACAACTCCCGCATTATGAATACATATTCCTGTGTCGCAGGGGGCTTCACAAACATTCAAACAACGGACACAAAGAACACCCAGACTCGGGACAATTATTTGTGGATCACACAATTTTTTGTCCCGTGTGGGATTTAAACCCATAACACTCGGCGCGGCGTAGTGGCGAGGTGACCAGTCTTATAAAAGTCACTTTGACGAGCTTTTAAATTAAAAAATATTTAAATTAATTTTATTGAGTATTTGTCACTAGGATTTCCGCGTTAATGAATATTTTGTCAATCATTCTATTTACGAGAACCTTAATTTTTCTAGAAGAATCCTTTGTCTGGAAAAATAATTTCCCTAAATATGTGCCTTTTTATCCTTTATCCGTTGAGTAAGGCGTCGTTCATAAATAATATTAGTTAGGATTACCTTATCAGACTGTACATTGGTGAGTGACATCATATCGTACTCCTTGTCTTGCGCGAAGGTAGCCAACTTAGTGACGTCACCTGATACTTGAGATAGTGAATGCTTGATGGTGCGTATTGGACCGTGGTCGTCCTGAAATATTTTGTACATAAAGTTTCTGTTATTCGAACGGACCGACGGACCGAGTGCTTATACGTGGGATTTATAGGATACTTTTTATCCCGATATTCTTCTTACGCGTATTTCTAAAAAACATGAATATTTTCATGTCAATGATTTCTGTTTCTTATGCAGACATTTTCAGAAAAATCTGGACATTCCCTGAACATCCTTTTATCCTGAAATACGAATTCTTTTATTCTGGTCAGCCCTCTGTCATAAGAAATATTAGCTCATTTTCATAAAATTCTTAGCGCTTTACGTCATTCACAGGGTTTACTATACGACCCTAAAATATGACCACAGCTTTCTGTAACAACCTGTAGGTTTTGTGTACATCAAAAAATACTATATAAGAGGCTAAATATGTTGCATATGGTAGAAACCTTGACCTGGTGATAAACTTTATCCACAGCAGCGGACCAGAGCTGCAGCAGCGTGGCGTGCGGCAGCGGCGCGCCGTCCCCGCGCTCGCCCGCCGTGGCCGCGCATGCGCACGCCGCGCGCGCCGCCAGCGACGTCGCGCGGGCGCAACGCCACAGGGTCGTGGCACAGTCTCCACGAATACGCTCCACCAACTGTTGGGAGAGAGACAGGAAAATTATGTTTCGATTTAGGATCAGCATTTCATATGGTTGATATCATGATGTGATTTACACGGATCTCATTCGTGAGAGATTTCTGAATTGAATAATGGATTATTACGTTGTAAGAACATAAATACTACATTAAAAATAAAATATAATAACTTATCCGAAGTGTTATGAAACATAAAAGAAAAGGTACCGCAGGGACCTATACTAGGGCCTATTTCAATTTTTGTTTTGTATGAATGTCTCCCTATGTTAATTCAATAATATTATTTTATATACGAATTTAGATCAAAATAAAATGGCCATTAAAATTAATAGTAACACTTTTAAAATTAAAAACAAATTTTAAAACCGATCTCCTTTCGTATAACGTTTAAAAATGTAGAGAAACCATTTACCATTTATGATGTCAAGTATACCTGAGGATCCAATACAGTCTGCAGCATTACACCAGGTGGTAACCTTCTTCTCACACTCTTAATCTGCTGCTGAAGAGTTGAAGTAGAAGTGCAGATAGCTTCGTGGAGTTGACCTAAGTCTTGTGTACGTTCCGATTGCTAACGACAAGAAAAACGTGATTTTGAATAGAACACAACGTTAAAAATTACATAAAATGACTTGAAACATTTATAGAGTTGGGCCTCTATTATTGCCTAAGTTAAGTAAGTCAGGTCATTCTTTAGTCAAGTCAAGTCAAGGCATTATTAAATATTAGATTTTTTCGAGGAAAACCGAGGAAAGAATACAGAGAAATTACAAAAAAAAATCTTAAGCTGTTACAAATATGTTGGCGTCACACAAGAAATATCAATTTAATTTCGAGTGTTCATAGTATCCAGAGGGCCACTTCTCAGCCAAATACCTGTAATATATGCGTAAGAGCAGAAGCATCGGCGTGCAGCGCACGAGCGAGCGCGTCGAGCGCGCCGCACGCGTGCAGCAGCGGCCCGCGCGCCACGCCCGCGCCCGCCACCCCGCTCGCCGAGCTCAGGCTCAGCGCCGACCACATCGCGCACAGGTACGTCCACACGCGTTCGATACCTGGACACAACACAACACTACACATTAAAAGGGAGCATATTATATTTACTCAAACATTTAGACTGACTAATAGCAGGCCAGATCCACTCCGCACGTCATAAAGCTACAAGTGTGAAAGTGGCCCTAACTAATATATGGATAACTAGCAGCGCCCCGCCGGTTCACCCACGTAAGTTCCGAGTTGGGAATAACGGGATAAAAAGCCTATGTGTTAATCCAGGTCTCCAGCTATCTACATACAAAGTTCAGTAGTTTTTGCTTGAAAGAGTAACAAACATCCATACACCCTCACAAACTTTCATATTTATTATATTAGTAGGATTAATATACAACCAACATAAAATTACAGTAGTATCGTGCAGAATCCACAGATGGCGTAAAAATAAATTAACTCGCGGTCAGCATTTTTTGTTGCGTTAACACTTTTTTTAGTAAACCCGCATCCGCCGAGCGTCCGAACTGTAACGTGCTTATTGCATGTGACACTTCGTTCTAAAAACGACGAAAAATGTTGTCTTACTTATTTTATGGGAAGAAATGACAGGTCAGAAGTACAGGAAACGATGGATGAAAGATTTATTGACAGAAGGGAAAGCTCGTGAAGTATGTGAGGTATACGTATAACTAACCGTCCAGTGAGCAGTTCTCGTCGAGCTCGTTGGTCTTGAGCAGGTGCGCCAGCGCGTCGAGCGCGCGCTCCTGCTGCGCCGCGTCGGGCAGCGCGCTGGCGCAGCGCAGCAGCAGCTCCGGCGCGCACGCGTCCAGCGCCGCGCTCCACATGCACACTATGCACTGCCCGAGTAACATGAACAGACCATTTACACACACTACACACTCTACAACACGGATGAATATACTTAAATATATATTTTTTGTTAATATGTATATAAAACACCCACCCTAATGCAAATTATCATCATCTCCTTGGCCTTTTTCCAATTTCATTAGGGTCGCCGCAATGTAATAATATAATAATAATAACTTGAGACATCTCACACGCGGCCTTCTGATCCCATACTAGGCAGAGCCTGTACTATGGTAACCAGACAGCTGATAAACATAGTTATATAGTTATTTGTCGTGTGTGGGAATTGAATCCATGACCTCTGGCTCAGACAAACAAATAACAATTAAAAAAAAAATTATGATATTAGTACCATGTAAACATTCAGATTCGGTGTTAATATGATACTTCAAACAGACACTTCAATTTTATTTATTTGTATAGATTAACACTTTTTATTTAAAATTTACATAATCGAACTGTAAAATCTCCGACGGCATAAATATAGTAAATTTTATTCCTTATTAAATTGTCACTGACACAAAAAAATATTTAGAATCAAAATAAGTTATAAAATCTGCTGAATAAGTAATAAGTCTTTTGACGTGGGAGAGCCACCATATATGAAATGCCACAGCCTCACAGAAAACCGGCACTGAAGTAATGCTTGCATTGCTTTTCGCCACGTGAGTGAGGTTACCGGAGGCCCAACCCTTCTCTCTCCCCTATTCCCATCCTTCCCCTCTCCCCTCTACCCCCTCCCCCTCCTCTCCCACCTTAAAGGGCGGCAACGCACTTGTGACTCTTGAGTTACAGGTGAACATGGGCGGCGGTAGTCATGTACCATCAGGTGACCTGTCTGCTCCTTTGCCCCCTATACCATAAAAAAAAAAACAATTCGAGTAAATAATACATACCTGTATCATTTGGAGTTGGTATTCCAGCTGGCAACGGAAGCTGTACTGGACGGCTGTGTGGGTCTTCGTTACCACTTCTCTGTCCCACACGTTCACTGGTGGGAACCTGACGACAAAGACAGCATTATCCGAGAAGCTCACTATCGATCAGTTCCTATTAATTGTAAGTAACTGGTTATCTTAGAAAAACCTCACCTCTCTCGAATTTGTCCAAGTATGATGTCAGCCTTAGTGTTCAAACGCTGCAGTAGTAATATCAGAAGGATGGCGTCGTGATCACCTAAAACAGAAAAAAAATGTAAATAGTCTATAAAATATGGAGCTGATCTGATGATGGAGTCAGGAGGTTGATAGTGGAACTCCTCAGTGGCTACTAGTAAACCCCTCGAAGTTGGACTCATATGATTTGTTTTAACGAGTCAAACCGATTGAGCTTGGTAACAATGGTCCGGTGATGAAGTGGATGGTGGATAGTGAAATTATTTTTTACTTTTAGGGTTCAAGAAAGGAACCCTTACAGGATCACTTTGTTGTCCGTCTGTCTGTTTGTCGAGACCCTATTTTTAAGGAATCCGTGGAATACAAGTATTCGGTATTGCGGTTCCTTGAAGTTGTACAAAAATCAAGCTTCTTAGTCAACGCAATCAAAAGACAAGGCCATTAAGGTCTTAGATTTGACCAAATTTGAACATTTCGAAGGTAAATCAATACCTATAGGGTACTTCCCATTGAACTAGAACCATGAATTTTGGTAAGAAGCAAGGTCTCAGCACAAGTACAGGAAATAATCCGAAAGTCGTAAATTTGTTGTAATACTACATAAAAAATCGTTTTTGTGATTACAACGTTATTTTTTGGGGTTGGAAAGTTGATTTTGTTGTACATTAATGTATGTATTTTTGGACTATTAAGTTTGTCTTTCGGAAAAGACGGGCAAAAATCTTCGAAAATTGATTCCCGAGATGGTTTGTTTTGATCCGCATTTGTCCGGTTTTTAGTTTGGTTCGACATTGGAACGTGTTTTTATAGTTATACTAGCAACCCGCCCCGGCGGCTTAATTCAATAAATTTTCACAAAATCTTAACAAATTATACACATAAACCTTCCTCATAAATCACTCTGTCTATTAGTAAAAACCCCATGAAAATCCTTTCAATAGTTTTTCAGTTTATCGCAAACAGACAGACAGACGCGGCGGGGACTTTGTTTTATAATATGTAGTGATAAAATTATAGATTTTTTTTATTACCTGCACTAGTCATGAAATGGTCAGGCAAGCAAGCAGCCAGCATATCAGCTCTAGCCCTAGCCTGGGTCAGCTCCAAAGCTCTTAGCTGCAAGTCGATGGATCTTGTGGAAGCCCTGGATGCATGCACTAAGGAGCCAAGGTCGACGGGTGGGGACGAACGAGCCTGGACCGGCTCTGGAGTTGATTCTTGCTCTGATGTTGGCGCTGGTGAATCTGGAATAAAATAGAATATTTTTGGTACTTTTTTCTGGATTAAATGTAACCTATGTCCTTTTTGTGTACTTTGACAACTTCATGATCATTGGTTGAGACCTTTCACTGGCAGATAGCTGGTGTTATAAGAAGTAATTAAGGCGACTTTTATTTTGGAAAAAGAATTAGGGATCCTCGCAAAATGTATAAATATGTACAGAAACCACGCAGGAACTGCTAGTTTAATATCACTTGCCTTGTTTGGACTCGAGTTGAGTGCGAATCTCATTGTACTGTTCCGTCATCTTCTGCACCAGCTCTCTGAACTTCACGATGGTCGAGTCTCTGTCCATGATAGTTTCTAGAGCTGCTTCTCTTTCTCTTATAGACTGTAAACAATAATCGAGTAACACAGTACTAATAACAGTAAAGCACATCCTATGGTACTTGACGTTCGACCAAACAAAATTACAAAACGGATCTGTGTCACTCGGGAATAGTATCAGCTAAGATAATACTAATAAATAATTAGTTTTAAACAATAATGGCTATAGAGCGTAAGAGAAAAGAGAAACTATGACTGAAGTGGTAGCCGGATACAGTGCTGAAAATGCGATGTTTAAAATAAGATTTTTTTTAACCGGCAGTGAAGCAAGGTTTCCATTGTTTTTCGCCAAGTGAGTGAGGTTACCGGAGACCCTAACCCCTCCCTCTCCCCTTCCCTTATCCAAATTCATGAAAACATACTTCGACGACAAGCTGCTAATCCTGTATCGCACAATGAAAGTTGTGTTATAAGTATAAAGACTTCCCCAACTTCAACCTTCGGGCTGTGGTCTGCCAGGCTTGATCACCCTGGTCAAGGGACAACAACCTTCACGACACAAAATAAATGATTTTTATTTTGGCTTACTTCTCGTGTATTAGCGTGTGCCATCTCCAACTCCTCGCGCAAATCCATCTCCAGTTCCCGGTTCGACTCGACCAGCTGTTCGTGGACTTCTTGGAGCGCCTCCAACTCAGACACATCTTGCTTCAACTGTTCTACCTGGAGATAAAAAAGCAATAATAATAATAAACACCTTAAGAGGCTCGCGTTAGACAGTTGGATCAAGGGACTGATGCAGAAGGCAGTTCTTCTCGACACGGCCCGTATAGTGAGGTGGTTCCTGTCTTTGGAGCCCTAACCACCGGTATCTTGGTCCCTGTACCCGATGTCGGTGGTCTACTATTTTTTATATTTTTAAATATATATTTTTTTATGTACATATTTAAAAATGTAATTTATATGGTAAAAGATCAATAAAGAGAATAATAATAATAACTTGACACTTTTTATACACGGCCGTCTGATCCCAAACAAGACAGAGCCATGATAAATATTTTATACATTACAAAATACATACATATTAGATTAATTACACCCAGACACAGAACATATGCTTGTGGTCATCACACAATTATTTGTTTTGGGTGGGAATCGAACCCACGACCTCCGGTTTTAGCAGTTGAGATCACTAAACCAACAAGCCAGTCAGCAATAGTAATGAACAAGGCCAATGTTATGAAGGTTTCCTTAAAACTTATATTTTTTCAAGACAAGTCGCGCTCTAACATAGAATTACACAATGGACACAAAGAACAGAGTCTGTGCAGCTATTTGTAAATTACACAAATTTTTATCCAGTGCGGGAATCGAACCCTACAACTCCTGCGTTTAGTGTGATTGAATACCAAACATATTCACATATTTTTTAATGTAAAAATAAAATTTTAAGGAAATATGTTTGCCAGGCCAGGTCAGTGCCAGATTAAATTAATATTAATATCAAGATACCGAGAATATATCCTAAATCTACAGATTTCAGATATGATATCTATATATGCATACCTGGTCTTCCAACGCCATCTTCTTCTCAGCTAGCTGCTCTACCATTTCTTCAGCACCTAACGCCGCATCCACCTGTTCCCGAAGGTCGGCTACTTGAGCTTCGAGCTCTTCGACCCTGGACGAGAGCTTCTCCTTGGTGCGGGACAGTTCTGCTATCTCAGACTTGTATTGTTCTAAGTCCTAAAATATGAATTTAGATGTAATTGCTATGCTCTCATTCTCTTTTTTTTTTTGTAAAAAGACATCTCCTACCCTGTTAGAATGTAAGCTTGATTGCTTATTGAGCTGTATATAAAAAAAATGTTGTCGAAAAATGCTAATCCAAGGTTTGCGCATAAATAAATACATACAAACATTTATGGTATACAACCATTTGGGTCAAAATCGCTCAAACATAATAATATACTTTTAGCAGCAACAAAAACACACTTGAGCGTCATCTAGCGAAGATTAGCCGAACTACGTTGTACTATTGACGCTGCATCGCGCAAACAAAGTTCTCGCGCTAGTATATATTCAACGTCCCAACTTTAATGGAGCGCAGTCCACCAGACACGATCACCTAGCCTGGTTAGAGGATTCTGCCTATCCTCTCCACAATATGTTATATTCGTACATTAAAAAAAATGGCTACAAAAAAAATATTTAAGTAAAAGTTTTACTGTTTATTATAAGGTATAGGATAGCCAGTATGGCGATAGCCTACTCATAAGTATCTACTGAGCAGCGGAAACTCATATTTAATTTTAGCTGTTTTGTCTCAATACTGTATACTAAAACATAATTCAAATAAATGTCACCCTAAAAGTGTAACACCAAAGGTTTATATTTCCATTTCAATTGAACATACCTTATGCATCTTCTGCATCTCATGCTTATCATGCGCGGAGAGGTCCCTGAGACGGACCAGCGTGTCCCTCAGACGCACGTTCTGTTGCTGCAGCTGCCTCATCTCGTAGCCGGTCGCGCCGGACTCTACGTACGGGTGCTCTGTCAGCGCACCGCACACACATACCATGTTAAACAAAAGTAAGACGGCACCCTCAGTGTGTCAGTCATCGTCTTGGAGAGGAGATTCAGGAGTGACGATAGGATGTTCTGGGCTGGGTTTCAGGACTAGATTATTTGTATTTTTTTTTATGGGGCAACCGAGCAGACTACCGCCGCCCATGGACACTGCAAGATTCACAAGTGCGTTGCCGGCTTTTAAGGTCGGGGTAGAGGAGGGGGGGAGAAACACAACGTAAGCATTGCTTTACGCCGGTTTTCAGTGAGGCCATGGTATCACTCCGGTCGAGCCGGCCCATACCTGCCGAAACATGGCTCTCCCACGAGCAGAATACTTCAGTAGGGAGAGTCATCGAATGACCAGTTGTCACCTGACAGTTGTTTGATATTTGAAAGAACTTACTTAGGTCAGGAAATCTATGGTGGGAGAGAGTAGTATATACTAGAGAAAAAACTAAATCAGTTGGGTTCCCTCTGCCCAGGTTAGGATTGGACGGAGAGTCTTACGGATAAATCGCCTTTGCGCATAACAGGTCTTATGAAGTTGGAGACAGCGTATGGTTTTAATCGTTGTGTGACAGGTGAGATGGGACCTGAAGGTCAAAAACCCATATCAATAGTTATAATTGCTTATGACAACGGGAAATCTCAAAGGAATTCGATTTGAATTCCAGACTTCGAGTGTATGCGATGATGACTAACTGAATGGGTATATTATGTCTCCAAGGTGCCTTAACACCTATTGCAAACATAACCAGCGCCATCTAGTGAAGGTATGTCTAAAGACTTTGTAACTCCATCGCGCAATGAAAGTGTTTTTGTGGGTTCACTGTTCTTAATGCTGGTGTACAGTTATTGCAGCTTAAAGTTTGATGAGATACAGGTTTATTAGGAAGTGATTTTAAACTTTCAAGGCGTAAAGGAAAGGGGATATCATATATGTAACAGGAAATGAGGAATAGTCCAAAGTCATCGTCATCGAGGGGTTAATAACAACACAAAACAAAAAAAATAATTAAAATAAAAAAAAACATGCTATATAACGTACAAAGACTTAACACATTCACAGTTTAATTTTAATGTCTCTACGATATTGTGTATTTAGGGTGTTCTAATTCACAGCTTGGTGAAATATAAGGTAGTTTATAATGAAGTATTAACAGGTAACGCAAAAATATGTTTGCATATGATTGATGAACACAGATTACCTTTTTTATAAAATTAATCATTTACTATCTATCTGTCTTTTAGTTTTCAAACCTAAACCACTGATCCAATTTTGATGAACTTAGGTATAGAAATAGAAAGGACCTTGGAGAGGGAAAGAGGCTACTTTTTGCCGCAACAATTTAAACTTAAAGAGGTTAAAATGGAGTTGGAAAGTTAGAGATTCTATGCAGACAAAGTTCCCGTCAATTGTTAGTTAATATATATATGCGTATATCTATCTAGGTATAACATGCTAATATTTTATATACCTGAAAAATGGGGTTGACCAACTTTCGTTTATGTAACAAATTATGGCTGGATATTACGGCATTTGTGGTGCTACCACATCCGATAAACATAACGACATCTAACGACAGTAGCCTGAACTACTTTGACCTAATTGACTAAGTACAATAATAATTAATTTATGCCACATCTTGATTTAAAAAAATAAACACCTTATCATACCAAGACTTTCTTTTAGGAAGAACATCATATTAATCTTCAAAAACGGTACATCCTGTAGAACGCTTGTACCAAATAACGACTTGTGACGTCATTAGTCGCTATTGTCAAATCATATATTTTGAATGTTTGGTTTGACAGTTAAAATAATAACAAACTATACTACAGTAGTGAATAATTTATTTTTTTCAATGTTTTGTATTCCTTTAATATTATGAAGAATATCAAATATTTTTTTTAACCATAGGCGACTACCTTGCCATGACTACTTATAGAGTCTTAAGTTCTCCAGAAATGTATGTAAGAAAAGCAAGAAAAATAAATGTTTTAATAGCGAATACATATCTTCATAATTAAAAGAACCCAAGCAAGTAACAGCTTTGACCACGCAAGTACCAATTTACCCAAAATCATTCTTATATACCCAAATTACCCTTTTAAAATATGCCAAAGCAGTGAATGTGCCAAGTTCATGCTTATTTACACAAAAAAAAATGGAAACTAAATGTAATTTATATTTAATATACATTTAAAATGATTTTTCTATATGATTCCAAATCTAAAAGCATATAATAATACGTACACACTTTAGCTGTGTATGTAGCTCTATAAATGTAAAAATAAATAGCAATAATAATATAATATATAAAAATAATAGTAAAAATAATAGTGCGAAAACAGTATTAACAACTAAAAAGTTGATTTGTGTGTGCCTGTGCTCTGTTCGAATGTTACGTCTTTGCATTATTCGCATTGACCGGTCAATGTACGAAATTAACGGTTACTAGTTATTCTCTAAATTCAAATGATTATATTTTAGAAGCTGGATGTGAATAATTTAAGAAGTTTGAAGATAATATTAATAGTAATAAAGTCTAATAGACTTAACTTCATTTACATCACATTTTCTTAATAGGTTACTAGTTTTGTAAGCACACAGTGTAAAGATTTCTGTACATTAATTGACCAGTCAATACGCAAATTAACAGTAATAATAATACTCATATTTACTTCTAGGAAATTTAAATTGAATTGAAAATGTTTTGGAACACATAGTTCAGTATCTTCTTGGCTGATACAATTTGAATAAGAAGAATCTGATAGAAGAGAATAAAATTGAAAAAAAATGTCCACTTTCTTTACTTCACCAACTCCCACTATATTTTATTTACAGGTTTGTTACCCAAACAAGCAAGGTATCTTACCTAAGTAGCAGTTTATATATTATATACTGTACAACAAACGAAATATGTAGAAATATATAGTTCATGATCGTGACGACGTACATTAATTTTTGCTAACTATATCATAACTTGTATTCTATCTCCCTGCCCCCCCTTTCCACATATTAAACAGGGGAAAAGTAATAATTAACTTGTTTTATCATTATTCATTAAGGGTTTAACTTAGAGGTCGAATATTGTCTTCAAATTAAAAAACGACCAATCACGAGTACAAACATTTCAATTAAAAAATAATTATTGAAATAAATTCACAAATCGCGTAAAACATTTACACAAAGAAAAATAAAGTAGTCGAATTGAGAACCTCCTTGTAAAGTCGGCTAAAAAAAATCGTGCGCCACCTCCTCCTCACCCACCTCCCTACTTAATATTTGAACGACGACGACCGGACAAATTCTGTCAATGTTGGCATAACGCGTAAACGGGTCTTCTACCCGTTGTCAACTAATATGCTACACGAACTCTGAACATATATAAACCTTTGCCCAGAATTAAAATTTGAGAAAAAACTCACGAATATTCCCTCCGGCCTCCATCTCCGCCTTCATGAGCTGCAGGTCCAACGTAGCCTCTTCCAGCTTCTCCCTACACTGCTCAAGCTCCATCTGCAAAGCTTCAGCTCTTTCTTCTGCCATCTCTTTATCTAATGCTGCCATTTCTGTCGCCTCTTGTAGTTCAGCTGTCTCGTCATTATGAACTTCTAAAGCTTCTTGAGCTTCGCGAACCTGTGAAAATTTAATGGTTACAACAAATGTACAGATTGCTACAAAGAGGTGTGTCAAATTTTAGGGTCATATAGTAGACCCCAAGAATAACTCAATTTTGGATTTTTAATGCAGAAATCGTAATTTGAAACTGACGATATGAATTTGATAATTTATCAAATAGGTTAATTCGTAAGGGAGACAAATAGGTTAATTCGTAAGGGAGATTTTTTTGACATGTAACTATCAATACATATAAAACAAAGTCCCCCGCCGCATCTGTCTGTCTGTTCGCGATAAACTGAAAAACTACTGAACAGATTTTCATGCGGTTTTCGCTAATAAACAGAATGATTCATGAGGAAGGTTTAGGTGTATAATTTGTTAAGATTTTGTGAAAATTTATGGAAATATGTTGATGATTGTTGAACTTCGATATTGCCTAGTACTTGGGTTGTGGAGGTCTAATGGCACTCGCTTCACGTAAAATATCAAAGTTTGGCCGTATCGTAGTTAGATTGAAAGCCGACCCCAACTTAGTTGGGAAAAGGCGCGGAGGATGATGAGGATGATGATGATTGTTGAAGATGTCTCTGCTACCCGTGCGAAGCCGGGGCGGATTGCTAGTACATAATAAATAGGGTTAATTAGCGGACCCGACAGACGTTGTCCTGATCGAAAAACAAATACGCTAAAGTCAAAGAGCGATAGCGTAATGGCTAGGGCGCTAGGGCGTCAGACTTGCGATCAAGTGGTTGCGGGTTCGAACCCCACCCAGTGCACTACACATCTCTCCTTTTCCTTTTTTTTGCTAGTGGTGCATGTGGGGCAGTAGCCCGAGGGGGTTTCCACATGTAAAAAAAAACTAACTACCACTACCACCCAAAATCTACCCCACCGGGATTTACACGAAGCCAGCCCTAACACAAACTTGCAGCTTATGTGAAGGGGTTAACAAGAATACTAGAGATACTCCTATATTATTAAGTTTAAAAAACTACTAAAATCTTAATAAAACTTTCCCCAAAACCAAATTAATTTCTAGAACCCGATTGCAGCAGCCTACTGGGGCAAAATTGTTACTTCAAACCATCCCAGGGCCTACTTAAACACACACAATATAATTGTCGTAAAAAATTAAAGTAAGAAATCCTAGAGGCCTTTTGCAGCGCCACCTACCGGGTCCAATTGTGATTGTGAGTGTTGCAAGAAGAAATATAATACAATCTCCGTCCAAAAGGCTATTTAACGTATCAGATTTCACAAAAAAAAAACTCCCTCTTACCTCTTGCTTTGCCCTCTGCAAGTCACGTTGTAACTGTGCTTGAGACTCCATAATCTTCGCTTTGAACTCGTTAGCTTGGTCCAACTGGAGTCTGACCCTCTCAAACTCACGCAGCTTCTCTCTATCTTCTGCCCTACGGACTTTAAGAGTCTCCAGTTTCTCTTTAAGGTCTTCCACTTCGGCTTTGAGGTTGGTTATCTGAAAGACAAATAATGATTTACCAATCATCATCACACACATTGACCATATAAATAACACACAATATATAAATTTTATTACGTACTTTTTTTTTAGATAGGGTTTTTAATCTGTGTATTATCCGCAATTATATTAATTTTATAGGCTTATTTTAATGACTGATTCAATATGGACAAATAAATTTAATAACTTGAAAAAAAAATAGGTAAATAATGTAACATTTTGTGTTCAAAACCGTGAAGGTAATTCCAAGGTAGTTAACTGAATATGTATATTTGCATAGCGCTATCCGCGCATGGTTGATTCAGTCTTGCTAATACATCTAGAGTTGAGAGTTCAATCCCTTAATGGAAAACGGCCTCTATGGTGCCGTTGTAGAGTATTAACATCTTGACATACGGCCATCTTATACCACACTAGGCAGAGCCTGTGCTATGGTAAACAGACTGCTGATAAACATACTATTACGAGCTGAGGTTTCGAATTAGAAAAGTACACTACTTTATTACCAAAATAGACACCATTAATTTTAATAAGTCACAAAGACACAATGTCACAAGTCTCAGGTACAATTTTCACTATTTCCACTTAATTCTCACTTGTTCACTCGCAGTATCGCTCAACTCTCGCTTTTTATACTCCGAACGTTATTGCATAGGGAGTTCGTAACACTGCCAGAAAACTCAAAATCACTCTTTTCTAGTATAATGTGGGATTATTACTTCTTTTTATTGTCAAAAGATGGCATGCGTCTCAAATTAGGTAATCGCAGCCCTTTATGACTTCTTCTTATCGTCAATAGATCGCACCGTGCGTCTCAATTAAGTTTTGTAACAATACTTACATATTACTAAATACATACATATTATAGATCATCACACAATTATTAGACCTGGGTAGGACGACACGACCTCTGGCTCAGCAGTCAGGTTCACTAGACCAACAGGCCTGTCCGTTTAATTCTCAAATATACATTAATAATTACCTCTTGCTGAGCCTGGATGTTGGCTATTTTGTCCTCCATGCTAGAGGAAGCAGGTTGAGGCGACGTGATACTTTGTCCAGGAGTGTACTGAGGAGTCAGGGTTTCTACAAACCCAGTCTGTAAGCAGCAGAAACAAAAGATCACACGACAATATTTCTAATATAATCTGTAAACAGTGAAATCCCACTCTTTTTAAAGTGTATAATAAAAATTAAAACTCTAGCATCACAATAGAATCTCCGAAATTTGAATGTTGACACGAATACTTGGCTTAGATGAAAATTACGATGGTTGTAACATTGGCAACAAAACTAACGAAGGTGGTATTTCTTCGTATTTTTCAGAGGGACTCACATGATTGATTGGAAAACAAATCTAAATAGATAGATAGAACATTCTTTATTGTACACCACGTTTTAGACAGTAATTAAACATAGTTAGAAACAGTTGATAATATCGGCTATATGTAAGTACAATAAATACAGCGGTCTTATCGATAAAGCGATGTCTTCCAGACAACCTTTGTATAGTAACAACAGAGGAAAATAAGTGGTAGCTAGTGGTAAAATGCATTTATTTATTTTTGAGGCAGTTCTTTTCAGAAGTTTTGGGATTTTGTTTCTTTAGCTACCACGACACTTTGTCTTCCCAGAATCTAATAAGATATGACTACGCCAAAGTTTGGTTACTCAGAACGCAATAGTACACCACTATTGAGTGAAGTGTACTGTGTGCAATATGATGAAGGCAAGGCTAGTTTAGGTTTTCACTTTCAGCTTTTAACAAGCAGACCGGCTATCCTGGGCAATACCGGTATTACACCTATAAAACCGGTTTTAAACCGATGAAATACCGGTATTTCGTATCAAGTTTCGAGTAAGTGTTTCCTTACATATCCCTCTTATTAGCAGACCTCTGCTAATAAGAGGGATATGTGGACAAACCATGACGTTGACAGACGGAGCCCAGGCCACCTGCCACTCAGCTCCAAGTCAGAAACGGGACGTAGATCCTGTAACCATGACCTACCTCAACAAACGCCGATCTCTTAGGCACGTCCGGTGAGGCGACTTGTTCAGTGGTCGGTGATGCGTATGAAGTTAGCGACTGGCGACTGCTCGCCAGTGAAGTTCGTGAACTGGAATATTTGGGTCTTCATCAGGTTGGTCAACGTATCTAGGCTGGGTTGTGATGGGTGCTTTGATAACAAGATTGTTGTGTTGTGTTTTGGTGTGGTGTTGGATATTGCTCCTAGAGTGTTTTTTTTAAATAAAAATGTTTAAAATACATTTAAATAAGATATTGTGTTGAATATTAATATGATTGAAAATACACTTATATAAATTATGTATTATTTTTTTTTATATTAAATATACTTGACTACTACACTTTTTAGTAATTCGTAATAATTTCTTATTTGTTAATTTTTTTGTTCAGAAAATTTGTGAAATATTTTTTACATATTCTGAAATTGTAAAATTTACATTAAAAGTAAATAAAATTTACATAACATAATTTACCTTTAATAAAACCAGTAACAGATATAATATAAAATTAAATTTTGTTATTGTCAGCTAAAAAATGATTTACTTGAATAACTTCAAAATAATCTTGTCACTCGCAGCACAAATCATCAACCCAGTAATAAATGATATATATTACACTTACCGCCGTAAGACATTAAAAAAAACACAATTTATTTTATTTTTTCATATTACCAAGTTGCTGAACCCGTTTTTACCTTACCTGATGGTACTGTACGACTTGCACGGACAGCCCTACATGACATACAACATTCAATTTAAGCATATCTAAAAGGTACATTTTAAGTATGGTTTTTAATAATAATTGAGATGGGATGCATAACCGCTAATAATTTTAAATGCAGTTCACGTCAAAACTAAATACAATGCCATCTACCGAAATTAGTTTGTAACATTCTTATCCAACTCAAAAATTACGACTTTTTCTTTATTTTCTCTTGTTATAGCCATTACATTAAAACTCGTATTTATATAATTAAAAATAGGGGAAAACTATAATAGATTATAAAACAGTTCACTATTTAATCAAAATGAGTTAATAGACATTATTATGATTAGTTATACCGATAGGGCTACGCTATTGGTCGGTTGATATTAGTGGAGTGTTAAAAGGACAGGCATGCATTATAAGTTGATAACAATCACTTGAGTGCTGATTGACGAACCACATAGCAGTTACTGTTATTTAGTGATTTTGATGATGATCTAAGCCTCTTCGTAGATGGAAAAGTTATTTCAAACGCGTACTTATACAAAAGTAAGCAATAAAGGGCCCGGAAGTGTTTGAGGGCTTGAGTGCTCTGACCTGCTTGAGATTGCTTACGAAGTGTAAGCAAAACCAATACACTCACATAAGCAATATAGGGTAGAGATTATTCTATCCCTTTCCTTCCATTGGATTACCATTTTACCTAGCTCCAAGTTTAATACGCCTCTGCTTACCCCTTCGGGGATACAGGAGTGAGCGTATGAAAAAAATAATCTCCCCAGGTAGTAGTTGAACTTAAATGTAAAAGGAAAAAGTATGAAGTAATTAATTTAAAACATATTTTCGGATATTAAAAAAAATAGTACAAATTTTAAACTACCCCCCGTATCATTCTAATAACTTATTTCCGTGTGCTGTGTGTAAACATATTATTTTATTGAAAGTTACGTAATGTAATGTATTTTACTTTGTTTTTAAAAACAGTGCTGTATTACAATTTCACTAAAACTATCTGGTGATTTAAAAGAGTGGCCGTGAGTTTGTTTGCCCGTTTTCATCTAACAAGGCTCAACTATTTGGAAACGGGCGGTTATAGATCGACATTGGCAGATAGCGATTTTAGCTATTTACAACACGGTGCATTATTTATTTTTATATATTATTTGTTTTACTTTCGATAAAGCAACCTATTATTGCGGTGACATTGTGCAGATCTATAATATTTAGTTAGAAAAAAAATTTCAAACCATTTGTAAGGAATTTTATCAAAAAAAGGTATTTGACTTTTCGCGATTGAATGACTGATTTCCCATTTCAACTGTTATTATTTGATGCAAAACAAAAAACACTAACACTAACATTCACTACAAACAAATCATGTTTTTTTTATCTTCTGGCAGTAAGTTTTAACTTTAAATACACTGACCAGAAGAATGAAAAAAAAAATTAATGTGCATTAAATTCTGACATAGCAACATGGGCAATGTATGTATGAAATCATCTAATACGCTATCATTTTAGTATCACTACACCCATTTCTATTAAGTAACAGAAAATCTATAAGAGAAGCTATTTAAAGGACCTCCCTAAAATTTAAAAAAATACATACAGCCGAACAAAGAACCCTCCACCTTTTTTAAAGTGGATTAAAAATAAGAAAGTTGAGTGTCAGAAATCAGTTTCTCTTTATTAAACGTCAAAACGAAATGACAACTTGTGCGTCACATGTCGGTATTGTCAAATCGTTTACTTTTAATGTTTGGTAAATCCAGTTTTTTTATAGAGATTACTAGTAACATGGATCACACATTACCGCTTGTGTTAGAACTGGGTTCACGTCAGTAGTACACTGGGGGCATCACAAGCCAAAATCGCAAGAAAAAAGATCTCTATGTATGTATAAGAAATACATGTAGTGATACTTAACGCGTTTGATTAGATGTTGCACAATTAAAGTATTACATATATATGGTCAGTGTATATATAAGCTGATAAGAAGCGTAAAAGAAGACAAGCTGTACATCGAAATACACAGGTATGCACCGAACAAGATGAAAGCTAAAAACTATAGTGTACAATATATTAAAATCGACTTCAAAATTTTGGAAAATCGACTTTAAGCCTCATTAAATATGCAGACTGTTAAAAAAGTTCTTATTGTACATTTTATTTGAAACAGAAGTGGTGACTAACTAATTAAAAAGTTCCTAAACAGCTTGACTTGCATTTCAACTCCGCGTATGACAAATAAAAAAAACTTTTACCTTATATATAGGTGTATCTAACAATGCGACACTTGCCGAAACAGTGGGAAAGAAATGCTTCGGCACGTATGGCCCGGCTCGACCGGAGTGATACCACGGCCTCACAGAAAACCGGTAGTGGAAATACAACGTATTTCGCCGAGTGAGTGAGGTTACCTTGGCCTTAACTCTTCCCTTAAGAATGTTTGTAAAAAAACTGTCCTTTTTATGGTTATGACTGTTTGAAATTTCAGGTATTATCACCTCCGGTTCTCGTAAAAGCAGGAATGTGCGAAGTAAAAAATTTTAAATAGAACATATTAAAAAAATCCACAAAAACTAACATGCATAATTTTTGAAGTTAGTTTTTATGGATTTTCTCAGTAACGGAGTGAATAATTCCAAAATAATAAAAGTTCGATTTAAAATCTTTAACTTCACACATTCCACCTGCTTTTTGAAAACCGGAAGTGATCATACCCGGAAATGTCATAACTTTTAAACGGATGGTTTTATTTTTAATTTTTTTGTAACTGCTTGCTAGAGTTATGCCCTTTTAGTGATTTAAGCAAGTGTCGCATTGTCAGATACGCCTGTATAATTATTTAAATGGCAAACCAAAGGTATGTAATACCTATTAATTACGTGATCTAGTTAATTCCCGTCAACATAATGATATAAATAAAAAAGAAAAAATATTATTAAAACTACAAAAACTATTAACTGCAGCGACTCATAGTTGCTAATTATCATATATTCATTGGTATGATAGTCAGCTACTATCAGGGCAATAAGTATACTTCACTTGAATTAACACATTATAACATTGTTTTGTAAATAAGATATTTCTTAATAGTCAGCTGTAAAAAAAAAATATTTTAACTATAGACAGTGGTTCTCATCTATGTAGACAGTTCTTAACTGGTCTACAATAATTTCCAAATTACTACCACAACTACTCCAAATATTTGGATTTTGTCATTAAAATATTTAACGAGTCCAAAGTCTACAATTTTAAGTATTTTTTGAAGTCGATCAAATTTAGATTATATAAAAACCATCCACAATACTTTCAGCATCGATATTGGTTGTTAACGTGAGATAAACCACAGCTTTGAAGCGGGTTAAACCCACAACAAAATGGGTCTGTACCCACTTCCGTGAATAACCAATAGCGGATGTTAAAACATTCATGAATGGCATGAACAACGATGCACTCGGTACAGACAATATATCACCATTATTTTATACCGTGACTTAAATAGCTGGCCAACCGAAAAAATATATATTGAAACTAGTTTAGTGAGCAGTGATCCTATTTTTTTTTTTAATAATTAAATGGTTATGGTCGAATTTTGACCATTTGGCGAACATTATATATTATATAACGTATATGTTACAACGTTGGGTAGAATTTCCAAACGAACTAAAAAAAAATCTAGATTTGCTAGATTAAAAAAAATTATGTTCGTCTGTTCAAAATCGTTTATCTCCTAAAGCTCTTCACCGATCGTTTTGAAATTTTATATAATAACTAGCTGACCCGCGTTTGTAAATTTTCCCCGTTTTTGCCACATTTTTCATTGATGCCACGGCGCTATTGGTTGTAGCCTGATGTTATATAACCTATAGCCTTCCTCGATGAATGGGCTATCCAATACTAAAAGAATTTTTCAATTCGAACTAGTAGTTCCTGAGATTAGCGCGTTCAACAAAACAAACTCTTCAGCTTTATAATATTAGTATAGATATATTCGACTGCAACGCGAAGTCGCGAGTTCGATTCCCGCTCGTGTTTCTGTAACATGTACATATTAATAAAAAAGTGTGTGTGTGCAATTCACATACAGCAGAAGTGAAACTTCTAAATTAATTAACCAACGAATTTTAATACGCAAATGCACAAAAATGATGGGTATTAAAATTCGTTGATGTACGCGAATGACACAAGAAGGCTTGTGCCTGTATGTACGCAGGCGCAAAGACACGTGCTAGCATACGAAGATTATAGGAAACACTGTTTACTTGTGTTCTATTTCATTCCCTCGCAGGCTAAATCCTAGTTATGAATATGTTTCTCTTTTTAGTGCTGTATACTTGTATTATATCTCATTCTCTCAAAGGCTAAATGCTATTGCATTGTGTTTGTCTCTTTTCAAAGATTATTGGAAACATCTCTCGCAGGCTAAATCCTATTTATGAATATTTGTCTCTTTTTAGTGTGGGTTTTTCGTTTCATCGAATTTCAAATCACGATTCTAAAGATTCACTTAAAAAAATGTAGTTATGTATATCGGTTTTCTAGAAGCCAAATGCTTAATTTGGGTCTAGATATGAAATCCCGGAACATATTAGGCATTTGGAAAATATTTCGGTTGGCCATAAGTAGTTTACAGATACTTTAAAACTAAAACGATGTTCGCATCCGTCCGAAAAAACATTACTACAAAAGAACAGTATGAAAAGTTAAAAAGAACATCATTTTTGTGTTATATCTAAGTCACAAAATAATAAACCATTTAGTAACAAACATAAACACGCTGCCAAATTTGCATAAACAAATAAAAGATTATTTATTTTTCGTATACTAAACAAAATCATAAAAAAAAATATTATTATAAATATAAATTTCATAAAAATCAGACACCATACGTCAAAATATTATAATAACCTTCTATAATTTAGGCAAGTGTGGCCATACGCCAAAAGTAAAAAACGACACAAATATACAGACAAAATAAAATGTGCTGCGAGAAATGCTGTGTAATACTTAAAACTATGAATACAAAAATATTGTTGTAATTGTAATCAGAAAATAGTAACAACAAGAAAAGTTGAACGGCACCTACACCGTTACCTAACATTTTAAAAACATAAAAAGAAAAAAAATAGTTGTATACTATTTGCTGGTCACAAAACAAAGTAGAAAAATGTTGATGCAACACAAAATCTACCTTAAACCAAAATTATTCACTACCATTCATTTAATGACTAAATAAATTATTAAAGCATGCAATTTTGTTAAAATTAATTCAATAATTTAAAAATGCATCTTAAATAATAATAGAGTATAGTGCAAAATTATACTGCATTTTTGCACTCCATGTGTCAAATACAGTCGCTGGGTTTACTTACAATAACATGGAATTTTATCCCAATCATAATTTGTAGTGTATAATTAGTTACTCAAATTCTTTTCGAATCTCGAATTTTTTGAATATAAAAAAAAATATGAGAATTCCAAATTCGAATTTCTAATTTTGAATAGTTGGGTTTTAAATCCAACTCCATTTTGTCGACCTCAGCAATTATGCCCCTTCTTTCTTAAAGTAAGCCAAAGCTTTTATACTTAATTATAGAAAAGCAATAAAAACATTGCAAAATCTATAACTCTGTATACATTTTAATTACTCTTGGTTGCTGTATGTATGTACATAAAATAAGCTGGTAAATGCTAAATGGAAGGCATTTTGAACAGTGATTGTATGTAGAATGATAACAACATGTTGGGTTTAATGCCATGGCTGGACAAAAAAGGGTCTACATTTTTTATACTATAATTTAAGAGACTATATAATAAAAACGTATAAAAGGGTATTCGTTTCCATTTATGAAGTTCTTTGATAGAAGAAAGATTAAGCAGTTAGAGATATGCAGTTAAAAGCATAGTTAACAACTATGCTTTTAACTGCATAGTAATAAACACTCCATTATTAAGAAACATGTTTAACGTGTTGGCTCTTCAACGTTTTTTTTTTAGTTAAATTATATTAATGATTAATTAATGCCTCGATTGGCGATTGGCGTATTGCTTTCCGTCTCGTTTCGAGCAGTATGCCTCGCCTCGAGCAACTACAACCCAACATGTTGTCTCCAACATTACTATGTTACATGTATCGTTACCTCGACATCGAGAGAGTGCCCGCTTTGGTCTGCGCGGGAGAGGCCTTCCGACGCACCCTTCATTGCAACCACCATATTATTATAGTTAGTTCTCACACTTTGTTAAACATTATTCATTCTCAGATTCGTGATTGGAAAAGTGATGACTTATGTTAAACAATCTACCTCGAAATTATTTGAGGCAGATTCTTTTTTGTAGCGTTAAAATATTTTTGAAATACAATATCAAAACTTTACTAACTTTTTACTTTATCAAAAATGAATAATAGCTTCAATATTTTATTCCAAAAATATTTTACTAGTATTTTTCTTATCGTGCGTTTAGCTTACCACTTTTCCTTACACGAAATAATCAAAATTACTAAATTAATATTAAAATATAGGTAATAAGTAATTAAAATATTATATTCAGAAGATATTATTTAAGATAAGATATTATTTTTACAGAAATATAATAGAGAAAAGAATGTAATTGGTTTCTTAAAATCATTAGCAAAATATTTTTATTAATTTACGATAAAATTAATGATTTTAGAAACCATTACAAATAGTTTATCATAAAAGAGATCATGCAACAATCTACATCCCATTTGTTACTCAAATCGAGGCATTTTCAAAAATGCCTCGAGGCAGAAATAAAAATTATATACATTGAAAGTACAGGTTGTAGGTATGCATTGTTTACAGTATTTCGCACTTGTATCCTCTCAAAATGGCATTTTCGACCAAAGACTTTTTGCCTTTTTTATTAAAGATAGACTAAAGCTACACTACGTTAATTTCGTTCTTTTTATAAACTAATGTTCTACGAAGTGGATGATGTTTAGTATTGTTAAGAACGTAGTGTATTGAGCGTGGTTCATGTTGCTTTGTAAAGGAAAGCTCTGCGATGAAAAAAGTATTAAAAATATATAAAAGGCATAAGCATTTTTTGATCTTATCCTAATATTTTAAAACAAATTTTGTTTACTCATATAAGAATTGATATTTTACACAAAATCGTTATACTATTACTATTAAGGCTCAAAGCGTAGTTGTCTCCTCGTAGAAATTCATTAAACACGATTTAAAGCTTGACCAGTTCATTGGTTTTGCCTTCGAGTAGGCTTTTACTGTAAATCTGGTTTATACTATTAAAGCCCTATCCGAAAACACAGTATGTAAATGTATACTATTTACTTTTTTACTCACTATTTACTCTACAATCAAGTTTTTTAATATAATCAACAAAATATTTTAAAGTTATTATTAATTGTATTTTTCTGTAACATTGCCAGTTTTTTTTTTTTGTAACTGTCACTTATAAAATGTTATAGATTATATAGAAGACCGCTTACCTTCTGAAAGATATTTGCTTACCACATTAGTGACGCAAAAACTCAAATACATATGAAACTTGCGAGGCAAAATAAAATCATAGGAGTATAGATATATTATAAACAACTGTAATAAAAAAAAAATATTTCACATAATTCAGTATAAAGTTTGCTACCAAGCTGAATTTTTAATAACGCTACACACCAAAGCGATCGCTTCACCCCTTGATAAAGGATCCCTTTCGGGCTCGAAACTAGTCGGCTATCCTCGAAATACACACGCGATTAAAACCATCGAAAGTTTTCGAATGCGACTTCGATGTGTACGTTTAAAAATTGTTCAGAGCAACATGAACCAAATTCGCAACATAAAACTCGGGTGCACAAAGCCTCTACCAAGCGGTGCGGTAGCTACAAGTGCTCGGTACTCACGTGGTGGGCCTAGACCTCTGCGCCACTGTTATACTAGCGAGGAGAGAAACACACTATCAGTTAGGTTCGCCTTCTAAGACGAGGGCGTGTTTAGATGTCACTTGAGAAAAATATAGACAATCCCCTACATTATTTGGCGTGCGCTGAGTTGTGAGTTCTATCCCCTAATGGGATAGTTATATTTCGGAAGACTGCCTGTGTCAAGTGTCAAGAGTAGCTGGTTAGATTATGTCTGTTTGTGGTCTAAGCCATCATCACCTTTCAGTCGCAATGGGTATCGTTGCAAAGGCAATTGGCTGGTCTTTTACTATGGCCGGGTGCCTGTCTGACAGTAACCCTCTATGGAAATAAAGTCGTTTTAAGACGGAAAAGAAGGAAGAAGGTAGGGAGAGGAAAGTAGGGCAACGGATGCCGCAAGTCTCGGATGGGTAACAGGACTGCTGATAAACACACTTACGTGGGTCACACTGAAAGTTTTTAGAATTGGCCAGTAAGAAAAGCTGCCGATGAAAAATTCATTTAAATTTCGAATTAGGAACCTTTTGGAAATCTGTAGATGTTTAATGATTTCATATTACATTTGCTTTTACAAATTGGCGGCAATTTAAAAAGTGTCTGTCATGCATCGAAATGGATTTGACTAGAGAAAATTTTTACTCAATGATTTATTACGACTTTCGTTGCGGTCTTACTCAACAACAATGTTACGATAGACTTCGATTGGTATTTAATTTCGAAGCCCCATCTCGTACTACTGTTCACAACTGGTTTAATAAGTTTAAATGTGGTCGAAGCAAACTTACTGGTAATTCTCGAGAAGGACGTCCTTCTGCGGCGACTACTGAAGATAATGTGAGTGCTGTGCGGCTAATGATAGAAGCTGATAGAAGAGTGACATATCAACAGATTCGGGCAGATGTACGCATTGGTATGAGTCAAGTATAAAAAGCCTTACACGATCATTTAGGCGTCAGAAAGCTTTGTACTAGATGGATACCTCATAATTTGACGGAAGATCAAAATCGCCGTCGTTTGGATTGGTGCCGCTCAATGCTTGAAAAGTATGACGGAGGTGACTCGAATGCTGTATCGTGATGAAAGCTGGATATATTGTTACGAACCCGAAACCAAAAGACAATCTGCGCAATGGATGTTTCCGTTCGAAGATTTGCCGACAAACGTAAAGAAGGGCAGAAGCAAAGGGAAAAAGATAATTGCCTCGTTCTTTGGACGGACGGGTCATTTCGCAACAATCATTCTAGAACATACAAGGACTGTTACTGCAGATTAGTATGTCATTCATTGTCCAAAAATTGTCTTGGAAAATGTTAGACAGCAGTGCCCATGAAGCAGGATCCTCGTCCACCACGACAACGCTCCAGAACACTCCGCCAGACGGACTGTCGAATATTTGTCTATCGAAGGTGTGGAGCTAGTGAGTCATCCTTCTTACAGTCCTGACCTTGACCTTGTGACTTTTAGAGGAATTCGTTTTATGAACCCTGAAGATGCCGTGGTTGCGCTTGAAAAAGAATTGGAAGAGATCCCTAAACAAGAGTCGGCTCACTGCTTCACTCAATGGTTCCATCGCATGGGACGGTGCTTAGAAAGGAACGGAGACTACTTCGAAAATCTGCTGTATATTTATACAGATGACGTAATACATAATAATAGATATACCTTTTTTATAGCGTATAAGTTACTTCTACTAATAATTTCTATCTACCCTTTTAAATATTTTTTACAGAATATATAAACACAATATTTTTACTTTAGCAATATCACAAAGGAAATTAAGAAAGTTAATTAAGTAATGGTTAATTTAGTAAAAAACAAAGAAACATAATAAGTTTTTAGATCCATCTGAACACGCCCCAATAACTCTTATTGTTTCATAGAACTGATAAAAATGCATATGATAATAAAATACTTATTTAAGACGAATGCTAAACTTCACGTGGCCGATGCAAAGCGGTTACCGATGCTATAAAGCGCTTGAAAACGGAAGTTTCATACGCATTTTGTTCACCCTATTTCCCCTCCCTATAAATGGTGCTCACTCAATCCTATTCACTAGCAGAAACCAAATACGGGATAGGTAAAATAATTTATTTGTTGCAGACTCGTTCATAAATAATTGAAGTGGGATAACAATAGTGCACACTCTCTCCCTCTTAGGATAGGTTATAGCTCTTTTGTGTAACGAATGAGAATTACTATATCTACAAATAATCGATAAATTTTGGTGTTTAACAATTTAACAGATATAGGTCATAGTCTGCAATATTGGCCACTTTTATCCCGGAAAATGGTACGGTCCCCATCAAAATTTTCACACGAACAAAGTCGCGGGCAAGAGCTAGTAAACAACATAAAATTAAAATTAAATATTTCCACGACAAATTCATCGCGAACGTTCTCTTTAACTTCCATTTTATCGATAACGAGCAGCACTGATGTTCCATGTATTTATGACCGAGTCTGCAACGAGTACAATTTTACTATATAATCTTCTATAAGATGCACGAACCCATTAAAGAGACATCGTTATCCGCGTACTGTATAAAAAAACCGCAATAATTTATCAGTTCTAATAAAACAGAAGATTGTCAAAGGTGATAAGAATAATTAGTATCACTAAATATCACATTGCTTGAGAAAAACGCAGTGTTACCACACTACATAATTCACTTACAACTAATCACTAAAAGTGTACTTTTATTAAAACCCTTGTAGCCTTGTCTATAACACTATAAGTGCATACCTTGTCCAACAAAAAATTGTAAATAGCAACACTGTTGTTTTATTTTTATTCTTAAATTAATTACTGCTAGCAACTTACAACACTTCTTGGAAATTGCATCCTATTATCACAGGTAACGCTACATTAATAAAGTTTTTAATTACTTGCATCTATAGCGTATGTATATTTTGTAGCTGTACCCTTTTATTTGGTTGTGGGCTTGCTCGGGACTCGTACATGGTGTTGCCAATGTGTAATGACTTAAAAATTGTTGGTAGAAAAATATATTGAAACTTATCACATTAAATCACTATTCTAAATAACATTTAAGTACATACAAAATACAACATTTAAAATATTATTCTTTTGAAATTAGATTATTTTAAAAACATTATTACATAATTAGTAAAATACCATCTATTATAACATCTAAATGAAAAATCATGCTTATACCCAATTATTTCACACACCTTACTAATTACTAATAAACTTACTAATATTAAAACCCTCTACATTAGGACAAAATGTTAAAGTCCAATGTCATTAAATCCTTTCCAAAAAAAAAAACACTCGAAATATGAGGTATAATGACAGTAAACAAAATAATGAGTATTTTGTTTACTTCTTTTTTTATTATAAAAATACTAATACTAATGTGGGTGACACTTTACAATTAATGTTTCAGTTTACAAATTGTATAAGGCGGAGACTAACAAATGATATAATAACACTAAAAAGATATATTATCCAGTGTTTAGTAGACTTGGCGGACCTATTCACCATCAATGCGATAGACAATGGGACAGACAGCCCTCTATGCAGAGGTGAAACAACAACCTAGGTTATCCTTGACTGCGTTAGAAGTGGATACACAACGAGCAGGAATCCTCGCAGGTACTAGGTTCGCTCGTAAAAGCCTGTGAACGCCTCAAGAGGCTTCTATGCTTCCGGGAAGAGCTAGGCTGGCTCAACTAACCAGCAACTAAAACGACTATGAGTCTAAATGCGGAAACAGAGCCCTATACAAATATACTTGGAGTAGTTTAACCTGGTGCGAGACTTCATGGTCACCTTGAGAGGTATTAGTTAAGTATCACAATACCTAATGGTAGGAAATTGCAGCATAGTCTGGAGATATGGCTAAGCTGAAGTAGTACCGTCACTAAAAGGATGGATTAGAAGATGGTTTTATCTGCTATATTAGTGGGGACTAAAAAATTATCTGACATAATGTGGATGTATTTCTTTTTTTTTTTTTTTAAATAAACAAAAACATCAGTAATATGTAACCCACGATACTAGCAGTCCTAAAAAAATATATATAAAAAGTGTCATTATACCTCAGATTAGCACATCAGACACACACGCACAAACACACCACACGTACCTGCTCAATCGTCTATTAGTAGCTGATGATCGAGTTTCAGGCTCAGACTGTGTAGACATGGATGTTTCCATAGGATTGTCCCCAGAATCCAACAACTGGATTTGAGTTTGCCGTACAAACACACCATAGTTTTCTTCGCACTGAAAGTAAGGTACATAACAGGATAGTAATTAGAATGTTAAGCTGTTGGAAAATCCAAGAAATCCATTACAGACATCATCCCATCCTTGTCTCTATTAGATTTTCTAATTTTTAAACTTTTGCGTTCCATGATATAACTATGTATTTAAACGGGAATTAATGCGATCACAAAAACCTATTACATACCTTTGAATTGCCTTACGTTTGGACCAGGTTGCACTGGCCGTGGTCACAGGCTGACTGGCTCAGCGGTGCACGCCCTCCGTCGTCGAGATCGTGAATTTCTTCATCCACCCGCATTTTCGATATTTTTGATATTTTGATATGTGACCACAGCCAGCGCAATCTCGTTGAAACGTCAGGCAATTCAGAGGTATGTAATGCTTTTTCGTGATCGCGTTAATTCCCGTTTATATACATAATTATATTACCTTTTCATAACCAAGTGTGATGTATGTGATAAAATCAAAGGAAACCGAACTCGAGGGCTTTGCTAGTAGCCATGGAACGGTACTACTATTTACCATGACTGTTGTCTGAAGACTCTTCTTCAGAAGACTTCACCAAATGTAACATAACACACACACACACACATTTTACATAAAGTGATAGTCAGTTTTCTTTATTTCATAAAATTAAAAAATTATAGAATAACATAATATGCAGAGTCACCGCAACAATATGTTGCTATGTCAAATGTAAATTTATAAAGACAAAAATATAGACAGTCATGGGACCACCGACAGAAGTGAAAACTTAAACGAAACGATCTTAAAATGTCACATTAGCAGGTTGGTGAAATTAATTAATAAGGAGCTGACAGAACTCAATGTTTAGATTAGCGCCCTCTAGTGGATCTATATATGTATTATTAGCGTGACGGTCACAAGATCAATGCTTTTTCCCCATAGCAAAAGTGCACAAACATGCCTAAAGAAGTTTTCCCTTCAAATTTTGATAACAGATGATACCGAATCTGCCTGTGTCTAATTCTTAACTGCCTGTTTCCAAATCGTAAATAAATAAATACAGAGGACACAAAACTAGATATTACACATTCAGGAAACACATTTCATTGTATAAAAATTTAATAATGCAATTTATAATTTAATATTATTAGCATGTTTATATTTACATAAAGAACTAGCTGAGCCCTCGCAACTTCATCCGGGTTTCTAAATTTTCCCAGTTTTTGCAAATGTCATATAAAAATTTCAAAACAATCAGTAACAAACTCTAGGCAATTTGCTAGATTGAAAAAAATTATGTTCGTCTGTTCAAAATCGTAAATCTCCTAAAGCTTTTCACCAATCATTTTGAAATTATATGTATTAAAGATGACCCACGCAACTTCATCGCATTTATAAATTTTCCCCGTTTTTGCCACTTTTTACATTGATGCTCCATTCCTATTGGTTGTAGATATTCTATAGCCTATAGCGTTCCTGGATAAATGGGCTATGCAACACTAAAAGATTTTTCCTTTCAAACCAGTAGTTCCTGAGATTAGCGCGTTCAACCAAACAAACTCTTCAGCTTTATAATATTGGTATAGATTTATATATATATAGAAAAGGAGTAATAATAAATATTGGAAATTAATGCGATTTTAATGGGAAGAATGTCATTTAATGATAGAATAGAATAGAATTTATTTTATTTGCTTTGATTGTAGGTACATGAAATAGCGATGTTAACAAGTATTTTAGTAGTTAGGGTATTTCGGACAGCTGAAGAAAATGTAATCTGAAGAAACCACATTCACAGATAGAGGTGTTTTATAATAAGTCGTCTGTCAAATAGCTTTCGTTTAAAAAATCATGACTTTTTGGGAATCAAAGATTTAGATGTGATTTGACGTGTGAACAGACAGACAGTTTTATAATTCTTACACTGACAAATTATTAATATTTTTTTCCATCTACCTACCTACATAATATACCTTAGAAAGCGCTTTATTACACTACAAGCTATAATATAGTTTCAGCTTCTATAGAAGGAAAAGTTTCACAACTTACGGTAAAATAAGCGTGGCCTCGGACAGTACCATTATTCTTGCCTTTCGGTTCATCTAAAATAACTCCAATCCACTTTCCGGTTGCAAAAGTGGGATACCCAACGTATGCAACAGAACCTTTCACGTCCTTACCTACCACCATTACACGCTGCCCAAGAGTTAAAAGCTTATTATCCGACATTTTTACGCTTTATTCACACTGAAAAACATTACAATAAAATGAAAGTAATTAGAAAAAAAATTAAAACTACTGCTGATCAGACATTGCTTTCACCTTATTCAAAAAGAAATAAATGTTATCAATATATAATCTATTTAATGAAATAGAACATATTGCTTCAACGTTAAAGTTAAAGTTTATTCGAGTATCTGCAGGAAATTCAGGAAAATAACAATGCAGGTGTAATGCAGAAGTTGCCGAATTTGTGTTGTCAACTAATTGTCAAATTGGGAAATTGCTCATCGACGTTTCGTTATTGCACTAAACGTACTACGCGATCAATAAATAATTAAACGTTATGTAAGACCCAAAAGTGGCAAATATAAAATTGAAAGTCAGGAATTTGTAAAATTACAAAAAGTCGAGATAACATATAATATGTTGCCTTTCGAAAAGATTTTGATTTTAGGCTCAGTAAAGGATTTTGAACTGAGTGGGATTTTTCATAGTACTATAGTCTAGTTTTGGTCACATAGCGGAACTTAATTGAACATCGCATCGTTGTAGTCACAATGATAATATGACATGAACAGTATCTATACAGTGAACTTCATAGAGGCTAATTTTCAAACAAAGTGTAACGGCTGAGATCTTTGAACCTCGATTGCGAGTGGAGTGGGCTACCCTCCGCTTAAGACTGCATATTCAAGACATTTACTGGCAAAATAAAACTTAATCTGAGGGCACTGCCGAGCAAATAAAAAAAGTCACAGATCCTTTTCTCGAAGTTGTCGACATATTCGACACCCTGTTACTTCATTGTGGAAATAGCTAGAAGCCTGAATTTTCAGTGATCAAGGGGTGCATAATGTAACTAGATATATTCCCAAATAGATTCAATTTGAAGCTGTAGTTTAAGAACATTTTAATCCCGTTTTCTGGGAACTCAAACATTTCAATCTACTATTTATTTTGAGTAGTGTAAGTGACATAAAAATATTATACACTGCACAAGCGCGGTCCGAAGGGGGGGGTGTCACAGGGGACATGACCCCCCCCCAATCATATGCTGAAGGAAATTTTCACAACTCATTTGTCGCGGCACAAGAGCTAGCTGAAAAACTGGGTATAGTTATTACGAGGCCTCGTACTGCACCTCGGCAGACTCTTCGCGATAATTATCAAGGAAATCACGAGGAATATTTTCGGAGGACTGTTTACATTCCACTGATAGACAGCATAATGATTGACCTACAGGACCGACTTTCTGCGGATACGATGAACCTGTTCGGATTAGGCATTTTTAGGCCAAAATCTGAATATGGGTCATTCTTTTACAAACTGAACACCTTTCTGACCGACACATTTTTGATTTGGCTGAATTTCTTTTTACGGGTTCTATATCGAAAAAAGATATCCGTGTTCGAGGATTTCTTTTTTCCCAATAATTTGGGAAATAGAGGGGATCGAAAATTAGAGAATTTGATGAATTTTGGTTTGGAGACCCATTTTCAAAAATTCATAACTCCGGTTCTATTAGACCTAGAAACTTATTTTTTTCATTTTAAAACTAAAAAAATGTACTTTTCGAAAAAAAATATTTTAATAAAAGTAAGTACTTAAGTAGAATAACAAATTTATATTCTTGTAAACAATTAAAATATTAAAATCGTATTTAACAATTGCCCCACCCTCATAGGGAGTTTTAAATATTACCGTCGTATTCTACGTCAAATTTTCTATCAAGAACGTATTAATGGAGAAACAATTTTTACTGTTAAAGATAATTTAATTAATCTAGCGAGGTACGTCTTATCAGCGCGCGGGTTCCTATGCACGCCATGCACATTCTCTAACCCCATATCGTTATCTCAGTAATATTGATAATTATTGTTCTATAATAAATGTGTCGGTCAATTTTTGTCCAAATCTGTCCGGTTTGTAAAAGAATGACCCAACAGAAGAAGATCTTCTTTCTTCTTTGAATTTGAATATTATTCCCATTTCTTGAGTGTTTCTGCTGCCACTGTCGTAACAGAGTATCAGCTATGGATTTCATAGTGGAAACGGGAGCTCAAAGAAAATACTGATACAAAATCTCTTAATTTTGTAGTGTCTGTAGTCTAAGTTTGCGCCGATGATCTCTACCCAAATAGAAAGACTTTGTTGAAAATTCTGGCAACTCTTCCTATAAGCGGTGTGACATCAGAGAGATTCTACGGTGTTTGTATCCTCTTTGTTCTACGCTAAGGCGTGTAAAAACATGTTAGAAGAGAGGCTGACAGTTTTAGCTCTTCTAAATATTCATCCTGAGATAGATAGAGCCCCAGACGTCTCAAAATAAATATTATCAACCGATTTGCCAATAAAAATAGAAGACATACGTTTTTGCTGTATAATGTGTGCAATAAAATTGTGTATTGTGCAATAAAGTATAATTTACTCGACATATTGTAGATATTATTATTAGTGACCCCCTCCAAAATTTCAGGCTGCGACCGCGCCTGACACTGCATAAGTAACTTGTAATTCTGTATAATAGACTTGAGATTACAAAGTTTCTTTTGCAGTTCATAAAATTTTTCGTCACTTACACTACTTACTTAGGTAGGTAAATAGTGGATATAGGTAGGTAAAATGTCATTGACTACCTGAGGACTACTACTAACTAAGGATTTTTCCTTTTATATACCCAAAAGAAATGAGATCCCATCAAAAACATCCATAGCGCATATTGTCTTATGGTTTCGGGTTCGTAACAATATATCCAGCTTTCATCATGTGTGACGATGTCTTAGACAGTATTCGAGTCCGTCATACTTTTCAAGCATATTGTGCGGTACCAATCAAAACGACGACCTTTTTGATCTTCCGTCAAATTTTTAACCATAGTACAAAGCTTTCTAATTGTTAAATATTCATGTAAGACTTTTTATACTTGACTCATACCAATGCCAAAAGCTGCCCGAATCTGTTGATATGTCACTCTTCTATCAGTTTCTATCATTAGCCGCACAGCACTCACGTTATCTTCGGTAGTCGCCGTAGAAGGACATCCTTCTCGAGAATCATCAGTGAGTTTGCTTCGACTACGTATAATAACTCATTAAACAAGTGGCATGAATGAAATACCAATCGAAGTCTATCGTAACATTGCTGTTGAGGAAGACCGCAACGAAAGTCGTAATAAATGATTGAGTAAAATTTTCTCCAGTCAAATCCATTTCGATGCACAACAAAACCTTTTTAAATTGCCTCCAATTTGTAAAACCTAATGACATATGAAATCTTTAAACCATCTTTAAACAACTACAGATTTCTAAGGAGTTCCTAATTCGAAATTTAAATACATTTTTCATCGGGTGCTTTTCTTACAGGCCAATTGTAAAAACTTGTTGACCAACGTATGAGTAAACCGAGTCAGTGCAGGCAAGAGCCCGGCTAGTTTTAATGTGAATCATCCTTTAGTATGAATGGTCTTGGCGACCCCAGCTGCAGATGTACTGGAGCCTGGTGCTTCGTTCGGTCGACTTCATTATTTTACGTTACCGGCAATGCTTCACTCTGTATACCTACAATAATTTGTTTTTAAGAAATAAATACGTTTGACGTAGCTTTGACGTTGACTATATTGCATCAGGTTTAAATGTAAATGTTTATGATGATCCGTAATAGGTATTCCGTTTATGAATGATCAGATTGATTAGGTACACTGTTTATTTAAGCAAATGATGATGCAATCGTGTTTCTTGTATGCAATATTAGGCTACATACTTATGTAGTTTCATTTATTATATTTTATATTAAGTCTCTTGCAGTACTTGGTCGCTATGGGCCCATACCAAAATCAAGACGATTTTTTTACGCATGCCAGAATTATGAAGTGTGCACATAAACTTACCCTAGCACGTATGGGCCGGCTCGATACCACTGCCTCACAGAAAACCGGCAGTGAAGCAATGCTTGCATTGCATTTCGCCGCGTGAGTGAAGTTACCGGAGGCCCTAACCTTTAACACTCCCCTATTCCCGTCCTTCCCCTATTCCCGTCCTTCCCCTCTCCCCCCTCTTCCCATTCCCCCCCCCCTTCTTCTCCTACTTACTCCCTTACCATGATAAACATACCTAGTTATTTAAAACAAGATGACCGCCAAGTGCTTACCTTGGCCTTGTTAGAAGACGCCTTGGCCCTCGGGCCTCGTCTAATGGCTGATTTACACTAATATTTTTTCTAAGTGAAGTGCAACTGACAAATAGTTCATTCATGTAGTTTGTGCTAAATATTTACCATTTATAGGAACTACTGGAACTAGTGTTCGAAATTCCACCACAATCATTGCTTTTCTTTTGAAAAAAAAATGTCTTCCTACATTTTTTCCAACATTCTTTTATTTATATTAGTAACTCGTTAATAGCTACTAAATAAAAACCAGTTAACAAACATAGGCGAAAATGGTTCTTAATTGTGTCTTTGCCTATTTATATAGGTACATATCGATTCAATACAAAACGAACAATATAATTTCTACTTGTCGCTAGCACTTAACAAGGTATGTAAAGTGGCTCAGAAGTAATAGCGGCGGTAGCGTAATGGCTAAGGCATGGGACTTGCAATCAATTGGTTGCGGGTTCGAACCCCACCCAGTGCACTACCGATGTGAACCCACTCCGAACACAAGCACTTAGCTGGAGGGGTTAACAAGAATATTAGTAATTTATTATGACCCACGTTACTAGTATTCTGTAAATACTAAAAAAAAAGAAAATAAAATTTTTCATTGCTGGCTTATTATAGTCTACGAAGTCATCTCACTCGGAATGCACGACAAGAATGGACGCAATGTACTTAGAAGTACTAGGTCTCCTTTGAACGAATCATAGTGTAAACTTAAGATCTATTGGCTAATAATGAAATTTTGATTAAGTAATAGTTACCATTACTTGCTTTAGAACGACTAAGTATTCATAAAATTGATCGTTACTTAATCAGTAAGAACAAGCAATGTACCGAAATATTACTAAGTACTAAACATTAAATCAAAGATTAAATAAATCCTATGACATTATTTATTTTATTCTTTTAGATATGGCTGAAAATATTAAAATCGATCGAAGTGTAAACAAGTCCTAGCCTCTAACGTAGAGATAAGCTAATGAATGACTAATATCGATTCAAATAACTTTGTAATTTCTTAAATTTTCATTTGTACTTATTGACGTTAAACTCGACTAAACATTCCTCAATACATTATATTATATTTTAATCTCTTCTTGCCCGGACCACAGATAAAATAATAGTATTAATAGTTACTTCGTAAATGGACCACTTGCATGGAAAGAACCTCGCATAACGCTGCCGCGCCGCCAATAACACGACCTACTGTGAAAACGTGTAGTTCAAGTTTTTATATATTAACTAGCTGGTGCCCGTGACTTTGTCTGCGTAGAATCTCCCCCATACAAACTTTCATCCCCATAGTTACACGAATTTTAAGTTTTATTTTAGCGCCAAAAAGTAGCGATGTCCTTCACCAAGAGCCCATTTCTACATTAATGAGATTAATGAGATTGGTTTAGGCGTCAAAAAGTAACTAACTAAGACAGACAGACACGAGTGTTACTTTCGCATTTATAATATTACTAGCAACTCGCTCCGGCTTTGCACGGGTACAAATTATACACCTAAACCACCCTCATGAATAACTCTGTCTATTAGTGAAAACCGCATGAAAATCCGTTCAGTAGTTTTTCAGTTTATCGCTAACAAACACATAGACAGACGCGGCGGTGGACTTTGTTTTATAATATGTAGTGATTATTGGAACAATATTTTAAAGACGATTTTTTTTTTATCTTTTTCGGACTACGACCACTGTGCTAACAAATGGCAAAATGAACAAATTATAACATACAATATTTGTAAAAAGTAATTAAGAAAATAATAGTAGTTAGCAGTCAGCATATCGAAGCGTGACCTCATGGCAATAGCCTTGCTTAAATAATATCATGACTCATACGATTGCAACATTTTTCTGGTTCCATAATTTAGCTCTTATTGCACCGTTTTAAGAATCATATTGCTATATCAATTTAAGTAGGCTTCCGCATCAGGAATGTTATTCATAGGTAGGTACCGAGAATTTATGGATTTATCAAAGAAGATACAGGAAAATAAACATTATTATTAAGTGTAATTAAGTATGAATTAACTGTAACCTAGATGCCACTTTTACGTGTGGAAACTTCTACAGATTATCAACTTACCTTGCCACAAAGTGGTTTATCATAAATTAACAGCACAATATTCAGTTATTATATTAGAACTCAATAGTGACTAATGTCAGCTAGGAAAAGAATTATCTTTTCTACGAATAGATGTAAGTTTGTGTTCATTCACAGGAGTGGCTGAATTGCAGGAAGCCCTCGAGACCCTACAAACCTCGGTCGTCTGTTGAACAGCAAGCAGCTACACTGAAGAATTTCAGGAGACCTTTACATCTCCAATTAAAAGATGGTTATGCCACCTTCTTTAAGCATTAAGGTAGTCCACCTGTAATGCTTAACCCAGCACTTCGTATATTCAGAAGACTACCGATACTATTTGGAAAAGCACAGAAGACATTTCTATAGCAGTCCCCGCAGTTTATGGTCACTCCTCAGCTCCTATTGGTTGTAGTGTAAAAAACACAAACAATATTTCAATTTGAACTTGTAGTTCCTGAGACCAAACAAACTCTTCAGCTTTATATTAGTATAGAAGATAAGCATATAAATCATAACATTTATGAATTCCATCTTATTTTAGACTATTTTTTTAAATTATAATGTGATGTAATTTTAGAGGTATAGGATAAAGAAAGTCGAGAAGTTATGTTTTGCGTTTATTTTGAGAGAACAAAGTACAATTATTATAAGATTTAGATATCATTAGAATAAGAAATAAATACAGGTTTACAAAAAAAAATTTTTAGTTTATCTGTAGTATTCTAGAATTGTGATGATGAATATTCTAGAATGTTAATTTCACATTTGTCACTATGACCGAGGTTCTCATATGGTGGGTACCTCATCATTTTACAGAACACATACATCAATAATTTTTTCATTGCTGTAGCTATATTATTGGGCTTAGTAAGCACGCACATCAGGAGTGATAAGGCAGTTTAGGCCGCCAGCCAGCTGTAACTTGTAACATAGTTTTTTTAATGACTTTGTCATTTCACAGTTGGTATAACTCTCATACTTACATGGATCAATGAATCATGTGTACATGACTTAGGTACCTTCGTGAAAAGACAGATGGAACCAACAAAGTTTTACAAAGGTGTCGAATGTAAAAATTATAATGGAGCAAAAATTTAACACTGGTCACTGAATATAAATTTTTCACTGAAATTATTGGAGATTTATGGTAAAAAATTGTATTAAAAGAAACTACAATATGAGTATTTCACTAACTAATTTTAGCAGAAAAATATAAAAATAAAATGACATTTTTGTTCAACTGCTGTAACAGTAGGTATATATATTCGAAGCACGATTGTTATTGCTATTTGGGACATGAGATGGCGTCAATACAATAAATATATTATAATATTTAAACATGGGAAATTGCAAGGCACAGGATGCGGGAAGCCTATGAGGCCGCGTAACCTTTTCTCTATACACGTCTGTGCTTTCTAAATACATAATAGGGTATATAACGCGTAACTCTCTTTTAAAACTGATCGAAACAGCAATACCTATTCGCTTTTTATAATATATTCTTAAAATTGCTGTAATGATTCAAATGATTTAAACGATAAACATATTTTTGTAACGTGGTGTGTTTTTTTTTGTGGTACTGGTGTCATAACGGGACAGCCGAGCGTCCGGTGCCACAGAGCATATATAAATTTCCACCGCCTGTACGGTACCTAAGTAAGTGAAAGTAGGCAGACTGGCTGACTCCTTTGCAACAAGTCACTATTATAAAAAGAAGAACGGTGTACATGTTACGTGTGTATGTGTGAGTGCCGGCCTAGAAACCGTGCACTTTCAGCTGTTCGGGCTTCACAAGGCCCGACTTTGTCAGCCACTGGCAAATGTTTTCGCGCTGGTCGCCCTGAAGTTGCAGCACCTCGCCGTACTCCGGGTGCTCCACGACAGTTCCGTTGCACGCGAACTCCTTCTTGCATGCCCGCACTATCTTCTTCAGGTCATATTCCGCTGAGAGACCCTGCACCGTTGTCAGCGTCTTGCGCCCGTTTCGCTGTTGGATCCGGACGTGGACTAAACCATCTTGTACGTCGTCTTCCGAGCTTTTGATAGCATCGGCGAATGGGTCGAATGTGTTCAGATTCTGGATGGACATACGATTGAACGTAGCTTCTCTTTGTTTCACGAAACTCTGCGATACTACGCACGTACACAAAGCAACTGTCACTGATAACACGCGGTAGTGTGTGCTCGTAGGTAAACGACCAATTTACGCAAACTCCAAAATGTAATGGCGGACACGACCGAAAAATGGAAATGTCATGTCACGCGGAGGCGGAAATTATTGATCATCACCATAGACAAACGGATGTTCACAAAATAAAGCCCTTTATACACTAGATCAATATACGACAGAATTTTACCGTTTTTACTAATCAAAATTAATTTAACCTTTCAATTGTGCGTACAACTTTGGAACGTAGTCATCATATTTTGCGAGATAGAAATTTCCAGCAATGGGAGGACCAAATTTAAATTGGTCAGCAAAATTAGAGATGGAGAATTTGCCTCGTTTATCACCGGAATTATTCGGCAACTTATGTATTTTCGAAAAATCACACTTCTCAGGTTGCTTGTAGACCAAAAAAACGTAACGATGTAAGCCAGTTCCTTTCGGTGGCCCGGAACCGATATAGTCAGATAGTACTTCACCTTTACTCATATCTGAGCCAAAAATATTTCCTACAAGCCAATGGTGCCACTCACGGTATTTAGGACTCTCTCGACTGGGGGCGTCCGGATCTACCATGGCTAATGTGTAATATTGTTCATCTTTAGCAGCCCATTTGACAGAAGGCTTATCTTTCACCTGAGTAGGAGTTAGCTCTTTTCCAGTCAGAATTGTAGCTCCACTAGGGTATTGTACATTTAATAGCTCTGATGGTGCTATTTTAATTACGTCAGGCACTATACAACTTTCCTTGAACAAGCTCTGAATATCAGACATGATCTTCAAAGAAATATCGGAGACGTATTCTAAGTCAGTAGTATATCCTCGGCAAGTTCTCAAAGATTTGAAATAACTTGCTGTTCCTAACGATCTTGCCACTGCAGGATGCAAATTCACAAATAGCAATAGGACTTTATTGAAAATCATTGTCAACAACTACAGTTACTAAGTAACGGTTACCCCCAAAGAGCATACAAACACTATGTTAGAGTTCCCTCCAAAGAGTATACAAACATTTTGGAGTTACCTCTATGACATACATTTACATTTTTCTAACACGAAAGGGAAAGGATATAAATTATATAAACATAACTCCTTTTTTATTTCTACCAATTTGTTAGGTAGATTGCTAATATGTTATAAGTAAAATTATATATAAAGCTGCATACAAATGTAAATTACGTATGAGTGATTTTCTCTCAATAACCTTAACGCTTTATATGGCATGACAAAAAAGCAATGCAAGGATGTATAAATGCCATTATTTAAGACTATTGAAAATATTGTCTCTGATAACACCGGAACATAGACTACTAATACCGAATGAATGACGTCCCAAGTCACGTTTGGATACACATTACTCGAATCTACAAATTAAAAGAGGAAACAATAAAAGGGAAATACAGATGTGGCATGCATGTTTCACAAAATTTCTTATTTGAACGAGGTTAGCCTTAAAGATTTCTTCGGAAATTCAATACAATTCCATGCTACTAAAGATTTTATACTATAATACAAATTTTTGTGAGCTCAACTGTAAAATCTATACTCACATTATAAAGCATAAGAGTTTGTTTGGTTGAACGCGCTTATCTCAATAACTGCTGATTCCATATGAAAAATGGATGTTGCGGATGCATATTTTTTCACATCCGCGAATGCGGAGGCGAATATTTGAAGGCTAACATCCGCGGATACGGATCGTAGGATATTTTATAAGAACTAGCATCTGCCCGCCACTCCGCTCACGCTAACGATCCTACAGAAACCTGGGCCCTAAGTCTACTATTTCAATTGTGTCCCAGATACTTCATTTCTAATGACTATTGTTGTAATTTTCCTCCAAGTAATCCGGGGACAGGGAGTTTGTTATAGATAGGCCTGCCATCACTTAAATTTGGCCAGTCAGGCTCTTCAAAAAACTCGGACACATGTGTGAAATCAAGATTCTTTCCCGGACACCTTAAAAAAAAAACACCGATTCCAATTTTTATTAAATTAAACAGCTTGTTCATCTTATAATTAGAAGTTGCCCGGTATACCTGGTTTTACCCGGACACTTTTTGAAAACCCCGCCCGGACGCCCTCTAAACTAGGACAAATCCGGAGAAACCCGGACGGATGGCAGCCCTAGTTATAGAGCGTGAGCATTCTAGAATAAAGAGACAAAATCAATCCCTACAAATAAATAAAACTGAAGTGTCTGTTTGTAATGTCAAAATAATAGTTTTTTAAGCTTATACAGTTATTTGCACGATACTTATGCCTAAAAATGTTCCGGCCTGTTCCGGCTGGTGTTATATAAAGTAACTTAGGCTACTTTTATTTTGGATTAAAATTAGGGTTCCGCACAAAACACAATAGGGAGATTCAATTAATGCTGGGTTTCATTGTCGATCGAAGTTACACCATGCAAAACACTTGTATTCTATCCTCCGAATAGGAATATCGATGGCTTAATTTTTTAAACTTCGTATCTCCATTTGGTCAAACTTTACAGGAGGAAGAAAAATAGTGCGCGGAGTCCCTCCGCGCGGAAGAAGTGAAACTATGTAATGTTTTGTACCCCCTCCATGGTAGCGTTAAACGTTTAACGCAACTTTTTTGGAAGTCGCATTAGAAGTTTCACTTCAAAAAATGATTTTATTAAATAACTAACTATATAAAAATCTTTTTAACAAAAAATTAAACCGACGAAAAGAACTAAAGAGCAAAAAATAAATAAAATTTAAGTCTTAAGTATTGACCTTATTTAATGTAAATAAGGTCAATACTTAAGACTTAAAGTTTGTGGCGCCGACTCAAAATAAGTTTATATAAAATTTGATAGTTTATGTAAATAAGGTCAATACTTAAGACTTAAAGTTTATTTATTTTTTGCTTTTTAGTTCTTTTCGTCGGTTTAATTTTTTGTTAAAAATATTTTTATTTCATGATTTTTTTCATCATCAGCTCAGCTACATGAAGTGATGATTTCTAAAGCAAATACCTGATAAAGTAATGAAAAGTAAACAAAAACACTATTCGTTCCTACAATTTTCGAGGGTTTCTCTCAATTTTATCAGGATCCCATCATCAGATCCTGACTTCCTTGACATGGGAGGTATACCCTGGTATACCCTTTGTTGGATAGGGTATACCTTGAGGTATACCCTATCCAACAAAAAAAGAATAATCAGAATCGGTTCATAAATAACGGAGTGAGGGCTGAACATACATAAAAAAAAATATATATATATATACGGTCGAATTGAGAACCTCCTTTTTTTTCCGTCGGTTAAAAACATAGACAAACAGATTTATTTACATTTAATTATTAATTATGCTTATGTTTGTTGTATATGTTTTATATGTGATAACATCATAAAATAAATGGAATTACGATTTTTTTTAAATTTGTAAACATATGTAATGGATTTACGAAGTGGGTAGTTTAATTTTTTGTAAATAGAAAAAAAAAACTAAAATCATATAATAAAATTCGAGTGATTGCATTGTGTTTGTTACAGCATTTCACAAGATGACTTCAAAATAAAGAAATCCAAATTTTTGGAGTTGGAAGTTTGAAAATTAAGCTTAATTAACATTACGAAGTTAGATGTATGACAAAAAGCCTCCTTAAAAGGTTCGTATTTTTTTTGGAGTGAAAACGTCTTTAGGCACGTTTGTGCACTTTTGCTATGGGGAAAAAGCACTGAACTCCGGCTGTCTTATGTTGGCGGGGAGAAGTCGTTTTTTTACACTTTTTTTTTGCTCTTTATACTGTTCGTTAACTGTTCGTAACTGTTCGATCAAAATTTTTATTTGTTCTATCTTAGTTTTTTTTATTAAAAATAATATAAAAAATTACCCTCAATTTGGCGGGGAGAAGTCAGTTTCTTACATTTTTTTTTTGCTATTTCAATTTTTCGTTAACTGTTCGTCATTGTTCGATCAAAATTTTTATTTGTTCGATCTTAGTTTTTTTTTTAAATAAAATAAAAAATTACCCTCAAGTTGGCGAGGAGAAGTCGGTTTCAAACAGTTTTTTTTGCTATTTCGATTGTTCGTTAACTGTTCGATCAAAATTTTTATTTGTTCGATCTTAGTTTTTTTTTTTTTAATAAAATAAAAAATTACCCTCAAGTTGGCGGGGAGAAGTCAGTTTTTTTATATTTTTTTTTGCTATTTCAATTGTTCGTTAACTGTTCGTCATTGTTCGATCAAAATTTTTATTTGTTCGATCTTAGTTTTTTTTTTAAATAAAATAAAGAATTACCCTCAAGTTGGCGGGAAGAAGTCGTTTTTTTATTATTTTTTGCTGGCGTTCTGGCGTTATGGTCACAGTTCTAACCTAACCTAAACCTAGCGATTTCTTTTCAATTAACCTATCCTACTAATGTTAAATCGTCTGTAACTTAATACTAAAGTCCCCTCTCTGATGTCGCCCGCTCTCGCGTGATGCGTATAATCCATTTTGGATATTAAAATTTTAGGCGTGCGACTGAATTACTAAGTGAGCGACAGAAATGGCTAGGTTTAGGTTAGGTTAAAACTGTGACCATAACGAATGTGCCAGAACCGAATTTTATTTGATCGATCAATGACGAACAATTGAAACAGCAAAAAAAAATGTAAAAACCGACTTCTCCCCGCCAACTTGAGGGTAATTTTTTATTTTATTTAAAAAAAAAACTAAGACCGAACAAATAAAAATTTTGATCAAACAATGATGAACAGTTAATGAACTTTGAAGTAGCAAAAAAAAAAAATGTTAATAACCGACTTCTCCCCGCCAACTTGAGGGTAATTTTTTATTTTATTTTTTTAAAACAAAACTAAGATCGAACAAATAAAAATTTTGATCAAACAATGATGAACAGTTAACGAACAGTTGAAGTAGCAAAAAAAAAAATGTAAAAAACCGACTTCTCCCCGCCAACCTTAGGGTAATTTTTTATTTTATTTTAAAAAAAGAAACTAAGATCGAACAAATAAAAATTTTGATCGAACAATGACGAACAATTAACGAACAATTGAAATAGCAAAAAAAAATGTAAAAAAAAAACTTCTCCCCGCCAACTTGAGGGTAATTTTTTATTTTATTTAAAAAAAAGAAACTAAGATCGAACAAATAAAAATTTTGATCGAACAATGACGAACAGTTAACGAACAATTGAAATAGCAAAAAAAAATGTAAAAAAACTACTTCTCCCCGCCAACTTGAGGGTAAGTTTTTGTTTTATTTTTAATAAAAAAACTAAGATCGAACAAATAAAAATTTTGATCGAACAGTTACGAACAGTTAACGAACAGTTGAAAGAGCAAAAAAAAGTGTAAAAAAACGACTTCTCCCCGCCAACTTAAGACAGCCCTGAACTCCCACCCTTCTAAACATTGAGTTCTGTCAGCTCCTAATTAATGTCACCAACCTGCTAATGTGACGTTTTAAGTCCGTCGTTTCTTTTAAGTTTTAAGTTTTCAATTCTGTTGGCATTTAGTGAATGCAATTTTATGATGATTGGTCGAGTTTTTAAGACGTAAAAGCGTATCAAACAACTTACTTTCACATTTATAATATAACTAGCAACCCGCCCCGGCTTCGGAACGGGTAGTAGAGACATCTTCAACAATCATCATCATATTTCAACCAATTTACACAAAACATTAACAAAATATACACCTAAACCTTTCACATGAATCACTCTATCTATTGGTGAAAACCGCCAGTTATCGCGAACAGACAGACGCGGCGGGGGACCTTGTTTTATGGTGGGTTTACACGCTGGCGTTCAAACCGACATTCAACGAGCACATTCAACGAGCACATTCAACGACGCAAGCATGTGAACAGGCTGTTTGTGCATGCCTGCGTGAATGTACACGCGCTTGCCGCCGATCGGGACGACTAACGGCTGCGTTCACACGCTCGCGTTCAAACCGACATTCAACGACGCAAGCATGTGAACAGGCTGTTTGTGCATGCTTGCGTGAATGTGCACGCGCTTGGCGCCGATCGGGACGACTGTCGGTTTTTTGACACACTTCAAAGGGTGAATGTGCTTGTGTGCCTGTTTACACACACACACACACGCTCTCGGCCGCGTTAGTATAGTTTTCAACTTCGTGGCATACAGACGACGTAACGATCGAAATTAATTTTTGACGACACCAAATATATCGGAGTGGTCTGAACCTTTATCATGCATGAATCGAAAGCAAAAGAAGACTTCAGAAAGATGTTTCTGAACTATTCTTTTAGTAAAAAGAAATATTGTTTATTAGGGCCCAAAAAAATATGAAACAAAATAGTGCTAATTCTTAGGATTAAAGTTAGTATTAATTGATTGACGATTAGAGAATTGTAACTAATCGCATATCAATGATGTGCAGTAAATAAAATAGATTTATGTATGCCTTAAAACAGTTACGAAACACATTTAATGAAGAAGCCGCCCCCAATGCTTATCATGGTTAATTATGTTCATGTTTATTAGAAATAATAAAAAATTATATTCAAAAGTTAGCGAGGATAGTAAATTCATTCAAAGAGATCCCACTAAAATAAGAAACGAATTATGTAAAAACACTCTTCGATGTAAAAATAGTTATAAGGTATGTCAAATAAAAAAATCAAATTTAAAGTTTTGGCTACTTGAAAAGTGTTTTTACACCATAAATGATTTTTTAATTGTAAAACCTAATAGTTTTAAGTAAAATTTCGCATGCATAATTATGTCGGGCTGTTTTTTTTTTCAATAAAAATAGATCAAGCCCAAAGCAGTACTCTCCCACGAGATCTAATCTACATCGTCTCCCATGTTTGCACTGACTACCATGTCCACAGAACACTAATACCCTACGGACCCTGCCTGCAAGTGTGTGAAACAGGGCTGCCAGATTGTAAATTGGATACAAAATTGGTATAATATCGGTTATCTTTTGTATCCTGTTTGTATAGTAGATTGCATTGCATAATTGGATACAATGTCATTGTTGATGTTATAGCGTAAAAAGTACGTACATACACATAGAGATACTTAAAACAAATCATGTCTGTGATAAACTGTTAAATCCTTATACGTTAAAGTTAAAACACCTTTTACTAAAATCCCCAAAGAGTGACGTTCTATAGTTGTACAACACTGATTTTGTATAATAGTGTTACGAGCTGAGGTTCGGGATTAGAGAATTATACCAGATTGTTACCAAAATAGACACACTTTATTTTAATAGATCACAAAATACACAGGGAAACTAGCAACACACACAATTACAATAATTTATTATCACTAACTTCTTAATTCACTTACACTTAAGTCGCTGTTAATTCACTTGACACTCACTTGAAACTAACTCACTTGACACTCACTTGAAAACTAACTCACTATTCCGCAATGCCACGCTTTATATAGCAAAACGGTATTTCTAGAAACATCGCGACACCTCTTGTAAATTCTACACAACAAATAGAAGCCTCTAAAACGAACTAGTATTTTCTATTAATGGGTTACTAACTACTTAGTTCCGTTTTGCCTCAACAGATGGTGTGTATCTTTATTTTGTAGCTCTATACGACTTCCCCAGTCGCCAATAGATGGCGGGTTATTCGTAACACTGCCCCCTTCTTAGACATGCTCGTCCCGAGCATGATTATCCCCATGAAAACGCGCCAACCGATCCACATGGACGATCTTGGGAGTGCCCCGCGGTCCTTTCTGAATGCGGTACGTTACGTCATTGAGTCTGGTCACTACTTTGTACGGTCCGTCCCATTTCACCTGCAGCTTCGGAGATTTGCCTTTTCTGCGAACCGGGTTATGCAGCCAGACCAGTGATCCTTCCTCAAAGCTCCTGTCATTTATCTTTCGGTCGTACCGGGTTTTCATTCTCTCCGACGTCTGCTGTCCTGATTGTCTGACGTGCTCATAAACGTCATTCATCTTGCTGCGTAAATCGTTGGCGTAATCCGTAATACTGCGCGGAGTGTCAGGGGGAGTGCCCGTGATTAAATCTGCAGGCAACCGCAGTTCTCGACCGAAGTTCGCAAAGGCTGGTGTTACTGACGTGCTCTCGTGGACTGCACTTCGGTACGAGAGGAGGAACGGCTGGATGTGTTTATTCCAGTCTCTTTGTCTGCCTTCCACAACTTTTGCCAAGTACCTCTCTAATGTCTGATTAAACCGTTCCACCATTCCATCAGACTGAGGGTGGTAAGAGGTGGTTCGGGTTTTAAAAGCACCCATCACGCGACACGTTTCCTGGAACAACTGGGACTCAAAATTCCTCCCCTGATCACTGTGAATCTCCAAAGGTACCCCAAATCGACAGAAGACTTCATTGACCAGCTTATCAGCTACCGTGGTCGCCTCTTGGTTCGGTATTGCAAATACTTCCGGCCACTTCGTAAAATAATCCATGACAACCATGAAATACTTGTTGCCATCTTCACTCTCCGGAAATGGACCTGCTACATCCACGGCAATACGTTCCCACGGAGCTCCTACATTATACAGCTGCAATGCACCCCTGCTGCGTGTGTGAGGTCCCTTCACTGCTGCACAACTGATGCATTTTCGACACCAGTCTTCCACATCGTCGCGGCAGTGGTTCCAATAAAATCGCTCTCGAATCTTCAATAAAGTCCTTTTCACACCCAAATGGCCTCCTGAACATCCATCGTGGTAAAGCTGTAAAATCTCCGGTACCTTGGCCTTGGGAACAACCATTTGGAGGTGACAGGTCTCCCCTCGAGCATTCTCCCATTTACGGCACAATACTCCGTCCTGGACGACCAAGCTATTCCACTGCGCCCAATACCCTTTTGTCATTGTGCTCATAGCTGCAACGTCGCTCCACTTGGGCCTCGGAGCATTGGCTTTGACCCACTCGAGGATTAACTTGACATCTGTGTCCTCTTCTTGAGCCTTCCGTAAGGTTTCCTTCCACTCGTCACTCAGGTCCGTTCTTAACATGCGGACGGGCACAGCTTCCCTGGTCTCTTGCCTAACGCAGTGTTTACAGTCCTCTGTGCAAGGCCGCCTTGACAATGCGTCAGCGTTGCCATGGGATTTGCCGCTACGATGCTGGATCTCGAAATCGTACTCCTGCAGCAGTTCTATCCACCTCGCTACTTGTCCTTCCGGGTTCTTGAATTGTAACAACCACTTCAATGCAGCATGGTCAGTACGCAGGTGGAACCTTCGACCTAGCAAATACTTATTGAAGTGCTGCAATGTTTTTACCACGGCGAGCAGCTCCCTTCTCGTGACACAGTAATTTCTTTCCGGTCTAGATAGAGACTTGCTGAAGTACGCTATCACAATTTCTTGATCGCCTTTCCGTTGCGACAACACACCGCCGATACCCGTGTTACTGGCGTCTGTGTCGACTATAAATTCATTTTTCATGTCAGGATAACCCAATACAGGCGTACAACACAGACGCGTCTTTAGCTCCCGGAATGCAATGTCACAGCTTTCGTCCCAACAGAAAGTTCGTTTTTCTTCAGTGAGCCGGTGTAACGGTTTTGCAATGTCCGCAAAGCTTTTGACAAACCGCCGGTAGTATGAGCATAAACCCAGGAATGCTCTTACTTGCGTCTTGTCCCTTGGAACAGGCCAGTCCTTGACAGCAGCTACCTTCTCCGGGTCCGTTCGCACACCTTCTTCCGACACAACATGTCCTAAAAAGTGTACTTGCCGTCTAAAGAACGAGCACTTCTTAGGACTCAGCTTAAGGTTAGCCCCCCGGATTTTTGAAAGCACACGCTCGAGGTTCTGCAGGTGTTCCTTAAAGGTACGTCCTACTATAATGATGTCATCTAAATATACCAGCCAGGCGTCCCCGATTAGGCCGGCGAGCACTAACTCCATCAATCTCTCAAAAGTCGCTGGGGCATTGCACAGACCAAACGGCATAACTGTAAATTGCCACAGACCCTTTCCTGTAGAGAAAGCGGTTTTCTCCTTATCCCATGAATCGATTTCTACTTGCCAGTAACCACTTTTCAGGTGTAACGTCGTGAACCACTTCATCCCTGTTAGCGTGTCCAGTGTATCGTCGATACGTGGTAGAGGATAGCTGTCCTTCATCGTGATGTCATTTAACCGACGGTAGTCAACACAAAACCGCATACTACCATCCTTCTTCTTCACAAGGACCACAGGAGAACACCACGGACTGGATGAAGGCTCTATAATTCCATCCTTTACCATTCCTTCAATCATGGCGTCTACCTTTCCTTCTCGTGCCACCGGTAATCTTCTTGGACGCTGACGGATCGGAAGTTCGTTGCACGTGTTAATCTTGTGCTGAACTAGTCCGGTCTTTCCTATGTCCGTATCACTTGAAGAGAAAACATCGCCGTATCGAAGGAGCACCTTCTTAGCCATGTCGAACTCTTCCTTCGTGAGTTCACTACGACATTCCTCTAATAGCGTTGAGACATCAAAGCTCGTTACGCTAGTAGAACGGTCCTGGCATCTACGCAACCAAGTAACTTCCTTACAGGTGCCTAACAGAGTGCCCTTCCCGATCACCTGCTCCTTGTCACAAGGATTCATCACACGAACCACTGGATCACCAGTCGTCCTCACCAGAGACCTCGCCACCCTCCACGGAAAGTCATCATTCGTGCTTTCTATTAGTACACACCGATTCTTTCTGGGTGACGACCGCGGCAGAGCAACCGGTACGACTGCTTCTGATCTAGGAGGAAGCACAGTCTTCTCCAGGCAGTACACATTTCCAGGTGACGCTCCTTCCACGAAGAGCTCCTCTAAACCACACCTCAATAATCCCTGATTCACATCTATCTCACAACGATGTTTACGCAAAAAGTCCAAGCCCAGAATGCAATCATCAAGAATATCTGCCACGATGATGTTGTGCTTGTAAAGCTCGTTACCCAGCTTCAACTCCACCGTTTTCTCTCCTCGGACGGCTATCCGCTGACCGGTAGCTGTTACCAGCTGTATTTGCTCGCGGTCACTGATGTTGTCCCCAAGAAACCGATTCGCGAGCTGGGAACTAACTACCGTCCGAGAGGCTCCCGTATCTAGAGTTATACTGCACGGCATCCCGTTGACCTCGCCTCTGATGATCAGGCTATTCCCGTCATGAGCTTGCGAGATCGAAATTCTTGGGGCTCTTTGACCACCAGCCAGCACCTGCCCCGCAGTCCTGGCTTCTATTCGTTTCCCTGCTGTTGGGCGGCAGCATCAACCACCCTTCTCTCCTGTGGTCGTCCATCTCTTTGCCTTGGGCAATTCGCCCGAAGGTGGCCCTTCTCTCCGCAGGTGTAGCATCGGGGGCTGTATTGGGGACGGTCACGGGCGGTGGGTGTAGTTACTTCCCTAACGCGGTGGGCTCGGTGGTCTTGCCTCACCGCTTCCACCTCCAATGCGTGGGTAAGGGCAGCCTTAAGCGTGTCGTGATGCCCCAGCCTAACAGCAGCCCTGACCTCCAGGTCACGGATGCCGTCGACGAAGGCTTGCACCAGATTGCCCTCGATCAATGTAGGCGCTGACCGATATGCCTTTCGGACGAGCTTCTCAATTTCCAAGAACCACTGCTGCAAATTCTCCCCTCCACGCTGCACGCGCTCCTTTAACTGGGTACGGAATACGTGCTCAGGTGCGCGTCACCGTACCTTGACTCCAACGCCTCAACGAGCTGGTTGTAGGTGAGGTTCTTGCCGAGACCCTCCAGCACAGTCAACGCCTGATCGCGGAGACCCAGGGTGAGCGCTGTCATGGCCTGCGCCTCAGTCCACCCGTTCGCTTTCATAACGGCCTCGAACTGGATCTTATAAGCAGACCATGAGGACGTTCCATCGAATGGAGGCACCTTAAACCCACGCGCAGCAGGAGTACTCCCCACAGGAGCAGTTCCGAGCTTCAGGTCTCCTAGGGCCTTCTGCATATCCACAATCTTGTGCTCAGTGTCCGTGATGCGGGCCTCGCGCTGGTGGACCGTCTCCTTCATCACCTTGAGGTCCTTACCTAGCACAACCTGGAGATCTTTCATAAGGAACATCTGCTCCTCCTTGTCTCGCCGCAACTGGTCCTGCAGCTGCCGAGCCTGCTCCTCCTGACGACGGGTCTGCTCCTCCTGACGACGAGTCTGCTCCTGCAGCATCATCATTAATGCGGCGAGGTCCGGAGCCGCCGAGGTCGAGGGAGCCGCGAATGAACCGTCAACAGGTTCTGCCGTCGGCTGCCGACCGTCCGCTGGTTGATGCGGAGCATCCCCAAACCGTCTCTGGTCCATTTCCTGCTGTCGCTGTCCCCTAGTACGAACGCCTTCCGAGTCCTCCTTCGGTAAAACCGGCATCATCTAATCACACTTCTGACACTAATTTGTTACGAGCTGAGGTTCGGGATTAGAGAATTATACCAGATTGTTACCAAAATAGACACTTTATTTTAATAGATCACAAAATACACAGGGAAACTAGCAACAACACAATTACAATAATTTATTATCACTAACTTCTTAATTCACTTACACTTAAGTCGCTGTTAATTCACTTGACACTCACTTGAAACTAACTCACTTGACACTCACTTGAAAACTAACTCACTACTCCGTAATGCCACGCTTTATATAGCAAAACGGTATTTCTAGAAACATCGCGACACCTCTTGTAAATTCTACACAACAAATAGAAGCCTCTAAAACGAACTAGTGTTTTCTATTAATGGATTACTAACTACTTAGTTTCGTTTTGCCTCAAGAGATGGTGTGTATCTTTATTTTGTAGCTCTATACGACTTCCCCAGTCGCCAATAGATGGCGGGTTATTCGTAACAATAGTACATGATTTTGTATAATTTCCGAGTCTTAGCGGTATAAAATAAGTTGTCTTTACTGGCAGCCCTGGTGTGAAAAGCTTGCGCTGCGTGGCAGGCTGCGCGCCGAGCTGCGTGCCATGCTGCTTGCCAGGCTGCACGGCGTGCGTGTAAACGTACCATTATAATATGTAGTGAAGTTAGGAATTAATAAAATTATCAACAGCATTATAACGACCGACTTAAAAATGGAGGAGGTTCTCAGTTCGATTAAATAATGCCTTTTTTGTGTGCATGTTACGCAATATCTTCGCCATTTGTGAACCGAATTCAATAATAATTTTTTGAATTGAATTGGTTGTACTCAAGGATGGTCCCATTTAAATTTGAATAAAATATTAATAATAAACACATGTAATATATAATAAATGAAGTATTTAAGAGTAAGGGTGGAAAATCAAGGCACGAAGATGAACCATTACAATTTATCATGATTAACATTGAAGTCATTTAAATCAAGTGATCACATGACTCATTGAATATTGATGGTGATGCTAAGACTCTAAGTCTAACTAAAGCTTTAGAAAAAAAACATATTTTTAAAATACCCCCAATTCGAAAATCCCTTCAATGATTAGAAAAGAGGTGATGATCGTAGAACGGCTGAACAGACTTAATGGCTGGACTTTTCTGAAATTAAATCTAAGAAGACTCTAGATCAAACCAAAAAAAATGCACTTAAATCGGTCCATTCGTTTGGGAGCTACGGTGCCACAGACAGACACATAGACATCCCTCTTTATGGGGGTTTAAAAATAAGCAAATAGAAGCTCATAGTAGGGCCTAGCTATAAAAATGTGTAGCATACTCTTTCATATTAATTTGAATCCCTAAAAGGTAATTACACACATTAGATGATCATTAAGTAACATAACCTGCATAAAAATAATAGAATTATTTTATGAATACATATATGCTACAATATTTTTTTTTTTACTAGATCTGTTTAATGTCCTCTTACCAGTAGAGAATAGAATAAACTTTATTGTATACCAAAAGAAATCTTTACAAGGAATACATGGTGAATATGTACAAAGGGCGGCCTTATCGCTATAAGCAATTTTGTTCTAAGAATCATAACATACTTCGCGAGCATACAGCATTTACTAACGTTTAAATTAAAATATAATTATGTATTTATGGAAATTTATGTGATCACGAAAAGGTATTACATACCTCTGAATTGCCTGAAGGTACAAAACCTGGTCGAACTGCCTGACGTTTTGAAATCCCGTCGAAGTGTCAGGTAATTCGGAGGTATGTAATACCTTTCATGATCGCGTTAATTCCCGTAATTACATAATTTCATACAGCATTTAATATGTAAACTCCCGAGGGTCTAGTATGCTCATCTATCCCATAATAGTACAGATATGGTATGAATATACTGATGTTCAAATATTATAATAATATTAAAATGTGAAATTCAATAAATTTAGAGTGTAGGGGGTAAAAATTTAAAAACAATTATCATAAAGATGGTTAAAATAGGTATCTTTTTTACAGATTCTTGTGGATATTAGAAGAACTGGCCATTCTCAACAATAAACATTCATGGTAGCTGTACGTACTATGAGCAGGGGAAAATGGGAATTTTAGTTTTATCTTCCATCATTTATATTAAGAGACCGACCAGAGATTCCTGTAGTTAGATATAACAGACTGTTAAAACTGTTGTAACTATGTGTCCATATTGGATTTTATAATGTAAATTTAGTTTTAACTAGCAGAACCATCTATGTTTACAGTACCTTTTAAGTAATCACAATAAACACACAGATACTTTATGTATAAAATATAATAAATTGCATTTTCTATATATTAAAGATAAAATTAGGCAATATAATCACAAGTCCTTAGCCTTAACTCTAGCCAATATGGCCTCTGCCGTAAGTGGACCCCGCAATTTCTTTCCAACACCATCAGCTTCTAATTGTGTAAGAACTTCATGAGTATTTTGTAATTTCTTCCTCAAATCTTCAATGCGTTGTTGTTTATCAATGATTTCGACTAAAAAATCATCCATATCTTTGCAGGATCCTGGTTCCAGACTTGGCACTGTGTTTTTTGGCTTGAATCTATAGTTCGATGTAGTTTCTATTTGTAAATTCAATAGTTTTTTCTCCATAAATAGGATTTTTTGGTCATAGTCTACACATGTTTTGCCAAATCTCTTACGAGATTCTACAACTATATTCATGAGGTTTTCGCATTTAGAAGCAAGATCTACGTTATCTGCAAAATAACATTTCAACTTCAGTTATAAAGTCAGATTAAAATCTGAGTAAATGCTTCTATTAGGAATAATAAATTGCAATAAAATTACCCATTTTGTCAGGGAACCAACAAATTTTGCAGGACACCACACACCACTTTATAAGAGTAAGAGTTCGAGGTGAACCACAATAAAGATTATCTTGTATTCTATAAACACAAACTTAGACTGTGTCTTTTAAAGTTTTACATTATTACACATTACGTTGTCCAAGGGTTTTCACAAAAACATTCAGTTCACAATAATAGATCACATCACAAATTTTATTATCAAGCCAAGCCAGTAGCTTTCAAATTTAAAATCATAACATCGCGTTCCAGGTTAAATTTTTTGAAGCATTCTTATTTTTATGTGCATTAAACGCCATAGACATTTAATGCGTAGAACGCTGACAGACATAGTATACTAAGTTCTTGCTCTGTGATCACAGAACTCTATTATTACAATACTCAGTCGGTGTCTGAGATACTAAGTTTATGAGACAGACACGCACGAACGTTCTAGCAACGGGACTTACAAATTCTATGCCCTACACGAGATTGTTGGTGTGGTGTGTGACTTACAAAAAACACAGCTTAAAGGAAACGTACACTACGTCCAAAGACCAGATTTTAAAAACATTTTCAAATTTTTTCTCTACAAATTCTACAACGGAAATTTATCCTTATCTTTTTTTAAATAGGTATGCACATAAATACTTGCATAGAATATTGATCCATGTCGTCTTACACATAGGGAATGCAATTGCAAAGAAAAATCTTCAGAGCCGTTTCAGGTGCAAGTAATACGATTCCTGAGCTCGATTACGTTCAAAAGGACTCTCAACACTTTCAATAATTTCCTGTACAAAGATAATTGATCCTTAAATATTAATCCTTTCATTAAAAAGGTGCGCAATCGCGTGTACATATTATAACAAAAACCTGCAAGACTTTGAAGTATGTAAATGCCTGCATAGAAATTTGATCCCTACCATCTTAAACATAGGGAATATAATTGCAGTCTACAAAAAAATCCTCAGAGCTGTTTCAAGTGCAAAAAAATACGATCCCTCAGCACGATTATGTTGAAGAAGACTCACAATACGTCCTCTTACAAAGTGTTTTGTTCTCTGCACAAAGAAAACTGTTCTTTACCTGAATTAAAAAAAAAAATGTGTGTGGCAGCTCCGACGCACGACTGGAGTTTACAATTTACTGGTCTCTCTCTCTCTCTCCATCCCTCCCTACCTCCCCCTCTCCCTTCCCCCTCCCTCCCTCCCTCCCTCCGTATATATTCTGTATATATTTACACATATATATAACATAAAGGTATACACATATCTACTTACATGCGTCGAGAATAAGGAGTAAACTCCAATAAAGCATAAAAAGCACAATAAAGCGTTACGCTGCCGTCCGATCACAAAATTTTACTCTTCATATTTTTTTCATACCGGGCGCCTTATATGCAAATCGATTCTTAAGGAGTAAACTCCAAAAAGTGTGGATTCGCGTGTACATATAAAAAACTGGCAAGACTTTGGAAAGGCCAAATACCTTAAACGTCTTGTAAGTTTTTCTAAGCGTACCAGGTGAACCAGGTCTGCACCTGTCCCTCGACAGTCCCCCGATAGCTTTTGATTAATGAGGACTTGTGTTGCTTTGTGTTCCACGAAACACACTACCATAACTCTTCATGACAACTGGATAGTATTGTCAAAGCAAATGTCGATCGTTAATGTCCCTCAAAGTCGGCGAGTCATACCACGAGAAAGTCCGGCGATGTGTTTTAGACATGCGCAAACCATGTCCGACATGGGATTGAACCTGGAACGGTTCCTTTCCTTGTCGGAACTAGTTCCAGGAAACATGTCCGAGGAACTATCTAGTTCCTTAGTTTTATCCGGACATTGTAGTTAACAGTTTTATTTCGGTTCAGACAGTTCCTCGGACATACATGGTTGTAAACAATGATATTGTTTATTTGGACTTAAAATATTTTAAATTAATGTATTGGCTGGGTCTTTAAAAATCAATTGATAGTATATATACATAATTAAGTAATATTTAAATTTGTACATCATAATACATAATATATTATATATAGGTATTTTATTTATAATTGCTAACATGAAAAGTAGCTCAGGCACTTTTGATGCCTCCAATCGTTGCCGTTCATAAAAGTAAATCCTGCTTTTCAAAATACACCCTTGCACGGAACAGAAGTAGGGGATGTCGGCCCGGAGCGCAACGCTCGCGGCATACGTCACACGGACAGTTCGTTATTCGTTCCACCATTCAATACCGCTCCGGCCGCTCCTTCAATCCACGTGATCGTTCCGAAGAACTGTGGAACTGGAACTATTAGGTTGAGCAAGTCGGAAAGAACTGACATAGTTTCGACTGCGGACATAGTTCCAGGAACTATTACACTCCGGAACTACACATGTCTAATGTGTTTATGCGACATGTGACACATCCCTAGATAATATACGGCTTAAAGGGAATACTCTCTAGAGTACAACAGAATGAGACTTGATATCTTACAATCGAGAGGGCTTTGAGTAATTAAATGTTATTATTTAAAAATAATAGTAAGATATATAAGTGGGTAGGTATATTTATTTTCTAAAATGTAACATAAAGAGAACACGTTATACTGTTCTATGGTGTTACAATGTGCACTGAATTCTTTATCATCCTCATGAACTCGTTCACGTTAATCTGAAAATGCAAAACAGATTCGTTTCCTTAAACATCAGCCAAATAATTTCTGCAACCAAAAATAACTAAAAACAACGTAGATCAAAATTAAATAAATAAATAATTGTTTAGAATCTTCAAATTGTTTAGAAGAAAAAAAAAATGTTTCAAAGGGCTTTAGTTAACTAAATAAATAATATAACTTATGTATATAAACAAGATAAATATGTAAAAAGAATATTATATGTATAAACAACATTTTGATGAAATTTTTTATCGCCCGTTTTATAGTTTTATAATAAAGTCTTACAAAGCCATCGAAGTCTTTGTCAGCATCATCTACCATTTCTTCTATTTCTTCATCGGTTATGTAACATCCGAGTATTTTAGTGACTTTCTTGATGTTGTCAAAACTAATTAAGCCTGTAACATTTAAAATTATGTAAAAAAAATTAAAATACCAAGTACACATTCCGTTTCTTAGGCTAATTTCTACAGGGACTTTGCAGATTTTTTTCTTTCTCTTGGACAATGTTACATCCCCAAACCCCGTGAGGTGGTCTCAGCAAGTTTTTAATATTTGTAGGAAGTACTTAATATAGACAAGAAGTAAATTTCGGCTTGAATTGAAACAAACCGATCCTGTAATAAATCAATACTAAAAAGAACACCGTCACAGAATTGGGTTCTAGAGAATAGAGGTCCTAAGCTGATAACGCACAAGTGACGTCACTGATGCAGCGAGTACTTAAAGGCTGTGGTACGATAATAATTAGAAGTAGGTAGAAATTGACTTCCAAGATCTGTTTATATAGTTGTGTGAAAATAAATTTGATTATTCGATTTTAGTAGAACCACTGTTTTTCATGGATATTCTTTATATACCTACTACTAGAAAATGTGAAATTTATTCTAAAATGTATCAAAATTACCAGTATCATCCATGTCAAAGAGTCGGAAACTTTTCATAATATCACCATCACAATCCTGGGACATGATCTTTCTCATTATGGCTGTTTGAAAGTTTTCGAAGCTGAGCTTTCCAGTGTCACCTTTGTCTACAGCAGTGATCATTTTCTGAAGTTCTTCTTTAGTTGGTTCATAACCTGTCAAAAGCTTTATATTCAAAACAATGTAACATTGGTATTTTGAGACCTTTTGGGTCATGGAAATTCTGCGATATGGACGTTTTGCACCCTCTGTTTTTTTTTCTATGTTATAGGGGACAAACGAGCAGACGGGTCACCTGATGGTAAGTAGCTACCGCCGCCCGTGGGCACCTGCAACTCAAGAGTCACAAGTGCATTGCCAGCCTTTAAGGTGGGAGTAGGAGAATGGGGCAGAGGGGGAGAGGGAGGAAGGGGAAGGGGAGGAGAGGGAAGGGTTAGGTCCTCTGGTAACCTCACTTACTCGGCGAAAAGTAATGAAAACATTGCTTCACTGCCGGTTTTCTGTGAGGCCGTGGTATCACTCCGGTAGAGCCGGCCCATACGTGCCGAAGCATAGCTCTCCCACGAAAAAAAAATTTGGGATTTGGACATTCTAAACCTGAACGAATGCAAGAGCATAATATTAGTCCGAAGATCATAATATTATCTCAAGTGAAAATCAAAGTTGCAGTTGGAAACATAATAGCAATAAGTAATGTATTGTGACCCTATAAAACTTTTTAATGCACTTTTTGAAGAACTTCATACAGTAGTAACAGCGAAAACGGCAAGGAGAGAGGAAGGACCATCCTAACTAAAATATTATAAATGCGAAAGTGAATTTGTTTGTGTGTTACGATTTAAAGTCTTAACTATTAAAGCTGTCATCATGAAATTTCGCATACACGTTGCCAGGGTACGGAAAATGACATAAGATTTCTTTCATCCAGAGAAGAAGTACGAGTACTTCCCGAAAGGTAGACCAAATGAATTTTACTTGAGCGGAGCCGAAAGCCGAAAAGTTTGCCACTTAATGTAGCTATAACTTTTTTGAAAAGCTAACAGAAAATAGCTTTCACTCAGTTTACTATTTATCGTTATTGGTCGTCTATTTTCATTTAGGCCTTTGTCAACACGGAAAATACAACTACCTACCTAATTTCACTGGTTCAAAGCGATCATGACAATGGGTGCCTGGAAGAGATCGCAAACTGCGATAAGGTCGCCAATTGTACATAGTATTAGCTAGTAAGTATTTAGTTACAAGAAAATATTGTAATCTGCTCTGTGAACAATAAAGAGTACATCTATCTATCTATCATGGCAACTACTAGAGTCTGTGCGGAAAGAAAACCGTCGTAGGATTTGAGGTCACAGCAGTGCTAAATTACCTTTTTACACGTCATTATTGTTTACTGTATTGTACAGTATTGTTTACTGTCGAACTATAATGACGTAACAGTGTTGTCAACAAAACAAAAAAGGTAATTTAGCACTGCTGCGACCTCAAATCCTATGACGGTTCTTTTTTAACACAGACTCTGTGCGTCTTATTTATCTTTACTCCTAAATCACCATTCTTACTAATATCATAAATGCCAAAGTGAGTTTGTTTGTTACGCTTTCACGCATGCACTACTAATTCCATCGCCATGAACTTTTGCAAACACGTTGTCTATATACAGAAAAGAACATAGGATCAATTAAGTTTCATTCAAGGAAATAATAGTGTTCCCGAGGATAGAAATATCAAATTTTACATAAGTAAAGCCGCGGGCAAAAGCTATTAGATAATAAATCAACAATATATATTTAATTGAATGCCAAAATACCTAGAGCTTTGATGGCAACACGGAAATCCTCTGCCTTAATTTTACCATCACCTGTGTAATCAAGAAGATTGAATGCCTCGAGTAAATCGCTTTGCTGCAAATAAAATACTGTATTTAATATAACTTATCACGTAATAGTACTTTATATGAGTAGACTTATCTATATTTTATAAATAATATTGAAATGGTTGGATAGATTTGGGAAAATTTAGTTTTAAAACACAAAAAAAATAAACTTGGAAATCTTTCTCGGGACTTATAAAAAGAAAAACCGGAATGTTTTTTGAATTGTTGGGAGATTCGGGAAAAACTGCAAGTGCTTTTTTGAAAATCAAACGGGACAACATGTCGGGTGACCTAGTATTAAATAAATAAAAAAAAACAAATAATTACCAACTCAATTGAACCTCTATCTATACACAAATCAATACTCTCGATATAATTTATGAAACAAAGGAGATCATCATAAAGGGGCAAAGGTATATCAACAAAAATATTTTACTTAACGCAGGAAGGATGTACTGACGCTTGTTATTTATACCTAAGATCATTCTCACTCAAGTCTCTCACTAGAGTGGTGTCTCTTAAATGTGCTTGTATAGATATCGGAGTGGTATTCTTTTTACAAGAATAATAGCAAATTACCAATATCACTAATAATTTTTTGTATACCATATAATACAGTTTATACAGTCTCACTTTATGAAACCCTAGGGTTATAAAATATTTTAAAGCCTCTCCTACCGGTTGACACAGATGCTCACCGGACACGGCTGCTTCGGTAAGTACCTGTGTCGCATAGGCCGAGAGCCAACGTCTGTGTGCCACCACTGCGGAGGCTGTTGCGAGGATACTGCACTCCATACTCTAGTGGAGTACTCAGCGTGGACGCAACAGCGGTACAACCTCGTGACGGCTATTGGTGTGGGTAGCCTCTCGCTAGAGACCATGGTTCAGTCCATGGTCCAAAGTGAGAGTGCGTGGGATTCCGCCGCCTCGTTTTGCGAGGAGGTAATGTTGGCCAAAGAGGTGGCGGAACAGGAACGGGAGAGGACAAGCACTCTCCCATCCCGCAGAAGACGCACCAGGCGCCAGAGAGCGCTGAATGATCTCCGTCCTCCATGAGCGCTGGCCTGGGGGTAGCGGGTTGGGCTGACCGTTACCCCAGCAGAAGCAGGCCTAAGACGGTGGCGCGGCGGGTTCCGCACGCGCCTCTCCCATCTGGAGGGGGGTAGGGCCCCCCCTATCGCACGGTGTGGTCGCCTGCTGATCAGGAGGCCATAGTCTGCAGGGGTTCCCGGAAGCTTCCTTCCTAGGGTATTCCGGGTCCCCTGCAATAGACTCACTTGTGACGGAACACCGTGTGGTTTTAGTCGGTTCGAGTCAGACATACCACTTCACCCTCGGTGAGGTGATGACCCGTGGGGGTTTCCACACGATAAAAAAAAAAAAAAAAGGGTTATAAAATATTTGGGCTACTGGGGTCACTGAGTTCAGATTGACGGTGCTGACTCTTAGCTTTGCAAAGTGTAAGTGGTGCGTAATCATATTAATTGTGTACTAAACCATTTACGATTACGCGTTTATAGTTTGCTGTTGTGAGGACTTCAAAATACAACAAAAAGACATAATTCAATGTCATCTAGCGAAGAAAAGCCGGACTGCATAGTAACTACGAAACCTGCATCGCGCAATGAAATTTCTTGCGCGGATAAGTATACATACATCTTCAACAACATCAAACATTGGGCAGCTGTCCACCAGGCATGATCACCTAGCCTGGTCGGAGCTCCCTCTAAAATGGAGAGACATAACACAAGTTCCTCTACACTGTTGATAAATAACTATGGAGTTTATCTGTTTCTTAGTAAGCTTTACTGAGGCTGGACTGATTTAGCTAGTTATATTTTAAATATTCCTTCCAGTCCGATAAGCTTATAACAAAAGATTTAAAGTATTTTTTTTGCTAATGGAATAAACAGCAAATAACGCAATTTGTACATAAATTCTATCGGGTCTAACTAGTTGAAAATCTGGGTGGCGAGTTAAGAAAATAAATTTTACCTGACTCTTAGTTAAAACCAACTTTGCTTGAATTTGGTTTGAAATGGGTGGCAATTGCAACGTTTCTATTTCGATAGGTTCATCTTCTGAAAACTCAGCGGTCCCGGATAAAGTATTAAAATCCATTATGTAGAGTATCCAAAACTACAGGGCTATGCCTAAAGATATTGATCTAACAACCCTACGGTAACCCGTTCTTATGTAATTAGCGAGTGAATGAGTGTTCAGCAGTCATTAAATATAATGTTGCAAGTATGAATATCATTTGGTATTTAGGAAAACACGAGCACAAAACTATTAACCATTAGCGTGTGTGACCAACTAAGGTTGTGTCGAGTAGATGCGATGATAACAAGATAAAACCAATTTAAGAACATAACTGTGACAAAATTGCAACGAGTTAATACTTTAACACTTGTTTTGCTTTCCATGTAAGATAAGTAGCGGAAGATGGAGTGTTATGGATTCGGAGCTTTCCTGCCATTACATAGTCAGAAAGCTTTTCCTTGAGAGAGTTCGTGGATATCATTCAGGTTCAAAAACCGAGGGTGTCAAAGAGTGAAGAGTGAGATAAGAAGATAAAATTTACCTGCTCTGGTGTGAGCGTTAATACAGCGGAGACTGTTTTCTCTTTTTGTTCGGTGGTATCAGGTTCATGTTCACTAGCTCCTTCGGAACTTTCCTCATTGGGATTCATTTGTATATTTAAGAAAATATTAAATAAATTACATAAAATCGTAGATAGCAGTGCAAATAGTTAAAGCTGTCCAATTCTTTGTACAATGGAATTTTGACAATTTCAATAAAAAGCTAATAAGTTTCTTAATGACCAGATTCTTCTCATAAAGTCAAAAGAGTAGCGATATCTGTATATGGGTTCTATGGAATTATGTAAAATCATAACGTCTTTTTAGATATTATCATAACATCAAAAGAATATTCTGCTGTAATACATTTTTATAGAGAACGTGCCCAACGATGGCTCTGCCACCTGGTGGCGCAAATCCCAATCTTTCACCACTTCACGTTATTAAATAATCACATTATACCAGTGAAAAATAAAATTTAACTAAGTGAAAATGTATTGTTTTATTGCTGGATGCTCGAACACTTTAATATAAAATTAAAATAAGTCTCACAGTAACATTACTCACTTTTCATGCTTATGTGATAAACGACATAAGTGGATAAACGCAGTAAAAAAACATAGGTAAGTATGAGTTTTAAAAACATTAAGAAATTACTAATAATGATAATTGTAAAAATAGCTAAGTTTTGTATGTAGTATGTAGTAGTACTATTTAATAATTATGTTTCCGAGTTCTTAAAATACTTAAGACATCGTAAACGTTACAAATTTTTGTTTGAGCTACAATTTTGTCAGTTATTTCTGCCTTTTCATGATTCCTAACTGTTTCTTCTACTGCTAAGACATGCCCGGATTCGAATAGTTTTTGGCCTTTTGACATATTCTAGCTACGCTGACGATAAATTCTAATCGGCAGAAAACCAAATTTTATAATTTTAATCAAATTATTAATAAAAACGTTTTAAATATAATTTAAACATTGACGGCAACACGAAAACAGTTCTAAAAAGTTTCTTTTTTTACCACACTGTAGCTCTCGTGTCGATTTGTGCACTTTGGTATATTATTGTCTCCTTGTTCTTGGCGTATGACACTAAATGAAGCTATTAACAATTTATTAAACGCTCATGCAAACGTATTACATGATCATAAATCATGATCTCTTCAATTATGTTTTTTTTTTAGTTTAATTAGTGACTTAAAATGGACTTTCCTAGTCTACCTGTAAAATATCTATAGGTCGCATTTACACCATAGACAACTGTAATTCTAAATTAATGCCAGTAAAAATGCCTCGATTTGCTCTATGGTTGCTCAAACCCGCCATCATTATTTTTGTTTTACGAGTTTGAGGTTATATCGGCGACCGACGCCGTTTCTATTTAATACGGTTAATAGTATTCAAAACTACAAACATGAAACTCGTACGATTTTTAATGAAGTTAAGTCACGAAACTGTAACTATTGAATTAAAAAATGGAAGTGTTGTGCACGGAACAATCACAGGGGTCGATGTTGCTATGAACACCCATCTGAAGGCTGTAAAAGTAACTTTAAAAAATAAAGAGGAGTTGCAGCTGGAGACGTTAAGTATTCGTGGGAACAATATTAGATATTATCTGTTGCCCGACAGTCTACCATTAGAAACACTGTTGCTCGATGATACTCCAAAAGGACGAGGAAAGCGAGAGGGTTTCCCGAGAGGTGGTGGAGGTGGTGCTCGCGGAGGACGAGGAAGAGGTCGCGGAGGGCGCGGTGGACCTCGAGGAGGTCGTGGAGGACGCGGTCGTGGTCGTCGTTAGATTGTATTCTAGTTTTAAGTACCAAATTTTGTGATTACATTATCTATATAAGGTCAGAATGGTTTTATTTCATTTGTAATCAGTGTTTGCAGATGGTTTGATTGATTTAATTATGGTGTTTAGTATAGAACCAAATGAAATGTTCCCTGTGAATTGTACATGTCTGCATTTTAATTAGCTAATCAATGTTCTTGATAGTCTAGTTTCTATTTTATTTGATAGGTGGTAATCCAATAATGTAAATTCCATAAATGTACCTTAATGTGTTTGAATATGGAATTCTGAATTTCCATCATTAAGTAATTCTAGATTTTAACTTTTTTACTGGTAATATTTTCATAAAGAGACTGAGAAAACTAAAAAATACTTCAATGGTAAACAGTAAACTGATCAGGACTTGAACATGTTTTTTATTCTAATCTTATATGATTTGTCACACAAGTAGTGGTTTACCGTAACTGCACAAAAATCAAGTTACAGATGAATCAGTTTTGCCACGCAAAATAATGCATATTCATATTTTGTTTGATGATAATAAGACATTAAAATACACAAGGCTCCGAGTCATACTGAACTTCTCCTAGTATTATATTTATACTAATATTATGAAGCTGAAGAGTTTGTTTGGTTGAACACGCTAATCTCAGGAACTACCGGTTCGAATTGACAAATTCTTTTAGTGTTGGATAGCCCATTTATTAAGGAAGGCTATAACATCATGCTACAACAAATAGGAGCAGAGCATCAATGAAAAGGTTGTGAAAATGGGGAAAATTACAAATGCAGATGAAGTTGCAGGGGTCAGCTAGTGAATTAAATTCAGTAAATACTGTAACTTTTTCAACTAGTCAAATAATTGTGCTTTAGAACATTAAAGCACAATTATTTGATTAATTGAAAAAGCCATATATCAAGGTTTTTATTTCAATTATCTCTTGAACAAATTGTCGCCTGCGGTATTTCAGGACCATTAGGCCTTCAAACCTTTAAGAATAGTGGATACTCTGCTTGTTTGCCCCTTATGCCATAAAAAAAATGGCAAACGAGCCGATGGGTCACCTGATGGTAAGTAAATACCGTCACCCATGGAAACCTGTAACTCGAGAATCACAAGTGCGTTGCCGGCCTTTGAGATGGGAGTAGGAGAAGAGGGGGAGGGGGAAAGAGTGGGAAGAGGGGAGAAGGAAGAGTTAGGGTCTCCGGTAACCTCACTCACGCGGCGAAATGCAATGCAACATGGCTTCACTGCCGGTTTTCTGTGAGGCCGTGGTATCGAGCGGAGTCGAGCCGGCCCATACGTGCCGAAGCATGGCTCTCCCACGTTAAATATATACTCCTCCTCCTATAATATTAAAATAGGAGCTTTGTAGAGTTAGAAGCTTGGCTCTACATGAGATCTGATAACCTTTTGACAGTGCGAGTCATATGGTCTCGTCTTGGCAACATTTTACATGAAGCATTTTTTTGGTGGGATTGATTGTTCCATTAACCTAAGATAATGCTTATAAAAATTAGGATTCCATGGTTTTTACTCTGTCGCTTAATAATTTATACGTATCCTCATCATCAGATTTATTACTACAAGTCTTGAATTTCTGTATTTATACTTTTCGTCCGTTACTAGCGGTAGCTATTCTGCACCTACGTCACCGATTCTGTGTAAAAAATATGTTACGTAGGTACTGATGGATGTAGACGGTAGCTTCACTATATAGGATGTGGTATTTACAAATACTATAAAAGTATTACAAGCGTCCAAAAGACTGTTAATCATAGCATCAGGACTGTCGGATACTGCACGTTTTGCCTTTCTCTTTATCTACTAGATAACTTTTTATACAATTTATATTCCTGATTGAAGTCCACGCATATTTTAGATGCCGCCAGAGTCAGCTACTCTGTATCTGGTTACAAGAAATCTATGCCACACAAATACTTTTTAGACAGTTTTTCTTTTTGATGATGACAATCTCCTGTCAAACTGTAAAATAGTTTTAAAAATTCTTGTTCAGTGAATACCAAAATGTAAAATTTAACAAGAAATAATGATTTTATAGTTCTATATGACTATATCTTGAATACGTAGTATGCCCGCATCAAGAGTGCGGGGTCAGGGCTCTGGTAAAAAATTAGATGCTAGATCTGAGGTGTTATATTTTCTTGCTGCTGGACCTGCTAATGTTGTGAATAATATCGTGGACATCATGGAAGACGACGGTCCTAGACCCATGAGGAATATGAGACCCGCACAGGTATTTTTATCGATTACATTAACAGGCACTTTTTGTGTGTACACAGGACAGGACAGTACACTTTCATAGGACAGGACAGGATACATTTCACAAGATTTAAAGATTTATTTACTTTAGTCGGTTGCACACAACCAACTCACGCCCATAGCGTATGAATCTGGGCAACTCAAGAGTCTCAAGAATCTCATCTATACTAATATATAAAGCTGAAGTTTTTTGTTTGCTTGAATGCGCTAATCTCAGGAACTACTGGTCCGATTTAAAAAATTCTTTCCGTGTTAGATAGCCCATTTATCGAGGAAGGTTATAGGCTATATAAAATCACGCTACGACCAATAGGAGCGGAGTAGTGACCATAAACGCAGGTGAAACTGCGGGGACGGCTAGTACTATATACTTTGAAAATTGTGGCAAGGAGGTAATGCCATAAAACAGGTGCCTACTGCAGAAAGTTCTTTTCGAACCGCTTTTCTGGTCTTAAAGTGGTGTAGGTAGTCGCTGCTGCTATGAAACCACTAGCGGATCTTTCGGATTGGGACATTAAATTCGTTCCTGCAAAGTGTGATCACTATCACTGTCCTCTTGTATAAAAAAAAAAAGATTAATGATATTATGTCCTTAGATTCGTCTTTATTGCGCGAGTGTCACTGGGTATATCATAGACAAAAAAGCAAAATGCTGAATTTTTGGCGCCAAAAGGTGTTAAAGAAAAAACTCCCAAACCTGTCGAGGGATGTAGGTATCAAAATGAAGGGTTTTTAAAAAGATTACAAAAACATAAACAACTAATTGAACTCATATATTTATTAGTTAGTATCCTTATTTTTAACGCAATCGTGCTTTTTGTTTCATAGTAATGATTTCTTGTTGATATTTATGATTTCTGTTTGTTATTAGAAACAACGAACGGGCGCCGATAAGTTCCAGAGTGAACATCACGGACAATACGAGACACGGTGCCGACAGAGTCGTGACAAAGTTAATCGTGTTCACGCCCATAATAGCGCCTACCCCAAGATGTATGACGAGCTAGATAATAGGCGGTCCACGGCTAAAGTATGTATATACCTTTAAGTTATTAAATTGCCACATAATACACACAGTTTGAAAAGAAGGCAAACCATCAAAGGGCATGATTAGGGGCAGTCTATTAATCACGTGATGTTTTCTTTGCATCTTTTTAACCCCCCCCCCCTTCTCCCCTGGTGATACGTGGTGAGGTTTTTGACTAATCCCACCCCCCTAACCAAAACCACGTGTATTTTTTTTTTAAATACAGATACAATAGCGCGTTTTACGAAAAATGAAATACACGTATACGTGGTAACTCACTACACCCCCTTGTGATATTTCGTGATTATTCCCCCCCCCCCCCTTTCGAGCCTCACCTGATTAATGGACAATCCATAAGCTGTTGTAGTTAGTTAGAAAACCCGACAACAATATGACTGGTGTTGGGTTTTTTAATAGTGTTGCAATGGCGAGGTTTCGCGGGCATCGTTGCCGGTCAGTTCGAGCTCTGTATTCGTACTAACCTTTAAACTTTCGAGTTCCATGATAAGTACGATTATTTATTTATACGGGAATTAACGCGATTACGATTAAATTATTGGAGTGCGAATATACACTAGAGATTGCCTGGCGATCCAGTTTCGACCGTTTTAAATGTCTCGTTTCATCGACTGGCCTGGGCTAGGGGTAGGTACCTGGTCCGGATGTCTTAATAAAAGCTGTTCCCGGATCCCTTTTATTTAAGGCGCAGTACGGCACACCGTGTGGTTTTAGTCGGTTCGATTCCGACACACCGCCCCACCGAAAACCCCGGTGGGGTGATGGCCCGAGGGGGTTTCCACACGCACAAAAAAAAAGGGGTTTGGCACCTAGCACTGACTGCTAAGCCAGAGGTCGTGGGTTCGATTCCCACCCAGGACAAATAATTGTGTTCTGGGCACGATCATTGGTTCTGTGTCTGGGTGTATTATTTATGATATTTATGTATTTAGTCACTACATATTATAAAACAAAGTCCCCCGCCGCATCTGTCTGTTCGCGATAAACTCAAAAACTACTGACCGGATTTTCATGCGGTTTTCACCAATATATAGAGCGATTCATGAGTAAGGTTTAGGTATATAATTTGTTAAGGTTTTGTGTAAATTGGTTGAAATATGATGATGATTTTTGCGAAGCCGGGTGGAATGCTAGTAATATATACTCGTAAGTATGTTTATCAGCAGTCTGGTTACCATAGTACAGGCTCTGCCTAGTTTGGGATCAGACGGCCGCGTGGGAGATATGTAAAATTATTATTTCAGTGACCAGTATTACTCGACCTGTCATTGTATACTTTTGTACCATGACAGGTCAAAATATATACTGGACCCCCTGGATTTTGTGTGGCCGTTTTTAGATATTTTTTAACTTTATATCACATCTTGTTTATACGTTTTAGCTTATATAAACAAAATTTCACATTCCTGTCTGTGCGTGTTTGCTTAAAAAACGCATACTAAGAATTATATTCACGTATTAATATAGGCCTATTACGGCACGTTTTGGAAGATCAGCAACGAAATTCTAACGAGGAAAATTGCGATATTTCTTTTTTTTATGATATAGGGGGCAAACGAGCAGACGGGTCACCTGATGGTAAATTACTACCGCCGCCCGTAGGCCCCTGCAACTCAAGAGTCATAAGTGCATTGCCGGCTTTTAAGGTAGGAGTAGGAGAAAGGTGGTGGTGGGAGAGGGGGGAGAGGGGAGGAGGAAAGAGTTAGGGCCTCCGGTAACTTCACTCATTCGGCAAAAAGAAATGCAAACATTGCTTTACTGCCGGTTTTCTGTGAGGCCATGGTATACGTGCCGAAGCATGGCTGCCCCACGACTGAAAATTATTCTACATTATGGCTTGTCTGACTACGCTCTTACCAAGGGGCCTGTAGATAAACAGTTAATGATTGCCAATCTAATGTTTGTTTTTCAGCCCTCAATGCGTCTCGAGCGATCTCCGTCTAATCGAGGAAAAAATAAAGCACTTTGCTGTAGATGCTTAAGATTAAAGAATCGAGGATTAAAACAAGTACGAAGATATTCTAGGTCTCCAAACAGACGAATGAGATCATATAAAATAAAAACCAGAGTAACTAAGCCTAAACAAAGATTTACGAAAAAATATCAATCCCGGTCCAAGAATCCTAAGTCTAAATTTAATATAAGCAAAGGCTGTCAATATTATCGGGTACCACTAGAAACGAAAAGCGTTTCAACTTGTGATGATAATTATCCAGAAGATAATAACATGCCAGGAGGCAGCAAGAGACAGGAGTCGAGTCAGAAATCGAAAGATATAGATGAAAAAAATTTAAAACGTGAAGATTCTGCAATAAGCATCGCAAACGCGGCAAAGTCTGAGATTTCCCATAATCCAGGAACAAGTGCGCCATCTCTTAGCAGCTATAACAGTTACTTGTCTATGGATCATGAGCCTATGGTCGAATAATTATTTTAAAAGTTTAAACACTAAGAAAATTGTCTACGTTCAATCTTATTGGAGTTGTTTATTGATATGAGTTGTTTGTTGGATTTCGAAAATAAATTGTGATTGTGTTATTTTTTACACGCTTTATATTAGCTTCACTTGTATGTTTGTTTGTAACCGAATTCTTAGGGCGCGATTTTGACCCACTTTAGACGGCCAGATTTCATTCAAATTTTGCACACCGTCCTGTCAAAGACCGATGACAATGCAATAATTTGATTAAAAAAATAAAAAATAAATAATAGTTTAAGAAAACTAAAAACAACACGCTTTTATAGAAAATCCAACTAAAAAATAGAAAATAAAATTTAATAAATTTGGATTAAGAATAGTGTAAATAAGAAATAAATATATTATATGAAAAATGCGTGAGGTGCATATGTTATAGTGTCACTAAAATGTTTATAAATATTGACACTATGCATGCATGCACCCCACGCTTTTTTTCCAATAATATACATTTTTTATTCATCATTTATTCTCTATTTTTTAGTCGGTTTTCTATAAACGCGTTTTTTTTTGTTTTTTTTAAACTATTATTTATTTATTTCTATCCTAGGCCCACAAAGCATATTTTGTTGTTTTTTATCACCGCTTTTTGTTCGTTGTCGTTACTATTTTAGTATGGGTCTGACATCTATTTCAGAGCCGTCCTTTGGATTGGAGATTAGCGAAGCATATTCGAACTGAGAAAATTGTGATCACTAGAATTGATATTGTTACGAGCTGAGGTTTGGGATTAGAGAATTATACCAGATTGTTACCGAAATAGACACAATTTATTTAAATAGATCACAAAATACACAGGGAAACTAGCAACAACACAATTACAATAATTTATTATTACTATTCACTTTTACTTTACACTTTACTCGCTGTTAATTCACTTGACACTCACTTGAAAACTAACTCACTTGACACTCACTCGATAACTAACTCACTTGACACTCACTCACTTGACACTCACTTGAAAACTAACTCACTTGACACTCACTTGAAAACTAACTCACTACTCCGCAATGCCACGTTTTATATAGCGAAACGATACTTCCAGAAAAATCGCGACACCTATTGTCAATTGTACACAACAATACAATCCGCTAATACATCGGAGAATTTTCTATTAACGGGTTACTAACTACTTAGTTCCGTGCTGTCACAACAGATGGCGTGTATCTTTATTTTGTATCTCTATACGACTTCCCACAGTCGTCAATAGATGGCGGGATATTCGTAACAATATCATGTTTAATTTAAATTTATTACATTCTTTCAATCAGATTATATTATCTGATTACAACTAAAAAATACTTTAAAAGGTAGGTAGAGGTACTAGTATATAGTAACAATATACAGTGTGATCATATATTAGAGTGTATAGTAGACCCCGGAATAACGTAAAACGCTTACAATTTTATGAATATTTGTGATTTTTATATAGTTCACCCCAGATGATAAACAATTATTTAAATAAAACTATCGTAGTTTTTATAACTGATCTACTTATTAGGTAATACAGATCTATCATTTATGATTGAACGAATTACATGATACCTACTAATAAATTGTTGATCAGATTTCTGTTTTCGATACAAATATAGTTCACAGGCCCACACCTGAATGATTTCGGTGATAACAGGCTGGATGTTTGTATAGGCAGGGCTACATCACTCACTCGAGGTCGCGTTTTATATACCTACCAATTTAGCTATCCGTCCACGGTAAAAGTGTCAGTAGGGGCAACAACGCGTAGCTGAGAGCACGCACGCACGGCTGAACGGCATGCTCCGTAATAAAAACAAAATGTCAAATCGAACTTATTATGAAGTGGAGATGTTTAGTTATTTCTAAATGTATTTATTATGTTAAATTGCGTTATTGCTAGATGTAAGTGATCTGTAAAATCCTTTAAAAATAAGTTGCAAAAATGATATTAGCTATTACTTTTTTGTCAATATAATATAAAAATACTATAGGTGTTTATTCTTTACTTGCCATTGCCGCGTGGCTGTACTAATAATAAATAATAGTTATCTTCTCAACAAAAAATAAATGTTACTTATATATATATTCTATACAATGTTGCACTAAATCAGGTTTTGAGTGATTAGCCAGAGTGAAGTTGTAATAAATGTAGTCTTTTAAACCGTCAATAATAAACCCATAATTTCTACGAAAGGTGACGAACTTAGAAGGTGTGGACTGCCAGCGTATTCATTTGTTGTAACTTGTAGGCAAGGCGAACTGACGGCTGCTTGTCTCACACAATATGTAATATACTACTATATTAAACTGTTGGGTCTGTGGTATAACCGAGAGGGTCCCCATATAAAATTATGGAATCAAGTAGTGGAATATCAACCACTAATCGCTGCCCCATGCGACAGGATCCCGAAACAACATATCTTTGAGAGGAAGTATCAAATACAACTACTTGAAAACGACCGAGATCAATCTGGCATACATGAAGTGCGAATATACACGGATGGTTCCAAGATGGGGTCAGGGACTGGAGCCGGAGTTTTCTCACAAGATTTAAATATAAAAATATCACTGGCGCTCGGTCAACACAGCTCCATATTTCAATGCGAGTGTGTTGCAATAACCTACGCCGCGACTGCGGTCATGTCAAAAGGTATAAAGGAGTACAACATCCGAATACTGTCAGACAGTATGGCCGTCTTAAGAGCCCTGGAGGGCAACACCATTAACTCCGGTCTCATTTATGAATGCCACCAGACGCTAGAGCGTTTAGCCTCTGCCAATGGGGTGATTCTGCAATGGATCAGAGGGCATAGCAATTCATTAGGGAACGACGCCGCCGATGAGCTGGCAAGGAAGGGATCCGCAACGTCAGTGGCAGGCCCAACTATATTACTGCCACTTCCCTTTAATCAACTTCGCTCATGGGTAAGACAACGGACTCGTGAAGCGCACAACGGCCGTTGGGTCGTCACACCGGGCTGTAGGCAATCTAAACTGGTGCTGACGGAGGTCTCACCACGTTTAACTTGCAGACTGCTCAGTCTTACCCGACTCGACATCAGAATAGTTGTAGGGACTATTACGGGCCACTTAGCCCTAAACCGGCACCTATTCACCATCGGTGCGACAGACAGTCCTCTATGCAGAGGATGTCTCGACGCGGAGGAAACGGCCGCCCACGTTATCCTGGAGTGCGAGGGAGTGGCCACACAACGGGCAAACATCCTCGCAGGTGCGAGATCGCTCCTAGAAGCCTGCGAACGCCCCAGGAGGCTTCTGTGCTTCTGGAAGGAGCTAGGCTGGCTCAACTAGTCAGCTTATCTGAACGCATAATGGACCATCTATGAGTCTAAATGCGGAAACAGAGCCCTTCACCAATACCAATACCAATACCAATATGTAATATAGTTAGAAATATAGTGAAACTAATAATAAGAGCTACTGAAATGTAAAACATATTGAGAGCGCCACGGATTGAGGTTTTTATTTGAGTAGGTAGTTATTTGTTATTTAATACTTTTGTGTAATATAATATGTAATACAAAAGTATTAAATTATAAGAGTATCTTTCTCTAGTCTACGCAACAGCCATTACTAGCAACCCGCCCTAGCTTCGCACGGGTAGCAGAGACATCTTTAACAATCATAATCATATTTCAACCAATTTACACAAAACCTTAACAAATTACATACCTAAACCTTCCTTATAAATAGCTCTATCTATTGATGAAAACCGCATGAAAATCCGTTGAGTAGTTTTTGAGTTTATCGTGAACAGAAAGACGCGGCGGTGTAAAATGTAGTAATAGTGATGTATATGTCTACAGCATCAACATTTTATGTTACTATTGAAGGTTTAAGGATATTTTTATTTCCTATAAAAATTAAAGATATAAATTTCATAGGGGAAATAATTTTATTAATCATTATATAAAACTCAACACCCATAAATTTTATTATCAAGTGTGTGTTCCGATATGCCCTGCGAGCACTATAAGAACTGACGTCAATTTAGTATACTACAAAGCCGTTCCTTTATAATTATCTTTACTGGTTACAGTTTAATACGGAACACAGTCCAGTATACTGCCATCTATGTTTTTTGGCGCTGTTTTGACGAGAAAATAATTATCATATAATTATAGGTACAAGTTATCTGTTCAACAAGAAAAAAATTGTTTGAATGTAGTTATATTTAAAAAATTAATATTCAAGTCAATTGACAATTACTCGCACAATAAAAGTAAGTTTACTTTTTATTAAAAGAAAATATTGTTTTTTAAGTAACCGAATGCATAATAACTTTATAACCGAATTATTTGAATGGGGCTATGTACGGTAAAAGTGATGAACATATTTAATTGTTTATAATCTAACTGGAAAAAAAATTGTAGTTGATCACATGATCAAAGCACCGAGAGCACCTTTCCTCGAAAACGATAGTGTTAACAGTACAAAAATGGCGACGATTTATGACGTCATATACTTCCCTAGGATACTGCGGCAGTATTCTGTCAGTCCATAACGGAACGAAGTTATCTCCAGTAAGAGCACTGAACAGTGCTCGCAGTGTACATCGGGACATACCCCAAATAAATATTTTATTTCATTATTTGTGTACTTTGTACAACCCTAGAGTGTCCGGCAGTTCGGCTACATGCACAGACGAAGGTCGCGCGGTGGGCAAGGCGTTCTCAACTTTCGAAAAGCGTAAATAAGATATATTTCTGGTCGCAGCTAACGCCAGGTATTATTATTTCAATTTTGTAGGCTATTATAACGTAGGTATTTTGAGTTTTGTATGGGAGTGATGTATCTGTTACAAAATTGAAATAATAATACCTGGCGTTAGCTGCGACCAGAAATATATGTTATTTACGCTTTTCGAAAGTTGAGAACGCCTTGCCCACCGCGCGACCTTCGTCTGTGCATGTAGCCGAACTGCCGGACACTCTAGGGTTGTACAAAGTACACAAATAATGAAATAAAATATTTATTTGGGGTATGTCCCGATGTACACTGCGAGCACTGTTCAGTGCTCTTACTGGAGATAACTTCGTTCCGTTATGGACTGACAGAATACTGCCGCAGTATCCTAGGGAAGTATATGACGTCATAAATCGTCGCCATTTTTGTACTGTTAACACTATCGTTTTCGAGGAAAGGTGCTCTCGGTGCTTTGATCATGTGATCAACTACAATTTTTTTTCCAGTTAGATTATAAACAATTAAATATGTTCATCACTTTTACCGTACATAGCCCCATTCAAATAATTCGGTTATAAAGTTATTATGCATTCGGTTACTTAAAAAACAATATTTTCTTTTAATAAAAAGTAAACTTACTTTTATTGTGCGAGTAATTGTCAATTGACTTGAATATTAATTTTTTAAATATAACTACATTCAAACAATTTTTTTCTTGTTGAACAGATAACTTGTACCTATAATTATATGATAATTATTTTCTCGTCAAAACAGCGCCAAAAAACATAGATGGCAGTATACTGGACTGTGTTCCGTATTAAACTGTAACCAGTAAAGATAATTATAAAGGAACGGCTTTGTAGTATACTAAATTGACGTCAGTTCTTATAGTGCTCGCAGGGCATATCGGAACACACACTTGATAATAAAATTTATGGGTGTTGAGTTTTATATAATGATTAATAAAATTATTTCCCCTATGAAATTTATATCTTTAATTTTTATAGGAAATTAAAATATCCTTAAACCTTCAATAGTAACATAAAATGTTGATGCTGTAGACATATACATCACTATTACTACATTTTACACCGCCGCGTCTTTCTGTTCACGATAAACTCAAAAACTACTCAACGGATTTTCATGCGGTTTTCATCAATAGATAGAGCTATTTATAAGGAAGGTTTAGGTATGTAATTTGTTAAGGTTTTGTGTAAATTGGTTGAAATATGATTATGATTGTTAAAGATGTCTCTGCTACCCGTGCGAAGCTAGGGCGGGTTGCTAGTAATGGCTGTTGCGTAGACTAGAGAAAGATACTCTTATAATTTAATACTTTTGTATTACATATTATATTACACAAAAGTATTAAATAACAAATAACTACCTACTCAAATAAAAACCTCAATCCGTGGCGCTCTCAATATGTTTTACATTTCAGTAGCTCTTATTATTAGTTTCACTATATTTCTAACTATATTACATATTGTGTGAGACAAGCAGCCGTCAGTTCGCCTTGCCTACAAGTTACAACAAATGAATACGCTGGCAGTCCACACCTTCTAAGTTCGTCACCTTTCGTAGAAATTATGGGTTTATTATTGACGGTTTAAAAGACTACATTTATTACAACTTCACTCTGGCTAATCACTCAAAACCTGATTTAGTGCAACATTGTATAGAATATATATATAAGTAACATTTATTTTTTGTTGAGAAGATAACTATTGTTTATTATTAGTACAGCCACGCGGCAATGGCGAGTAAAGAATAAACACCTAAAGTATTTTTATATTATATTGACAAAAAAGTAATAGCTAATATCATTTTTGCAACTTATTTTTAAAGGATTTTACAGATCACTTACATCTAGCAATAACGCAATTTAACATAATAAATACATTTAGAAATAACTAAACATCTCCACTTCATAATAAGTTCGATTTGACATTTTGTTTTTATTACGGAGCATGCCGTTCAGCCGTGCGTGCGTGCTCTCAGCTACGCGTTGTTGCCCCTACTGACACTTTTACCGTGGACGGATAGCTAAATTGGTAGGTATATAAAACGCGACCTCGAGTGAGTGATGTAGCCCTGTATGGGGTATTTACTGATTTTTTTTTCGGTAAAATGTTCTGCACATTGTGATATCACTTTTAAGCATAAAAATAAAAACAAGTGAAAAAAAACAAGAATTTTCCGGCAGAAATTTCCAATGATTTTCCACTCAGAATGATGGTCTGAATACCCTATTTCAGTATTCGTTACGGAGTCCCTTACACCCTGTATATATTTTATCGTGTGGAAACCCCCTCGGGTCATCACCCCACCGGGCCTACCAGTGAAGTGGTATGTCGAAATCGAACCGACTAAAACCACACGGTGTTCCGTAATAAATGAGTCTATTGTAAGGGACCAGAGTCCTTCCTATGAAGTAGCCAAGAACCCCGGCAGACCTTGGCCGCCTCTTAAACAAAAGGCAGCCACGCCCTTGCGTGCGGAAAGCCTTGCCCTCCTTCCGGTTTAGAGAGGCGCGCGCGGAACACGGCGCGCCACCATCTCAGGCCTGCTTCTGCTAGAGTAACGGGCAGCTTCACCCGTTACCCCCAGGTCAGCGCTCATGGAGGCCGGAGATCATTCTGCACTCTCCGGCGCCTGGTGCCTCTTCTTCGGGACAGGGGAGTACTCAATGGCGTAACAATAGGGTGGCAGAGCGGGCAAAATGCTACGGGCCCATGGCCCCAGATGGGCCCCCGTTCTCGACCCCAAGGCCCTAAGCATGAGTGAACTTGTACCCCATACTAGCCCTCTCCCGTTTCCTTTTCCTTTCCGCCGCCTCTTTAGCCGACATCACTTCCTCACGAAAAGAGGCAGCGGATTCCCACGCACTCTTACTTTGGACCATGGACAGAACCATGGTCTCCAGTGAGAGGCTTCGCACTTCAATAGCCACCGGAGGTCACGGTTCGTTTGTTCTTACCCACCTGTATACCTATATGTATTTTTATATATTGTCTATACAGTGAAATGCATGTCCGGGAGCTTACGCTGTGCAACCTTAAGTACCCGCCGTGTAATTCAACAAGCTATAAGTATTAAGTACGTAAAAAGAAATTTGCATCATTCGAGCGGGGATTTAAAATGCAATTTAGAATTTAGTTAGAGCTGTCACATGTTAATTTCCTGTGTTGGAAAAAATACTTGCATATATACAGGGTATATTTGAAACAGGAACACCTAATTAAATAATGACTCTAGCATGCAATAACATTTCTTTTTTTTAACCTATCCGTTTACAAGTTATGACCGTTTGAATTTCGAGGGTTTTTTGCCTCCGTTTTTCATAAAAGTGGGTGGAATGTGTACAGTTAAAGATTTTAAATTGTACATATTATTTATTTCAGCCAGACAGCTGATACACATAATTATATGTCACTAAATACATACAAATTATACATATAATATTAATAGTTTAGAAAACTAAAAAAACACACTTTAATAACGAGCCAACATAAAAACACTCTCTTGCTGACACAAATGATCATCATCATCACACAATTCGGCTCAGCAGTCAGGATAGGATCACTAACCCCAACAACAGGGTCTTTACTAACAGAATATACATGTGCAAAATAGCTGCAAGTTTTTAAAAACTCAATCAGTAAACTATACATGTTAAAATATAAATAATATTTGTATTTGTATGGATTAATAAGATAATTCTATTTAAAACTAAATTCTATATAAAAGTGTTACTGGAGGCCCTAACCCTTTCCTCTCCGTCTCTTCCCCCCTCTCTTAATCTCCCTACCCTTCCCCTACTCCCACCTTAAAGGCCGGCAATGCACTTGTGACTCTCGAATTGCAGGTGTCCATGGGCAGCGGTAGTCACTTATCATCACCTGGTGACCCAGTTGCCTTCTATGTATCCCATAAAAGAAAAGAAATTTGAATTGAAGTTGTTAATCCAATCCTTATATCAATAAAATTTTTTTAAATTATTAGGCACAGTACATTTTTTTTTTAACCATGGAACCTGGAACACCTTACTAGTATTCTTGTTAATCACTCCAGGTAAGCTAAATGCTTGTGTCAGAAGTGGGTTCACGTCGGTAGTGCATTGGGTGGGGTTCGAACCTGCAACCACTCGATCGCCGAAGTCCGATGCTTTAGCCATTACGCTACCGCCGCTAACTAAGCACTGTGTAATATGAATGTAAGCATTAGAGAAAAATCAGTTGCCCCGTAACTACTGTAACGTGAACCTCTGCCCTGTTTTAACACTGCGTGTAACCAATTTTTTTACCTTTATACAACAAGTGAACTTTCCAACATCTCTTATTGAAAAATCTTCGAATACGTCGAACATGTTACTAAAGTGGTGATCCTGATGTGGTATTAATTAAACTCAACTCAAACTCGTAATAGTTTTGAAACATTTTTAATGTTCTTTTATTAAATCACCATGGCTCACAAAGTTCATACTTTTCAATGCATTCTATCAACCAACCAATAGGCAAAGCTTTTAAATGCTGCATGTTATACATCGGTTCATACATATCTTTGAAAATAATATAGTGCGAGCAGTTGTACAGTTTACTATCTTTTCTCGTATGGTATGGCACAAGTTTCTCACTCTCCGTTATTAATTCTGGGTTCGGCACCCTCCGTAAGACAATTCCACCCGCATCGGTTATTAGTTTTGTCAAAATAGCTTTGTTAAGAACCAATGATTTTGAGATTTCATACTTTGTGTTAAAGTTGTGTAAATAAAAATGACATCCATTGAAAATGCCAGGCAACTGCTTGTATTTGTTATATCTTGAATTTTTCGGCCCTTTATTAAATTTTGCACCCACACCTGTAATTTCATATGCATTGAATGATTCTAATTTATCCTCTGTAGAGTTGGTTACCCATTCTGATGATATAATCCAAATGCTGCTAACAATTCCTTGCAAAACTTCTAAGCTGGATTCACAAACACCTTTATCAGCATCTACGATCATGTGCGTTACTTTTTTGGTTAACTTTGCTTCAATAAATACATTATTGTGATGTCTAGCAATAGTTTTCACCTTATTATGTATAGTACGATACTGTGATACACAGTAAATGTGGATATCATCAAAGCCTAGACCTTCATACAAAGCCGCTATGCTTGAAACATTAACACCCTGTGTTTGTAACACATTATCGGCAGCCGCAAGTAATATATTCTTCATCTCACTAGACGCTAGTTGATATGGTGTCTCACCTTTACAATTCCGTACATTAATATCAGCACCGTGTTTTACTAACATTTCAGCTATTTCTGCGTGTTTAAAACGAACAGCTTCATGTAACGGTGTTTCATTGCCTTGCCCGGGGACATTTATGAGTGTGTTATATTGTAAAAGTAATTGTACCAGGTCGATTTGACCGTTCTGTACAACTTCGTGGAGAGGCGTCCACCCTGCGTTGTCCTTGGTGTTTGTATTAGCACCTGCTGCAAGTAGCTCCTTGATGTGATCGATTTTACCGAGCCGGCAAGCGAGGTGAAGCGCTGTTTCTCCCTTGGTATTACGTTTTTCATTGCTTTTGATTATAGAACTTACATTTGAGTTTAAAGTCGTGCTAAGATCTGGTCGAGAGTTAGTTTTATCACTGAGAGGTTTTTTACCACTATTTTTAATAGGTTTTTCGACAGGTTTAGCACGTTTATTTGGAACTTCGTCAGTCTTTTTAGCGCTTTTTGTTGACGCTTTGCTTACCTCTTTCGGTTTCAACTTGTCGAAGATACGATCTAACTCTGTTGTATACTCAATACAACGCGCTATTTTATCATCTACGAACGTTTCAGCGTCGTCTAATGGTATATGACAATTCGGACACTGTTTCAAATTTTTATGTTCTGCACATATCCAATGAAAACACTTTTTTAAAACAACTGGTTCTTTACAAGTTTTCTCACATACACCACAGATAAAGTCCTTTTTAACAGTGTCCAAGGCATTTAAGAAGTTTTTTAGATCAGCTGCAGTCATTTTAGAATGATTTTAAATATCAACAATGTTTTCAAAAGTTTTCCAGATCACCACGCATATTAATGTCAGAGGCTTGGCTTCGCGGGATTTTTTTCATATATTGACGTTTGAATAAAAATTCTGACAAGTTCTAGGGCAAAAGCTTTTTTCTTTTTAAATTGGATACCTGTCTTTATGAATTGAATTAATTTTTAAGTCAAAGTTTTGAATTAAAACCACAGAACACATAATAGTACAGGTACAGAATCCCACTGCGCCAAATCATTATAATAAACAGCGACTCTTGTTCCCACGCAATAAAGTCGCAATTTAGACCACACAGCACTTACAGTTATTACAGTTACTTCTAGGTGAATACCTAGAAGTTGCCTTTCTTTCTATCGCGTAACTCTTATCTGTTTTGACGACGCCGCCGCGCCGCGACGTTAGGGTTGTCTTTTTTTAAATAAATTATTAATCTGAACATTTAATTACCAGTAAGTTATGTGCCCATTACTTTTGTTTTTTGTGAACAAATAAACCTAGACTAGGTACTAACGAACAAACGTGTAGCCGGTTGGCGCGCGGCAGCCCACTGAATTTTGGCACGTTTAGTCGCCGTGTACTTGTAGCTTTATTCCTACACAGTGGAGTGGACCTGGCCTGGTGAAACTTCTTTAGAATCGTTGTGATTTGAATTGAAACAAAAAACTCACTAAAAAGAGACAGACATTCATAAATAGCATTTAGCCTGCGAGAGGATGAGGTAGAGTACAAGTATACAGTGTTTCCTATAATCTTTGAAAAGAGACAAACATATTCCTAAATAGGATTTAGCCTGCGAGAGAATGAGATAGAATATAAGTATACAGTGTTTCCTATTATCTTCGTATGCTAGCACGTGTCTTTGCGCCTGCACACTACAAAGCCTTCTTTTGTTATTCAAGTGTGTCATTTTTGTGCATTTGCGTATTAAAATTCACACACAAACTTTTTTTAAATGTTTTTCTATTTAGTAATCATTTATTATGGCGGAAGCAGGATGTAGCATTTTAGATTATTTTGTGTTTTATTCATAAACTTACATTAGTATATTAAGTTTATGGTTTTATTACCTACTCGTCACAAATTCATGTACCTACTTTATAGTCCAAACTTATTTTCAAAAATAAAAAACTGGTCGAAAATTACTCACATGAGTTCATATGTCACATCCATAACATTCCAACGGATTGTGAGATTTCTTGTGAAATTAAGCGCTCTACTGAAGGCTAGCCTTTTGTGTCTGGAATGACAAACACTAGCTATGTTTATAAGCAGTATTTATTATAAGGACCCAGCACCTTGAGAAATTTTTACTAGTTTCAATTTTCAATTTCAATCATGCGTAGTAACACCCCGCAGAGGGCACGGTGAAGTGGTTATGATGAAGTCGAACTGTACCGGAGTTCCAATACCGCTACCGGACATGAAACGGGTGTAAAACGAAGTCCCGTTTTAAGAAGCGTGAGTCTGATACGAGCGTGCTGCCTACTCTGAGACACTGATTGGGTGACAGACTGCCCTTTACGCATAATCAAATGTATCAACGGTCGTTTATGTATAATCTTAAAAATATCGGGGTATTTGCCTATAAAGAAGTATTATATAAAGACTTGAATTCATCAGATTCCTTTCTCTTTTTATTAACGGGATTTACTCTTTGCCTTTAAAATATCTTCAGCAAAAAAGTAACTCTACCTACACAACTGATTATATTATCATGAATTTTTACATAGGTTTACGTTATGAGGGGTACAGAAAAAGACCAAAAGTAGTGTATTTTTTTTTTACCGGAATGGTTGTCAAAATCTACTCTATGGCTGCGTTTCCACCAGAGATGTGCGAGGTAGCTGAGCCGTGCGAGAATGCGTAACGAAGCTGTGAAAAGATGTTAGCGTTTCCACCACAGATGTGCTAGGCCACTAGCGAGGATGATAGCGACGCTGTGAAATGGTGCGCAAATGAGCGGTGCGAGGATGTGTAGCTTGTATGTTTTTCCAATGATCCATGTTTTCCGTACAATAGACATCGACCTCTTACCAATACCGTCTAGTGACTGCTAGCAGTTTCTCGCTCGCGTCCATCCCTAGCACACATCCCTCGCACACATCTCTCGCACACATCCCTCGTACCCATCCCTCGCTTGTTTTGTACTTATAAAAACCTCACTCCGCTAAGCCGTTTTCACAGGAGCTGCGCTGAGCGAGGCTAGATAAATGAAGAGATTCTATTGGTTCTTAACAAACACATGGACCGACTTGATAAACTTGAGAGGCTTCAAAATTTCTGTTTATGATACATTTTTGGCTTACGCAAATATGATCATATCTCCGAATTCCGTACTAAACTCAAGTGGCTTCCGATTCGTCTTCGCCGGAATACTCATATCCTCTTTTTACTGTATAATATCTTGTTTAACCCTACTACCCCTGTCTATTTAAAAAAGCGTTTCGCATTTATGTACGTCACACACAATAGATATTTGAGATCATCAGAAAATTTAACGTTGGAAATTCCAACTCATACTACAACATTTTCTGACAAATCATTTGCAGTGCAAGCCGCACGCTTGTGGAATGCATTGCCAGAAGTTATCCGACGAGCACAGTCACAAGCTGTTTTTCAGAAACTCATCAAGGATCATTACCTTTCTTCGTGAGAACCATATATTATAATTATATATATATGTGTAATGTACGAATATATGTGTGCATGTATATTTCTTTATGTATATGTATGTATGTGTATTATTATAATAATAAAAAAATAGTAGACTTAAATAGACTGATATTTATTAATTGTATATTTTTCTTATTATTTTGAATTGTTGTGCACCGCGAGTTACCTACTTCCATACAGTATAGTCCATCCTAAGGTTGTCTGTAAGAGATCGCAGACTACGTTATGACCGCCCATTGTACTGATACTTTATATTCAATTTCTAGTTTGTATAATACTTTTTGGTGCGCAATAAAGAATACCTATCTAACCTATCTATCTAACACATCCCTCGCTACGCATCCTCGCACATCTTTAGCTGAATCGCAGCGGAACCGATGGCAAAGCTAGTTGTTTCTATGCAACTATATTGGCTAGCACCTTCCACTGTCTGTAAGTTCCCTGTATATTTGCCGTGTCTCTGGACTTAAACTTCTTTTTTTTAAGTTACCCGCTCTAAACAAGCTAAGTATATGTGGATTTCCGTTCCTAGCGAGTAGAACGGTGCCCGCAATTATTAGATTTTTTATTAAAGAATAATAACTAATAATAGGTAGGTACCGATTAGGGTCCATCCATAAATTACGTCACATGTTAAGGGGGAGGGGAGGAGGAGGAAGTGTGACATTGTGTGACAAGGGGGGGCACTTTTACTAAAAATTAATAATTTTAGAACTGCTCTTTTCAGTTCTGGGTGTAAAATTGCAAAATATGTGACGTCACACCACGGGTGGGAGGGGTTCCACAAATGTGACCACCTGTGACAAGGACGGGACGGGGGGCGTAATTTATGGATGTGCCACCCATAAATAACGTCACACGAATTTCATGATTTTTTTATATATATATACCGCGACTAGAATGCCTTGCGCATAGGGTAAATACACCACTGCAGGCACACAGCCAGTGTAAGTGTAGTATGTTAAGTGTCTTTATCATCCCTTTCCATCAAGTGAGTTCGGAAACAAAAGCCTATTTCATTACACAATAAAAAAACACAAAAAGTATAGTCTTTTTGTGTTGGCTTTTAAGATAAAGCGCATTTGACTATTTCATATTTTAGTAAATACATTTTTCGCTGCCGTATGTTAATAAGCAAGATAATCATTTTTCACTTGCAATTTTTATTTAAAAAAAAACAACATTCAGAATGAGACCCTGTTTCGCTATTGATACAGCTAAAGGGATGCTCTGGTATTCTGTTTGATAGAAGCAGGAAGGGCCAGGGCTAAAATACGGGTATGTTGGGTTGATCAAAGATAAATTACACGTGTCTCTATGTAATAAATAATAAAAAAAAACTCCATAATTATCAAAAATATATTTATTCCTATTGTAAAAAGTATTTTAAATAAATAAATATCAACTACCAATAAAAAAAGCGACTAGAGTTAACAACAAAATGGCCGAAGATGGCGTAACTTTGGCGCCAAAATTGCAGGAAAAGTCAGTAACGTTACTGATACTTAGTTCAAAATTGAACGGTATTTTATCAAAAGGATGAGTTGTCAAGATATCTCCTGGTCGTAAGTTTTTCGTATCTGAGTGGAAAATAACTTCCTTGACATGGTTAAATGGGCCGTACATTGAAAACATCGGACTATGAAAAGGTGGAAATTTGCCAAATATTTGATCAAGCTTCATAAACACGTTAATTATTTCATGTTTCCTGACTTCTGTCAGATTTTTGGCGGTAAATATGTGGCCCAAGTTTGACCAACTTAGGAAACAAAACTGTTGATTGTCGTCTGGGCACACAGGAACGATTTTCTTCATGTTTGTGGTTTCTGTAAGAAAAAAAAATTACATTTATTAAAATATCAAGTTAAATATGTATTTAGATTAAACATCTTGAATTTGCCTTTCTATTTTAAAAACCTTTCTGTATAGAGAAATTATTTTTTTCCTTAAGAGACCCTACATCACTTTTTTCTCCTTAAATTTGGGGAAAACGCTCAAACTGTCACCAGTTTGTCTCGCTGTCTTAGAGAAATCTATAAAAGTTTGGTTTTCTTACATTATAACATTCCAATAACGAACTGGATTTTTGTTGTTATTTGTCAACAAGAATGTAGGGCAGGAATTCACTTACCTTTGTAAGAATCATAAGTATTCATACTGACAAATGCAACGTCGCTTTTATCTTCAAGAAGAGATTTTAACGCCTCCCTTTCGCCAGCCTCATAGCAATTCTTTCCCTCAAAACCAGGGGCGCATATTTCTTTGAAATAATTATCTACATAGTCTTTGCATGATATTTTCTCATGTTTCGTTATATATCGTAGAACGGAATGCCACGTCACGCCGTCGTAGCGCGGGAAAGCGGCGCGTTTGCCGCGCAAATCTGACATTTTGGCAATGTTTGCGTCACTTTTGACGTAAGCTGATACTGTGTTGGTTTTCTGAACGATTTGTGTGATTTCGTGAAGAAGCGGTTGTAAGGAGAGGCTGGAAATAAAATTGTAAGTATATATTCAATAGTCCTCACTAAATATGGAAGCACGCACATGGTCTATGTAATCGGCAAGCGCTTACTAGCACCAACAAATACTATCTATTGATAGTATTTGTTGGTGCTAGTAAGCGCTTGCCATCCATAAATTACGTCACACGTTAAGGTGGAGGTAGGGGGTTAACGAAGTGTGACATTGTATGACAAGAAGCGGGGGGGGGGGGTTGGGTTCATAAGCTTCGTGACGTCACATGTCAAAATCTATTTAGAACTGCTCTTTTCAGTTTTGGGTGTAAAATTGCAAAATATGTGAAGTCACACCAGGGTTCCACAAATGTGACCACCTGTGACAAGGACGGGGGAAAATTATGAAATTCGTGTGACGTAATTTATGGATGACCCCTAACAGGGTGCAAGCCAATGTCGTCAACCGGACACTTTGGGTATTAAAGATGAGAAAATTGGGACTATATAATAGTAGTAGCAAGCAGGCAGGCATTCCACACTTTGGCGACTCGAACCGAAAAGGAGTTGTCACAGCGTTTTTTTGAAGTGAAAACTTCCCTAGGCTCATTTGTGCACTTTTGATATGGGGAAAAAGCACTGAACTCGTGACCGTCACGCTAATTATACATATATAGATCCACTAGAGGGCGCTAATCCAAACATTAAGTTCTGTCAGCTCCTTATTAATTAATGTCACCAACCTGCTAATTTGACGTTTTAAGTTCGTCGTTTCGTTTAAGTTTTCACTTCTGTCGGCAGTCCCATGACTGCCTATTTTTTTTTATGTGATAGGGGTCAAACGAGTAGACGGGTCACCTGAAGGTAAGTGACTTCCGTCGCTCATGGACACTTGCAACTCGACTTTTTGGTGTTTCTGCAACGAAAGGATGGAATCTCTGTCTGCGCCTAGTAGTCCGATAAAGAAAGTCGCCGCAGTCGGGTAAAAATACATTACCCTACTTTTTTCAGTACATATTCTGAGTATATGACTGTATAAGGCCATGTTTACTACAAAATTCTCACCTAGGAGCAGTGATAAGATGATCACTATCACCAACCGCAGCATCACTCTCCCCAGCCGCTACCGACCGCAGGCACTCCTCAGTGCTATTCTTCATGACACACTGCAAGGATGGCACGATGCCGTAGACCGCACCCCCCTCACTCAGCCATTCGCATTTGTTTCTCTCGAGGATTGACGTGGTGCAGAAACTGATGTATCTGGAATTATATATTGTGATTAATTATTAATCTCATTGCCTTTATGGTCATATTCATACCTATACAGGATGCTACAGAAGCATTGGTCAAATTTAAGGAGTGTTTTCGTAGCCCGAATAGTTTATGAACATGAAAAAAAAAAATGTTTTCTTTGGAAAATGTTTCTTTTTTGGTGTAGGTGCAAATTTCTTAACAACATATCACTATTTATTATTGTTGAAGTGCTTACTGCTACCTCGACCATTTCTGGTCTTTTGTAGTGCACTTTTTGCTTTACAGTTCACTGCTCAGACTTATGGCTTCGAGAAACCTCCAGATCCTTTCAGCAGTGATTGTTTGTATTTCCTGCGGTTGCATGATGTGCAACCCTAGGTTAATACTTCGGTACCACATTAGTGGGCCACAAGAGCATAGAATATGCATTGCAGTTTCCTGCCTCTTGTCAGAATCTGCATATTGTGTTCACGTCCAACTTTACGGTGAACATATGTTTGTTCAGTTGGCAGTGTCCGGTGTCACTATTATGAATTTTCGTGTCAATTTCAACAATTTTACTTGTTTATTTTTTTATCCGGGCATTTTCAAAAATTGCCGGTCATTTTTAGAAAAATTCGGGCATTACATATACATCCTTGGTTATAAATACCCATGGTTTTATTCATGTCAGCGTTCTCTCATACGAAATATTAGCTTTATCGGTCAATTTTTAAGGTCAATTTAAAAGTCTCAAATTACGATTTCTCTATTATAAAGCAACAATTTTCCTAAAATTGTTAGCGCTTTACGTTATTCTACAATATGACCAGTACAGTAAGATACAAGAAGTGTTTTATCAGATAAAATATTAGTTTAAATAAATGTTTTACAACTTCTCACCTTGGGGGATCACAACCCGTTTGACTGTACGCTTCTCTGAAGCCTTCTGCCTTTGCCAGATAATCAAACGCAGTTCTCGTAGGTTGGAGGGGCTCTGAAAGACCTCGGCTGCTCTCCAGCAAGGCCAGTAAAGCTCCCCGCCAGTGCACATCAACGGTAAATGTGCTGTTTGTCAATGATTTTGTAAGCTCGCTCACAGCTTCTGCGGCTTTCCTGGAATAATAAAGAAAGTCCACGTTTGCTCACAAAAGTCATGGCACCTTTTTGTGCTCATTATTCAAAACAGCCGTGTCAAGTCAAAAAGAGTTCTTTGCACATTCAAAATAAATAATAGTAAAAAAAAAACACGCTTTGTAGAAAACCAAACTAAAAAGTAAAAAAAAAATCAGTAAGTACTTAATAGTTTAAAAAAACTAAAAAACACGCATAAACAGAATTTAGAAAATCATTTTTAATGGTTCTACGGATTTTTTTTTTAAATTGAATGGCTTTTCTAGGGTAGGTGTACATTTCTTAACAATATATTAGACATTTCCATATAAATTTCAATGATTTTGGTTTTTACTGTAATTTTTTTACGCTGGCATTTCCACAAAAATCGGGACATTCCATCAACATCCTTGGTATTAAATACCAGCCCTCTCTCATATCAAATACTACTTTATCGGTCAGTTTCAAAATAACATTTCTGTATTAAAAATCATGAATTCTTCTAAAATTGTTAGCGTTTCACTTTATTTACGAGGTCAATAAGACTACAATACATATAAGATTTTATAATGAAATTGAAAAAAAGAGTTTTTCTGAAACCGATTAGATAACTCTTAAAGGTTATCACACACTATACTGTCACAGTAACGGCACGGCTCCAACCCAGTAATTAAGTTGTCATTCAAATCTGAGCATTCAAACGTGGTCGTATAATATATTTCATAATGTCAATATGAAAAAGCAAACAGCGTAAGCGCGCCTGTTGCAACCATATAACTCGGCTCGCAGTAGGCGTGCTTAGAGCGCGCCGACTGCGAATAAACTTCGCGTCGTGTCGCACATAAAGACGATGAAATTAGCTTGCACCTCGCGGACGACGCGTGGTAAAGCACGCTGGCGGCTAACGGTAGCCTCAATTTCAGGCGGCGTGCTGCAGCTGTGCCGTTGCAGTGCCGTTATAGTGTGTGATGGCCTTAATACAATTCCTTATTATCTACATTGAGAATTAAATTGAGACGCACGCCATCTTTTGACGAATAATATATTATATTCTCTTTTAATATACTTCCAATTTCCGCATCTTCAATTAACAAAGTGCCAGGTAGACGGTTTGACAATAGTATAGAATGACGTCACAACTTGCTATTCTATACAAGTGTTCAACAGTTTGACGTTTAATAAAAAGAAACTCATTTGCCTTGACATTTAACTACCATTTTCTGTGATTATTGATAACAAACCTTTTTGCCACAATGACATTCCATGGTCTTTTGAGCCACACGCAGGGTTCCTCATTCATCGCCTTCCAGGTGCCATCTCGGCAAAGGTACACAAAGTTCTGGTTATCCTAAGGGGGAATATAATAATTAATTAGCCAAACGACATCATATCTTCAGAAATCTTGAGCTCTTTGAAGCATGACACAAAAAGTACTGGCCTATATTATAATTATAATTTATACTTGACTAATATTATTGTTAAGGAAGCCTTAAATTGACGAGCGGGCGTCATCTAATCTTGAGTAGCGGGAACTAAATTGAGACGCACGGCGCCATCTTTTAGCAAATAACGCAACTAATAGCCTATCAATAAGAATGGTCTACTGCGTTCTAGAAGTGCCAACGGCGGTCGACTAAGATAGATAGTACGAGATCTTTCATGAAAGTTCACGAACTTTCTATAAGATGTTTTTCGAACTATATAATAAAGTTGCATTGCGGTATGAGTTCAGTTCTAGTTAAGATATACTACGAGTTAAAAAGCGTGAAGAATAGCGAATAGTACAAGCGAATATTAATGTAACTGTGACTTGTAACTGGGATTTGTTTGATTAATTACTCCACCTCTGACGGATTCTACATTAACACGAACGAAGTCGCGGGCAGAAGCTAGAGTACAAAGATTTCCGGTCATGGACTCACCTTCAAATAAGTAGCGACGTCAGCAGCCTCACCCCAAGTCACATCTCCAGCACCCTCGACTAGGCAGTTCAAGGCACCAGCGTCTCCGTAATAAGGATCGGTCTTTGTGCATCCCCTGAATTTACATGCCGCACAAAGCGAAGGGAATTCACGCTCTAAAAGAAAAAGTGTCAATTTAATAGTAGGAGAAGCTAGGCAATAAGGTCGTCTGCCGAAGGACCGAGTGTGGAGGAACGGTAAATCGAAGGTGGGATGACCCCCAGCCAGTTGGACTGGCGATCTGAAGGAAGTACCTGGGATAGACTTGAAATATGTCTCCCTGTTAAAATCGTCTCCAGATTTTCACAGATCACCTCTCACATGGCAGTGCGTATTTTTACAAAAGTATTCGGAGTGACTGCCATAGTGGAGGCCATACTGGATAAGCCGCTTATAGGCATCGCGGCTCACCCTATATGGCCTTACGCAAGCTCTCCTTCTGAAAGGCGTTGCTTGTATCCTACATAATTTTTTTAAGTTTTAAATGCTAAATTCAAAAGTTAAGAAAAAAGATAATGGTGCCGATTCTATTGTACACTCGACTAAACTAAAACCTGACTTAATTTCTTCATATGAAATCAACCTTGTGTTCTTCGCAATAAGGTCTATTTGTTACTGGCATCTATTTATCAGCGCCACAAAATTTCACTAAAACCTGTCAACGTATACTAACTTTGTTTCCACGCGCCGAGAGTCTCCATTTATTCAAATGCTTTATAATTGCCATATAAAAACATGTTCAAAACGAACTAAAATGACGTTATTTTAATCGACACCTACGAAGAAGCTTACTAAAAACACAGAGCAAAAGAGATGTCATTCAACGGATAGCGGCTCTCGCTACGTGGTATTAAAGTTTATTTAAGCGTATCAGACTTCAGTCGACAAATAAATTACTTATTTCGATAGCGACATATGTTACCTACTTGTTTCATTTTGAAATAAGGCCTTGTTTTGAAGAGAACAAGGTTTACATCTTATATGAAAAAACTTTTGTGAATTTTAATTTAGCGAGTGAAGTAACAGAATTGGGACCAATGTACAGCATTTAGCTGCTCAAATAATGTCAGACGAATTACCATTACATCTAAATCATTAGATGGCAACCATGTTAATCATAGGATTTTACAATCGATTGATGGTACCCATTGTAAAAGGCGCTCTCTTGCAAATTGATAAGGCGCATATTAGTCTGTTTACATATGTTATTTTGGAGCGTAATTAAAATTGTACTTTATTCCTTTACGGCGAGATACGATATTCAATTTTTTTGAAGTGAACCATCTGTTATACTATTAATTAATATGTACAGTACTTACTAAGTTGCGCATCTCTGTCCTTGTCTGGGACCCAAGGTCCAGCTTTGCACGCTTTACCGTAGAAGTTAGCTAATGATTTCAATTTGTTTTCCGTGTTGGAGAGTGTAGGGTCACAGGATCTTTCAAGAATTAGAGTTTCCAGGTACTGTTGAAGGAGAACATTATTAAAGATCGTTTTTATATATTGATGTTAAATTAGTACGGTAACTGACTGTGAAGTCAAATCAGTGACACGTGACACTTTATTAAACGTCAAATGTTTTATTCTACAGAAAAATGTATGTTATAACAATTTGTGACGTCATACTTTGCTATCGCCGGATGATTAATTATTATTGTTTAGTTATACAATTAAAAAATAATTGCTCACTTGAAAATGGTAACTAATTTATTTTTAAGTTCTGCGTTGATTTTCTTGAGTACCCACTGTGAAATAATTTAGTTTAACAAAATTTAAAGTAAGAAACATTAAAGAATTAGTTTTTAATGTTTAAATTGCACGTGTTATGAAGACAGCAATGTTTGCATTGTATTTCGTCTGCTGAGTTAAATGCTTGTACTAGGAGTGGGTAAACCGGCAGTTAAGCAATGTTTTTCATTGTATTTTGCCGAGTGAGTGAGGTTACCGGATGCCCTCTTTCCCTACTCCCACCTTAAAGTCATATTGTATTTAGAAATGTCATCAGCTGTATTTTGTTCCAAATCATGTGTCGCCAGTTGCACACGTTTAGACGATAATCATTATTTTACACACATACAGAACTCTACGCTAATTCTTCACACAGGATTTATTAAATATGAATCCTAAATACACTCTTACGCTGATCAATATAAGGTAGCGTTTCGTAGACATATTTGCCAGCCGTTAAGTCAGAGACGTCAATAGAGAGCTAACGTGTGTGCGTCTTAACATTCACCAAATATTTTCGTGCAAAATGTAAAGCAATATTCCTGTAATCAATGTAGTCCATTGCGTGCTCTCCTAGTTCCAATATAGTTAATACTCAAATATGATTCGCAATGTATAACTGTTTTACCGTTAGCTCATAGCTCCAGCACATCGCACTTCTTACTTACTCTCAGTTCTGTGCAGCCAAGGGTTGCACAAAAAAAAAACAACTTACCCCAGATAGAGTCTCACTGAGCGGCCTAAGTTCATCCATGCTCTCTCCTGGGTGACATAACGTGCTGTTCTTCAACACAGCATGCAGGGTAGATGAGCCTTCGGGGAGGATCCGTTTGTTGACCACGGCGACTATGTTCCTAGCGAATGGACCTGAAATAAAAAGATGTTTGAAAAAACTATAAGCAAAGGCATTACGGAATAACTTATGATATACATATGTGTAACAAAGCATTTAATGCATGGCGCCAGTCATCTATAGGGTATCTATAGGATATTTCATGAATTTATAAAACTAAGTAATATGTATATATTTTAGGAACGCCTGCATGAGTTTTTAGCAAATAAATGCTATTATGCAATAAGTGACTTTCTTATATTATAGGGGGCAAACGAGCAGACGGGTTACCTGATGGTAAGTGACTACCATCGCCCATGGACACCTGCAACTCAAGAGTCACAAGTGCGTTGCCGGCCTTAGAGATAGGAGTACACTCTTTTCTTCCTGTTTGTAAACTGTTCCACTGATGGTCATAGACCTCCTCATCCTCTTCTCCTAAGACATGTTGAGCCATAGTCCACCATACTACTACAGCTTAAGGGGTTCGAGCACTCTGCTGTCACATTCAAATAAGGCATAGTACTTTTTTGACATATTAGCAAATCAAAAAAAGTATATTTCACTCACGGTCTCTAAGCCGCAGTTCGTTGGTGACGAGAACATCAATGTTAGCCCACTGTGCAGCGATAAGGTCCTCAGGACTGAATACGCCGAAATCCACAGTACCCTTGCTGATGCGCCGGAGACAGTCCAACCTAGAAATTAAAAAATATGTTATACTAACTAGACGTAGTGTTATGAGTAAAGACGAGACGTGATGACCTTTGCCTTTCAATATACCTACTCTCAATTTGGCCATCTTAAAAATAGAATATTTGAAAATAGAACACTTACTTAAATCACTGAAAGGGCGGGACTCTAGCATGCAGTTACAATAAAAAAACTAGAAAAAAACTATCCGTTTACAAGTTATGACCGCTAGAATTTCCAAGTATTTTTAACTTGGTTTCTCATCAAAACCGATGGCACGTGTAAAGTTAACGATTTTAAATAGTACGTAGTTTTTAATTTATAACTATTCACTCAGTTTTTGAGAAAATGCGTAAAAAGTAATTTAAAAAATTTTCAAATACATGTCATATATAATGAGTGCGTACGCGAATGTCCTGTGACTAGAGAGGCTATAAGGACAGGAACACCAGGAGACATTGGAAGGGTATTTTAAGAGTAGGTATACCTGTCTGTGCCCAGCACACATTCAACTCCAGATTTCTCGTTGTCCAAGATAGAACAGTACATCGGAGCTCGCTTGTATGTCCCTCGTCCTTCTATTATGCAGAGACGGACTGTAGATGAAAAATATATTATTATTATTCGTATTTTATATTAACTTGACACATCTTATACACGGCCGTCTGATCCCAAACTAGGCAGAGCCTGTACTATGGTGATGCTGATAAACATACGCATATATTTCTAAATACATACATGTTATAGATAAATTACACCCAGACAGAACAAATGATCATGCTCGGCAATTATTCGTCGTGGGTGGGAATGGAACCCACGATCTCCTGGCTTAGCAGTCAGGATCACTAACCACTAGACCAACAGGCATGTCTATTACATAATATAATTATAATATAAACAAAATACAAATACTAGAACATTGTATTACGACGGACTTTTACTCATATTTTAGCAGTCTGAATCGGGAAGGACTTAATAAGTGTATTGTCTCAGAATACAATCATAATGGTACGAGTAATTGTGCTTTCTTTATGAAATTTATGCAAATAAAGATTGTGTTTTCTAAACTTCAAATAGTCTTTTTAACTACAACAAAAATAATTCTTACTATTTCAACACGCTTTTATTGTAACTATCACTTACCAGCAGCGCCCCGCGGTTTCACCCGCGTAAGTCCCGATCCCGTGGGAATATCGGGATAAAAAGTAGCCTATATGTTAATCCAGGTCTCCAGCTATCTACATACCAAGTTTCATCGCAATCGGTTCAGTGATTTTTGCGTGAAAGTGTAACAAACATCCATCCATCCAAACTGTCACGTTTATGATATTAGTGGGATTATTATTTCTAAAAGAAACATGTTTGTATAACGACGTCGGGCTGTGTGCTTCACTTTTAAACAAGACTTTTGTTGTGACCTCTATTCCTTCACTAAACGAAGTATTTCCTCCAAAGTAATTAATATCTGTGCTTACACCTACATGCATTTGACCTAAATATAACACAATACATATAGACATAAGAATAGACCGCGTAAGGGGGCGTGTTTTGCGATAGATTGTGCGATAGATGAATAAACAAAGAACGCTGCCATACGTCGGCCCTCCATCTCTTTGGAGCCGCGATTGCGCATGCACCAACACAACGCATCAACATACATGCAAACACACCACGTACACGCCCTAGACAATGATAGAGGGATCACGTGTAACAGCGTTCTCTTTTTATCGAGCTATCGCGTGTGTTATTACGTTTGTGGAGTTCTTTGCTATCTATCTCTTTTGTTGTTTTAGGGTTTGGCAGTGTAGGAACTGAGGTGCTGACGCATTTATTTGTATTGGCCGTTGCCTGGTGGCAGAATTTTGACCATCATTTTTAAGTTTATATCATTGTCCAGTACAAATATAACTGTCAAAGTGTAGCTCGATAAAAATGTCATGTCAAATCGCTCAACTAAAACTCACTTCATACGTGCATGCGTCTTATATACCCGGAAAGTTATTTCGTGGAGAGATCATGATGTTTCCCGAAAACCCGAAACTATTCTGACATTCTACAAATAGACTACTAGTTCCAATCAACCTCAAAAGATGGCGTGCATCTTAGTTTAGGTAATCGTAACCTTCTATGACTTCCTCTACTCAACAACAGATGGCGCCCGCGGGTTATTCGTAACGGATATTACGAAAGGGCTTCATCCGTGGTTGTTATTAGATCGTTTTATTATTTTGGTACCAGTAAGTAAAGTAGAATTCTGTGGCCTAGTGCTCAAAGGACCAAAGTGTGTTTTCGTAAATAATATGATTTTAATGTTATTATTCAAAAATATGTCCTTGGGAAAAACCCAACGATTCCTTTTACACTATCTCTTGACTCTAACATTTTTACAATGTGGCCTGTGCATAAAAAAAAAATTAACGTTTGAAAATCGATCTTGCAATGCTGGATTTAATGGGGAACCATTTCTATTGCAATCAAAACGAATCGCGAATTGATATTTTTTGGAACGAATCGGCATGCGTAGATTTTTTTCCCTGTCGAGTACAATGTAATGATGTGACTCACACTATTGATTGCGTAATAACATTTTTCTCATTAATTTCAAAAGTTCATATAGTATTTCGAAATCGTATCTTTAATAACCAGAGATAATGACCTGCCCGAGCCAAAATTGCCAAAAAATGCCGACCAAATAATAGTTGCCAAATTCTGATCAAAATCTTCGGAGATATTGGTGTAAGTCTATGTACCTACTGTAGATATGTATCTTATCTTCTCTCTTTTCGAGTTTCGAAATTCGAGAATTCGAGCGACTTTAGTTACTAGCAGAATAGAACAAGTAGCTCCCTCAAACCATTAATACTCACGGTGGAACACACAAAGGGAGGTAAAATCTCCCTTACATTATTAAGTCATCCCTAATAATAATATTCTCAACTTGCAGTCCAATAAAACGCACTCACCTTGACACTTGACTGGAAATCTTTTGATAACGTCCTTGCTACCTCCGAAGTTACGTCAGCAGTGTGACGTCATACTATTACATCATACTCACACACAACATTGAAGACATAACCGGTTTAAGTTCTTTTTTTAAGACCAGTCTGTCAACGAGTGTCGCAAAAACTAAGAAACTGCACATTGAGTCAGTAATGTTGTTTCTACATGTTTATAGATATTAATTAATGGGACTATCGTGTAATTGGATGCGCTAGCTTGATAAAAATAGAACACTGCTATATGTGGTTTCTTGACCGACAGCTTGGCCCAGAACCATTCTGCGGCATCAGCAAACAGCGAGCGTATTCTATCATAAACGCCAAATATACATCATTGGCTATTAAGAGATGGAAGACCACGACTGGTCTAAGACACTCGAAAGCCATAATAAAGGGCTATGATAATAAAGTATCTAAAGAACTTCTGGAGCTCAAAAGATACAAAACCTGTGCGGTAACAAGAGTCCTCACCGGACACTGCAAACTGAACAAACATATGTTCAACCTAAAATTAGGTGAGAACACAATTTGCAGATTCTGTCAAGAGACAGAAGAGACTGCAATGCATATTTTATGCTCTTGTGGCCCACTAATGCGGCACCGAAGTATTTACCTAGGGTTGCACATCATGCAACCGCAGGAAATACAAACAATCACTGCTGATAGGATTTGGAGGTTTCTCGAAGCCATAAGTCTGAGCAGTGAACTGTAAACCAAAAGTGCGCTACAAAAGACCAGAAATGGTCGAGGTAGCACTAGGCACTGAAAACAATAATAATAATAATAATAATGTGGTTTCTTTATCCTTGTCTAGGGCGTGTACGTGGCGTGTGTGTGTATGTTGATGCGCAATATTGTCAAACCTAAAAAGAGACAGAGAGACCACGTATGGCAGCGTTCTCTTTTTATTTATCTATCGCATATCACGCCGTCTATACTTGTAAGTCTATGATTTTACATCACGCTTAGGGTAGCCAACTTTTTTGTGTGAGGAATAAAGTATACTCAAGCCGCAGAGTTAACAAAAAGTATTTTAGAAAAATAAACAGTAGATAGAGGTAGGTAGATAGATAGATAGATAACACTTTATTTGTACATTAGCATTACAGTGGAAGATACATTTACATAACTTCATTAAACAGATAATGTACAAAGGGCGGCGTTATTGCTAGATGCAATCTCTTCCAGGCAACCTTAGGATGGATCAAAATGATTCGGAGAGACAATGGCAGTTGGTGTATATTTAAAAATCATAATGATTTGTGATTTCTAATAAATATGAATACAATTATACACAGGTATTCTATATTAACCTATTTTACCTACTATAAATACCAATAGATACTTATCAATAAACATACATATTCTAACTGCAATAAATCCAAATACATACATACATAAATACAATTACACAAAACAACAACAATATACCTTACAATATAGATACAATATACCTTAGTACAGCATGCCTTATCGATCAACTACACAACAATAGTAACTACATACATATATATTAATGAAGCCTAACACGGACCTAAAAGGTGTTCATGAACCATTTTTTTCAAAATGTTAATTGATTGCGCTTGCCTATATTTATTGGTAACGCATTCCACAAGCGTACAGCTTGAACAGTGAAAGATTGGTCAAAACATTTTGTGGAATGCTGTGGCATCTCCAGTCTCAAATCCTCAGACAACCTTAGACATTTTTCATGTGTGTCATGAAGGAACTTAAACCTTTCTTTGAGGTAAAAAGGGGCTTTAGGGTTGAATAAGATGTTGTAAAGCAAAAAGAGGATGTGAGTACTCCGGCGAGAGCAAATTGGAAGCCACTTGAGCTTTTGACGGAATTCTGAAATGTGATCATATTAGGTATAACATTTTTTCAAGTGTATAAAAATATTCTCTTACAAATCATTAACTTACTGTATTTTTTTCAAATATTAAGCCTTCCCACAATTTAAATCTTAATTAAAATAAATGAGGAAGAAAAAAAATAGTATTTTTTTATCAAATTGTTAGAAGCCCTTTTTCTACAATCCCATCATTATGGATTGACAACAGATTTTTGTAAAGACCGAAGTGGCGGAAACCAAAAGTAAATTCGAGACAATTTTAGAAAAAAACATTAAATGCTTGTAAAATTTTCACTAATTTAAAGACTCAATTTTTGGTCCGTTTATTTGCTTTGTTTGTCTCTGATTTTTTCATAAATAGTTAACTTGGATTTGTATTAATTTTGAATACAAGTCATTCATATTCCATGTCAATATTGAGTTTACTTTTTATATACTGACTGACTGCCCTGTTGGTCTAGTGGTTAGTGACCCTGTCTGCTAAGCCAGAGGTCGTGGCTCAGCAGAGTTTAGTCGTGCGTTTAGTTTAGTCGTGCGTTTAGTTTAGTCGTAGAGCTTAGTCGTGGCGTGACTAGTCGGCCTAGTCAGCGATGCTTTAGCCTATACTATTATTTTGGTTAGTTCAACTGCAACTCTAGCCTCTTAATCCAGTCACGAATTATTTTTAACTGTAGATTTTGTAATTGAATGAAGGTAGATAGATAACACAACAGGTAGATGTGCACCTTGAATGATTTCTATGTTTAATAAGTTCAAACCTTCAACGGTATCACTGAGTGATTTTTATTTTTTAGTACTTTAGCTTTTGGAGCATTTCAATAAATTGAAATTCAGGTGGCATCAGCTTGCATCCTGTTTACCTTTCGTGTAACACTATTGTACCTGAAGATCTGACTTTTAAAAAGAGTGACCATGAGTTTCTTTGCCAGTATTCTTCTCATAAGGCTCTACGCATTTTGGAAACTGGAAGTTATAGATCGACACAAGCAGGCAGTAGATTTTGGTGTGTTCACCTAATTTACCTCGACAATCCAGCACATGCTGTGGCGTCTGTTTGCGCCGATCTATGATTTTAACTCTAGCTTCAATTTAACGTTCATAAATGTCACTTAGTGTCTTAAATGAATAAACGAATTTTGAATTTGAATTTGAATTTGAATTTGAATTCGATTCCCACCCAGGACAAATAATTGTGTGATGAGCAACGATCATTTGTTCCGTGTCTGGGTGTAATTTATCTATAATATGTATGTATTTAAAAATATATAAGTATGTTTATCAGCAGTCTGGTTATCATAGTACAGGCTCTGCCTAGTTTGGGATCAGACGGCCGTGTGTGAGATGTGTAGAGTTATTACTTATTATTATATAGATTTTATGGCTTCAGATACCACCAAAGATTAAAGTATCTTCAATAAATATTTTTTATGAAAAAATTAACAGTAATAAAAAATATAAAATAAACGATAAATACGAAATAAAGTACCACGTAACTAGTAAATATTAGGCTACCATCCTTTACCATTTTAGGAGCCGAGGTATAATCATAAAACGAGGGTGACAACGCCGTTCACTGCTAGTTGGGTAGATGCCTGTCAAGCAGTGATGGGCAAAAAGTACTTAGATTAATCATTACAGTTACATTGTAATTAGTTATTGAAATACTTTGAATTTAAGATACACTGTAGTTCATTTCATTGCACATCCAAAGTAATTCCAATTACAATGTAATTGAATACTGTGTAATAACGAAGATATATTACCTACATTACATTTTGATAAAATTATTTTGTAATTCAATTATTAATTGGATTACATAAGTAACTAGTTACGCCTGTCACTGCTGTCAAGTCAAATCAGTAGGTATCAACTGACCTGTTGATCTAGTGTTTAGTGATCCTGACTGCTGAGCCAGAGGTCGTGGATTCGATAATCCATGAAAACTAAGTTTGGAATTTTTTGAAGTGAAAACTTCTTTAGGCACGTTTGTGCACTATTGCTACGGGGAAAAAGCACTGAACTCGTGATCGTCACGCTAATAATACATATATAGATCCACTAGAGGGCGCTAATCTAAACATTGAGTTTTGTCAGCTCCTTATTAATTAATGTCACCAATCTGCTAAAGTGACGTTTTAAGTTCGTCGTTTCGTTTAAGTTTTCACTTCTATCGGCAGTCCCATGACTGCCTATTTTTTTTTTAGGTTAGTTTTTATAGATTTTTTCAATAACTAAGAGAATAGTTACAAATTCAAAAAATATGTACTATTTAAAATCTTTAACATACCGCTTTAAAGAAACGGAAATTCAAACAGTCATAACTTGTAAACGAATAGTTTTTTTTTAAATTCTTTTTGTAACTACATGCTAGAGTCATGCCCTTTTATTGGTTTCAGTAAGTTTTCCTTTGTCATATACATCCAGTACATATTCTCTACATAGTATAAAACAAACTCACTTCCGCCGTTTGTACGCTTAGATCTTTAAAACTACGCAACGGATTTTAATTCGGTTTTCGCCAATGGATAGAGCGATTCAAGATGAAGGATTATACGTATAGTTTAATATTGTTTTGTGTTAATTTGTAAAATCATATGACTATAATTGTTCACCACATTAGTATCTTCATTACACCCGTGCGAAGCTGGGGCGGATCGCTAGTTATGTACAAAGTTTAATTAATAACAAAATATTAAAAACAATTAAAGGTTTGTTGGTGTTTTTTAATAGTTTTACATTTGACAAAGCAACTTATTGTCGCGGTGACTGTGTGTTGATCTAAAAAAATTAATAAAATTTATGAAAATAATAATATTAAAAAGTTTTTTGTTTGTTTAAACGCACTTATCTCTTGATTTATCAGACGGATTTGAAAAATTATTCTTGTATTGGATAGGGTATTAATTGAGGAAGACTATAGGCCATGTAACATCACGCTAAGACCCTTAGAAGCGGAGCATTAATCATAAACGCGGGTGAAACTACGGAGAACGAAGAGTTTATGAAATAAAGACATTGAATTTGATGTTGTAGTGTTTTCCTTAACAGAGGTTTGAGTTGCATTCCGTGAAATATGCACTTAATTAGTTCATAAGCTTGATAACCTGGAACCATTGCGGTCAACTTATTTTCCTGGTGTCTATAAACCTTGAATTAATTATATACCTATATCATACAAGCTGGTGTCCGCGACTTTGTATATGTAGAAAAAAAACCTTATTGGAGTTTACTCCAGAATCGATTTTCATATAGGGTGTGATTTTCTGTCACTTTGCAATCATGTATGTGAAAAGTAAAGAGAGAAAGAGAATAGAGAGAGAGAGAGAGAAAGAGAGAGAGAGAGCATTTGTATATGCCAGCAGTTCCCAGCAGTATCACATCCAACAAAGCTTCGGCTTTATTACATTCGTTTGGAAAGAGTATTTCCATATTGTTGACACGCTGGAAGCAGTTTGTATAAGCTCAAAGTTGCATTGCCTTGGTGCCAAAATGTTATTGTTTTGGCTTCGCACACATTAATTTAGATTTGTACTCGATACAGACATCCCTCGGAAAAGGTAGGTACAATTTTAAAAGTTGTAAACCTTTACTCGTAACTTCAATTTTAACCTACTTCTTAATTGTCGTAACGCAATGAAAAATAAACCCCTCGAGTTTAGGTTCATATTATCCGTTATGACGAGTCCAACATGTTGGGCTTTGTAACAATGGCCTGATGATGAAGCCAGAAAGTAGATAGTTAAGTTAATTCAATCGTATTCTTCATGCTTTGTGCAATTGAGTCTTGCCTTTTGAAGTGAAAACATCTTAAGGCACTTTTGTTATGGGGAAAAAGAGCACTGAAGTCCAGGGCCACCACTAGAGGGCGTTAATCTAAACATTGAGTTCTGTCAGCTCCTTACTAATGAATGTCACCAACCTGCTTATGTGACGTTTTAAGTTTGTCGTTTCGTTTAAGTTTCCACTTCTGTCGGCAGTCCCATGACTGTCTATTTTTTTAATAGGACCACCAGTAACGTAGATCTCACATTACCAGTATTTTTATTGACCCCTCCAGCTAAGCTAAAATGCTCGCTAAAAGTGGGTTTTTTACATGGGTAGAGTTCTGGAATGGCGTCGAATTTGAACCGTCGACGACTAGGTCGAAAGTACAACGTCTTAAATATTACCTAGCTTAAAAAACCTCTGTTAAAACATACAATAAAACGTATAAGGGTCAAGTAAATATTATAAGGTGATATTGTCTTTGCATACAAACGTGAAGGTCAGTCAGTTCGTATTACTAACAGAGATTAATGACCTATTGTGATGCACAAAGATACATATAAGATGAATGTCGTTGAAGTACGTCATTACACGTTACTGCGGAAATCAATAAACAATTATTTCAACTAGTTATGGCGCTTGAACTGCACTGCTTCAGATACTTAGAATATTTATTATATAACTTAACATTAATTATATTGTCGATCTCTATAAGCAGTCACACTCTTTTATGCATATAAATGTGTCGACATCCACAACGCCATCTAGTAATGACAAGCAGAACTACAAATACGTCAGTCGTTATACTAATCCTGCATCGCGCAATGAAGTCTTCGCGCTGATTTCACAACTGTTTTATGTGTGTCTAGAGAACTTCCCAAAAACAACTGTCAGGACGCGGTCCCTCAAGGCATGATCACCTAGCTTGGTTCTAGAGGAGCCTCCCTTTGTGTGGGAGGGACATTACCAACACCTGTTCCTCCACATATAAATGTTAAAATTCCATTTTTTTTTCATATTGCTAACTCTTTTTTGTAACCACTTTATTAATTATGCAATAATAACAATCATGTTTATGTTTAGTTTTTACTTTATCGAAGTTAAGCTTGCTAAACTCGTAATAAATATTTTTTATTTCAATGCGCCACCCAAATAATAATCTGCATATTGTTAAGTCACATTATAATTACATTTCTAAAATACTTCTCATATTTAAAGGTCGTGATGAATCGTAAATATATAATCGCACTTTTGTTTCGTCTGAACCAGTTCTACTTGAGGAAAAGCCAGTTGATTCACGCACCATCCTGTGTACCTACCTGTTATAAATTAAAGATGGCGTAAGGGTATTTTGGTATGATTACGTCATATTTCGTAAGAAAACTGTATCAACCTTCATCGATGTAAAATATTAACACATATCCTAGAATACATTGACACAGGTAAGCCTTTTTAAATAAAAATTTAGAATCTAGTAATATTCTAGTAACTTCTGGTATGTTATTGTATATGTTTGAAGATGACTGAGAAGTTGTGGGTACCTACATGATTATGTTTCATAAATGTCTGCCAATAAAGTACTTAATTGCTTTTGCACAAATCGATCAATTTTAATTTAAGACAAAAAAAAAATTATGAAAGATTATTAGCTATGTACTGAAGTGTTAACACTCAGATAATAACAATAAAAAAGTAATTTCACACCTTACTTGTATTTTTATGTTTTTTTTTTCCGAAGAGAAGTGATATCTTCGAAAAAACGTAAAAGTTGAAATTACTCGGAAACGGTTGACATTTGCATAGGGGTCAAAGGGGGGTCATTTGGTTGCAAATGACCTCCCCCATACCCCCTTAATGGATTGCCGAGATATTAATAGAAACCCTGGTAAAAATAGGTGAAGGCAAAACAATTCAAAATCGCACAACCAATACATATCAATATGTATATTATGCAAATTAATTAAGTAATAAAATATTAATTTGCAAGTGAGTAATTTTCAACAATTACTTATTATATTATAAATTATAATCGCTCAAAAATAAAGTAAATAATTAACTGTAAAATCAAGGCAACATTTCATCAACCAATTAAATTAATATACATTTTAATTAAGTATCATTTTAACATGAGATGTAATCGTTGTTATAAAAATGCATTTTGCATTTAACGAGGTAAAGACAATTAATTTTTTTTTAATTAGATGCATCAAGGAAGTATATTTTTTATGTATGTTTATATTGATGTCCTTTGAACTTTTAAGAAATCAGTAAGAGAACTGAAGTAACTGACTTCGTTCTTGCCATTGGCAAGGCAGTCGAGGCGCAAATATTTTTCAGTCTCAAATTTATAAAGGTGTTTTTTTTTATTAAATCTACTAATCTGTATTTTTATTGAACACTTCCTTATCTTATTAACAAAGAATTTCATTTTTTTTATAAAAAAATATAATAATACTAGCAGTGTCCCGCGGTTTCACTCGCGTAAGTCCCGATCCTGTGGGAATATCGAGATAAAAAGTAGCCTATGCGTTAATCCAGGTCTCCAGCTATCTACATACCAGGTTTCATCGCAATCGGTTAAGTGGTTTTTGCGTGAAAGAGTAACAAACATCCAAACTTTCACATTTATAATATTAGTAGGATTAGTAGGATTTACAAACGCAAAACTATAAAGAAACTCAAGATGGTAGATGAAAATAAATTAGTGTAGGCGGGCAGCCCTTTCGCGTATTTACTTACCGCGCGGCTGTAGGTTTATTTCAAGGACAGCGCCGAGTCACAATACTGGATAGATAACATTATCGTGGTTTGAATTCCGATAGCTTGTTGCATAATGGCCTAAAATATAATTATTGTTTTTTTGTTATTGACAAGGCGCGGCTGCGCATAATATGCTATTTTGAATTAGGTATTATATTATCACTTTGTTTACTAGTAAAAATGCGAAATATTTCCTCAGTGGAGCAAACATTCAAGCGGGAAATCTTAAGTTTATACTGAAAAGGATAATACGCGGCAATGCCCGGAGCTGGCATCCGCGATTGCAAGATTAACTGGCAGAGGGGATTTCCATGCAACATCTATTACACCATACAAATACTAACACACTCGCGCTAAATGGGTGTGACTTGGTGACATTCTTTATTTAAAGTTTCAAGGTACTGGTTTATATTTAATTTAGATAAAAAGAAACCTGTCAGTCATAATATTATAAATGTGAAAGTTTGGATGGATGGATGTTTGTTACTCTTTCACGCCAAAACTACTGAATTGATTGCTATGGAACTTGGTATGTAGATTGCTGGAGACCTGGATTAACATATAGGCTACTTTTTATCCCGATTTTCCCACGGGATCCGGACTTACGCGGGTGAAACTGCGGGGCGCTGCTAGTAGATATATATATATAAACGAGTATATAACAAGGAGCTGTCAAAACTCAATGTTTAGATTAGCGCCCTCTAGTGGATCTATATATGTATTATTAGCGTGACGGTAACGAGTTTAGTGCTTTTTCCCCATAGCAAAAGTGCAGAAACGTACCTAAAGAAATTTTCACTTGAAAAATAACCGTTTTTAAGACCTTCATGTATCTAAATTAAAAGAAAAAGTGTGTATAGGCGCTCAAATAAGTTTTCAAATTATTATTAAAATAAAAAAAAAAATTGCAACTTAAAGAGTATTCAAAATTAATATGTTTAGAAATTAACTGAACAATCTATTTATCGGAATCTTTTAAAGTAATTTTCACTTCAAGAATTAAAAAGTACAATTTAATTTTTGATTGTGAAAAACACGTGGGGTGCTTAACAGCAATTGTTACACATGGTTTATTGGTAGCAATTTATAAAAGTATAGTTATTATTAATTATAAAAATATAGTGAAAAGCACCCCACGCCTTTATTACAATGATAAAACATTTATACTTATTTTGACAAACACTACGCCACAGATAATGAAAGAAAAAAAAGTCTTGTTATTAATAGGTAGGCAGCTTTTGCGTACTCCTCAAACAAAGCCTGAATGCAAATACATACCTAGTTGCATTCCTATGATCGAGTATAAAATCTAAAGCGCTTAAAAATATATATAATTATAAAATCTAAAGGTCTCGCTTCTTGTTCTTTTTTAAAACAAATAAAAACTACAAGTCCGTCTTGTGACCTTGCCTGCCTGGGATTTTTTTTGTTGTATTACCTCTCTGAATGACACAGAGGTTAATATATCATAATATATCAACATAAACAGTTATAAATTTAATACATTAGAAATTCCCGCTCAAATTGGACCTGTGTTTTTGACAATCGTTTTCCCGTTCAAATTTAGAACATCCCAAATAACAAACCATTTCATGTTATTTGTCGAACTTTTTTCCTGTTTTATTATTTCAGCAATGGTTTCTCTAATTTTCTTTTATTGAATGTAACTAATTAAAAACCTCGAAAGTTTGGGTTCTTTTTAATTTTCCTGTTGTTATTGTTTTCACAAGCACTTCGGGGTAGGCATAGACAACGGCCCGCCGCTTATATCCTTACATAGGTACCTCACGGGGTTCCTCTATTGTAATTATAACTTTCATGCAAAACCCGCCGGTTTTGGGTATATTTTATCATCAAACTAAGTAGTAACAGTATACGAATTAGCGATATAATATGTCGTCACAAAACTCTATTACATACAAGCTTAAGAATCTACCGTTTTAGAGGTACTTCGAAATTCCCAGCGATTTGTTTCCTTGTAGTTATTTCTCACTTTAACTTCAAAACGGTAGGTTTAGTACATTTTTATGGAATAATAAGGAATGACGTCACGCCTTACAGTTGTCAAATTACCTACTCACTTTCAGTCACGCTCCGATGACATTATATCGTCATGATGACATATAGGTGTGTGGGTGTGTATATGTATATATATGTGTGTATGTGTTTTCACTTCTGATGTGCAGTCCTACGACTGACATTTTTTTAAAAGATAACTCCCTCACACCACAGATTACTAAGTAGTTACTACGTAACAGATAAAACACTCCCTACAAAAACGTTCATACCTACCGTTTTAATTACCTACTCTTTCCGAGCGCCGACCCCTGCATGCGAAAATGATCTTTAATGTTCTTACAACACGATTATTATTGCCTCGCAATAACGCATGGTTGCGTTGCCGTAAGTGAGTTTAGGGTTACCTCTTTTTATGTAATATTGAATATCTATATTTTTATAAAAAAAGGTTATGGGTATGTTAAGTAAAGTTTTATTACACAAAAAATCGGGTGTGTTACCTGACCTGAAGTGTAACACTTAATACCACGTCCCCGTAAGTTTACTAATACAAAAACACTTAACAACAAATCGCTTCTCCGAAAAACTTATTGCCGAAGCCACGCGATCTTGCTTAACCAAACCTCTAGCGAGAAACATCAATAAACTATTCGAGAAAAGAAACTTAAAAAAAATTTCGTAGTGTGATGTTATATAGCCTATAGCCTTCCTCTATAAATGGATAGTCAATCCAACACAAAATTTTAAGAATTTTTCAATTCGAACCAGCAGTTCCTGAGATTAGCGCTTCAACCAAACAAACGAACTCTTCAGCTTTATAATATTAGTATAGATGTGATGTAGTGATAAATTTAAGGAACAATGTTGCATATGTATATGGTTGATGCTCCTTAATTAAAGTTGAGTACCTACATCCAAATCTTTTCCCAATCAAACGCGTGGAATTCACTACGTGAACTTACGTTTTCACTACTCACTATGTGACAGTGAAAACCGTATTAACTCTTATTTATTTGTAACAGAAACCAAAACATCGAAATAGAACAAAATATATTTGAAAACAAAAACAATTACAAATTTTGTTAATTTTTTCTCTTACTGGATCTACGTCCATGTACAACACATAAACCATGTCAATTTGTCTGTATTTAAAGTATATAAAGGTATAAAAATACGATTTCGAATTACGTAAAAAATAAAAGCGTGAACGCGCGGTACAGCTGTCGGCAACCCACTGCGCGAGACTGCGTATAAGGGCCGCCAGCGGCCATGCGGCCGGTAGTTGTTTAGCGCACGTAAGTACATCGAGTGGCATAGGCCTGCTCACACTAGGAATAATTTCTGCGTCCCGGGGACTTTACAAACATACAAACAATGGACACAAAGAACACCCAGACTCGGGACAACTATTTGTGGATCACACAAGTTTTTGTCCTGCGCGGGAATCGAACCCACAACACTCAGCGTGGCGTAATGGCGAGGCGACCACGTTAACCATTGCGCACCCTAGCAGTCTGTATATTTGTAATAAAACTACGAATTTTTTTTACGGTATTTTTTAATTTAAGATGTATTACCAAATTGTTGTCAATTACTGAGAAGTTTTAATTTACGACCGCGTAGAGGCGTAGGCTATAACGGTTTTCTCTGTGGTTTGGGAATTAGGGCAGTGTCGATTCATTGTGGTCACCTCTAATGAATGGGCCAGGGCTGCCAGATTATATAATTGGATACAAAATTCATATAACTCGGTTATCTTATGTACCTATCCTGTTATCGTATCCTACCTATCGCATTGTATAATTGTATACAATGTCATTACTGATGTTATAGCGTAATAAGTTCATAGTATACAAGTTGTTATAGCATATTCAAGTACATACACACAGAGAGACTTAAAACAAATTATGTCTGTGGTAAACTGTTAAATCCTTACACGTTGAAGTCACCTTTTATTGAAATCCCCAAAGAGTGACGTTCTATAGTTGTACAACCCTGATTTTATATAAGCTTTTGTGTAAGTTCTGAGACTCAGCGGTATAAAATAAATAATTGACCTTACTGGCAACCCTGGAATGGGCCGATGTTGTCCGCTTATTTCTTAAAATAATATATGATAATATTATGTAGTTAAGTTATTATCTAATCTTTGTTTAACTAATATTATAAATGCGAATATGTGTTTGTTTGTTTCTTTGTTACGCTTTCATGAGCTACTATATTCAAAATATTTATCACATGTTGTCAGCAGTATAGCTACGTAGGTACTTTTCATCCAGAAAGAAATGGGGTGTGGCTGTGTCAGGGAACTCAGGGACACGGCCATGTGTTGTACGCGAATACGTTTTTATTTTTACGAGCTTTAAACTAATGTTTTATATATGCAATCTATGGATTTTGACGAGAGCTGGCGTTTGAAACTTAAACGAACGTCGTAGCTTCTCCGAGTCAAAAGTTATCCTCAATGGTAATCTCGAAACGCAGCAAAATGATCTCGAAATGGCGGCGCTTCTCCATCCAACGCGATGCGTCGCAGTCCTCACTTAGTTTAACGAATTCTTTGATCCTTTAGCTATCCAGTGGTATAATCATACTTTGGATGGAGATGGTAGATATGTAGCTACATGTGCTACAACACCAAACTGTATCCCCCAATTTTGTTATCATTCGGTTTTTGAATTACCTCCCATTATGTAAGTAATTTTAAAGACCTATTCACGTCAAAAAATACTATTCCCGAAGGAACAGACAAAGAAATATTGACGGTCATCCGTACATAATTTACATCAACACAAAGCCGCAAATAAAAAATAGTTTCCTAATAAAACTAGCCAGGTTATCCTTCTTCGTGCAAATATGGGTTCGTAATGTAATATTGACAATACACTTATAAGTATGTTTATTAGCAGTCTGGTTACCATAGTACAGGCTTTGCCCAGTTTGGGATCAGACGGCCGTGTGTGCGGTGTCTCAGGTTATTATTATTATTATTACTTTCAATGACAGAGGATTTTATAGGTAGGGTAGCCACATGTCCGGTTTTATTGGGACAATCCTGAACTGATAAAATGTTTATTATGTTCAGCAGTTGTAGTCTAATTGTTGCATAATGGCTACAACACATACAAATAAACAAAATTGAAGTGTCTGTTTGTAATGTCAAAATAATAGTTTCTTTAAGCTCATACAGTTCCTTATTTGCACAAACCTATGCTTATAAATCAGTTTTAAAATTTTTCGTCTGTCTGTCTGTTTGTTTGTTCGGCTAACCTCCGAAACGGGTAGACCGATTTCCACGAGACTTTCACTGGTAGATAGCTGGTGTTATAAGAAGTAACTTAGGCTATTTTTATTTTGCAAAAAGAATTAGGGTTCCGTGCAAAATATATAAATATGTACATGCGAACGAAGCGGGAACTGCTAGTAATACTTAGAGTTGGCGCACACAGTTATCCCACACACAAATTTTATCCAAAGCTCATGACAACTTCCGTAATTATGTATTTACGTACCAAAATAATACCTGTCAAGTTAAAGTAGATAATCAAATATTAAGTTTCTGTTATATATTGTACTGTTTACCTAAGGCCACCCAATATAAGGCGGCGGTCCGCCATTTGATGACCCCTGGTAAAAATTATTATCTCCAGCTACCAAACTTATGATAAACATTAGATGTGTATGGTAAAGGTTTTTCTTTTGAACGTTAGCAGACTGTACACGTTTTTGCACTGCCAACTATAAAAATCTTCACCTTGAATATTTGTCTTTTTTATTATAAAGTCAATAAACCGCCCGCCTGAATAAATGCGGTTACTGGCTTTTATCACATGTACGATAAATGTCAGCAGATATTTCCTTTACGTCCTTTACGTGCTTGCATTTAATAAGCCATCCTTATAATAAACCAGACAATAAATGTCCCTGTAAATGTATGTTCTATTCTAATAGTTTCATACAAAAACATCAATGTATTGTGACGCCTGAAACTCTTTCGGGTGTAGAGCAAGCCTGGCTGGTAACATAATACTTGAATCTTTTTGTGTTTGAAGTGTACAGATTCAAATGAAAAGGAATAGAAGATAGAACTACCGTAGCGAGCAGTCAGAGTGGATGGCTCTCAAGTTGCGGAGCCACTTCTATGAAGCCATAGATCAGTTTTAGTTGTCTTGTCGACTATCAATCATTCTCCACAACTCTGTACTTTAACACCACGACCCCATCTGTAGTTTATCGCTTATCCTAACGGAGCGTCCGTGTGGAGCGGCGTGGTACATGGTCCACACAGTCACGAGAGTGAGAAAAATAGGTGGGCAAAGTATTTATATCTTAAGTATAGTTTTTGCATTATTTTACTAGACTTGATAAATCACATCGCCAATACGGACGTGAAGTATCTGACAGCAAAACTGTGCTTACAACTGATTTTAGCACAGTTTAGTTACGAAGATTTCTTCAGCGCATCAAACATTTATAGTATACGTATAAGATGGAAGGGTTACTGGTATTTTATAAGATGATGTCGGTTGCGTGTTCAAATAAAACCGGGTCACCACTATTGGTTACGTCAGTTTTATGTCAGGAGTTATTCAAGGGAAAAACTATGAAGTCACACGTACAGATTTATTTATTGAGTCCTTAATATATTATCGTTATTATAATTTGGGACGCGGGAACGCGACTTGCGAGGTTGTCGATACTGGAAACGTGACTGATTTAACAGTTTTTTTTGTGGGATAAATAGCCGTTAGCAGCAGATGGCCTTGACAACCTTACGCGGGCTTTCGGTGAGCGCTGAGGGCTCGCACCCAGTGATTTAACAGGGATCAGTGTAGCGTATTTATACACACAATTTTTAGGGTGCCCCTACAGTGACACTCTTGGTTGCTGTCTCTAACTTCACCCTCAAACACTCTATGGCTGGGTTTCTTAATAATGTCCACGTCAATGGAATGAGTGCTGGGGGTCCATGTGTTAGCACGATCTCACCACTACTGCTATAAACTATTTAATTCATTAAATAACAGTAACTGCTATTTTGTTTGTACCTCAATCAGCACTCAAGTTATTTTAAACACCAATGTCAGGTAGACCAATAGCGTGCGCTACCGGTATAACTAGTCATAATAATGTCTATTGACTCATATTTATTAAATAGTAAACTGTTTTATCATCTACTAATTAGTAGCCTGCCCTTATTTTTAATAAAATATTTACGAGTTTTGGGGGGAGGGCGGAGAGGACAACACCTGTCAGCTATGTATGTAATCTACACTATGGTCTGCCATAAACATTTATGTACGTTTTATTTCGATATGTTCTGTAAATAAATAAACAGCTTGGCCTTTGAACATTGTATGTTTTAAATTTCATACAAAGTACAACTTACTTATATTGATTCTCAGATTTACTGCTGGTTAATCTTGTACCGTTCATATGAATTATTAATGTGAGTTATAAAAGCCATTTAATTGGTTTTATTGTCTAAAATGTGGTAAAAAATCTTAGTTCTAAAAAAAGAGATTACAACGCCATCGTCGGAGGTTGTCAAGTTCAATGCTTAAACCACTACCCCTTTCAATGCATCATAAATAAACTCGTTTTAAATACTGCCATGATTGGTTTTGCTTTTTTTTATCCGGAATTTTTTACATCAATTTAGGCAACCCTATTCTTTTCATAGTCTGCGGTAGTTCCGAAGTGATTAATCTGCAACCGGTTTTAGAATAATTGCATACATATATTATATTTTCCCTGTAATACACGTATTATTGTTTAAAAATGACAATAATTCGTACTTATAGCTACATCTAATTAGCAGTGTTGTATTTATTTATGACTAAGGAGGAAAAATCAAGTATAAACTTATTTTCCAGCTTCTCTATTAGGTATTTACGAGTACATTAGCTTAAGTACATTTTAAAACAGGGTCGTGTTTTGTCAATACAAGGTTCATCTAACGAGTTCAGACTATCAATACATTTCGGTAACATAGTGTTTAACTCTGAGGTGTTCAAGGTCATGTTTTAAAAAAGTGAATAGCTACGTCAGTGTCATAATATTTTTTGTTGTAATTCGAATTACGAATCGTGAAAAGAAATATGAATTGTGGACTATGTTTTGGTGACATTACACAGACTATAAATGTTCCTTACGCGCGATTCTAAGACGTTAAATGATTTTTATGTTATTAAATTTAAAATTGATTTAAAATTGTTTTAGCCGATTGGTCCGACCATTAGCTTCTGGCGCTGATGTTTAGATTTCGAAGAATTATATTGCAACACTACGCAGTCTATTTCTAGCCCAAACAGTCGTTATTAGCATCGCCTGATTGATTACTATTACTACTAAAGGGCCATCGCTATAGACAATATTGAGTCTTCCGTACTCAGAAGACGTTATTATTATACATATTTGTTAGAATTAAAATAACATTTATAATAGAATTTAAAGTTTTAAGTCAACATTGTATCAAATTATTAATAAACTGTCCAGTTGCCCAATTGTGTAAAAAAATATCTCATGTCCTGTCTGTAATTACCTGCTTGTATGCCATGTCACCTTTACTCAATCATTCATTAATAAACTCGTTAATTGAGTAGTACACTTTACTAATTAGGAACTCTCGGAGCCTATTTCTAAAAACATCAATGGATTCTGAGGTTTTCATACAAGTACTAATTAAAAAGATAGTTTTGCGAAATTGTGCTTTCCTACATTTGTTAATATGAAGAGTGTTTATGTCTTGCACTTATAAGTGTTGTATAGCTGTTTATATTTTTTTTTTTCAATTATTGCTTCTTCATATATAAATATTGCAGGCAAGGTGAGTATCTTTAATCTACGGAACGATGGTTTGCTCGATTCTGTCTACCCTGTCTACATTTTTATTACTCATCTGCCGTAGGAAGGTATAATGCTTTTCAAGCATAGATAGATATATTTTTGTACAATGTAGGTACATATTATGTCTAATTGTTTGGCACACTTTAGAGCCTAAAGCGTTTGACGGATTTTCACGTATTATGATCATCTTCCTACCCTCTTCCCAATTTTCGACGGCCAAATGCGTAACATTGCAAAGGTTTGGCTGTTTTCTTTTATGACCGGCCGTTTGACTGACGCCAACCCGCCTTTTGAATGTAAACGGGAAAGAAGGAAGAAGGTAAATTTGTATGAGGAAAAGTGGGTAGGGAGAGGAACCTAGGGTAAGGGATACCGCAAGTCTCGGATGGGGCACGGGACTGAGACTGCAGTAGCTCGCAGAGGCCAAGTCGCGTACCCGAATGTCCTGTATTTCCTGTGACTGCAGAGGCCACTAGTTTTATTGCGATTTTTAATTAGTAATAATAATAATTGTTTATTAAGCCAAAAGGAAATAATTACATTTACATGGGGTAATTTGCTTACGTTGCTTAGTATTTTTAAGTTAATCGGATTTTATTGCGCTTTAAATCAAATATGTGTTATTCAAAGTACATTCGTAGATAGATAGATAGAATATTCTTTATTGTACACCATTAAATAAAATTAATTGCAACAGATCAGTAGGTATATCAATCTTGACTACGATGTCTGGTTTTTAATAATTTTGACATTACAAACTCGTTTTGAAATTAATTTGAAGGTTATCTTTCGCGGTTCGCTGGAGTTGTCTGTTTTATATACAAACAGTGGCGTAGCTAGGTAACCAAAGGCGCCGGGGGCAAAAAATAAACTAGGGCCCCAACTAAACTATTTGAAATCGTTTGTTCCGTATTCGTCGTGTATCGTGTTCTAAATTCAAAGTACTCCAGATTTGCCGTAATACAGGTTCGTCGTACTCCATATTCAAATAACAGTGGCGGCCCTAGCTACATTTTTAGGTGGTGCAAGACCTCAAAGTGGCTCCCCTATAAATTCAAAACCTTAGTGTTCCTAAACTATGCAGCAGTGATTGTAAATGGTGTTAGATATATCTAACAAATAAATATTTAAGGTGTATCTGAGCAGCAAGCAGTCTTTCGTGGTGTGGAAACCCCCACTAGTCATTACCTCACCGGAACCGTGCGGTGGGAGAGTGCTTGTTCTCTCCCGTTCCCGTTCCGCCGCCTCGTTAGCCAACATCACCTCCACGCAAAACGAGATGGTAGAATACTACGCACTTTCAATTTGGACGATGGACAGAACCATGGTTTCTAGCGAAAGGCCTCCCACACCAATAGCCGTCGCGAGGTCTTATCGCTGTTGCGTGTGGAAACCCCCTAGGGCCGTCACTCCACCGGGGTTTTCGGTGGAGCGGTGTGTCGGAATCGAACCGACTAAAGACTACACGGTATGCCGTACTGCGCCTAAAATAGGAAGAATCCGGAACAGCTTTTATTAAGACACCCAGACCCCTCCTACCACCTGCCCGCAAAAGCGCGGGCACCACCTTTGGGTAAACATCTCAATTAGGTGACATCCAGGCACACGTGGACGTCACCTCCTAGCCACCCGCGGCTAGACTCAAGGCAGCATGAGGTGCTGGTAAGCGCGCCTTCACCACCCACCTAAATTGCTGCCGACCTAATTTGCCGCCGGAGAACCGGGCAGTTCTCCGGCAGCAAATTAGGTCCGAGTGGAGATCGTTCTTGCGCACCCGTTCCGCCTCCCTTCTGCGAGATGACGTCCTCACAGAAAGTTGCAATTGCGTTAAAATTCCTGTAGCTACTGGCCATGGAGCGTATGACGGCCGGTAGCGAGAGATCCCCTCCGATGACTGCAGTGAAGGCCTGGCGCTGCGGCGAAAAAAACCCCCAGCGTCTGCTGAGCTGAGTCCTCACTGCAGTCGCAGTGGTGACAGGCAGGACTCAATTCCCTCCTAGCGACCTACTTCCCGAAGTAGCCGTGCCCGGTAATAACCTGCGTCAGTTGCAAGGAAAGGGTCCCGTGCTGCCGCCCTGCCCACTCGACGATGTCCGGCTGAAACTGCACGGCGGCAAATCCAGCACCAGCATCCAGCCTCCAGTCGGGCTGACCAACGAGCCATCGTGGCTCGGCGAATGGCCTCACGCTCCTCGTGTACCCTTTCGGGGCCCGATAAGTACTTGCGTCAACCGCTAAACTCTCCAGCCTATGCTCTCGCCTCTTACCACCTACAATTGTGGCGTGCCCTGCGCTCGGTCCTTGTAGTCGTTCTAGTCGTACAATCATCTAAAATGTTAAATTATCCTATAATATGCACGTGCATGCCTATATTTATATATGTATAGTACCCAAAAAATTGTCTAAGAGCGCCACATGTACTATTTAAGGCACCGGCACTGCTGACGCCACAGTATCGCAGATTACGGGTCGTCAAGTACTCCGACCATTTTGAGGCGCCATGTAAGCCCAAAAAAACTGTCAAATTGTTAATCTCATTGGCAGAAGTCGTATATACGTAGGTTTAAAAATTATATTTCATTTTTAATTTTTATTTCTCGCTTTTGAGTGTGTCGGTTTGTAGTTTGTCCAAGTTTCAATAGCCTGGTGTGTAGTGAACTGCCAATCCCCTTTAACAAAATATTGTTCGTACTTCAACTTCTTCATTAGTGTCACGTCACTACAATCCAGTATGATAGAGGAGAAGTATTTAGAAGACCATGTAAGTATTCACCATAGATTATTATTAGCCTGCCCATATCGTCAATTCCCAAACGTTCGCCGGTTAATAACGATTATAGTAACGACTCGGGGACTGGCCCTGGTGGTAATTTTTCGGTTGATTAAGGCCCCACGCATGACGGTACCCGGTACGGCCGCATCGCTCGCACCACCCTAGGGCCGCCCCTGTTCATGTACGCAATTTAATATAAATAGCGGTTTAATCACAACTCTAGTACAAACCTGATAACTTCTGGTTCTAAAATATCTGGTTTATTTATATTCCGAATGTGGGAGAAATTTTCACTAGTTCAATTTATAGTTTGTAAGTCAGAGTCCGAGGGGCCCTCTGAGCTCGGGGGCCCCGGGGCACTGCCCCGTCTAGCCCTACGGTAGCTACTCCACTGTATACAAATATGAGGTTTAGAAGGTTTATGGGAACAAATATTACTAAGAAACATTAAATTAGCACTGACACAAATAGTGTATATATTTTAGAGTCAAATCAAATCAAATCAATCTTTATTTGCCAACCATGTGTACATAAATGGTCTTATTATAACAATTTGTCTCAACTTAGTAGCCTTTTACGGGCATTGCAAATTTGATAGAAAGTTTATACTTAGAAAAGATTATTAAAGCAAGCATCTTAGATTATATATAGGTCCAGATACCGTGACAAGTACAAAAGTCACCGTTTACTTTGAAGCCACTTTTTGGACCTGTGTGAGTGAATCCCGCCCAACGCGAGTCAACGTACAATATCTGCGCTTGTGTGCGTGGCGGAAAGAAGACACAGAACAAATGATCATGCTCATCACACAATTATTAGTCCTGGGAATGGGAATTGAACCCACAACTTCTGGCTTAGCAATCAGGATCACTAACCACTAGACCAACCGCCTATCTATAAAAGCAGTAGGCGCCAAAATCGGTTTAATTATTTGACAGGTGTCATTCCAAACTAGACAAATATTTTGACAGATTCACGGACGTTTTTATTCTGCGTGTCCTTTTCATAAGCACGTTTTTGAATTTTATCATATTTGTGAATGATACAATCATGTTATGAAAGCAAATTAGTTGCATCAGTTTAAAAGTTTGAATATATAGTCGATTTCGCAATTAAAATGCTTCAAAAAACAAACTAACTAACAAAAACAACTAATAAGGACATCCGTTCGATTTTTAACGGTGCCACAGCATAGTTAAATAGGCAGTACTACATCTTCCTACAAATTGTAGAAACGACGTGTCCTGAACAGTCAGTAAGTTACTGCTACGTGGGTACGAATTCAGTGAGCCCTCCTTAAAAAAAAAGGGGTACGCAAAGGCGTATTAACCATTCATATTTTGCGAACTATAATTTGGTCCCAATCATATAAAAGGGGCCATCCATTAATTTCGTCACACGAATTTCATGATTTTTGGACTCCCCCTGTCCTTTTTGAACTCCCCCCTCTCCTTGTCTCAGGTGGTCACATTTTTGGAACCCCCCCTTCCTTGTGTGAGGTAATTTTTTTTTGCAATTTTACACCCAGAAGTGAAAAGAACACTTCTAATCTAATTAATACTTTAGATTTTTACATGTGACGTCACAAAGCTTATGACCCCCCCACCCCTTGTCACATAATTTCACACTTCGTTGACCCCCCCCCTCCTAACGTGTAACGAAATTTATGGATGGCCATCAAACCGGGCACTTTGGCAATTAAATATTGGGAAATTGGGAGTATATTGAAAGGGGTTTATAGGGGTGGAATTAGGGGTGTAAGCTATAGCTCTAGAAGGTCAGAGTCTCATACCTGTAATTAGTAAATAATCATCATCCCCCGCTGCTTTTCCCAACTAAGTTGGGGTCGGCTTTCAGTCTAACTACGATACGGCCGAACTTCGATATTTGACGTGAAGCGACTGCCATCAGACCTCCACAACCCAAGTACTAGTCAATATCGAAGTTCTGTAGTTAGACTAGGTTGTCGGACTTTTAAGGCTCCAACTACCCGTAATGAACGCCACAGATGTTCGTATGGCACCCGGGACCGACGGTTGAACGTGCTCTGCTAGGTCTCAATGTGTTAAGAATAGTCACCCATCCTAAGACTGACCTGGCTAGTATTACTTAACTTCGTAATGTGCTAACATACTCACTTAGCCACGAGCCGAGCACGAGCACTTAGGAAGATAACATGAAGTACAAATAGATTGGTGAACAAAACTAATCAATAGATGTTGGCTGCTTTAAAGGTATGTATTTGTGTAGTTAGTAACTGTGTGTGAGTTGGTGTAAGGGTGTGCGTGTAAGTATTGTCGTTGTGTGTTATGTCAGTGATAATAATAATAATAATATAATTAATTGTCTCAAAAAAGATACATACAAAGGAATAACACATGAATCATAACAATCTTAACATGTACTATAATTATGTTGACCACTGGTACCCAAAATAAGATTTAACTTGTGGTATGGGTACCAGGGCTCTCGTACTTAATTGCAACAGGTTGTTAATGAGAGTGTAGAGTATCGTAGATGAATATGCATAAATGAATTGCTTAAGGTAGGAATAACCTATATATATACATTAATATTATAATTATATACTCATTTAGTATTATTAGAGTTATATGTATATATAAATATTAAGTGTGGTGTGTGGGTGTATGTGTGTGTGTGGTGTGTGTGTGTGAGGGATGCATTTTGGATTATAATATACTTAGTTTAATCAAACTTTCCGTATCTTCATAAGATTTGGACAAGAGCCATATGGTAACTTTTTTCTTGCATTGCGATCTAGTTAATGGATAGATGTTGCAATATTCATTAGCAATATTATATAAATGACAGCTAACAACACTGTGGTTGCGCACTGCCAACGCACTTCTGAAGCTTTGGGCTTGGCAGACCTTACGTGCACGGCGCTTTCTTGTGACTTGGATGTCATATTCCAGACTAACATGCTTTCTGCAGATTGTTTGAAGCACAAAGAGCTGTCTGACAGTAAGCAGTTCACATTCGTGATATAATTGGGCAGAAAAGGCTTAAAAGTCATAACCTTAAGGACTGCTCGTTGTGCTCGCTCTAGGGGCAGAAAATACGATTTCACAGCTCCACCCCAGACAGATATACAATACGTTAAAAAAGAGATTGACATAATGCATAATAGACCAGTTTTATGGTGTCAAATTCAGCTGAGTAACGTAATTTTTTGAAAATAAATATCATCTTGCGGACGCGGGCAGTAATATTAGTCAGTTGGTATTTCCATGAGATAAGATTATCAATAAACACTCCCAGATATTTTGTGTGAGTAGATCTCAGTATAGTTGGGCAGTCGCAGGTATTAGTAGATGTGTATGTCGAACAAGTATGCGCTCTTAATTTGAATGTTTTCAAAGATGGTTGGGTTATAGCTGTCTTTGAGAACGTGATGTAAGTAGTTTTGTTGAGGTTAAGTGTTAGTAGATTGTTCGATAACCACTGCATTATATGACAAAGAACGCATTCTGCACGAGCAAACACTTCCGGCCAGTTTTTGCCCCGAACAAGTATTGCAGTATCGTCTGCGTAGGTAATGATAGAAGAATAGGGAAGTGATAGGATGCACAGCGAATTTATGTGGAGTAGGAAGAGGGTTGGACCAAGGATCAATCGCTGTGGAAAAGAAGGGGTGCGTTGCCACTAACAATGTCATCTATTTTTACACACTGTGTCCTTTCGGAAAGATAATCTTTAACAATTCGAAGTGCATATCCGCGGATGCCCATTCTCTCCATCTTCAGTAAGAGGTGCGGAACAGAGACAGTATCAAATGCTTTGGTAAGATCAAGAAAGATTGACAGGCATTTTTGTCCCTTATTAAGGCTATTTACTATTTCATCAAAATATTTTTTTTATTTAAAAAGTTTCTTAAGCGGGTGTTTAGCACCTTTTCAAGGATTTTGGACAGCGCAGGCAGGACAGATATGGGCCTGTAATTGTTGACACTGTCTCTGTTTCCGCTCTTAAAGATGGGGTGCACAACAGCCCTTTTCGAAAATTTGGGAAAAATCCCCTCAGCCATAGAAATATTGCACTTTTGCAATAAATGAGCAGGAATTGCGTCCACTTTATGATGTAGTGATGTAAGTTAAGATTCAGTATCATCATAATTTTTAGTAAATAGGTATTGAATAATCTGTTTTTGAAACGACGCGACGGTGACGGTCATATTTAAATAATATGACCGTCGCGGTCCGTTTATACTTTTTTACAGGTGACTTTTAAAGTCACCTCCCTAGTCCCCTCCCCCCTCCTCATCACCCTTTGCATAGGCTAGTACTTACTTTGTTAAAATTTAAATAATACACTTACATAATAGTATGTCAATAAATAATAGGCAGTCATGGGACTGCCGACAGAAGTGAAAATTTAAACAAAACAACGAACTTAAAACGCCCCATTAGCAGATTGGTGACATTAATTTATAAGGACCTGACAGAACTTAATGCTTAGATTAGCGCCCTCTAGTGGATCTATATATTTATGGTTAGCGAGACGGTCTCGAGCTTAGTGCTTTTTCCCCATAGCAAAACTGCACAAACGTGCCTAACGAAGTTTTCACTTCAACAACTCAAAAACAAAGTGACAAGGCTGTTGAATATTAATGTCAAAAGTGACATTTCTCGACGTTATGTGTTTGAAGTTTGGAGCAAAGTTGGTGCACACAGCAGCCAAAACTCAAGAATTTGTCTTTACGTACCTACTCAAGTAATACAACTTAATATATAATAGAAACTTCATCAAAACAGATTAAGTTCCCATTACCTATATATTGTACTGTTTACCGCGGTCATCCGCCATTTGATGACCCCTGAGTGCCCTAAAGTAAGAATACTAAAATGAAATTCTTTGGAAAACATTTATAAATATCGTATTGCGTTACTATTCTAAGCATTAAAACTATTAATTGAGAACAGTACGTACTAAAAATGATTTATTCTGATTGTAATCATTTTCCTTATTTTTTATATTCGATTCAATCATTTCAGATTTCCGTGAACTACCGTACAGTAACCTCGAGAGTCGGTAAACCCCTTTTGCAAATAGGTATAACCTTACACTTAAACACCTTGTCTAACTCACTTTACAACATACGATTTGCGATCAAGTGGTTACGTGTTGAAACCCGAAAAAATACACTACCAATAAGATAAAATTAAGATTGTTAATACTATGTAAGTTTGACCTCAGATACCTGTTATAGAGTTTGAAGAACAGTATAGAGACAAGGAGGCCGACTCATCTGTTTGTAATTGGAAATTATAACCAGAACATAATATAACAGTCTCTTATATTCCCGTTTAGGCCGTGTTTGCTCTAGCTGTGCATCTGCACTTGTAAATCTGCTACTCTTTTTAATTTTGATACCTTTGCATGACTTTGTTCGTCATTGTGACTAATTTGTTTAATTTCAGAAACTTAACCAATAATTTAACGCAACGTTGTCTGTAAATAATCAATAAAAACATGTAGATTTAACTATTCAATAGTTAAAATCGAAACAAGCAGTTATGGTATTGTTCGTTACCCATTGTTTTATTAATTTTACTTTTGACAAAACAACATAATTGTTGCGGTGACATTGTACGGTTGCAGCGGCGGTAACAAAAAAAAAGATGATTACTAATAATAATTTTGTGAATAAGCCATTTTGTGAAATAAAGAATTGGATTTAAATTTAAAAAAAATGTGTGTGTACCAGAGTACACAGGTAAGAAGTGAAACTTCTTTACGACATATCATTTTTCTACTATTTGCAACTTCACGAAAATGGGGTAGATAAGGCTTAAGCCTTAAGAAATTATAAAACGAAATATATAATCACTCTCACTTTTCTTGTAAATTCACTTAAATTTGAATAAGTCTTTTTATTTTATCACTTTCAAATTAATATATTGTTATTCTCATTTCAAACCAAACTTCAAAACTAATATATTGTTGTTATTATTATAATATATTACATTATATTCTTTACGTCACTATACTAAACTTTGATAAAATAAGCAACATGGCGCGTAACCGAAAAACGTGACGATTGCTACAAAAATTTCTCCCATACGTCGGTAAAGAAGTTTCACTTCAATAATTTTATTTTCCAATGATATAACATCTGTTTTTGTTTATGAGAATCTCCCAATGAAAGACCACAAAATAGCAGGCGTTTCATTGTAATGTGTGTGGAACTATGTTAGCATAAATGTTACCTAGTGAAGTCTTAAGTAATGTAATAAACTAATTTAGTATAAAGTGTACAGTTAATTAGGTAATTGGATTGAATTTTGTATTTATCGGTAGGTATAGTTAATCAGTTGATGTGTCTTTTGTATATTATCTTAACACTCCGCGCGTCTCGGACTTTACTATGTCACATACAGTCAACTCTAAGTTAAATGCTTGTGCAAGGACCAGTAGATAGTTTGTGGTGATTTGTAACATTTAAAATGAAACTCATTACTATAAATAGTTATATTAAAAGACAGGATAATTATGTCGTTCGTAGTTTAAATGGTAAGCATAGTTAGAAAATAAACTGATAAGGAAACTGAGGAATGTTAAGAAGATACTCCCATTGAATAATATGCAGGACCTATGGAAATGATACACAGACAAGCCACAAGGGTAATGTATATACTAGTTCAAAAAGTACATTGACATTGTATTATGCTATAGTCAAATCATTTAGTTGAATGTTTGACTTTTTTAGGTTTATCGGTTCAGAATCAGATCTCAATCGATGATTTCTTTTTAAATTGATTTAAAAAACGTTGAGCTTAGGCTTTGGAAACATAATTCACGGCCTAGTCACACACCCAGGGAATTAAGCTAACAATACTCGATACTGTAGTAGTACGATGGGGTGACCAATTAAATATTGTCACCTAACCAAATCAGCACATCAAGTAATGTGGGATTTTTGTAAGATCCATGCAGTATGACTTCTAGAATGCATGAATAAAAAAAAAATAGGCAGTCATGGGAGGGTTTTGTCGGTAGGACAAAAGTGAAAACTTAAACGAAACGACGAACTTAAAACGTCACATTAGCACGTTGGCACAGATAAGATAATACATTAATTAATAAAGAGCTGATATAACTCAATGTTTAGATTAGCGCCCTCTAGTGGATCTATATATGTACTATTAGCTTGACGGTCACGAGTTCAGTGCTTTTTTCCCCATAGAGTGGACAAACGTGCCTAAAGAAGTTTTCACTTTAAAAAAAAATAACAGTCGTCTGTACAAAAAACTATTGGATCTAGAGTCAACCAGTTATACTCAACCTGCCGGCCGTGATGAACACTTGGTTTACCCAACTCATTATAGTGGCCGAGTCTTAGCCCGGCAGTTTGTAAAAACCAAAGCATTCATTAATTTTGCGGGGAATACCTTTTTATTTGGCGTTGGCATGTGTTCGTGGTATAATGAATCGATGACCTTATTTTCCGAAGGCTCAATAACGAGGTGTTTATAACCTATATTATTTATTGAGTCGGCGCCAAATAAAATTTTGATAATTAATCAGTTTGTTGTTTGGCGCTGACTCAAAATAAGTTTATATAAAATTAGATAGTTTATGAAAATAAGCTCAATACTTAAGACTTAAGGTTTATTTATTTTTTGCTTTTTAGTTCTTTTCGTCGGTTTAATTTTTTGTTAAAAAGATTTTATCTTTTGTTTAATTCGAATAGGCACGAGAAAAAGTTGTGAATCATAGTTTTTTTTTAACAGTGGTTTTTAAAATGTTATAAGACTTTGCTATACGTCTGTATGCACGTAAATTGTTGCTATTTAGAATTTTTCTTTGATTTAAAGATTGATTGTGGCCTTGATATCAAAAAAAAAAGGTGTGAGCTTACAATTCACTGGAGTCTCTCTCTCTCTCTCTCTCCCTCCCTATCCCTCCCCCCTCCCTCCCCTTCCCTCCCTCCCCACCTCCCCATTTTTTTCATACCGGGCGCCTTATATGCAAATCGATTCTTAAGGAGTAAACTCCAAAAAAAATACTGTTTTGTAGGTACTAAAATTGTCAGAGTGTGGCGTGTAAAGGCCATAAAGTATCAAAATAAAAAAAAAAAAAGTAATTAGTATCAAGTTATCAACGAGAGTCACTACTATGACTTACGAAGAAAATGAAAATTGTAACCCATGTTGTTTTTCGCTATAAATAGATTGAAAATAATGGCATTCTGTAACGAGTTGCCCATGCAAACGTAAAATACGTTGGAAACCCTGGCCAAATGCCTATAAACCTACAAAAAGTAAGTAGAAATTAGATTTCCTCCGTCCCATGGTATGGCGTACAACTACTTCAAAAAAAAACACCAATTAAAGGTTTGTTTTAAAATTGTCAGGAGTAGGAGTGAGTCAGAACGAGTCAGTCGTGAAGCTAGTTGCCTGTTCCAATACGTAGTTAAGTTTGAAGTTGGTAAAAAGTGCACGGCAGGTGAAAAGCGCTTACAGGACCATATTAACACTATAAATGATAAATGAACTAATAAATTAAGTTGTTTTTGCACACAGGTTTTCCTTTAAAAAAAAAAAGAAACCCTAAAACGTATCTCAAGGATCCAAACTGTTGCTGTATGCTGTTAACCCTATCCACCTTTTATCACCTGCTCATTTCTGGCTCTGAACCAGTCTAGTCCGATACGAGCAGAAGTTTTATTTTGCTCGCCTCCTTAAACTTATTTACACTTTTTTTAACGTAATTCATTCAAGTCTAGTTCGAGGTCCCTTGTTTGTAAATATATACTGTATTATGTATACATATAAGTACACTTACAACACTGATGTACATAAGTATAAATGTTTAACGTAAATCCCAAATGGTTATAAACCCCATTGGTTATAAACACAAAAATACTGTAAAGTTTCTGAAACATTTTCATAGAATCCGTAAAACATAATAAAATGTTATCCTTATATCCAAAAATAAAATTTCTTCGGCACTAATGTGTCTAACTATGAATAATATATTAAAAAAACCTGATATAGCTCTTAATGAATGCAGATGAATTTGAATGGGTATTTAAGGTGCTAATTAATTTTTATGTTATAATTATTGTAGGTACTATAACTTATCACTTTGTCTATTATTACTGTAAAAAAGAACTTACGATTTCCATCCTTCCCCGAACCGGTTCCTTGTGCGAACACGTTTTGTAAATAAAAAAATAAAACTAATAAAACCCGCGCACTCATTTTGACAGATATTAAAAAAAAACTACAAACTAGAATGTTGTTCTTTTTAATTTATTTTGCAATTTTAATTCATGTTTATACCGATGAGAATATTGAAATAATGCTCATGCGAGAGACCACAACTGGTTTGAATAAAAAACCGCGCGAACTGATCCTTCAAGGCAATATACATGCTTATTATACCTACATACACACTTAGTTCAAGAGTATTATACTGCCATATTAAAAAGGCAAAGGTTTTCTTGAAAAATGATTGCAATTATGCATAATTTATATTTATATGGGTAACATTTATAAATAATGATTTAGTTAATGACCCTACTGGCGGCCGGCCGCCTGTCAGCTATTATAATTACTATAAAATTGTTTAGTATTTTGAATAAGGGGGAAAAAGATTAATATCTGAGCTCTATGCCATACATGGTCTATTTAATGAAATCTGCTTTTTTTAGCCTTATTTATTTTGCAACTGGAAAACGGATTTTTTCGATCATGGATTTTTATAAGATAATGTAAACTAAAAAAAAACCAGCCAAGTGTGAATGGAACTTGCGTGGAGATTGGTTCCGTATGATGAAAAGCAAATGTAAGTTTGTACGCACACTAAAATAACATGGTAAATATCTGTCAATACATATTACATAGTATGTACCCACATAGTATGTACACAGATTTACCATGTTATTTTAAGATCCAATTTTTTAAAGGTTTTCCTGTAATCTATAAGTAAAGAAGTATTTTCTGTACCTATTTTTCTTTTCAAAGGTTTAGGCTCGGTACTTTCGGAGTTAAGGAATGGTAAATTTTCATCTATTTTATTAAATAACTTTAAAACCTAACATTATAAAAAAAATATATGGTGAAAAAATGCACAAAAATTACAACCATGTTGACATTGCCATATAGTACGCAGGCGCATAGACAAAGATTGGTAGTACGCAATAGGAACTTTATCTTGGTGCTTCCGTTTCATCGAATTTCAAATCACAACGATTCTAAAGAAGTTTCACTTCAAAGTAAAAATATTTGAGTTTTATTTTAATATATTTGAGACCCTCACAATTTCATTCGTAATGTATATACAGTTTGCAAATATTTTTATTTTAATTTTCTTATTTGGCCCCCCAAAATTGACCCACATTTTCAATGTATTCATTTATTTACTTTGCACACCTGTGTTTGAATCACAGGAATTGATATGGATACTAAGTTTTATTTTAATCGATCCGGTAGATTCGGAGCAAATTGGCTGTGACAGACAGCCAGAGAGATGCGGCAAACGAAACCCTTAGGTATAGACTCACTCGTATCCTAAAAGAGTTCCGTTTTTTCATTCTGACGTACTTAACCCTAAAAACATCCTCATCTTTTATCTATACTAACCTTAGATCATTAATATGTCGAGAGGGACTCCTCTCATCAACTACGTATTTGTTTATACTGCCCCCGCCCACCAACGGCATCGTTATAAAAGTAGGGTCAGTATACCTGCATCACGTTCCCTAAACCAAGGACCCGAGACGCAGGGACCTTTATACGGCAGGTCTTACCTGCAACGCTATGGCGCCGGCACTAATTAAGGCTAGTTGCCCGTATGCCTATGGTATGGTATGGTATGGTCACAGGGAGTCACCACTCGTTAAACCATACTTGCAACCACCGCCGTTCGCAACCGACACACTCCCTATTGTCCAGATAGCTACCGGAGCTGTAAGGCAAGCTCACTTCCCGCAAATTTGCATATGCTCGCGGTAACACCGCTAGGTTCGTCAAAGAAGCCAACTACCAGTTTCCAGCTGGTACCAGAGCTGTGGGCAAGCTAACTTCCCGATCCACAATCATGTGTAGGTCTACCTAGGCCTACAGACGGGTGTCCGGATCAGTGTCTAGTCACCTTTCTACTTGCTTAGCAGGCAAGTGCCCGAGCTGCATAGGTCCGACGGGACCTCTGCTAAGGGACGCTCCAAGCCCCGCAGCGGAAAACCAAGAGGCCCTTCGCCTTAGACAGACATCACAAACAATCATGTCTGTGCGTGTTTGCTTTAAAAAATGCGTTCAAAGAATTCTCCTCACGTGTTAATATATTATAGAAGAAAGAGATAGCCTGGTGGTCGAATGTCGAACATAATTCATTTTTGATTTATTTCATTGGCCAGTATAACTTTAATTGTCATTGTATAGAGTTACGTACCGTGACAGGTCAACATATATTGGACTTGATGTAGCAGTTTTCACGTAACTTTTAAATTTGTAACAGCTGCTTCTAAACACAAACTTTAAGAACTCCAAAATTCACGATCTTGCGTTCGCCAAATTTTCTTAAAAATGCTTTTAAAGGATTTTCTCAATGTATTAATATATAGGTTTCGCGGTTTCTCCCGCTAAGACCCGGTGCCGAGGGAATATGGGGATAAAAAGTAGCCTATGTGTTAATCTAGGTCTCCAGCTATCTATGTGTTAAGTTTCATCGCAATCGGTTCAGAGGTTATTGCGTGAAAGAGTAACAAACATCCATATATCCTCACAAACTTTCACGTTTATAGTACTAGTAGGACTTGCTGCGCCTCGCGGTTTCACCTGCGTAAGTGCCGGTGCCGTTAGAATATCGGGACAAAAAGTAGCCTATGTGTTAATCTAGGTCTCCAGCTATCTACATATCAAGTTTCATCGTAATCGGTTCAGAACTTTTCGCTTTACTTTCACGTTTATTATATTAAGTAGGATTGATTATTTTACAGGAAAACGGCTATTGCGGGTCAGCTGCTAATAAATATATTCTGAAATTAAATTAGCTAATACCTAGATCTATTCTGTGTTAACAGTTAATTTTAAAACATGGTGAATACACGCGACTTGTTAATTTTAAGTAAGAAGATAGCTATGGCAAAAACTTTGATGGTTTATTAGGAAACCGTTACTTATCAACGCAATACCTATTAACGTAATATCTATTAATGAATTTGTAATTGAATAATAATATAATTCGGTCAATTTGATATTGTTAGATGGCATGATTGTGTGTAGTGGGCTTTGTTCTGTATAGTCTATGGTATGACTTTTTTTCTTGACGTTTTTTACGTAATGGCGGATCAAGCATTTCTAGAAAGTTGATGTGGAATATACGATTGCAACCTGCGACAGAAGTGTACATTATTTATCACCACAACATATGTTCCTAGTCGCCTCTCCAATCTTTGAGTTACTGCAGTCTCAGTCCAGTTTCTCCATCCGAGACTTACGGTGTCCCTTCCCATATCTCCCTCGCTCTATCCGTCTATAGGGTTCCGTACCCAAAGGGTAAAAACGGGACCCTATTACTAAGACTACACTGTCCGACTGTCTGTCTGTCACCAGGCTGTATCTCATGAACCGTTAAAGCTAGACAGTTGAAATTTTCACAGATGATGTATTTCTGTTGCCGCCATAACAACAAATACTAAAAACAGAATAAAATAAATATTTAAGTGGGGCTCCCTTACAACAAACGTGATTTTTTTGCCGTTTTTTTTGCTCGATAATAATAACGGCAACAGGTAAATGCTTGAAATATTCACAAATTATTATAGTGTCTAATGTTGTATAATACTGATAATGGTACGGAACCCTTCGTGCGCGAGTCCGACTCGCACTTGGCCGGTTTTTTTATCCCAATTTACTTTCTGCCTTTGTCTCGTCTGAACGATGACATTCCCAAGAATAGTTGCATCTGGCAGGCGGCCGGGCACGAAAGAAACTAGCCAAAACCGGTTTTGGCCGGCCTTAAATAAAATTGGGAAAAGGGCAGGAAAATGATGAATTATAATATCCTAAAGGGTGCTAGTAGACTTTTTCATACAAACCTTTGTTTTGTAGAAATTTGTATGAAATAACTTCAATTTTGAAGAGTTAAAGTGTGTTTAAGAACCGTCCAAGTGCGAGTCAGACTCGCGCACCGGGGGTTCCGTAAAATATTTTTATTCAGTATCGTTATTGAGTGTCGAAAATTTGCGGCATAAACGGCTGTATCTTTTGATTGCGTTGGCTTAGAAGTTTAATTTTTTCACAGCTCCAAGGAACAGTAAACCTGAGTATATGATATAAATTCCAGCTTGATACCTCCACGCGTTTCTGAGAAAAAGGGTCTTGACAGACCGATAGACGTTCAGACGGACGGACAACAAAGTCATCCTATAAGGGTTCCGTTTTTTCCTTTCGAGGTACGGAACCCTAAAAATGAATTCAGTCGAGATACTAACCCTACCTGCCCTCACACATCTTGTCAGATTATTTTTCTATTTTTATCTGCAGTTATATTTATAGTTAGCTGGCTTATATTATTGTTTATATATTTTGTTAGTACAAAGAAATAAGCAATATAAGTGTTTTTAATGTATTGTACAAATATTCCTAAACTAAAAACCTACATTACATGCTTGACAGAAAATACCAGATTTTCCTGTTATAAGTTTTTGTAAACAAAATTAGTGGTTGGTAGGTATAGATGTATCATCAACAAGACAAAATAAATACTTAGTATTTTACCTAAAACGTTCAGGCAATTTATTCAAATATTAATATGACGAAACAAATGTATAAAGAAAACGAAGATATTCATTTATAATATTGACAACAGAAACAATCGATTGTGAGAATGACGAAATAAGTTAATTTAATGCTAAAAGATTTTCAGAATCTCATAACGGTTAAGAATCATAATTAACTAAAAGGATACATTATGAACTACCTATTTAGCATCTCATTAGGCTAAGAGCCTCGATCAACACTATAAAAGGCATATGAATAGGGCAGTCACACAGCGTTTTCTAAACCCAAACCCGATTTGAACCAAGCAAGGTTAGCTTCCGTGACAGGGTTTGTCTTCTTTTTATGCTTTAGGAACTTTGCTCCTCTGAAAGTCTAAACAGTCAACCATCAATCAATCTCCGACGTGATATTGTCACAATAGTAAACGTGGACACCGTTGATTATACGTAGGGCGTTACACAAATTTAACATATCATACTATTGTGATTTAAAGTCATATCTGTAAATTCTAAGTAATGTTTAAAAAAAAAAAGCAAATTTGGGAGGTAAGGAACCGTTTGTTCGATTTTTAAATAAATTTTCTAATTGAAAATGGCGGGCTTCTCCCATTATTACATTCGTGTGATTATTTTGTATAACTTTAAACGTGGCTTAACTAAACAAAAATGTTTCGAGGAAATGAGTAGTGCACTGGGAAGTCCATCTCGAAGGACCATAGAACGGTGGCATCTTTAATTGTGATGCAAAGTCCGGCAGGCATAAGAACATTGAGTTTGTACAAAATTTATTGGAGGAAGACCAACGTGTGAGACATGGACACATCGAGGAAACCCTCAAGTTAAGTGCACCACCTGTCCATCGAATTCTTCACGACTATTTGAAAGTACGGAAATATTGTTCACTCTTGACACTCTACACAACACACTTGTCTTGTTGACCGAATCGTTCAGGGAGCAGTGTGTGGCTTGGTCTCGTGATATGTAAATTGTTATTTACACTAAAATTGATTTTGAACTATGACGTCACGAAGCTTACCCTCCACCCCTTGTCCCCCTGATCCCCCTTAACGTGTGACGTAATGTATGGATGGCCCTCAGTTATAATATGTTGAATCATTTCTTTTACTCTATCAAAATTAATATTATTTATTTCCTTTTACTTCTCAACGGCGATAGTAAAATAAGTTAATGTTATTTAAAATGTCATTTACCTTTCTTATGAACATTGTTGTGTACTAAAAATAGGTAGGTACCTAGATAATTTATTAATTAAATGGGATTACAACAGAATTATATTACCTTTAAACGAGCGATTCTTGTATATCACTACATAGTATAATACAAAGTCGCTTTCTATGTCCCTATATCCCTATGTATGCTTAAATCTTTAAAACTACGCAACGGATTTTGATGCGGTTTTTTTTAATAGATAGAGTGATTGAAGAGGAAGGTTTATATGTATGATAACATCCATCAAATAGTGGAGAAATACTGTTATTTTTGAGGTTTGTAATGTGATGTCGTAAATAATTACATAACTACTGCATCGATTTTAATATTTTTTTCAGTGAATGACATAGGCTATATATTTTATACCCGTGCGAAGCCGGAGCGGGCCGCTAGTAGGTGTATATATATAATCTGAATCTCGGAAACGGCTCATACGATTTTCATGAGATTTAGTATTCAGGGTTAATTTTTAGAAAATGTAAAAAAAAAGACTAGATCCAGGTACTAGATAAGTATACAGACATTTTTATATTTTACACCGTTAATAAAATACAGTTGGAAAAATAATTATCCTACAAACCAGAGTAGAATGGGTGGTCTTATCGCTAAAAGCTATCTCAACCAGACATCTTTACGATGGAGATAATATCAAAGTTACTAAAAAAAACATAGGTAGTAAGATATTCTAAAACACAAAAGTTAGTAGAACTCTTCTGGTTTAAAGATAAATCAGTCGCTTCCACCGGGGAACCACGACCCTCTCAGAGAACATCTGCCATGCTAAGGAACACAGTAATGTCCATGAGGGAAGATTACCGCTTACCATCACTGACAGCAGTAGGAAAAAAGGCATTCTTGCTTATAATTTTATATTTGACCAGCTGAGCCCCGCGGTATCACCCGCGTAAATCCCGGTACCGTGGGAATATCGGGACAAAAAGTAACTTATGTGTTAATCCAGGTCTCCAGCTATTTAAATACCAAATTTCATCGCAATCCGTTCAGTAGTTTTTGCGTGAAAGAGTAACCATACATCCACACATCCACACACACTTTCACGTTTATAATATTAGTAGGATTCAATACCTCAAGTAGGTTCTGTAAAAACTTATTATAAGCACGTCGACTCCATAAGTTCGCTAGTATATACGTAGAGCGTATACGTCCCATTGTGGTAATTATGAAAAAGACGATTTCCTATCAAACTTCTGCACAATATATTTAAAGGGACATTCATTGTATGGTCTGTTTTATTATTAGGATAGGTAGAGGATAGTAGACATCGTTAAACTATTTAGAAATAGCAATTAATATAACTTGGATATAGGTAAAATAAGTATCATGTATACCGGCACGTATACTCTTTATATAAATACCTATATTTACACATATTTATAAAGTTATATAATTATATTAATCATATTATACATACAAACATATATACATACAGGCAGTCCTCTATGTAGACTCATTTTTTTTTCTTACGGGACGTGTATCTATGGTATTTTGATGGAATGTGGACACACTAATCTCCTTTAGGTCTACTCGTAGAAGTGTAGAGTCGATAATAATAATCATTTCAGACATCTCACACTCGGCCTTCTGATCCCAAACTAGGCAGAGCCTGTACTATGGTAACCAGACGGTTGATAAACATACTTATATATTTCTAAATACATACATATTATAGATAAATACATCCAGATACAGAACAAATAATCATGTTCATCACACAATCAGGGTGGTGGGAATCGAACCCACGGCTTCTGGCTTAGCAGTCAGGATCACTAACCACTAGACCAACATGCCAGTCGATGTTCAGACGTAAAAGAAAGACGGAGGATATTGGTATATGGCTGTTTTCGCATTTAGACCCGTAGGTGCTCGAGGGGGTCCCGGGCACCAAAGGTCCTGAACACAGAAGGCACTAATTACAAAATGAATTAGCCATGGTCCATTATGCGTTCAGATAGGCTGAGTACTTGAACCAGCCTAGCTCCTTTTAGAAGCACAGAAGCCTCCTGGCGCTCAACTAGCTAGTTCACAGGCTTCTAGGAGCGACATTTGCCCGTTGTGTGGCCAGTCCCTCGCTCTCCAGGATAACGTGGGCGACCGTTTCCTCCGAGTTGAGGGATCCTCTGCATAGAGGACTGTCTGTCGCATTGATGGTGAATAGGTGCCGGTTTAGGGCCAGGTGGCCCGTAATGGTTCATACAGCTATGCCGATATCGAGTCGGTTGAGACTGAGCAGTCTGCAAGTCAAACGTGGTGAGAACTCCGTCATCGCCAGTTTAGTCTGCCTGCAGCCAGGTATATCTAATATAAAATAATTTTTATATTTTGGTGTACAATAAAGTTTATTCTATTCTATTCTATTCTATATCGGCCCAGTCGACGAGACCTTTACCCTGGGTAAATCGTTTTATGTGTCAGAATTTAATCAACTAAACCACATGGTGTGTCATACTGCACCTAAAATAGGAGGGAGTCTGGGCACAATTGACAAGACATCAACGGACCCCGTAAAAGCACGGCCACCACTTGCTGGTGGTGGATCTTAATTAGAACTTAGGAGCTCCCAAGCAGATATGGAAATCGCGCTTTCGCAGCTGGACATAATGGCGGCCGGTTCCCTCTCGGCGACAACTAATAGATAAATGAGCCAGATTAATGATCCTGTCCAATGATCTCATTACCTAAAAATTAATATCTAAATAAATATTTCATACTCATTTACTTAATTAAGAGGAAAGACGTACATAAATTAATATAATATATTAAATTTCCTTGAAAACTCGTGGTAAATCAGGACTGTACCGCTCCCTATTTGGCATGTGTGTTAATTACCGTCGCTCGACCACAACGTGTCATAGAAAAGTCCTGAGTTGAACGTCATTGGAATTTTCTGCCGGTTTTTTTTTTAATTTTACATTTTTTCGGTTAAAGTGATATCACAATGAGTAAATAAATTATTTAAAGAAAAAAATATCAATAACTACCCCATACGGCCAAAAACTGCAATGTAATCAATTAAACAACATTTATGCAGTTAGCTGCTTCGACTGCGCCGAACATTTAAGGTCATTCACCGTACTGTACAAAAATGATATCAAGCTAATGACTGTAAATCCTTAATCTCGCATATTTATGATGAAATGACTTTTGTATTGTGATAAGTATCCAAATAAAGCCGTTTTTGTAAGCTCTGCCCAATGATACTTACACGCTGTATATACATGTGGAGGAACGGGTCTTATGTCCCTCCAACACAAAGGGAGGATCCTCCGACCAGGCTAGGTGATCATATCCCTGGCGGGCCGCGGCCCAACGGTTGATGTTGGGAAGTTGTATATATACTAATCGGCGCGAGAACTCTCATAGCGCGATGCAGTATTGGTAGTTTCTTCATACTTCAGCTTGTCTTCGCTAGGTGATGTTGGAGTATGTTTTTGCTGTATGTGGAAGTCGCCACATCACTCCCCTCCAAGACCGGAGGTCGATATCCTGATGAGTCAGCTGTCTATGCTCTATGAAGGAGTGTGCCAGGGCTAGTAGTGAGTGGTTCCGGTGAGTCGGAACTGAGTGCCGCAAGTTCCAGTGAGTCGGAACTGTATTCCGCTAGTCCCAGTGAGTCGGGGCTGAAGTCCACTGGTCCCAGTGAGTCGGGGCTGCGTGCGGTGCTGCGGTAAAGTCCTCAGTGAATCGGGGTGGTTGCTGCGTAGTGGCTGGCTGCTGCGTAGACGGTGGAGAGATGCTATTCTTACGTGGACCGTAGGTGCAGTGTGCTGTGCCTAGACGCTGATGAGGCCGTAGGGGTAACAAGGCTGAAGAGGTCACTGCAGGCGTATGGTATCCCCGTTGAAGCCGAGAATGCTGGCTGGCTGAGACTTGATTACCGCTCATTGCTGTAGGAGTGTATACGATGGTGGCGATGACAATGCTGCTAATCTGCTTCATGAAGGTTGCTTCCAATCACGTCGGGGTCACACCACTGTGGAGGAACGGGTGTTATGTCCCTCCAACACAAAGGGAGGATCGACCAGGCGAGGTGATCATGCCTGGCGGGCCGCGGCCCAACGGTTGATGTTGGGAAGTTGTATATATACTAATCGGCGCGAGAACTCTCATAGCGCGATGCAGAATTATTTATTTTATTTATCTCTTTACTGCACACCTTTAATGTAAGATACAATCAAAAAAAACAATACAAACATTCAGGCATATCAATTGGCGGTCTTATCTTAAATTAGTAGTTTCTTCGTACTTCAGCTTGTCTTCGCTATGTGATATTGGAGTTTTTGCTGTGTGTGGAAGTCGCCACATACCTACATAATAATATATCCTTATAATTATTAAAAAAAAATATTTACGAATAATACTTGGGTCCTTCATTTTACATTTTCTTCCGTAGCTTTTCTGCTGTTTATCCGAAAAATGTGTCCATTAAAGGCGTTAAATTAAGATGGCCCCAAACCGTTATTCATTTTTCATAATGGTTTCAAGGATTTAAAATAAAATGAAAATTGAACAGAATAATTTTATTAAGTATTAAAAATAATTATTTTTACATCATATGCAGTTAGAAATTACATTTAATAATACTTTAGCTAGCGTTCTATTAACACATTGTCATTGGCCTTACTTAATTAATTCGGAATCGTGAATGACGTTAAAAATTTACAATCAAAGAACAACACGTTACAAATAAAAAAAAAACAACTGCCCTACCAAAACAACCTCCATACTTATTGTTATGAAGTTGTGGTAGAATAAAGAAACTGACATATATACATGACTTCTGAAATCCTTACAATGCTTTTTGGACATAAAACAACATCTGAATCAAACATATTGTAGTCCCGGTAGAATCGGAACAAGAATTCCAACCTTTTCATATGAATATAAAAATAATATTTGCAGGATGACAGGTTATGACAGCAATTTTGGCGCGAAGATTTAAACTCAATTGTTGTTTTTTATATATGTTTTTCTTCCGTTCGAAAATCGAATTCCTTAGTTCGACGACTGATTTGACTGGGCAGTCTACAATATATCTTGAAGATTAGTTTGGCCAGCAACGGATGCGTTCACCTTACATTTAAATAATTTAAAATGTCAGTCTCTGTGTGTTTTTTCGTCACGGCAAGTGTCAAGTATCAAAACTGCGTGGCATGTATCTGTGAACAAGAAAATTTACCAAAATTATTATTATTAAAACCTAAATAAATGAAGAGAATAATAATAACTTGACACACCTCACACACGGCCGTCTGATCCCAAACTAGGCCAGAGCCTGTACTATGGCAATCAAAATTCATAATCATTTATTCAATTAAGACACTAAGTGACATTTATGAACGTTAAATTGAAGCTAGAGTTAAAATCTTAGATCGGCACAAACAGACGCCACAGCATGTACTGGATTGTCAAGGTAAATTAGGTGAAAACACCAAAATCTACTGCCTGCTTGTGTCGATCTATAACTTCCAGTTTCCAAAATGCGTAGGGACTTATGAGAAGAATACTAAAAAAAAAACTCATGGCCACTCTTTTTAAAAGTCAGATCTTCAGGTACAATAGTGTTAGTGTTACACGAGAGGTAAACAGGATGCAAGCTGATGCCACCTGAATTTCATTTTATTGAAATGCTCCAAAAGCTAACGTACTAAAAAATAAAAATCACTCAGTGATACCGTTGAAGGTTTGAATCTATTAAACATCGAAATCATTCAAGGTGCACATCTACCTTCATTCAGTTGCAAAATCTACTGTTAAAAAAAAATTGTGACTGGATAAGAGGCTAGAGTTGCAATTGATCGAACCAAAATAATAGTATAGGCTAAAGCATCGCTGACTAGGCCGACCAGTCACCCCAAGCAGCACCCGTTCACGAGTATGACGCATGGACCAGCCATCATCTCCTTCGCCATAACAGAGGGAAAGAAATGACCCGCCCCATGACAACGCCGCAAGCAATGACATTTTAGTGAGCATGACGAACCATAGTCGAGATACTGATAAAAATCACTACTAGTCAAATTACCATAATAATCGTCACTCATTACTTTCAACTGACAATTGTTTGTTAATAATTTAGCTTAATTATAAGACAAAGAAGTTGGTGTGTATATATCTAATGACACCTTAAGCCCAAGACTGTTTGTCGTTTAGATAATCGTTGATCGTATAGTAGGATTTCCTAATAAGGTGATTTTTTACCGTTACCTTGAATTTATCTACAGGAAGGTCGATTACATAGGATAGTATAGGAATTTTATTATAAAAACGTATACCAAGACCTTCAAACGAGTTGTGTACTTTATGTAAGCGATGATAGGTACCAACGAGTTTAGACTTGTTTCTTGTATTAATATTGTGTATATCACTGTTTTTCTTATAATCATTAATGTTGTGCATAACAAACATAATATTTGCAAATGTATACTGTGATGCAACAGTTAAAATACCTATATCCTTAAACAACTCTCGAAGAGAGACTCTAGCACCTAAATTGTATATGGAGCGGATGGCTCGTTTTTGGAGAATAAAAATCGTTTCAACATCAGCCGCCTTGCCCCAAAGTAGTATACCATAGGACATAACGCTGTGAAAGTAGCTAAAATAAACTAGCCTAGCTGTGTCCGTATCAGTGAGCTGACGTACCTTCCATACTGCATAAGCTGCCGAACTAAGCCTACCTGCAAGGCTATCTGGGCTCCCTATTGTAGTTTACTGTCTAATGTAATTCCTAAGAATACTGTTGAGTCTACAATACTTAACATTTCATTATTTAGAGTTAAATTAGTACCTAGCTGTTTTACATTTGGCATAGTAAATCTCACACACTTTGTTTTATTTGAATTTAGTAGGAGATTGTTAGTTGAAAACCAATATAATAAATACATCATTTAGTGCCCTATTCACATCGTCAAAAACTGTTTTCTTACGATCGACTTTAAAAATAGGTGACGTATCATCAGCGAATAGAACTATATCACAGAGATCTTTTAAATAATAAGGTAAATCGTTTATATATATGCGAAAAAGTAGAGGACCTAGTATAGAGCCCTGAGGAACGCCCATAGTAACCGGTAATCCAGAAGACCTCGCACCATTAACATCTACATGTTGAATTCTATCTTTCAAATAGGAAACAATTAGTTCCAAAGCAATACCATTAACACCATAATGTTTAAGTTTAAGAAAAAGCGTGTTATGTTCTACACAGTCAAAAGCTTTTGAGAGATCGCAAAATACACCTATCGCATCTTGCGAATTCTCCCATGCATTAAATATATGTCTCAAAAGAGTTGCACCAGCATCAATTGTTGAACGACCCTTTGTAAAGCCAAATTATTCTTTGTGAAATAGATTATTTAGATTAAAATGGCTTTCTAGTTGTTGCAAAATAACTTTTTCAAAAATTTTACTACTAGCCGGTAACATAGAGATTGGCCTAAAGTTACTTGGTTCAGTTGTACAACCCTTCTTGAATATTACTTTGCTATACTTCATCAGGTTAGGAAAAACACCAGAATCAACACATCGATTGAATGTTATAGCTAGAAACGGTGCTATATCAATTATAATAGTTTCTATTAATTTAACAGAAATTCCCTATAAATCCCCTGAATTCTTAGAATTAAGAGACTTAAATGTTTTTATAATGTCTGTGGGGTTTATGAATTCAAATTCTTACATTCGTTTACATTGGCCCTTAACAACAATTCAGACCTGGACGCACAAGAATTCAAGGTACTGGTTGTACTAACTGGTATATTTGTGAAAAAGGTATTAAAAGATTCAGCTATGTCTAAGTTGTTTGTTATAAACCTATTATTAATATTTAATTTTATTAAATCATTATCTCGAGGTTTACTACGTCCAGTTTCATTATTAATAATGTTCCATGTAGATGTTATTTTATTATTTGAAGACTTAATCTTATTACTTATGTATAAAGACTTTGCCATAGTACATGTTTTCCTAAAAATCTTTGAGTAATTTTTGACATATTCATGAAATTTTGGGTCAAAATTACTTTGTTTCATTGCATATAAATCATACAGCTTTTCTCTACTTTTGTATATTCTTGTTGTCGCCCAGTCACAGAATGTCGTTTTCGGCCTTTGCATTATTGTTTTTGACTTAAATATACTGTTAAATTCGATTTCTATGATATTGAATAAGTAGCCGTAAAGCTTATCCGGATCTCTTTGAGTCCAATCTAAATTGGAAACCTTATCACTAATGTTATTACTAAAATTCAATAATCGGTTACTAGTCATGGGCCTGCATATAGTTTTGTTTATTCTATTTTCTTTCATACAAGGAAATGTAACAAATTGCCACAGTGATCAGATGTAAATCACTTAAAATTGACCTATTCAAATGTTCACCATTGCTAAAGATGTTATCTAAGCAAGTTGCCGAGTGAGAAGTAATTCCTGTTGGGTCAGAAAATAAATAATTCAAGTCAAATTATTCAAATAGGCTCACTAATCTTATACTGATAGGACACTTTTCTAATATATTAATATTGAAATCTCCACAAACTACTAAAACCTTACTACTGACACATAAACGCTTCAAAACTTCTTCCATAACTATCTCAAATATGCTAAAGTCACTCTGTGGGGGCCTATACACACTAACTATAACATGGTGTTCCAGTTCGACACAAGAAAGTTCTACAGTGCGCTCAGCAGACAAATTTACAACATCTTTCCGGTTTTTGCACTTAATACTATTACGAACAAAAATTAACGACCCTCCATGAATTGACTTCCTTCTTACATACACACTTCTAGCAGAATAAAGTTCATTATCAAGTATTAACTGGTGTGCCTGTAGCCAATGCTCTGTGATACAGAGCACATCAACATTATATTTATCAAAAAATAATTCTACTTCTAAGTCTTTCCTAGATAATCCTTGAATATATTTATGAACTATGTTTATGGTCATTGACTTTTTTACTTTATTGCTACAATTAATATTTATTTTTGTATTTCTACTAACAATACCATTCTTGTGTAAATGATTTGATATGCAAGAGATAGTAATTAATTTAAAGAATTTATGTCACAATGTGCGGCCAAGCTATTGCCTGAATTAATATTAATAACGTCATTGTTAATTAGCTTAGAAGGAGCACTATATGAAGCCAAATGTTTGGCTACAGTTTTTTTACATTCTTAGTGATATAGAGCACTCTATAGGAGCTGTCAAATTAGCCAAGTTCTTGGCTGTTATTCTAAAATAATATGATAGCGAAACAGCTATTTGTCTTTTAAAATAATACGGCAGATAATAACTATCTGTGGTTGAAAAAATATTATCATAGACAATCCTATTGATGTCAATTAAATGAAATTTATTATAAAATCTACCATTAATTTGGTTTCTTAAATTAAACATAGTCATGTATAAATTAATCCTAATATTTTTTTCATGTTGAGACAACCCTTTGCTAATTGGCAGTGTAAATAGTACTATTTTATTTGCATTGAGTTCCGATAATTGTTCAAAGTATTTTATGAATGTTTTTTTATTTACAGTATACTTACATATATATATATATACCTATTTATTACTAAATCCTACGCTCGCGTATTGTAAATTTTGTAAATAAACCTACCCCTAGGGTACAGTACTCAGTACAACACAACTTTTTTTAAGGGATTTGTAGGTACTCGCGTAGTACTGTGGGGATTTCCGACACCCACAGTAAGCTTAGCTTGTACTATGACAAGGATAAATACATTTAAATACATTTTGGAAATACAGGGTGTTAGATAAACGCTCTCTTAAACCAAGACAGACGATAGTACTAATGACACCTTTGATGACGGGTCACGCGCCGATTTCTATTTTTTTTTTTTTGTGGTAAAGGGGGCAACCGAGCAGACGGCTCACCTGATGGTAAATGACTACCGCCGCCCATGGGTACCTGTAACTCAAGAGTCACAAGTGGTTTAAGGTAGGAGTAGGGGAAGAGGGGGAAAGGGGGGAAGATTGGGAAGAGGGGAGAGAGGGATTAGAGGGGAGGAGAGGGGGGAAGGACGAGAATAGGGGAGAGGGAAGGAGAGGGGGGTAGGACGAGAATAGGGGAGAGGGAAGGGTTAGGGCCTTCAGTAACCTCACTCACGCGGCGAAAAGCAATGCAACATTGCTTCACTACCCATTTTCTGTGAGGCCGTGGTATCAAGCGGAGTCGAGCCGGTCCATACGTGCCGAAGCATGGCTCTCCTACGCTCGTAGTTCAGCTTGCGCGTCATTGACCCCGTCAGTTGTTTATAAGTTTCGTGTTTCATTGCCGGTTTTTTTTTGTAGTGAAGTTATGTATTTTTTTATGCAATTATTGTTACATTTCGCTGTACTAACATGATGGTGCGTGAATAATGCTATATCGTCTGTCTTCGTTTAAGGGAGCGTTTATCTGACACCCTGTATTTACAAAATGTATATCTGAAAAAATCACGAAATATTTGGTTTGTAGTGAGATATCATGTGTATGTAATATTCTAATTTTTTTAAAGATAGGTATTTGTAGAAAAAAATACACGATTTTGGGTAAGGGGAGTAAGTCTTAAAACTCACCACGTATCATCAGGGAGGAGGGGAGCTTAAAAAGTTGCTGAAAAACATCACGTGGTTAATAGATGACCCCTAAGGCGTGATAGCGTAACGTTTTTTTTTAAAGAAAAAAAAAAACGAGTGTGCCTTAGACCCAAACTTCATACGAAACGTGACTGGCTATGAGAAAAAGAGAGAAAGAAAATGTATGCTCGGACCTCTCTCTCTCTCTCTCTCTCTTGCCACTACAGTAATATAAGAAACGTAACTCTCTCTCTTTCTATCTTCACTAACTTATATCTCCCTCTCAACTGCCGTTCGCCTTACTCCCTAAGTCAAGCGTGCGTATAGAAGTTTTATTTAAAAAACAAACAAACTAGGATTATGATATTACTAGCAGCACCCCGCGGTTTCACCAGCGTAAGTCTCGGTCCCGTGCGAATATTGGGATAAAAAGTAGCCTATATGTTAATCCAGGTCTACAGCTATCTACATACCAAGTTTCATCGCAATCGGTTCAGTAGTTTTGGCGTGAAAGAGTAACAAACATCCATACATCCATACTCACAAACTTTCACGTTTATAATATTAGTAGGATATTTTACCTGACGCTATAGTCGTGGATTAAGAACACCGTGTAGTGTCTATTGGAGAAGATTCTGAAGAAATGGTCGACCCGTCGGCTGAGGAGCACGTGGCAGGTGGCCTCGCGCCCCGACAGCCACGGGGTCTCCGTGTCCCAAATGTCTTTGAACGTACAGCCTCTACTGTAACAAGATCATTTAATTAACCGACTTCAAGAAGGAGGCTCTTAATTCATGTTATGTTAATGGTGAACGTAGATTCTATTCACTAGGCAACAACGTTCAAATTCCTATATATTATATTAGGCGGTCGACAAGCAGCAACCTCACGTCGACCACGCGGTCGCCGCGAAGACTTAATGTAAAGCGTAGCTCCCAAAAAACAAACTTTTTTTGAAGTGAAAACATCCTTATTCACGTTTGTGCACCTCTGCAATGGGGAAAAAGCACTGAACTCGTGACCATCACGCTAATAATACATATATAGATCCACTAGAGGGCGCTAATCTAAACATCGAGTTCTGCCAACTCCTTATTAATTAATGTCACCAACCTGATAATGTGACGTTTTAAGTTGGTCGTTTCGTTTAAGTTTTCACTTCTGTCGGCAGTCCTATGACTGACTATTTTTTTTTGTGCGTGTGGAAACCCCCTCGGGCCGTCACCCCGCCGGGGTTTTTGGTGGGGCGGTGTGTCGGAATGAACTGACTAAACTAACCTAACCTAAGCCCCTCTGCCCTACTCCCCTTCTACCTTAAGGGCTGGCAACGCACTAGTGGCTTTTGTGTTGCAAGTGTCCATGGACGGAGATAGTCACTTAGCATCAGGTGACCCGTCTGCTCCAGAGACTAAGTCACGGGTACCAGCTCGTCCTAAATAGTACCACTCCCACGACATCTGGTTTAAAGACTCCCAAAGTACTTACGAGCTCTTCCCATAGCAGTATTTATTCTCCACCACGAGGTGTGTAGCTCGGAGTTTGCTCAGCTCCTGATATAATTCGTAAGAAGTAAATCGGCCGTAAGTCTTGTAAACTGCATAAGCGCGCTCTCTGTAAAGTTGAGAGACACAGAAGCGAGAGTTATTATAATCGTTGACTAGCAGTAGCTAAAAAAACCACCTGAAGTGTCTGCGGGACACCCAATTGGAGCGAAGTTATATATATATAAATATAGTACCTGGGAGACTCGGTAGCTTTTTGTAAAAATCGTCATTTTTTTTTTAATAATTTTTTGTTGTAAAATTGTGTTTTTACAGGAAATATAACTATGCAGTTGAACTTAAAATGCAAAGCTATATCTTTATGCAAAATTTCATCAAAATCTTTAGAGCCGTTTCCGAGATATAAATACATACATACAAGAATTGCTCGTTTAAAGTAATAAAATTTAATGGATGCAATAAATTCTCAAAACATAGTAAATATTGTAAAAACTTTGAAAGTTGCCGGAACTAATATATGGATAATATTAGTATGCAACCAACATCAAAGTACTATCGCGCAGAATCCACAGATGGCGTAAATGAAATAAATCAACTCGCGGTCAGCATTTTTCGTTGCGCTAACAGTTTTTTTCCGTCTAGCCCTCATCCGCCGAGCGTCTGAAGTGTAACGTGCATAAGGAACTTCATTAAACAAGTTTGTTAGAGGACTCGGACTTCTCGACAACAGCCAGTTTGAGTGACAGGTATGTGACCCTGACCTCGAGCTACTGCTTACCCTCCCTATAAGCAAAATCCCTTTGCTTTCATTGCCTTTTTTATGTTATGGAGGGCAAACGATCAGACCTGATGTTAAGTTACTACCGTCGCCCTTAGACACCAGTAACTCAAGAGTCCAAGTGCGTTGCCGGCCTTTGAGATGGGAGTACGCTCTTTTCTTGAAGGTTTGAAGGTCGTATTGGTCCGGAAATACCGCAGGAGACAATTTGTTCAGATTGGTTATGCGAGGCAAAAAGTTTCTGAAGAACCGCACCATTGGTGGATTGCCAATTATCCAAGTGATGGGGATGATAGTTTTGTGGCGGCGAAACGCTGCGGCCGAAATAAGTCCGAACAATTCCTCTGAGTACTTCCCATAATACAGGCGATAGAGAATGCTTTCTCTTCTTACCTCCCAATTTTTTTCATCTTTAATTTCCAAGATCCTGATGGACAGCTTTTCTTCTATTGCGTCAGGCGGTTTAAGTTACAGATGGCAAAATATGTGTTTTTATCTTCAGGGATGCAGGCTTGAGTGTTTGCATGCATCATATCAAAAACCAAAGCATTTTAATTACATTATGCTGGCACATGGACCGAAACCATTCTGCGGCATCACCAAACAGCGAGCTTATTCAATCATGAACGCCCAATATACATCAATGGGAATTAAGAGATGGAAGACCACGACTGATTTAAGACAATCGAAAGCTTTGACAAAGGGGCTATGATAACAAAATATCAAAAGAACTTCTGGAGCTCAAAACATACAAAACCTGTGCATTTACAAGAATACACATATGTTCCACCTAAAGTTGGTCGAGAGGCAAAATAATCTGCAATGCATATTCTATGCTCTTGTGGCCCACTAATGCGGCACCGAAGTATTAACCTAAGTTTGCACATCATGCAACCGCAGGAAATACGAACAATCGCTGCTGATAGGATCTAGAAGTTTCTCGAAGCCATAAGTCTGAGCAGTGAACTTTAAAGCAAGAGTGGGCTACAAAAGACCAGAAATGATCCAGATTAGCACTAGGCGTTTAAAATAAGAATAATAATACATTACCTGGCTTCTTGGTTTTCATAATGGGGATGGGCGACTATAGGTCGCCTGGTGACTAACATGATAGTGGCCAATATTGGCATCGAACCCGCAAACGCCGCAGTCACGGGTGTCTCAGAGATAATATATTCCATTAGCTGCTCTTGTTGTATGTCGCTAAATTCACCTGCAAATTATGTTAAAGGTTTTTTTTCTTGTGGAAACCTCCACGGGGTCATCACCTTACCATGGCTATTGATGAAGCGGTGGTCAGAATCGAACCGACTAAAACCACACGGTGTTCCGTCACAAGTGAACCTATTGCAAGGGACTCGGGTATACCCTAGGAAGGAAGCCCCCGAGAATGTATGTTGTGCCTGATGTATAATTAAATTTGGAGATGACTTAGAGAGTGGTCATATTAACGGCAATTAAAAATAAATATCCAATCTCTCAAGTTGGACCAAATTGTACAGATTGCGCATTTCATTAAAAACAAACCACGTCATACGAAATTTTTATATATACTCGTACGAGTATATATGTATAGATCACTAGGTGGTATTTCCGCATGGGTAGAACTTATCAGGATACGAAATGGTGATATGCGTGATTGCTTGCGTACGGTCGTGTTACATGCGTGCGTGCGTATTACATCCGTGCGTACGTATTACATGCGTGCGTGTGTATGTGTGTGTGACATATGCGTGTGTGTCATGCATGCTATTCATACCTAATTTTATTAGAAAAATGCAATACTTTTCAATAAATACTTAATCAGTTATCAGCCACTGCACAAACCTTGTTTTTGTTTTCAGTAGAGAAGTCTAGAGAAATAATATACTCAGGATCTATTTTGCCCTTTGCTAGTGGACCGCGACAGCTTAAGTTTCATCAAAATAGTTGTGATAGGGTGTGTGTAAATAAACCAATAATATATATGCGCATGTGGACGTGTGCGTGTACTCGTGCGTACGTACGTATGTATGTATGTTGGTATGTTTTTAACACGCTTTTATCAGTTTCACTTGTATATAAACAAATCTTGGAAGTAAATCGACCTATACATAGAATAAGGTTATACATGATTATAAAACCATATTACTTTTTTTGTATTAATAAGGTTAGACTTATCTATATATTAACCCTTATTCAATCGCTATCTTCGTTACTACAAAAGTTTTTGATTTTTTGTTTTAGTAGTGTATATAGATAAGTCTAACCTTATTAATACAAAAAAAGTAGTTTGATTTTATAATCATGTATAACCTTATTCTATGTATAGGTCGATTAATTTTAACCTACTTCTAATTCTATAGAAATGTTATAGGGGGCAAACGAGCAGACGGGTCACCTAATGGTAAGTGACTACGTCTAAGACTACGATTAAGAGTCACAAGTGCGTTGCTGGCCTTTGAAGTGAGAGTAGGGGAAGGGGGGAAGAAAGGAAGCCTCACTCACACGGCGAAAAGCAATGTAAGCATTGCTTCACTGCCGGCTTTCTGTGAGGCCGTGGTATCACTTCGTTCGAGCCGGCGCATACGGCCGAAGCATCGCTCTCCCACGGAATGTATATATAGTTCGGATGAATATACTATAATTTGGCATCTTAGAGTTGAACTGACCATAGAGCCAGGAGGTGGATAGTGGAACTCTTCAGTGGCTACTAGTAAACCCTACGAGTTTGGGCTCATATGGTTCGTTTTATCCAGTCCAACAGACTGGGCTTGGTAACTATGGTCTGATGATGGAGCCAGGAGTTGGATAGTGATTTGGCACTAATCTAAACATGAAACAAAAGGTACGAGGTTGTAGCAACACTCACCGATGAAGGACATTTCTTGTGACACACTGCGTATCAGTTCTTGTACTAGCGGTGTCATACTGACTATCCAGAAGAATGCTATATAGCGCAAGTAAGACTTAGGGACGCTGAAAACACAATAGAAACATCTTAATTGCAACTCAGAAGATTTGTGCTGAAACTTCAAAGGGCTAAAAGTAGCCTAAGTTACTCCTTATAACACCAGCTATCTGCCAGTATAAGTCTCGTTGAAAATCGGTTCACCCGTTCTGGAGATTAGCCGGACAATAAACAAAAAGAATGACAAAAAACTGATTTAAGCATAGGTATCATGCAGATAACTGTATAAGCTTACAAAAAAAACTATCATTTTGACATTATAAACAGACACTTCAATTTTATTCATTTGTATTGATATAGCTTCACGCCTTTATATCTACGCAGGTTAGGCAGAGGTGTATTAAACCTATAATGTTAACTAGAGATGTGTGGGGTGGGAGTCGAACCCACGACCTCTGGCTCAATAGTCAGGATCACTAACCACTAGACCAACAATTTAAATTACATAATAGTACCGATACAGAAGTCTCACTCAGCTAAGTCATTTATATAAATAGAGACTCTTGTTCCGACGCAATAAAGTCGCAATTCAGGTCCCACAGCGCTAATTACCTACAGTTATATTCACCTAGACGTTGCCTCTCTTTCTATCGTGTAACTCTTATCTGTTCTCGATGCCACGACGTTAGGGTTGTCTTTTTTAAAGAATTAATTAACCTGAATATTAAATTACCAGTAAGTTATGTGCCTATTACTCTCTTTTTGTGAACAAATCAAACTAGGCTAGGTCCTAATAACTCGATAAACTAGATACGAACGAATGAGGTGCCCACTGAACTGTCAGGATGAGTCGACCCTGCAGTGTACTTGTAGATTTATACCTACACTGCGGAGTAGACTTGGCCTGGTAAAAAAATTATAATAATAATACTCACGCGTAATAACTAGGGTTCATCATCAGCGAAGACACCACGCACATTTGAGGTACGAATAACAATTTCAATCGCATCACAAATACAGCCATCACTCCAAACGCAACCATTTGAGAAATACTATAAAAAATACCCGGTTCTATTCGTAAATGCTTCAAAAATAATATTAATAAATCTTTCTCCACGGTCGCATTTTCTTTACATTCAATTTTCGACTTTATTTCTTTGTCTAGTAGGTCCAAATCAGTCACGACCTTTTCTTTATTAGTTTTCGTATCTGAGTTTTCGATTCCGCTATCAGATTCATCGGATATATCTCCGTCCTTTTCTGTTGAATCAATTTTATCTTCTATTTCTTTTCCGCACTCTTTTACACAGTTCGATACCCAATAGTGACAGACATTTACAATACTCAGTATTGCAAATGGTATTAAAAAAGATCTTAGTAGTTTTTTAATGGTAGAAAATGGTAGGAAATCAAAAACTTCAATACAAGTATATATCAGTGTATGAAACGTCTTAAAATTTGTTATTTTTGAATACATAATGTCCCAAATATGAGAATCTTCTTGTAATTCAAGGAAATTACTAATTAATTTCTTCAAATACACCGAAGCCACTACAACTATTGCTATTCTTAATAAAACCAGCCAAGCTTCAACAAATAGATCCATACGATTTTGTATCTTAATGCGAAAGGAACTAAAGAATAGACAATATGCCGAGATTATAAAAAAAAATGATGCGAATAAGGACGATTTTAGCATATCATTCCCATGTAATAGTAGCACTGCCATATGTAGTCCACAGAAATGCGAGTGAAGGAAAATGCACAGAGATTTGATGTCTATTATACGTAATTGTTCCATAACAAAAAAAATTATAGTCTGAGTTAAAAATATAAACTGTGAGAATTGCCAGAATAATAGGCATAGACAATTTAGTATAAATATGGAGACCTGCAACAAAAAGATAACTCATAAATTCCTGCAAATAATAATAATAATTTAATAAAATCGCGGTCATATAAATGTATACATGGATGAAATACAGAACCTCCTTTTTTGAAGTCGGTGAATTTTTTTAAACGAACACACGAACCGCTTGATGGTAAGCGATCACATGCGCCAGTAAAAACTTACAACACCGTTGCTGATAAAATCATCCCCCCTCCCGCAAGTCTAAACACCAATTATTTGATGTATAGTTTTTGGTATATATATATTTTTTGGTATATATGTCTATAGTTCCATAAATTACGTGAGGTGTTTTTTTTAATTTTCTGTTCCTCCCTCCCCCCTGGTGAGATGTCGTGAGATTTTATTCAACCCCCTCTCCCAACCCCCAATCTGACGTGAGATTTTTCAAAATGTGGGTTTCTTACGTAAACGCATTGGATTGTTATTGTAAAAAGAAAAAAAAAAACAAATATGGTGGTTTGACAGTCAGTAGATGTATAACGTCGAAGTTTGAATGAAATTATTTTCTTTCGAACGAATGAGTGAATAATCTTAATCGTATTACGATTACGCTTAAGATTAAATCTTAAGCGTGTACAATCTGGATTAAATGGACCAAAATAATATAATTTTTTTTTGTTTCAATCAGAAAAAAAATTGCGTGATATTTGCCGAGAGCCCCCTCTCTTCAACGTAAGATTAGATCAGATTTGACTCGACCCACTCCCCCCCTTAAACACCTCACGTAATTTATGGACGCCCTCTTGGTAAATGAAATTCGTGTGACATAATTTGCTAAACCTAAGTAGGGACACATAAATGGACATAGGGTATTTTTTTATCCAGAAAAAAAAGAAGCTTAGGAGCAAAAGTAACCAACCAATATTCATAACCAAAATCTTCTACAGAAACCATACCTGTAAGTGAAAGGTCGTTCTCTTCTGATTATCTCTGAGCTGTACGGTGATCAGCCAGGTCTGGAGTAAGAGAAATGGAGCAGCCAAGTTCTCCCTCTCGTTTGGAGCCCACTGTACTCTGGTACATTCTGTGTGGTTCGCGAAGTACTGGGCGACTGCTAGCAGACCTCCAAGTAGACTTTCACTGTTGAATAGTGGAAGAAACTCTTATTTGTGACTGTGAAAATGTTCCTCGACGTAATGAAGATGGCTGGGAAAGACTGGATGTGGAATGAGGAGAATCGGGTGATATATTACACAAAATTATCTACACTTAAACTAAGTATAACTTGTGCTAATAGATAAATATAATAATAATAACTTGAGACACGTCGCACACGGCTGTCTGATCTCAAACTAGGCAGAGCCTGTACTATGGTAACCAGACTGCTGATAAATATACTTATATATTTATAGACTAGCAACCAGCCCTGGCTTCGCACGGGTATCAGAGACATCTTAAACACTCACCAACATATTTCAATAAATTTACACAACATCTTAACAAATTATACACCTAAACCTTCCTCATGAATCACTCTGTCTATTAGTAAAAACCGCATAAAAATCCGTTCAGTAGCTTCTCAGTTTATCGCGGGCAGACAAACAGACACGGCGGGGGACTTTGTTTTATAATATGTAGTGATACATACATATCTATACATATATTATCTTTTTAAAAAGTATCACCGACTTCAATGTGCTTTTTAGTGAAAAGTAGATGTATTTTGTTTAAATATAATATGGGTAGGCCAACCAAACGCACTGTTCTAATGAGATGGCGATGATTTGGAGCAAAACGAAAATATCATCGATGTATAGAATTTTTAGATATTTGTTGATTTTTCAAAAACGGCTCGACCGATTTCGATAAAATTTAAATGGGACCACCTGGGAAAAAGAATAATTTTCCAAATTGTTTCAGGCGTCTTCGAGTAATCTGTGAACATACATAAAAAAAAAATCCGACGAATTGGGAAGCACCTCCATTTTTGAAGTCGGTTAAAAAATGAATCCCTATTTCCCTTGGTCACGGCATCACGCGTGAACGGCTGGACGGATTTCGCTAAATCTTTTTTTTGTGTTTGTTATTATAAGGAGAAGGGTCTTATGAAAGAAAAAAATAAGAAAGATAGAAAATTTAAGAAAACTTAGCGACCATATTAACTTTTCTAATATAACCTTAGTCCTTTTGACATAACTGTCAGTCGTTTGACAGTTGGCGCGATTGACAGAACGCAAATTATACCAATTCGAATTCAATACACCCAGACACAGAACAAAAATGATCATGCTCATCACACAATTATTTGTCTGGGATTTGGGAATTATTTGTCTGGGATGGGAAAAAGATTCAGTGGGAATCGACCCCCCTACACCTCTGGTTCAGCAGTCAGGATCACTAACCACTAGGCCAACAGGCCAGTCAAAATAATATAATCTTACTGTTTTTATAAAGGTAAAAATTTATGATGATGGATAGATGGATCTGGATGAAATTTAGCACAGAGATAGATTATAGTCTGGCATAGCCAGCCATATACCAAAAGATTTTTTTTTTGTATTTCTGTCTGTCTGTTTGTTCCGGCTAATCTTCGGAACGGGTGGACCGATTTCTACGGGATTTTCACTGGCAGACAGCTGGTATTACAAGGTGTAGCTTATGCTACTTTTATATAAAAAAAAGAATTAAGGTTCCGCACAAAATATATAAATAGCAAAGCCGCGTGGAACCCAGTATTTAAAAAATATTCAAGGGGCTCAAAGTTTGAAGAAGGTAGCACTGGATAAATTTATATCTGCTGAAGTACCTTATTGTCGCAGCATACAGAAACAGTGCCGTCACTGTTAACCCAGCCAGCGTCCATATAGCCTCCAGGTAGAAGAACACTGGCTGACCTATCCCCATACAACTTCGTACTGGTGCCAGGTCTCCCCCACGGTCCACTATGTGGCATTGGCGGTTTGACGTTGTGTTTATATACGGCTCTAAATACCGATACAGAGCTCCTATGACTACCTGGAATACAAGACAATAGTGTTCGGAAATGTTTTTCTGTGTTTTTAAAAAGATTCAGAACAAACAGACAAAACACACTAATATTAAACCGGCAGTGAAGCAATGTTTGTGTTTCGCCGAGTGACTGAGGTTACCGGAGGCCCTAACCTTTATCTCTCCCCTCCCCCCACTCCCTCTCTTCCCCCTTCCAGCAAACGGCCGGTGCCCATGAGCGGCATTAATAACTAACCATCAGGTGAGCTGTCTGCTCGATTGCCCCCCATCCCATAAAAAAAGGACACAGACTCTGGCCAAGTATCGAACCCACAATACTTGGCACGACGTACAATTATTTTTGAAACGAATTTTCTTATTGCACATTACACTTCAGACGCTTCGGTTCGCGACGTAGATACTAACAGTACTTTACCAATACCAGGCCAGGTTCACTCCGCAGTGTAGGTATAAAGTTACAAATACACGGCGAGGTCTTCTAATCGTGCTAAAATTCTGTGGGATGCCGCGCACCGGCCAGGCCGCATGTTAGTTCGATGCTCACACAGGCGCGGCGTCGCGTCATCCGTTTGTATCTAGACTATCGAGTTATTAGTACCGAGCCTAGGTTTATTTGTTCACAAAAAGAGAGTAATAGGCACACAACTTACTGGTAATTAAATATTCAGATTAATTAATTCTTTGATAAAGACAACCCTAACCCTATGGAAAGAGATGCAACTTCTAGGTAAATATAACTGTAGGTAATTAGCACTGGGCCACCTGAATTGCGACTTTATTGTGCCTGAACAAGAGTTGCTATTTATTTAAATCATTTGGCGGTGTGGGACTTCTGTACCTGTACTATTATGTATTCTGTGCCTATACCCGTGGTTTCAGTCGGTTCGAGTCCGATAAAACCACCTCTTCCTTGAAGAGGTATTTGTAAGGATTTTAGTTTAAAATAATTTTACACTTACTTCAGGATGAACATTAAACCGATTTATAGCATTCACATCCTTCGGGAACTCCACCAGTCTATCATACATGAGTTTGGATATCGCAGCAATAAAGGTTCTCTCTTCCACCATGGTCTTGAAGTATGAATAATAGAAACCCATCTCCGTACGGAATGACATCTCCCGTTCCATTTCCGAAAGATAAGTGAAGTTGCGATCATTCTCGAAGAGATGTGACACGTAACGATAATGGAGGTATCCAAGGGAGAATGCTGAAAAAAATCATGGGTCGCACATTATTAATAAATATTCTTGTTAACCCTTGCAGCTAATATAAGCTAAATGATCGTGTTAAAGTGGCATCTATTCACCATCAATGCGTCAGACAGCAACAAACACAGATTAATGAAAGAGGGTTCATTTTAATAAATAGCAAATCTTGCTACAAAGGAATAGAGTTTAATCTTGATTGCACACCAACACGCCACTACAAGTTTATTTCTCTAAAAGGTGATACATGCACGGTAATATATGTCTAATAAGTACGGGCGAGAGTGCTTCTCAAACAAGCTGTGCTTATCATTAGACGGCTTGCAGGGTACAAGGGAAATACGTCTCATCGGACGCCCAAATAACTCTACTGATAGACCCCGGCACCTGGTATTTGAAAATTGGTCGCCGGTCCAAGCTAGCAGGTATGGGTACCCTCAGAGTCTCTACTAATACTACCCCATGGTCCCACAGGTGGTAGTACCCAAAGGTCTGGCAGCTTTGGGATTTTGGTCTATGAGTGAGCTGACAAAGTAGGTATAAGGTTTGTATTATAAGGTGTTTGCAATTTAGTCTCAGGATGGTGAGTAGCTGCTGATATGGACGAGCCCAAACCTTTGCCCAATTTTCCTTTTAGTAGAAAGAAAATATTATTTCTATAATTAAATATGAGAAAATATATGTTCGTGGGAGAGACACGCTTCGGCACATGTGGGCTGGCTCGACGGGAGTGATACCACGACCTCGCAGAAGACCGGTAGTGAAGCAATGATTGTATTGTTTTTCACCGAGTGAGTGAGGTTACCCCCTCTTCCCCTACTCCCACCTTAAAGGCCGGAAACGCACTTATGGCTCTTGAGTTGCAGGTGCCCATGGGCGGCGGAGTCACTTACCATCAAGTGACCTGTCTGCTCGTTTGCTATCACATATAAAAAAATATGGCAAAGTTACCCACAAGTTATTTTTTTTTTAAGTCAATGCATAAAACCAAACAGTAAACAAGCGGCAGACAATTATTAGAAAAATAAACAATATATTATATTTCTTAGAATCTTTAGTACCAGAGAGTTTTCAAACAATGTTTATTGAAAACTAAATAATGGGGTATTGTTGAAATATTGAGTAACGCTTCCATTAGACGCTCATGCAAACATCAATCATTACCAAATGTCATGACTGACGCATGTTCGTTGGTGATTGATGAAATAATATCGACATTAAAATCTCATTATGCAACCGTCAATCACTGCATTAGACAATAGGTTATTCGTCAATCACCGTTTTGATTGTGGTAAAACTGACAGCAAAACCTACTGTGTACTGGCCCTGGGCGCCATATGCAATATATACAGAGTGTATGAAAGAACTTTTAATAATAATGCATTGTTTTTCTATGTTATTCAAGTTATTCACATATCAATACAAAAAAAATAATTGATGTGTCTGTTTGTAATGTCAAAATAATAATAATAGTTTTTGAAGTGAAAACTTCTTAGGCACGTTTGTGTTCGTTTGCTATGATAAAAAAGCACTGAACTCGTGACCGTCGCGCTAATAATACATATATAGATCCACTAGAGGGCGCTAATCTAAACATTGAGTTCTGTCAGCTCCTTATTTATTAATGTCACCAACCTGCTAACGTGACGTTTTAAGTTCGTCGTTTCGTTTAAGTTTTCACTTCTCAGAAGTCTGTCAGACAGCCTATTTAATAGTTATTTGCACGATACCTATGCAGAAAAATTAGTTTTTAATTTTTTTTTCCGTCTGTTTGTTCCGGCTTCTCTCCGGAACGGGTTGAGCGATTTCCACGGGATTTTCACTGGCAGATACCTGGTGTTATAAGGAGTAACTGAGGCTACTTTTATTTTGGAAAGATTTAGGGCTTCGCGCAAAATATGTAAATATGTACACGCGAGCGAAGAGCGCGGAACTGCTCGTCCTCTATATATTAATCCTTAAATTATAAAATCTAGAAGTGCAGAAAACTAAAACTTTTAAACAATATATTTTTCTTTTTATGAGATAGGCCCGACTACCGCCGCCCATGAGCACCTGCAACTCAAGAGACACAAGTGCGTTGCCGGCCTTTAAGTTGGGAGTAGTAAAAGAGCGAGAGGGGTACGACGGGGACGAGGGAGTGAGGAAGAGAGGGGGAAGGGGGGAGATGGAAGGATGGCAAAAAACAATGTAATAATCGCTTTACTGCCGGTCTTCTGTGATGATATCACTCCGATCAAGCCGGCCTATACGTGCCGAAGCTGTGGTATGTAAATTAAGTAAAACAATCTAACAAAAATTCTTCATCTTTATTATATTAATATAATAATAATAACTCCACACATCTCACACATGGCCGTCTGATCCCAAACTAGGCAAAGCCTGTACTATGGTAACCATACTACTGATAAACATACTTATATATTTCTAAATACATACATATATATTATAGGTAAATTACACCCAGACACAGAACCAATTATCACACAATTATTTGGCCTGGGTGGGAATCGAACCCACAACCTCTGGCTTAGTAGTCAGGGTCACTAACCACTAGACCAACAGGTCAGTGCATATAGATATAGAGTATACAATTTTCATTTCAAAAATGACTATTAAATCACTAAATCAAAACTTTGTGTTATGCATATTTAAATAATGAACTTAAAAAACTGGCGTGCAATCTTTAACATCAAATGTCGTTTCAAGGTTACACCAACTGACTAAAATAATTGAGATCCGTATCCGTAATCGCAGATCTAGACAGAAAAAATCCACATTTGCGGATATAGATTCTCAACGGTAAGGCACATCACTAATTGTGACCCAGATGTAGTGGTGTCAAATTTTAAACTTTAGCCCTATTAACTTGAATTCTTAAGCATAAGTAAAGAGCTCAAACTGTTTACTCATGCTTAAAAAATAACTAGCAGTCTTTAAATCATATAAACAATATTATATTACATCTACAAAATAATATTTTGTCTGCGTAGAAAGTGTCTTACGGCAGACTATTTTTGTCCAAACCTTTATCAAACTGTATATTAATTAAGTAGTAATTATGTAAATAAGTAAAAAGCATAGTTTACATAATTTAATGCATCCTTTTTCAAGGTATTTTTTTATCTCTATACCAACATTTATCAAATAACACTAGACAAATAAATGATTGGTCTCCTATACTAACTTTGATCCCCTATTTTGCCAGCTTTAAGGTATATTTTCGTGATAAAAAAATTGCCTATATCCTGTTGAAGGATTCTGTTTATCTCTATATCAAAATTAATCAAATTTGGTAAACTGTTTAGGCATGAAAACTGACAGACAAAGTTAAAGTCACTTTGTCTGTCAGTTTTTCATGCATTTATTATTAGTATGGTTTATATTTGAAAACTATAAATAATCAAAATACTATCAGAATTTTTCTTTAACCTTTCATATGATTTTTTCTGCAAAACACGCATAAAATTAAATTAATTAATGTCACAATACAAATGTGAAAAAAGTTATGTGTAGTGTTCTAAATATAAAAGGGATATTACATTTGTGAATTTGTTTTAAAGTTTAACATACCAAGGCTACCTAGCCGTACCGTCACGTGAGCTAATGAGACAAAAATTTGGAATGTTTTCTGGTAAAATAAATATGATTAGAACAAAAACTTGAGTAAACATGAAAGTTTTGATATTTTTACGGGTATTGTTCACGTAAAAAATGGTAATAAGTGTCACAAGTCGTCAAAGAATGGAACTTCTAAGTTATTTACTGCTTTTTAAAACATATTTAGTTAAAATAAAAATGTCTTACCAATTGTTGCTACAAGACAACCTTTAATAAATTTCTTCGATGAAAACTTCGTTTTCTCCTTGATTTTCGGTTCCATTTTATTTTCATCCATTTTCTTAGTAAATAATATTTCACATGTTTTGTGAAAAATGTTTAAATATTTTTTACTGAATTTCTAATAATTAAAGGAATAATTTCTAATCGTTGACATTGACATGACAATAACCATTTAGTGTTGCCATTGCCAATTTCCAATTCTTAATCTTGAACTAGTCCCCATGCATGCAGCCATGGCCTAAATTCAAAAACCTACAAAACACCCCGATAATTATTTTCATGCATTAAATAATAATGGAAAACAATTTCTGTTTAAATAATTAGGATCTTTATGTATTTGCTGAACATGTAACTACTCTATTTATTTTCTCATGAACTCACCTCAGAACAAAAACGGACTCGTGTTGATTGGTGTAAAAAAATGTTGTTAAAGTACTAATGTGCAGGCCACATTAGTACTTTAACAACATTTTTTGCATGGTCATTCGGGTCCTAGAGTTGAGACCGTGAACTGGTAAAAGGGAGGTAGGACACCCCCCAGCTAGATGGACTGACGAACTAAGAAATTTTAGCTGGGATTGATTGTATGCGAAAAACGGAGAACCGGGTGCTTTGGCGCACGTTAGGAGAGCAGTGGACTGCTGTAAGCTGATCGATTGAACGTTTATTGCATGTACATGTGTAAGTAGTATTAAGGCACACCTTACCTCATCTTAACAGTAGTACATGATTCGAGCTTTCTTATTAGTTCAGAAATAAAAGGAACCTTAAAAAAACAATCAATATTAGCTAAATCTTTAAGTTGTAAAAAAAATCTAGAAACTGAGACATCGATCTCCTAGTTCACAATCATACTAATTATGGAAAAAAATTATTTATGTACTAATTACACAAGTAGTTAGTGCACAAATCATTGACAAAAAAAAGTTGTATTCGAAGAGGAGGTAGGGGCGGCAAAATTTAACTAGCCTACAGGGGGCAAATGTGTAAATCCGCCACTGATTCTAGGCTACTACTCTAATGTAGTAGGCTACAATAAAGGTTGGGCCAGACAGCGGACGAAGCGGGACGGTGACGCGACGTGAACAGGTTTTAATGTTTTACTATAATATACTAAATATTTTATTTACAAAATCTTATACATACCCCGTGTATAACGTACAGCGCCAACAATTTTAGGAAAATTCATGATTTTTAATACAGCAGTCTTATTGTGAAACATACTAATTGAACTTGAAAATTTACCGATAAAGTTAATATTTTGTTTAAGAAAGGGGCGACGTGAATGAGACTACCGGTATTTAATAAAAAGGATGTGGATGGAAGGTCTAGAGTTTTTTAAAAATGTCTCCATAAAAAAATAAAGACTGGCTATTTCAAATCAAAATATTAATTTTTTTGGCTAAGAATTCTAATTTCAAATTAATTTTATTTTAAAAATATGGATTTCTTTTTTCAAAAGTAGTCGTTTGTTTATTGATTAGTGTTATGTTTTCATCGCATCAGCATCGTCATCATGGATACGTTAAAAATTCGAGTAATTATGGAGTATTGGTGGTATTATATGAATACCCTCCGGGCAGTCCCGCGGCACAAGCGGCACGCAACGTCAACGACGTTTACGGAGTTAACACTACAAATCAACGCACCGCCTGTTATTGGTTTGCCCGCTTCCGTTCTGGAAATTTCAACCTGAAAAATTAACGTCGTGGTCCTCCGAAAACTTTCCTCAACAATGACGAATTAAAGGCGATTGTGGAAGATACTCAATCTACGGCTGAATTAGCAGCAGCTTTCGACGTTAGCGTCAAAACAATATTGGAGTATTTGCGTCAAATTGGCAAGGTAAAAAACTTTACAAATGGGTGCCCTACGAACTCAATAATGGCCAGCGCGAAGTAGGTGTCGAGACGTGCTTTGCACTGCTCAACAGGCACACAAACGAAGGAATTTTGAACCGCATTGTGACCTGCGACGAAAAATGGATTCTGTTTGATAATCGCAAGCGCTCAGCAAGTTGGTTGAATCCTGGTTCAGCACCTAAACAATGCCCTAAAAGAAAACTTAACCCTGGAAAAGTGATGGTCACTGTTTGGTGGTCTAGCGTCCGTGTGATTCATTACAGCTTTTTACCAAACGGGATGAGCATTACTGCAGATGTGTAGTTTTGTACTGTGAAGAACTGAACACAATGATCGAGAAGCTCGCACATCTCCCGTGAGGTTACCGGAGGCCTTAACTCTTCCCTCTTCTTCTTTTGCCCCCCCCCCCCCCTTCCGTCATTCCTTTACTCCCATCTGAAAGACTAGCAACGCACGTGTGATTCTTGAAAAAATATACGATATATGAAATCGGAGCCAGAAATACAAGTCGATTGAAATGAAACTAAATCTCTAAATGAACTGTTTAATGAAATCCTCATGTACCGAAATCAATGTAAAGACATTGTAAGGAGAATCATTGCATATGGTTTCGCTACCCGTAGCCCTGGAGACGACTCCCCTGAGGTAGTATCGCTGTATGTTCATTCCTGTAGATGATGAGAAGGCTAACCCACCTCCTCCGTCACCCTCGCAGATGCTTACTGTACCTGATGACATATTACACTCAAATTGATTTCTAGTTAGTGAGGGTTACTGATGGCATACTTGTATATTTGGATAAATAAATTGATGAATAAATAAATTAAAGAAATATGAAAATTAAATTAAGAAATGAAAGAAATAATTAATGATTTTGTAAAGTCAACCTTCGTAGGACTTGTATTAATAAGAAATGAATTATATGTAGATATATAACATAACCAATAAGCTTATAGTCTATCACGGCGCACGTCACATCTAGCTCGAGTGTTGTGAGAGAGAGATGTGAGAGAATACACAGCTCTTTGAGAGTATTATTTATACAATCTTACTTCGTGAGGGTAATAATTTCTTACCGTTTTGTAACCCTGCACAAAATTTGTCGTCGGCAATAGAAATTTTCGAGCGACATTCAGGCAAGCTGATGTATTGCAACTGAACTTCTTTTAACACTGGAGAGAAGTTGCCGTTTTTGGAAGTTTGACCCCATCCAGCAACCTAGAAAACAATAAATAAGTACATTTTTTAATTTTTTTATGGAATATATTTTACGAGTGATACCACGGCCTCACAGAAAACCGGCAGTGAAGCAATGATTACATTGCTTTTCGCCGAGTGAGTGAGGTTACCGGAGGCACTTAACCCTTCCCTCTCCCTTCCTTCTCTCTCTCCCTCTTCCCCCTTCCCCTACTCCCACCTTAAAGACCGGCAACGCACTTGTGACTCTTGAGTTGCAGGTGACCCGTCTGCTCGTTGATTTTATGGAATAGGTTCTAAAGAATTGGTGTGATAAGTATTTACTCTGATTGTGAACCAATATTTTTAACCCGGCTTTAGTCGGGTGGCCAATCATTGACGTCAGTTGAGTTATATAACACAAACTGTTTGATGATGGAAAAGGTGTACCTGTCCTAGCACGCCTTCCTGCAATTGCCTCCTCTCAAGGTTAAAATCGAAGTCCAGGCACACAGGCCTCACGTAGATAGTATACAAAAAAGGTGTAACCAGGATCAACACGGCAATGTCGTTTTGGATGCCTCGGAAACGACTTGGTACGTTTATTTGCTCCACCTGGAATTAAATTTAAATTTCTGTGCTTTCACACTCTTAAATAAGTTGTGAACACAATTTTGCTATCAGGCTCTTTGCTCCCCGCGCCCGCATTAGCGATGTGAGTACAAAAAACAATGAAGTCGATAAGTATAAATTTTTAATGATAAGTAATGTTTTAAAGTACAATAATGGCACTGTCCTTGTCCTTTTACAAGCGTGCGTAGTAAGTAATATGTAGACTACAGAAGCTATACATTGAAGTTTTTGTATCAAACTATTATAACATAATTACAGGGATATTCATTGTATGATCTGTTTATTATTACGATGGCTTACTAAATGCATGCACGTAATTTAATTAGGGAACGTGTATCTATGGTACATTTTATCATAGTTTGTGCGTGTAAAAGAGAGGTAACTACCGTACTTGGGTGAGGTCATTGGTAAAACCTTAAAAAAACCATAACATTAAACTTTGAAATTCGTAAAAAGGACCAAAGATTTAAAGCGTTACAATACATATGCCCATAAGGTCGTGACGCGCGGCCACGGCCTGTATAGTGTTCACATGGCAAGCGTTTCACGGGCGTTGAACGCGCGTTGTCGCAGTTCAATTCGAATTCTGTATTCGTCGATGATGGACGTAAAAACAGCTTCGTGTTTAGTGATTTTATATCGACGTCAGAAACAGCAACACAAGAAGAGACGGCGATACTGGGTTCATCCATTTTAACATCCAGACTAACTGAAAGCCACTTTATAACTTTATATCCTAAACTTAGGCTACATGAAACTAAACTCAGTAAAATTTTATAAATGTTACTATGACAGTTGATGCTAACTATATGGACAATTATCACATCAACGTCACTGTGACCAATTAGAAGTCAATCTAAAATGCACACTATTTTTAGTTATTAATCACAATTAATAGAAACTTCGGAATAAAAAGATAAAGGTTTGAAGACAATTCATCAAACACTTTCCGAGTTTTGCGGCAAGAAACATACGGAAGCTGAATTTTTGTATAAGTATACATAACATATTTACATAATATATAGCTTAATTTTTTCATCTACACATTAGTGAATTTTGATTAATATATTTAAAATCAATAATTTTATGTGAAATACAAAATAAAAGTAAGTACTAGTATACTTTTGGCATTTCTTGTATATTATATTTTTATTTTAATAAATGCATAAAATAAAGTCACCGAACTCATGATTTGTGAAAAATAGTATACGGACTTTTATTTAAATGGCCGAATCCTTTTATTGGTGATTGCAATAAAAGGTTGATGCGTTGAAAATGCGTGCTTTTGTGAACGAATGTACGTGTTCTTGTTGACGCGCGTCAATGCGCGGTAGCAACACGAGCGTCGCAACGCCCGGCATCTAAACGTGGCCGTACAGTAAAGCCGCGCTATAAAATGTATAGGTACTTTTGCAAAAAAGGCCTAAGAAATACCTTTGAAAAGTAAGATCTTTTGGTCGCCCTTTAAAAGCGATTTGCCTATTAATAAAAGACCTGTTGGAATGAGTAGGCACAATATTTTTCAAGATACGTAGTAAAAAAACGAACTGTGTGTTTCTTCAGCATATACAAGGATTGAATATTCTGCGCCAGAAAGGTTTATAGCAGATCAATATTCTTCTTTCATTTCCTTTTTATAATACTTACATCAGACTTTTGAGCGTCTTCATCTCTAACGTCACTCCACGCCCGTGTCAACTTGCCGGCAGCGACTGCGTAATCAGAGGCTGGCAGTAGTTTATTGTTCCAAAAGCAGTGTGCAGCTAGTGGAAAAATATCACTAGATATAATTCATTGTGTTTGTCTGAAGGAAATTCAAACTATAGTATTAGAAATATATCTTAGGGTTATTGTAGTTGCTATGCTAATTACCACTCTGTAGGGAGAAACTCATAGAACGTTTGTACAGTTTTATTGAAGACTACTTATACCTACCTATATATTTTAAAATCATACACCCTTTTTATAGGTAGTAAGTAGGTGAGTTGTTTAAAGACTAATATATATCTAATAACTGTAAACGAGCAAAACCTTGCATATTATATGTTATGGACCTAGTTATTAATATGGGATTATTTATAATCTCCAGATAGTTTGAAGTGCATATTATGAGTGGGCTATGTCATAAAAATGAACACCAACTTACAACTATATTCTTACAATTATATTATTATTTTCATTTTGTTCATTCAGATACGTAACACACTTACAGTATATTGCTAATTATAACACACTTTAACGAACTTTGGTATTTGTTTTCAATTCACTTATTACAATTTTAATTTTAAACTGAATAGAAAACATCTGCTCTCTGTAGCAGCGCGTTTTTGTCGATAATTATAGTCCTTATATAATGTACTTGTTCATAACGGCCTGCATAATGTACACACCACATTTTCACATGTAGCAATATTCATAATGGCCAGACAATATGTTAAATAATGAAGTTTATGTATTAATTACATGTGTCAGTTTAATCATTTAGCCCTTAACATATAATAATTCTAAATATATAGCATGTATTTCGGCAAAGACTCAAAAGATTTGTGTCAAATTTTTGTGTTTTAGAGAAGGTTTTACGTTTTAAGTTTATCCATTTTACCAAAAAGAAAATAGTCGCCTAGAAAATTAGTTACTATAAGGGTTTACGAATATGTTTTTAGATTCTTAATATTTCATTTATTGTTAATATTAGGCATTAATGTCTCACGTCTTCATCATTAAAACAGGAAAAGATATATCATACTTAATGTGAAGAGCTAATAATACAAAATTGATTTGATTTGAGAAACTAAATCAAGGTTAAAATTATGTAATTGAATAACGTTATATCGAAGTCATTGATTTAAATAACGAAATAACTTGTTTTTTTTTAGTTTTATTATTTTATTAAAGTCTAGACTAAACTAGAAATCATGATGGCCACTAACCGACTAACTTTCAAGGTCAAAGGTTTTTTTTATATACGGAAATTAACGCGGTCACGAAATAGGTAATAAGGAGTCAGCCTGTGACCACGGCCAGTGCAACCTGGTCGAAACGTTAGGCAATTCAGAGGTACATACCTAATACATTTTTGGTAATATACATACATAATTATAAAATGGAAAAAAGTTACTACAATTTATTACTCATATCACAACATCTCGTCAATAGTTACGAATTAAATAATTTTTTTTTAACAATAAATAAACGGACTTCAACGAAACGACTTGTATCGCAAAACGTAATAACGTTATTGTTCAATAACTGATTACTGGAATAAAAATGTTCGTGATTGGTATTTATTTTCATCAAGGACATACGATTTAACTCCCGTGTGACAACGTAGAAGGTAACTTCACCTTTATGTGGCCTTCGTCGGATCTAAAACTAGACGGGTATCCCCGAAATACACACGCGAGGAAAACCGTAAGTCCTTAATAGACTGGATATTAAAAGTACTTGTTTAATCAATATGCTTACCAGATATAACAACTTTGTTAGAGACGATAGACCCGCCGCAGATCTGAGTGTAAGGTTTTGGGAATTTTCGATGAATACCCACGTGCCAAGGCACGTGTCCGAGCACTGCTGTTACAGAATTTATGAGTAAAGGTTTACCGTTAGGTGTTACTCGACCACATTCTGAAAACAAAATTGGCTTTAAATAATATCTTAAGAAATTTCTGACCTTTTTTCCCCTTTTTCTAATTTTTATCACGTGAAAACGGCTAAAGTTAAATACATTGTTACCGTTATAACCGTATTAGTTTAACTAAATAACTGATACTGAAATCGATTATTTGCGATGTGTTTAGTAATAGCAGGATCCAGTCTAAAACCAATAAAATTTAAGATATTTTAATTTTGAAGAGATAAAACTGATGCAGTAACGAAGTTATAGGTCTAGGTATACTACCATCAGTATTTTGTAGAACTTGCTCGATCGTAATTTTCTCTTGCAGGATAACACCCTAGTAGGTAGAAGTGACAAATGTATATAGGTCTTGTCTCAGTGTTCGTTTTGTCTTACCATCATCCTCCGAGCCTATTCCTAGGTTGGGGTCGGCTGTCAGTGTAACTACGAAACGGCCGAACTTTGATATTTTACGTGAAGCGACTGACATCAGACCTCCGCAATCCGAGTACTAGGCGATGTCGATTGAATTAGAATTTGGAATACTTGATTATTATATGTTTGATTTTTTTAAAGTACAATTATTAAATGCCCGAATATGACCTGAATAATATTCCAACATGATTACAACATAATTATGAACATACATAAAAAGACGAGTTTTTTTACTTGGCGACAACAGTGGGGCCACGTCAAAAACATGTATTTTTTAATTAAATAAAATCTTTTTAACAAAAAATTAAACCGACGAAAATAATCATTTTATTATTTGGCGCTGACTCAAAATAAGTTTGTATAAAATTTGATAGTTTATGTAAATAAGCTCAATACTTAAGACTTAAGGTTTATTTATTTTTTGCTTTTTAGTTCTTTTCGTCGGTTTAAATTTTTGTCAAAAAGATTTTATTTTATGGTTTTTTTCATCATCAGCTCAGCTACATGATGTGATGATTTCTAAACGCAATACCTGATAAAGTAATGAAAAGTAAACAGAAACACCATTCGTTTCTACAATTTTCGAGGGTTTCTCTCAATTTTTTCAGGATCCCATCATCAGATCCTGACTTCCTTGACATGGGACCACCCTTGAGATGACCACCCTATCTAACAAAAAAAATAATCAAAATCGGTTCATAAATAACGGAGTGAGGGCTGAACAGACATAAAAAAAAAAATATATATATATATTATACGGTCGAATTGAGAACCTCCTTTTTTTTCGTCGGTTAAAATAGAGACAAACTATAATATACGATAAAACAGTTCACTATAAATTTAAAACCAGTTAATCTTTTTACTTTAAAAGAGCAATTCTTGCATGTATGTAGGTATTTATTAATGTATGTATTTATATTTCGATATCTCGGAAACGGCTCTAAAGATTTTGAAGAAATTTTGTAGGTATACAGATATGTTTTGCATTTTAAGTTCAACTGCATAGTATTTCCTGTAAAAACGCAATTTAAGAAGAGAGAATAAAAAGAAAAAAATACGATTTTACAAAAAGTTACCGAGCGAAGCTACTAGAAGGTAGCGAAAGTACTAGACACTGTTATGAATAGTTATTAAATGCCGGTATAAAATAAATTAACAAATGCCGGCGTATAGGGCCAACTAGCATTAGACCACTATTGGTCACCTGAGTGCAAGTAGGTAACTACTGTCGTCCATGGACAACTGGAACTTAAAAGTCACAAGTGCGTTGTTGGGCCTTTTCGGTTTGAAGGTCGTATCGGTCAAGAAATTTATATTTTAGAATAATATTTTACATTGTCCTCATATTTCATTTACGCTTATAAGCAATGCAAACAAAAATTTGTAAAAAACATTTTGGAAAAAGTGTCCTTGGAGTTTCTTGCCTGTTCTTCTCCATAGGATCTACGTATTCGAACAGGCAACTAGCTTCACGACTGACTTAGTCTGACTAACTCCTACTCCTGACAATTCAGAATTCTGATTAATGGGTTAATTGAAATAAATGGTTTTGATTTTTATTTTGAAATACCGCAGGCGACAATTTAATTTAAGGTTACGGTTATTTAGTGAATTGGATAGTTTGAAGCTATAGAAGTGAGGATGTTGCTAACATACCTGCTTTGCACCGAGGAAAGTAGTCCCAATAGCCAGATATACATCTCATGCGTGGCAGTGCATTGTCGGAGTAATAGTTTGGACTGTTGCAGCTGATTTCAACATCTGTTCCGGAGTGTACATATTCTTTACACTCAATCTTCTTAGTTCTTACAGCATCTGGTATTAGGCAACTGTAGTTGGAATCAATACTAGGGTCCAGTGCTAATCGGCAGACTCCTAAAAGTAACCAAATATGGTTTAGAGGTATACTATTGTAATTCATTGAATTTTTGACAAAAATTCATTCGTCGATGGAAAAAGTTAGCCAATTTTTTTTATCACATGATTTATATGTTTATTACTTTTGTATCCTCTCCCTCCCCCTGGGTCATACGTGGGATTAATCCCCCTGCCTACCCAAAATCACGTGATTTTTTTTGTACAAAGTGTCTTAAAAAATTTCATGAAATTATCATTAAATACAGATAATATCTAATGCTGGGAAATTAAGCACCGTGATAAAAATTACCAGAAAGACATTAAGGTTGCAGGTTGTTTCTGACTGTCATAAAAATAATAAAGGGAAAACGTAATCTTGTGAAAATCTGAGCGGCAGACGGGGAAATCGTTGCCTGGCAACGGCGAGTCAAAGCCACACGCCGCTTTTAGGTTTAAAAAAAACCGGGCCCGCAGCAGGCCCGCAGAGGTAAATTTCGTTTTTATTAATTTTCTTTTTGAAAATCTGCCCCCCAGCCCCCCCTTTGGGGGAATATAACAGGTTTACAAATTTAACCTTCATTTTTGCCCTGTTGATTTGTCGTCCAAGTTTGAAAGCAATCGGTGCATAATTGCGACCTCTATCGTGCCGGTAAAATTGAGGTACACACATATTTACATATATATAAATATATAATTTTTTAGGTAGATTTTTAGAAGAAAAGCCTGTTTTAAAACAAGGACAAGAAAAGGCGGTTGTTTTGGGGTCTAGGGATCCTAACTAGACCTCTTGTGAAGAAATTGTTGGAAAATTCAACAACTAGTACAAAACCAATAGGTAGACTTTCTTCGAAATCTACCTAAAATCATCCGATTTAAAATCTTTAATTTTACGCATTCCACCTACTATATATTAAAAACAAATGGAAATTCAAACGGTCATAACTTGTAAACGGATAAATATTTTTCAATAAAAATCGGTTGTCTGTAAAGTCGGTTTACTGACGATATTTGAACGTGACAACGTCATAGGAAAGCCTCAGAGCGAGGTAACGCCGCATGTGTCATGTTTTTCGTGCGTGCAGCCGGCTCCATTGAATTATAAGACGTTGTCACGTCAAAAATTATTTTTGTAACTGCATGCTAGAGTCATGCCCTTTCAGTAATTTCCTTTTTCAAATACACCCGGTATAATAGGTATATTATGTATTTATTTCGTTTACTTTTTGTTAAAAAAATTATGATTTTTGTTTAGGAACTATCGACGAGTTTAGTGTTATTAATAGAAAAGAATTTGAAACAGTTTTTTTTCAATCCTTCAATGGATGATAATGACCCATGGTCAAATATTGGCGTCTACGACCTCCGCAATAAAAAGTCTTGTATTTAAATATCAGTTTTACAATTTAATAGGTACATACAAAATCGGATACATCACAGACTTCCATTCACCTGGATCATGTTAAATTGTAATGAACAGTTCAAACCCAGCTTACTTCAACCCTTAATTTACCACCTTTGGAGGTGATATATTTTCTTCAAATTTAAATGGAACCAACCTTGAGTACAATCAATTCAATTTAAATAAGAATAATTGAAATCGGCACAGAAATGGCGAAAATATCGCATAACGAGAACTCAACCTTCTTAAAGTCGGTAAACAATTAAATTATTATTAATTTTTTGCGGTCAAACAATTGTTTTTGTTTTTAGAACTAAAAATTCAAAGTCATGAATTGCGTAAAAAACAAAATACTCACGAACGCATTTAGGCATATTCTGTTGCCAATCTCCCATTACACAATTCACCGTAGTGCTGTTTTTGCTCGCACCACCTTCTGACGTCATTATCCCGTATCCATCCTGACAAGTAACTGTCAATATGACAGAGTCAAAAGATTGACCAGGGAGACTGTCGGGGATATTGGTTTCGTAAGTTCCATAATCTGGGAATGGCGGTAAAGTGCAGCCTTTGTTTGTTGGTCTGAAATCGAAATTAAATTTGTTTTTACCTTTAAACCTGATTTTGTAGGTTTTGGATATAAGTTTTGGATTTATACAAAATTTGTCCGAGATTTGATATAATAATTATCTGTATTTCTTTTCATGCCATTTTGACCAACAGAGGGTAAATGGAAAGCTCTGAAACCCAGACTAATAGCTTTGCAATTTCTAAATTCGTTTGGAGCGGTAGTTTGGACCCGTAATCCTAGCTGTCAACGGGTTACCTCTTTAAATAGTAGCGATTCAAAATGGTACGTGTGCGTCTTATGGGCGATTGATTTCAAGAATTGCTCTCTTCCAAAAAGCAAACATCGTGTCCAAAGACTTGCTCGGTTAATATCGCTTTAATGTGGTCGTTATGTACGTTCACCGATTACTCGAAGACGCCTGAACCAATTTAAAATAATCTTGTTTTGTTTTAAAGGGTATTCTCCCCAGGTGGTCCCATTTAAATTTTATCGAAATTGGTTGAGCGGTTTCTGAAAAATCAACAAATATCTAAAAATTGTATGCATGGATGGTTTACTCCGAAAAATCGCTGTCTCATTGGACCTTGACTTACCCATTTAAACAAAATACAATTTATCATGATTTAGGCACATTGAAGTCGCTGATACTTTTTTTTAAAAGACAATTATAGTATAACAATATTTGTCTTGAGTGTTTGAAGAGTCCAAAGTATGAAACCTAGGAATTCATAATTTAATCGCTGCCTATAACTTTAATACCGCCATGCAGGATCGTATTAACTAATTAGTTCGGCTTATTTTCACTAGATAGTCCTGGTTATAGTTCTACATGTGGATGTCGGGACAGGAGCAGTAAAGAAGTGCTGAGGAAATAGTAGTGAAATACATAGCGGATAAGATCTTACATTGGCAAAGAGTTTGGTCCAGAGCTAGATGGTGGTTTTGTGACAGGTATAGCCAAAGGGTTAGGTTCTGGTGTTGGTTTTACAAAACCCGGCTTACAAAGCTCGTCAGTCTCGTCGGATCCATCTGCGCAGTCTTGTCTCTGTTAAAAAGGATATGAAAAGTGAAAATACACAGTTAACTAAAGTCATTCACTGTCTTGTAGTAAATTCGTGTTTTTTCTTTATTAAGGTAATATTACTTACCCCGTTACAATCAGCACCTTGGTCTACACAAGATCCGTCATCACACTGAAACGAGTATTGTGGACATTTTTTTTCAGCACTCGCTGCAAGTGCTCTGAAAAAGAAACCAGAAATGTTAATCTTCTAATTAAATTTAATTTGATACTCATAAAGAAAACGTTGTGTTTTGTCAACTAGTGTAGCTGATAAAACGATGAATTATGAAATAAAAATCTTGAAGTATTTACAGATGTCTGCTTATTAACTTAATTTGTGCTTTTTCTTTAAGTATACTAAGTATCCATATATAAGTTCGGGCAACGTTCAAAGATGGCGCAATTTTAATTTTAATTACAATATTTTGATCCAGTTTAGTCAATCCGTAAGATATATATATAAATAGCGAAAGGCTCTTCTTTCCAACCGGGTGTCCCAAGAACACCTCACGCGTTTTTTAGGGTTACGTTCCTCAAATGAAAAAAAAAGGAAACCCTTATAGGACCGCTTTGTTGTCTGTCTGTCTGTGTGTCTGTCAAGACCTTTTTCCTCAGGAACCCGTGGACGCATCAAGTTGAAATTAATACCAAATACATAAGACTGCGGATCTTTGAAGCTGTAAAAATCATACTTCTAAGGCAACGCAGTCATAGGATATGGCCTTTTAAGCTTTATATTTGACCAAATTTGAACATTTCGTTGGTAAATCAAAACCTATAGGGAAAAGGAAAAGTCGTTAATTTGTTATTATATCACATAAAAAAATCGTTTTTGTGATTACAAACTTATATGGGTTTCCTGTAAGGATTGTGTGGAATATGTTTTGCAATAAATAAATAAATAAAAAATTTGCGGTTGGATTTTTAACTTAAAAAAAAAGGGGAAAAAGATTTTGAGAATTGGTTCTCGAGATGGACCTATTATCTACATACAAGTTTGCTTGCTTACGGAACAGTCAGACTCAAACTTGTCTGGTTTTTAGTTTTTTTGTACAGAGATGATGCTTCTAACCTCTGCCCTACATACCGTCATATTTACTAAAGCTATTTATTATAAAAACCTGTAGATACTCTTTGATAAAATCCTGGTGTTTCGTGATCAAGGTGAACGTGGTATAAACATAATCATTGCATAGCTTCTGGTCATCCCTGGGGGCTGCAGACACGATGCCTCTTAGATAGAATCTGTCAACACCTAGCCCTCTATCGGGGAAGGCCAGACCTCCTCCGCTATCACCTTTGCATAGAGCCTTACCTGAGAATAAAGAATATTCTGGGACATACATAGCTTAATACACGTATTAGTAGCGTCAGATGATGAAAAGTTAATTAGCAATAGGTAAACGTGGTAAGGACTTGTGATGGAGACGGATGAGCAAAATGTGGTACGTATGGAAGTTGACGGGTACAAGAGAAGAGGACGACCAAAGAGAAGATGGATGGATAAGGGAAATAACGAATGATAGAGAAAAATGGAAGAATAAAACATATTGTATCGAATCCAAATAAAATTTGAACTAGAGCAGGCAGATGAAGGTGATGATTACACAGCGCTACCAAAACCCACACTAAGCAGACCTTGTACTGTGAATACCTGATGTTTAAATCGGGACACGACATAAGACGTTACAATGAAATTCGACAGCTCTATTAATTCATCCGATGATCAAATCAAACTGTCTAATTGCTCTAGTCACCTACTATGCCTATGCATATTCCTGGCTAAGCTATGGCGTACTTTTATGGGGAAATAGCACAGATGCACCTACTGTATTTACACAACAAAAAAAACTAATAAGAATTTTAGTAAACATAGAGGAAACAGACACATGCAAGTCCCATTTCCAAAAGCTAAAAATATTAACTTTGCCGTCTATATACATTTTAGAAATTTGTAAATTTGTCCGGAAATACCCGGAACACTACACTACAAGAGAAAATATACAAACCAGATACACACTAAGGCACAAAAATAGACTTAACCTACCAACCTCCAGACTAGCAATGCATTCCTCAGGCCCCTTGGTCATGTCAATAAAAATATATAATAAGTTGCCAGAGTCCATAAAAAATTAAGAAAAAATTAACAATTTTATAAATAAACTAAAATATTTCCTAGTAAGCAAAAGCTACTATAGTATACAAGAATACTTAGATGACAAACACTAATTACCAACTATTGACAGAATCTGTAATATTAATTTCCATTTAAATATTAAACAATAATTGAATAATACAAAACGCGCTATAAATAATGAACTTATAATACCAAATTAGAACAAATGATATTTAATATTATATTGAAATTATATATAATGCTAATTATGTATTGACATTAGATTAACCCAATTTATGTTTGTATTGTGGATGTAAACGACATTTAATATCATATTAACTTTATAATCTTTGATTATATATAATTATATTATAATATAACAATTAATATTTACGTTGAATTAACCCAAATTATTTTTGTGCATAAATATGTAAATGACATTTAATACAAATACTTAATATAATATTGACTAAATTAATAATACTATTAAAAACAAATTAATATGATTTTTGAATGTGAATGAAATTTAATACCATATTGACATAATATAAAATAATTTTATTGTTATTTACAATTGTTGAATCCCATTTTTGTGTATAGAAACCTAGGGCAGCAAATATATCTACAATAGGAATTTAAATGAAAAATATTTTAATAGGTAAATATAAAAATAAATTAATAAAAAAATAAATGAAATCGCTTTAGATGAGAATAATATAATATCCCGCCACAGGAAACCGACCGAATAGTGCAATACTATAATATAAAATGTGTGCAATAATATATTTGATAAACTTTGTCTAGGCACTAATAATAATAATTGTAACAAACTCTTCCTCTCTCCTAACATTGTGCTGTGCCCGACAGGGTCCATAATTGTAACCTAATTATAAGCTTGACATCTGTATCACATTATGGAACGCAATAAATGTATTGAGTATTGAGTAATTATGCTTTCAGCTACTCAATATACTTAACAAGTGATTTCAGACACTGGGCGTTAATCTGCTAACGTTATTTTTATTCTCACGATTAAATTCCTTGATTGAATCTAATACTTTTTTCAAAAATATTCAATTAATATCTACACTAACCTGTGGCAAGCCTTAATTAAGGATAAATAATACCTGGTCGAGTGTTGGGTGACGATATTAAATGAAATAAAACTGAACAACGCTAATGCACTCTGTCCAAATGCCAACCACACCGGCTTCCGACATTAAATATTTTTTCTTCTCGGATCTTCGCTATAATTTTGTTTAATTTTCAACAAAATCGTTAATTGTCGAATATCCGGCTCGAAGGACCATGTACAGATTGTAAATCCAGCTAATGGATTTAAATAAAAGGCAGCGATGTGGTAAAACTTGTAATGGCTCTCGGTCTTATCACAAGGTTTTGTCAAACTTGTTTAGTCGTTGAGAAAATGGAATTGACTCGAGAAAATTCAAGAGCGATGATTTATTATGACTTTCGAAGTGGTTTAACGCAAAAACAGTGTGTTGACCGGATGATTACTGCATTTGGTTATGAAGCCCCATCGAAAACCACAATTTATCGCTGGTTTGCTGAATTTCAACGTGGACGTGTCAAGCTCAGTGATGATCCCCGTCAAGGTCGTCCAAAAACTGCATTCACTCAAGAAAACGTTGATGCTGTGCGTAAGCAGATTGAGGAAGAACGACATGTGACATACCGCGAAATTCAGGCAACTTTAGACATTGGCATGAGTCAAATACAAATAATCTTGCAAGAACAATTAGGTGTAAAAAAGTTGTTTTCCCGATGGATACCGCATTCGCTCTGTGAATCAGCGGCTAGCGTTACTTGGTGCGTCAGAACTCTCGAAAGATTCCACGCAGGATCCTCAAATGCTGTATACAACATCGTATCAGGTGACGAATCCTGGATATACGCGTACGAACCCGAAACAAAAAACCAGTCGCGAGTTTGGGTGTTCGAAAATGAGTTAAAGCCAACAAAAATTGTTCGTCCACGGAGTGTTGCAAAAAAATGGTGGCCACGTTTGTCTCCAAAACCGGCCATGTTGCGACTATTTCTCTTGAGGGACAAAGAACGGTTAATGCAGAATGGTATGCTAGCATTTGTTTGCCACAGGTCGTGTCTGAACTCCAATGCGAGTTCTCACACCGCGCACAGAACAAAAGAGTTTTTAAAGCAAGACAACATAGAATTATTAGACCATCCGCCGTACAGCCCCGACCTAAGCCCTAATGATTTCTATACTTTCCCTAAAATAAAGAATAAATTGCGTGGTCAGAGATTTTCATCACCTGAAGAAGCTGTGGACGCCTACAAAACGGCCATTTTGGAGACCCAACTTCCGAATGGAATGGTTGTTTCAATGATTGGCTCCATCGTATGGAAAAATGTGTCAAATTTCGCGGAGAATACTTCAAAAAGCAATAAATACATTTTTAAATAGTAATGTTGTGTCACTTCCTTGATTCCCGAAATTTTCAGTGCCGGCCTCGTATACACCTAAGCGTAAGCGCCCTATAATGGTAAACAGATGCTGAAGTACATAGACACTATTGCGCACACTAATTGCGTAGGCGCTTTAACAGTTGCATAGGCATTGATCAAACAGCATCAGTTTCCTTGTAAAGGCTTACCTACCAGTAGTATGTCCTGCACAGAATTTATCTCCAGTGATATACTCTCTAAAGGATTGTGGAAGAGTATTGATGCAAGTGTCTACGTTGACGAAAGGCATCTCAAGAACCTGGAGGATGTTCGCAGGTGTTCCTTGGGCCGATGTGAGCCCCCAGCCAGCGACCTATTAGAAAATAAAAGTATATTCTGTGTAGGTGTGAATGAGGTGTAAAAAAGATACTAAAAGCTAAACGTAGAACCTCCTCCTTTTTTTTAGGTTGTTAATAACAATAACATTCATCACTTTAAACGTCAAGGTTGTTTAATTTTAAGAAAACCAACAAACACTACGTCTGTTTTCAATTTCGGAGGGTTTCTCTCGTTTTCCCCCAGATACCATCATCAGATCCGGCTTTGCTGACAATAGGACCACCTGGGGAGGGTATACTCTTACAAACAAAAAAATAATTTTTTAAATCGGTCCATAGATGACAGAAATATCGGTGAACATACATAAAAAAAATACATATATATAAAAATACATACAGTCGAGACAGAACCTCCTTCTTTCTTTGAAGTCGGTTAATTAAAAACCCAATATAATTTGAATTATTATTATTGTTATTTTTTTTATTAAGAATCATCTCATACGTTATTATAAAATTATAAACTAGCACCTTCTATATATATAATACATTCCGGTAAAATTGACGTTGACAAATCTCAACAAACTGAAGGAGTAAATTGGTTAGTCAAAGCAAAATTATTTCTTCTGTATAAATTATATGGCTCATTATAGCCTGCGGTTAATATAAATATTCACGCGACATTGCGTGTCCGGTAGAATAAACTTTATTACTTGGGAGCGAGAGTCGCTATTTACTTAAGTCTCTTAAATGAGTGAGACGTTCGTACATATGCAATAATTATTAATTCTGTAACATTGCTTAACCTTTAGTTTATATTCCTGTCGCATGTAATTTTAAACAGGAATATACTGAAGATCTTAGACATACCTTTCCTGAGTTGCCTTGCTGCAGTTGAATCCTTTCAAAGTTAGGGTCATAGTAGAGACACACGGGTCGGATATACGTCATGTAGACAAAAGAAGTTTTCAAGATTATGGCAGCTATGTCTTCTTGGAAGTTAGCCGATGCACCTTGGAACCGAATTGGGATCCTAATTTCTATAAGCTGTAGACAAGATTACACTTGTTAGATAAGGCGATTATCCAAATGAAGCAGCAGAAAGGGAATAGGAGAGAGGTTAAGTGCTCTCTCGTCCCGCAGCAGACGCACTGGGCGCCAGAGAGTGTAAAACGATTTCTGGCCCCTTCGTAGAAGAAGCAGAAGCAGATCTCAGACGGCGGCCCGGTGTATTTCCTGCGCGCTTTTTAATGAGTGGAGACAAGGCCCCGCTCCTTCACGGTGAGGTCACCTGTAGTTGAACAGGTGGCCAGGGTCTGCCGGGGCTCACCAGGATTTTTCTAGGTTATACTTGAGTAGGTGGCAGTAAGACTTTGTGACAATATACCACCTGGCCGTTAGCGTGATGATCCAAGGTGGTTTCCACAAGTCAATAAAAAGTAAGTATTAAAAGAATGATCCAGTAGCACAAAAAAGTTTTTTAAAAATGTAATTTGTAATTTTGAATGTGAGACTTAAGCCTGGTTTTTGAAAGGTTAATCAAAATATTGTTCAACTAACAGAGCTCTCAAGTTAACAGTGGTGTCAAATCAATTCGAGTTTCTGATACGTTGATCAAAGAAAAATTACTATTCTTTGATCAATTCCATTGGCATTTGACATCAAAATCGTATGACGGTAAAAAATTGACATTTGACATAAGCTTTGTTAACGGATCCGATGATCAAATCAAAGTGTCTTATCATGCTTTCATGCAACCGCGTTGCGCGTTGCGTTGATCAGCCTTTCAGAAACCGGACGTGTCTTAAAAGACACAGTTCACAGTAACAGTCACGTCATTGCTTTCGCAAATATTTATAAATAAAAATAATTTTTAATGAAGTTTGCGTGACATGCATATCAGTTGTTTTGGATGGCTTTTGTTTTGAGATATTTGCAGATTGGTTTCAGGTTCTTACATCAGATTTCTGGGCTCCGATATCATTCTCGCTATCCCAATCCCGGTATAGCTTGCCGATTGCGGCAGCGAAGTCAGAAGCTGGTAATTTCTTCTTAAGATCACTCCAAAAACAGTGGGCAGCTTAGAAAATGCACAGAAAATTTGATTTTATTATAATTTGCAAAGAACTCAGTTTCGCCAAGTATTTTATTATGTATTGTATGTAATTGATACTGCATGTTGTCAGAATGTTACATAAATAGTTTTAATTTGCAAAATATTATACTCTCTAATTATATATGTAATAAGCACATTATAGTAAATCGTATGAAATGCAATGAAAGTACATGATCCTTTATTTTTTTATACAGTTAAGTTGAAATATTTCTATCTACATTCATTTGCAGAAACGGAACACAAGAGATGCTTTCTAGGTAACTTGAAATCGTCTCAAAAGTCTTTATTTTGCCAAGTCCTTAAGACTCAGCGTAGGGTCGAGGATTTTTCTCGTTATATGAATATAGCTTACCAGATAAAACAACATTATTGGTGATGAGAGTCCCGCCGCAGATTTGTGTGTACGGTGTAGTGGTCTTTCGGTAGACGCCAACGTGCCACGGCAGTTCACCTCGCTTGGCTTGTTTCCCGTCAATCACTAACTCACTGCCTTCAGGAGTTACTCGACCACATTCTGCAAAGGCAAGAAAAATGAAAGGACATTGATAGATGAAAAAAAATCATGAAACCTTTTCCTGTCCACCCCTGGTTCATAATATTACCAAATTCAAGTACTCATAAAATCAGGTTTGAAAGCAAGTCTACATAAATATAGATAAATATCATATTGGTATCATAATGCAACATACGTTAGGACACAGTCGACATAGTCCAATAATTATGCAACTGGTGGAGAATTTATTCTGTTTTTTCGCGATTAGTTGAGAACCATAGCTTTTGCAATCATTCATACAGTACAAAATCAATTCAATATACTTATTTAATTCCTATAAATAATATAAGCAAAGTCCGTCGTACCTATTTTTTACCCGTTTTTTTTATGGTATACGGCATATGGCAAACGAGCAGACGGGTCACCTGATTGCAAATGACTACCGACACCCATGGGCACCTGCAACTCAAGAGTCACAAGTGTGTTGCCGGCCTTTAAGGTGGGAGTAGGGGAAGAGGGGGAGAGGGGGGAAGAGTGGGAAGAGGGTAGAGAGGGATTCGAGAGTTTCATCAATGGATATCAGTTCTCTGTCCAGCAGCAAGTGACCTGACGCTCTCATAATCATGTTCGAGGTTCACGTTACGCTACTGGACAATAACAACATAAAAATAGGGCTTTGAGATTTGTTTCTGATAGAGAAACAAGCTGTCGTGTTCTCCATTCGTTAGCTAATATGTGAAAGTCATGTGAACAGACATACTTGGTACGAACGAGCTTTGTTAACGAGCTTTGTTAAGAACGACCTCTAGGTGCGATCCCTTGATGATCTACATCATCAAGGGTTCGGACCTAGTGGTCCTTCGTACCAAATATGAAAAAAAAAAAGTGTGTGTGTGCAATTCACACACGGCAGTAGTGAAACTTCAGAAAAGTAGCCTACGAGAGAATGAGAAATAAAAAGTAAAATCACACAAATAATTTACTAATATTAATAAATTTAATTTTAGATAATTTATTTAAAAGTTATTGGTAAAACTAATACAGATGTGTTAAATAATTAAGATAAATAAATTAACCAACGAATTTTAATACGCAAATGCACAAAATGACACTACGTTGACATTGACGCATTTTCTGAAGGCTTCGTAGTACGCAGGCATAAAGAAAGAGATTATAGGAAACACTGAGACTTGTATTCTATCATATTCTCTCGCCGACTTAATCCTATACAGTTATGTGTTTGTTTCTTTATCGTGACGCATTTTCGTTCCATCGAGTTTCAAATCACGATTCTAAAGAAGTTTCACTTCAATAAGTTAAATCAATTTTTGATCAAACCTGCTTTACACCGAGCGACGTAGTCCCAAAACCCAAAATTACACTTCATATAAGGCAAACTCTCAGTGGAGTGGTATATAGGGCTGTTGCAGATGGGGTTCACCAACGTTCCAGGAGCTACGTAGTTTTGGCAAGTCTTGAACCCCACGCCTGGTACATGACACGTGTAACGAACGCTTGGATCTGGATTCAGTTTGCAAAAACCTGAAAAGAAATAGTTTACTACAGTTCTCAACTTATCAAGTTATATAAGGGAGATTTTTATTTCATTTCATCTGCAATATAATACTGCATTGGTAATAATATTATTCAAAGTTGAGGTAAGATTGAGTTTTAGTTGCAGTAGACCCCTTCAGGCAAAATTAGATGGTTCTATGAAACCTTCACTCTTTTTTGAGCTTATGTAATTAATGGATAGCCATAAGTTAATGATTACAAATATTAATTGCTTGGAAGGCTGTAAAACCGTTGTTGTGCCGCCCATTTCTTTTTTTTTTATATTATAGGGGGCAAACGAGCAGACGGGTCACCTGATGGTAAGTGACTACCGTCGCCCATGGACACCTGCAACTCAAGAGTCACAAGTGCGTTGCCGGCCTTTGAGATAGGATTAAGCTCTTTTCTTGAAGGTTTGATGGTCGTATCGGTCCGGAAATACATTGTTGGAAAATAGCGAAAACTAAGTGTTACAATTAAAAACACTGTTAGTTAAAGATCTGGTACTCAATGTTGAGTAGGCAAGGCGTGAAAGCCTAAAAAATTCGCATTAGATACGTTGAGATACTCACGAACACATCTCGGCATGCTCTGGTACTGGTATTCTCCATTGACACAATACAGCTGTTGCATGCCTTCCTCCCCAAGCGAGTCCACCACGCCAAATCCTCGTCGACAGCTTAATGTCAGTACGAAAGAGTCAAGGGCCTGGCCAGGGCGAGCATTAGGGAATTTAGAGACCTCGTAAGTTCCATGTCTAGGGTATGGTGGCAGAACACAGCCACCTGATTTTGTTAATCTAAAATCAGAGTCTTTAATGTGAGTCTATGTTGCGAGACGTTAGTATATTAGACAGGTTTGATGACTACGAGCTCATTGTATGTAAGTACTAAATTGAAGAAGTGTTATCAGATAAATTGTTAAGACTTTAATTTTTTCACTTACGAGGTTAGTTTTCTACAAAACGGGAGCGTCTCATCGCTACGGTCATTACAGTCGGCGACTCCATTACATATGTTGTCTAATGATGTACAGCTGCCATCACGGCATTGCCACTGATCACTCCTAGAAGAAAAAAATACACCAAATTAATCAAACTTCTCGTTCCTCGCATTTTCATCTCCGATAATGGTTACTACTCTGTTCCTAAGAGTAATAGCATGTTGTTTAATATAGCCTATATGCTATTCATGCTAGAGGTTGGCACATTCAAGCAAAGCAACAAACTCTTCGGCTTCGACTACATTCAAAAGGAGGATTGGCGTCAGGCAGGCGGCCGGCTTTAAAAGACACCAGCCAACACCCTTCGCAATGTTGCACATTGCAGTCTAGTCAAGTTGAAAAATGTGCCATTTCTTGATACTGTAAATTAAAATACCTGCGATAGCTCGTTGGATTTGTAATGACGTCTAGAAAAATGTGCTAATTTCAAACCCGCACATTAACAATGGCAAAAGTTCTAAACAATTTAAGGTTCTAGAAAGGTGACTCTATCTTTTCGTTGACATTTTTTTTCCTGACTTTCCTCCTCTTTTAGAATCTTTAAGTTCTATTTCACTAGCACCAATCGCTTTTGAGTTTTCCCGAAAAAGTAGAACCCATTCTTTTTGGAACCTGTAATAGTTACGAGACCCTGGATAAAACCTTAATCAAGTGCTTGTCAAGATGAAAGTAAAAATAGAATAAGACCAGGTTGTGTAGTTGAGGAGTCTTTATGTTCAGTTTTAGACTTCATCATATATTAAATTATTACCAATTCCAAAAGGGTTTTAATTTTTCACACCCAGTCAATAGGTTAGCAATCTATATTTGCCCCTAAATAGCCGCAAATTTGTAAACACAAATGACATATAAAATCATTTTCCATCTACAGATTCCCAAAGAGTTCCCGATTCGATCTTTTTTTCATCAGCTGCTTTTCTTACTGGCCTATTCTAAAACTTTCAGTATGACCCACGTATGACATCACAAGTTGTCACTTTATACAAGTAGTGTTCTAAGGTTATAAAGGACCTTCTATTTTGACGTTTGATAAAGAAAAACTGATTTGATTTAACAGTCTACTAACGTAGTCAAAGCTACGGAACTACAACTGAGTGTCAGTCAAAGAGTATACAAACACTACGTGTCTCAGTCTTCAAGAGCGCTTTGGTAGTTGTGTATTGTAAGGTGAGTGACACCGCCAGTACAGCTCTCATTTAAAGATACCGGTATATACTTACCATCAAGTGCACCGAATGTGTCATCTTAACCGAATAAAAACAAAGAAAAACTCACCCACACGTGGACTGTCTTCTACTTCTGTTTAACTTTGATTCTTCTGTGTGAAGATTACTTCTGAAAACGAGTTTATAAGCAGCAATCAATAAATAATCTCAACTCATATTTCTCTTCTCATAATGACGTTAAAAATTATTATGTTTCAATGAAACATCTCCCGCACTAGAAATGATGCCTATTTATTTGACAACTATTTATTTTCAGAAGGAAAAAACGGAACCCTTATTAGGATCACTTTGTTGTCCGTCCGTCCAAAGTTCTGTCTGTCTGTCAAGACCCTTTTTCTCAGGAACGCGTGGAGGTATCAAGCTGAAAATTATATCAAACACTCAGGTCTACTATCCCTTAGAGCTGTGAAAAAATGAAACTTCTAAGCCGCAACGCAATCAAAAGATACAGCCGTTTATGCCGCAAATTTCCGCAAATTTTCGACACTCGCAAGGAAATCAAAACCTACAGGGTACTTGCCGTGAACTCAGAATCTTGAAATTTGGTACGATGCAACGTCTTATAGCACAGATAAAGGAAAAATTGCCAAAACCGTTAATTTTCAGTTACATCGTATAATAAAAATATTTTACGGAACCCTCCGGCGCGAGTCCGACTCGAATTTGGTTTTTTTTTTTGTAAAAGACAACTCCCGCATTAGGAATGAGTCCTGTCATGAGACTTTACAAACATACAAACAACGGACACAAAGAACACCCAGACTCGGGTGGGAATCGAAACCACGACCTATGGCGTAGCAGTCAGGGTCACTAACCACTAGTCCAACAGGTAGTTTTCCCGTGTACGAACCCTAACTCTGTTCAAACAACAGTTATTTACCGTTGTTAAAATGTTTCGAGCACAAAAGCTTGCATGGATTTAGCAGGGGTTCAGAGGGTCATCACACATTTAATCCTCGCATAAGATATTACTACGATTTAAAAATGAAATACTCTTGGTTGTAAACGAATATAAACTTTAACTTACTTCTAACTTCGCATTGCATTGTAACTTTGTGTGAATATATACAAATATATTATTATCATCCAAACGATGATAATAATATATTTGTATGTATCGCTTTTGGCAGCCAACTCCACCAGCTGTCATTCGTGCCCAACTGGTGCAGAAACAATTCGAAGAAACCAAGAGCCTGACCATCAAATTGAAGAACAAAGAGGCTGACAACAGAGATTTGGTTGGCTTAAGGTATACCGTCATTATTTATTACTCAAATTAACTCTATGTTGCATCATAAAACAATCATATAAATCAAAATAAAAATAATTTATTTCAGTAGAAGTCAGTCCAGGTTACCGGATGCCCAAACCCCCCTACTCTTCTTTCCCTTATCACCTTAAAGGCTGGCAACGCACTTGTGACTCTTGAGTTGCTATGATGATATTAGTAACTTACCTTCCGAGAGGGCAAAACTCCTCATCACTCGCATCCGAGCAATGGGGTATACCGTCACACATATGTTTGACACTGACGCAACCGGTTCCATTTTGGCATCTGAACTCATCCAGACTGTTGACTCCACGACTATAATCAAAAAACTTAATTTTTAATATTAAGTCTAGCAAAGTAAGTAAAGGGTAGCAAGTGTAATGCCCCTGTAAGCACAAAGGGAGAACACTTCGTTCCGAGGAATAGAGCCCTGAAAAAATACCTGCAAGGGAAGATGTCGTTCCACGCTGTTCTTGTTACGGCCAGGCGAGTTACTGAAACACGCAAACAAAGTGCACGGTTAGTTTATTTTATTTAAACACAGCACAAGGGCTGTTATACACGTCTGTGGTACATTGTTGTATGGAACGTGCGACATGGTTTTTCAATGTTACATCTTAGTTAGTTAGTTGTTGCAACGGAACGGGCGAGAGAGCGAAAAGTACAAATCTCTCTGCCCGCAGTAGACGCACCGGGTGCCGGAGAGCATTCAATGATCTCCAGCCACCGGAGGAGCGGCCTGCGGGCGACGAACTTTTGGAAAAGTTGTCGTCCGAACTAATACAGGCCCGAAAGGCAGCGTGCAGTGTTCCGCGCGTGCTTCTCAGACCGACGGGTGACAGTCATACCGGGTCCCGTCTGCGTACAGGCATTGGCTGGTCGGGGGTTGCGGAAGAATGCAAGGGTGATTCTCGTTCCCCTGATCATAGGCAAGCAGCGGAACACCGGGGTGGTTTTTAGTCGGTAAGAGTCCGACAGACCACCAAGGGCGGAGGACATCCATGAGGATCTTCCACCCCGTTACCAAAAACGGTAAAAGCATGGCATGTTAATGTTCAACTTAAAAGTGACACATAACGATCATTAGTGTGTGTTTTTACAATAAATATATGTCTATAAGTAATGTTTTTCCTGTAGTATCCAAGTCATTTTAATACCCAACCGGTTTTTACAATATTCTTCTTCGTTTTTGTTACGTGGAATTGTTTCTTTAAATGATTTTATTTGAACTTGATTATAATAATAACGATTTACACTGTAGTCTTTTTTTAAGAAGACATGGTTTATCGCACGTTTCATATTTAATTGACCTTTAATGTCTGTTACATAAAAACCGCGGTTAACCAGCAATAATGGCGTAACGCCGTGTTAGTGTAGGTGAGGAAATTCGCCAGCCCTTTGAGAGGATGGAGAACATTTATTGGTTGATGATTTTTACATCACCTCAAAGCTAGAACAAATGTCTCATATTATTCACGTTACTGATGTTAAGCTCTGAAATTAGCTTAGTCGATCTTAAAACAGAAAAAGGTGTTGTGTTTCTATGTTGTGTCCCATTAGTGCAAATAAATAAACAGCCTTGACATTTACGGTTTTTACCTACTCTATAACCCTGAAAAAGACAACTTAAGTTAAATAAAAAATATAAATTTAATAATAAAAATCGTCGGAAGAACTTGTTTTGAGCGATTTACACAATCAAACTTTGCACGACTACTAACGCCATCTATGTATTTAGAATAAACACTCCTTTTGTTTTTAAAGTTGGAAGAAATCAAAACAAACATCCACACATAAATTAATAGTTTTCAAACTTATTTAGTCGCATACCAATCACAGTTTAAATCGACATTTTACGCATTATTTTACGTAAAAATAAATACAACTTGTCTGATAAAAAATTAACATGTTTTTACTTTTTTAATTAATAGATATTATTAAAACTCACCGAAACTCATTCCAATAAGTATAACAAACCACATTTTGTGCATCACTATGATAACTAAACACTGTATATTAACTAAATGCTTTGATTTTGACTAGTTTGATGACATATCGATATCTCACACACAGCACGCCATTTTGTTTTTAAACTCTTGCTTAACTATGTGTTTGTGAAATAGCGGTCATTTCCTTAAAACTGGTTATATGGAGACGTATACATTGAACATAATCAACAAATGTAGATTGCCTTCAGTGTTACCAGCTTCGGACGTTTTCCCATTTTCCCAGGTGACTGCATGTATGGCGCAACTGTTAAAGTGTTCGCCTCGCCGAGGCTTTCTCACTGAGAAAAAAAAACCGTGTGATCCAATGATGTAGTTGTTCCGACTATGATAATCTTTGTGTTGGTTGTTTGAATGTTTGTAAAGTCCCCCGCGACACTAGAACAGTGTCATTATAAAAAAAAAGAAAATATTTATGAAATTCGTACTTCTATGTTTTCCTAAAGTGGCAAGGTCTTTTTGGAAGTCATTAATGGAGGTCTATGTCCAGCAGTGGACGTCTTATGGCTGAAATGATGATATTGTTTTTATTTTACTTATTATCCGAAGTTACCTCGTTTCGTGTCAGTCCTAATATAGAGCTTCGTTATAAATACTAGGGTTTTCCAGCGGCTTTGCTTGTGTTAATTTTAATATTGTCAATCAATCAGTCCCCCGAGAACAGTGCTTTTTCTCTGGATCAAAGGTACCTTTTGTCCTTTTCTGTATCCTTAACAACGTGTGTTCAACATTTCATTTAATTTCAGTAGAATACTGACATGAACCCGCTCCTAAAACAGGCATTTAACTTAGCGGGATGGGTTGGTATTGGTATTGGTATAGGGCTCTGTTTCCGAATTTAGACTCATAAGCGGTCCGTTATCCGTTTAGGTTCGGCTGACTAGTTAAGCTCCTGCCAGAAGCACAGAAGCCTCACTGGGTATTTACGAGCCTTTTGTGTCGCCACTCCCTCGCACTCTAGGATAACGTGGGCGGCCGTTACCTCCGCGTTGAGACATCCTCTGCATAGAGGACTGTCTGTCGTATTTGATGGTAAATAGGTGGCGGTTTATGGCCAGGTGGCCCGTAATGGTTCCTAGAACTATCCTGATGTCAAGTCGGTTGAGAGTGAGTAGTCTGCAAGTTAAACGTCGTGAGACTTTCGTCAGCACCAGTTTAACAGGAGGGGTTAGCAAGAACACGAGTCATGTGTGAGCCATGATACTATCTAACAACATAACTTTGTTTATTAAGTTGATTTATACAGAATGGTACAACAGGTGCGGTCATATTTTAGGGTCGCATAGATCCCTGAAGTAACGTAAAGCTCCAACAATTTTGGGAAAATTCGTAATTTGACGGAAACCTTATTTTGCACCTGACAAATTAAATTTGAAAATAGACCGATTAAGCAAACATTTGGGAAGAGAGAGGGTCTGATATGAATGGAGATACGGGTGTTTTATACCAAGGCTCTTTATGGAATGTCCATTTTCCATTTTTTAAGGGAATTCAACTATTTTAACGCTTCTAAAATTTGACCACACCTTTCTGTAACAGCTTGTGAAGGGCGCAATAGCTTGTCTTTCGATAAAAAAAGGCAATTTTACAAAATGGAAAACGCCGTCTTTATAACAGGAAAATATCTGTAAAAATGTGGGAGATTAAATTATAAGATGGTATCACCAATCAGATAGTTGTTTTAATTAAAGATCAAGTCTAAGTAAAAACCTGTTCACACATCGTCAGTAGTAACAACAATATTCTTTTTATGTTTAAGGTTAGAATTAAAAATCAAAATGTTTTGTGTTTTGTACGATAAAGATGTGACAGTTTATAATAAAAGTTTTTTTGACATGGCACCAAAATTATATAATAAATTACCCAAATCTATGTTACAAAATAAAAGTATTGACTCATTTAAAAACGAACTTATGTCGTTATTAATAAAAAACCGGCCAAGTGCGAGTCGGACTCGCGCACCGAGCCTTCCGTAAAATGTTTTTATTATATGATGTAAACAATTTGTCTCAGAAGACAGTTTTATCCAGAAGGTATTCTTGAACAGTGTAATAGGCCTTTTTAGGGCTCCGTACCTTGAAAGGAAAAAACGGAACCCTTATAGGATCACTTTGTTGTCCTTCCGTCCGAAGTCTGTCTGTCTGTCAAGACCCTTTTCCTCAGGAACGCGTAAAGGTATCAAGCTGAAATTTATATCTAGTACTCAAGTCTACTATCCCTTAGAGCTGTGAAAAAATCAAACTTCTAACACAACGCAATCAAAATATACAGCCGTTTATGCCGCAAATTTCCGCAAATTTTCGACACTCGCAAGGGAATCAAAACCTACAGGGTACTTCTCGTGAACTCAGAATCTTTAAATTTGGTACGAAGCAACGTCTTATAGCACAGGCAGAGGAAAAATTGCGAAAACCGTAAATTTTTTGTTACATCACATAATAAAAATATTTTACGGAACCCTCGGTGCGCGAGTCCGACTCGCACTTTGCCGGTTTTTATTTAATGTTATTTGAAACCAGAACGATGTTTGTTGACAGATTGTCGAAGTTAAAGTATAGATATCGATAGTAGTTAATATGTCAAGTTATATAAACTAATATTATAATGCTGAAGAGTTTGTTGGTTTGGTTAAACGCGCTTATCTCAGGAACTACTGGTTCGAACTGAAAAATTATTTTAGTGTTGGATGTCCCATTTATCGAGGAAGACTATAGAATATATAATATTACTTTACAACGAATAGAAGCGGAGCAGTGACTATAAACGTAGATGAAACTGCGGGGAAGGCAACTGTTATAAAATGCCTAGACCGAATGGTTCAGTACATTTTTCTCCTCTGTTTGTTAACCGATTTTCTTTTTTTTTGTTTCATTTAGTAGTTACTGACCAGCTCAGTTATCAAAAACAAATTGGAAACTGGTTTTTATCCCATATCTTCGAAGGAGCCTTAGTATTATCAATATTGAAATGAATTATGGTTGAATTTTGATCTCTGGATGAACACTTATCTGAATTTGTCTTTGTAGTCTTAGTTAAGAATCTTTTTTAGGGTTTCGTTCCTCAAAAGGTAAAAAAGGACCCTTATTGGATCACTTTGTTGTCCGTCGGTCTGTCTGTCTGTCTGTCTGTCAAGACCCTTTTTCTCATCGACCCGTGGCCGCAACGAGTTGAAATTAGTAACAAATACTTATGTCTGCTGGTCCCTTGGTAAGGTTTGGTCACTTGAAGCTTTAAAAATGTCAAGCATCTAAATCAACGCAATCAAAAGATTGGATGGCCACGTATATCGATGTTTGGGTGAGTAATTTTAGAACCGCAAAGTTAGTTCCCTCCCGGTTACGCCGAGGGAATGGGGTGGCATTATGTCCGACGGGAAGCGTACCCACCAACCCCTAGACAATAATATCAAATATACCAAGTTATTTACAGGATAGTCAATCAAATTCAAAACTCATTCAAATCAAATCAATTCAAACGCTAAAAACATCTTCTCCCTCTGTGGTGGAGCAATCGCCACTCCTCTCTATCCTCTGCGATCTTTTTGACCTCTTCGTAAGTCTTGACTGCCACTTTATAATTAATTTGTTGTATAAAACTTCTTCTAGGCCTTCCTCGTCTTCTCTTTCCCTCTATTTCTCTTTCTAATATTGATTTGAAGATGTTGTCGTGTCTTATCAAGAGGCTAGCCATTTTCCTGTCATATATAGTTTCCAATAACTGTCTCTCTCCATTTACCATTACTAGGACTTCGACGCTAAAAACATAAAAGTATTGTTTTTACATTGTCTCCGTCATCAGTCCTATTACTGTGAGAGACGTATCCACCAAATCATCCCGCTTCGAAAAGTAAACTTCCTCTCCTAAAGAGAAAGGACGTCTACGTCTGCAAGAGTCGGCTCTCTTGTAACCGCCCCATTTACCAACCAGATGACGGCTGTTTCTGCTGGTTATAGGTTGATCAGAACCAAACCATACACTCTAATTCGAAAGAATCCAGTAGCGACCATCATCCTAATGACAAACTCGGCAATCAGACAATTTTTTTTCCCAATTGCCTTTTTTTAACCAGAAGGGCACATGTAATTTCTAACTACTGTACTAATTGCTTGACACTTCAATAAGTTACAATACATAATTACTGTGCAAGTAATTCCCTCCAGATAAGAGCACGCAAACATTGATAAGAGTATCTACTTGTAAACTATAAAGCAGCATATAGGTAGGACGGGTATAAAAGTACGTCCTGCTGAGGCAGGGGTCAAATGAGCTCCGATAATAACTATACTGGATTTGTGGCAGCAAAAGTGTTTAATGTTTACGATTTATGACGTCATAAAACGTGAACACGAACGCCATTTTATTTTATTATGTGCTTTTATTTAATCATTGAAGTCTTTGGATTAATGTTTTTTTTAAGATTTCTAGTAACACACACACACACACACACACACTCGCACACACACACACACATACACACACACATACACACACACACACACACACACACACACAAACACACACACACAAACACACTCACACACAAATATTAACATTGAGCGATAATCTAAAATGGAGACCAACCTTGCAGTCGAATCCTGTACCACCGCGCCACATAAGCCAAAATGGTATTTACCTGTATGTATTTATGAATTTCGGTAAATTTATTAGAGTACTTCTCGCATAAGTATATAAAATATTAACTATCCATATAACTTTGTCATGTATGTATAGAATCCTGACTAGTGTGTAAAAATTACTCGCATTTGTCTGTTTTTTATTAACTAGTAGATATTCAATTACACGTTTTGACTTTTAGCTCATTTTGTTGGTTTTAAAATTAACTTAAACATAATTTACTTTCAATGTTGTGATTTCACTAATTTGGATTACAATAAGATCTACCAAATATTGTTTAAAGAACAATATAAAGTCAATAATGTTACTCATCTCTGTTTAATAAATATAAATGTTGTCAACCAATATCAAGCCATACGTCCGTCTAGTATTCGTGTCATGACTATTGGTCTAACTTAGCGCTAGGCTTACATGAGTCCCTCTCATGTAGTGAGGTATGAGACAGGAATTGTAGTGAGGGTAAAATAAAATCAAATGAATTTGTAGATATTTTTAATTGTAAAAAAAAAAAAATATTTGTCACTTCATACAATCTTTCACCATTTGCATTACATTTGAAATTGCAAAACACCAGTAAAAAATATCCCTGTAACTTTCTAAGCAGGAACAGTTAAGTGCTCCATTTCTTGGTCAACGGATTCACAAAATCTTACGTTACATGACTTTACTATTCGTTCTGCAAAAATAACGTAGGAGAGCCATGCTTCGGCACGTATGGGCCGGCTCGACTCCGCTCGATACCACGGCCTCACAGAAAACCGGCAGTGAAGCAATGATTGCATTGCTTTTCGCCGCGTGAGTAAGGTTACCGGAGGCCCTAACCGTTCCCTCTCCCCTATTCCCCTTTAATCCCCCTTTTCCCTCTTCCCACTATTCTCCCCTTTCCCCTTCTTCCCCTTCTTCCCCTACTCCCACCTTAAAGGGCGGCAACGCACTTGTGACTCTTGAGTACGGTAGCGGCGGCGGTAGTCATTTACCATCAGGTGACCCGTCTGCTCGTTTTCCCCTAAGAATACCATATAAAAAATTAAATAACACTCATTATTCACAAGACTTTAGGATTACGAGTACATACACCAAAAGTCTCTAAATCAGACATTTTCTTGTCTGTCTTCATAAACTATATAGCGCCATGATTGCAGAGTGAGAGCATTTGAATAAAAAAAAAAATATACATATTTAGGTTCATAGATAATGATGTAATCGTCATCCACTATTGAACATATCAAATGCACAAAATGTGATACCTACCGTAATGGGTTTAGTTCATCATGTCTCCTACAAAAGTTACTAAACTACTTCACTTACCATCACTCTACCATTTGATCTTAGGCATATGAACTTACCTCTTCACAATCAGCTTCTTGATCTTCACAAGTGTCATTATCACATTGGAACATATACGGCGGGCAGCTTTTCATCAAATTATCGTCGACGAGGGTAGTTTGAAAAAAAAAATAGGGAAGAACTGTCATTAATCTAAGACAATGGAAGCCCTACCTTTAGTAGTAGAAAGAGTAGTAAAACTTCTCTTTTAAATGTATCAAAGAATTTGATATCCTTGCTTTTATAGTACCTCGAACAATATTTTGTACATCTGTCATGATATGTGACCAAAAGGCTGCATTTCATTTATATAATTCTTTCATTACATTTTCTGTCAAGCGGTCTACATAATCCTTGTTTACAGCATCGTCGGCGTCTACAGGAGGTCTAATACCTTTGAGTTTCAAGGATTTTAAATGAAATTCACCGCTTTCAGATTTGAACAGTGGGTTTTCAATAAATTCAAAGACTAAGGTTAAAAATAAACGCATTCTTTTAGGAATATAGTGACCAAATTTATCTACATTCAAGTTTAAAGTGTATTGTATAGTATAGAGAGGTTAAAAGTGAAATGAACTTTATAAAGACGAAATTTGTTAATTTATAACCTTACTTTTCTGCAATTCTTCTATAATACCAGTATCTCGAGATGCGATTAGTAATTTAAACCTTTCTACCAATTCATTTGGATTATCTGAGTACACATAATCAACATCTTTTTCCATTTCTTTATCAGTGGTAGACCACCCTTTGATTGGTTATTTTTAACTGTATTTTTCAGTTTAAAGAGAGGTGTAATAACTTAGAAATATTTTTGTCTTTATTACTTTTTATTGGTTAATTTGCTTCGTAGTCTCGACGATGTGCATTTGTATCAATCAACATTGATTTATACTGTTGCATATCACTGTCTGTAACCAAGCTTAAATCGATGTCTTTCTTAAGCAACAAACCAGGTGTGGTGGACTGTATTATAAATAAAAGATCTGGTAGGATCCACAAATTACTTTTTATTTCTTGTCTAAGCTAAGGTACTTAATAACAAGTCAGTACCGTACTGTATCTGTATTACGTAATTTAATTTTGTCTAAGATAACCAAGTCTCTTAATAACAAGTGAGTACACTAGTTAAATCTAGCACTAAAGCCTTGGCTAAGTTACATATATATATATTTCTTTTTGTAAACGACTACCATTGGCACCTGTAACTCAAGAGTCACAAGACCGTTGCAGCCCTTTAAGGTGATAGTAGGGGGAGAGAGGGGAAGGGCGGGAATAGGAGAGAGGTAAAGGGGAAAGGATTAGAGCCTCCTGTAACCTCGCTCACGCGACGAAAAGCAATGCAAGCATTGCTTCACTGCCGGTTTTCTGTGAGGCCGTGGTATCACTACGGTCGAGCCAGCCCATACGTGCCGAAGCATGGCTCTCCCACGAACTATTTATTTACTTATTTGTTCTATGGAAGACTTATAGCTAAATCAACAGTTTAACAGTAGAATAGCCAATTACAGCTCTTCATTTATATAAACTTTACTAACATTTACATAAGTGTGACTGGTTGAGATTAATCGTACAGCACAGTCAGCGACACAAATATAATGTTTAATAATTTTAACTTAAAGATAACATATTTACAAAAATAACTACGTAAGCATATCTAGAATATATATACAGTAATTCAGTTAGAGAAAATCAAAAGACAAGCATCTCCTTGCTGCATGTATACTAATTTCAAATGGATCAAGATCATGTTGTTTGCATAATTTATTAAAGGTTCTATAGGCTCGCACAGTGTAGGCATTTTGTCTATGAGTTAATAGAAGCATGAGGAACACGTATTCACACTATTATAGGCACTTATTAACAAGAGAGTAAGTCTAATTTTTAGTCTTGTGCTGACGTTCTTTCCCGTGCTCCCTGCTTTTAAACACTTTACATTCCTTTGCTCGTAAGTTTAAACCAATCACAAGTGATATTTATTATCCGAAACGTAAAATTTTCTAAAAGTAGTGTTTCCGCGCCTCTGATAGGTTGAGACGACCTGTAGCCTATCAAATGGCGCTCGTTTTCGTCGTTAGAACTGCTACGAAGTGCTGAACCAATCAGAAGTGAGTTAGGCTTAGATACAACTTATTATACACATCTTAAAACTAAACTATATCTAGGTGTGAGTGAGCGCTGCTGTCTGCGGATCGTACATGTTTCAACATGTGTGTGGCTCTGCGTCCTTTACACCAGGAGTATTTCGGTATTTAACCAGTCTGTCGGTGGCTGGTGGAGAAGCCGATTGTTGGCACTAGAGAAACACAAATATAATATCTACATTTTTTCTGACCTTTTACTCTTTCTGTCAAAGATAGTATGTAGAACTGTTTGTAATGATCCTGTTTAGCACAAAAAGTAAAATTTTAAGAATTTTGAGATCTGCCGAAGCTGCTGAGTTACGGTGTGGGTTTATGGGCAACGATATCCACTTACCATCACACAGGCCGTAAGTATGTGATGAAAACTAACCATCCATCATGAAAACCTTCTTGGCATCGAGCGACGTAGTCCCATCGAGCTTCTTTGTCCCAAGCTCCATCTATACAGGTCATATTGAGAAGCACTTCAGGGGAATAATAGTTACTACTGCAGATGGGATTGACCACCGTCCCAGGTCCTATGAGGGTTTTGCACGCTCTCCCTGCACAGTTGTAATGAATGCTGGGATCTGGATCCAGTGAGCAGAACCCTGGAAATTGGAGGTTTATTAGAAAACTAGCCAATTAACCAAATTATTGATCACTACCAATAAAGCTTCTTCGAAGATAAGGAAATCTTTTGTTTTCAATTGTTTATTATTCATAAAAATAACGCTCCTTATTAAAGAAAATTGGTTGAAAAGGGACAGGGAACAAACAGTTTTATCTTTATCTAATTTAGTCAGTACAGCAAGCAGAGAGTGAAGCCGCGTGATCTAACCATAGACTTGGACACCGTTGTTAATTAATCTAATCCGGGTCACGCACTTTGACTTTTCACAGTTAATTTGTATACTCTTTGCGTGAGACTACGATTGCAACGCCACCAACCGGAAGAAAATAGAAAAGTTTAAAAACCACGTGAAAGGACGACGCCAAATTATCTTTAACAAATCATTCTTTTAACTTTAGCTGTAGGGTTTTACCGGTGATCACCGTGTGTTCATTGAACTCGGACAATATACAGTCAAATGAAATTGTGCCAGCCACCTAAGAAATCACACAGCCTCAAGCCTTGAACGTGCCAGCGGACAGGTTGGTGGCTTTTCTACTTCGCCTTAAATTTGTTGGTGATCGAAGGGGAGAGATGTTCTCTCTGGGCCTCTCCGTGAGAACCTCAGTTAGTTTTTTCTATAAATATATCACAGAGGTTCGTGTTCGAGTGAATGTCATAACTGACCATGTGGATACATTAAAATGTAGTTTATTTTCATTGCTCCATGTTACTACGCAAATTGTTGTTCCATGTTACTGTAAATTGCAAAGTGGTTCCAATACCCAAATCAAATGACGTTGAAGTAATATCTAATTACAGACTAAGTGGCGTCGTTTATGAAGATGTTACCACGACCAGTTAAAAACTATTGCCACTAATTAGTACTCTTAAAAATAAGCAACTTTTATTACTACAGTCACTATCTAAAATACATCAGAAGCGAGATAGCAAATTGCAAAAATCGTAAAAAAGATCATCTAGATAGACAATTAAAAATAAGACTTCCTTACCGTTATAATTAGAAATAATGCAATTCATAGAACCCAATAATAGGTAAATGAAATTGAACATAACATGCTCCTTTCTAAGCCTGTTCGGAGCTAGATGGACATATCCTGGATATATTTGAACTGTATGAAGCCACTAAATCCGACGCAAATATTATTTGACATATAATAAAAAAGATAAGTGACCCATTTCACCGGTTTTTTAGACAAAACGATGTCTTCATTTTGGATAGAGGATTCAGAGACTCTATAGAAGAAGTGGAAGCAGGTGCATACCGCACATATATGCCAGCCACGAAACATGATAATGAATCTCAGTCAACAGCACGACTGGCTAACGTAAAGTTACGATGTGCCGATGGGTTGTTAAGACTGTGAATGGGAGGTTAAAAAACCAGTTCCGACAATTGCGTTCACAAAATTTTAACAGAGCAGCTTTTCATTTATTTGATGAGATTAGAATAGCAGGTGCCCTAAGTTATCTGAGTGTTATAGAATTGTAAATATCGAGAGTAGAATACTACTCTCGATATTTACAATTCCCATCAATATCCCAGAAGAAATAAAGTGTTATTTATGGGATTCATCTCTATTATTCCTATCTTACCCATTCCATAAGTAAAGTAAGAGTATTTTTTAAATTAAAATGCATTTTCTCATTTACCTAGACGATATTATTTTTCTGACTTCAAAGTCGAATATTTCGGCTCCGGTATGATTTACAGCGTATTTGTTTTATTATAATCATCAATTCTTAATAGTTGAATCTAGATATAAAAAAATCCGCTCCAATAGGAGTTTCATGTGGGTGTGTCAAAAGTGCCCTACGTGCCTAAAGAAGTTATCAATTGAAAATTTATTTTATTTGAAACAATATAAAACAACACATGAACATATACGCTATGAATGCAAATTACTGTAATAAAACATACTTTTCAATAAACTCCTGATGTTTGGTAATCTTTGTGAATGCGGTATAAGAATCAGCGCCGCATGATCTTGGGTCTTCCACTGTAGGTGATGTTGATATAATGCCCCTCAGAAAGTAGCGGTCCATTCCTCCCACATTCCCAGGGAACGCTAGACCCCCGCCGCTGTCTCCTCTGCAAACGGATGTACCTGCAAACATTAATTGAAAGTTTCATAGTACTATAAATCACTTTGGTCAAGTTTAATTTGAAATAACTGTCTTTAAAGTACCAGATATAGTCGGGTGTAACAAACCACGTCATCGTTTACCTCGTTTACCCGTGAGAGTAGACGATTATAGTAAATCATAATTATACTTATATACTTAGTTCAGAATTCGTTTCTTTTATCGCTGATCACTATATACTCACCGTTGGTATATCCAGCGCAAAACTTATCTCCAGTGATGTACGCCGGAATTTCTTTAATACAAACTTTATCTCTGATTAATTTCACCTGAACTACTTGGAGGTACTTGGATGCCACACCATCGGTCGATCTGAAACTCCAACCAGCTATCTATAAGAAAAAACATATCCTTTCTTATAAAGCAATTATTAGCAGCATTTCAGGATGTAACGGTGATGCTTAGCCTAAGGAAATTAAAAAAAAAGTAAAATTACTTTGTGGGTGCGAATGCGGTGGAGACCAGATTCTATGAATCTCAGATTTTAACTGAGATTATGTATACCGTTTCGATACCAGTATTCCCCAAAGGGAATCTGTTCCTGTATTCTATTAATGTCGTATGGAACGTAAGACATCGATTTTTCAATGTTATTTATTAGCTTGTAAGAACCCTTATCTGCCGTAACATGACGTGCTGTGCCATGTAAAACCATGAAAGTCCTCGATAGTACAGTAAACATTAGTAAGGAAAGCTAAGGACGAGGATTATGATATTTCAAATCTTAGTTATTCATATTTATTAAAGACAAGCCGATCCCTGCAATCTCACCTGCCTTTTTAGTCATTGCTCAAATCCTAAGAGTCGTAGGTGATGTTAAATACCCTGTAACCATCCTTGCTGAATATTCTATCCAATACAAAAATAATTAATAAAATCTGAATTATAGTTTTAAAGGTTAGAGCGTTTAAACAAACAGAAAACTTATCAACTTTAATGTCTATAGTAGTATAATAAATGTGAGGAGTTTTTTGTTTTGATTCTGTCGCAGTCAGGATCACTCACCGCTAGATCAACAAGCTCGTCAAGCGGTTCTTCTCACGCATGTGTTTCTGGAATGATTGTCTACTTTCGGGTCCCAATGTCATTGTCATATTCATCCAACAACAACTACTTCACATACGCTAGAAACGTAGACAATCCAGTGTGGCGCTTGACACAGCAGGTGGCTTTAAACCTTAATAAAGGACCTTAATCGGGCCCAAAATTATACACGTGCAGTGATACCTTTTTTGTTTTATCCTGTGGAAACTCCCACGGGTCATCATTCAGTCATCGGATTCGGGCTAACTAAAACCACACGATGATCCGTCACAAATGAGTCTATTGCGAGGGACTCCGGTATACCCTAGGTAAGGAAGTCCACGAGAACCCCGACAGACCTTGGTCAACTCTTAAACAGAAGGCAACCACACCCTTGCGTCCGGAGGTCCTTGCCGCCATTCGTTTTACATAGACGCGCGCGGACAGATATCATCCCTTAAAAGGTCTCATAGAAAACAGGTTCCATATTAATTTTCACCTTTAAAGTGGCACACAACGGCCATTATTGTGTGTTTTTTCCAATAAAGACATTTCATTTATTTTAAAACCCAAACCCGGTTTTCAACATTTTTCCTCGTTTTTATTCGTAGAATTGCTTCTTTAGGTGATTTTATTTGAACTTGATTATGATCATAACGTTTTACACTGTGGTTTTATTTAAAGGAAGACACTTTTAATTGACCGTATTTTTAATACGTGGCAGAGCCATGCTTCGGCACGTACGGGCACGTGGCTCTGCCACGTATTAAAAATACGGTCAATTAAAAGTGTCTTTCTCGACTCCGCTCGATACCACGGCCTCATAGAAAATGGAAAATCGGCCTCATAGAAAACCGGCAGTGAAACAATGCTTGCATTGATTTTCTCTCCCCTCTGGAGAGGGGGATTCCCTCTCCCCACTTCTCCCCATCCCACTAGTGGCGGCAGTAGTCATTTACCATCAGATGACCCGTCTGCTCGTTTGCCTCCTATGCCATAAAAAAAAACCTGTAATGGCTGTTACATAACCACCGCGGTTAACCAGTAATAATGGCGTAACGCCGTGTTGATGTTGGTGAGGAAATTCGCCAAGGCTTTGAGAGGATAATTATTACATCACCTCAAAGGTGATAGAAATATCTCATACAGCTCACGTTACTGATGTTAAGCTCTGAGATTGGCTTATTCCATCTTCAAACAGAAAAAGTTAGGTGTTGTGTTTCCAAGTAGAGTGTGTTCAAATAAAAAAAACCGGCCAAGCGCGAGTCGTACTCGCGCACCGAAGGTTCCGTAAAATATTTTTATTATAGGAGGTAACTGAAAATTTACGGTTTTTGCAATTTTTCCTTTATCTGTGCTATAAGACGTTGCTTCGTACCGAATTTCAAGATTCTGAGTTCACGGAAAGTACCCTGTAGGATTTGATTCCCTTGCGAGTGACGAAAATTTGCGGAAATTTGCGGCATAAAAAGCTGTATTTTTTGATTGCGTTGGCTTAGAAGTTTGATTTTTTCACAGCTTCAAGGGACAGTAGACTTGAGTGTTTGATATAAATTCCAGCTAGATACCTCCACGAGTTCCTGAGAAAAAGGGTCTTGACAGACAAACAGACTTTCGGACGGACGGACAACAAAGTGATCCTATAAGGGTTCCGTTTTATCCTTTCGAGGTACGGAACCGTAAAAAACAGCCTTAGTATTTGCGGGTTTTATTTACTCTACTAGTTTTAAAAGACAACTAAACTTTAATAATCTGTATATTTAGAATGGACACTCCTCCGGTTGGGAGTTGGGAGAAATCAAAAACAAACATCCACACAGAATCTCCAGTGTGATAAAAATTAAAAACTTTTACTGTAACAAAACATATTTTAGAGAATTCCACTAATACCATCTCAAACTATGTACTGAGATGATGTGTCTGATATACCACTGGTAAACTCTGGATGGTTTTTGTGGTATTTTCATCAATCACCCATTTTGTCAAAGATTTTAATTATTAACAAAAAAATTGGTTGTCAAATTCATTTAGTCGCATTCCAATTACAGCTTACATTGACATTTTACTTAAAATTAATACAACTCGTAATAAATTCCAAAAGTACAATTCGTGCAAAGACAAATAATAAATAAATAAAAAACACGTATTAAAACGTGTTTTTAATTTAAATAACAATTAATGTTATTAAAACTCACCGAAACTCATTCCAATAAGTAAAATGAACCACATTTTGTTAATTACTATGATAACTAAACACTGTAAATTAACTATACATATATTTTGTTTTGACTAGTTTGATGACATAATATCGATATCTCACACGTAGCACGCTTTCTTATTTAACTAAGTCCGTGTATGTGTGTCATCTCATCTCCTTAAAACAGGTAATACCTGGAGACGTATACTTTGAACATAATTGGCAAATGTAGACTGCCTTCAGTGTTGCCAGCATAGGACATTTTCCCATTTCCTTATGAGTAGATAGATAGATAAACTCTTTATTGTACAAACATACAAAACTGTATATAGACATTCTAACAACCTAAAAGTAGAGACCTTGTACAATTGGCGGCCTTATCGCGCTCTGCGATCTCTTCCAGGTAACCGCCTTATTTTTCTGACTGCACGGATCGCATACCTAACGGTTAAAGTGCTCCCCTCGCCGAGGGTTGGGGGTTCAATGTCATACAAGAAAAAATAAACTACCTAAGGTGGCTAGGTTTTTTTGGAATTTATTGAGGGAGCTAAAGGGGAGAGAATTTATTGAGGCAGGGAAATAGTACTTTTTTCTGGTACTCTATGCCCCTGACAACATGTAGGTATACAAACTTTCATGATGATTTGTTGAGTAGTTAAAGCATGAACATTATTCAACGGATTAGGCTCGAAAACGTATTAGACAGACAGACAGACGTAACGGTTAAAGCATAGGTCTTGCGGTCTAATGGTTATGGGTTTAACCCAATACCGACATGAACCCGCTCCGAGTAGGTACAAGCATTTAGCTTAGCGGGAGGGGTTAACAAGAATACAAGTAATGTGTGACCCCTGTTACTATATAATAACTTTAAACGAGCAATTCTTTTATACATATATTATACAGAGTTATACAGAAAGGTTACAACACTTTGTATATATAAATGCATATTTCGTGTGTCTCGGCAACAACTCGATTATTTTTAGGGTTCCGTACCTCGAAAGGAAAAAACGGAATCCTGATAGGATCACTTTGTTGTCCGTCCGTCCGAAGATCTGTCTGTCTGTCAAGACCCTTTTTCTCAAAAACGCGTAAAGGTATCAAGCTGAAATTCATATCAAATACTCAAGTCTATTGTCCCTTAGAGCTGTGTAAACTTCTAAGGCAACGCAATCAAAAGATACAGCCGTTTATGCCGCAAATTTCCGCAAATTTTGGACACTGGCAAGGGAATCAAAACCTACAGGGTACTTCCCGTGAACTCAGAATCTTGAAATTTAGTACGAAGCAACGTCTTATAGCACAGGTAAAAGAAAAATTGCGAAAACCGTAACTTTTAGTTAAATCAAATAATAAAAATATTTTTAATAATTTTAAACTTCCTACCCCTTTCCTCATGAACGCGTGGAGGTATTAAATTGAAATTTATATCAAATACTCAGGTCTATAATACCTTTAAGCTGTAACAAAATCAAACTTCTATGTCAACGCAAACAAAAGAAACAGCAATTTAAGCCGCATATTTTCAAACTCGCAACTACTTGCAAGGGAATCAAAACCTAAAGAGTACTTCCAGTCGACCTAGAATCTTGAAATTTGGCATATTTTATAGCACATATAAAGGAAAAAATCCGAAAACCTTAAATTTTTAGTTTCATCACATTTTTGTCCGTCCGTCCGTCTGTCTGTCTGTCAAGACCCTTTTTCTCAGGAACGCGTAAAGGTATCAAGCTGAAATTCATTTCAAATACTCTAATAGATAAAGGAAAAATTGCGAAAACCATAAATTTTTAGTTACATCATAAAATAAAAATATCGGTGCGCGCACAATTTTTTTTTGTATTTAGATAAGGTTTTCTTTTTTAGGTTTATCTATACATATAAGTGTCTTTCCTGAACAAAGGCTATTTTACAAAAAATACGCCTTCTATTATAACAGGAAAATATCTGTAAAATGTGGGAGATTAAATTACAAGGTGGTATCACCAATCACATAGTAGTTTTAAAGATCAAGTCCAAGTAAAAACTTGTTTACACATCGTCAGTAGTAACAAATATATTCTTTTAATGTTTAAGGTTAGAATTAAAAATCAAAATGTTTTGTGTTTTGTACGATATAGAATTGAGATGAATTTACATAAGTTTTATTTTTGTGGTACAAAATGTTTATTCTTTGTTTATTTATTGTTGGTTTTGGTAAGTAATTTTAGTTATTTTCTTTTTTATCTTATTTGAAACAAGAACTGCGTTTGTTGATAGACTATCGAAGTAAAAGTAAAGATATCGTATAGTAGTTGGTATGTCAAGTTATGTTTTAATAAATATGCATAGACAAAATAGTTTAGTACCTTTTTATCCTCTGTTTGTGAACCGATTTTCTTATTTTGGAGTTAACTAACCTAATTCCTTAAGAATCGATTTTTATATAAAATTTAGTGTTCGGTGGGCAGCGTAAGGCTTTAACGCTTTGTTGTGATTTTTGTGCTCTATTGGAGTTAGGAGTAAACTCCAATGTCCTCGACGCATGTAAGTCGATATGTGACCTTTATGTTATATATATATATATATATATATGTATGTGTGTGTGTACAGCGTCTACAAATGGTGAGAGAGAGAGAGAGAGAGGGGGGAATAGAGTGAGAGAGAGAGAGAGAAAGAGGGGGGACAGAAAGGATCGAGAGAGCGAGAGAGAGGGGGCAGAGAGAGGGGCGGGGCCAGAGAGAGAGAGAGGAGGGAGAGAGTGAGAGTGAGAAAGAGGGGGAGGAAGAGCGGGGTGAGATAATGGGGGGAGAGAGAGAAAGGGGTATAGGGGGGAGAGGAAGGAGAAAGAGGGATGGGGCCAAAGAGAGAGAAGGGGGAGAGAGAGAGAGAACCTTCAGTAAATTGTAAACTCAGTCATGCGTCGGAGGTGACACAGACCTTTTTTTTAGCTTACGCTTTAGAGTTATCAAAAATAAATTGTAAACAGGTTTTTATCCCATATCTTCGAAGGAGCCTGTGTATTATCAATATTGAAATAAATTGGAGGGTTAATTTTGATCTCTCGGCGACCACTTGAATGAATTTATCTTTGTAGTCACAGTTAAGATTCTTTATCCCTTTATTGAAATAATTATAAGACATTTGAACCCCCGATGCAAATAGGTATTGTTATAAGATTAACGTGCGCATCTGTGTATATGTCTGTGGTTATCATGGGTCCAAAAGGAATCTACCAATTTTGTTTTACTTTATTTTGGTTGAAAGGTATCTCGATCGGGAGTGTTCTTAGCTATAATTAAAAAAATCTGTTTAAATTAAATTGCCCTTATAAACAATGTAACAAGTAACTTTGTAAAAAAAACCATGTTGAAAAAGAGTGTCCTTGAAGTTTCTTGCCTGTCCATCTCCTCAGGATCTAAGTTTTGGAACAGGCAACTAGCTTCACGACCGACTTATACTGACTGACTCCTCCTGACAATTCAAGAATACCTACAATGGGTTTAATTGAAATAAATAATTTTGATTTTGATCTTCTCGGTTTGTTGAAGTCGGTTAACTTATAAATTTTTGTGTGTGATTGACATTACAACAGTAATATTAACTACAGCGTTTTCTTGTCTATTCAAATCAGCAATGTATTTGAATACACTATTAAAATCATATTATATGGAACCAGTTTCCAAATTACTTAATCAATTCAAATAATAAACTATATAAGATTATTAGAAATACTTGTTTTCAACGCAAGTCAGAGACTGTTTTATAAGTGGTTACTGATAATTTGGTTTTCTTGTTATTATCGATAGTATTAATCTCTGTATTCACTCAGGTTGTCTTATATGACGTAAGCGTAGTTTTACTCAATAAGTTTACAAAGGTTATACGAGTAATCGCGTCAGAACAACGTAATTGGTATACGCTCATTTCGGGAGTAGCATGTTGACCCGCTGAAGGCCCTACCTTGTTACTGTAGGTATTGAGGAAGGCCTACTCTCGCTTAAATCTTTTCACTTGTAGTAGAACATCACCAAGAATCAGTATTTATTCAAAATCTTTTATTGAAAATGACGTTGGGCTAAAAATTCCTCCCTAATGGTAAACATATTCGTAGTTCTATAGTCATTGTTCCAGTAAGCATATTTATTCTGTTTCACTATACGATTTACCAAGTATCGAAAGCACTTAAACATTTATCATCATCGTCCATTACACTTCCAGTACATCATTTGCCTCTCTTTATTGCTGACCTATTCTTCGCGGAAAATGTATGCGATTAAAAGCTCAGAGAGTATAATATTTTACGTTTTGTTTCAGCAACAAGAACAGTAGCCAGTGGATCTTACTTCTGCGGGTATTAAACACTCATTACTTGTACATTTAAAGATGATTTTAATCCAGCATACTCTTAAATACAAATGTTTCAAACACATTCAGATATTCAAGGGATGCGCTATGCGTTGCCATGGCTTTTGCATGCTAACGTAGTATATGACCCCATAATCTGGCAACGTTAGCATGTAAAAGCCATGCCAAATGCAAAGCAATTAATGGTGGATCAGTCTCAAGATTTTTTTGCAATTAACCCTAAGCGCGGAAGCTCCGGTTTAAGAAAACTTTGACCCATCTCCCTGTGGGTTAAAAGTTGGGTACGCCTATGGTTCCAGATATTATCATAATAATTATATTATCTCCCATAGACCCATGATCAAAATCTAACTTAAGCTAAAATACGTTACATTATAAAACACTAAAACTGAACAGAAAATTTAAAAGGTTTCCATGGGAGTTAGTAGACCAACTCCCACCTCAGGAAAATCGCGCGTAAAACATGAAAAAGGTTTTTAACTTAAGAAAAAATTATAAAGTTGCGAGTACACAGTCTCCGCGTTGAACGAATACAAAAGCGTTTCATGTGTCCATGTTTAACAAATACATCTGGAATGAAAAATACACTTAAGAAGTTTTCATATTTGTTGCACTGCTGTCCATGAGTCAGCCTGTGACCACGGCCAGTGCGGCCTGGTCGGGGCGTCAGGCGATCCGGGCTGTGTGGTGTCTGTTGCGTGGTCGCATTGATTCTCGTTCGTATGCATGCATATTTAAATTAAAAATAAATATACATTAACATACTGTTTTCCTGTTTTCACTTTTATTAACTTAACACTGTCATAATATATTGCATGTTGTGTTTGCTTGAAAATGGTTGTACATTAGCCTAAATTCTACCAACTACAATCTATTAGATTAAGTAATAATGCTACGACTTTAAGTAGTATAAATAAGTTGCAAGTTTAGAAAACTAAAACAGCTTCTTCTATGGTCTTTGTTCTCAGTAACGGTTACTCTAGTCGCAGAGAGTTCAAATGCCTGCAAGGACCCAGTTGTGTTGAAAAGGATAATGTTTGTGATGGGTCCAAAGACTGTAGTGATGGTAGTGATGAAGGATCCTGCACCAGCAAAGAGTAAGTAGAATAACACTTTACTTGTTTATTTACTAATTAGAACATCAAATATAATAATATAATAAAAGACATCATTATATATGATGATATCTGGCTAGGAATAAAATGTGTTAATTGTGAAGGAAGTGAAGAAATATGCAGTGGAAACTGTGAAAAAGGAGTTAACAAATAACTATATATTAAATATGTGGTTGTCTGAACAGCCAGAGACATTTTAAAATGTCAGTTGAGTTTACATTCTAGCAACGATAAGCTGTAACAATTTCGTTTTATAGGCAACTACTACAAAATCCAGTTCTTTCTTTAAATTTTACTAAAATATAATCAGGCAGCATTTCCCTTGGCCTTGGAAACTAAATCTTGGGATTCAAGAAGGTCTGTTGGTGCCAAATATAGTATTTAATTTTACTAAAATATAATACCTACTTCTCGTAAGTTTAGAATATGAATATGGGTTATGGTATTTATTTTCTTTCCAGACAACCAAAACCTGCCTGCGTACTTCCTCCCTATCCCGCCCATGGGACGTATGAACCTTTAAACGAATCAAAAGCTAACTTCAAAGAGCCTGGTCAGGCATTTGAATTCTTTGCATTGAGGGTTAGCTGTGCCCGGGGCTATGGAATGATAGAAGGAGGTTATGATAATGCTTATAATGGAACATTGGACGTGCTCTGTGTCAACGGGGTATGGTCGCCTCCCATGCCTAAATGCGTTCGTGAGTTGATTTAAAAAGTTACATTTCAATAATGAAACTTATCAAGTCGGAATTACTATATTCTGACAATTTCGGGTTGATATTTATTTTTGTGGTCACTGTAATTAAAACACAAATTTGAAAAATTCTTATAACATGATTGATATTCCACTGATGTATATAATCAGAACAGTTAAGTATCTCTCTTAGGAATTTTTCAGTAGCATCACGGAGCTTGGAATTGTACCTTTGGTTTAGGACCAAACAGTAAGCTAGGAAATCGTTGTTGTAACACATCTCTGTGTTCGTAAGTGCATGCCTGTGGAGGGGTAGCATTTGATAAAACCATTTGAAAATAGCTTACGTCGCTTTAGAAATCCCTGAGGTTTCGTATAATATACACTGATTGTGATCACAGTCAGGTCAGGCAGTACAAAAGTTTGTTTTATACCTAACCAAACCATCGCGTATGTCGTTCATCCAAAAACAACACAATATTCAGCCATGTAATATTTTTAGGCTTCTGCCGACTAGATCCAGATCCCAGCATTCGTTACATGTGCTATGGGAGGGTTTGCAACAATTATGTAGCAGCTGGAACGTTGGTTAATCCTGTCTGCAACAGTCCGATCTATTACTCCACTGAAAGTATTTTATACATGAAGTGTAAATCAGGATCCTGGAACTATATCGCTCGGTGCAAAGCAGGTTTGTTACAGATGGAGCAGATTTTATCATTGATCTTTCTTTTCTTTTCTAAACAAAGTAGGTGGAAATCTAACCTTAATAAAATTATAATTGGCAACACACTTTTGCATTAATCAAATTCAATGCTAGAACTATTGTTACCGCTTATGACTTATGTAATGATTAAAAATTCAACAAAGATAATAAATATCAGAACGTGAACTAATTTTCAAACAAGAACAACTTTAAAATTTAAAGAGAATAGAATTATAAGTCAACTCCCTTTTCTTTACAGACTGTGGTCGATTAACACCAAAAGGCATACAGCTCGTCATTGACGGCAAAGCAGCTAGACGCGGTGAGCTGCCTTGGCATATGGCTATTTACCGAAAGACAAAACCATATATGCAGATATGCGGTGGATCCCTTGTCTCTACCAACGTTGTGATATCAGGTAAATTTTTGTTTATTAGCTGTTGTCACAACGTAATAAAATATCGTTCATTTGTAGAATAAATGGGTTCACTTTTCTAGTTTGTTAGGCGGCGGTAGCATAATAACTAAGGCTCGCGATCAAATCTGGAGGATTCAAACCCTACCCTGTACACTATCGGCGTGAACCAACGAAGAATAGAATAGAAAAAATAGAAGAATATACAACATTCTAAAATAACTTAAAAACACAAATTCTTGTTTTATTCTGCTACAACAAGGTTTGCTATTTAAAAATATTACTGTTTAAATTTAAACAGCTACTTTTTTACACTAATCACATGAAAATTCTGAAAAATTTAAGCTCAAGTTTTGACTTTGTATACACACAGTCATCTGAAAGTGGGTTAGGTTTTTGATCTTTATGTCAGTCAGTCAGTGATGAAAAATTACGATTTTAAGACGTTAATATCTCAATGACCGTTTGGCCTGTGTTTATGAAATTTGGGATAATTAATCTAAGGGGGCTTAAGAAATAAACCAAATTTCATGTTTATTTTACATAGAATTTGAATTATTAATGGCTCCAAATGGTTCGTGTAATATTACACACTGCTGCTGCGTCGCCAATTTCTTTTTCTTTACGTCGGCTTGACACGCTACCGCGTGTCTAGATAAAATAAATACCCAAAAAAAGTTTATTGATTCAATTAAAGTGCCTAGTCAGTTCAAGTCTACAATTTGAAGGGCCAATGTTGTGCTGTAGCTTTTTAGTTCCGTCTTTCATAATACATGAATATATAATAAATATATAATAATTCATTCAAAAACAAATGATAATGGATACATTTAGGATTACGTATTTGACAGCTAGATTAACCTGTTTGACTACCAAATTATTTAGACGACCTACTGACGTACACAGTGTTAGATGCTCCTTCTGCCAAAAGCGAGTGTTAGTAGTGAAGGTGTTCTAACTCGATGAATAGCTATCTTTACCCGATTCATAATGAAATAATCTTTACCATTTCTCGCAGCTGCTCACTGTTTTTGGTCGGATCTTAGAAAATTGCTTCCTCCAGCTGACTTTGCTGTGGCTATTGGCAAATTGTTCCGCCAGTGGGATGACGAAAGAGACGTCGATGCACAAAAGTCCGACGTAAGTAGTTCTGTTATAGATGTGAGAAAAAAAATTCTAAGCAGCAAATAATCTTAATATTAGTGTGTATTGTCATGGATATTTAATTTGTAAATCATCAAGTAATTAATACAATGTCTATATTTTATTTTTTATTATTTAAGGACATATTTTTTTAATAAAATGACTACTTTTATAATTTTTTTTCGTAAAATGAATTCTGCTTGGTTTTTTCTTGTATATTTCTATTTATTCATAAAAACATTGTTGAATGTCCAAAAACCTGTTATGTAAAATTAAATTAATTTCCTATTTTTTTTTAGTTCATGAGATTCTGTTTAACAAGTCTCCTTTAAAAAAATACTGTAAAAGTTATCCCGTTGCTACCAACTATTATAAATTACTAATCACTTTAGGATTTCTTAATCTACTAATTTCTTTGTCTTCCGTTTTCTATTCTAAGCGTTTGTCCCTACAGGTAAAAGAAATAAGGGTCCCAACTCTATTTCAAGGTTCAGCAGCAAATTTCCAAGAAGATATAGCTGTCTTGATTCTGACAAGTCCCTTCACTTACAAGACGTATGTCCGGCCTGTATGTATTAACTTTGACGTCGTGTTCGATACATTGCAACTCCAACATGGTAATTTGGGAAAGGTAGGTTCTATTAGTGCCGCCATTAAATTTACTTTCATATCCGACTCCTACCAATGCTTGGTAAAAGCCTCCACCAAACTGTATGAAAGGGGGGGACCCTTTGTACAGCTTTGATAGGATGTGGGAGAACTTTAAGATATTCATCAGCCTACCTGCAGTCTACTGCTGGACATAGGGCTCTCCCACCGTGCGCTATAGTATACGGTCCTCCGCTTTCACATCCAATCTATCCCAGCTACCTTCCTCAGTTTGTCAATCAATATGGCTGGGGGCAGCCTACCGTCCGTTTACTGATTCTCACTCTAAGACCCGTTTGCTCCAACGGCCATTGGTCCTTCGCCAGATGTGACCAATTCATTGCCACTTCAGCATGCTTATTCTGCAAACTATTTCGGTAACTTTAGCTCTTGGTCGGATAACCTCATTACGAAATTTATCCTTCAAAGAAACATATTTTTTTTTTAGACTCCAAATATGGCTCGCTCCATAGGCTTTCTTTGGGGCTCCTAGTTTTTTAATCAAATCTAATCTAATATATTAGTGTGGTGTTTTCTATCTGCTGGTGATTAGGGTTATCAGAGCTCCAAAGGTAGTGAAAATATAAAAAGCTTAGAACCAAGTAAATCGAAAGCAAATGTAATTTTTTTTTTTGTTTAAAAAAGACAACTCCCCGCATTAATAATTACTCCTGTGTCGCGGGGGACTTTACAAACATACAAACAACGGACATAAAGAACACCCAGACTCAGGTGGGATTCGAACCCATGACCTCTGGCTCAGCAGTCAAAGTCACTACCCACTAGACCAACAGGCCAGTCAATTAATATAAATAATTAATTGATTTAATATAAATAATAAAAAAAAATATTTTTAACACTTGAGCTTGGACCATTTTTTTAGGTAGCTGGCTGGGGACTGACAGCAGCCAATGGAGACGCGTCCCAGTTCCTTAAAGTAGTCGAGATGCCATTTATCAGTGAAGGAATATGTGTTAATGATCTCCCACAATCCTTCAGGCCGTATATTACTGGAGATAAGTTTTGTGCAGGATATACTAATGGTAAGCTGTTTGTAGCTACAAGGCAAGTAAAAATTCAGCATGCTAGAGGACAAGTTGTACGAGTTCTTCAATAATTTTTATCAGAATTCTGCATTCTTGTTAAATGCCAAAGTTTAAGGTAAATGCATTATGAAATGTAAGGGAACCTATTTCGATAGTTTTCTTTGTATTCGACTATCGATTCATCTAAACCAACCGATGGTTACAGTATAGGATAGATTTACTTTTCTATAATGCTAGCAGCGCCCCGCGGTTTCACCGGCGTAAGTCCTGATCCCGTGCGAATATGGGATAAAAAGTTGCCTCTATATACAGGTCTCTGTATGTGTATAATGAGTAACAAACATCCATCCATCCATCCATACATCCATCCATACATCCAAACTTTCACATTTATAATATTAGTGGGATTAGTAGGATTTGTTATGTTTCTCACCATTGCTTTAAAAGTTACAGCAGTGGAAGACCGCACATAGTTACTACCAATATATACAGACCTTTTACTAAACTGTTTGCAGGTACTGCCCTATGCAAAGGTGACAGCGGTGGTGGGATAGTTTTTTCTGAACGAGAACAAGGAGTGGATCGGTACTACCTTCGAGGCATCGTGTCTACAGCTCCGAACACGGATGATCAATTGTGCAACGACAAAACCTATACCACGTTTACTAAAATCAGAAGACACGAGGATTTTATTAAAAAGTAAGTGTTATAACACCATGGTACAAGAGCTACTCTGCGATTAGTAAGGATGATATTTTATAACTAGTAAGGAAAATACATGCTCACAATACATTTGTCATTCTTCATGATGATCAATACTCTTTTGCAATTGTTGAAACATCAACCGCTTTTTCTGGCGTCGAAAATCGTTGACCACGCAGTTTATTCTTGATGTTCGGGAGCAAAATGAAGCCATTGGATGCCTTATCAGAGCTGTATGGTAGATGTCCTATTAATTCGACATTTTCACCTGTCACATAGACGGTTGTTTGAGCCGATATATAAGACCTCGCAATTGTTATGGTGAAGAATGATTCGATATCTTGCGTTGTTTTTCCTTATCTGGTTTGGTGCTACCTTTCTCAAAGGAGAATTGTCGCAACATGACCACTTTTTTACGGAAAAACAGTTGACCATTTGTTTTGAAGTGCTTCCAGCACAAACAACTTTTGTTGAATTAGGCTCCTTTTAAAAGACACAGTCGACTGCTGAATACAATTTCTTCAGCATGTCTTTCTTTACACCAACTTTTTTAACAATTGTTAAGTTATGCGGGATCCAAATGATCCGGGGACAAATGTTCATGCAGTATCGTTTATATGCAATTCATACCAACACCCACATTCACGTGAAGGTGATTGCATTGTCAGTTCATGCACAGCATCGATTTTTTTTTGGCATAGAAACTGATATTAGACGACCGTTGCGAGGTTCGTCAAGGAGCGAACTACGATCACTATTGAACCAGTAACTAATAGTGGCCTTGTAATGTCTAATTCTTCTCTTGTAATGGTCTAATGTTACAATGAATCATTAACTTCATTGTAAAAAGTAGAAGCAAGTTGATCGGTGCACTCTTTTCATCATCATGTCGAAAGTTGTAAAAAAACATCTTACGAAAGTGTTCTATTTTAATAAAAAAAATTCGATAAGACACAATTTTTAAGTTGCTGTAAACCATACAAGTAGCCTCCGTACCACAAAACAGTTTCAATTATAAAGTCTTCCAAACTGTCAATCTTTGTAGCGGTAAGGTTGGATTTTACCTGGCAACCTCAGTGATGCCAAGTGACAAAACTTACGCGGCAACCTTAGTACTGCGTAGAATTGTGGGGATTTTTTTTATTCTTGGGTGAACGTCACACCATCCCGTTATAAAAAAATCCCGTTCAAAAATATCATAATAATATAGTTTGTTTTGTTTCGTATAGTTTCCAAACATCCTGAAATAAACTTGTCAATATTCGTGTCAAATCATCGAGATTCTTGTTTACCTAGATATTATCATAACATTATCTAAAACCTTTTTGAGTCATTTAATAATACATATTCTCAATCTGTTTTTTTATGTGTTATTTCTTTACACGTGCTCATTATTTATTTATGTTGAAACATAATTAATTTTAAAGTCCCTTTCATTTATATTTACTACTAATATAATCTAAATGCAATAACGAAAATACAACAAGGTATTTTAGATGATTTGATATCAAGAACATAATTTTCCATCCAATCCTTCTTTACCATAACAGGATCTTTAGATGGTAACTTCTTGATGTTAAAGATAATTTACCAGTCGAGACAACAGATATACCATTGTCTTACCCTAATGACACTTCTTCTCTAATTTTTTTTCAAAGTACCCTCGTCGACGCTAATTTGGTGAAAAGCTGCCCGCCGTATATGTTCCAATGTGATAATGATACTTGTGAAGATCAAGAAGCTGATTGTGAACAGGTAAGTTCATATGCCTAAGATCAAATGGAAAGCTATGGCAAGTGAAGCAGTTTTCTAATTTTTGTAGCAGACTACTAAACCCGTTATGATAGGTATCACCTTTTGTGCATTTGATATGTTCAATACTGCCGTGGTAATCAAGATAGCAGTAAGTCAGGAAGACGCCTCTATCGACTTACTGCTATCTCGATTACCAGGCAGAATAGTGGATGATGATTACATCATTATATATGAATCTAAATATGTATATATATTTTTTTATTCAAATGCTCTCACTCTGCAATCGTGGCGCTATATAGTTTAGAAGACAGACAAGAAAATGTCTGATTTAAAGATTTTTGGTGTATATAATCTTAATGTCTTGTGAATAATTCGTGTTATTTTATTTTTGCAGAACAAATAGTAAAGTCATGTAATGTAAGGTTTTGTGAGTCAAACACAATCCGTTGACCAAGGAATGGAGCACTTAACTGTTCCTGCTTAGAAAGTTCCAGGAATATTTTTGTTACTGGTGTTTTGCAATGTGAAATGAAATGCAAATGGTGAATGAATGTATGAAGTGAAAAATATTTTTTATAGAATTAAAAATATGTAGAAATTCATTTGATTTTATTATACCCTCACTACATGAGAGGGGCTCATATAAAGTTCGACCAATAGTAGTAGCATGAATATGCTAGACTTGACATTGGTTGACAACAAACTCTACATGAAGCGGTGGGCAAGGGCTAGTTCTCCTATAAATCCTTCAAAATGGAACGTTCCTTTTATATTTATTAAACAGAGATGAGTAACATTATACATTATATATATAACACAACATAAACAGAGCGGATCTTATTGTAATCCAAGTTCTTGTGTGTAATTAGTAAAATCACAACACAAATTATGTTTTAGTTATTTTAAAATCAACATAATGAACTAAAAGTAAAAAACAGACAAATGCGAGTAATATTTAAACACTAGTCATGATTCTGTAGAAACTTAGTTATATGGATAGTTAATAATTTATATACTTATCCGAGAAGTAGTATAATATATTTAAGTTTTTAGTTGTAGTTTATCATTAAACACTTATCTTTGCTCTTAAAAATAAAGGCTCTTTTACACCAAATAACGCTACGATAGATTCTTCAACTGTAAATGTAAGTTTGTATTCAAAGTTCTGATTCTAGATCAATAGATATTGATTTCTCTGATTCTGCAAATTATTTGATATCATTTATTACATACATTCATGCGTTCATAGCAGAAATAGTCTTGCTAAGTAGATAGTGCGCTCGCGCATATCCGTGAACTGATACTTGACTACGAATTTCTCAATAGCGTAAGTAAGTATCTATGATCTAGCATTGTTTCTCTCAGAAAAAGGATAGGATTAGACTCGACTAGATTTGAAGAACTATTGAGATAACGGTTTATGTGACGCGGTGGTACAGCATTCGACTGCAAGGTTAGTTTCAATTTTAGATTACCGCTCATGTTAATATTTGTGTATGTGTGTGTGTATGTCGATTTGGTCAGGGTATATAAAATAGTCACCATATTATTGAATAACTATGGGCTTTACACGGCTGTTGCTAGTGCTATTTAATCAAGTAAAATCAAGAGATTCCCCTCAGTAACCAAGAGATACTTATTCCAGAGATTAAAGGTTCATACCATTCCTAGTTGTTACTGCCTGGAACCACTTCGTCTAAATCATGCAACTTCCGATCAGTTGTTTAACAGCTCGAAAGTTGCCTGAGTTAGATGCATTGCAAGTTGGTTTTACTTTATGAAGGAATACTATAGGAATGCTAAAAAGAAAATCCTAAATCCCTTATGCATATCTCTGCTTATAATCTCTAAGCTTGTCCTGTCGCGATTTTTTTTTTTAAGGTTTTTTTAGTATTAGTTCACAAGAGGGCCATCCTTCACCATATAAAAGAGCATAGCATCCAGTACCCTGCTCTTCAACTTTTCAACTTGTTTTGAAGTCTCTTCATATTCTTGTAGCATCTTCTGCAGTGCCTGTTGGCGTCTTACCAATTTTTCAAATGTTTCTAAACTGTATCTTCTTCCTTCTTCTTTAGAGCTTTTATCTCTTGACAGTGCAATGTCACTATTAGATCTTGCTATTTTAGTAATGAAAGCTTTAAATTCATCTCTTTCATTATTAATTTTTGTTGCTTCTGAAGTTGAAATTATGAAAATATTTTTAAAGGTTTTGGTAAGTATGTAAATCAGAACAAACTTCTGCTAGACAGAACCTCCATCCATTAGATTGAGGTTTGACGAGAGCGATTGTGTTTTTTTTTACTAGTGATACGTAGATCTGACAGAGCACGGGGATAATATAGGCAAAGCATTAGAGACATAATTTGTATTTCGAATGTTTATATGTAACCGCTTAACTGACAAACTCACGGTGCCTATAAATTTATAACGAAAGATTTAATTCTGAAGGATTATTAATACTCCCAACATAGTAATTTCCTGGCAATTCTGGCAATGAGAGTACCTCATCTGGCATCTCTGATGTACATATCTGCACTGTTTGTGCAAGGTTTCATAATCATTAATCATTATTGACTGAGAAAACATTGAGAGCCCTCCGTGCGTCGGAGAGCATGTTAAACCGTCGGTCCCGGGTCCATACAAAAATCTGTGGCATTCGTTGAGTTTAGTTGGAGCCCTAAAAAGTTCTATAACCTGTCTAACTACAGAATTTCAATATCGCCTAGTACTTGGTTTGTGGAGGTCTGATGAAAGTCACTTCACGTAAAATATCAAAGTGCGGCCGTATCGTAGTTAGACTGAAAGCCAACCCCAACTAAGTCGGGAAAAGGCGCGGAAGATGATGATTATTGACTGTCAATGACAATTATTCGATGTCTATAAATCGATTTGCCTGATGGAATTATTGATCTAAGATATTCGTTATAATGATAAACAACGAAAATTTTAATTAAAGTTTACCTGTTAGATAAAATAAAATAAGGATGATTAAAAATATTGACTTCATATTGTCTTGCTTCAAACAATATAAGCTTGTTTAGTTCTTTGAAGGAATGTAATCCGCTTTGCCATGTCTAACCATTAAAAATCCCAGATCAAATGAAGTTTGATTTGTGTATTAAATACATAAAGCAAATTACAAATCATAGCGTGTAATTGAACAATTACAATCGGTCGCTAAGGATGTTATTACAAAATTTTATAAACGAACTTGAAATAAAAGTCACGTCAATCGGATACTGCGATTTCGACTAATCATAATGGTATGTAGATGGTAGCGCCATCTGTGAACAATATTTTGAAACTATGATTGAAGCTAGTAATTCTATCTGTCTCACAATAGCAGAAAGCGACGTTCAGTTCCTACATCTGATGACGGAGCTAGATTTTTTTTCTTTAAAAAAGAAAATCCCTCACTAGGAATGATTCCTATGTCGCTGGGGTCTATACAAACATTGAAACAATGGACTCAAAGGAACACCCAGGCGCGGGACAACTATTTGTCGATCACACTAAAGAAATCCCGTGTGGAAATATCAAATCCACAACACTCGGTACTGCGTAGTGACCACTTAACCCATTGCGCCATGCGTGCATTATGCATGCCATAGAATTTTATTTTTTATTTCTTGGTGTTCATCTTTAGATTATGATCATCTATCGTCTACATAATCTCAGCCATGAGACTACCAAGGATGAATCAGTATCTCCATAAGACGCTTTAAGTGTTTATCCAACAGCTCCCTGCCACTTGACCGCGTCATCGGTTGTCTATCGTCCAAAGTTTGTGGTTGATTTATAATGTTTTCTAATGGGTAGAGCACACAAAACAAAATCATTCATAAAATGCCTTTAATTGACAATAGTACTTAATTAAATTCCGATAAGGAACTAACTTTTAAACTTTCGCGTTCCATGATATAATATTATCTATGTATTAACGGGAATTAACGCGATCACGAAAAGGTATTACATACCTCTGAATTGCCTGACGTTTCGACCAGGTTGCACTGGCCGTGGTCACAGGCTGACTGGCTCAGCGGTGCACACCCTCCGTCATCGATATCTGATTAGCAAATCAGCGATTGCAGAACATGCACTCGAAGCGGGCACTAATCACTGGATTGAATTTCACCGTACGCAAGTCCTCTCCACGGAACGTCACTTTTACTCAAGAGTTGTACGTGAAGCGATTGAAATTAAAAAACACAAAACTTTCAATCGGGAAGATGGTTTCAAATTATCTACAGCGTGGAATCCAGTGATAAAAAACATGCCACCTCGCTTTTATGCGCAGTCGGGTGAACACCAGAATAGGGCCACATCGGTTTGGTATGTGACGGTACATGACGAAACGAAAATACCAAAAATATCAAAAAGTGGAGGTGGATGAAGAACCTTCTACCTCACGATGTCGACGACGGAGGGCGTGCACCGCTGAGCCAGTCAGCCTGTGACCACGGCCAGTGCAACCTGGTCGAAACGTCAGGCAATTCAGAGGTATGTAATACCTTTTCGTGATCGCGTTAATTCCCGTTAATACATCCGATAAGGAAGTAAAACAAACTATATAGTAATATATTTATAAGGGTATTACGCGAAAATAGGGACGGCCTCGGATCAAAATTTAAAAACAGACTACAAAAAATAATACTATAGCTTATGAAATATAAATTTAAGTTAAATACATAAGATACGTAGCAAAACATACTGAGCTTTTCTTAATCATAAATTAAGAGTAACTTAAGCATAAAACTTAAAAATTCACTATTGAAATAAAAAAATGAAACTTTTTTTATGGGATAGTTCGTAAACGAGCTGACGGGTCACTTGATGGTAAGTGACTACCGCCGCCCACCGCAACTCAAGAGGCGCAAGTGCGTTGCCGGCCTTTAAAGTGGGAATAAGAGAAGGGGAAGAGAGGGGGAGGGAGAAGGGGTATGGCCTTCGGTAACCTCACTCACTTGGCGAAACAACGAAAGCATTACTACATTGCAGGTCTTCTGTTCAGCTCTCCTACTTACAAACTATAGTTTGAATAAATTCATTTTAAATCTACTTATTATTCTTGTAAAGGTATATATAGTATTCTTGTATAAAATTTTAATTTTGTTATAAAAACTGCTTGAATAAACCATGCTTATCAGTCTGCTTTGAGGTTTCTGACTAAGTACGACATCCGACATGCGACATTCGCTGTTGTCGCCATCTTTATCGTATGACAAAGATGGCGACCACAGCGATCGGTAATTAAATAATTAAATGACAAATCTCTAGTGCTCCGTATAACACCCCTATAATCAATTTATTGTACTAAGTATACTAAAAACCTAGAAGGTTTGATTCTAAAAGCTATCACAGTCGATAGTTCCGCAAAACTTCAGCAGCATACCTCCCTGCGCGTGTCTCCCCTGCAGGTTCATCCGGTCGTTGGACGTTACGCTGAAACCAAATTTTTTTATGTTGAAGAATGTATGACTTGAAGTATTTAGGCATATAGACCCTACAGAAAAAAACAACTAGAAGACACTACCAGCATGATCCGGTTTTTAATGAAGGTGAGTACGGACGCAAGAATTTCATTAAAGGTATATAATGTTGATAGCAGAAGCGATTACAGAAGCTTAAGCGGCCAGTACCTCCATACCAGCAGGTTTTTCTTTATCTATAAGAAATGGAAACTGCCGATATTGTAACAATACATTTTAAAGGCGAAGGTAGGTTAATTTCAAACGCTAAAGTGTAAAACAAGTGTTAAATAAAAATACCCACGACTCAAAAACTCTTTCAAAGATTAGAATAACTGATGAAATTCGAACGGTTAAACAGATATTCTTGAATTAATGCTAAGATCACTCTTGATCAACTTTTCAAAGAAAAAGGAGTAATTATGCCACAGTTAAACACACAACAACCATTAATTTTGCGTATAGGGTTACTAAGTTTACTCAAGACTTAAGAATCACCTAAAATTTGTATCAGACGAAGTTTTAGAACCTTACTTCAGTAGCATAAGTTATGAAGATATGGCGAAACTCGCATATATCAAGCATCAAGTAATTCAATATACTTACAAATGCATTTTGGCATATTCCGGTTCCATTTCCCATAGAAACAGCTAACCTGCTTAGTACTACTTCTGTCAGTCGAGCCCTCCAAAGCCTGAAAGCTGAACCCTGGATCACATTTCACATTTAGGACGAAATATTCGTTGTTCTTTTGGATAGCTTTGACTTCGTAACTTCCAGATTTGGGATGAGCTGGAAGAATACAGGCAAAAGGATCCCTTGATCTGAAATTGAAAAAACAAAATAGTAGCTCACACATTATTGAGAAATGTAAGTAAGTTGCTACATAAGTTTTGTTATCTGCAAACTAGATATCATACTATTGTGATTTGAAGTCATATCCATAATTGAAATTCTGGCTTATAAGAGCTTTTAAGCAGATATGCAAAAATGTTACAGATGATTATTGGAACAATGTGTTCAGGATACAGAAGTATTACTGGCAGCGGAGACTTCGAAAAAATATAATATTTCACAAAGTACGACAAAACTTTTGTTGCGAACTAGTACCTAGGTACCATTTTGTGGAACATGCTGTGAGCAGAGGGATAAAGCACCTTCTCGACCTCACAACGGCATACACTAAATTGTATCAATAGTTAAGAGGAAGAGATAGGAGGAGATCCTAAAGAAGAGTAGAAGACGTGCTCTAAAGTAACGGCAAAAGTCTACAATCTACAAAAAAAAATCTTATGCTGTGTGGTGTGCTGGCCTGAGAGCGAGGGATAGGGGTGTCACTCCAGGATAAGCAGTTCTAAAATGATGACCCAAGTGTTCCGTGCGCACCTCTATATATCGGAGGATGGCTAAGCACATGAACTTAATAGTGTGGATGCTTACTATTCAAGAGGCTGAAGATCTGTCTGGACTCCTAGAAGGAAGTCCTTCCTTTGTAGGTTAAGCCTGAGGTTCCGTTAATCAACACCATCCAGTTTTAGTTCGTTTGGTTGTTATGTAAGACTTTAGCGGTTGCCCCGATGTTAATAACGAACCAGGGTTTCATAAGTCAATAAACAGGCGTATAGAAATTAATAAGATTCGAAGAGGCTTATCTTTCATCGTAATTTGTTAAAAAAAAGTATGTGCAAGCAAGTCTTACTGTACAGAAGGGACAAACAGCGGGACAGGTATGACGTCATCACCAAAATTTTCCACGTACTCTGGATTCTGTTGATAAATATGCAAATATTAAAAATGTTTAACTCTTATTCTTAAGCCCTCGGTGACACTTCTTGTAAGATCAAAGTTGATGTCCAATGCGGAGGATTTTATGTTTTTGAAAATTATTATTTACTAATATTTGATCGCGGTTTTCCTTGCGTAAAAGTGTTGTATTCCTTGGGAGTTACTTTCCGTACCCCTGACGAAGTGTATGCGAAATTATACGATTATTCGTTTCCAGTTGAAGAGGTGACAGCATTACAAACAAACCACTCACACTAATAATATTAGTTAGAATTAAAAAAATGGTGTCATAAAATACCTTACCGGGTTGCAAGTTGCCTCTTGACCTCTTGGGCAGGTTTTTATGGCTATTGCTTCAGCAAGCGCACTAAAACAAAGATGAGACATTTGAAACATTATTTAATATTTTCATAAATGTGCGTAACTCGGACTAAATGGTCAAAAAGATCTGGTCTGGTTCCGAACAACATAAACTCCCCGGTTCTTTTCTTTCTCACAATTGTTATAGTAAAACATACTTTTTAATAAACTCCTGATGTTTAGTAATCTTCGTGAAGGTGGTATAAGATTTATCGTTGCATAATTGGTTCTCAAGGTTGGGTGCTGTTGACACAACGCCCCTAAGATAGTAGCGGTCCATTCCTTGCTCCTTCTCAGGGAACGCTAGACCCCCACCGCTGTCACCTCTACACACGGCTGTACCTGCAAACATTAATTGAAAGATTACAAACGCTTCATATTAGGTTGAGCTGTCTCCATGGGAGACCCATTCCTCGGCACGTATGGCCTGGTTCGACTGGAGTATTACCACAGCTTCACAGAAAACCGGCGTGAAAACAAAACACAACGGTTTTGCAGATTGACTGAGGTTACCGGAAGCTCTAAAGCCCCTACTCCCACAGTAAACGCAACGCACTTGTGACTTTTAAAGTTGCAGGTGTCCATGGGGGTAGTAGTCCATCCCGCCTGCTCGTTTGCCCATTATCCCATAAAAAAACAATCTCTCTACGTAACGAAATCTTTCATCATAGTATCAATGACAAAAAAGTAAGAAAAAGGTAAGAAAAAACCAACTTCTATTAATAATGTAATAATTGAGACTATTCCAATGAACTCAAACACGATGTCTCTGCTATAAGTTGACGAGGAGTTGGGTGTCCTGCTGATTCCAGAGAATGTTGCAGCATCGGATCAACGTTAATAAGTTATTGTACTATCTCATACTCACATTTCAAGGATTAGAAAGCAGCTGATGATCTTCAAATGGCTGAACAGATTTTCTTGAAACATAGCTAAGGACATTCTCAATCGAGTAATCTTTCTAACATAAGATCTTTCTTTAGGGAGCCAAAATGACAGACACACAGATCCACAGAAAAACAGATACACACGGTAGTTAATCTTATAACACCCCTCGTCCGACGAGCGGTGAGGCGGGTTAGGGGGGGGAGAGGGGGACGTTCGACCCCTTTTGTTTGTGAGTGTGGAACGGAGTCGTCACCCCACCGGGGTTTTCGGTGAGGCGGTGTGTTGGAATCGAACCGATTAAAACGACACGGTGTGCCGTACTGCGCCTAAAAGAGGAGGGATCCGGGAATAGATTTTATTAAGTACTATGAGGACGTCCGCCCCTCAAACGACCCCCGCGTCGGGGATTCAAAAAATATAGTAAATCAGATTTTGTTTCGAATTGTTGTTTATCTTTGATGACTAACCATTGGTATATCCAGCACAAAACTTATCTCCAGTGATGTACGGCCTAAAAGACGGTGGAAGAGTTTTTATACAGACTCCTTCACTGATAAATGGCATCTGAACTACTTGGAGGTACTGGGAAGCGGCACCATTGACTGCTGTGAGACCCCAACCAGCTACCTGAAAGAAAAAAGGAAACCCATACAGTGTTTTAAAAGAAAAAATCTTTAACGGCGCCGCGGTGGCGGCGTCTCGAAATGTGCGACAAATTTCCGGTTAGCAAGGGCTTCAGCGACGAGTAAACAAAAAAGGAAAGGATTCTGAGAGCGAACCAGGTCGGGTTTTAACCGAGTTTAGACAGTCCTTCACGAAAATCTTTCTGATTCTGAAAAAAAAAACATAACTTATGGTTCTCGAAACCAGTAGAGATGGTGGCCAATTGATTTTCCTGTCCTAGTTGCCTCTCCAATCACAGGACGGACTTACTGGTACGCGACCCCGGCCTCTTCGAGCTACTGAAGTCTCAGTCCCGGTTCCCCATCCTAGACTTGCGGTATCCCTTACCCCAGCTCCCTCGCCCTATCTGTTTTCCTTAACCCAATTTACTTTCTTCCTTTGTTCCGCCTGAAAACGACTACATTCAGGATGGTAGGCGGAAGGTAGGCGGCCGGACATAAAAGCAACAAGTGTTTGCAATATTAAAAAACCGGCCAATTGCGAGTCGGACTCGCGCACCGAGGTTTCCGTAAAATATTTTTATTATATGATGTAACTAAAAATTTACAGTTTATGCAATTTTTCCTTTATCTGTGCTATAAGACGTTGCTTCGTACCAAATTTCAAGATTCTGAGTTCACGGGAAGTACCCTGTAGGTTTTGATTCCCTTCCGAGTAGTTGCGAGTTTGAAAATATGCGGCTTAAATTGCTGTTTCTTTTGATTGCGTTGACATAGAAGTTTGATTTTGTTACAGCTTAAAGGTATTATAGACTTGAGTATTTGATATAAATTTCAATTTAATACCTCTACGCGTTCATGAGGAAAGGGGTAGTAAGTTTTAAATTATTAAAAATATTTTTATTATATCATGTAACTAAAAATTTACGGTTTTCGCAATTTTTCTTTTATCTGTGCTATAAGACGTTGCTTCGTACCAAATTTCAAGATTCTGAGTTTACAGGAAGTACCCTGTAGGTTCCTTTCGGGGTACGGAACCCTAAAAATATAAAAAAAATATACTTTAGCAAACACATATATAAAGTTAGAAAGAAGGTACTCCTAAATTTGTGTAAAACAATAGCTAATAATCTTCAAATTTAAAGGCTAAATTCATTATTTTCAATAATTTTAAGAATATTACAATAACTTAAATATAAATTATGATGGCCAAAGAAAGGCTAAGCTTTACCAACCTTTCCCAAATTACCATGCTGCAACTGGAGTCTGTCGAAAATATCTTCAAAGTTGATGCATACAGGCCGAACGTACGTCTTGTAAACGAAAGAAGTCGTGAGGATCAAGACTGCTATGTCCTCTTGGAAGTTGGCTTGCACACCCTGGAATAGGCTTGGAATCGATATCTTTTTTACCTGGAAGACGAAACGAAGAAGAATATGACGATTTGGATTTTTTTTATTGGACGGGTCAGCTGATGGTAAGTGACTACCGCCGCTGCCCATGGACACCTGTAACTCAAGAATTACAATTGCGTTGCCGGCCTTTAAGCTGGGAGTAAAGGAAGAAGGAGGAGAGGGGAGGATTTGGGCCTCCGGTAACCTCAATCACTTGGCGAAACACAAAAGCATTGCTTCACTGCCGGTTTTCTGTGAGTCCGTGGTATCCCACAGAATACGTGGAAAGAAAAAGAGGAAAGAGGTTAAAATGTAAAAATACACTACAATAAAATGAGAGTAACTTTTAATTATGTGAGCTGTTTTACTTTAAATAATAATAATAATAAATTGTATTTATTTCTCTCATCACAAAGGTCAAACTATTATGCATTTGTGAGAGACTGGTGTCTGTGTTAGGAAAAACCTGTGTTACAGATCACCAGGCTCTCGTCTCGTGGACGAACCATAGTTACATTAATAGCATTGCATGCCAGTTTAAAGTACCAGTTTAAATTAATTGTAAATAGTTAATATAAAAACAAAATGTGTGTGTGTGTGTGTGTGTGTGTGTGCATGTGAGTGCGCGTGCATGTGCGTGTGCGGGTGATGTGCACGGTACCCATCAGTATAGTTCGAATTAAATAAGCTATATTATCTTGGTGGCACAAGTAGGCTTTCTGTATCATCATAATTTAGGTTTTGTAGCCATGTCGTTAATAATGTTTTTAGTTTGAATTTATTAAGGGAGTATATGCAAATTGAATTTTTTTTATTAAATAGGTATGGGCCTAAAAAGCAATAGAACCTATGTGATAAAGTTGTTTTATAAATTATGTCAGTTTGATAGGTTTTATGTTTCCGTCTCTTCGCTGCATTAATTAAAGGATTTGATTGACTTAAATATAAATCATGCACTAGTGATATTTTCTTGAACGCTGGTCTAATAACATGTTTGTAAAAAAAACTCCCAAGGCCCCCACGCCTTGGGATTCTTTAAGTATATCCAGATTCAAAACAATTTTCATATCTGTGAATTACATAATTCTCCAATGCGGGGGTTGACACATAGCACTGCAGATGCGGTGCAGTTAAACTTAAAACATGACTATATGACCATAGACTATATGACCATAATGACCATAATGGAATATTTAACTAATTTACTAATATCTAAACACAAATACATGAGTAACGTATGTTGAAGAGTGAGTTATATTAGCAAGGGGGAGAGGGGAGAATTAGGTCCTCCGGTGTATACTTATGTGCTACATAAGCCATCTTCGAGCGCATCAGTGCCATCTTTCCGACTAGGGGTCGAAGAAGTCGCCATGGCTGAAATCGGTCGGAACAATCATCATCATATTTACAATCTTCGGATACATAATTTATTCTCTTTCTCTGTCTCTATAGATGGAACTCTACTACTTACTCTATAATAACATCTAAGGAAAAAACCATTTGAGTTATGGTAATACCCAAAAATTTTAGTTATTCTAAATCTAGGGTAATTAACTTACGTTAGACTTTTGAGCATCAATGTCTCTTGAGTCGTTCCATTCCCGGTATAGTTTGCCGATTGCTACGGCAAAATCAGACGCGGATTGAAGCTTTCTCACATCACTCCAGAAACAATGAGCAGCTAAGAAAAGAACCAAGAAAAAATAAAGAATGCAATTCAGAAAGTGCAAGTGCAAGTGCATTTAGTGCAAGGAAGTAAGTACATAGTTGCATTATATTTTTAATCTTCCATTATTCTTCAGAAATCCTAAGTTTTTTAAAATAAAGGACAGTCATACCAGAAATGACCACGTCGTTGGAGACGAGAGACCCTCCGCAGATTGAAGTGAATTCTCTATTTGCCTTTCGGTAGATACCGACATGCCACGGCAGTTCCCCACGCTTGGCTGGCTTGCCATCAATAATGAGCTGAACACCGTCAGGAGTAACTCGACCACAGTCTGAAAAAAACTTAAGTTTGTCAGAATAGATATGTCGCGGGCCAATCGTTGATTTGGACTGACCGAGGGCGGATCACAATATTTCATTTCGCCCAGTTAAACGATTGGCCCACGACATATACGCAATACGTCTAATACATATCTAGCGTCATCTAGTGAAAGTGGATTAAACTATTAGATCGTGATATATCTTCAAAGCGTGATGCTAGGAACATTTGCAGGATGCTGATATTTTGTGTCACCGAATATATAATAGTACCACTACAGAAGTCCCACTTCGCTAGATCATTTAAATAAATAGCAACTCTTGCTGTGACACAATAAAGTGCAATTCAAGCCGCGTACTTATCACCTACAGTTATATTTACCTAGAAGTTGCGTCTATTTTTACCGCGTAACTTTTATCTCTCCTGACGACGTTAGGGTTGCATTTCTTTACCTTTCGATGTACTTTTAAAGGCCTAAAAACGTGAATTTTGTATCCTTGTTATTAATTTCAAAGTCGAATAATACGCCATGTGCTTTTGCCTTCATTACAGTCAAGTAATATTATTTCTTAAGCTGTAATATTGCTGGGCACAGAATTCTCCCAGGCTTATAAAAAAAAAATGTTTTGACTGCTACTGAATTGTTCATCTACAACAGGTCACAGTTTTATCCTCCAATGGAACTGTTCCAGAGAGTCCAGGAAGTAACTGCACCCTGCAGAATGCCGCAGATAAAACACTAATAAATATCGCCATAAGTGCATAGGAAGGTTTAGTTACAAAACATATAAGTATATAATACATTTAATAATCAAACCAAAAGATCATCCACCGCACCTTTTCCCAACTAAGTTGGGATCGGCTTTCAGTCCCGACCCCGGCCGAACTTCGATATTTTACGTGAAGCGACTGCCATCAGACCTCCACAACCCAAGTACTAGGCGATATCGAAGTTCTGTAGTTAGACCAGGTTGTCGGACTTTTTAGGGCTCCAACTACCCGTAAGGAATGCCACAGATATTCGTATGGCAACCGGGACCGACGGCTTAACATACTCTCCGAGGCACGGAAGGGTCTCGATAAGAATGGTCACCCATCCTAAGACTGACCTGGCTAGTATTAGTTAACCTTGGTATGTGCTAACCTACTCGGTTACCACTAAGCCACGAGCCCCTCTCATCAATCAAATCAAAAGTGTTTTATTTTTCACAATTTTCTTAATATATTGCTTAATTAATAATTGCTAACTTAATTGAAGGGAACCGGATGATCCAACGCACGAACAGTAAGTTTGTATGGGCAAATCTCTTTTTATGCCTCTAGCGGGAGGAAGCTGAAGATGCGGGTGCAAGAAGAAGTTGTGTGAAAGGGACACAATATAATATACTAGCAGCGCCTCGCGGTTTCACCTGCGTAAGTCCCGATCCCGTTTGAATATCGAGATAAAAAGTATATGATAATCCAGGTCTCCAGCTATCTACATACCAAGTTTCATCGCAATCGGTTCTGTAGTTTTGGCGTGAAAGATTAACAAACATCCATCCATCCATCTATCCATCCATCCAAACTTTCACATTTATAATATTAGTGGGATATACGTTCTTTTGAAAGACAGTTGGTAGAACAACTAATAATGATTCTATCTAGCACATAAAATAAAATTAGATTTTTTTTTTATATCTGCCCTAAGATTATTAAAAATTATGGCGAGGGTTTATGTGCACCGATATCCGCCAACAACCACACAGGCCGTGAGCTTGATTGTCGCAGTTTAGTTCTATAAAAAAATTACCTGCTCTGCATCGAGCGACATAGTCCCAAGATCCACCAATGCATGTCATGTAGAGGAGCCCTTCAGTTGAATAATAAATGGGACTGTTGCAGATGGGATTAACCACCGTTCCAGGTGCTACGTAAGTTTTGCACAATCTTCCTGCACAGATGTATCGGACGCTTTGATCTGGATCCAGTCTGCAGAACCCTGGAAATTGTAGGTTTTGTAAAAAACTAGCCCAGAGTTTGAATTTTCATACCATAACTAATTAAATTATTGATACCTACCAATAAAGCTTTTTTGAAGATAAGTCCTTTTTAATTTATTAATCCTAGAAATGACGCCACGGGCTTTGGACGCCAGCGTTTAACATTAGATCCAGGATCCAATTACATTGTATCTTATTTACTGTATACTTGTTTTTAAACTTTTACGACTTTGATACACATTAGATGTGTAATTCGGGACTCAGTCGCGATAATAGCACCGATCGTGGTCAAGATCGGTGCAATTCAATCGAAACGTCTGGTAACCAAGAAATATTGTACCTTTTAAATATTATCGCGATTAAGTCCCAAATTACACATCTAAATACTGTATTTTTTGAAATTATTTATTTTATTTAGTCATCGGTCTGATGACTAAGAATTTTATAAGCCGATTAAAGTATGGTAGCAGGATTGCGTTAGAAATACATACAAGAACATTCATTCCTAAATTGATTTTGTAGTTTTATATGTATTTCTTAATGTTTTCGTTTCTTTTTTCCAAATAAACCAAGTTAATGATAACAGCAATTATAACAAAAAAACACTTTAACTTACGAACGCATTCAGCCATTTTCTGTGACCATTTGCCATTAATGCAGAAATATTCACGCGTACCGTTATTATCTGCTTCATAACCTGGCTCTCTTATGCCATACCCTGGATCACATCTCAGCTTCAGCAGGAACGATTCAAAAGACTGCCCAGGCCCTTTGGTACGATCTTTAGGGACATTAAATACTTCGTACGAACCGTGAGCTGGGAATGGTGGTAAAACGCAAGTATTTGCCTTTGATCTGAAATTAAGAGGGTAACTAATTAGAGGTTTTGGAGTTGTTAAAACCTGTTTGAGTTATCGCTTCATTGCGGCTAACGGTTAAGTTGTATGTCGCTATCGGTAGCTAACGATGAAGTGGAATCGAATCGACGTGTTCGGTTTCGATTAGGCCTTTTTTTTTTCTTTATGGTATGAGTGGCAAACGAGCAGACGGGTCACTTGATGGTAAATGACTACCGCCGCCCATAGGTACTTGCAACTCAAGAGTCACAAGTGCGTTGCCGCCCTTTAATGTGGGAGTACGAGAAGAGGGGGAGGAGCGGGAAGAGGGGAGAGGGAAGGGTTAGGGCCTCCAGTAACCTCACTCATGCGGTGAAAAGCAATGCAAGCATTGCTTCACTGTCGGTGTTCTGTGAGGCCGTGGTATCACTCCGGTCGAAGCATGGCAAAACTCCGGCGAATATGTCATCTATACTAATATATAAAACTGAAAAGTTTGTTTGTTTGTTTGCTTGAACGCGCTAATCTTAGGAACTACTGGTCCGATTTCAAAAATTCTTTCAGTGTTAGATAGCCCATTTATCGAGGAAGACTATAACTTATATAACATCACACTACCACCAATAGGAGCGGAGCATCAATGAAAAATGTTGCAAAAACGGGAAAAAATTACCAACGCGGACGAAGTTGCGCGGGTCAGCTAGTATTCTATATAATGTATCATATTCTTGGCGAATAATATCTTATCTTATCTTAAATATGGTTTGCAAATTTCGAAGACAACTTACATACGAACATTGCAAGTTACCACCATCAAATTTCTTGAACACATCAGTAATAAATGTAATTAATTTATAATTTCAAAATATTTCTTACTCAGAGCTGGAGCATAATTGTTCATCACTTCCATCATCACAATCTGTAGTGCCATCACACACGTTTTCTTTACTGACACAGTCTGATCCTTGCTGACATTTGAACTCTGTCTGGCTAACTGAGCGGGTACTAAACAAAATGAAAATATTAAGATTGTAATACAAGTCTAGTTTTATATGCTTCTAATGCCAGCTATCTTCTTATCAGACGGCAATAAAAGTCACTCTGCTGAAGGCATCGTTTCTATCGTCTGACAAAATACAAGCTTTGGATAAGTCTGGGAACAGGTATTGTATTCTGAATTATATTTTAGTTAATTTATCTACAGGGTGTTTATCTAGAGAAAGGTAGGCTCGTAAATAACATAAAGCGCTAACAATCTTACAAAAAAATGGTGATTTTAAAACAGATCTTTTAATAATAATAATAACTCCACACATTTCACACACGGCCGTCTGATCCCAAACTAGGCAGAGCCTGTACTATGATAACCGGACTGCTGATAAACATACTTATATATTTCTAAATACATACATATTATAGATAAATTACACCCAGACACAGAACAAATTATCGTGCTCATCACACAATTATTTGTCCTGGGTGGGAATCGAACCCACGACCTCTGGCTTAGCAGTCAGGGTCACTAACCACTAGACCAACAGGCCAGTCTAGCCCATTTTTAAATAGACTTATCAACTGTCAAAATTTTTAAAACATAGATCTAATAAATTGATAGACAATCTGCACAAGATTTGAATATGTACATGGGAGAAATTTATATTTGGTTCATCAAACGGAAAATTGTTCCTCCTTTTTTATTTTATTTTGAAACTGACAAATTCACCGATATGAAATTAATCTATATTAATAATGCGGTCAAGGGGTACGGTAGACGCGATTGAAACCTTACCTGAATAATAAAACATAAAAAAAATAATGATTTTGCGTCGACAACATATTTCCGCAAAATTCGGATTGTCGAGTATTTTGTTGAATTCTAAAGGTGCAAATGGCGGTCGCCATATTGGCCACTCGGACGCCATCTTGAGGTCATTAAGGCCGATTCACGCGTATATATTGAGTTGGTTAAGGCCGATTTACGTGTATATCTACATTTTGTAAAAGATTGTGTATTATGAGTCACATTTCACCCGAGTGAACCCAGGTTTTTAACTAGTGGTATTTAATACCAAGAATGTTGATGGAATGTCTAGAATTTTCTGTGAATGTCTGCATAAAAAGGGAATAAAATCAGTGAAATTAAAATGAAAATATACAATATGATGTTTTGGAAATGTGGACTTACACTGGTTTAAGAATTTTTTTGTTTTTGTAAATTTTTTTTTCAATAACCAAGTCAAATCAACTTTTATCAAGCACAAACAAAGTGAATGTGCTTATTGGCCATGTACTTTTTCTTTTATTTTGCTAATCATTTCATTTGGGTTTGTTCTCATTATTCGTCACAAACACATCATAATATACAGTTATGAAACCCCGGTACTGATGGCTCAGATGTACATGGACTGTTTTCAAGCACTTGTGTACAAGAAAATCGCCTTGATTTTCCAATATGAGGAATACGAACACCGTTATACTGAAGATGATGGAAATCTCTCTTACACAAAGGAAGAATCTTCCAACCAGGCTAGATATTATAGCCTGGCAAACCGTGGAACGATGGATGTTGTCAAGTTGTTTTCAGCTATATATTCAGTGACAGAAGTTATATTGAGCGATATAGGATTAGTCATTATTTGGTACTAGTTTTGTTTTCTCTTATCCGTAATCCAAATATTTTATGAACATTACTTAGTATGAATTTTAAAACAATATTACGTACCCGCAGAAGTATGATCCGCTGGCTAGAGTTGTCGTGGCTGCAACAAAAATAGTATCGTTCGGTGATATAATTATGGTCAAATCTGTGTTCCAGGAAGCATCTACCACTATGAGTGGTGTAAAACTCTCTCGCGTTTCAATAGACTCCATATTATATAACTCCACTAAATTGTCTTACTAATTATTATATTGTTGGGCGCACCAACCTGTTGAGCGAAGCACCGATGACGCGCGCTCTGTGCACTCTCAATATTATTGCGGAAGAGGTATTCTATTGCTCACCGAGTGGATTCACAATGATAGCGTTAAAAATTATTCGTTTTTATAAATAAGTAGATTGTGTAACACTATCGCATTGGGAGTAAACCTGTAAGGATAGATGTTTTTTTTAAGAAATAAATAAATAAAATATATTTTTTTTACTATATATATTATGTATGTGTTTTTCTGTATATATTTATCCGGCTCGAAGGACCATGTAGAAGATAGGGAGTCGGTTAAAGGATACGACTGATAGACAATTAAAGTGATTTATTGATGGATTTAGTGATTATAATAAAAGGGAGCGAGGGAGTACAGTGTGTTTATATATATTGTTATAAAACTAAATGCCACGGTGCCATCTATTGACAATGAACGGAACTAATAGTCTATTATAAAATGTCCCATACTATATTATTAAATTCCAAAGTAAAGTTTAAATTTCAAGGTTTTACGAAATGTTACGAACTCACTATGAAATAATATTCGTAGGATAAAAGGGCAGTAGCATTGCAGTATTGAGTTCTAGTTGAGCGATCAGCGAGTATATGCAAGTGTGAAAAGTGCGAAGTACAAGTTTCGTGATAACTTAAAAATAAATTATGTCTATGTTGGTGTACCTTTCTAACCTTGGCTCGTAACAATATATAGATACTTCACATATTCCTTTTGACTCCCTTTTCGACTCTCGGATAAGTCTTATATCATTCGTTTCACTTAGATTATATATTTATTATTCCATTGTTGTCATTCTAAATCCACCAGCTGCCACTTATTTTCCTCTGTTGTTACAAAGGTTGTCGGGAAGACATCGCTTTTAGCGATAAGACCACCCATTACATTACCGCCTAATATTATTTACCAATAAATTCTTTCTAACTATGTTTAATTACTGTCCACAATGTGGTGTACAATAAAGAATATTCTCTATCTATCCTTCTTAGGGTATACCTGGGTTACACCCAGGTAGTCTTCCAATAGACCCACTTGTGACGAAACACCGTGTGGTTGTAATCGGTTCCGATATACCACTTCACCGTTAGCCCCAGTGACAAATGACAAATGATAAATTAATTTATTTTTGCAAATATATCTTTTCAGACACTTTTACACTTCGATTTCTTCTTTAAAGCTAGAAGGTGCCAGCATTTCCTACGATTAGCATTGAGTAGAAACGCTGAGACTGACCTGCTACTCCCCAATCCATCAGTATAAACCATAAAATACCCCTTTCCTTTTTAAACCCTGGCGTAAAGAGGGGGGTGTTATAAGTTTGACGTATCTGTGTATCTTTGTCTGTGTGTCTGTCTGTGGCATCGTAGCTCCCAAACGAATGGACCGATGTAAGTGCGTTTTTTTTTATTTAAAAGGTGATTTGATCGAGAGTGTTGTTAGATATAATTCAAGAATATCTGTTCAGCCGATTGTAGGTCATCAACTCTTTTCTAATCGATGTTCAATAGATTTTCGAGTCGGGTGTATTTAAAATTTATGATTTTATAGTTTTTGACCCACGGTCATGTAGCTCCGAGCTCACTGTATCATTTTTTGTTGAGTAAAATAATATATGCAATGACCTTTTATTCGAAAAGTTAAAACTAAAGATGTTTATCCCCGTCTCTGTGATGCTTGACCGGTCTTACCTCATATGAATTAACTAGCAACCTTTAAGGTACAAATTATACACCTAAACCTTCCTCATGAATCACTCTGTCTATTAGTGAAAACCGCATGAAAATTGGTTCAATAGTTTTTCAGTTTATGGCGAACAGACAGACAGACAGACAGACTTTGTTTTACAATATGTATGTAACTCTAAGTTTAGAAAATTATATTTTCGGCCACTCCTAATAGTTAATAGTTTTGCCGAATAGTCTTAACAATAGAAATATTGAAAAATATATTTCCCTCTACTTTCTAGTCCATTTTTAAATAGACTTATGTACTGTCAACATTTTGAAAACATAGATCTAATAAATTGATAGACAATCTGCAAAAGATTTGAATTAATGTACCTACATGGGAGAAATTTATATTTGATTCATGAAACGGAAAATTCTTCCTCCTTTTTTTATTTTATAGGGGGCAAACGAGCAGACGGGTCACCTGATGGTAATTGCCTACCGTCGCCTATGGACACCTGCAACTCAAGAGTCTAAAGTGCGTTGCCGGCCTTTGAGATGGGAGTACGCTCTTCCATTCTTCTTTTTCACACAGTCCATTTCTTTCACCTTCACTTTGGAAGTCCTATCCATGATAGTCTATTGATAGTCTAGTAGGTACTCTTAGATAAAATATAAGATAGATACACGATACGATTGCCTACAAAAATCGTGTTATAAATAGCTGCACTCGATAGTTGCACATTACCTTACGTGCACGCATTTAAAATAAATAATAAACCTGACTATACGATGAACGTTTCTGTAAATATATATTGAAATAGGCTGATACAAAAACTGCAATGTAAGTATTTTGATTACTTATCTCAATGGAGTGTATTAGACTCGTGGCATGTATTCCACTTACACGCTCGCGAGAGTAAAAAGGATAGATGCGCAAGCTACTTATTTCAAAAATATCTAATTTTTTAATTATCTTTTGTTACAGGGCTATTGTTATACTTTAAAAAAATAAAGTTACGATAAAAATATTATTCAAATCGAAACTACGACAATTTATGCCTTCTTCCATTTTTAAAGGATAGCTTTAGTAATTATTTTCGGTACACCTAAAACGTCAGACTACTACCGCGGGCGCTAAGCCTCTGATGGCTCAACTGTGCTTACAACCGCATTTAAGTACAGTTTGGTTTGTAGAATTTTTTGAGCGCCGATTTAACATCTGTAATGATCGAAGTAGTTACTATTGTTATGTAGTATTTTAGTGGCTTTTGCACGTATTGGGCGAGTTCAAATATTATAAGTGTAATATTATGAATGTGAAATGAAATATACATAGGGTACCTGACACCAAAAAATACTGTTGGTTTCCGAGGGATACCGGAATTGATTGAAAAAATCTACTTCAACGCAAAAGAAGAGGCGGGAACAAGCTAGCGATAAATAAATACATAATTTTAGGTAATGATATATGTATGTGCTGCTGATGTAAACAATATAAAAATTATAAAACATTAAAAGGAAGTCCGTAAACCCCTAATAGGCCTCGTCTGCCTAATCAATAGGCCTTATATTAATCTGAAGTAAACGAATTTTGAGTAATTCGCTGCAGTTTAAAAAATACTTATTTACATCAGCTATTATTTGAGTGTCGAGTTTTCCTTATAATTTTATTTTGTCCTTATTCCATACCGGTTTCTAAATTCCGGTTTATGAAGCTGACATTTTTAATAACTGTGGTCAAGAATCTAATCAATAAAATATGACTTTGTGCTAAGTAAGCTTTGGTGCTATGTTATTTGCCTGCAAAGGTTTGTGAATCGTTAAACATATATTATGAATTAAATATTAAGGCATCAATGTACCAGTTCAACAAAATTATTATCATGTCTCATGTAGCATTGGTAGTGTTAGAAATGCCTTCTCGTGGACATCTAAATACCCTGCTCATTGGAGAACAGAAAATAATGGTCATTATCGATTCTAAAGCAGAATAGGTTGCCAGAAACCGGGCTTTCTGATCTAAATCAAGAAAGCTTTGTACTGGTTGCCACCTGACCTAGTGTTTAAAGCGTACGTGCGTGCGGGCTTGCTTGCATGCGAGTAAATGTATGTGTATGAGTGTGTGAATTAACAGATTATCACTACATATTATAAAACAAAGTCCCCCGCCGCGTCTGTCTCTCTGTTCGCAATAAACTCAACAACTGCCGAACGGATTTTCATACGGTTTTCACCAATAGACGGAGTGATTCATGAGGCAGGTTTAGGTATATAATTTACTAAGGTTTTGTGTAGAATGGCTGAAATATGACGATGCTTGTTCATCAATATATTTTGCATTTTTTGCTATTGTTACTACCCGTACCCCATTATTGCTACCCGTGCGAAGCCGGGGCAGGTTGCTAATAATAGATATGTACAAAGTATCGAACCAGTAATTTCAGCATTTATTCTCTTATTTCCACTTAACTTGGTGATTAACAAAAAAAATAGCAGGAGTCTTTTTTAATGTTGTCACCTGTAGTGTGGAGGTACCTAATACCTCACTGGGGCATTACTAACAAATTTTAGTTTCATCGAACGCATAGTGTCGATAAATCCTACAGGCAATACTTAAGTGAACCAGTAACCACAAATAAAATATTTGTGGTTACTGGTTCACTAGTAATAAGTTTCGTGACGTCACATGTCAAAATGTAAGGTTTTAAACAATATCTTTAAAAAAAAAGTATCACCAACTTCAAGGACAACTAAACGCACTGCTCCAATGAGACAGCGATGTTTCGGAGCAAACGAAAACATCATCGATGTATAATTTTTTTTGATATTTTTCAAAAAACCGAAATTTTAATGGGACCACCTGTAAAGTATATACCCTTTGAAACAAAAAAGAATTTTCCAAATTGGTTCAGGCGTCTTCGAGTAATCGGTGAACATACCTCCTTTTTTGAAGTCGGTTAAAAAACCCTTCGTGTGCGAGTTGGGCTCGCAAATTTACCTTCTTCCTTCTTTCCAGTCTTAAAACGACAACATTCCCAAGGCGGGTTGACGTCAGGCAGGCGGCCGGCCATAAAAGAAACCAGCCAAAACCCTTTGCAATGTTACAATTTGCGCCGATCCTAATGAAAATTGGGAAAAGACCAGGTAGATGATGATGAATAATTTTAGAACTGCTGCCTTTTTTTATGGGATAACAGGCAAACGAACAGACGGGTTATCTGATGGTAAGTCACTATTGGCGCCCATGGGCACCTACAACTCAAGAGCCACAAGTGCGTTGTCGGTCTTTGGTGGTAGTAAGGGAAGGGGTGAAGAGAGGGTGTAGGGGGAGGGTTGAAAGGGGGAAAAGGAGGAGAGAGAAGGCTTTATGTATAACATATTATATACATATTTAAAAACATTGCCTTACTGCCGGTTTTCTGTGAGGCCGTGGTATCACTCCGGTCGAGCCGAAGCATGGCTCTCAAACAGTTAATTATTTATTTAGTTCTAGGTGGAAAATTGAGAAATATGTGACGTCACACCAGGGAGGGGGGTCAAGATACTTGAGCTTTTGGTCTTTGTCTATTTATATATAGGTGTCCATATATTAACAGAAGAGAATTCTTTGTACTGTTTTAAAGCAAATTTCGCAAACGGATGAATGTGAAATTTGATATCGATATGTGTTATAAGTCTTAACATTATACAAAAATGGCTATAAAAAGCTAGAGGGGTTCAATATATACTTGTAATATTTACATGTATGTTGACCTGCCATGGTACGAAAAGTGTATACAATGATAGTTCAAGTCATACTGGTCAAGGATATGACACAAAACATTAAAAGTTAATGAATTATTGCTGAAATTCGACCACTAGGCGATACTAATGTATAAATATTCAAACCAGTTCTTAAAAATAATATTAGCGGAATAATGTGAGATAACGACCTCCTTAAATGTTATTTGTTCTGTATTTACCTCATACAAAGTACGGGTCTTAAGGCTTTACTTAAGTAAGATTTAATTACTTAAAAACAATGTATACTCACCAACACTAAGTAGAAAAAACACACACGACAACATTTCAATACATCACTATCTTAACTAAATTTATTTAACTAATCAAAAACCAGGTTTTTAGCAAATAAACATATTTTTGTTACTGTTAGTTTTGACAGAACTAAGTGACGTGAGCACCTATGCTGGCGGCCATATCGCAATGAATACCGGTTAGGCGCCCGCGCACGTCTTTCAAGGTTATACGAGTTCATTAATAAAGGATTCCACACTGTGTTTATCAAGATTCCTTTAAAGTCTATAATAGATAAACTCCCGATCTATTTCGAGAATGGTTCATGAAGATGGATTGTACAGGAAGGAACAGCGGCTTAGCAATTTTAGACACACATACGCACAAAGGGGCCATCCGTCACACGAATTTCAAGATTTTTGGAAACAAACTTCCCCCTCCCCCTCCCTGGTTTAACGTTACATATTTAGCAATTTTACACCCAAAACTGATAAAAGCAGTTCTGTAGTAGCGTATGTAGTCATAATGTTTTGTGTTTATTTCAGATTTTGACATGTGACGTCACGAAGCTTTTGACCCCTTGTCACACAATGTTACACTTCGTTGACCCCCTCCCCCCATAAAAAAAAAAATATGGATGGCCCCGAACAACAACATTTAACAGAAAATGTGATATTATCACTAAATTTGTACTTACAGGTAATTAAATAATTACACAGTAATTAATAAAGTATGTTAGAGAGCTCTGACTTCCCGGCAACACCCACTTTGAGTAACACTGACCTGCTTGACCTTGCTTACACTCCCTAATCCATCCGTTTACGCAATATCCCTTTTATCCCATTGCTTTTCCGTTTTACCTAACTTTCCCGTTTAATGTACACCCAAATTTCCCGTTTTTAATTTCCGAATTTCCCGGTTGACGGCAATAGGTTTGTTTATTATATATGTGGGACCAAGTTCTAATTGGCAAAATGTGGGTGTTTAAACCCTTGCCTACCCCTACGGGGATATAGGTGTGAGTATAATTATGTTTGTATGTATATTGATTTGGAATCAGTAAAATGGACAAACGCATTGTTACAAAGGAAAACATTTGATTTATTAATGACTAGCAGTTCCCGCGTGGATTCACTCGCGTGTACATATTTATATATTTTGCGCTGAACCATAATTCTTTATCCAAAATAAAAGTAGCCTAAGTTATAACACCAGCTGTCTGCCAGTGAAAGTTCCGTGGAAATCGGTTTACACGTTCCAGATATTAGCTGGAACACACACAGACAAAAAAATGTAAAACTGATTTTTAGGCATAAGTATCGTGCAAATAACTGTATAAGCTTATAAAAAAACTATTACTTTGACATTACAACTACTACCAATTAGTTGAGTAGCGTTTGTAGAACTCCTTGGGGATTGTGGAGGGGTACCTTATCACTTTTGATTGTCTGACTGTCACCAGCTTCTTCATCATGGGACTTTCACTGCTGAATTTAGGCCTCATCTAAAGTTTGCTACAAAGAGCAATGAGTTGGCAAAATCTGGATGGTTAATACACATCTGCCTTTAGTACCAATATTTTCTTGTCCAATGCGCTCTCATAACTTGCTATGAGCAAGAGCTAACGTTACCTTGAAATAAAATTAGTAATTTTCCTTATATCAATCGAATTAAGTCGAGCATATAGTTTTTATATTGTATCAGAATGTGTCCGATATAGTTAATAATAATAATAAAATTACCCTGTCCCAAGAATAATCGCTGTTGTTTGTTGACGTAACCTCGCAGAACCCGTATTGCTGTCATTAAGGTTAATGTTGCCACTGCACAATATATACCCATAATTTGGGGTAAAAGTAAAAGATCAAGAACATCACAAAACTTGTTCGTTTCTGATTACATTTAGAAATAACGTTATCAGCGCTGCTTTGTTAAGATGCGTGTAACACCACGACAGCTGGTTGCTCTGTCAGATGTCAGAAAATAATAATAGTAATAATTTATTAATACATAATAGTGGGTCAGTCCATACATACATGTTATCACAACAATATATTACTTAAAAACTGATGCAGTCGGACTCTGGTACCCGTAGTAAGGTTTAACTTGTATCTTGGTACCAGTTCCTCTCTCAGTGATGATATTTTTTTTTGCCTTACTGGCCTTACATTTTGCTGTAATACTTTCTGAATAACTACAGTGAAGTTACGACAAACGAGATTATTATTAAAAAAAAGAGTGTGTGCAATTCACACACGGCAGAAGTGAAATTTCAGAAATGTAGCCTACGAGAGAATGAGACATAAAAAGTAAAATCAACACAAATAATTTACTAATGCTAATAAATTTAATTTTAGATAATTAACAGAAATTAGTTAGCCAACGAATTTGAATACGCAAATGCACAAAAATGACACCACGTTGACATTGACGCATTTTCTGAAGGCTTCGTGATATGCAGGCGCAAAAACAACGATTATAGGAAACACTGTATACTTGTATTCTATTATATATTATTTGTCTCTTTTTAGTGTGAGTTTTTCGTTTCATCGAATTTCAAATCACAATGAATCTAAATAAGTTTCACTTCAAATTATTTTAATTTAAACAGTATTTATTGATCGAAATGTTCTACAAGACCAATTTACAATTAAAATATTTCTATTATATAAACTTGCTGCTAAATCTACTATTGTGTAGTTTACTCTATTACGCACGGGTGCATCTAATGCATATTAAGGCGATTACCAAGCCAAGAAAAGAACGAAGAAGCATCTCTTTAAGCACCACAGAAAAGCCAATATTCTTTATAATTTGTTTCTATTCATTTAATCCAGCAGTGCAATTTAGGAAACCGTACTTTTAATTTGCACTAATTTGCATACCAATGGTATTTCAATGTGTGATCAATGGTCAAGGGTATGTGTACTTTTAAGCGTTTACAAAGCTATATCTCCAAAAAAACATAGGCAGTTCTGGAGACTGCCCACAAAAGTGAAAACTTACATTTTGGAAAACAATTTTTTTTTACGAACCTGTAAGTTTGCCCCGATTTTCCCTTCAAAAACGTATTAACCAGTTTTATTATAATACCATACCCAAAACTATACATAATTCCCAAATTAAAGACAAAGTATTATTTCTACACAAAACAAATTTTCCCTACTATATTGAAATTGAAGTATGGAAATTAATATTTGTAGTCTGGTATCACCACACAGACAGTAGATGCTGGTTTTTCCGCGATGATCACTGCTGCACACGATAGCATCGTTTCACTTATTATAAAACATTCTGGTTGTTGTAGAGGTAGAATAATATGTTAATATGTTGTGTTTAATAATAAATTAATTTGCCAATTTGCTAGTCAAGTTTTTTAGTTCACAATAGTGTTTAGTTAACATTAGTGATGTGCAAAATGTTGATTTGTGTTTTAATTTTAGTTACTACCGGTGAGTACTTTTTTTGTTATTCTGTTTGCTTTTTTGTTGTCGTATGTTTTATTAATTTGTTTTTTACTTGTCAGTAAAATAAGGATTTGGTTTCTTTTGTTTATTATACTCTTGTGGTATCTAATAGGCGATGTATTTCTTTTTACATGTTAAAAAAAAAACAGTTACTTACTGTTACAAATGTCCGAATCACACTGATTATTGTCACAATTAGACTGTCTATTGACTTGGCTTTTTTTGTAAAATTTCTTATTAATATAGGTACAGATTAGTTTTAACCTATTGTTACAGAAATTGGATCCTAAACATTTTTTTTTTATCATTGAGAACAACTTTTTTATTTCTGTTTTTAAATTATTATTGTTAAGTGAGAAATATTTTTGCGATAGAAGAATGTGCCTACCTACATATTATAATATACTCGTAATGTTTGTTCTAATGTTTGTTTGTTGACTGGCCTGTTGGTCTAGTGGTTAGTGACCCTGACTGCTAAGCCAGAGGTCGTGGGTTCGAGTCCCACCCAGGACAAATAATTGTGTGATGAGCACGATAATTTGTTGTGTCTGGGTGTGATTTATCTATAATATGTACCTATGTATTTAGAAATAAGTATGTTTATCAGCAGTCTGGTTACCATAGTACAGGCTCTGCCTATGTGCCTGTCTTTGGGCTCAGACGGCCGTGTGTGTCTCAAGTTATTATTTTGTTGTGGTAAAAGTATTACTATATATATATATATATAAATTAGATTTTTATATCTATGCAATAAAATGCTTGGACATATGATTTTTAAAAGAAAATGTGCTAGAACATGAAAATAGTTTTCCGAACATTTTGCCGCGATTTGGTCTTGGAACGTCGTCGATTATAATTTTTACTTTTTATGGGATAGGGGGCAAACGAGCAGACGGGTCACTTGATCTAAAGTGACTACCGGCGTCCATAGGCACCTGTAACTCAAGAGTTACAAGTGCGTTGCCACTTTTAGGGTGGGAGTAGGGAACGGGAGATGAGGGTTTTAGGGCCGCTGGTTGCTAAAACTCATTAAGATCATTACAAATGAACGAGAGAACGAGAACTTATTAAAAAAATAATAAGGATCTATCATCACTACATATTATAAAACAAAGTCCCCCGCCGCGTCTGTCTGTCTGAACTGATGTTCATACGGTTTTAACCAATAGATGGAGTGACTCATGAAGAATGTTTAGGTGTATAATTCATTAAGGTTTTGTGTAAAATGGCTGAATTATGACGATGATTGTTGAAGATATCGGAAAATATGCTTTGTAACACGTGCGGAGCCGAGACGGGTTGCTAGTCCCACTAATATTATAAATGTGAAAGTTTGGATGAATGGATGTTTGTTACTCTTTCACGCCAAAACTATTGAACCGATGGCGATGAAACTTGGTATGTAGATAGCTGGAGACCTGGGTTAACATATAGGCTACTTTTTATCCCGATATTCCCACGGAATCGGGACTTACGCGGGTGAAACCGCGGGGTGCTGCTAGTATTATATACTTTTACAAAACATATTTTTCACGGTCGTGTTAAAGTATCTGACTCAATTCCCACAAACAGTGTTCAAAATTTTTTTGTTTAAGTAAAGCATCTTATACATAGTATTATATTTATAACAAAACTATTCTCAAACTCCACTCAAACAAAGCGTTGCTTGAGTGAGCGTGTCTTAAGAAATAGTGAGTACACTCTCAAACACTGTTTTATCTATACTAATACTAGCAACCCGCCCCGGCTTTGCACGGGTAGCAGAGACATCTTCAACAATCATCAACATATTTCAATCAATTTACACAAAATCTTAACAAATTATACACCTAAACCTTCCTCGTGAATCACTCTATCTATTAGTGAAAACCGCATGAAAATCCGTTCAGTAGTTCTTCAGTTTATCGCGAACAGACAGACAGACAGACGCGGCCGGGGACTTTATTTTATAATATGTAGTGATAATACAATTGAAAAGATTTTTTGTTTGTTTGTTTAATGCGCTAATCTCTGAAAGTAACAGTCAGATTTGAATAATTATTTCTGTATTGGATAGAGTATTTATAGAGGAAGGTAATAAGCTATGTAACATGACGCTACGACCTTTACGAGCAGAGCAGTGGCCATAAACGCAGGTGAAACTATGGAATCGTTTAGTATTTCAATATGACCGTTACTACTTAAAAGCTGGGTTACAATACATTGTAATTGACTTTAGTATAACACAGATACAGCTTGACCTTTGTATAGAATGCAACTTCATACTAAACAGAGGTCATTGTATACTGGTTATTTGTATATAATATAGGCATGTCGATTAGTAAGAGAAGCAAATGGGGAATCACTTGCGACATTGATAATGACACAAGCCAAACAAAAATACATTTTCTTCTATAAGCATTTAGATTTGTTTTGCTTTAACTAATGAATGGGGATATACTTTGGTTAGTGTGATACTAGGTATTTTTAGACCTCGCCTAAACATAAAACACCCGACACCCGACATACAACTGTCTGATATCGATATCTTAATCTTTCATCCCTACTCAGAAACAAAAAAAAAAACGGGCACGCAGCAGGCCCGCAGAGGTAGATTTCGTATTTTTTAATTTTTTTTGAAAATCTGCGCCCCATACGGGGGTCTGGGGGGCAGATTTTCAATGGGGGAATATCCCCATTCACGAACATAACCTTCATTTTTGCCATGTAGATTTGTCGTTTAAGTTTAAAAGCAATCGGTGCACAATTGCGACCTCTATCGTGACGCGATGACGGTAAAATAGAGGTACATACATAATTGTATAAACTTTTTAACTGGCGGTTGTTTTGAGGTCTAGGGATCATAACTAGACCTCCTGTGAAGAAATTTCGACAACTGGTACAAAACCAATAGGTAGACTTTCCTTCGAAATCTACCTAAAAGTGTGTGTGTGTGTGTGTACTTATGTACGCACGTGAGCAGTTATACTTTTTTGGCGTTAGTTAAATGAAGTTTATTTAAATACCTTAATACCTAAATAATACATACCGTTTTGGGGAATCATACGATTGCCTCCTCGAACTTAGTTTGCAGGGTGTAATACGGACGAAAGAAAACTGCACAGGTCTCATTAAACTTGTATTAACTTGTATAACACTTTTTACATAAAACAGAAAACGTTCTTGCTCAAAAACTCTACACAATGGCGGCGAGGACGCCGGACTTATAAACAACCGGTGTTGCCAACTTTTACACCTTTAACTACTATAGCTTAAAATTAGGTAAGTGAGAAGGCGATCGGACGATCGCCACACCACCCCCCTACGGAGAAAATTACACTATTAAAAATATTAGACTAAACTAACAAACAAAAATTTAATTCAAACACAATAGTCTGAAAAATCCTTAAATCTAACCCGCCTACCACCACGTGTGGTGTATGGAAGTTTGCGTGTGGGGCTTGGCTCTTGTTCGAATAGGCAAGGAGATGGTTGTACTTGAACCCGTGGTACAGCAGGTGTAACTTGCGGAAATAGTTCCACTTCCTTGGGTCCTTGGCAAACGAGGTTTTCAACAAACGCTGGTTTGACTCTATCGATTGTAACTACGACACTCTTCCCTTTTATGTCTATTGTAATGGTTTTTCCATCTTTAGAGCGACCTAAGACTTTGTACGGACCTTTATACGGTGGTTGCAAGGGACGGCGAACAGTATCGTCGCGGAGAAATATGTGGGAGGATGATGCCAGATTTTTGAAAATGAACGGAGCTGGAGCGGAGTGATGTGAAGCAGGAACAGGACGTAACTTCGACATTTTTTGTCGTAGTTGTACGACCAAATCGGCTGGGTCAGATATGTGGTCTATATTTGTGTTTGAAATCAGTAGTTCTCCGGGTAGGCGAAGAGATTCGCCATAAAGCATCTCAGCCACCGTACTCTTTAGGTCCTCTTTAAAGGTTGAACGCATTCCAAGTAATACAAGAGGAAGGGAATTAACCCACGAGTCGCTGTAGCACATTAGGGAAGCTTTTATTTGACGGTGTACACGTTCAATCATGCCATTTGCGCACGGATGATAGGAGGTTGTCCTGATTCTTTTTGTCGCGAAATGTTGCATTAGTCGATGAAATAATTGAGACTCGAATTGAGACCCCTGATCAGTTGTAACAAATGATGGCACACCAAAACGAGAAACCCACTCCCTTATGAAAGTTTCAGTAACTTCTTCTGCAGTAATTGAGCGCAAGGGCCAAGCCTCCGGCCACCTAGTCACTCTGTCAATAGCTGTCAGACAATAGCGATATTCACCGCAATTTGGCAATGGCCCTATAATGTCCAAATGAATATGAACGAAACGTCCAGATGGCAGGTCAAAATTACCTATTGGAGCAGAGTTATGTCGTGAAATCTTCGCGCGTTGACAAGAAAGGCAGTTACGAGCCCATTCTTTACAGTCTTTATTAACAGAAGGCCACACATAACGTTCTGTCACAAGACGGGTGGTAGCTCTAGCACCAGGATGGCTGAGATTGTGCAATTTATCAAATACTCCCCGTCGAAAACATGATGTCATGTACGGACGAGGTCGTCCAGTGGATACGTCACACGTTACAAAAATATTGGTACCTGGAATTTTTACTGTGGTCAATTCGAGACTTGAGCCACCTTGACGCAACTCAGCGAGCTCTGGATCCGTTTCCTGTGACTTTGCTAGAGCCTCGAAGTCCTGGTCTAATGCAATCGCATCAACTCGCGACATCGCATCGGCTACAACATTATGCTCCCCTTTAATATATTTGATGTCCGTACTGAATTGGCTAATGAAGGACAACTGATTCAACTGTGGTGGCGGGAGTTTTTCACGGCGTTGTACAAAAGCATAAAGTAACGGCTTGTGGTCTGTGAAAATCGTGGTGTGTTGAACTTCAAGAATATGCCGAAAATGTTGAACGCTTTCGTACACCGCCAGAAGTTCCCTATAATACGCCGGCCACTGTGTTTGTGGGAGAGTTAATTTTTTGCTAAAAAATGCCAGGGGTCTCCATTGACCTTTAACGTATTGTTGTAGACATGAACCGATATGAACTTCAGAAGCGTCTGTGAAAAGTCCAAGTGGTGCACTATTGACTGGGTGCTGGAGCAAGGTAGCGGTTGCCAGACTCTTCTTGCATAATTCAAATTGTGCCAGTAGTTCAGGTGTCCAAAGAAATGGCTTAGCGCCCTTGCTGTTAGTGGCAACAACTGCATTGATAAGAGGTGCCTGAAATTTTGCTGCGCCTGGAACAAAGCGGCGATAATAATTTATCACACCCAGAAAACGACGCACTCCTTGGACGGTTTTGGGAGGCGGAAAATTTAGGATAGCTTCGACGCGGCTTGGTGGAGGGCAGGTGCCTTCAGGAGTTATATGGTAACCTAAAAAATTCACTTCGCGAGAACCTAACACACATTTTGAAGGATTTATTATGACCCCATACTCTTCCAAGCGTTTGAATAGAATCCGTAAGTGCTCCTTGTGGGAATTTTCGTTAGGTGAGTGCACGAGTATGTCATCCACGTATGGAAAACAAAATTCGAGACCCCGAGTGACCTCATCTACAAACCTTTGAAACGTTTGGCCAGCGTTTCTCAAGCCAAAAGTCATAAAAGGAAATTCGAAGAGGCCAAACGGGGTAACGATTGCCGTTTTCGAAATATCATCTTCAAACACCGGAATTTGGTGGTAAGCTTTCACAAGATCTATTGTACTAAACACCATAGATCCAGAGAGATTATGGGCAAAATCGTTAATATGCCGAACGGGATACCTGTCCGGGACGGTTCGTGCGTTTAACGCGCGATAATCGCCACAGGGACGCCACGTGTTATCTTTTTTGATTGTCATGTGTAAGGGGGATGACCAGGCACTTTTAGAAGGGCGTGCAGTTCCTGACCGTACCATGTCCTCGAATTCCTTTTGGGCGGAAACTAGCTTTTGTGGAGCGAGACGGCGAGGGCGACTGGAAACAGGTGGACCATCTGTAGTTTTAATGTAATGCACAGTGGTGTGTTTGATATTCCTGGGAAGACCAGGAGGGCGAGTAATATCAGGGAATTCTGTTAATAACTGAGAAAAAAGCGAGTTTGCACATGCCACGGATTTAACACTGGGTTGGTCGGAATTCGCGGTTAAGACCGTTGCTGCTAAGTTGGTAGTGCCATCGATTAACACTTTACTCCGACAATCTGGAAGTAAGTTATAGTGTGCCAAAAAATCGGAGCCAATAATGGCAGTGTTGACGTCAGCGACAACAAATTGCCAAACAAGACTCCGGCGAAGACCAAAATTGAGTGTCAAATTAATGGTGCCGTAAGTTTTGATGTTGCTTCCGTTTGCAGCACTTAACTCATAATCCGAAGATTTTCTACGATTTGACAGCCAGCGATGTGGGTAGCAGCAAAGGTCGGACCCAGTATCGATAAGGAATTGACGTTTTGATGTTCGATCAGTGACAAAAATGCGTCGACCGCGGATATCGGCGTTACAGTCAGCCGCCGCGGCTACTGACTGCTCGCCGCGTTTCCCGAGTTCCAATCGCATGGCGCTATGCATTTGTTAGCACTTGCCCCAAATCGCTTATGATACCAGCATCGTGCAGATGCCCTGCCAGGGGTGGAACGACGTGGAGAGTTCCTGTTACTTGACATCGATCGGCTACGACCTCGGCTATAGCGTTCGTTAGAAAGAGCAGCAACTTGATTGCTGAGTTCTTCGATGCGGTCCATTAGTGCACTAAGAGGAGGTGTTGAGGGACCCGAAGCAGCAGTGGAATACACATTAGCTGGTCCTGGTGACAATTCCATGATTTTGTCGGCAAGCTCAGATAACTTTTCTAATGCCAAGTCATGATGGGCTGCTAGTATTGCTTGTACATTTTGTGGCAACCGACGAAGCCACAACTGGCGCAAGAGGCTATCGTCGGTGAGGGTTGAACCCGCGAGTGACCGAAGATGTCTGAGGAACTGTGAAGGTTTTCGGTCCCCAAGTTCTTCCTCGCTGATAAGACGTCTAACTCTTTGTTCTTCAGACGTCGAGAGGCGCTTAATTAGAGTTTCTTTTAATGTTAGGTACAGGTTTTTTTCAGGAGGTTTAATAACTAAGTCCTCAATTTCACCCGCCAGGCTCTGGTCTAACTGACTTAAAATGTGATTATACATTGTAAGGTCACTTTTTATTCCGGCAAGGCTAAATTGAGCTTCCGCTTGGGCAAACCATACAATGGGTCTGTTAGGCCAGAAGGGGGGTAGTTTTACTGCTACTTTACAGACCTCTTGGTTTTTACTGATCTGTTCCTGCAAGGCCATATTTTTAGCTTCCAAGGCTTTGAGCTTAGCTTGTAGTTCTTCTGACATTTTGCGAATAAGATTTTGTTTAAGGGATGAAAAAGACCCCACACACAAACTTTACAGTTTTTGATGTAGGAAATTCTTGCTACAGATCTATACACTTGATGTAGGAAGTACTTGATACAGCTCTATACCTGATGTTTTAAATTCACAAATTGTTTATAAACATATTAGTTATGTAGGAACATAACTGGTTACTAACACAAAATATGAACAGATGATACTTAAAAACATATAGTTATTACCTACTAAAATTGGAGTTTATATAACTTGTTATATTATTTTAATGTTAAGACTAATGCTAACAGTTCTATTAAACAAAAAAAAAATAATTGAAAGATAAAATGGTTCTTAAATTCTAGCCTCGAGGAAAATACAGTCCAAATCCACTATTTCAGGGACCACTTGGGGACCACCCTAATCACTGAATTGAAATTTCTACACAGGAATATAAAATGAATTGTCAAGTTGTAAAATGTGTTGATAGTACTTGCATGAACTGGAATGTGTCACAATCCAAGGCTATATCTACCAAGAGTTTGTCTTCACTGCGGCAGGTGTGGCTCAGTCCACCACGCCTCACGCACAAAAACGGGCGATATACTTATTGGCTGCACTTAAAACAACACTTTTTAGAGTAATACAATATCACTGTATTCACTGCCGATCTGCAGATTATTGTCACTAAGTAATATCGCAAAATATAGAATATTGAATATTGAGGTACAACACTTTTAGACCGGTTGCACTGATCTCACGAGGTGATTCAAGGCACAACGATGAATGTGTTGCAGTTCGCTTTTCGTCAGAAAGTGGCTAAAGGAAACGATGTCTCTCGTCGATTTCAGTCGCTGCACCCTTAATATGTACTTCGAACGATGAGGTAGTCGCTGTTGCAGGGGCTGGTGGCAATTTCTTCTTTTTTTATTGGCCAGCCGATTTGCGAGCATTATCTCCCTGGGTTGTCATCACGTCGGGGTCACCACTTTGGGGAATCATACGATTGCCTCCTCGAACTTAGTTTGCAGGGTGTAATACGGACGAAAGAAAACTGCACAGGTCTCATTAAACTTGTATTAACTTGTATAACACTTTTTACATAAAACAGAAAACGTTCTTGCTCAAAAACTCTACACAATGGCGGCGAGGACGCCGGACTTATAAACAACCGGTGTTGCCAACTTTTACACCTTTAACTACTATAGCTTAAAATTAGGTAAGTGAGAAGGCGATCGGACGATCGCCACACCGTCAACTAACCTCAAATACTACAAACGTACTTTAAGTAATATGTAAAAACCATTTTTATCACTTATAATCACATTAAATTATCTTTAAATCAATAAATTGCTAATAAATATCAGTCACCACGATATATTATTTGAAAAAATACATATTTATGTATTATATATAATTTATTTGGACTGATACAAAACACGTGTTGTAGGTTCAGAAACATTTGAATAAATATCGTGAAGTTGGTAAATTTTTTCGAAAAACTAAAATGTTGACTAGCTAACTTCAGGGTGTCGGTTTTTTGTGACGGTGTGCGCACGCATCGTAAAATTTACTCTCATTATGTTTCAATAACGCGCCAAAAGAAGTATAACTTCAAAAACTTGACCAATTAAATACAACGAACGAGACACACTAAGCTCAGAGGTCACGATAACATTTAATTACTGTTTTTAATGCGCTTGATTAATATTATACTATCGAAACCATATTGACTGACTAAGACGCAGATAATACCTAATAATAATATGGTATTTGTAATAGTAGCCTACGAAAACCGCTGTAATGATAGCTAAAGGTTGCGGTGCGCCTTAAGCGGTTGAAATGCGCCGAGCGCCGACTGCTTGCCATCTTCTATATTAACTAGTACATTAAAACCTTTTCACGCAGCATCGTCCATCCCACCCGCTGTCTGCCCCAGCCTTAAAACATTTTTACTGCAAAGCAGAAGTAGTTTATCGATTAATTTTTTTTGTTAAAGTGAGGGTAGAAAACAATTCGATTTATACTAAACTACCGCGTTTTGTTATTTGGTAGGTGACTCGAGTCAAACTAGTTTCTATTTATCAAGTGTTAAAACAATAGGTTCTGTAAATAAATTGTATGAAATAACGACTTCTGACGTCAAAGATTGTTATCGTAAAATAATTTTCTTTTAATATTTGGTTTGACAATTAAAAAACAATAACAAACTTGGAAATAGTAACTTATTTACATTTTTCAATGTAAATTAGACGTAGGTTTACCACATGATTTCACCAACAACAAATTACACATGCCTGTGCGCGGGTTAAATTTAATGAAAATGTCCATTCAATAAAGAAATAAATTATTCAGTTACACTAGTCGCTGCTTTTTGATATAGTAACATTGAAATATCGACTTTAAGAATAATAAGACTATTATGAAGAGCAACATTATTGTTGTGTACTAAAAAAAAGTAAGATTTGAGACCTCAAACAACTTTAACTAACGCTCAAAGTTATTGCCCTTGTTTAGACTTCCTCATACAGCAACAACATACTCCTACATCATCTAGCGAAGACGAGCTACGAAGTAACCACTAAACCTGCATCGCGCTATGAAACTTCTCGAACCGATTAGTATATCGGTGTAATCGGTGTATCGGGTGTAAGTGACACTGTACCGAATCTTGAAATAGAGTATTCAGACCAACATTCAGAGTGCAAATTCATTTTTACACGCATCATATTAGCTTCACTTGCATGTTTGTTTGTAACCGACTCCTTAGGGCGCGATTTTGAACCACTTTCAACGACCAGATTTCATTCAAATTTTGCACACCTGTCAAAGGCCGATGACAATGCAATAATTCGATTAAAAAAAAAATTGTTTAAAAAAACACGCTTTTATAGAAAATCCAACTAAAAATAGAAAATAAATTTAAAAAAGCGTGGGTGCATGCATGGTGTCAATAGTTATAAACATTTTATTGACACTATTTACACGTTTTTTTTTGTTTTTTTAAACTACTATTTATTATTTCAAAGGGCATACTTCCCAGGTGGTCCCATTTAAATTTTATCGAAATCAGTCGAGCGGTTTTTAAAAAATCAACAATTATCTAAAAATTGTATACATTGATGATATTTTCGTTTACTCCGAAACCTCGGTGTCTCAAAAGAGCAGTGCGTTTGGTTGGCCCACCCATATTATATTTAAACAAAATACATCTACTAGCCACTAAAAAGCACATTGATGTCATAATGAATATATTCAATGGAAGTATTTTTTTTAATTACTAGGTTTCATTAATAGTAATACTAATTGTTTACTCAACCCAGACTTTTAGAAACTGTTGCTCTCGGTACAAATGAATAAATTTCAACAGAACACAGCTACAAATTATTTTGAACATAGTAAATATAAGTTGGCAGTACTATGTCTCGGAAGTATTTTTAAAATAATTACCTACGGATGCTGGTACGGACGATGGTAGGTAAAAAAGTAGAAACAGGGCTGAAACTGACAGTCTCCCTTTGTTTTATATGTTCAATTCGGTACATGCAATGCTGTTCAGTGTTCAATGCATAGGTAATCCATTAAAATGAGTTCGTAATTTAAAAAATAAATATAAAACACAACTATCCTGCCAGAAGACGAATTACGCGCCAAACAGCCGCCATATTGAATTCTTTTTTTAATTTAGTGTCAATCGCTAAATGCCAGTGTCAATCGGGAGAATAGAGAGATAGATAGATAGATAATACTTTATTTGTACATTTGCATTATAGTGGAAGATACATTTACATACTTTCATTAAACAGATAGTGTACAAAAGGCGGCCTTATTGCTAGATGCTATCTCTTCCAGGCAACCTTAGGATGGATCAAAAGGTTTCTATCAATATCCCATACATCCAAATCTGTTCACACATTTATAAGTTTTGTTGGAATAAGGAAACTCAACACTGAAACATTACAGTTTTAACGAGCCGTTACATAGGCTGATTCATGGTTCGTCAATAGTATGTGTTAAAAAAACCCACATTGTGAGAATTGATTCATACAGAAAACCTTTAGTTGTGGAACATGATTTGAGTTTAGTATAATACAAGCTGTTGTTCGCGACTTCTCCCACTGCCTTCATTTTGTACCCCGTACGTCTACGTTAAAATTACAAACATTACCTCTTTATAATATTATTTTTAACCCCCGACGCAATACCAACGAGGAGTGTTTGATACTCGCTGGAGAAGTTGCTGCATTCTCCGTTGCAGTACCCCTTGGAAACCCTGTGACTCTCTTATGGGTTTAAAAGAAGCAAATAATCACGTCCTGTGCTGTCGTCTATCACCGCTGCTGCGGCCGCACGCTGCATTGTCGCCCGCTTGGAATAATTTTCATAGAAACCAGTAGTGTCGCTTCAGTTTGCGATTTGCAGCCCATCCTGGATTTGTACCGTCATTGTTATAAAACAATTTGATAAATTAATTTTGAATTTCGTCCTTTGGGCTATCACTAATTACTTATATTATAAATGAGTAAAATAGAAGAATATAGATGAGGAGATGTTTTATGCATATTCATATATTTACAGATTAGAGTTTAAATTAATTAATCAATTGTCATTTACCTCTACACACTTTTATCAGTGTCATAACTGTAACTAGATATTAATAGTAATATAAAAATAATAGATGTATTAAAATCCATTAAAATACCAGAATCCCCATTAATAGACAATTAAGTAATAAAGAACGTCATTATTTCTTAATAATCCGTTAACGAGGTGTTCTGGTATATGGATGTCTATGCTGGAACTTAGTTTTATTTGTATAACGTAATCAATGAGCTTTTATTGAAGAAAATACTCTAACATTCTTGTTTACGGCCATAATCACCTCGACGGGGCCAAACAGTAAGGTTATGTCGTATTCGAACCGACTAAAACCACACGGTGATCCATCACAGGGTCTTATTGTCGAGGCCTCATGTGTAATTTAAAAAGAAAACGCCCGCTTTAGAATGGCTGGGCCTTTTCACCATCATTCGTCCAGACATGTCGCGCCTCCGCCTCAGGTCTTCTCCGAGTCGGGTATCCCTTCCAGTCGCCTTCTCCACTCGTCGTCAAGCGAGCGCTCATGGATTCCGGAAAAATAGTACCAACGATATTACGAGGTGACACTACAAAACAATAAATGCATTTATTCCATGGAAAATTATACACAGACTTGTGACGTTACCGTATGTCTTGCCGGTACTGGCACGTTTGGGTTATGGATCCGCTTGTGCGACGCAGTGTCCGGCGCTTACTGCAGGAATTGGAGAGGATATCTTGCTACCGGTCGTCGAACACTCCATGACCGATAGCGGCATCCTTCTGCGAAGACATCATCTTACAGGAGGAGGCGGCGCAATAGGATGAAGATCTACATTCAGACCCTATTCGCGAACCGCGATTTGTTGTCGGATGGGACGGGTTTTCCTTTCCACCCGACATTGGCTATTTTTTCTTACTTTCATGGATCCCTATTTTATTTAGGGTCGGCGCAATGTGCAAAGTCACACACATTGCAATGAGCCTAGGTCCCTCCCCGATGTCCTTCCTGTGATTAAAAAGGCCACTAAGACAGTGATGTGCGGAGTACTACTCTTTAGATAAAATTACCTGACACATGGTCATCACCTTTTCCATTCATTAAGAATGGAAAAAATGCAAATGCAAACACACGCTACGCTCTACGCACGCTAGACACATAATAACCTACTCGTAAATATTATTTTAAAGGTTCAGTTGTCGCTCGGTGAATATTGAACTTAATTCACTGCCATACTCCTCTATGACGTCACAGAGGTTGGTGTACACTAAATTAACTTTTTAAGGAATTTTATTTAAAAATGGGAATTACCGCTGAATTCGTTAATCAATATATCTATCACTAGCAACCCGCCCCGGCTTCACACGGGTAGCAGAGACTACTTCAACAATCATCAACATATTTCAATCAATTTACACAAAACCTTAACAAATTATATACCTAAACCTTCCTTATGAATCGCTCTATCTATTGGTGAAAACCGCATGAAAATCCATTCAGTAGTCTTTGAGTTTGTCGCGAACAGACAGACAGACGCGGCGGGGGACTTTGTTTTATAATATGTAGTGATAATGCAAAAAAACCGTGATAACCTTTGACACTCATAAGAGCTCATACTACGTAATAATTATATTTTGAGGTTTGAAACACGATAACTAGCGATGTGATTAATTGAGTAAAGTTTTTTTATAATGTGAATGATTTTAGGAACTATAAAATTGCAGATAGATTTAAAATGTTATAAATATTTATAAAATGTTTAATTATATCTTATCTTAGGAACATCGTTTAATCAGGAATAAACTAAATAAGGATCAATAAGAAACTATTAAGAGAGAACTATTCCTTACTAAATCCTGTATTCGTGGCCTCTGCAGTCACAGGAAATACAGGACATTCGGGTACGCGACCCCGGCCTCTGCGAGCTACTGCAGTCTCAGTCCCGTTCCCCATCAGAGACTTGCGGTATCCCTTACCCTAGGCTCCTCTCCCTACCCATTTTTCCTTATACAAATTTACCTTCTTCCTTCTTTCCCGCCTTAAAACGACTACATTTCCAAGGACCAGCCAGAGTGGGACCACGGCCTCACAGAAATCTGGTATGAAACAATGCTTTTGTTGTGTTTCGATAATGGGTCTTCCCCAACTCGCACCTCAAAGGTCGGCAACGCACTTGTGGCTCTTGATCTGCAGGTAGCCATGGGCGTTTGGCCCCTATCCCATGAAAAAAAGAATCTCACATCGGCTAGTTTTTATCCCTTAAAATGTACGGTTCTCCTGGGATATATTTCACCAAAATTTTTATGCTAACTAAGTCGTGGACAACAGCTAGCTTAATAAAAACAGAACGTTCTAATGTTCTAAATAAAAATGAATGAAATGAATATGTCTTAATTTGATTTTAATATTAATTATTTTATTTTCAGTGACGTCACCAGCTGTAACCAGAGTCACCGAACAAATATCGTCCTCTTGCAAGTAATGTTATATTAAAAAATGCTATATCTTGCAGCAATTAGACACATAATAACCTGCCCGTAAATATTATTTTTAAGGTTGAGCTGGCGCTCGGTCAATATTGAACTTAATTCACTACCATACTCCTCTTTACCTTTTTCCTTCTTTCCCGTCTTAAAACGACTACATTCCCAAGGACCGACCGGAGTGGGACCACGGCCTCACAGAAATCCTAATAAAACGACTACATTCCTAAGGACCAGCCGGAGTGGGATCACGGCCTCACAGAAATCCTAATAAAACGACTACATTCCCAAGGGCCGGCCGGAGTGGGGGACCGCGGCCTCACCGAAATCCTAAATGTTATTTTAATAAAAACTTTCATCAAGTTTATTTCATTGGCCAGTATTACTTAAACAGTAATTCTATAGACTCACGTAGGTACCATGACAGGTCACTATATATACTGGCAGTGGCGTAACAATAGGGTGTCAGAGCGGGCAGGCCCTGAATACAGGATGCACTATGCATATCAATCGAAGTTACCACTATTACAGGTAGAATATTTTCTCCAAATTTAAATGGGACCAACATTAATTACAACCAATTCAAATGAAAAAGAATTATTCAAAGCAGTTAAGAACTAGCGAATATATCGCGTAATACCTACACACAAAAAAGTCAGTCAAATTGAGAACCTGCTCCTTTCTAAAGTCTGTTAAAAATGGTCCATCAGCTTTGCATTTCCTAAAACTCTTCAGAGAGAGGCAAATGTAAAAATGATGAAATTTGCGACTATGAACGTTTCCAAGATCCCTATAGCTTCTATAAAATGAACGTATTTTATCGTGTTTTGGACATGGTTAATCAATAATCACCTGACATTACGTTTCCTTGCAATAAAAAAAAGACATTGACATATTGGTGTGGTAGCTTTTTCAAACCGATTGGTGTGGTAACCACTGATGATCGCCGAAAACTGATCCATTCTATCATTGGTCCATTGGTGTGTGTTGGCACGTCACCGATGAATTAGCCACGGGCCTCAGATGGTATAGTTATGCCAGTGTATACTGGACGCGTGTAGCTTGATGTATTCCATTTGCCGTATGCCACGGCCTCTCAGAAAACCGGCAGAGTGATACCACGGCCTCACAGAAAACCGGCAGATTGCTTTTCGCCGAGTGAGTGAGGTTACCGGAGGTCCTAACCCTCTTCCCTCCTTCCCCTACTCCCACCTTAGTAGTCATTTACCATCAGGGGACCTACCTGTCTGCTCGTTTGCCTCCTATCCCATAAAAAAAAACCTTCTCTATTTGCCTTCCTTTCAATATACTCCCAGTTAACGAGAAGTAGTTTGCCCCCTATCATGTGCGTCCTTAATGCGCCTCTGCTTACCTTTCTAGGGCGTGAGTGTATGGTATGTATTCTATATTACTCACTTAATGACTCACTCACACACTTATGAAAAACGAGGGTATTATGTTATATATTTTATACTTTTTAAAATATTAAAATTAAATATTTTATCATTATTTATTTTATTTTTTTGTTCCGTTTCAGTTTTGATGATCGACAGCAGTTCGCTTGTCCAGATGGAACGTGTTTAGATTTAGAGCACGTTTGTGATGGGATCAGAGACTGTTTGGATGGGAGTGATGAAGCTTCATGTGATGCTAATGGAGGGTAAGCTATGTAACATATATAATTGTAATTTTCCGTTTATTAAAAATCCATCTATTGTACGTATAATTAAAATAGGCCTTATAGCATTCACCAGGCAGATTCGTTGAAGAAAATTCTGATCACGAATCACGATATTATCTCCTTTCCGATCGCTATTACATAACTGTTTACGCGCTAATGTGATGTTATTAGGTAGATTTCGAAGAAAGTCTACCTATTAGTTTTGTACCAGCTGTCGAGTTTTCCAAAAAAATCTTCACAGGAGGTCTAGTTATGATTCCTGGACCCCAAAACAACCGCCAGTTAAAAAGTTTATATATATATATATGTATACATGTATGTACCTCAATTTTACCGTCACGATAGAGGTCGCAATTATGCATCGATTGCTTTCAAACTTGGACGACAAATCAATAGTGCAAAATTAAGGTTAAGTTCGTGAATGGGGGATATTGCCCCAAAGAGGTTGGGGGGAGGGGCAGATTTTCAAAAAAATGAATAAAACTCGAAATCTACCTCTGCGGGCCCGGTTTTTTTTAAATATACCAAAAAAGTTATATTTTAACATTTTTATTATCGCTCGAAGGTTGAAATTCGATCGTAATTAATTAAATTATTGATAAAAGAGCTCCATCGAAGACAGGGGAATAAACTATTCCCAACTTTTTTATTGTCAACAGTACGTCAATTTCAATCTTTATTGCACTCCATAATTTTACAAAAGCTATTAAAAGCTAGGTGTGGTGACAATAATGGACTGTTTGGTACACACAGCAAATGTAGGAGAATTAAAAAGAAGCTTCTTAGTTTCTAATAATAATATAGTCATTTATGCCGTAGTAGCATTTTTGAATAAAATTCGATGTAATTTATGGTTTATACTGTCTTTTCCTTCACTTATTATATCCGTAGATAATTTATTAATAGCTGGTCAACAGCTCGAACATAATACAGTAGTTTCTCAACAGATTTTCTACAGAAAAAAACTTTAAATGTTTTGTGAAAACACACGTAGATAGAGAGTAGTTTCTTTAGGCTGTCCGAATAAAAAAACTCATTTGTTACTACAGAGTCCGATTGATATCATGTTTTATAATTTTCAGGAGCCACAAACAGTCTCTAGACACAGAAGTATACCGGTATAGGAGGCAGTCTGGATGCAGGTGAGTCCAAAAACTTGGATCATCCTTTTTACTTTTTAAAATGATTGTATAGTATGTATGTATGTATCTATGTAACTGAAACTTTCAACGTTATTTTCACCAACTTAAAAGCATCTGAACGAAAAATGTTGACTGCGAGTTGATTTATTTCATTTACGCCATCTATGGATTCTACGCGATACTACTGTAATTTGATGTTGTTCGTATACGGGCAACTTTCACAAATGGCGTAATTTTAATTTCGAGTTTTTACAATATTTACTATATTTTAATACAATATATTCAATCCATTAAATATATTTATATATAGCGAAATGAACTCCGTTCCAACAGGGTGTCTTTAAGACACCTCACGCTATTTTTAACCATAAAGCATTATAGGGCGTTGGTCTAGTGGTTAGTGATCCTGACTGCTAAGTCAGAGGTCGTGGGTTTAATGTAAAATGCTCATCACATAATTATTTGTCCTGGGTGGGCCCCAGACAAATAATTATATGATGAGCATGATTATTTGTTCTGTGTCTGGGTGTAATTTATCTATAACTAGCTGACCCGACAGACGTCGGCGTCGTCCTGTCTTAAACTATGAATATTGATTTCGAATTGGTATAATTAATAAAAAAATAGTTCAGAGATGCATCTGTTTTAAACGATATTTGCAGCGCGCATTTTGTCAATCGCGCCAACTGACAAACGACTGACAGTTATGTCAAAAGCGCTAAGGTAACATTAGAGAAGTTAATATGGTCGTTAAGTTTTCCTACATTTTCTAATTTTCCGCGCAAATTTCTTAATTTTTTCTTTCATAAGAGCCATCTCCAACAATAACAAACACACAAAAAAATTGCGAAATCGGTCCAGCCGTCATTATAGTTATTATTATTAAAAGTAATAATAATAATAATAACTCCACACATCTCACACACGGCTGTCTGGTCCCAAACTAGGCAGAGCCTGTACTATGATAACCGGACTGCTGATAAACATACTTATATATTTCTAAATACATACATATTATAGATAAATTACACCCAGACACAGAACAAATTATCGTGCTCATCACACAATTATTTGTCCTGGGTGGGAATCGAACCCACGACCTCTGGCTTAGCAGTCAGGGTCACTAACCACTAGACCAACAGGCCAGTCAGGTTTATCGGTCTGTTTTGCAAGTTCAAATTATCAGTTCCAAACTAAGACTCCTGTATTACAAGGCACGTATTTTCCTAAAATATCACCACAATATTCTGTAACAACCTGTATAATAATAACAATATATGACAAGTCATTGTACAGCGCGATCTAAGCTTAATACTTAACATAATATAAGATTCAATATTATTACGAGTTTAGGTTCAGGACTAGAAATAGACACAATTTATTTCAACAATTCCCAAATAACACAACAACAATTAATTCTCACTATTTAAATTATCACTTCTACTTCGAATTTATCGTACTTATTTACTCGCCGATAGCAAAACTAGAACTCGACTCGTACGGCAATGCATCGCCTTATAATATATACTCTGAAGTACAGAGATCGTGACATTTCCCAAAAACTCGAAACCTCCCTGGAATCTTTTAATATAATAGACTATTAGTTTCTTTGGCAAAAGATGGCGTGCATCTCAATTTAGGTAATCGTAACCCTTTATGACTTCCTCTAATCGTCAATAGATGGCACCGTGCGTATCAATTGAGTTCCGTAACAATATGCGTATATTTTTGCACTCAGCCGCAATTGACCCCTCGTCGAAAGCCATTATAAATAGCGTAAGTGCATGTAAGATGACAGTAGTTTAACAGATATTTGTATCATACATAATTATTTTTAATTTCAGAAAGAACCAATGGCAGTGCCGCGATGGAACCTGCATTTCGTTCGATGGCAAATGCGATGGAGTAGCGGATTGTCCAGATCGCAGCGATGAGACCCTCGCTCTCTGTAGAAAAATGGCGTAAGTTTTCTTCTAAATTCGTTCATCCACGCATTCATAGACCTGGATGGACATTGTGCTGTCAAACTTTGAATGAACTTTTAATTTTATGGAAAAAGCACATCTAGGTTTCCCCCTGAAAACTACAGAACGGATTTTCATGCGGTTTTCACTAATAGACAGAGTGATTCATGAGGAAGGTTTAGATGTATAATTTGCACCCGTGCGAAGCTGGGGCGGGTTGCTAGTCCTACTAATATTATAAACGTGAAGTTTGTGAGTATGAATGTATGGATGTTTGTTACTCTTATATGCCAAAACGACTAAACTGATTGCTATGAAACTTGGTATGTAGATAGCTGGAGACCTGGATTAACATATAGGCTACTTTTTATCCCAATATTCCCAAGGGACAGGGACTTACGCGGGTGAAACCGCGAGGCGCTGCTAGTAAAATATAAATTAAAAAGTTAATACTCACAACTCAAAAATATCTTCAACGATTAGAAAAGAGCTGATGATCTTCGAAGGGCTGAACAATTTTTCTTGAATTATGATTAAGAACACTCTCGATCAAGTCACAAGCAGAAAAAACAGAATCAGAATAAAATAGCGTAACAAATTCTTGATTCTTTAACTATCCAGTGCTGAAATTAAATTTTGGATGGAGATGATAGATATTATGTAGCTATAACACTAAACTGTATCCCCCGATTTTGTTATCATTCGTTGTTTGTAATGCCTCCCATTATGGAAGTAATTTTAAAGACGTATTGGTAGGCCGGTAAAGGAAGAACCAGGTGCGTTCGGATGTGTATTTGTGTAAGAATATAAAAACAAGTTTACCTTGGTATCAGGTCAAAATCAATGATTAGGTAATAATTTTTCTTTTGTAAAAAGTATCACCGACTTCAATGTGGTTTTTAGTGGAAAGTAGATGTATTTTGTTTAAATATACTATGGGTAGGCCAACTAAATGCACTGCTCCAATGAGACAGCGATGTTTCGGAGCAAAGGAAAACATCATCGACGTATACAATTTTTAGATCTAAGAAAAAAATTTTTTTTAATGATTTCGATAAAATTTAAATGGGACTGGAAAGTATACCCTTTAAAACAAAAAACTATTTTCAAAATTTGTTCAGGCGTCTTCGTGTAATCGGTGAACATACATAAAAAAAAGATTCTGACGAATTGAGAACCTCCTCCTTTTTGGAAGTCGATTAATTAAATAGTATAATTTGACTATCAAATTCGTAGATAATAAAAAAGCATAAACAACTTATCTGCTCATCTCACTATTCTATTTCCAGGTGTCAACCAAATTGGTTCCGCTGCACATATGGCGCCTGCGTAGACGGCACAGCTCCATGCAACGGGATCACAGAATGCGCTGACAATTCAGATGAACTATTACCAAGATGCAGAAACGAAACTAATGAAATAGGGTACGTACATCTATTGACGGCTTTTATAGCAACTTAACTTAACTTTGACTATGTTGGGGAAATTTGATTATCGTAGTTGGCTGTCTAGTCAAATCTGTTTAAACCAAGTAAAATTTAAAATGATACGGGAAAATGGAATAACAATTTGTGACGTCATTCTTTGCCATCGTCACATCACTAGTCATCACATTAATTAACTTTAAAATGATAATGAATCTGTTTTCAGTTTAAGTTTAATACGTCTATACACATGTAATAAGAATCTATTATATTTATTAGGTCAAAATGTGATGATACCCATTACCATCTTTTTTATTCAAAGAGCTACTACTACTAGTCTTATTTTGAAACTGAATGGAATGTTGATGGAATTTCTTCCATCATCATCATCAGCCTTTCACTATCCACTGCTGGACATAGGCCTCTCCTAATGTACGCCACTGAGCTGGATCGTCAGCTCACCTCATCCAGTTTTTCCCCGCCGTTTTGCGCAGATCGTCACTCCACCTAGCCGCAGGCCGTCTACCCCAGAATTTCTTGGTTTTCCGAAAATGTCTGAAAAAAAAATAAACATATTCATTAAAACTCTCATGCAAATTGACAATAGGTATATTGTTTTAGTATTATAATAGGCACATATTGAAGAAAAAAAAATTTTTACGGCTACTTATTTTTCGGCTATTCATGAAGCTTCTAAAACTAAATAGGACCACAGTTTTCTGTAATTCGTTGTATAACAAGTAATTTCCTTCTTAAGTTAAAGGCTTGGATTTGTCGGTTATAGCTATTTCGAGTTACAAGAATTGGTGTTGGATTAAGTAGTTAGTGGAAGTATGTTGGATTGGGGAGGGTCAGGGTGACCCTCCCCAATTCAACATAAGCAATATAATTTTATTTTCATTGCGGTCCCTTCTTGCCCTTTCAATATACTTCTTTATAGAAACATTGTTCCCATCTTTAATGTCCAAAGTGCGCGATTGGCCGTCCCCTATTACGTGATGGACCAAAATCATATTTGGCGAAATATGGGTGTTTAATACACTTCTGCCTACTCCTTCAGTATGATTATGTATGATTTTCTTTCCCAGAGGCAAATTCAAATGCAAAGACGGAAGCTCAATCTCAGCATTCGACCACTGCGATGGAACCCCAAACTGTCCGGATGGATCTGATGAGACAGTGGCGGCGTGTGCTGACAAAACCTGCCCTTCGTACCTGTTCCAATGTGCTTATGGAGCTTGTGTGGATCAAGGAGCGGATTGTAATGGCGTAAGTTCATTTCGTAATTTGTCTTGTTGAAATACTGTTTTTATAGACGTTTTCAGCCACAAAATAAAAAAAATAAAAAATTAAACAAGTTGATTAGAAAATTTGTACTTGGGAGAACCATGCTTTGGCACGTATGGGCCGGCTCGACTCTGCTCGATACCACGGCCTCACAGAAAACCGGCAGTGAAGCAACGTTACATTGTTTTTCGCCGCGTGAGTGGGGTTACCGGAGGCTCTAACCCTTCCCTCTCCCCTTTTCCCGTCTTTCTCCTCTCCCCTATCTTCTCACCTCTAATCTCCTTCTCCCCTATTCCCGCTCTTTCCCCCTCTTCCCCTACTCCCACCTTAAAGGGCGGCAACGCACTTGTGACAGGTGCGGATGGGCGGCGGTAGTAATTTACCATCAGGTGACCCGTCTGCTCGTTTGCCTCCCATACCATGAAAAAAAAAAACTGAATTTCGAAACTTACTGTGAACAAGAAAAAAGCAAAATAAATAAAAATAATATTAATAATAAAGACTTTAATACCGCTAACATTAAGGCCGTAAGCATATTATATTTTATGCGAAGATAGTCGTCTATAAAACAATATCATAATTTACCACTATTTAATGACTAGTATTGTCTCAGTAGTCGAAAGTCGAATATTGAAAATTTTAGAAAAAAATGAGACATGTTTCTAACATTTTGTGCTTCACTGTTATGCATTCGTGCATTGTACATTTGATTCTGAGACCATATAACGACTGAAGCCCCATCAAAAGTAGGAATATTTTTTTCATTATTTTTCGAGAGTTGAATTGCGGGAGCATCTTCCCCCGCCACCCGCAAACTCAACCTCAAACTCCACTCCAGCCAGATTTTTTTCCTCCGGGGTAGTCAATATACAATATCCCGCCATATACATCACGAACCTCCTCTACCGTCATAAGGTTTTATGTATGGAATGTACGGAAGGTTTTCCATACAAGCCCGAAAAATGTATATGTAGTAAGCACATAATTTGAAATTGCTTTTTATATGCCAACAGGTAAAGGAATGTGCGGATGGATCCGATGAATCGGACGAACTTTGCAACAGAATCGGAACTCCAGTTGTTACCAAACCGTAAGTACCTATTACTATACTTATACCAGCTGTTCCCCAAGGTTTCGTCTGCGCTTTTGGTCACTACTCCGCTCTCAAGGGTGGTATTAAGATATTAATTAGCTTGAAACCTTCCTCAAGAATTGGGCTATCCAATCGGTCGCTGGATCGACACACCTAGCTGCAGGTAGTCTAAACTGGTGCTGACAAAAATCTTACCACGTTTGACTTGTAGACTGCTCAGTCTCAACCGACTCAACATCAGAATAGTTGTAGGAACCATTACGGGACATTTGGGCCTGAATCGGCATCTATTTACTATTAATGCTACAGACCCCCAGCCCTCTATGCAGAGGAAACATTCGCCAACGTTATCCTGGAATGCGAGGGAGTGCCCACACAACGGACAAATATCCTCGCGGATGCGAGGCCGCTCCTAGAAGCTTCTGAACGCCTCAGGAGGCTTCTGTTCTTCTGGAAAGAGCTGGGCTGCTCAACTAGCCAGCCATATCTGGCATAATGGACCATTTTTGAGTCTAAATGCGGAAACCGAGCTCTTAACCAATACCAATGGGCTATCCAATGCAAATATAATGTTTCAAATCTGATAAGTAGTTCCTGAGATTAGCACGTTCAACCAAAAATCAAACTTCAGCTTTATAATATTTGTATAGATTTGCTTAATAATTTTTACTCGACGCTACTTTTAAACATTTCAGACCACCAACACCAAAGCCAGGTGACTGTGTTCTTCCATCTTACCCAGACCATGGAACGTACGAAGTCTCAAATCTCCCAGCCGCAAGACCTGGTCAATCATTTGACAACTTCGTACTAACAATAAGCTGTCAACGAGGATACGGTCTTCTGGAGCCAGATGGTGGAATAGATGGGAATGGTACACAAACCGTATACTGCCTCGGTGGAGTAATGTACCAGGATATGCCTCAATGCCTCAGTAAGTAAATTTTACCGTTGCGTTATTGATAGATTTTGTCAATCAGTTTAAGTATCGCTCGGGAACATATTTCTTGACTTTTGTACCATATATCCTATGCTGTACCCCTGGTAACGTGTTTGCAAAATTTTATAATATATCATAATACGTTGAGCAGTTAAAGCATGAAAGCGTAGAACAAACTCGAAGAATTAATTTTTCATGCTTGGTATTTAAAATGAAAATTGTACCTGATGCCTTACCATTACCGGAGGCTATGGACTTCTACAACACCAGGAGGGAACTTAAACTCGATAAGATACTTAATACTTACTACAGGGTCATGTACAGGGTTATGTAGGCTCAGAGGATTTGTAGAGTAGAGGTTCTTCAGCCAGTCTCGTCCACCCTGAGATGTATCTAACTTCTCGAATTGTGTGTGGCATTCAGGTCGCGGCAAAATCCCAAGTTGTAAGGTTGAGAACACAAAGAAACTAAGTCGAAGTCCTTATTTATTGTAACACGCTAATATATCTTGAAAAAATGGCCTAAAAAGTAAAAAGAATGAAACAATGATAAATGTTTCTTTGGATGTTTTTGGGATTCCTAAAAATTCCAGTGACAAAACTGGTACACAACCCGCCTGAACGTAGACTTTTACCGATGCGTAATAATATGACGCTCTAGCTAACCTACTCTCTTCTACTACTTTATAGAGAAGGGAATAGAATTTTAGCAAAAATCATTTGTTACCATAGATTTCCTTAA